>CM077084.1:93405598-94646684 GCA_039513925.1 Platanthera zijinensis | reverse complement strand
ATGTACACTAAATTGGTAGAGTTTAAATTAGAATGATTTGTGCCTGTACAATACTTACTGGAATCGCTTATTGGCCAGGCTAGGTCTGGTTCTTACCCTATATCGCGGGCAAGAGTCCGTCGGATAGAGACTGTAATGCGGTTAAGTCCGGGTTAGGACTCAACGTCCGGAATTTGTTACGGCTTCGCCAATATCGACCTGACCCCGACAAGAGTTACCGCCTCTTCTGGGAGGTATTTCTTCACCGACTTTTGACGCAAAACCCCCCAAAGTGGGCACGTCGAACTGATTTACTATCCTTCTAGCAGGTGACAGTCCGGAAGGCGTTGCCTACGATCCTCCCGCGAATACTGACCGGTCCGGCCCGATGGCAAAGATCTCAGAGGTCTCATCGGATTTCCCTCCGGAACTCACCGATCGAGCCCCTCATTGCTCCCAGTAATACTCTTTTTTTAGTTTTCACTTCTCGCCTGCCATTTCATTCCTTTGCTCACTTGGTTTTCCGAAGCTCTACCTTCAGAACCCTGGGCATCATTCACCCGAGTCCTAGGACTCCCCGCTGCCGAGAGGCCCGTCATTCCAATGCCTAATCCTCCCGTCTCACCCGAAGTCACTGATTAACATTATACTCTCACGTCAAGTTCTCATCCACCCTTCTGCTGAGGAAGAAGCTATCCCCTGCCTCCAACTGAGACCCAATATCTGGAGCAGACCTCATCCCGCTCAGTACGGGGAAAACCATGCCTATTTCTTTTCGAAAAGCCTTTTGAAGGGTGGTCTGAGAGCTCTTGCCGACCTTTAGTAAGTCAAAATTTTATTTCCTTTTTCTCCTTCTTCCTGACCCTGACACCGTCCCTCCCTTGGTCCTAGGGAGACTGTAGAAGCGCCCAGTGCAGATGAAGAGGTGATCTCACCACCACCCTACCCCAGCAAAATGTTGAGATAACTAGAAGCCTTCATAGATGCCGAGGAGTAAAGGGAGAGGGTGGCGGGAGTCCTATCCAAGCTTATCTGGATGCGGCGAAAAGACTCCATTCAGGCTAGTACCTTCCAGGCGAGGAGATACCAGCGATTAGCCGTAATCGAGCGGACTATGTCCATCTCCTCGCGAGATGGATAGCCAGAGAGTCGGAAGCGAGGAGATTTCTCCCAGGAGGAATATCGCAGAGGCTCGGGACCAGCTGCGCTTGTCCACCAGGAGCTCACAGTCGTGACTGCTTATCACTATCCGTGAGTGCCCCTGAGGACTGTGAGGCGGGGTTGGGGTCACTGGTAGTGGGAGTAATACTAAGCTCTATAGATTCCCGCCTTCTCTTCCCCTAACCCCCAGCCTTCCCCTCTTCGCATTAGCCTTTCATGCTTGTAATAAACATGAACATTTGATACTTTATTTAATTTTATTATGCCTTTCGCCCGACGAGAGGCCTACTATTTTTTAATCTTATTTTTCCATGTCGTTCCATCTTGCCGAGTGTCTAGTTCACGCCCAGCTTATTTCCCTATATATTGTTTTGCTCTTACTCTGGTACCCCTCCTAGAGGCTTCGCCCTTTGCAGGTATGCGAAGCGTTGGCAGGACCGAACCGAAGACGAAACGTCAGATTGTACAAAATTGTTATCCACACTTCCGCCATTAGGAAAAATGTCATTATTACCGCATGTTTTTCTAAAAATAGGTCGGCTCACCAACCACATTTACTTCCACTTGAAACCAAGCCTTCATTTTCCTTCCCCCTTGCTCTCGCAACTTCTTACACCGCGATCCTTCTCACGCATCCCTCTCTCTTTTCCCCTTCTTCCCACTCACAAGATGTCGGGCGAAATCGAAGGCCGCACCAAATGCGTGCAAAACTTCCTTGAGCACAACTTCCCCCTAATGCACGATAAAAACGGAATACGCATCCATAGTGTCAGACTACATTTCGGTAGTTTTGTCCGCGCACAACCCTGGGAATGAGGCAGGGTTAACTTCCTGCCGGAAGGGGAGCTTTCCATTCTGTTGGAACACTTCAAGGTGGGGCTCCGCCTCCCCCTCTGGCTGGAAATGCGCCAGGCCCTTCAAACTATGGGGTGGTGCTGGCCCAGCTCAACCCCAACTCCGTGGCGTTGCTGGTGGCTTTTGCCTATTACATGCGCACTGAAAGGTTCGAATTCAACCTCTCCATCTTCCGCAAATTATTCAATTTCCATGCCAAAGAGGAGTCGTCTTCTTCTCGGGCCAGTCGGTGAAGACCAGTGGTCTCACCAAAAAACAACACGACTGGCCCCAGAAGTTTGTCTTCGTATCGGGGAACTTCAGCAACATACCTCTCCGTCGATTCAGTATGACGAGGCAATCAACAAACCTCCGCACAGGGGGGGGGGGCGAACGCCCTCCTCAACTCTTCAGGACAAGAACTTCGACATGAAGTTCTTGCGGCGGGATGTCGATTCTCTTCCGCCGGTTTCTGCCGGTGAAGGTTCCTTTTCCGCCCAATTCTCCTTACCTCTTAATTTTTTTTGGGCAACTTAACCTTTAAGGCTTTCGCAAGTGATCGAGAGATCCCCTTAATCATCCCTTTGACGAGTCCGGGATTCTGCCACTACCCTGCTCTCGCCAAGTCTGCCGCTCTCGCCTGCCGGAATAGCTGGGCGCTCCTTCCCAACCAAGTGTCGGGAAGCAGAAGCCGACGCTCCTTCGACCCCTTCCAAGAAATCCAAACCGTCCAAGACGGACAAGGGTAAGTCTGTCACATAAACCCTGCCAAAGCCCCACCTTCATGAGCGAAGCATATTTTGCTTGGCTGGTTGCCCCCCCTGTAAGACCCCCATTTTTTTTTCTTTTTTCGACACCGGGTCTTAGGCCCAGAACCGCCACCTTGCGGTGATACCTTCGCACCCGGGAAGGTCGTCACTACAAGATGCCGATTCTGCCGGCCAAATCGATCACAACTGTATCAATAGAATAAAAGCAAGTCCACAGAAAATCACATGTATAGAAAATATGCTCCACGAAGGGAGTGTCCACAGATAGTACATATAATAAAAATCGCGGGCTTATGCCCGGTACATCAAGTCCTCACTACAAATCACTCATCGCAGAAACAAACTAATACAACTACCAGTGTTCGGGACTCACAGTCCCTGTTGTCTGGACTCCAGTACTAGACTGTTCGATATCCAAGCATGCCGACCTCCGGGGCTGCTCCTCCATGCTGGGCTCCGTGGTCCCCTAAATGATGTGGTTCAAAAACCGTTAGTCTAAAAGACTAAGTCCTATCGTCCTCCGCCCCTTCCCCCATGGCTCCTAAGCACCGAGCGGGGAGAAGGAAAGGAAAGGACATGAAGGTGGAGAATGTTAAATAGCAGATGGCAGCGGAACTAGACTAGCAGTTCTAAGTATGGTAATATTGATACAAAGTTAGAATAAGTAACCTTAACTTATGTGAATACACATAAGCTAAGGGATCTCTTGTAGGGCTCATATCGTATAAAAAGTCTCATACGATTTATACGATAGGGTGTCGGTTTTACTAGCAGGCTTAAATATATAATACTGAAAGAGAACTTTACTTATAAGCACGCTCGCACGAACTTATAGGCCAAGGGGTCGTTTTGTAAGGCCTAATGTATAGAGCGTCCCATACCGCTTATACATTAGGTGTCAGGTTATATGCAATGGTTATGCTACGAAATACAATTATGCTATGATGTGAACATGCAAGTGCAACTCACCCACTCGGCTCTGTGTACACAGACCTTTAGTTCCCCCTTTCGGAGCCGTTACCTCCCAGGATACCTCCGTAGTGGCAGACGGAAGCGGTGGGTTGGGCCTCGCCCACCTCTAAACCAGTAAAGCACTACCAGTCAGACTTATCGTACGCCTCAATGCTTGGTGCACAAAGCGAATTCCTGCGTACTCTTGCCGGCTGGCGCACCGGACTTCTGTTGGCGAAGTGCTAACCACACTTGCCGAGTCAGCGTATTGGCGTCGGTGCATCGACCCTCCAATACCGAAGACCCACCACCTTATGCCTTTTATGCACATACAATAGTTATGAGTCCAAACAACAACCGAACCAAATCTCCCCGGACTATCCCGTCTGTCATGTTCTACAACCGAGCCGAAGCTCCCCGGACTATCCCGTCCGTCATAATCAACAATCGAGCCGAAGCTCGCCGGGCCACCATGCCCATCACCATAACCACTGGGCTTATTGCCCGGGTAACCCAACTATCTCTCGGGATAGTGTGGTTTGAGAGTGTGAAATCCTAAGTTTACTATTTACTCTTGTGGCAATTTTATACCTACGACTTAGGTTTTACCCAGGACTGCCCAAGGTATTCCCTGTAAAGGGCTCTCGAGGGCACTAGGAGCTATGATGGGCTGAATCACAAAGCTCCCTTTCGCAAGGCACTTATTCTTGTTGGTTGGTAACTAATCCCATATCCATTACCCATTTCTTTTTCATATTACGGTAGACTAAACCTAAGGTGATTTTGACCTTTCACTCTACGGGGGAAGACGATCTTTCGTCGACCCCAGCACTACTCAACACTACCGACTCATATCTCACTACTTAACCTAAACTTCTAGGATGACTCATCCACATCTACAAAATCCAGTAAGATGGCTAACTCCAACTATGTCAAATCATTTCCTTTCAACAATTTACTAAATGCAGACCACAAGGTTAAATGCCATGTAAAATGGGGAGTACATCAAATAATCATCCAATACTCCTATAATAATTAATGGAGGTCCATTATGACCTTTAAGCCCTAAATCCAGAGACCCAAAATTTTCCTTATTTATTTAATAATTTATTTAATTATTCTAGTGACTAAAATTTCCAATAATGAACATGAAGTACCATTTTCAGGCAAGATATCATTCCAATAATTTTATATGATATTTAAAATAAGGATTTAACTCATCTTCCAAAATATCTAAATTTTTCAGTAAGGTTTTATCCCAAAATTCCTATTTCATTTTAACCCTTGAAAATTCATTTAAAGAAATATAAAAGACTATATTGCTTCCAAAATTCAGAGAAAATTCCAGTATGATTCTAATGACATATAAATGATTTGGGCCAAATTTCATAATTTATTTATCAGTAAATAGTCTTAATTAAATTATTGAATAATTTCCTCATTTAACAAGCTTGTGAAGTAAGTACCTCAAATATATCCCAAAATTTTCATAAAATTATATATGCATATAATGATTCAAACTTCCTCTGCCAAACTTTCATGACCTCCCAAGGGTCAGAGGGACCATAAAGTTCAATTTATTAAATTGAGGCATCCCTTGTGTTACAAATGAAGTACTATAACTATTGTCCCAAAATTCCCAATTAAATTACCAGAGGCTCATAATATCTTATGACCAATCTACCAAAATTTCATCTTAGTTTGAGGAGTTTAGCTAGCCCATTTCCACCCTGCAATATTTGTGCCCTAAACTAGGGTTAGGGTTTTGTGGGTCCCAAACTTTCCAAAACACCCTAAGATTTTAACCAGAGGGTTATAGTTACCCTAATACCCTTCCTACAAAATTTCATAGTCATACAAGGTGTTTTGGCCACATGCCCTTCACAAGGTACAAAAGCCCTTCCTTAGGGTTTGACCTAAGATCTTGGGGCAAAACAATTCCAAACCTCCAATATTTCATTGGAAGGTGCACAAGTTCATGAAAAGTCTGTGTTCCAAATTGGAACCTCTGTTGAGGTAATTGGACACTCTAAGCAAAAATTACATTTTGGACCAAAATGCCCTTCTTAGGGCAAGGCTAGGGTTTGCATGATTTCCATTCAAATCACCTCCAAACTTAATGAAATTTTAACCAAAGGTCTATATTGACCTTATTTACCTCCTACCAAAATTTGGATGAATTTGGACTTCATTTGACCCATAAATTAATTTACCCTAGATAAATTAAATTATTTACAAAACTATAGAAAAATTATCTCCAAAAATTCCCATTTTTTGGCAAGGTCTAGATATTAGTTAGGGTGACTCCCTGCCAAAATTTCAACTCATTTGGGCTAAGGATGAAGTGTGGGCACTCTGTTTAATGTCTGTCTAGACATATGTATAGACCCCACCAAAATGAGTGCCCTGGTCAAACCAGTCACCCAAATTGGTCCAAACCAATTTTGTTTGAAAGTAGACCCATAGGGATACATTTTATGTGTTGAATATTTTTCTGAAATGAAGCCTATGTATTTTTAATAATTAAAACATTAAATACAATTTGCTGTGACAGAATTGAAATAATAATAAACTTAAGCTATAGTTTATATACATATCAGCACGAATCTTGATGCAATTTTGGACGGGATCTGGTCATCTCCTTCCTCCAGCCGATGGCCAGATTCTTCCCGCCTGGGCCATCTTCCAGCGGCTGCCACCGGCGTCCGGCCACCTCCCCGGCCGGCCACCGCCGCCAACACCTTCGTGGTGGTCGGGGCTACCTCCAGGCGGCGGCACGGCCGCCGGGGAGCACTATTCCGGCGAACCCGACAAGCTCAATTTCATGGAAAAACCATGATTTTTTTGAATTGGATCGGGCTCAATTGAGCCCGAACCTTGGACCTAAGGACTGCTATGATTTACCCATGGAATAAGGAGTGGAGGAGGACCTTTTTGGCGGCCTGAAGTCGGGAGGATCGCCGGAATGCCATGGTGGTGGTGGTGGTTGGGTTCTTCAAAATGCATGAACAGCCTGGCTTCTTCAGGAAAGTGGTGGGAATTCTTCCTTGGAGCTAGGGAAGCTTTTAAGAGGGTGAGGAGAGGTGTTAGGTGGCTGAAAACACTTTGGCCATTTTTGGCCAAAGTCAAGCTTGGCGGCTTGGTAGGTAGGGGGTGGAGCTTGATATAACCAGTCAAAATGGCTGCTTACACTCCCCTTATCTTACTGAATTGAATGGGGAGGTTGGGGAAGGGGGGGGGAAAGGGGGAGAGGAGGAGCACAAAGTCCTCCTTCCTTCTCCTTCCTTCTCTTTTCTCTCTCCTACAGGGTGACTTTCTCTCTCCTAGTCACCAAGCCTGAAATTTGGCTCCTACATATCCCATGGCAGCCCACAAGTCCATTTGGTCACTTAAGTCAAGGTTAGCTCAATTGTAATGGGATTGAGCTTGAGTTAGCCCATTTGGGCTAACTTGACCCAAAGTTGGACTAGGGCCCACCTAGGTCAATTTGGTCCTTGAGGTTTCTTTAATGGGTCCTTGGTGACCCATTAGCCTCCCCTAGGGTCAAGGTGGGGTTGGATTGGCCCTTGGAGGTCACTTGACCCTTAACTAGGGCACTTTGACCATTTTGGGTCAAAGAGTTGACTTTGGTCAACCTAGCCTTTATGATTGGTCCCAATGGGTCCTTGGTGACCTATTGGCCTCTCAATAGGTCTATGAGGGTAGGGGTGGGGTCCACTTGGCTAAGGGACTGCAATTGACCCTTGTGTAGGTCAATTTGACCCAATTAGGGTTAGAGTTTACTTTGGTCAACTTAGCTCCCTTGACTACCCTCCATGGGTCTTTAGTGACCCATTGACCCCTCACTAGGGTTATGGAGGTATAAGTGCGGTCCATTTGGCTAAGAGACTGCAATTGACCCTTGTGTAGGTCAATTTGACCCAATTAGGGTTAGAGTTGACTTTGGTCAACTCAGGTCCTTTGGCTGCCCTCCATGGGTCCTTAGTGACCCATTGACCCCTTACTAGGGTTATAAAGGTATGGGTGGGGTCTTGGAGTCTTGGTGAAGCTTCATGATCACCTTAAACCAAGGTTTCGGAGTTTACTATTTGCAGACCATAGTAACTCTATCCACACCACCAGGTGCACTTGACTCTTTCTTGGGCTTCCTAGGGTTTTGTCATGACAAAAACACTTTTAGGGGTCTAGTTGAAAATGGGATGTTACAAATCCCAATAAACAAAATAAAGATTTCGTCCCCGAAATCAAGGTTAAGCCCACGGGGACTCCTATCGGGGAGAAGGAAACTTGTAAATCCATGAGAATCGAAAGATTTAGATCACGACCATGTTTGCTATGTGAGGTTTAAAGGTGATAGTCAAATCTAAGACCAATTCATCAATTTGGCAAAGTCTAGACCCCAATAAACAAAAGTTTAGCCCATATTCTTGAAATTTCAGCCCTACTAGTTTAAAATAGGAAGGTAAATTGACCATCCTGAGATGTTGTGAGGTATACCTGACTGAAGAGTTCCGGGTATCTTTGTCGCATCAAGTCCTGGGGTCCATGTGTGCTGTCTCATCTCTTCCGTGATTTCTCCACAGGACCTTGACTAATGGAACCTTTTTGTGGCGTAAGACTCGTACTCCCTTGTCGTCAATCCGGACCGGTTCTAGGTGAACTGACCGATCAGATGCTATCGGCCCATCTATGGTTGTAACTTGCTGCTCTGGGCATAGTAGAGCTCTCCTAAGAGAGGATATATGGAATACGTCGTGCAGACTTGCCAGCTCTGGTGGCAGCTCCAGCCTGTATGCTAAGGGACCGATCCGCTCCTGGATCCTATAAGGCCCCATGTATCTTGGACTGAGCGTCTTCCTCTGTCCGCGTACCCGAGTAACTCCCATGCATTGGTCGGATCTTCAAGAACACCTGATCTCCTACCTGGAATTCCACCTGACGATGCCGAGCGTCGTAATACTTAGCCTGCCGGCTCTGTGCTTCTAGCATCCTGTCCCATATCAATCTCACCTGAGCCTCAGTGTCCTCAACAAATTCCGAATCCAATGCCTTAGGGTCCTCGTCCTATATCCATGACAACGGAGTCCTGCACCTCCGTCCATACAACGCCTCATTAGGAGCTATCCTTATACTGGACTGGTAGCTGTTATTATATGAGAACTCGATCAGTGGCAACAACTTCTCCCAAGGTTCACCGCGATCCAATATGCAGAGTCGTAGTAAATCCTCCAGAGTCCTGTTGGTGCGTTCCGTCTGTCCATCTGTCTGGGGATGAAAAGCCGTACTGAATGTTAGTCGAGTGCCGAAGTAAGTCTGCACTGACCTCCACTCCCTGGATGTAAATCGTCCATCCCGGTCTGACACAATCAACTTGGGGACGCCATGATAGCGAACGAACTGCTCCACAAACTTTCGGACTAGCACACTTATCGAGTCATCCTTCCAGATTGGAATAACCTGGCTACTTTGTACCTTTGTCAGCCAGTCGATGATCACCCAGATCGAATCATTCCCTGTCCTCAATCGAGGAAGTCCATGTATAAAGTCCATGGCGATATCTTC
Source organism: Platanthera zijinensis (assembly GCA_039513925.1). Classification (NCBI taxonomy): domain Eukaryota; kingdom Viridiplantae; phylum Streptophyta; class Magnoliopsida; order Asparagales; family Orchidaceae; genus Platanthera; species Platanthera zijinensis. The sequence continues at coordinate 94,637,427 of CM077084.1, read as the reverse complement.
GAACTTCCACTCTGGTACTGGGAGTGACTGCAATAATCCTGCGGGGTTTCTGCACTCCGCTTTCACTAACTGACACGCCTTGCAATGGGTCACGAAGTAGGTGATATCCTTCTTCCTGCCGGGCCAGAACATAGTCTTCTTCAGATCTGCAGTCATCTTCGTAATCCCCGGGTGTACCGAATATCGACTGCAATGAGCCTCCATTATGATGTCCTCCCGGACCTGGCCTCCCTCCGGTATTTAAACCCGTCCTCTGAAGCACACTAAGTCATCCCTCAGCGAGTAATCTCCCGCAGTACCTGCTTCTAAGGCCCGGAATATCGGCTCTAGCTGGGTATCCTTCCTCTGTCCATCCTTGACCCGTTCTCGAATGCCATCCGTGGCAATTAATGACGATAGATACTCCGGGTATAACTCAGGGTGATCCTCAGACACAAGGGATATTTGCATCTTGTCTAACATCTGAACCAACTCCAAGGCCATCAATTGTGTTCCTACTCCGGGGTTTGCGGTCTTTCGGCTCAGTGCATCTGCTACCACATTCGCCTTTCTCCGGATAGGTGATAGTGCATCTCGTACTGGTAGTCTGCTAAAAACTCCACCCATCGTCTCTGTCTGATGTTCAGCTCTTTCTGCGTGTCCACATACCTCAAATTTTTGTAGTCAGAGTATATGTCGCAGTGGAAACCGTATAGATAGTGCCGCCAGACCTTCAGTACAAAAGTGACAGCTCCTATTTCTAAGTCATAGACTGGGTAGTTCTGCTCATGCTTCTTCAGCTGCCGAGAAGCATCAGCTATCACAATGCCCTGGTAGGAAGCGTCGGTATAGACCTGGAATCCTTCTTTCCCTGAAGGGAGGGCAAGTATAGGAGCTGAAGTGAGTCGTCCCTTTAGCTCTTGAAAAGCCACCTCACACTATGGGGTCCAGATAAAGGGCACATCTTTCCTTGTCAGAGATGTGAGTGGAAGGGCGATACGAGAGATTCCCTCTACGAACTTCCGATAGTAACCGGCGAGTCCTAGGAAACTCCGTACATCTGTGGCCGTCTTCAACTGCGGCCAGTCCCGAATTGCTTGGATCTTGGCCGGGTCCACTGCCAACCCAACACCACTGATTATATGGCCTAGGAAGGCCACCTCCTTCAACCAAAACTGGCATTTGCTGATCTTCGCATAGAGCTTGTGCTCCCGTAGTCTCTCTAGAGTCAGCGTCAGATGCCGAGTGTGCTCCTCTTCCGTCCTAGAGTAGATAAGGATGTCGTCTATGAATACTATGACGAACACATCCAAGTAGGCCTCAAAAACCCGGTTCATGAGGCTCATGAATGCCGACGGAGCATTTGTGAGCCCGAAGGGCATCACGGTAAACTCATATAGCCCATATCTGCTACTAAAAGCAGTCTTTGGAATGTCCTCCTCCTGGATCCGTAGCTGGTAGTAACCCGACCTTAAATCCAGCTTCGAGAAATAATGGGCTCCCTTCAGCTGGTCGAATAATTCGTCTATCTGTGGGAGCTGATAGGTATTCCGGACGGTCAACCTGTTTAGTGCTCGATAATCGATGCACAAGCGAAGTGTCCCATCCTTCTTCTTCACAAATAGGACCGGGGCTCCCCATGGCGAGGAACTTGGTCTAACAAATCCGGACTCCACCAGTTCCTGGAATTGGCTTCGAAATTCTGTCAGCTCTTTTGGGGCCATCCGGTAAGGGGCTCTAGCTGCCGGCTTAGCCCCCGGCACTAGCTGTATCCGGAAATCCTGCTCCCGGTGCATGGGTAGCCCAGGCAGTTTCTCTGGGAATACGTCGGAAAAATCTCGTACCACCGGAATATCCGAGGTGGAGACCTTGGCCTCAGTCATTTCAAATATCACCTCATATACTTCATCCCCCTATAAGTGAGCCTTGACAGCCTATACAGATGACAACATGAGAGAGGGAATAGATCTAGTACCTTCGATGACGAGGTGGTAGGAATCCCCGTGTCTCACAGTAACTCTCTTGGACATGCAGTCAATCTGAGCATGATTCCAGTTCAACCATGTCATTCCTAGGATCAAATCAAAGACTGGCATCCTTATGATCGTCTCTGGGGCTTCAAATATCTTTCTGCTGATCACCGTCTCCATGTTGTAGTGGGCAGAGGTGAACAGCTCTGATCCGTCTGGTAATCATATCCTCATCATCAAACCCGTGAATCGCTCTACTCCTTCCAACCCTTCTACGAAGGCTTCCGATACAAACGAGTGTGAAGCACCCGTATCAAATAGCGTATAAGTGGGTTTGCCGCTGATGAAAACTATTCCTGGGGGTGGGAAAGTTAAATGTCTTAGAGTCTAGCTATGGTTTTCTTTCCTAGATTATCACTTCTATATAAACTTAAAAGTCATGAGGAAATAAGTTTACAATTTTCTGACGTACCAGTGATTACTTGCTCCGGGTTCCGGGGTTGAGCCAAATCCAGTGCATAAATTTGCTCCCTCTGCTGCCTGTGATCTGCACCCTGGAAACCACGTCCTCGACCACGTCCTCGTCCTCCAAATTGATGGGCATGTGGGGCAGCCTGGTGTGCTGGTAGAGGTGCTTCCCTCATGGGGCAGTTTCTCCGAATGTGTCCTATCTGATGACAGTTGTAGCATTCTGGTGGGGGAAATGCCATACCCCGGGTCTTGGTGCCTCCCTCATCTGAAGAGGCTGAGGGGCCAATATCACCTGCTCCCTCGGCTCCTGCCTCACTTCCTGACGAGGCGGGTCCTCTTTCCTTCTCCCACCTGGTATAGCACCTTGTCGCTGATCATTTCTGGCTCTCCTGCCCTGATCCTCCGCGTGCCGCTTCCGGCCCCGAGTGGTGTGTCAATCAGCCTCAATCCTCTTTGCCATCTCCAAAATCTGGGAGATAGGCCCGTCGGATACAAACAACAAAGCCTCCCTCAAGTCTTCCCGCAGGCCTTTATATAAACCTCTTGATGTACCCCGCTTCGTCCAGCTAGTAAGATTCTGCATATCGAGCCAAATGGTCGAACTCCCGATGGTACTCTACCACTGTCTGGGTGCCCTGCTTCAGCTGTAAGAACCGCTCCTCCAACTCATCCCTGGCCGACTGCGGAACAAAATGTTCCAGGAGTGCGGCCCTTAACTCTTCCCAGGAAATTTCTTCAACTTCCCTATCAGCAAACATTGTGTCCAGCAGCGTCTTCCACCACCTCTTGGCATGGGACTCCAGGCAGGAGACAACCAAGGCCACCCTCTCCTCCAGGGACACCATATCGCAGTCAGCATTTCGTACATAATATCTAGCCATTCTTCTGTCCGTACAACAGATTCTGTCCCCAAGTAAGATGGAGGAGAGAGTCCTCGAAAGATGCTCAGCCAATTGGCCCCTGGGTTTGGCTGCGGAGCCGGAACCTGCTGAGCCCTGAAAGCATCTAGAATGGCTGTCAGCGTTTGACCCATCTCCGAGTGTAGGAATGGAGTGGGGACCAGGGGAGGTGGTGCAACAATCGGAGTTTGCTGAACTCCGCCTTATGGTGTTGGCTGCGCTGGGGGCTGCGTAATAGAAGCCAAATATTAGAAGTCTCACAGATTTAACTAAAAGTGGACAATTTTCATGTGATTTCCCATATGGGCCCACCACTGCTTCCGCTGCTTAGTTTGTACCCAAACTAAACTCGTACGGGGGTGGCCCGGGGTTTGTGGACTGCTACCTTTTGATTGATATGTTTTCCTCTGATACCACTTGTAAGACCCCCATTTTTTTTCTTTTTCGACACCGGGGTCTTAGGCCCAGAACCGCCACCTTGCGGTGATACCTTCACACCCAGGAATGTCGTCACTACAAGATGTCGATTCTGCTGGCCAAATCGATCACAACTGTAGCAATAGAATAAAAGCAAGTCCACAGAAAATCACATGTATAGAAAATAGGCTCCACGAAGGGAGTGTCCACAGATAGTACATATAATAAAAATCTCGGGTTTATGCCCGGTACATCAAGTCCTCACTACAAATCACTCATCGCATAAACAAACTAATACAACTACTAGTGTTCGGGATTCACAGTCCCTGCTGTCTGGACACCAGTACTAGACTGTCTGATCTCCAAGTGTGCCGACCCCCGGGGCTGCTCCTCCATGCTGGGCTCCATGGTCCCCTAAATGATGTGGTTCGAAAACCGTTAGTCTAAAAGACTAAGTCCTATCGTCCTCCGCCCCTTCCCCCATGGCTCCTAAGCACCGAGCGAGGAGAAGGAAAGGAAAGGACATGAAGGTGGAGAATGTCAAATAGCAGATGTCAGCGGAACTAGACTAGCATTTCTAAGTATGGTAATAATGATACAAAGTTAGAATAAGTAACCTTAACTTATGTGAATACACATAAGCTAAGGGATCTCTTGTAGGGCTCATATCGTATAAAAAGTCCCATACTGATTTATACGATAGTGTGTCGTTTTACTAGCAGGCTTAAATATATAATACTGAAAGAGAACCTTGACTTATAAGCATGCTCGCACGAACTTATAGGCCAAGGGGTCGTTTTGCAAGGCCTAATATATAGAGCGTCCCATATCGCTTATACATTAGGTGTCAGGTTATATGCAATGGTTATGGTACGAAATACAATTATGTTATGATGTGAACATGCAAGTGCAACTCACCCCACTCGACTCTGTGTACACAGACCTTTAGTTCCCCCTTTCAGAGTCGTTACCTCCCAGGATACCTCCGTAGTGGCAGACAGAAGCGGTGGGTTGGGCCTCGCCCACCTCTAAACCAGTAAAGCACTACCAGTCAGACCTATTGTACGCCTCAATGCTTGGTGCAAAAAGCGGACTCCTACGTTCTCTTGTCGGCTGGCGCACCGGACTTCTGTTGGCGAAGTGCTAACCACACTTGCCGAGTCAGCGTATTGGCGTCGGTGCATCGACCCTCCAATACCGAAACCCACCACCTTATGCCTTTTATGCACATGCAATAGTTATGAGTCCAAACAACAACCGAACTAAATCTGCCCGGACTATCCTGTCTGTCATGTTCTACAATCGAGCCGAAGCTCCCCGGACTATCCCGTCCGTCATAATCAACAATCGAGCTGAAGCTCGCCGGGCCACCATGCCCATCACCATAACCACTGGGCTTATTGCCCGAGTAACCCAACTATCTCCCAGGACATTGGGGTGTGAGAGTGTGAAATCCTAAGTTTACTATTTACTCTTGTGGCGATTTTATACCTACGACTTAGGTTTTACCCAGGACTGCCCAAGGTATTCCCTGTGAAGGGATCTCGAGGGCACTAGGAGCTATGATGGGCTGAATCACAAAGCTCCCTTTCGCAAGGCACTTATTCTTGTTGGTTGGTAAGTAATCCCATATCCATTACCCATTTCTTTTTTCATATTACGGTAGACTAAACCTAAGGTGATTTTGACTTTTCACTCTACGGGGGAAGACGATCTTTCGTCGACCCCAAGCACTACTCAACACTACCGACTCATATCTCACTACTTAACCTAAACTTCTAGGATGACTCATCCAAATTTAGAAAATCCAGCAAGATGGCTAACTCCAACTATGCCAAATCATTTCCTTTCAACAATTTACTAAATGCAGACCAAAAGGTTAAATGCCATGTAAAATGGGGAGTACATCAAATAATCATCCAATACTCCTATAATAATTAATGGAGGTTCATTATGACCTTTAAGCCCTAAATCCAGAGACCCAAAGTTTTCCTTATTTATTTAATTATTCTAGTGACTAAAATTTCCAATAATGAACATGAAGTACCATTTTCAGGCAAGATATCATTCCAATAATTTTATATGATATTTAAAATAAGGATTAACTCATCTTCCAAAATATCTAAATTTTTCAGTAAGGTTTTATCCCAAAATTCCTATTTCATTTAACCCTTGAAAATTCATTTAAAGAAATATAAAAGACTATATTGCTTCCAAAATTCAGATAAAATTCCAGTATGATTCTAATGGCATATAAATGATTTGGGCCAAATTTCATAATTTATTTATCAGTAAATAGTCTTAATTAAATTATTGAATAATTTCCTCATTTAACATGCTTGTGAAGTAAGTACCTCAAATATGTATCCAAAAAATTTTCATAAAATTTATATATGCATATAATGATTCAAAACTTCCTCTACTAAACTTTCATGACCTCCCAAGGGTCAGAGGGACCATAAAGTTCAATTTATTAAATTGAGGCATCCCTTGTGTTACAAATGAAGTACTATAACTATTGTCCCAAAATTCCCAATTAAATTACCAGAGGCTCATAATATCCTTATGACCAATCTACCAAAATTTCATCTTAATTTGAGGAGTTTAGCTAGCCCATTTCCACCCTGCAATATTTGTGCCCTATACTAGGGTTAGGGTTTTGTGGGTCCCAAACTTTCCAAAACACCCTAAGATTTAAACCAGAGGGTTATAGTTACCCTAATACCCTTCCTACAAAATTTCATAGTCATGCAAGGTGTTTTGGCCACATGCCCTTCACAAGGTACAAAAGCCCTTCCTTAGGGTTTGACCTAGGATCTTGGGGAAAATCAATTCCAAACCTCCCCATATATCATTGGAAGGTGCAAAAGTTCATGACAAGTCTGTGTTCCAAATTGGAACCTCTTTTGAGGTTAATTGGACATTCTAAGGAAAAATTATATTTTGGACCAAAATGCCCTTCTTAGGGCAAGGCTAGGGTTTGCATGATTTCCATTCAAATCACCTCCAAACTTAATGAAATTTTAACCAGAGGTCTATATTGACCTCATATACCTCCTACCAAAATTTGGATGAATTTGGACTTCATTTGCCCATAAATTTATTTACCCTAGATAAATTAAATTATTTACAAAACTATAGAAATATTATCTCCAAAAATTCCCATTTTTAGGCAGGGTCTAGATATTAGTTAGGGTGACTCCCTGCCAAAATTTCAACTCATTTGGGCTAAGGATGAAGTGTGGGCACTCTGTTTAATGTCTGTCTAGACATATATATAGACCCCACCAAAATGAGTGCCCTTGTCAAACCAGTCACCCAAATTGGTCCAAACTAAATTTTTTTGAAAGTAGACCCATAGGGCTACATTTTATGTGTTGACCATTTTTTCTGAAAGGAAGCCTAAGTACTTTTAATAATTAAAAACATTAAATATAATTTGCTGTGACAGAATTGAAATAATAATAAACTTAAGCTATAGTTTATATCCATATCAGCACGAATCTTGACGCAATTTTTGATGGGATCTGGTCATCTCCTTCCTCCAGCCGATGGCCCAGATTCGTCCCGCCTGGGCCATCTTCCAGCGGCTGCCACCGGCCGTCTGGCCACCTCCCCGGCCGGCCACCGCCGCCAACACCTTCGTGGTGGTCGGGGCTACCTCCAGGCGGCGGCACGGCCGCCGGGGAGCACTATTCCGGCGAACCCGACAAGCTCAATTTCATGGAAAAACCATGATTTTTTTGAATTGGATCGTGCTCAATTGAGCCCGAACCTTGGACCTAAGGACTTATATGATTTACCTATGGAATAAGGAGTGGAGGAGGACCTTTTTGGCGGCCTGAAGTCGGGAGGATCGCCGAAATGCCATGGTGGTGGTGGTGGTGGTCGGGTTTCTTCAAAAATGCATGAAATAGCCTGGCTTCTTCAGGAAAGTGGTGGGGAATTCTCCTTGGAGTCTAGGGAAGCTTTTAAGAGGGTAAGGGGAGGTGTTAGGTGGCTGAAAACACTTTGGCCTTTTTTGGCCAAAGTCAAGCTTGGCGGCTTGGTAGGTAGGGGGTGGAGCTTGTTCTAACCAGTCAAAGATGGCTGCTACACTCCCCTTGTCTTGCTGAATTGAATGGGAAGGTTGGGGAAGGGGGAGGAGGAGCACAAAGTCCTTCTTCCTTCTTCTTCCTTCTCTTTCTCTCTCCTCCATGGGTGACTTTCTCTCTCCTAGTCACCAAGCCTGAAATTTGGCTCCTACATATCCCATGGCAGCCCACAAGTCCATTTGGTCACTTAAGTCAAGGTTAGCTCAATTGCAATGGGCTTGAGCTTGAGTTAGCCTATTTGGGCTAACTTGACCCAAAGTTGGACTAGGGCCCACCTAGGTCAATTTGGTCCTTGAAATTTCTTTAATGGGTCCTTGGTGACCCATTAGCCTCCCCTAGGGTCAAGGTGGGGTAGGATTTGCCCTTGGAGGTCACTTGACCCTTAACTAGGGCACTTTGACCATTTTGGGTCAAGAGTTGACTTTGGTCAACCTAGCCTTTATGATTGGTCCCAATGGGTCATTGGTGACCTATTGGCCTCTCACTAGGTCTATGAGGGTATGGGTGGGGTCCACTTGGCTAAGGGACTGCAATTGACCCTTGTGTAGGTCAATTTGACCCAATTAGGGTTAGAGTTGACTTTGGTCAACTTAGCTCCTTTCACTACCCTCCATGGGTCCTTAGTGACCCATTGACCCCTCACTAGAGTTATGGAGGTATAGGTGTGGTCCATTTGGCTAAGAGACTGCAATTGACCCTTGTGTAGGTCAATTTGACCCAATTAGGGTTAGAGTTGACTTTGGTCAACTCAGGTCCTTTGGCTGCCCTCCATGGGTCCTTAGTGACCCATTGACCCCTTACTAGGGTTATAAAGGTATGGGTGGGGTCTTGGAGTCTTGGTGAAGCTTCATGATCACCTTAAACCAAGGTTTTGGAGTTTACTATTTGCAAACCATAGTGCCTCTATCCACACCACCAGGTCCACTTGACTCTTTCTTGGGATTCCTAGGGTTTTGTCATGACAAAACCACTCTTAGGGGTCTAGTTGGAAATGGGATGTTACACCCCCCTTACCGAGATGGTTTTCGCCAAGCCGGTGTTGATAGGGCATCTGAACTTTGTCCTCGGTGAGAAGTACCTAGATTAAGAGGGCCAACTATAATCCAGTGGGACCCGAAAGCCAACCGGGTCTCGATCTCGTCTCTCCTCCCCTCTTGGGTAGAGCAAGACACGACCAGCAGCAAAGCCTTCGCGCTTCGTTTCAGGCTTTATAGCCGGGTAGACGTTAGTATATATGATCAGGAGACTACCCGGGCTCTCGCCCATGAATCTATTCGAGCCCAGCTGCGTGCGTTCGAGCTCGTGCACATGACTGCACGCCACAGCATCAACATCGAGTGCAACTTTGTTGAAGCACTCAAATAAATGGATCTCGCCGTTGCTGAGGTGGCCACCCTGAAGGCCGATCAGGCGGCTTCCCAGAAGCTTCTCTCTCTTCGCCCGATGGCCGAGGTATGTAAATCTTCAAAGGCTTACCGTCTTGCAGCAATTTCATGTTAGTTATAACCCCAAATTACTCGCAGGATTCCGCCCAAGCCCAGCTGTCGCGCGCGCGGTAGGCTGCTTTTGGGTGTGAGATCACTCTACTGAATGCCGAACTCAAAAAAGCATAGGAAGCCAACGTTTCGGTTCCGCCGCCGCAACTAAGAAGGTCCTACGTCATCAATATTCTAACTATGAAATAGAGGTGGTGATGCAATAAAATGCCCAGGAGGCCACAAGGACCGTGATCAAGGTGCTGCGGGAGTCGGGGTTTCTGAAAGAATGTGGCGAGACGCTTACGGCACGTGGGATCCTTCCCTGGCGGTGTAATCCCATCCCAAAGCCTGCAGGAGAGCACGACTCGTCAAGCGGAACCGGATCAAGCTCCTCTGTTGGAACACCCTATTACTAATTTGGGCAAGGATCACTATGTTTTTAGGAAATCAGTTTGACCTAGATGTATAGTTGAAAAGGTCAAGTTAGAATGAGTCTAGGGCTTAGAATTTAGGTTTGAAGCTGCCCCCAGGACCATTCAAGGATTCAGACTTAGAGCTGAGATAAAGACAATTATCGTCGAGCTTAGGTCGACGAAACGTCGAACTCCGTTCGATGCTCTCTGAGCTGAACTCTGCTAAATCGTCGAACTCCGGTCGACGATCTTCGAGCTCAGATCGACGATCTGCCTTCAGCTTATTCTTCAGGTCGCTGAGCTCCGGTCGACGATCTTCGAGCTCAGGTCGACGTTTTCTGTCTGATGTTCAATTCAATCTCTGAGCTCAGGTCGATGATCTTAGAGCTCAGATCGACGTTTTTCCTTAGAGATCGACGACCTTGAGGATTAAAATTCAGTCAGCTTCTGGAATATTTTTCAAACTCTCTCAGCATTTATTTCAAGAGATCTGCTAGCCGTTTTCATTTATTCTGGAGCAAGTTTCAAGGGATTTATCAGAGAATGTTTATTGGACTTTCCTCTAGAAGACAACATTTATGGAAGACATTTATTGACTCCTAACGGCTATCTTGGATAAAGGATCATCAGAGAATAAAACATCCAACAGCAGATCAAGACAATCTACCTATCACTCAATACAGACATACACAGATAGTTAGAAAAACTCAGAGGAAAATCATGTGATCAATCCTGAAGAGTTTGATTGAATATTGGCATACTGAAAAGTGATCATAGCTTCAACATCAAGGACTCCAGACAAATCATATTTCAGCCTCTGCTGAAACCATCTTCTGCTGGAGATCTAAAGCTTCTGAAGACCTATCACCCTAGCAAAGCTCTCATCTCTGAACCATCTACATCTCAGGGGGAGCTTTTGACAACACAATCAATCCACTAAGTCTTCTCTCAGTGATTGAGACAAAGAAGATAACTTCACCTCTTCCTTTTTCTTTTCCTGCTGTAAAAGGGTTATCAAGACTCCCTTCAAAAGTTTTGAGTCTAGTTCTGAGAGCCTTGTCAAAACTCAGTGGTGGCAAGACACCTGATCAAAAAATCCAGTTTTGTTTTTGAGCACCTTATCAAAAGCTCATTGGTGCCCAGGACACCTTATCAACTCATCCTGCAGTGGATTCCTACCAAGGATGGTAGAAGAGTGGATGTACCCAGGTTTTTGGGGAACCACTATAGCTCCCTGTGTCTTCTGGTTTCTTGTGCATATTCTTTGGTGTGTGCTGTGGTTTTTATTTTTACTGCTTTAGTTTTATTTCTACATCAAAGCACCTTACACCTATACATAAATTAAGCATTTACTGCTGTGCAATTTTTAAATTGTAAATTTACTTTAAAATACTCTATTTACCCCCCTCCCCCCCCCCTCTAGAGTTAAGATAGATCTTACCCTCACTTTCAATTGGTATCAGAGCCAGGTTGGTTGTTCATACAGGCTAACACCTGAACCAAAAGATCCTTGATAAGATCAATCTTTTAAGAGAGTTATTTTCATTATATTTAATTTTTTTTATAAAGACATGGCACAGAACAAAGATTATGCAAGCACCAGGCCTCCAGTGTGCAATCTATCCAAGTTTGCACTTTGAAAAGCAAGGATTAGACTTTATATGAACTCTTTTGATGAAGACATATTTAATTCCGTTTTGACAGTGTGCCCAAGTCCACCAGCAAGCTCAAGTACAAATGCTGTTCCACCTCCTTCAGGAACAGATGCTGAAATAAAGAAGTGGAAGACTGTAGATGCCAAGACCATGAATATCTTAGCTCAGACAATGTCTGATGAGATATTTCAGAAGGTAGCTTAATACAACTCAGCCAAAGGAATTTGGGACAAACTTTCTGAGATTGTCTCAGGATCTGCTGATGAGAGAAAAGATAGAAGATCCCATCTCATAAGCCAATATGAGAATTTCAAAAAGGGAGAAGCTGAATTAGTGGCTGACATGTACAACAGACTAAGTCTGATTGTCAATGAGTTAAAGACTCTGGATAAAGAAATCTCATTGATTGAGCTGAATGACAAAATCCTAATGTGCTTTCTCAGCACTTGGGATTCAAGAATCTGGCCAATAAAAGATGCCAGAAGTCTAAATGAGATTACAACTAAAGCTCTCCTGAGCAAGCTCAAATCTTATGAGTTTCTCATTAAAAATAGAGAAGAAGAACAGAAGGCTGCCTCACCAGCCACAAGGAAAGATAAGACCATAGCCTTCAAAGCTACAATAGAGGAGCCTAAAGATAAAGCTACAGGAAATGATGAGCTCCTAAGTATACTGGCCAAAAGATTCTACAAAATGGCAAGAAAAGACTTCAGAAAGAGATCATACAAGGGACATGATAAGCCAAGGTATGATAAATAAAATAACAACAAAGAAATTATATGTTTTGGTTGCAGGAAACCAGGCCATATTGTGCCTTACTGTCCAGAAAACAAAAACAAGGACAAGAAAGATAGAAGAGAAAGAAGAAAGGAGAAAGACTTCAAGAAGAATACCTCAGACAAACCCTCCTACAGCAAGAACACGCATACAAGGAAGGGATTTGTTGCTGAGACATGGAGTGAAACTGAAGAGGATTCTGAAGCCTCATCCAGCTCCAGTGATGATGAGGATGATGCTGATGAAAAGGAATTTTGCATGATGGCTATCAATTCCTCTCAAACAGATTCAGAAGCAGAAGAGCCAGAATCAGATTCAAAAGTTCAACTAGAAGAAGATCAGGTAATCAATTCATTTGATTTCAGTTCTGAGGACTTTAGACATGAGTTTAAAGTATTATGCCTAGATCTATTGGAGTCTTAGAAGGAAATCACTTCCCTCAGAAAACAACTGTCTGAGTATAGCACTTTAAAATCAGAGAACCTCAAACTCTCTGAAGAGTTAGAATACTATAGGGAGGAGATAGCTTCACTGAAGAGTGAACTATCCAAGGCCAAGCAGTTTGAAGAATCCCTTAATGGGAGAAGTATCATACTGATGGATATCATAAGCACAGCGAACTCTAGACTTAATAGTACACTGGGCTTGGGAGCTTCATCCAGCCAGCCTATAGTTTTGACAACTCCAATCAAATTTATCTCTGATAAAGGGAAGGAAGTTGTAGAGGTAGCTAGGAAGAATGCAGATTTGCCAAAGAAAGATATAGTTCAACAGAATGCATCGAACAGAGCTCGACGATCGTCGAACGTCGCTCGACGATCCAAGAAACGATCGTCGAACTCAGCTCGACGACACCTGAACTCTGAACTCCAGGATAGTCGATCTTCGAACAGAGATCGACGATCTGACCTAAGATCATCTACCTCAGCTCGACGATCGTCGAACAGAAATCAGGACTTTGAACAATCCTTAAAGATACATCTAGATTCAATCCTAGAAGTCCTACATCCCAAGGTTTCAACCCCTATACTGAATAGATAGTACCTCCTAGGAGATACCATCCTGAAGGTTATAAGAGTCAACCTAGGATGTCTTTCATTTCTGAATTTAAGGGATATCAACCTAGGCCCAAGGTAAACTGGGTCAAAAACATATAAGATGTTTATGTGCAGGTGAAGACCTATCCAACATCAAACCAGCCATGGTATCTGGATAGTGGGTGCTCAAAGCACATGACAGGGAACAAGGACAACTTCACATCCTTTAAAGCCAAGCTTGGACCCAAAGTAATTTTTGGTGATTCAAACTTTGGAACAACAAAAGGATATGGTGCAGTCCAAATTGGAACAGTCACCTTCAAGAAAGTAGCTTATGTTGAAGGACTCAAGCATAACTTGATAAGTATCAGTCAACTTTGTGATGAAGGATATCAAGTGACTTTCAACAAAGCAATATGCAAGATCAAGACAGAGGACAACACAACTGTGTTGACAGGTAACAGGAAAGGTAACATTTACTTAGTAGATTTTCATTCATCTAAAGTAGATATTTGCCTGTTCAATTCCATATCTAGACCTAATATTCTATGGCATAAGAGACTAGGACATATTAACCTTAGAACCATTGCTAGGCTATCCAAGGACAACCTTGTTAGAGGACTACCTTCTGGCCCCTACAAGAAGGAAGGACTTTGCAAGGCTTGTCAATTAGGCAAGCAAACTAAAAATCGTTTTAAATCAATTAACAAGAGTGATTCACCTAGGATTTTGTATCTGTTACACATGGATCTTTTTGGACCCATTACAGTACAAAGCTTAGGAGGGAAATCCTACACTTTAGTGGTTGTAGATGACTTTTCAAGATTCATATGGGTGTTCTTTCTGAGGAAGAAGTCTGATAACTTCAAGTGTTTGACAGAGTTTCTCAAATGCATACAGATTGAGTTCAACACTCACATTGCCCTGATCAGAAGTGATCATGGGACAGAGTTTGATTCTCTTCTTATGCAAGAGTTCTGTCAGAGTGAAGGGATCAGGCATACATTCTCAGCTCCTAGAACTCCTCAACAGAATGGGGTAGCTGAAAGGAAAAATAGAACCCTAATTGAATCTGCAACTACATTATTGACAGATTGTAACACCCCAAAAAGGCCCCAAAAAGACTCAACATGAAGTTTGAGTAGCAGGCTGTTTGACACGGCCTGGGACACGGGCGTGTCCCAGGGCGTGTCGGGTGTACACGGCCTGGGACACGGGCGTGTCCCCGGGCGTGTTCAGGCTAGTCGACGTTTGAGAGTCGACGAGCGTCGAGCCTGGGACACGGCCTTCGAGACGGGCGTGTCCCAGGGCGTGTTCGAATTATTTTTCGAAATTGGCCTATTCGAGTCCGAGCCGAACACGGCCTTGAACACGGCCTCGAACACGGGCGTGTCTCAAGAATGACACGGGCGTGTCAGGTTCGACACGGGCGTGTCGATGCCCGTGTTGTTCAGTCGGTTCATACTATGTGTGCCGCTTAAAGGGTACACGGCCTGTGACACGGGCGTGTCACAGGCCGTGTCGGCCAAAAAGTGAATTTTTGGGAAAATCTTGGCCGTTCAGTTTTCTCTCTTTTGATCCAAGGGTCCAGGTGGTTTCCTGGCTGGGTTATTACGTAATGTAAGGATGAAAGGTCATTCTTCATGTGTGCTTAAGAAAGAGAGAAAGAGAGTGGAAGAAGAAGGAGGAGGAGAGCAAGCCACCGGCGGAGTTCCCGTGGTCCGATTCGTGATCCGAAGCCGGCGTTGTGAAGGCAAGGCTGCTGTGGTTCTTTCTATCCGGCTCATTTTCGATGGCTCCGAAGAGATCGACAAGGGTAACGATCTCCCTCCTTGGACATGTGAAGTCCTTCTTTTCTGCATTGCATAGGGAAAACCCTTCCCCGCGAGTGTGCGGTGGGTTGTGGTGTCCCTTGGGGTAGATATGTGAAGTCCCCCTTGTTAGAGGCCGGAATTGGAGTACGGCTCTAGGCATGCTGTGTGAAGCCCATCTGGACATGGTCTGGATTGGTGATGCTTGTTTGCATATCGGAGAAGGCTCCGTGATTATGGCTTGTGATGCCTATGGCTTGTGATGCCTTGTTCCTACCTGTTGCTTGGTGCGGCAGGAAGTACTGGACGATGTCCAGGAAATGAAGAGGGTTGGATGCAACTCTTGTGGCCGTGTGTTGCCACTTTGTGGGTGGTTGAGCCGTTGGGCTGCAACTCGATGAAAAGGCAGATTGCCGAACAGGAAAGGTGAAACCGACCCGCGCCTATAAATAGCCATGGATACTTCCGTATTCGAGGTGGCACGGCGACTTGAGCAACGGGGGGTGGCTGATCCGTACCTGCGTTAGGTCCGTCCGACTTGGAAGCCTGGTTATAGGTTTTGTTGGAGCGCCTAATGAGAGTCTTAGGCCCGCGCGCCGGAAAGACTAGAATGCTCAAATACCGTGTAGACGGTGGTGTTGACCCTGGTATTCCGGTACACCGAGAATGTGCCCTGAGTGCACGGACTGTCGGGCCGTGTGGCCGATAGTTGTGATGGCTTGAATGTTCCTGCGCGCACATAATTGCTATTTGATGATGCCATGCTTGCAGGGAAAGAATGCTCATGCCCCGAGAAAGGGGTCGAATTCTTTTGTGGGGTGGCGAGCACGTGTTTGTGCGACCTGCTGTAACGCTAATGAACTCTGGAATGTCCATGAAGGAATGTACAAACTCTTGTTTGAAGAATCTGCGTGTTCCTCTTTGTGTTGTTTTGCTTGCATACGTTCGCTAATGTGTGTCTTGTCCACCTATAGGTGACACGTAGTGGTGCTGGGCAGTCTGAGCCCCAGCGTTCTGATGAGAGTGCGGCACCAGCTGTGGTGCCAACACCTCCTCCATCTGCGGAAACTGTTCGCTTAGTTGCTGAGGCGCTATTTGCCATGATTCAGCCGACCGGGCAAGCGCAGCCGGCAGTAGTGCTAGTTCGTGTTGATGTAAGACCCGAGCCGGTTGAGGCTGTAGATCCACGAGCAGCTGACCGACAGTTGAAGCAATTCATGAGCTTCCGTCCTCCTACGTTTGCGGGAATGGGATCCCCAACGCAGACGGAAGATTGGTTATCGCGTGTCAAGAGGATAATGACAGCGATCAGGGCGGAGGAAACTCTCAAGGTCACCTTAGCCACCTTCATGCTGGAAGGGGAGGCGCGGTTGTGGTGGGACGAGGTTGAGCTATACCAGTTGGCGGGCAGGCAATTAACACAAGTGTCGATTGAGGAGTTCTCTCGACTATTTCTGGCGAAACATGTCCCAGCGGCGCAACGCATCGCTATGGAAAATGAGTTCCAACGGTTAAAGCAAGGGGAAGATAGTGTGGATATCTACTTGCACGAGTTTACCAGGTTGGGACGATATGCGGGAACAATCTTCGCGGATGACCAAAGGAAAACGAATCGGTTCTATGAAGGATTGCGGGATGAGTTGAGATTCCTGCTTTCGAGTTCTGTGAGCCAAGGGTTTCAGGCGTTGGTTGATACTGCGTGCGCGTTGGAGAAGGACATGAAGCGAGTGCAAGGGAATAAGGGCTTGGTTGCGTCGAAGCCAGAGTTTCAAACACCTCGCCCGAGCAAGTCGTTTTACCAGAAGAAAGGGGGCAAGAGGTCCAAGCCATCGGGGCAAGTGACTACGACCGTTGTGTCGGGAGCGACATCAAGGCCGGATTCTCGTACATGCTATAACTGTGGCTGGGTGGGGCATATTGCTCGTGATTGTCGGGTGGTGCAGCCCAAAGGGGAAAAGAAGATGGGTACGTCTTATGCTGAGAAGGGCAAAGCGGTGGTGGATTCCTCTGCTTCCTAGGCGCAGCCCCGAATATATCAACTTGGCCAACAGGAAGCGATTAAGCAAAGTGACGTCGTCACAGGTACGAGTTGATTTAGTTTACTTGCTGGTGCTTTTGGTTTTGGTTTTGTATAGCTTGTGCATGATGTGTGTGCTGCAGGCTTTGTCCTGATTCGGAATAATTTGGCGAGAGCCCTGTTTGATACGGGTGCTTCGCATTCTTTTCTGTCTGAGGATTTCGTATCTCGCATTGGGGTACCAAGTCATGTGACGGTGGATAGTACAAGGGTGCTATTGCCGAATGGCTGTATGATGCTTGCGGATAGGGCTTGCGATGTGGATGTGCAAATAGGAAGTCGGGATTTCGGTTTGAGTGCAGCTGTGCTACCGTTATCGGAGTTTGATTTGATCTTTGGTATGGACTGGCTCTCGGAGCAGCGTGCCTTTATTGATTGCAACTCCAAAGAGATTACACTGGGCCAGAATACCGGGCTTGTGACGAAGTTCGCTGGTATGCGAGGAGTTGGCGGGACGCTGTTGTCTGCACTCCAAGTCGTCAATGCTGTTCGGAAGGGCGCGGAGTTATTCTTCACGCTAATTCAGGCTGTTGAGCCTAAGGCCAGTGTCGGTGAGGTGCCAGTTGTGTCAGAGTTTGCCGATGTGTTTCCTAAAGATCTTCCTGGGTTACCACCCCAGCGGGAGATTGACTTCTCTATTGAGTTGGTGCCAGGTGCGAAACCTGTGGCCCGCTCTCCATATCGCGTCGCGCCAAAAGAGATGGCTGAGTTGAAAGTCCAATTGCAAGAGTTGTTGGAGCAGGGATATATACGCCCAAGTATGTCACCTTGGAGCGTGCCTGTTCTCTTTGTGAAGAAGAAAGACGGTAGCTTACGGTTGTGTATTGACTACCGCGAGTTGAATAAGCTGACGGAGAAAAATAAATATCCGATTCCGCGGATTGATGACCTCTTTGATCAGCTGGCAGGATCAACGGTCTATTCCAAGTTGGATTTGAAATCGGGATATTATCAGCTAAGGATTAGGGAAGGTGACATTCCCAAGACGGCGTTTGGAACACGCTACGGGCATTATGAGTTCACGGTAATGCCGTTTGGCCTATGTAATGCGCCTTCGGTATTTATGGACCTAATGCATCGAACGTTCCGAGAGTATTTGGATTTGTTTGTTATTGTGTTTATCGATGACATCTTGGTATACTCTCAGTCGGAAGAGGATCACGCAAACCATTTGCGGTTGGTCTTGCATACCCTGCGGAGGAATAAGCTTTTTGCCAAGTTCTCAAAGTGTGAGTTCTGGCTCTCTTCAGTAGCCTTTTTAGGCCATGTGGTAAGCGGAGAGGGTATCGCGGTGGATCCGTTGAAGATAAGTGCCATCCGAGATTGGCCAGTGATGTCTTCAGTGGCCGAGGTCAGGAGCTTCCTTGGACTTGCGGGCTACTATAGACGGTTTGTGGAAAACTTCTCACGGATTGCTTTACCTCTGACCAAGCTGACGAGAAAAGATCAAAAGTTCATTTGGACGCCGGAGTGCGCGCGAGCTTTTGAAGACTTGAAGAGTCGTTTGACCACGGCGCCTGTGTTGACATCGCCATGTGGTACCGATGGGTATGAGATCTATAGTGATGCATCAGGGAGCGGCTTAGGCTGCGTCCTTCTGCAGTTTGGTAAAGTGATTGCTTATGGCTCGCGTCAGTTGAAAGTGCATGAGCGGAATTACCCCGTCCATGATTTGGAGTGGGCGGCGGTAATCTTTGCGCTCAAGTTGTGGCGGCACTATCTATATGGCGTGAAAGTGGATATCTATACGGATCACAAGAGCCTAAAGTATTTGTTGGATCAAAAGGATCTGAATATGCGACAACGAAGATGGATGGAGTTCCTCGGGGACTACACCTTCGATATTCACTATACCCCCGGGAAGGGAAATGTGGTCGCTGATGCTTTGAGTCGAAAGACTCCGGTACGGGCAAGCTGGTTGCAGAGGCATGATCAGCGTATGATCCAGGAATTGGAAGCAATGGAGATATCGTGTGTTGACAAGGGTGCGTCAACCGATGCATGTTTGAACTGGATGGAGGTGCAATATGACCTTGCGGACCGAGTTCGGCGAGCAACGGAGCTGGATGAAAGTCTCCAGCGCTATGCAAAAGATGGGCTGGATGACCAATTCTCTTGGGATAACGGGTTGTTAAGGAGAAATGGTCGAGTGTGCGTCCCAAGTGTGGGTAAATTGAGGGAAAAGTTGATGTACGAAGCTCACTTTGCAAAGTACTCAGTGCACCCAGGGAGCACAAAGATGTACAGAGATCTGAAAAAGTTATTCTGGTGGCCCGGACTAAAGAAAGATGTCGCACGTTATGTGGCTGAATGCACTACCTGTGCGTTGGTGAAAGCAGAATGCCAGAAGCCTGGCGGTTTCCTGAAGTCGTTACCTATTCCGGAATGGAAGTTCGATGACATTTCGATGGATTTCGTGCATGGGTTGCCGAGATCTCAACGCGGTCATGATTCAATCTGGGTGATTGTGGACCGGTTGACAAAAGTGGCGCACTTCCTTCCAAACAGAAGAGACGATTCAGTGGAAACATTGGCCAAGCTTTATGTGGAGCAAGTTGTTCGACTACACAGTGTTCCTCGGAGCATCATTAGTGACCGTGATGGGCGGTTTACATCGAATGATTGGTGGCTCGTTCATCAAATGTTGGGTACAAAATTGGCGTTTAGTACGGCCTTTCATCCCCAAATGGATGGCCAGACTGAACGAACCAACAGGACGATGGAGGATATGCTCCGCATGTGCGCCCTAGACTTTGGGAAGAGATGGGAAGATTATATATTCCTTGTCAAATTTGCCTATAATAATAGCTACCAAGCGAGTATTGGTATGGCACCATTTGAGGCGTTGTATGGGCGTAAATGCCGTACACCGTTAGCTTGGGCAGAAGCAGGCGAATCTAAGCTGAGTGGGAAAAAGGAAGTCGAAGAAGCTACTTCGCTCATACGCTCTATTCGGGAGAGGCTATTGATAGCCCAAGATCGTCAAGCAAAGTACTACAATGCCAAGCACCGGAACGTGGAGTTTGCGGTGGGTGATTGGGTATATTTGAAGATCAAACCCTTCAAAGGTGTGTCCAGGATTCGGTGTTTGAAAAAGCTAAGTCCGAGGTATCTTGGTCCATTTGAGGTGGTGGAGCGAGTTGGGGAAGCTGCTTATCGACTAGCACTTTCAGCGGACTTGGGTGGATTACATGATGTGTTTCACATCTCAGTCCTTCGTAAGGCGGTGAAGGATCCAGCTCAAGTAGTGGAGAATGATCGAGTACCGGTCGAGTATGGGCTAACGACGAGGGTTAGACCCATTCGGATCGAGGAGCGAGCCGAGAAACAGTTGCGGAACAAAGTGATCGGGATGGTCAAGGTCCGATGGGACAATTGTGGCCGTGAAGAGCTAACATGGGAGCGAGAGCAGACCATGCGAGCTGAGTTTCCCGAGTTATTTGTATAAACTGTAGACCGTGTACTTTTTGTTATAACATGGTTATAGCATTGCTGGTTTTGTTTCCTTACCGTGCAAATTTCGGGACGAAATTTTTGTTAAGGGGGGGAGGGTTGTAACACCCCAAAAAGGCCCCAAAAAGACTCAACATGAAGTTTGAGTAGCAGGCTGTTTGACACGGCCTGGGACACGGGCGTGTCCCAGGGCGTGTCGGGTGTACACGGCCTGGGACACGGGCGTATCCCCGGGCGTGTTCAGGCTAGTCGACGTTTGAGAGTCGATGAGCGTCGAGCCTGGGACACGGCCTTCGACACGGGCGTGTCCCAGGGCGTGTTCGAATTATTTTTCGAAATTGGCCTATTCGAGTCCGAGCCGAACACGGCCTTGAACACGGCCTCGAACACGGGCGTGTGAGGCTGGACACGGGCGTGTCATCTGCCGTGTTCCGACCCGTGTACTGGTTTTGGAAATCGGTGAGTACCGTGTAGCAGGAGACACGGGCGTGTCTCAAGAATGACACGGGCGTGTCAGGTTCGACACGGGCGTGTCGATGCCCGTGTTGTTCAGTCGGTTCATACTGTGTGTGCCGCTTAAAGGGTACACGGCCTGTGACACGGGCGTGTCACAGGCCGTGTCGGCCAAAAAGTGAATTTTTGGGAAAATCTTGGCCGTTCAGTTTTCTCTCTTTTGATCCAAGGGTCCAGGTGGTTTCCTGGCTGGGTTATTACGTAATGTAAGGATGAAAGGTCATTCTTCATGTGTGCTTAAGAAAGAGAGAAAGAGAGTGGAAGAAGAAGGAGGAGGAGAGCAAGCCACCGGCGGAGTTCCCGTGGTCCGATTCGTGATCCGAAGCCGGCGTTGTGAAGGCAAGGCTGCTGCGGTTCTTTCTATCCGGCTCGTTTTCGATGGCTCCGAAGAGATCGACAAGGGTAACGATCTCCCTCCTTGGACATGTGAAGTCCTTCTTTTCTGCATTGCATAGGGAAAACCCTTCCCCGCGAGTGTGCGGTGGGTTGTGGTGTCCCTTGGGGTAGATATGTGAAGTCCCCCTTGTTAGAGGCCGGAATTGGAGTATGGCTCTAGGCATGCTGTGTGAAGCCCATCTGGACATGGTCTGGATTGGTGATGCTTGTTTGTATATCGGAGAAGGCTCCGTGATTATGGCTTGTGATGCCTATGGCTTGTGATGCCTTGTTCCTACCTGTTGCTTGGTGCGGCAGGAAGTACTGGACGATGTCCAGGAAATGAAGAGGGTTGGATGCAACTCTTGTGGCCGTGTGTTGCCACTTTGTGAGTGGTTGAGCCGTTGGGCTGCAACTCGATGAAAAGGCAGATTGCCGAACAGGAAAGGTGAAACCGACCCGCGCCTATAAATAGCCATGGATACTTCCGTATTCGAGGTGGCACGGCGACTTGAGCAACGGGGGGTGGCTGATCCGTACCTGCGTTAGGTCCGTCCGACTTGGAAGCCTGGTTATAGGTTTTGTTGGAGCGCCTAATGAGAGTCTTAGGCCCGCGTGCCAGAAAGACTAGAATGCTCAAATACCGTGTAGACGGTGGTGTTGACCCTGGTATTCCGGTACACCGAGAATGTGCCCTGAGTGCACGGACTGTCGGGCCGTGTGGCCGATAGTTGTGATGGCTTGAATGTGCCTGCGCGCACATAATTGCTATTTGATGATGCCATGCTTGCAGGGAAAGAATGCTCATGCCCCGAGAAAGGGGTAGGATTGTTATAATTGGGTCAGCTGAATGCTGACCGTTGCATTGTTTGCCACCGGTTGGGTGGATTGTTCCCGTGCAGGTGCTGGAGAGCCAAGTGGTAAATGATGGGCTGAAGCCCTACTGCTGTTGCTGCTGCTGCTGCGGCTAGCCCTTGAAGGCTAAGCGAATGGCTTTGTTTTGTTTTCTCTTGTACTCATGTATGGCCGGCCTGCGCGCCGAGGTTTGTAAAACATGTTGTATGTAAAGAGGAACTGTAAGGCCTTAAGGCCAAACCCTTGTATTTGTTGTACATTCCATGGTTTGATATATAAAGATGGTTTTATATATTTGGACATTCCGGATTAGAGTTCAAAGTTGTAACTTAAAGCTTCCGCTAGAATGCTCTGAGTTAGGATTCGTATGGTTTGGTATTATCCTGTGACCTCACCGTCTGTTTGTGGTATATAGTGTGGGGCCCCGGCCGGACCTTCTACTATACGTCATTTAACGGATGGGGTCGTTACACAGATGCTCACCTTCTTCTATCCTTTTGGGCTGAGGCAGTGAGCACCTCCAATTATGTGTTGAATAGAAGTCTAATACATAAACTGAAGGGCAAGACTCCCTATTAATTGCTCAAAGGGAAGAAACCTAAAGTAGACTATTTTAAAGTTTTTGGTTGCACTTGCGATATTCACAATAATGACAAGAGATATTTAGTAAAATTTCATGCAAAAACTGATGAAGGAGTGTTTCTGGGATACTCCATGATCAGTAAAGCTTATAGGGTTTATAATAAAACTACTCTAAAAATAGAAGAATCTGTTCATATTTCTTTTGATGAAACTAATATGTCTTTCAAGAAGAAGAATGCTTCTACCATAGAACAATTGCAGGTACATTTTCTAGCTGAAGACTTGGACAGATTGCAAGTTACTCAAAAGGATGAAAGTAGTGAAGATGAAGAAGCTGCTCAACATCTGGAAGAAAATCTTCTTGAAGAACCTGTTGCTGTTCCACAAGAGGAAACAACAACACAAGTTGGTGAACAATCAACACCCCCTATTGATTTAGTAACATCAAGAGATCATCCAATCTCCCAAGTGATTGGAGACATCTCAGGTGGTGTGCAAACCAGAAATCAGGTCAACCAGAACCTGATGCACACTTGCTTTCTCTCTCAAATTGAACCTCAATCCATTCAAGATGCAGAGCAAGATCCACACTGGATCATTGCAATGCAAGAGGAGTTGCATAAATTTGAAAGAAACAAAGTCTGGGAACTAGTGCCTAAGCCAAAGGATCATTCCATTATTGGAACAAAATGGGTGTTCAGAAACAAATTGGATGATCAAGGAATTATTGTAAGGAATAAGGCAAGGCTAGTTGCTCAAGGATATTCTCAAGAAGAGGGGATAGACTACGACCAGACCTTTGTACAAGTTGCAAGGTTAGAGGCCATAAGAATCTTCCTGGCTTATGCTGCTCACAAGGGATTCAAAGTCTACCAAATGGATGTGAAGAGTGCTTTTCTCAATGGGGAGATCAAAGAAGAAGTCTATGTTAGACAACCCCCAGGTTTTGTCTCTCCAACTCATCCTGATTATGTTTTCAAACTGCATAATGCATTATATGGTCTAAAGCAAGCTCCTAGAGCATGGTATGAGACCCTAACATGCTTTCTTCTGGAAAATGATTTTATTAGGGGGAGAGTAGGACCAAACTCTTTTTATTAGAACCCATAAGGCCCATACCCTACTAGTATAAATTTATGTAGATGATATTATATTTGGTTCTACTGATTCAAACTTGTGCAAAAAGTTTTCCAAGCTTATGCACTCTAAATTTGAAATGAGTAGCATGGGTGATCTATCCTTCTTCTTAGGATTGCAAGTCAAACAACATACTAAAGGCATATTTATTTCTCAAACCAAGTATGCAAAAGAACTGGTTAAGAAATTTGGTATGTCTGATGCATCATGTATGAAAACACCCATGCCTACCAATGCTGTATTGGATGCTGATGAACATGGGAAACCAGTTGATCAGACAACATATAGAGCAATGATTGGCTCTTTATTGTACCTTACAGCTAGTAGGCCTGATATAATGTTTGCTACATGTATATGTGCTAGATTCCAAGTTAGCCCTAGGGAGTCACACTTAACTTTAGTAAAGAGGATTCTTAGGTATGTTAAAAGCTGTCCAAATCTAGGACTCTGGTATCAGAAAAATTCAGCATTTGACTTAACTGGATTTTCAGATGCTGATTATGCTGGATGCAGAATAGACAGGAAAAGCACCAGTGGAACTTGTCAGTTTCTTGGTGATAGACTTGTCTCATGGTTTTGTAAGAAACAAACATCTGTGTCAACTTCAACTGCTGAAGCTGAATACATGGCTATAGGTAGTTGTTGTTCACAAATCTTGTGGATTCAAAATCAACTCCTAGACTATGGTTACAACTTAGAGAAGTCTAAAATAATTTGTGACAACACCAGTGCTATTTCCATTGCACAAAATCCAGTCCTCCATAGTAGAACAAAACACATAGAAATTAGGCATCATTTTCTAAGGGATAATGTTGAGAAAAATAAAATTGAACTTCAATATATCCCAACTGATTTGCAAAGGGGAGATATTTTCACCAAGCCTTTGGATGAAAAGAAACACAACTTCTTCCTCAATCAGTTAGGCATGTTAGATGGAGGAAGCCTAAAATAAGTTACAAGATCTTGAAAAGCTAAAAACAGACCAAGATTAGGCTAAAAACTCATTTCTTTTTGTGTCTGTAGGATAGTTTCTGTCTCTGAACTGCGCTCGACGTTTTCCCTAGAAGTCGTCGAACGTAGATTGACGGTTTCCCGAAAAACCTCGAACGGAGATCGACGTTTTCCCAGAATGTCGACCGGAGTTCAGAGCTTGTTAGATAGTTGTATACTATCTCTTTCAGGCCTTCGATCGTCGAACTCAGCTCGACGTTCTCTATATCGTCGAACTAAGATCTACGATATTGTCGACCTTTCCTCTTCCCTTAGGTGTCATGATCGTCGAACGGAGATCGACGATCCTTCCTTTTTCGCGTCGAACCCTAATATAAAATCATTTTTCGGCCGCCCCTCGTCGTTTACGCTTTCATACTCTCTGCAAATTTTTCTCTTTCCCTCCAAACTCTCTACACTTGGTTGTGTTTGTTGAATCTTTGCAGGTACAGATTGCAAGGTCGGTCGCCGCTCTCTTCAAAATGAAATTTGATACAGGCTTTGACATAGAGATGAACTCCTTCGATGGCAGCGATCAGCGGTTCAAAGATATTCTGAATCTCTTCCACGAACAGCAGTTAGTTCGGTTGATGACCACCAGAATAAAGATTGCAGCAGATAAAGTAAAAGAATGGGTTTTTACTGCCACTAATGAGAATGAAAACTCTATAGTCGGCACCATCAATGGAACTCAGGTACCAATGTCCCCCGCTCTTTTGACAGAAGTATTCGCCTTAAGTACTGGGAATGACTCCATCGATTTGTTTGGAGAGGAATATTATTCGTTGTTAGATCGAATGGGTCACTCTGCTGTGAACCCTAATAAACTGCTGAAAAAGAATTTATCTATTGAATTTCAATTTTTGGCTGATGTTGTTGGGAAAGTGCTTCTGGAAAAGCACTCAGCTCATGATACAATCTCATGGTATCAGTTATGCTTAATGGGAGCTTTAGTTGATAAGAAACATCTGGATTGGGGATCAATCTTCTTTAATTTGATCAGGAAGAAAATTAGCAAAAGCTGTGTTAGTTTGGGGAGGATTATAGGGGTTTACCTACATCACAGGTGCCCTGATCTGCTGGTTTCAAGTGGGATGCACATCAATGCATCCAAAAGGATCACCTGTGCCCTTTTCAGCAGGTGGGACAGGTAGATTATCAACCCCAACAGGGCTACTGCAGCAACTTCTGCTTCAGGCACAAGGACTGCTTCAGTCACTCCTCCTCAGGTCTCTGCCCCAGCAGAAGATTTGCCTGCTTCTCCTCTTCCTCCAGCTATCTCTGCCTTAGTCTCCATCTCAACCACACCAGTCATATCAACCACACCACTCATCTCAACCATAGCCATATCTTCCCCCATTACAATCTCATCACCTATTTCACCTCCTCCAGCCACTACCTAAGAACCATTCCACCCTCTGTACTTCTATCCACCTGTCACCACTCTATCATTTCATCTTCTGGATGACTCCTTCATGGATGATTCTCCTCCTACTCCTCCTGAGATTCCTTCTACATCTTCCTACCAACAACTTCTACAGGACATACTCTCTCAATCATCCTTCACCCCATCCTTTTCCTCTCCCATATCATCCATCTCCACTTTAGTAACATCAATCTCAACAATTCCTACTACTGAGCCATCCATCCCTATACCTCCTACCTCCACACCATCCATTCCATCAGTTCCAGCCAACATCATTCCAGCTGCATCAACTCCTACCTCTACTCAAGCCCCTCTTGAGCATGTAGATCTTTCAGCTTTGGCAGACAGGTTGTATGAGCTGCTAGCCCCCAGGCTAACCTCATTGTTGGAGACCACCTTGGCTCCACTTCTGAAAAATGTTCAGGAGCTGTCTACCAGGCTATCTCCCTTCCTCTCCTCTCAGGCAATCCCTTCCTCTGGGTGCCTTGATCCAGTTTTCACTGAATCCAGGCAGGGGGAGATGCCTAATGAAGTTCTGGATTTTCCTGAGGCTGCTGAAGTTTCAGAACCTGCTCCAGTATTTACAGTGGATCTTCAGAGCCTGCTGTCAGTTTTTGATACTGTGTACTTCAATTCTCTGCCAGTTCAACAAGTTGAAGACCTTACTAAGGCCATTGTACCTATTTTAGAATGTGATCCCAGCCTGATTGCATCATATGTCAACTCTTTTAAGGCTGAGGATGCTGCTGCTTCTAATTTTACTGCTGCTGTTGCTACTGCTGTTACATCTATTGGATCTTCTGACATTGAAATGTTGTCTGTTATTGCTGATGCTGCTGCTGTTGACGAACTTGCTACTTATCTGGAAGAACCTGAACCTGCTGCTCCAATTAGTTCTGCTCTTATTACTTCTTCAATAAGTTGTGTTTTTGCTGCTGCTCCTGCTCTGACTCCTGAATAACTGAAACAATAAGAGAAGTACATCAAAAGTATTGATTATCTGTATGATAGACCCCAGAGCTCAGAAAGTGATCAGTTTCACACTAACTCAGATGACTCTTCTGGTACCATTGCAAAGAAAAGGAAGGACAGAAGCAAGGCAATGATGAAGGTCCCTCCTGCTAAGGCCATGGATGCTAATGATATACCTTACTATATTCTGCATGATTGCCAGATAACTGAACCATGGATGCAATATTCTAAAAACCAACTAAAGGACATGAAGAAGAAAAGAAAGTTTGATAAGTATGAGAAAGGTTCATCCCAGTTTCAGGCTCCTCCTTCTCCACCTCCTCCAGATTCAGGATCAGGTGGAGGCTCAGCTTCTCAAACCTCAGCTCCAAAGCAAAGTTCCTCCCAATCCTCTCAAAGATATCATCCCAGGGGGCAATATCAAAGAGTTTATCAGTCCAGAAGGGGACAATATAGAGGAAATCAAAGAGAACATAGATTTCAAGCAAGGGAAGGACAAAGACACATGGACTCAACTCAAGGTCCTTTGCCTTATAAACTCAGAGAAACTGTTGATACAAGAACTCCTACTGCTTCAGAAACTGTCAACAGATATGAGCCTACAGTTCCTTTTGAAGATCCAGAGAACAATCCTTTATCTTAGACTGCTAGGATGAAGGAACTGGCTGCCTTAGATCAACTGAAGAAGGCCAGAGAACAAGGGAAAGACACTTCCAACATTACAACCTTATCAGATCAAAGAAAGGAAGAACTAGAAAGGTAAGCATCAAGGAAATTCTTTGACCCAGTGGACTACATGAAGCTGCATCCTGAGGCTGTGGTTCCCAGGGCTAGATCTCAAACCTCCTTAGGTGCAGAGGATGATAGAAGGTCAAAGAAAGAAGCTCTAAATCCCAACAGGGAAATCTTATTTAAGAAGGGAAGTGAAAAGAAATGACATTTGTAAGCAGACAGTATACTCATTTTTTGAACATTTGCTGATATTCCATCTGATTGCTGCTATGTTGCATGATCTGCTCTATTGTGTTAGATTTTTTGTTTTTCTATATGTTGATTGTGTATTTATTACTGAGTTCTGTAAATAGTAATCCTAACCCAAATAGGGGGAGATTGTTGGAACACCCTATTACTAATTTGGGCAAGGATCACTATGTTTTTAGGAAATCAGTTTGACCTAGATGTATAGTTGAAAAGGTCAAGTTAGAATGAGTCTAGGGCTTAGAATTTAGGTTTGAAGCTGCCTCCAGGACCATTCAAGGATTCAGACTTAGAGCTGAGACAAAGACAATTATCGTCGAGCTTAGGTCGACGAAACGTCGAACTCCGTTCGATGCTCTCTGAGCTCAACTCTGCTAAATCGTCGAACTCCGGTCGACGATCTTCGAGCTCAGATCGACGATCTGCCTTCAGCTTATTCTTCAGGTCGCTGAGCTCCGGTCGACGATCTTCGAGCTCAGGTCGACGTTTTCTGTCTGATGTTCAATCCAATCTCTGAGCTCAGGTCGACGATCTTAGAGCTCAGATCGACGTTTTTCCTGAGAGATCGACGACCTTGAGGATTAAAATTCAGTCAGCTTCTGGAATGTTTTTCAAACTCTCTCAGCATTTATTTCAAGAGATCTGCTAGCCGTTTTCATTTATTCTGGAGCAAATTTTAAGGGATTTATCAGAGAATGTTTATTGGACTTTCCTCCAGAAGACAAGACATTTATGGAAGACATTTATTGACTGCTAACGGCTATCTTGGATAAAGGATCGTCAGAGAATAAAACATCCAACAGCAGATCAAGACAATCTAATTATCACTCAATACAGACATACACAGATAGTTAGAAAAACTCAGAGGAAAATCAAGTGATCAATCCTGAAGAGTTTGATTGAATATTGGCATACTGAAAAGTGATCATAGCTTCAACATCAAGGACACCAGACAATTCATATTTCAGCCTCTACTAAAACCATATTCTGCTGGAGATCTTAAGCTTCTGAAGACCTATCACCCTAGCAAAGCTCTCATCTCTAAACCATCTACATCTCAGGGGGAGCTTTTGATAACACAATAAATCCACTAAGTCTTCTCTCAATGATTGAGACAGAGAAAACAACTTCACCTCTTCCTTTTTCTTTTCCTCTTCCTTTCTCTTTTCCTGCTGTAAAAGGGTTATCAAGACTCCCTTCAAAAGTTTTGAGTCTGGTTCTGAGAGCCTTGTCAAAACTCAGTGGTGGCAAGACACCTGATCAAAAAATCCAGTTTGGTTTTTGAGCACCTTATCATCATTGGTGCCCAGGACACCTGATCAACTCATCCTGTAGTGGATTCCTACCAAGGGTGGTAGAAGAGTGGATGTACCCAGGTTTTTGGGGAACCACAATAGCTCCTTGTGTCTTCTGGTTTCTTATGCATATTCTTTGTTGTGTGCTATGGTTTTTATTTTTACTACTTTAGTTTTATTTCTACATCAAAGAACATTACACCTATACATAAATTAAGCCTTTACTGCTGTGCAATTTTTAAATTATAAATTTACTTTAAAATACTCTATTCACCCCCCCCCCTCTAGAGTTAAGATAGATCTTACCCTCACTTTCATCCTCCTCCAGCGAGAGAGAAGCCACCTCCAGCGAGAAGTCCGACGACACTTCCTGAACACTTCTCGTCTCATTTTTTGCCTTGTAATTTTTTCTCATTTTGATCTTCTATATAATGGGCGAGGCCCCCAGAATTGTAATTTTTTTGAGATAGTAAAGCTAAATCCTCTTTTTTGCCGAAATGCCTTTTTTGTAGTTAATTTTTGCTTCTTATCTATTGTTATTCGCCAATGGTGTTGAACTTTCACTCAAACCTTGGGCTCTTAGGAGATGACCGCGCGGAACCCTTACTCGCTGAGCAGAGTTTACCAGAGGGCTCTTTGCTGAGAGGATCTTGCCGGGAGGGTCTTACCGAGAAGCTATTGTGTGATACCCTCTCTTTATGCTAATCAGTCATACTTGTTTTTGATCTTTCTTCTATGCCTTAGGCTGTTAGGTGATAACCGCAGCCCATTTGTCGAATAATTCGAGTAAATTTTGCCAAGATGGGTATGCTGATATGGGCATGCCGAAAATGCATACCGAGAAACCCCTACCGAGAGGTAGATGTCGAGATGGGTCTACTCTTCCTTATCTCTACTTAGGATAGGTGCCCACTATTTGAGAAACTGTTGGC
Source organism: Platanthera zijinensis (assembly GCA_039513925.1). Classification (NCBI taxonomy): domain Eukaryota; kingdom Viridiplantae; phylum Streptophyta; class Magnoliopsida; order Asparagales; family Orchidaceae; genus Platanthera; species Platanthera zijinensis. The sequence goes on along the minus strand of CM077084.1, from coordinate 94,606,841 downwards.
GAAGTACTTCGTAATGCTCGTCATGGGCCTAACTCCCCCATCAGCTAGGTGAGAGCCTGAAAATGGGAGCCGCTCAAGATATGATTATTTTAAGAATTTTGCGTCATGCCACCGAGCGGGCCTTCGAATCTGCAAACTTTTTTCCTTTCCCCCCAAGCAAACCTACAGCCCGGCCAGCTAGTGAGAGCTTGTACAGCGGGTCTACTTTGGGTCGAGTGCGCCTTCCAGCTCTGCTAGCTAATGGAAGCCTGGACAGCGGGATCCTCTGGGGTCTTTCAAAATAGCAAACCTTTTTTCCTTTCCCCTAAGCATTCCTACGGCCCTGCGAACTAGTGAGAGCCTGGACAACGGGTCTACTAGGGGCCGAGTGCGCCTTCCAACCCTACAAGCTAATGGAAGCCTGGACCGCAGGATCCTGTCAGGGTCTTCCCTTACCCCCCAAGAGAGCCTACAACCCTGCCAGCTAGTGAGAGCCTGACAGCAGGTCTACTTGGGGCCGAGTGCGCCTTCCAGCCCTGCAAGCTATTGGAAGCCAGGACAACGGGATCCTCTCGGGGTCTTGCAAACCACAATCTCTTTCCCTTACCCCCCAAGCGAGCCTATGACCCTGCCAGCTAGTGAGAGCCTGGATAGCGGGTCTACTCGAGGCTGAGTGTGCCTTCCAGCCCTGCCAGCTAATGGAACCTTGGACAGCGGGATCCTCTCGGGGTCTTGCAAACTACAATCTCTTTCCCTTACCCCCCAAGCGAGCCTACGACCCTGCCAGCTAGTGAGAGCCTTGACAGCTGGTCTACTCAAAGTTAAGTGCGCCTTCTAGACCTGCCAGCTAATGGAATCCTAGACATCGGGATCCTCTCAGGGCCTTCCCTTACCCCCAAGTGAGCCTACGACCCTGCTAGCTAGTGAGAGCATGATAGCGGGTCTACTCGGGGCCGAGTGCACCTTCCAGCCCTGCCAGCTAATGAAAGCCTGGACAGAAGATCCTCTCGGAGCCTGGCAAACTACAATCTCTTTCCCTTACCCCCAAAGCGAGCCTACGGCCCTGCCAGCTAGTGAGAGCCTGACAGCAGGTCTAATCGGGGGCGAGTGTGCCTTCCAGCCTTGCCAGCTAATGGAAGCCTAGACAGTGGGATCCTCTCGGGGTCTTTCAAACCAAATTCACTTTCACTTACGCCCCAAGAGAGCCTACGACCAGGTCAACTAGTGAGATCCTAGACAGTAGGTCTACTTGAGGCCGATTGCGCTTTCCAGCCCTACCAGCTAATGGAAGCATGGATAGCGAGATCCTCTTGGGGTCTTCCCTTACCCCCCAAGTGAGCCTATGACCCTGCCAACTAGTGAGAGCCTGACAGTGGGTCTACTCGGGGTCGAGTGCACCTTCCAGCCCTGCCAGCTAATGGAAGACTGGACAGTGGGATTCTCTCGGGGTCTTGCAAACAACAATCTCTTTCCCTTTACCCCATAAGCGAGCTTACAACCCTGCCAACTAGTGAGAGCCTGGACAACGGGTCTACTCGGGGCCGAGTGCTCCTTTTTACCCAACCAGCTGATGAGAGCCTAGACAACGGGATGTACTCGGGGTCTTGCAAACCAAAAATACATTTAAACCTATAGAGTAGCACTTTTTAAGATATCATATCACAAAGAAATATACAATTTTACCCACCCAAAAGTTAGAAGCATTTCAGGTTGTCTCCACTCCAAGTGTTGTCGATGGACCTCATCTTCTGGCAAAGTGGACGCATCTTGGGGTCCAGATTCAAACGGTGGTACACCATGTCCGCATCGATGCCCGACATGTCTATCGCGCTCCACGTGAAGACGTCGACGTTCCTTTGGATTCACTCCCACATCCTCTCTTGATCTTCAGGGCTCAAGCCACCGCTGATCCGCACCATCTCGGTCTTCCCTGCCCTAGTGAAGACCTCTATCTCCACTACCTCCTCTGCCAGTTCTCGCTGGGACCGCTCAATGCCTCTCCTTGTCTCCTCCTCTTGCCCGAACTCTTCCTCCCCTTCTTACTTCCTCAACCTCCATTGCCTTCTGCTACTTCAATGCAGCTCCATTTCACCGCCTTCCTGGGCCTCCACCCAAGCTTCTCCTCCTCCCTGCTCCTCCTCCCCAACTTTCTCTCCAGCCTCACCTAGGCTCACTCCCCCTTCCTTTACAACCTCCTCCTGCACCGCCATCTCCTTCTCCAACTACTCTGGCTTTTCCATCCAGGATATGGTGTTGATGACAGTCATATATCACTGTCTCGCCACCTTCAGATCCCCCCTGACCCTGATCTAGACTGCTCCACTACTAAAATTGAGTCATTGATGAAATGTGGAGGGGACACAACGAAAATCACTGATAAGGGGCGCCCAAAAATTGTGTTGTAGCTGCTCAGATCGTCAACGATGATGAAATGACAGTTCCTCTATACTCCCCCTAACTTCACGTGTAGTCCCACTCCTCCCTTAACTTCCTTCCTCTCCCCTGAGAACCCGAACAATGGTCCATCTAAGGCAAAAACCCTCAGTGCCTCCACCTTCATCTCATTGAATGCCTTCTTAAAGATCACATTCACAAGGCTTCCGTTGTCCACTAGAATCCTGGAGACCGTGAAATTCTCTACGGCCGTCCGGATCACCAAGGCATCACAAAACGAGTCTTCATAATCAGGGAAAACATTCGATGAAAAAGTGATTTTCCCCTCCTTGGGGGGGGGGGGGAGTTAGGGAGGTTGAGGTGATGCTCCTCCTATACATTGTTTGGAAGCTCCCCTTCCGGGTGGCCTCAATTCCCACTCCCCCATAGATCATTCCGATCAATCCTCGGGCTCCATCATCTGCCCGGTCCTCACACCTATCTTCTCCTCCTCCTGGTAGAACTTTTTCAATCCTCACGGGCGGCTGCTGCTGAACTTGCCCCCTAGCCCCTCTCATCTCTAGAAACTCTTGGAAGGTTGTCGTCACGTGACCTTCCTCCTGATGGAAGTCACAGAAAGGCAATGCCACCCTGCCTTCCCATCTCCTCTCTCCTCCTCGAGATCCTCTCCTTCCTCCTCTACCTCAGGAGATCTCCATTGTCTCGTGTTGCCGCAGGAGGGGAGGACCTATGCCCCTGTCTCCATGCCGGCTGATTGAACCTTCCCTTCTCACGGAAGTTATTCCTGCCTTGGAAGCCTCCCCCTGCCCCTAGGGATGTCCTTCTAGGGGCCTCCAACCCAACTAGTTGTTCGGATTCTGCTGCCTCCAACCCAGGTGCTTACCTTGATTCCCCTAACCTCTAGGATCCTCATCCTCTCCTCTCTATGATCTCTCTTCCTCCATGATCCTGGATACTTCACATCCTCCTCGGCCAACTTTGCCAACTTCTTCACAAATACCGGGTTGGACGCCTCGATCTCTATCTACTTTGCCTCCCTCTCCATCAGCTCCTCGAAAGAGAGTGGGGGGACTCTCTTCAGCTCTATGCTAAAGAAACCTGACATCAACTAGAGGGTGAAGGCGAGCATTACAGTGTATCCTGACATCTCCTAGACCTCCAAAATCTCCTCCTAGAATGTATCAACATAGCGTCCCAGCGTCTCCTTCGGCTTCTGCTTGATGGCAAACAAGCACTCCGCCCACTTATTCCTCTTCTTCGATGTGGAGAACCTCAACAGGAACCCACGACGCAGATCTTTGAAGCAGTATATTGAACTTGCAGAGAGTTGATGAAACCAGTCCCTCTCCTTCTCCTTCAAGGTAATGGCAAAGAGCCTACACTTGATTGCATCTGACATTTTCCTTATGGAAACGACATCCTCAGACTATTGAACATGCTACACATCGTCGTCTCTACCCATATAGTAGGACATGTTGGGCTCTTGAAACCCGTCGGGAACCGGGGCAGAGATGATAAGCTCGCTAAAAGGGCTTTCGCCCATCACCTGGAGAGAGGGCATGTCTTGGGATCTCGGCTCGCTGAGCCTGTCAGCACTAGCCTCCCCGGGGAAGAGCTCCCGCTCAGTGACATCCCTCTCACCAACCTCTGTAGGGACCTCCTTTCCGAGACACTGTCCGAGAGTGTTCTCGCCCAACGACGGAGCTGCAACCACTAGAACCTGAGGCATCGTCATTTTCTCCTTGTCGAGAATGCCAAATGGATGGTCTGTAAGACTTCCCCCCCTGAAGTCCCATAGCATCCCCAACGTCACCCAACTCTCCTGGGGTGGAGAACCTCCTAAGCCTTTTCCTTCCTCCTCACCCATAGCCATGAGACTAAGCCTGAATTTTTTTGTATCAGCTACGGTCCACGCTCACCGCACTAGAAATGTTGGAACAAAAAAGTGGCCTCAATAAGAGTTCAAACCCTGGGGTGTAGCTAACACCTACTGCTCCCAAACTCAGACCCTCGACCAGTTGTTGAGAACTAAAGAACTGACCCTAGGCTACAACACGGAGGTCCCTCCACTAACCCAAAAGATCTCAGAGTGCTTCACCTCCTTATCCACGTGTTGAGCTAAGGATACCTCAAAAAGCATTGCAAGATTTCAGAAAATTAAAAATCTTGCCTTCTAAGGTACCATGTGGGTCTATTTATAAATTCCATGAGACTGGTCTGCCAACAGCCAAACTCCGCTGTTCAAAAAGACTATATGCATCCCAAAGTGGTCTGCCAACAATCAAACTCCGCTGTTCTGAGTAGCTAAATGCAGACCTCCAAGGGTATCAAGGTAAAATTGCCTCTGTACAACACTAGGCGGGAGTCTTCTCGCATTCCTAGGCAGAAGCCCTCCCACCTACTTTGCTTAACTAATACTTTACACTTGACTCCTTAGGTCGAGAAGCGTCGAGAGCATTGAGTGGAAAAGCCTCACTCAACGCCTTAAGCCGAAAAGCGTCGAGAGCATTGAGTGGAAGAGCATCACTCAACGCCTTAGTCCGAGCAGCTTCGAGAGCGTTGAGTGGAGGAGCCTCACTTAATACCTTAGGTCTAGGGAGTTCTACCCACCTCAGGGGCCTTTTGCCCATCCAGGCGTAAGACTTTCTTCCTAGCCTGGCGAAAAGCTCTCGAACCACCTCTCCTGGGGGAAAACCCCACTCAATGAATATGGGGTTGTACACATATAGTGTCTTCAGAACTGCTTTCGTTGGAGCACGATTTAGTGTAAAAGCAATAACTTCTAAAGAAAAAATCCAAAAGGAAATAGACAGATCTACACGACTCATCATTGACCGTACCGTGTCTAACAGAGTACGATTCCTCCGCTCAGACACACCATTATGATGAGGTGTTCTAGGTGGAGTGAGCTGTGATATAATACCACACTCTTTCAAATGATCACGAAACTCATGACTTAGGTATTTGCCACCTTGATCAGATCGGAGTGCTTTAAACTTCTTACCCAATTGGTTCGCTACTTCGTTCTTAAACACTTTGAACTTTTAAAAGTTTCGGATTTGCACTTCATAAGATACACGTATTTGTATCTACTGAAATCATCAGTAAATGTAATAAAGTAGAAATACCCACCTCTAGTCATAGAACTCATGGGTCCACATACATCACTATGTACTATACCCAAGAGATCATCAACCCTCTCATTGAAATAAGTGATATGGACCTTAGTCATCTTTCCTAACAAACAAGATTCGCATCTCTAAAATGATTCATAATCAAATGAGTCCAGTAGTCCATCTTTATAGAGCTTGGATATGCGTTTCTCATTTATATGACCCAAATGATAATGCCAAAGGTACGTAGGGTTCGTGTCATTCATTTTTAGTCTTTTAGTATTCTTTGTATTTTAGATCTGATGGTCTAAGTTCAAAATATATAAACCATTAAAAATTTGCGCTATACCATAAAAAACATCATTCTTAAATATAGAACAACTATTCTTAATAACAAAAGAAAATCCAATCATGTCCAAACATGAAATAGATATACTATTTATAGTTATAGAAGGAACATAATAATAATTATCAAGTTCTATTACAAGCCCACTGGGCAAAGAGAGACGGTAAACACCCACGACGACACTAGCAACTCCTGCTCCATTGCCAACACGTAGGTCCACCTCCCCTTTACTCACCAATCTCCTCCTTCCCAGTTCCTACACATTTATACAAATGTGAGAACCACATCCCATATCCAATAACTAGGATGAAGGAGTAGAGAGGTTTATCTCTATAACATAAATACTTGAAGTGAAATTCATATCTCCCTTCATCTTGTGCAGACCCTCAATGTACAAAGGATAATTCCTCCTCCATTAACCAGCCTTGCCACAGTGGTGGCATTTCCCTTCTTTCACTAAGCCTTTCTTCTTCAGTGTTGAAGACTTGGGTTCGAGAGATGACTTTGGTCCTACCTTTGTCTTTTTGAAGCCCTTGGCCTTGCCCTTGTCTTTATGCACCATCAGTATGGGGCTAGCAGGCTTGGCTTTCTTCATATTGATTTCGACAGTTCTCAACATGCCTAGGATCTTGAGTAGTGTCCTGTCTATTTCATTCATGTTATAGTTCAAGAAGAACTGCTCATAACTGTCCGAAAACGATTGCATGATCAGGTCTGTGGCAAACTCTTGGCCAAGTGGGAAGCCTAGTCTCTCATAGTTCTCTATATATCCAATCATCATGAGTACGAGAGTCCCTATTAGTTCCTGAGCTCCCATCTTACACTGGAACAACGCCTTAGTGACGTCAAACCTCTATTGACGAGCTTGCCTTTTAAACATTTTCTTGAGATGCTCGTAAATTTCCTTACAACCCATGTTCTCATGTTTCTTTTGGAGCTTAGAGTTCATGGTTGCCAGCATGATTCATTCGACATCTAAGGAGTTGTCAAGAAACTTCTTATAAGCGTCCTTATTAGAACGAGATGCGTTCTCGGCAGGCTCTTTAGGGGATTCCTCTTCCAAAACATAGAGCTTGCACTCTTGCCTTAAAACAAATCTCAAGCTCCTGTACTAGTTTAAGTAGTTCGTCCCACTCAATTTCTCCTTCTCAAAGATGGCTCTGAGGGACAAGATCCTTATTTCACCACACTATGAGTTAGCTTTGGTTTTTCTTTCACAATGCAGGTATTTAGGTAGGCAGCGCTTGACAATTGCATTATAATGCAACTCCTGTATGGTTGGTGAATAACTCAGTATTCACATCCATCATATGGTGCATGCCAACCTTATGCCTCTGGGCACTAAACCTTTGAGGTCACCCAGTTAAGTTTGACTTGATGTCGATAGTGGGATATTACAATTATCCGCTCGCACCCTTACCAAGATAGATAAATGCACCTTGCTTTGGCGAGCTCACACTTCATCGATCGAGGCAGGAAGAGTGTCATCCATCAGAAGGCATTCGAATACTTAATATTACTTAAGGGATTTTTAAATAATTGATTAACACTTAATCATGGTTAACTATTAACCAGTGTGCACATCCACAAAATAAAACAACAACAATCAGAATCCAAATGCATCGCAGATGTGCACAAAAAAATCATCAACACTTAATAAACTAGGCTAAATCTGAACATCTAGAACTCTTCTAAATCTTCAGATATACATGCACTGGACATGAGCAACACAAACTCCACTTAAATAGTAGTCAAGCTCATCTCTCTATGTGAGATTCAAAATCTAACATACTTAGTTGCATAAACTAACAAGAGTGACGGTTACTATTAAGGAGTAAAAAGGAAAATAACAAAGCAATCACATGTGTTCTTGGTGAAGCAAAGAATAGATTTGGGAATTTTAGAACATTTCTAAATTTTCAGATCTACACGCCATGAATTTAGCAACTTCTGAAACAATGAATATCGCTGAAACCTCCCTCTTATACTACAGTTAGGTTCTTCTATACGACACAACACTTGTGCGCAGTGGAATAAAGGAGCAAATTGACGAGTATCCATAACATATTCGATGAATCATCGAGTATACAAAACATACTCAACGAATCATCGAGTATCCATAAGATACACGACGAACCCAACTTCAGCCTTGCCGAATTAAGCTTTGACTCAACGAAGGCGTTTAGTGAACTCAACACTCTCAGCGTCCAACCGGTCAAATCAACATTTGACTCGGTGAAGGCATTGAGTTAACTCAACGCACTCAACGTTCTCAGCGTCAAACTCGTCGAATCAACATTTGACTCAACGAAGGCGTTGAGTGAACTCAATACACTCAACGCCTAAGTGTCAGATTTGTCGAATCATCCTTTCACTCAAGGAATCGTTGAGTGAACTCAACACACTCTACGCTTAAGTGTCATACTCGTCAAATAAACACTTTGACTCAATGAATCACTGAGTAAACTCAACACACTCAACGCCATCATTCGATGAGTCAACACTTGACTCGACAAAAGCGTTGAGTGGTTTCAACGCACTCGACGCTTTCAAAGCCTGCTGAGCTAAGTCATTTCCACTCATCATATGAGTATAACTAAACTAATCCAATCTCCCAATTTCTCCATACATTCTTATGTGCAACCTTGATAGGCTCATACTGCGTTGGCAGTGAGACTGCATGTTTGATCACTTCCAGATCACAATGCTAACACCAACATAAATTCCCTGTACAGGCATTTTTTCATGGAATGTAAGAAATACCATGATTTATTGCAATATTTTGAAATTTGGAAGTAGTCTGTTGCTTGGTCAGTTGCTTGAAGGATGAGTTCGTTGCAAAGTAATACAAACCAATGAAATTCTATATCAAAGCATTCAACTCGATCTTCCAAAACTGTTTATAAGCATAGAATGCATATTTATAATAGATAAATGATCTCAACCATTCATTGTTAAATGATTTTTCCTTTATATTTTTTATACTCCATTTTGCTTCTAATCAAACATTTCTCGTTTTATATTCATTTTTCTGCAGAAAAAATGGATAATAATAGCAAGATTGGACATAAAAAGTATTTATGAGAAATTTTAGATGATGACAATTTTATGAGAAAACTGAAATGTGAGGATTTTGGCTGATGCTTACACATTTTTATTTGTTTATTTGGGTGCAGGGAGGGCTTTGTGGAGAATTAGGGATGGCCTAAAGGTTAATCTCAATTCATGGCAATCCATTTAATTACAACTTCCGTGCTCGCGTCCGCCAAATCTCGCTTCACTCGACCATCACACACCTCTAAGGCCCGTAAACATCAGGTTACATGAACTTTTCAATTATTTCTTGGTTTGCAATTCTCAATTTGATTGCATTTTTTTGTTTTATTTCTATTTGTCTTAATGGTATTTCAGTTACACATTTTCATATTTCAATAATTCACAACAATAACAAATTTCAGGTTTGGGTCATGAAAGATGTGTCAAAAACTAATTGATTTCGACATATTTGATATCCCAAAGCTGGCCCCCAACGAATATTGCCGCCCATGACCAATGTTGTCACCAATGACCAATGTTGTCACCATTTACCAATGTCGCACCCATGACCAAAGTTGCCGCTAGGGGCGGGCAAAGCCCGCCATCGCGAGCTGTGTACTGTTGCATGGGGCACGGGGCCCCCCCGTGCACTGTCACTCGTATATGTGTCTGTATATATATATCATTATGTTGTTCTACTTGACATGGTTGTTGTAATAATTTGCAGGATAGAAAGATTAATTATGAAGAATTATGCGCAATGTAGAGAGGAGCATTCGCTGTTGCTGCCAAAACCAAAACACCCATTGCGCAAATTACCCTTGTATGAACTAGAGAGATAATGTTGTCTGGAATGGAAGGTATATTGAATTCAAGATTAATGAAGGTTGTCATAAGTGATGTGATTTTTTCAACGACCAAGAAGGAGGATCGCGTGCCTATAGAAATTTGTATCGAGTTTAATAAGAGATAATTCTATTATTTTGTACTGAGGGGTTTGGGCTATCTCCCACCCTATTTTGTCTTAATTAAAAAAATAATGTATACTGACAAAAAATTGAGTATTTTATTTATTCTTTTTTTTGAATGTTTAATATTAAATTGTAATTAATATTAAATGAAATAAGTCTATGATATTTTATGAGGAATTGTACAAAATGTAGACAAAACTATATCATTTTATTGACCAAATTAATTCAGTCACTGAGACTACTTTAAGTGAGCGGATTAGTTTGGTCACTGAAGATACTTTAAGTGACTGAATTAATTTGGTCACTGAATCTTTTGTTAGTGTTCAAATTAATTTTGTCACTAAAATTTTTGGGGATCAATTTGATTTTGTCACTGAAACTCCTCTTAGTGACCAATTTGTTTTGGTCATCGAATGCTTTAGTGAGCAAATTTATTTTGTCACTAAATGGTTTTTGTGACCAAATAAATTTGGTCACTGAATGACTTTTGTGACCAAATTAATTTAATCACAAAAGTCCAACATTTAGTGGCTAATTTTTTTGTCACTAAAAATATTCAGTGACGAGCTTGAGACAAAATATTTTTTTCACTAAAGGTCATTAGTGACCAATATATAACATTTAGTGATGAAAATTTTCGTCAGTAAAAATCAATTTTCTTGTAGTGAATTATTTTTGGACAGGCTCTTCGGTATATACTGTGTGACGCTAGTTCTACCGCCCGCGCTAGCTCGATTCAATGATGATTTAACTGCGCTGAGGAGAAAATTGCTTAGGAAAGTCGATGAACCGCTGAGAAAAAGGTTACCGTCAGGCGTTAGCACTTATCGCGCCGCGGTATCATAAATGCAAAAAATATATTATTTTGGTATTTTCCAAATCCGTTGGACAGCTTTCTTCACCGCGCGAATCAACCTACCGCCGGGCGCTAGCACTATCGTCGGTGGTTGCGTATTTTTCAAGACATATAAAAGCACGCATTTATTTTCCTAGAGAAGTGAAAAAAGGAGAATTTTGCATTCTAAGGTTCGTCTGTCATCTGTAGGAGGATGAACTTTCATCTCCGTTGAAGGAAAAACACAATTTCTTCCTCCAGTTCGTGATCGAAGAACTCCGACAAACGAAATCTTCAACGACCATTCACGTCTGTTCGACTGCAACGAGAACGATATTCAATAGCATCGATCGCATGTTGTTCCTCGTAGTAGTTCTACATTTGAGGGAGATATAACTTTTAAACTCTAAATTTTCTTTATTTTTATCTGATCTTGGTGTAAGGGAAATTGACCTAGGAGGTCGTCGGATTCCTGGGAGAAGTCTGCAAGAATTCGTCCTAGGAGGACGTCTAGATCTGGGAGATCTAGTTGGGCTTTAAGACCCTTCCGGGGAGGAAGGTGAAGAGTGGTCTCGTCGATCTTCTTGGGAAGAAGAGCGAGAGCTAACCGACCTTGGGAGGGTTAGTATAGAAACCATAAGAAGATTGTATTAATTGCCGTTGATCTCCAGCATCATAGAGATCAATTTTTGTAACTGTAAATCTCTACTGATTTTGAATAAAATTATAATTGTTTGTGTTTTATCAGAAATTCATGATTGTATGTTGTTAGAGGTTTGAGTGTTGCGTGGAAAATCCGAACACGAAGTTTTACAAAGAAATCGATCTCTATGACCTACAACCGGGCGCTAGCCTTACCGCCTGCGGTAGCTTCCAGAACTTGTTTTCCTCAGTAAAACTCTTTTTTTCCGTAATTTTTTAAAAACCTTATTCACACCCCCTTTTAAGGTTGGCCATCAGATCCAACATAATGAAAATGAGGATAAACAAACCCCCAATCCAACCTAAATGCCTTCAAGATGGACGCACATTGTCGGATCTACAAAGATTAGATCAGACAGCTCAGAAAATGGACTTAAGAAAATAAAATTTGCCCCAAACACGGCTTGTGACACACCCGTGTACCTGCAATCACCTAAAACTGCAGACCATAGAGCTCTACATGGCTTTACACAAACCTATGTGCCAGGCCGTGTCGATCGATACGGCTTTGCACACAGTCGTGTCACAACCCGTATTCATCACTGATTTCTAAACTGCTTAGGAAAACTGATAACTGCTTTTCACATAGACATATCACAGGACATGTACAACCTTAAGGAATCAAAAAGGCCTCCAAAGCACCCCCAATTCATCCCTAATCTCTGTGGGAGTTATCTAAGGGTCTTAAACACCTATTGACAGGTTCTTAATTGGGTTTTGGGGTGTTACACATGGCCACGACCGGCCGAGAAGCCAATCGGGAGCCCCCAGATACGAGGGAGTCGATCCCCAAGGAGCGGCAATGAACGATCATTTTAGGCAGCCACGAGCGATTTGTGTGCGTGGCGGGATTTCCGTGTGCGAATCATGCGTCGATCGCTTGAGCTGATCAGGCACGCGATGGTTATTTCCATGATCTCCCCCAAGTTAGTGGGGATCATGAGTGATTAGCTATTTACACCGGTTTCTCTTGTAAATTATTCCAGGCCCAATCATTTCCCCCACAAATCCTCTGTGTTCCGAGCTTGAGAAGAGCGAGGATTTTTAACGAGAGACTGAGCTGTGTTGATCTTGGTGGAAATAAACTGAGAGATGCTGGAAAAAGCATATGACAATAACATGCACTTAAAGGTAAGTCGTGAAGGGGTGGAGAAGTTGAGTTGAAAAAAGGTGCACTCCCATGGGGATCACTTGCCCGCGTTTATAAAGAGAGGTCATGTGCGCACCTGCGCACGGGCATGCACGTACCTATACTAGGACTGCGCGTGCTCTGGGGCGTGGGTTTGCATGTGCATGTAGGTTATTTTTTGCTTGCACCTACGCAAGCACGCGCGCCCGCCCACAGTGTTGCGCACCCGCTTGGCGCCATTGTCGCGCGCCCGGCCGCCCGCATGTGCGCGCCAGCTCGGTCGTCTACGGGGCTACGTACCAGCCCGCCCATGAACCCACAAGCCCGCCCGCCTACTGGGCCGCACGACCACCCTTATACAAAAGGAATTCAAAAATGCACTCATCAATAGAGTTCAAAAATGTCATCTACATCCCTTTTATATGGCATTAGTGGTCCTCATTAATACGGGTTCTATAGTTATATTGCCATCTGCATCCCTTTTATATGACATTGGTGGTCCTGTCAAGATTGATTTAAAAATGCTCTCATCAATAGAGTTCATAAATAATCTAATTCTTTCTTTCCAGAGTGTAAACTTATCAATATTACATACTAGCTTGCCTAGTAGATGCAAATCTTTTGGAAGTACTTGAAGCCATTTATGTAAATAATAATTTGAATTTATTGTTGCAATTGAAATGATCTTTTGATCAAGTTTTAACCTTTCAGATTAATTTTCTATAAATTAGCCTATTAATGATTAACCCCCTCTGATACCAATTGTAATAGGAGTTCAGTTGCTATATTTTTAAGAGTTTTCTCTAGAGCAGGGGTGAACAGAGATTTAAATAATTTCCAAATACTTTGATTAATTCATTGAATTTTCATTTACATAAACTATAAACCATAATCAGATGTAGTTAATTAAAATCACAACACATCAACACAAAATAAGAAATAAAAGTAAAATCACAAAAGACACAAGTATTATAATGGTTCCTGTTGGGTCCATTGATCCCAATATCCCAGATTTGCAAGAAGAAAAACAAGTCAATTATACAGACCTAGTTTTATTTGATGTATGTTCAAGCTCGTGCATGCATTTGGTTCCTTGTCACATGGATTAGACAAGTGGACTCAAAGAAGGATGCTGGAAAGACATGAATCTATTTAAATCCACAGGCATCGAGTGAAGCAAGCTCACTCAATGCCAAATGTCTAAGCAAAAAAGATAGAAAGAGATATTTGACTAAGTCCACAGGCGTTGAGTGAAGTCAGTTCACTAAACGCCAGATGTCAAGAAGAGTTGTTGACAAAGGAAAAAATTCTAGTTAAGTCCAGAGGCATTGAGTGAGGATAGCTCACTCAACTCCAAATGAGTAGAGGCATCGAGTAAAGACCAGTCAGTCAAAGCCTTTGCTTTGAGAGTGAAGAAAAGTGGCTAAGTCCAAAGGCATTGAGTGAAGCCAGTTCACTCAACGCCATACAACAAAATGCGCTGAGGAAAGACTGTGCTGTCATAGCTTAATAAGAAGGAAAACAGAAAAGTGTCCAAGTCTACAGGCGTTGAGTGATGTCAACTCACTCAATGTCATACAACTAGAAGTGTTGAATCAAGCTGCTTCAGTCGAAGCCACAATGAATCTGTAAAAGAAATATGGCTAAGTCTAGAAGCATTGAGTGAAGTCAGTTCACTCAACGCCAAGCTAATTTTGTCAATGCCAAAGAAGAAGGAGACAAAAAAAATTTAACTAAGTATAAAAGCGTTGAGTGAGGTTAGCTCACTCAACGCCCAAAGAGGAAAGCGTCGACAGAGCTATGGTCAGTCAGCGCTTACTGAAGATAGACTGAAAAATTTGTCTAAGTTCAGATGCGTTGAGTGAGGACAGCTCACTCAATACACTTAACGTAGCAAGATGTCAGGTATCAAAGAAGAGGCTAAGTACAAAAGCGTTGAGTGATGAAGCTTCACTCAACGCTCTCAAATCCTAAGATGCAGAATGGATCAGAGTGTTGAATAAGTGTTTTGGTATTGAGTGAAGCCTGCTCACTCAACGCTCTCAACACCTAAGATGTAGAAAGGTTCAGATTGTTGACTAAGTGTTTTGGCATTGAGTGAAGCTTGTTCACTCAATGCTCTCAATGCCTGGAAGTGCAGTTTATCTTACTAAGTATTTTTGTGTTGAGTGAAGTTTGTTCACTCAACGCACTCAACGCTTGAGTTGGAACTGAGAATTTGGCTAAGTCTACTGATGCTGACATCAACAAAAGTCATCAATAGTCAATGGAATTCAAATTCATTGCGGGAAAGCTGCAGTCCACCATTAATGGCGCCGACGGCCTGCTATAAGATTTATTCTATAAAAGGAAAGCTATATATCTACAATTAAAGCTGGGCCCACTGGTCAAAAAATTTGTTGGACGACGGATGATAAAAGGAAAGAGATCGGCGGAGAAATAAGCAATCTTTCAAGGGTTTGTCTTTTTGCAAAGCAGAAAAACTTCGTCTTCTACCTCGACATTGTTGTAGAGCTCGAAGCATAAGTTAAAAATCGATTGAACCCAAAAGTTCATCAAGTTAGCTGCTGCGATCAACACCAGCAACAACAAGATCAGAGACTTTTATTTGAGAGAAAAGCAGCCAAGGCCTACCCCTGCTGCAATCACTTCATATCCCAAGCAGAGCTTATCCTGAAGACTAATTTCTAGAGCTATGGAGAATGAATCTGGACTGAGTTTTCTCAGGATAGGAGGAGGAAGACACAAAGATCATTTCTTTGTTGTCTATTCAACATCAACAAACTTAATTTTTTGTAGGATCTTTTTAGATCTGAGTTGTAAGCCTATTTATAAAGACCGAGTGTAGGATCTTGTATAGATCTGAGTGGTAGGATTCTGTTAAGAATTTGATTGTAGGGCTTTGGCCTGAGTGGTAGGATTAAAGTGTGA
This sequence comes from Platanthera zijinensis, assembly GCA_039513925.1. Classification (NCBI taxonomy): domain Eukaryota; kingdom Viridiplantae; phylum Streptophyta; class Magnoliopsida; order Asparagales; family Orchidaceae; genus Platanthera; species Platanthera zijinensis. The sequence goes on along the minus strand of CM077084.1, from coordinate 94,591,405 downwards.
ATCTGAGTTGTAGGATCCAGGTTGGATCTGAGTGTAGGGCTTTGGCCTGAGTTGTATGATCCTTTGGATCTAAGGTTGGGCTATCCTCCTAGCCTGAGTGGTAGGGCCTTTTTGCCTGAGGTAGGTGATATTTTGATCACTGAGTTGTAGGGCTTTGTACCCGAGCTGTACGTCTTGGAGGAGACTATGTGGTCATGTGGGATCGTGTTGTAATCTCTAAGGAGCCAAGTTTTGGAGAAGAGCCTTGTGTAACACACTATTAGAAAGTCGGGAGGCACAGTAGACGTACCCTTACTCTTGGGAACCACTATAAACCATCTGTGTGCTATGTTTGATCTTCTTGAAAGCAACACTAACTAGTCACAACAGACATTAACTCAAATAAATTCTAAAAAAAGTAAAAAAAGACCTAAAAACTTATTCACCCCCTGTAGGTGTTTAGCTACTCTTGAAATCAGAAACTTTCAAGTGGTATTAGAGGGAGGTTGCTCATGAAAGACTTAACAGACTGAGTAGCTAAGGGTACTAGTCAGATTATACTTATGGGTTCAGGAGAGAACCATAAGGAGCTTGGTTCCATGAAGCTTCCTATCTACAGAAAGGAATGCTTTGGAATCTGGAAGGAGAGGGTCAGGCTCTTCATGGAAGTATCTGACCCAAGGATCTTTGTGACAGTCAAAGAGGGACCTTTCATCCCTATGAAAGTCTCAAATCTGGATGCTAATGTCCAGACACCTAAGATATATTTAGAGATGATTAAGGATGAGGTCATTCTTTCCACCTTGGACAAGAGAGCCCATAATATCAAAGTTAGTATTAGTGATGATTCTACTTTTCAGAACCTAGTTCACTGCAAGACCTCTAAGGAGATTTTGGACACTTTGGTGGTCTACATGGAGGGCACAGAATAGGTTAAAGATGACAGGAAGTCCATGCTCAACCAAAAGTATGAGGCTTTCAGGTAGTCCAAGGAGGAGGGCATAGCTAGCTACTATAAAAGATTCTTCAGAATAGTAAATGAGCAAAGGACCTATAGCTGGGTCTTTAGCAATTATGAACTTAATGACAAGTTCCTAAGGTCTCTAATTAGAGACTGGGACACTAAGATTTGTGCAATCAGGGAGGTGGCAAAGCTGGATGATACTACACCACCAACTATATTTGGGAAGCTGCTGTCTTATAAAATGCAGCTTACTGTTAGGAAATAGGAGGAAATAAGAAGCAAATCCCTGATCAGGGAGAAGGTTGTGGCCTTCAAGGAAGAGAGCTCAAAGAGGAGCTAGAAGAGGATTTCCTCTCCTCCAAGAAGGCCAGCTCAGTCAGATAGCTCAGAACTAAGAACATTAGACTGCAATATGTCTGATGAGGAATTTGGTGCCTTATTTAGGAAATTTCTGAAGCTGATGAAGAGGAAGGTGTGGAGGAGAAGACCTTCCTCCTCCTCTCATCATAAAAAGGACCACTACAAAACTTAGAAGAAACCCTCTAAGGAGGACAGGTATGACTCTAAAACTAGTAAATATATTTCTTCTCAAGTTGTGTGTTACTGCTGCAGCAAGCCAGAGCATGTTATAGCCGACTGCCTAGTCAAGAGAAAGGAAGCTGGTGAGATGAAGGTTCACCAGCATAAGGGAAATAAGGAGAAGTCCTTCATTGAAAAGAAGGAGAACAGTTGGACTGACTCATCTTCATCAGTGTCTAAAGATGAAGAAGAAGAAGCCTACATAGGGCTAGTTGTTGTTGAGGTAGAAGAAGCTAAAGACTATCCTACTGCCAGGATAGGGATCATGGCCCCTCTATCATAGTCAGAGAGTGACTCAGAGGAGGATGAAAGAGATGAAGATAACATCAGCTGCTCTGGGATGATGGCATGGTCTGAAGAGGAATCCTACTAGGATAAGCCTGGTCCAGTTAAGGTACACTCTCTGTCCAGTTCAGCATCTTCATCCAGGGATGAAGGTGACTTTGAATCTGAGACTGTCCCAATTCTGAAGCATCTTCATCTCAGGATGAAGGTGACTCTGAATCTAAGGAAGATATCAATCAACTGATTGATATATATATTGAACTTATGAATGCTTTGAAGAAAAGTAAGAAGTTGGCCAAAAAGCAGGCTGAGGAGATATTCTCCCTTCAATATCTTGCTTCCCCATAGTTTGAGTCAGCAACCTTGCTAGAACAAAAAATAAGGGAGGTTAGCCAACTGAATAACATCACAGTCATTCAGATTAGCACTATTAAATACAAGGACAGTCTTATTAGAGATCTGGAAGATAAATTCCAGAGGGAGAAGAGGAGTGTTGCTAGCTACTCTAAGCACAATTCAGTGTTGCCCATCATTTACTCCTCCTCTCAGAGAAACAAGAGGGGTGACCGCACACTAACTTCTCCCTAGCGAGCTTGAATGACCAAAGAATTAGAACTGGAAACTAACCCAAGGCTCCAACACAGAGGTCCCACCACATACCTGAAAGATCTTAGAGCGCTTCCCCTCCTTAGCCTGTGCCGAGCTAAGGGCACCTCAGAAAGCACTCAAAGATCAAAGAGAAGGAGAGTTCGAATGCTTGAAAGCTTGACTTCTGAGGTACCCCTTTGGGTCTATTTATAGTTTTTTGAAATTGGTCTTACCAACAACATACCTTTGCTGTTTGGAATAGTTATATGCAGGCCAGGTTGGCCTGCCAACATCATAACTCTACTGCTCTGAAAGGCTATGGGAAGGCCAGCGAGGGTAAAATGGTAAAAATACAACATAGATCACTGGGCGAGTGGCCCTTGAAAACCTCCACTCGCATGGGGAAGCGAGTACTCGATGGGGCTGGCACTCGTCGCCTTCCTATACCCCTGGGCGAGTGCAGGTCCAGCCTACCTGCCACTGGCCTACTACTATCGAGAGCTAAGGGAGAGTGTGAGCCCACTTACTCTACTCACCCCTCCTCCACCCTGCCCCGCCTAGGCGAGTCAATGAGGCTACCGAGCTCTAGCCTCCCTTCTGACTTGCATGGGACTTGGACTGCTAGCATGGAGACCCTGGCTCGCGCCGATCCCACTTCCCTCACTCAATGCCAAAGTCAAAAGGCCATGAGTGCATTGGCCTCACTCAATGCCAAGGAACGGAAGGTGCTGAGTGCACTGGACTCACTCAATGCTAGTCGAGCTGAAGGAGCTTAGTGCACAAGCCTCACTCAATGCCAGGCAAGCTGAAGCATCGAGTGAACTCGCCTCACTCAACACTAAGGAACTAAAGCCGTTGAGTGCACTGGCCTCACTCAATGCCAAGGAACTGAAGGCGCTGAGTGCACTGGCCTCACTCAATGTCAGGCGAGCTGAAGTCGATGAGTGCACTTGCCTCACTTAATGTTAGGTGAGCTGAAGCATCGAGTGAACTCGCCTCACTCGATGCTAAAATCTCGACTCGCGCGGACAGCTCGGCGAACACTTGGAGGGGACTTGCTGCGGGTTTAGCTTCAGAAGATCTCGCAAAGCATGGATCCTAGAGGGGAACTCGCTCATCAAATACGTGGTTGTACACAATCCCCATTCTTTGTGAGCTTCAGCGAAGGTCAGAAAGAAACATCCAACCCCAAGTATTTGATGAGCATTGCGAGAGCGGAAGGGACTCTTTTAGTGGGGACTACAAGCTACTATAAAAACATGCCCCCTACCTGGGTGACCTTTTCCATTCCCCTTACTCTGATTCTGCTGAGATGCTTCTCTCCAAGGAGCTCCAAGAGAGGCTTGGCCGCACCCGAGAGCTCAATACTGCTCGTGTTTTCGAGCTGACCTCCCTATCGCCCAACTCTTTACCACACGAGTTGTCAAAACATGAGCCTGCCAAGAAGGACAAAACTGCCCTAAGAGCTGTTGAGTCTGCCTACCATGACCTGGCCTCTACCCCAGATCCTGGCCTTGCTTCCTCCTCTAAGCCAGCCGCCAAACCAAAGGGAAAACAGATCATTGACTGTCCAGCTGACGTGGACACTCACCACAATTGTACTAGAACTGCTGTGCCGCGAGTAGACTCTCCTCGCAATGACACGTGCCCCCAATCCTTTCCTGAAGACCGTGTGAGAGACCCATCACCCCCCTTTGTCATAACTGGGTTGGGCACTCTGCTGATAAAGTCGTTGGCCCGTGAGTCGCCTCAGGTTCCTACCCCAAATCCTCTACTTGCAGGCGGAGGTGCTAGGGACATTCCCATCCCAAACTTCAATCTGATCTCCCCAAGCACTCAAGATCCGGGTCGCAGTAAGGATCTTTAGCCTCCTCTCTCTCGCCCATTTTAGGGTTAGCCCAGTTCTTCTCGGCAGCTCAACCTTGGCGGGACCACCTCGCGAAGTTAGTCTGTAGCATTCTTAATTTCTGCAAACCTCAGCTCATCTGGATTTGTTGTTCTTGCTGGCCTTCCTGACCTCTTTGAAGCCGAAGAATCTTCTGAGCCAGCTCGCCACTCGCCACCTCCTTCGCCCAACGCGATAGAGGATTTCCTGGATGCCTCGTTGGACCCTACCGAGCTGAGGAGGCGAACTGTGTAAGTCCTCAAGAAGCAGGACTCGCGCTGAGTCGGATCGAGGAGGAGAACGCTCTATGCAAGCAGAGGCTGCAGGCACTAGGGTAAGACTATGTGCTGCTGGCGGATGAGGTAGGGCGCTGCTCAGCGAGTGGGATGACTTCTCGTACACCACTTATAGAGAGAATCAATGAGAACATGCAGCTAATACAACAATATTTGGAGCTGATCCGCGAGTTCCACAACCCGCGACGACCTCCGGGGATGGGGACGTGAGGTTGGGCTAGATGGAAATGGATCCCTAGCTGAGCCTACCAGCACTCGTCCCCCAGTTCCCCCAGCTCGCCTATTATAATAATATTTTTGTTGAATTATTCTTTGACCTTGGCCTGTAATAACTTAAACTATTTTTCTAAATTTAATTTTCTAATGCTTTTGATTTGCTAACTGCGTTATGATATGGACTCAGCTCGCGTTAAGGTAGATCAGGTAGCAAGGTTTGGCGAGTCGGGGATGGTGAGCCGAACTGACCTATCGGCTCGGCAACTAATTTTCTTCTTAATAATAAGCCCCCTCACCTACCCCCAGACTATCGCCTTTACTGCAGACTCATACCCCACCTTCTGTTTCCCTTCTCTCCAATTGCACTCGCACCAAGTTTCTAGAAAAAGATGGGCAAGACGTGACCTAACGCTGACGAAAGTTCCAAGTGCGCGAGGCAAATTGTCGAGTATACCTTCTATGAATGGAATACTACCGAGCAGGAGCTCGCATACTTCATTGCCAACTACATCCCAACGAGCTTCACAGTACGCCGACCTGGGAGGGGAGAAGCGATCAACACTTTCTTTACCAATGAGCTCGCCTTCCCCATCTCACACTTTGAAGTGGGGTTGCGCCTTCCCCTCTGGCCAGAGATCTGCTAGTTCTCGAAGTACTACGAGGCAGTTCCCTCGCATCTGAACCCGAATGCGATTGCCATGATGGTGGCATTCGCTTGCTTCCTCCGCCGAGAGAGGATAGAATTCAACCTCACCGTCTTCTGCAAAATGTTTATATACCGCGCGACCAACGACGGTGCTGCCTTCCTTGCCGGCTCGCAGCTTAAGGTTCGCGAGACGGAATACAAGAACTATAATTGGTTCTCCAAGTTTGTATTCATGAAAGGGGATCTCGGCAACATCTCCTTCTCTCCTCAGCAATGCAGCGAAGAGGTATACCGACCACCCACCATGACGGGCAATGATGTTGAGATGCACAAATTTTTCCTCAACAAGGATTTCGAGGATGTCTTCCTCTGAAGGGGCCTCGGCTCGCTCCTTCCGGTTCATCCGGGTGAAGGTATATCTCTCCTTCCTGTTCTTCTAACTAACTTGCCAATATCAAATGATTTTCTGCTAACTAAGTTTTTTCCTGCAAGGGAGCGACTGATTCCTGAGAACCCGTCCTTCGTGGACTCGAGACTCTACCCCGATCCACTTGCACGAGAGAGGGCAGCCGCGGTAGCATGCCAGATGAATTCGGAGTCGGTCAGGCCTCCCTCCAGCAAGAGGCAACCCGACCCCGCGAGATCTAGCTCACCTCGCTACCCCCTTACACCGAACAAAATGAAGTAGGCGGTGGAGATATCCAAAGGGAAGCACATTGTCCTCGACTTACCGGAGAAGGATCAAGGCGGCGCCGACTCTCCTGCTTCGCCAGTTGTCGAGGAATTCCCGGCCCGTAAGTCGGGCCTGCCGAAAGACCACCGAAACTTTGGTCTCGGAGGGAAAGCAAAGGACAAGCTCGGGGAGCCGATGGTATGATGGGATGAGCAGGCTCACAAAGTCTCCATCTTGTACCTCCTCCCCTCCTTGTCAGAGCACCACCCTCCCAGCGGGCACGCTTATGCCCTGGGGTTTGAGCTATATGACCATGAGGACACCGCAACTTCCAACAAAATGAGCCTCTAGCGGCTCGCCCATGAGATCTCGCGAGCCCATATGTGTTCCATGGAGCTCGTACTTATGTCAGCTTGTCGCGGCTTCCACCTTAGCCATAACTTGGCGAAGGCCGAGGAGGAGCGACATGTCGCTAAGGATGAAGCCACCGACCTGGCGAGGCGGCTGGGGATTGCCGAGGACATCCTCAGCAAAAAATTTTAGTGGGGTGGTAAATACCAACTAACCTCCTTTTCACATACTTAGTACTTTCACCACTTCTCTTACCTTTTCTGGCCTTGTAGGATGCCGAGACCACGAACCGGATGTGAACTCGCACTGTCGAGCTGGAAGAGAAAAACAAGAAGCCTGAGAAGAAAAACAAGGGACTCTAGGGCGAGTTGACTTTCCTGATGGATATTTTCCTCCCCTCCATGTCAGCGAGCAGAGCATCCCAGCCAAGAGGCTGAAGTAGTTCAGCGAGGATGAGGTCGCCGAGAAATTGCGGGCTAACTCTATCAGCACTGTTGACTACACCTTATATGTTATGTGAGACATGCAAGTTTTGATGGCAGGTTGCGAGGAGATGATCACGCGGGACCTGGTGTCGGAGTTGTCCCCCCCCCCCCCCCCCCCGCTTCCCCTACTAGTGAGAAGGAGGATAGCTTCGGCTCGCTCTTTAAGGAAGTTCCTAAGTTCGACGACGACCACTTTAGAGGGGAGGGCGAGAGCTAGCTCACATATTTCTCTTTTTATTTTATTTTACATGTAATGATTCCCCCCCCCCCCCCACCCACCTCTTGTGACCTCGTCGAGGCGAGCGATTTTGTAATGTAATACATTAATGAAAAAAACCATTTTTCTCATTCTTCTGTATTTACATCCCTTATGCTTGTTTAATGTACTGCACTCGCATGCGCGCGCCTCCCCCTTACTAAGCGATCTCGCTAGGATAGACCCATCGCCTGACTGTACTCATTGGGTTAGGATACATTCTCGCGCAAAGGCGTTAAGATCTCGCGACCCCTTGGTATTAGGGACTAGACCACTCGTAGAGCAGGACACGCGACCACCCAGCTCGCCTCGAGGTTTCGTTCCTTTTGGAGATTCGTTCTAGGCCAAAAATTCCCCAAGTAAAATCTCAATGGGGTGGGGTGTAAGACCCTTTTTTTATTAAACCACCGGGGTCTTATGCCCAGAACCATCGCTTTGCGTTGAAACCAACACACCCGGTAAGGTCATCACTACAAAACGCCGATCCTGCCGGCCATACCGACTGCAAAAGAGTAGAATAAATATATGAGTACATGAAAACTCAAATACTGGTCCACAAAAAATCACATGAAATATAATAAATCTCCATAAAGGGAGAGTCCACAGAAAAGATAAAGTAAAGTACTAAAGAGGGCTCCACCCCGATACATCAAAATCCTCACTACAAATCACTCAACACGGAAGCAAATCTATAATCTCTACTAATGATCGGGACTCACTGTCCCTGCTGGCTGAACTCCCGTGCTAGACTGTCCCGTCTTCAAGCGCACCGACCTCTGGGGCTATATCTCCTGGTTTGGCTCCACGATACCCTAAAATTATTTGGTCAACGACCGTTAGTCTAAAATACTAAATCCTATCATCCCCCACCCCTTCCCCATGGCTCCTAGGCACCGAGCGGGGAGAAGGAAAAGGGAAGGTAATGAAGTTGTAGAGTAACAAAGGTAAGCAGGTGGCGACGAAACTTCTCTATCATGAGTTCATAAATAGAGCATGTATATGTAGGCAGTAGTAGGTAAGAAGTATAAGTATACACAAGAACAAGTGAGTAAGTAAAGTAGGAGAAGGTAAACTAAGTAAGTAACCATGACCTATAGGAATTCCCGTACAAACCTATAGACCAAGGGCTCGTTTTGCAACGCCTATTTTATAAAGTGTCCCATACCATTTTATACAATAGGTGTCAGGGGTTATATGCAATGATGATGCAATGACATGCAAGTATGTTATGATGTGAACATGCAAGTGCAACACACACACTCGACTCTGTGCACATAGACCTTTAGTTTCCCCTTTATGGAGTCTAACCTCCCATGATACCTCTGTAGTGTCAAACAGAAGCGATGGTTTGGGCCTCGCCAACCTCTAAACCGGTATCAACACTACCAATCAGACCTATCGTATGCCTCAACACATGTGCACTAAGCAGATCTCCTGCGTACTCTTGCCGGCTGCGCACCGAACTTTATTTCTCCAAGTGATAAACCACACTAGCTGAGTCAACGTATTGGTGTCGGTGTGATGACTCTCCAATACCGAAGACCCACAACCTTATATCTTATGCATATACAACTGTATGCTTTTCCACCGAGCTAGAGCTCCCCGAACTATCCCGTCCGTCACAATATCTACCGAGCCATTGGCTCGCTGGGCTAATCTACCCATCACTAAAACCACTGAGACTACCGCTCGCGGGACCCAACCTAACTCCCACAACACTGGGGAGTGTGAGTGTAAGTGAAATCCAAGTTATCTAAGGTAATTTTGAACATGAAGTACTTGATTCCCTTAATTTAAGGCCACCCAAAAATTATGAATAGTGTATGATAGCAAAACATCAGTGAATTCCAAATTTCATAGATTTTCATAAATGTAATAACCTCTAAATAATTAGTTCAAGATAATTCAAATGATTTTAGATAATGAAGGGAGTACCATAAATCTTAGTCCAAAATTTGTATAAAAATTACCAGAGCTTCATTGTGATCATAAAACATTACTGACTAAGTTTCATGCAATTCCTAGGTCAGTGAGCATGTATAAAAATACTTAAACTAATTCCATTCAAGTGCACTTTGTGAAGCAACATTCTTATAAACTCATCATAATAACATGCAACAAATCTTCTAAGCTTTATTATGCCCTAAAAGATTCTCTGGACAAGTAACACTATTTTCCAGCAAAGTATAATATTTATTATCTATTTATCAAAGTATGGTGCACTAGTTTACTTTACACATGAAGTACTACGAGGAAATTCCCAAATGATCCAAATAATTTACTAGTGCCTCTAAATAATATTTAATTGACTTTGCCAGAGTTTCATATCATTCTAAGTTAATCAAACCATGGTTACTTCAAAATAATCAAAAAGGGTAGGGTGGATATTATACTTACAAGTATGAGCTACTGTTTTCTAAACATCTTATAATAAATCTCAGAGGTTAATAGCACTATAAAATTACTTCTACAACAATTTCATAAGGATCCAAGGTCATAAGACCCCAATTTATTCCTTAAGGTGTATCGAACTAAATAATTTTCAAGCGATTTAAGTGGAGTGAATGTGTCCAAATACTACCAAATTCCTTCCTAGGGCATTTCACCACCCTAAGATCACATGGACTAAACACCAAGTCCATATAAGGACATATCACCCTATGTCCTTCACAAAACCCCAAAGTTCAACCTTAGTGTCTGAGCAAGGGTCCTAGAGCAAATCAACCCTAATCCACCCCAAACTCCATGTGAGGGTGTTTAAACTAATCATGGGGCTCTGGTCAAGATCCCAACCCCTTTGGGTGAGAATCTACCCCTCCATGACCCAAGCTCATACTTGCCCTAATTAACTCTTAAAGGGCCACACTTTGGTCTCACCAAAACCTATTCAAATCTAATCCAATTGGTCTGAGATTTTTATCAGAGTCATAATATGACCCTAAAAAATAGTCAACAAATTCTTGGTGGGTTTAGAGGTCATTAGACCCTTTAACTAATTATTACATGGTTTATTAAATTTCTACAAAAACTTTAGAAAAATATTTTTCCAAAAATTTCCATTTTTGGATATTTTCTAGGTGTAACATCCCTCAGACAACAAGACCCTCTAGGAGTGGTTTTGTCATGACTAGGTCATGACAAAATCCTCGGAAGCCAAGGAGACCAAGTGGACCAAGGAATATAGGTCAGATCATTATGGTCTACAAATAATAGATTCCTAAACCCTAGTTTAGGATGATTATGAGGCTTCACCATGACTCTAAGACCCCACCATGACCTCACCAATCTATTGAAAGGCCCTAAGGGTCCATTGGAGCCAACCCAGGGTGTCCATGTTGACCTAGGGCCATCCTAGGCCTAAATTGGGCAAGGTGCCCTAACTAAGGGCAATGTGCCTTAAAGAGTCCAACCAACCCTACCAAGCTCTTCCTAACCTAAAGTGGGGTCAATGGGTAACCAAAGATCCATTGGGGTCAACCTTGGAGCCTGAGTTGACCCAAGTCAACTCTAGCCCTAACTTGGTCAAAGTGCCCTTCCTAATGATCAAGTTACCCCCAATTGTCAATATAACCCTACCCAGCCCTACCTAGGCCCTAGGAGAGGCCAATGGGTCACCAAGGACCCATTGGGGTCAACCCAAAGGTCAAAATGACCAAGGTCAACCCTAGTCTAGTTTAGGTCAACTTAGCCCAAATGGGCTAACCCAAGCTCAAGCTCTAATCACTTGGGCTAACACCCTCTTAATTATTTAATATCACGCATTAGTGGGCTATCATTAGGCTAGTGTGATGAATAATTTCAGCCATGAGGGTCAGGAGAGAGAAATCTTCAATTTCTCTTTAATGGAGGAGAGAGAAAATGGGTTAAAGCCATTCATGGCATAGGGAAGCCAAGGACCACCCTTAATTGCTTGATTCATATCCCCTAACAGCCCTGAGAAGATCAATAGCCTTTCCTGGCTTTTCCACTGACTGAATGCAGTGAACCACCATGGCTGAGAAAGGCTATTCATGGCCATTAATGGCCATTGATGACTTGGCCTCTCCCCTCCCTAACTGAGGCTTTAAACACCATCATTGGCATGGGAGGTGTTTTTACCACCACTTACCTGAAGAATTTGAGCCCTTCTACTATGTAGTTGCAGAAATTCGAGCGGCTCCACCACCACAATGATGACCCGACGCTCGGCGTGACTTCAGATCACTGCAAAGGTCCTCCTCCTCTCCTTACTCTATGGGTAGATCATAGCTTTCATTTAGGATGAGGATCGGGCTCAATTGAGCTCGATCCAAGCTTTAATTTTTTTGGTTTTTCCGAGACAAACCAACTTACTTGATCGCCGGAGTTGGCCCCTCCGGCGGCCGTGCCACCGCCCAGCGATGGCCACCACCTCGACGGAGGTGGTGGTGGCGGTGGCCGGCCAAGGAGGTCGCCGGATGGACAGCTGTGGCGGCTAGAAGAGTCCCAGGTCGGGATGATCCTATCCATCAGCTGGAGGTAGACGAAGACCAAGGACCACTAGATGTGCTTTAAGATTCGTGCTGAAGAATATTTAAACTATAGGTTATATATTCATATCATTTCATTTCTGTCACAGAATTTGTATTTAATATTTTAGTTTATTAAAAATACTTAGGGTCATCTACAGAGAAAGTGGTAAACAACAAAGTTGTATCCCTAGGGGCGTACGTTATTTAAAATTGTTTTGAACCAATTTGGGTGCCTGGTTTGACTAGGGCACTCATTTTGGTGGGGTCTATACCTAGGGTTAGACAGAAACTAAAATGAGTGCCCCCACTTCATCCCTTGTCTAATTGACTTGAAATTTGTACAGGGTGTCACCCTAACCTATACCTAGGTCTTGTCCAAAAATGGAAATTTTTAAAGATAATTTTTCTATAGTTATAGAAATTATTTAATAGTCATAGGGTAAATTAATTAGGAGACCTAATAACCTCAAAACTCTCCCAAATTTTGGTGAGTGGTCCCTAGGGTAATCATGAGATTCTATATAAATTTGCACCTCATTTAGAGTTAATTTAGTGGGGAAATTAGTAAACCCTAGTTTTGCCCTAAAAGGGGTATTTAGGTCAAAAGTGCATCTTGTGGGTTTGGGTGGCCAAACCACCTCAACCGGGGCTGAAATTTGGGCCACTGGTTTGACATGACATTTATCACCCTCATATGGGTTATGGGGTGGTTTGGGGTAGAATTGCCCTAGGACCCAAATTCAAACCCTAAGTTTGGACCTTGGGGGTTTGAGAAGGGCATGGGGTCAAATGCCCTTGTATGGACTTGAAAATTGGTAGAGAGGACCCTATGGTGGTTAAATTCCTCTATTGGGAGTATTAGAGGATTTAGAGATGGTTAGACCCCTCAAAACCATAACCCTAGTTTAGGGCAAACCCCTTATGCATGTAAGATAGGCCATCAAAACTTAATGAAAAGCTATAACACTTGGGTAGTATGGTCATAGGATTAATAAGAGACACTGGTGATTTCATTGGTAATTTTGGAACAATAAATTTAGTACCTCCTTTATAATACACGGAATTGCCCTATATAGTCTTTTGTTTGTTATGATCATACTATTCAATAGGAAGTTATGAAAATTGGGCAGAGGGTATTTTAGGTCAATATACTCATACTTGAATTTTATTATAATTTTTAGATGTTTATTTTCAGTACTATCTTCACAAGCATTTAAAAATGCAATTATATTCAAAACTAGATTCAGAGTTCAATGATTGATTGAAAATTGTGAAACTCATGCAAAAGTGTACTTAGGTCAATATGCACATGAGAAAATTTTATTGTAATTTGTAGATGAATATTTTCAAAAGTTGATTCATTAATTTAAGAAAGAAGATTATTGTTCTAAATTAAAATTAGAGCTCATTATTCACTGGGAAGTTTGGAAACTTGGTTAGGAGTGTTTTTAGGGCACATTAGTCATGCTTGAATTTTCTTATAATTTTTGGAAGCTTATTTACAACACTTGCTTCTTTAGCTGTTAACTATGTGATTATATTTAAAATTATGGACCAGAGGATTAAACCTTGCAAAAAAATTTGGGAGACTTGAACTTATTGATTAATTAGCTTCCTAGTAATTATCATAATTTTATGGACCATTTTGAATGACTGTAAGTGCCACTTCATATTTAAACAAGGGCATTTGGATCTTTAGGAGAAATAAATAAAATGTCAAATAAATTAGGAAAATTCCAAGTTTCTTAATTTAAGCTATAAATGTCATGATAGGCCTTCATTAATTAACTTAGGGTGTTTGGATGAGGATTTAGAGTACCTCCTATCATGCACGTCATATAGCATAAGGTCGTCTGCATTTAGTAAAACTGCGGAAATCTTGTTAACATGGGGAATGGTCGTAGGGAGATGGGATTGTGGTTTATTGATTTTGGTAAAGTGGATTGGAGTATACCATTGGAAGTTGGGATGAGTAGATTGTAAAGTTGTCTAAGATTAGGTGGTGCTCGGGATCGAAGAAAAAATGTCTTTCCTGTGGAGGGAGAGATAGGGTCAAAACACATTAGGGTTAGAACTAGTGTAATATTAAAGGGATCAGGAACATGGTATTAACCAATAATAATAAGTGCTTTGCGAAAGGGAGCTTTGGGCTTCAGCTCATCGTAGTTCCTAGTGCCCTCGAGAACCCTTCACGGGGTATGCCTTGGGCAGTCATGGGCTAACCTAAACTGTGTGCAAAATAAAATGCAAGAGTAACTAGTATAACTAGGGATTCACTTTCACTCACCTCAATGACTCGAGATGTTAGGTTGGGTCACACGGGCAGTAGGTTAGGTGGTTTTTGTGATGGGCAGGTTGGCCTGGCAAGATTTGGCTCGGTTGTTGTTTGTGATGGATGGGATGGTTTGGGGAGCTTTTGCTCGGTAGTTGATACATAAGGTTGCATGTGCATAAAGTATAAGGTGGTGGGTCTTCAGTATTGGAGGGTCGATGCACCGACGCCAATACATAGAATTGACAAGTGTGGTTTTGCACTTCACCAAATTAAGTCCGGTGGACTAGCCGGCAAAGAGTTCGCAAGAGCTCCGCTTAGTGAACCAGCGTCGAGGCGTACGATAGGTCTGACTGGTAGTGCAATTACCGGTTTAGAGGTGGGCGAGGACCAACCCACTGCTTTCATTTGCCACTACAGAGGTATCCTCGGAGGTTCGGCTCCAGAAAGGGGGAACTAAAGGTCTGTGTGCACAGAGTCGAGTGGGTGTGTTGCACTTTCATGATTCACATCATGACATACTTGCATGTCATAGCATAACCATTGCATTTAACCCTTGACACCTATATTATAAATTGGTATGTGACTTTTTATACAATATACCCTGCAAAATTACCCCTTAGTTTATAAGCTCACGTGAGCGTGCTTATAAGATCAGGTTTTTATTCTGTAGATATATACATGCTTGCTAGAAATCCGACACCCTATCGTATAAATTTGTATGGGACTTTTTGTATGATAGGAGCCTTGCAGAAGATCCCTTAGCTTATGTGTTTTCATATAAGTTAAGGTTACTTATTTTATGTTTAGTCTTTCATACTTTCATTACTGTCACATATACTCTTAGAACTGCTAGACTAATTCCGCTGTCACCTGTTACTTTATTATTGTCCACCTTTATTACCTCTCCTTTCCTTCTCCCCGCTCGATGCCGATAATCCATGTGGGAAGGGGTGAGGGATGATAGGATTTAGTCTTTTAGACTAACAGTTTTCGAACCACATCATTTTAGGGGACCGTGGAGCCCAGCAATGGAGGAGCAGCCTCGGAGACCGATACGCTTGGAGATGGGACAGTCTAGCACTGGAGTTCAGACAGCTGGGACTGTGAGTCCCGATCGTTAGTAGATGTTTAGTTTTTGCTTCCGCACTGAGTGATATGTAGTGAGGATATTGATGTACCGGGTATGAGCCCTATTTTCAGTACCTTTATTATTATTTATGTGGACTCTCCCTTGGTGGAGATTATTTACCATATATGTGATTTTTGT
The DNA here is from genome assembly GCA_039513925.1 of Platanthera zijinensis. Lineage (NCBI taxonomy): Eukaryota > Viridiplantae > Streptophyta > Magnoliopsida > Asparagales > Orchidaceae > Platanthera > Platanthera zijinensis. The sequence goes on along the minus strand of CM077084.1, from coordinate 94,576,170 downwards.
GGATGTGTCTTTTACTATTTTGCTAATTTTCTATAATTGATTTGGCCGACAGGATCGATGTTTTATAGTGACGACCTTCTCGGGCGTGAAGGTGTCACCGCAAAGCGGCGGTTCTGGGACTAAGACCCTGTGGTGGTAAAAAAAAAGGGTTGGTATTATAATAGGTATTGGTAAGAGTGAGCCCCATCCAAAATTTCAAGTCATTAGGATGGCTTGATCGATGGGGGCACTCAAAACAACCTCTGACCTAGCCTAGGTATAGACCTCACCAAAATGAGTGTTGGGGTCTGACCAGAACTCCAAATTAGTTCAAACCAATTTTCAATTAAACTAGACTCGTAGGGTTACAATAATCATATTGGCCACGTTTTCTGAATAGACCCTTAGGTATTTTTAATAATTAATTTAAAACAGCCCAAAAGTTGTGACAAAAAATGAAATAAGATGAATTAATAGCACGGATCTTAAAGCATTATCGTGTGACTCCTGGCTTTCTTCTTCCTCCAGCCTAAGGTTGTGATTAAACCGACCTGGAGCACTTCCAAGTCAATTTGCCGGCCACCCGACCACCTTCCTGACAAACCACCGCCACCACCACCTCCTTTGAGGTGAGGGCTATCAGCTAGAGGTGGTTTGACCATTGGAGATGACGGATTCCGGCGAACCCTACACTTTCATTTTCATGGAAAACTAGTGGAAAAACTCCACTGGATCGTGCTCAATTGAGCCCGATTCTCCTCTCTAAGGATTCCTAAGATCAAACCCATGAAGAACGAGTAGAGGAGGACCTGATTTGCAGCCTGACGATGTGTGCTTTGCCTCCTCACCATTTTCGTCCACCAAACTTTGGCTCCTCTACAACCTCTACACCAACCTCAATGGAAATGAAAAGTAATCGGGGGAAATGCTTTCCCTTTCTCTGGTGAAGGTCCTTAAAGAGGGAATTTGGGAGAGGAGGCCTGTAACTCCCAAATGTCATTAAATTCCATTAATGTCCATTAACTCCACCCCTTCGGTTTCAACCAAATTAAGGGGGTTGAACCAAATTAATGGCCGGCCACCTCCAGAAACTCCTCTCCCTCAGAGGAATAAAAGCCCCATAAAAGTGGGAGTTATGGAGCCTCTATGGCTATTCCATTCATCAAACTCCGCTCAGCCTTGCTCAAGGATTTTTATCGAGCTCTTCTTGATGAGTTCGTCGAGACCAGCTCGACGATGTCTTCGAGTAGATCGTCGAGCTCTGCTCGATGATTTCCGTCCAACTCAGGTTTCCGTCCCGCTCGGTCCTCTTAGCCTGTACTTTTTGTCATGAACCAGTCAGGACAAAACCATCCTAGGTGTCTAGAATCCTGAGGGATGTTATATGGGGTGTACTGGTCGAGGACAGTCTCAGCTCGCCTTTCCTTGTAGATACTGAAATCTCGGCTTGCCACCTTTTTGCATTGCCTTAGGTGATGCTGCCACTGAGTAATTGCTGAGATCTCGGCTCGCCACCACCTGCCTTCTTGGAGATTGCTGGATCTAATTTTTTGTTTTCCCTGTGATCTTTTCCCTAACTTCAAATTCCTCATGTTGACTTGTCGGAGTAGCCAAGGATTTGGTTCCAGAGGCATTTCACAATATCCACCGAGGGCCCCTTCCTTGCTAGCTAGGTGAAAGCCTGACAGCAGGAGTAGCTCGAGACTTGGCTCCGGAGGGCCCCTGCCCTGCCAACTAGATAAAATCCTGATAGCGGGAGAAGATTGGGACTTAGTTCTAGAGCAAGAACAATGTCCACCGAGGTCCTCTTCCCTGCCAGCTAGGTGGAAGCCTGATAGCGGGAGCAGCTCGGGACTTGGGTCCAGAGCAAGAACAATGTCCACCGAGGCCCCCATGCCCTGCCAGCTAGGTGGAAGCATGACAGCGGGAGCATCTTGGGACCTTGGTAGACTCTCTCGAGTGACATCCAGCCTTGCTAGCTAGATGAGAGCCTAGCAGCAGAATCTGCTCAGAGTTTGGGTAGACTCTCTCGAGTGACATCCAGCCCTGCTAGCTAGATGAAAGCCTGACAGTGGGATCTGCTCGGGGTCTGGGAAGACTCTCTCGAGTGACATCCAGCCCTGTCAGCTAGATGAGAGCCTGACAGCGGGATGTGCTCGGGGTCCAGGTAGACTCTCTCGAGTGACATCCAGCCTCGCCAGCTAGATGAGAGCCTGGTAGTGGGATCTGCTCGGGGTCTGGGTAGACTCTCTCAAGTGACATCCAGCCCTGCCAGCTAGATGAGAGCCTGGCAGTGGGATCTGCTCGGGGTCCTTGTAGACTCTCTCGAGTGACATCCAGTCCTGCAAGTTAGATGAGAGCCTGGCAGCAGGATCTACTTGGAGTCCAGGTAGACTCTCTCGAGTGACATCCAGCCCTACCAGCTAGATGAGAGCCTGGTAGCGGGATCTTCTCGGGGTTCGGGTAGACTCTCTCGAGTGACATCCATCCCTGCCAGATTGATAAGAGCCTGACAGCGGGATCTGCTTGGGGTTTACTAAGTGAACTCTTCATCCATTTGTATGGATCATGACACAAGACAATTGGAATATCAGGAAATTTTATTAGAAAAAGAACGTCACTTACATAGCTCAAGGATATAAACGCTTCAAGTCATCACCTCTCTAGGTGTGACTTAGGGTCTCTTCCTTCATATTCCGGAGGCGATATCCTCTTGAACTCAATGCTTCTTTTATAATGTATGGACCCTCCCAGTTGGGGTTGAGCTTTCCCATGGCTGCTGTTCTTCCAGCGGCATCGACCTTTTTAAGGACCAAGTACCCATCCGCGAACTGTTTGTTTCGAACATGCTTGTCGAAGTACTTAGCCATCCTTTGCTTGATTTCTTCTTGTTTGACAGCGTCCACATCCCGGAGCTCCTCTGTCAGTTCCAAGGAGAGTCACAACTTATCCTCATTCTTAACCCTGTATTCTTCCCTGCCTTCCTCTTCTGCCACTACCCGCAGTGTACGAACCTCGAATTTTATTAAGAGCACAGCCTCACAGCCATGGGAGAGCTTGAAGGGGGTCCCCCCCATGGATATATTGGGAGAGGTCCTTAGGGACCATAGGACCGAAGGGAGTTGCTCCACCCAACTCCCCTTCAAGTTCTCAACCTTCTTTTTTAAGAGGTTCACGATGATCTTGTTCGTCAGCTCCACCTGCCCGTTTCTCCTTGGATGATTGACTGATGCGAACCTGAGGTCAATTCCAAGTTGGCCACAGAAGGTTATAAACTCGGCAATGGCAAACTGAGTCCATTGTCCATGAAAAAGGCATGAGGCAATCCACTCCGGCAGATGATCTCCCCCCATACAAAGTTTCTGATTACCTGGGAGGTCACCTTGTCCAGCACCTTCACCTCCAACCACTTAGAAAATTAATCTATCTTTACTATCAAGAACCTCCTCTGCACGCTTGCCTGAGGAAAAGGCCCTACCAGGTCCATTCCCTATATGGCAAAGGGCCAGGGCGCGGTGATTCTTCTTAGCCTTTGAGCTAATAGCAGTTGGAGTGGGTAAAACAATTGGCACTTCTGACATTTCTTTGTAAACTCGACGGCATCCTGGCCTAGGGTCGGCCAGAAGTACCCTTGCCTGACCATCCTTCCCTCCAGTGTTCTGTTCCCCGAGTGGCTTCCGCATTTTGCGGAGTGGATTTCTTCCAAGATCCCCTGGACTTATCCCTCCGCTACGCAACATTCCAGCAACCCTGAGAGGGTCTTTCTATATAACTGCCCATCGCGTATGAGGTAGAATGTAGACTTGTTCTTGAATCACTTTTTATCCATACCCTCTAGGAACTCCCCCATGGATAGGAAGGTTGTAAAAGGATCCATCCACAAGGGGTGTTGGTCCACCTCCATCAGCTCTCCCTCTTCGATGAAAGGGCAGAACAAGTCAATGATGGTACCCCCCCCCCCCACTCGGGGTCCGTGCTTGGCCAACTGATCCACCTGCTCGTTCTCCTCCCGTGGCACATGTCGAATGGAGAATGTTTGGAATATGCCGATAACTCTCTTTACTTTGGCTAAGTACAATTGGAGAGTAGGCTCCCTGGCCTCAAACTCGCCATTGATCGGGGAGGCCACCACCATGGAATCCATGAGCACTTCCATATCCTGCACACCAAGGTCCCTGGCCAGCTGAAGCCCTGTGTTCACTGCTTCATACTCGGCCTGGTTGTTTGTAATGGGGAAGTGAACAACCACCGTTTGCTCGAACTTATCCCCTTGCGGACTCTCGAAGATCACTCCTACCCCCAAGGAATGCCTCCCTGATGCGCCATCCACCATCACCTTCTAAGGAACTGTGTGAGTGAGCTCAGACTCTGCAACTCCAACCATATAATCAGTCAGAAAGTCGGCCATAGCTTGAGCCTTGATCGAGAGACAAGGGAAAATATATATATCAAATACACTCAGCTCTATTGACCATTTCGCCAACCTTCCCGAATGCTCCACCCCCTGAAAGATGTTGCGGAGGGGATGGTCAATCACCACCCGAATGGAGTGTGCCTAAAAGTAGGGTCTTAGCCTTCGAGCCGAGATGACCAAGGAAAAGGCCAACTTCTATAGAATCGGGTACCGGAGCTCTGCCTTCATCAAGACTCGGCTCATGTAATAGATGTGTAGTTGCTTATTCCTCTCTTCTCAGACTAGGATAGAACTTAAGGCCTCGGCTCAGACCCCAAGGTAGAGGGACAGATCTCCCCCCCCTTCGGTTCCTAGAGCAGAGGGGCCGGGGTCAGTTGCCTCTTCAAGGCTTGGAATGCATCATCGCACTCCTTAGACCATTCGAATTTCTGGCCCACCTTAGCACCTTGAAGAAGGGAGAGCACTTCTCTCCTGACCGGGAGAGGAAATGGCTCAATCTCGCCAGCTTCCCTATCAACCGCTAGACCTCTTTGGCATTCCTCGGCGACCCCAGCTCCATGATCGCCCTCACCTTGTCAGGATTGGGCTCGAATCCTGCGGGAGTAAGGAGGTAGCGTAGGAACTTGCCCCTACTCGCCCCGAAGACAAACTTTAAGGGATTCAACCTCATCTTATATTTTCGCAGGGTGCCAAAGGTCTTTTCCAGGTCCTGGAGGTGAGAGTCAACATCTCGACTCTTGATTATAAGGTCATCCACGTAGACCTCCAAGTTTCTCCACTTTTGCTCTCAGAAGACCCGGTCCATAATCCTTTGGTAAGTTTCCTCTGCATTTTTTAGCCCAAAAGGCATCATCTTGTAGCACTAGCACCCGTCCCCAGTGATGACGGAAACATCTATAATATCGGGTAGGTGCATTCTGATCTATTGGTAACTTGAAAAAGCATCTAGAAAACTCATTATAGAAAAACCGATGATATAGTCAACCAACGCGTTGATCCGAGGCAAGGGGTAACAATCTTTAGGACATGATTTATTAAGAAAAGAAAAATCAACACACATCCTCCAACGGCTGTCTCCTTTTTTTACCATTACAATGTTGGACACCAAACTGGGGTACTGGATCTCTGTAATGAAACCAACCTTGAGGAACTTACCCACCTCCTCCCAGATAGGCTGGACCAGCTTGTCCGCAGTATACCTCTTCTTTTGCTGGATGGGGCGGGCTTCTGGATCCAGGTTGAGACGGTGGAAAGCAACGCCCGCATCAATCCCGAACAAGTTTGTCGCGCTTAATGCAAAGATGTCCAAGTTATTTTGTATGCACTCCAGCATCCTTCGCTGGTTCTCCGGGCTCAACCCCTTGTTGACACCCACCTTCTCCACCTTGCCTTCCTGGGTGATAACCACCATCTCCACCACCTCTTCCACTTCTTCCAACAAGGATTGATCTCCACACTCACCCTTGGCCTCCTTGCCTGGGGACAGAACCTCTTCCTCAGCTTCTTCAATGGCCATCACCTCGAACTGCTACTCCAGCACTTCCTCTGCCACCCCCATATGGGTGCGGATCTTTTCCTCCTCTACCTCCATCTCCTCTGATCCCCCTCCAGCCTCCTTCCTGGACTCTTCCTCCATCCTCCTCTCCATCTCTTCGGCTCCATCCTTCTAGGAGATTGTGTTGACCGTCGTGACATAGGTGAAGGCCATCATCAAAGTATGCCCTGAAATCTCCTGGACCTGGAGGACCTCCACTTAAAACCGGTCCATGTAGCTCCCTAGGGTCTCGTTCACTCCCTTCTTGATGTGGAACAGATACTTGGACTCTTTCTTCCTCTTCTTGGAAGTGGTAAACCTCAGCATGAACCCCTGGCATAGGTCCTCGAAAAAATATATGGAGCTGGCTGCTAGCTAGTGGAACCAATCTCTTTCCTTCTCCTTGAGGGTGATGGCGAAGAGCCTATACTTGAACGCATCAGACATCTGCCGGATCAAGATCCCATACTCAAACCACTGGATGTGTTGAACCGGATCATCCTTCCCTGTGAAGTGGGACATCTCCGTCTCTCGAAACCCCTCAGGAACTGGAGCAGATGAGACTAACTCATTGAATGGGCCGCCACCCCCTGTCGGGCGAGCTGGGTGATCTCGCACCTCCACCTCACCAGATCATCCTGCGCTTGCTGAGCCCGAGAACAGAACTCGCCCCGATAGATCTCGCTCCCTCCCCTCCTCTACTACCTCCTTCCCAGGTCGCCTATCGGGGGCATTCTCGCCCAGGGCTAGGGCTGTGACAACTGGGGCTGCTGGTGTCGAGTGCAAACATGATGAGATTCTCCATCTCTTGTTGGAAATCCTCGAACATCCGGAGGGTTGCAAGTTGAGGGGGAGGTGGAAAGTTGGCCCTATCAAATCCCTATCCTTACCCTATAGTCATTAAGCTCACAAAAGAGTTTCGGTGCTGATCACTCTCCACGCTCACAGCACCTAAATGTTGAAACCGAAATTCGGCTTCTGTAGAGTTCGAATCCTTGGGGAAGGGGTGACTGCACACTTAATTCTCCCTAGGGAGCTTAAACGACCAAAGACTTAGAACTAGAAACTGACCCAAGGCTCCATCACGGAAGTCCCACCACACACCCGAAAATTCTTAGAGTACTTCCCCTCCATAGCCTATGCTGAGCTAAGGTCACCTCAGAAAGCACTCGAAGATCAAAGAGAAGGAGAGTTGGAATGCTTGAAAGCGTTCCTTCTGAGGTACCCCCTTGGGTCTATTTATAGTTTTTTGAAATTGGTCTGCCAACAACAAGTCGTCGTTGTTTGGAACAGCTATATGCAGTCCAGGTTGGCATGCCAACAATGTAACTCCGCTGTTCTGAAAGGCTATAGGAAGGCCAGCGGGGGTAAAACGATAAAAAAACAACATAGATCACTTGGCGAGTGGCCCTTGAAAACCTCCACTCGCATGGGGAGGCGAGTACTAGATGGGGCTGACACTCTCCATCTCCCTAAGGCCCTGGGTGAGTGCAGGACCGACCTCCTCAACTCACCTAATATTGTTGAGAGCTATGGGCAAGTGTGAGCCCACTTGCTCCACTCGACCCTCCTCCACCCCTCCCCGCCTTGGTGAGTCGGCGAGGCTACCGAGCTCTAGCCTGTCTTCTGACTCGCATGGGACTTGGACTGCCTAGCATGACCACCCTGGCTCGCAGCGATCCAACTTGCCTCACTCAATGCCAAAGGCAAAAGGCACAAAGTTCACTAGCCTCACTCAACGCCAAGGAACTGAAGGCACTGATTGCACTGGCCTCACTCAATGCCAAACGAGATGAAGGAGTTGAGTGCACTGGCCACACTCAACGTCAAGCGAGCTGAAGCGTCGAGTGAACTCTGTTGGGTACACTGAAAAATATGTACAAGATTTGTAGATGCCTCATCTTACTCAATGATATACATCAATTTGTATTTGATGGATGTTTGAGTTTCATTGTGCAGGTGTAAGGTTTGCAAGAAATTTCTCTAAGTACAAGTGTCGACACTTGTGAAGAATTGTGTCGACACCCAGAATTTGTGTCGACACTAGAAGCAAGGCTTGTGTTGACACCCAGGCATTTTGTAGACACCTGAAGAAGAAGCTGTGTCGACACCAAAAATTGTGTCGACACCTAAGGCAGGAATTGTGTCGACACCTAAAGCAGAAGTTGTGTTGACACCCATGAGTTATGTCTACACCAGAATAAAGGCATGTGTCGACACTCATGAATTGTATCGACACCTGAAGAAGGTTTGTGTCGACAAACAGGACTTGTGTCGACACACACTCAACGCCATTTGTCTGCATCAGCTATGTCAAGACCAGAAGCAGTTGTGCCGACACACAGGACTTGTGTCGACACACACTCAATGACATCTAGATGACACTCAACGCCATCTTACAGCAATAGCTATACTGATTATGAAGGCTTGTGTCGACATACAGAACTTGTGTAGACACTCACTCAATGACGTCTCGACACACACTCAACGACAGCTGGATATACACTCAACGCTATCTATCAGCATCAGTTATGTCTAGACCAGGAGCAGTTGTGTCGACATACAGGACTTGTGTCGACACATACAAAAAAAAGCCGTGTCGAGTAGCAGAAGAATGACTATGTCAACACATGGAGTCTTGTGTTGACATCATCAAGACTTGTGTCGACGCTTAGTCTATTTATGTCGACACATGTGGAGCAGTTTGCTTAGTGGTTCATGCTAAGTTGTAAAGTCTTTGAGGAATCAACTGTCATGACTGGTGACTCAACAGCTGTCATAACTAACAGGTCTGACACCTTTGTCAGAACTGTCAGAAGGTTGTTATAATTCGGATCAGCCGGTAATCATGAGGAAACTCTATATAAGGGACTGATCCTTGACAACCAGAAAAAATTAGAAAAAACGAAGAACTAATAAAGGAAGTAATCAAGCAATTACGGGAAAGAGAATCTGACAACAAGAAAAGGGGAAACCCTTAAGAAGGCCGATCAAGAAGATTCTGTAAGATAGATACATATATAATTCTGAATCTAAGGAAGGAGCTATCTTGAAATTTGTAAGTTGTCATCCTAAATCACCTAGAGGGGGTGAATAGGTGAGATGTGCGTCTAATGCGGAATAAAAAATTTGACAACTAGCACAAATAAGTAATCAAGCAATCACACAAACGACAAGGGATTTATAGTGGTTCCCCGATCTTGGGTACGTCCACTTTCCTCACAGATCTAGAAAATCACTAGACTCGGCTACTCCATTATCTCGGATTGCAAACCAATCCTACACCTAGGAACCACGTTCCTATAAAACTCGATCCAAACGGATCTACACTCGGAAGATACAAACTTCCTACCACTCGGAGCACAACGCTCCTACACTCGGAGAATAATCTCCTACAAGATTTACAAATACATATGAAAATACAAACATAAACTTTCTTAGATCTGCAAGAAAAAAGTCTTTAGGTCTTCTTCTTGAAGTTGCGGCCCTTTCAGAATTGTTGAAGAAGACTAGTAGACTTGACCTGAGAAATTCTTGAATCTACTCGATCAAGGAAGAAAGAACGTTTCCTGAATCAATATATCTTCTAGATCGAAAGGAAGAGGATCGATCTTGACGAGAGCAGTGGTGGCGGCTTCAAGACATCGAGCTCTAGAAAAGATCGACCGAACTAGAGCTTTTTTGAAAGTACGAGATCCGCTCAATAATATTTCTTAATCCTTCTTAGGGTTATGTCTTAATGACAAGACATTATATAGGATATCTCTTAACGGTTGGAAATATCATTAATGATGACACGTGGACCAATCCTGTTGGGTTATTTGAAATTCCGGCCGTTCTGAACTTAGAAGAAATTTTCTGGAAAAATCCGACATAGTTCTCGAGAAGTGGTTATAGTTCTCGAGAACTTTGAACTGAGTTTTCGAGAACTGTAGAGACTTTTCGAAAACTAATCTCTTTTAGAAAGGGTTGGACTTCTCGAGAACACCAGAGTATAGTTCTCGAGAACTAATTTACTTCTCGAAAAATAATAGAGGACTTCTCGAGAACTTTGAGCTTGAAGAAAATTTTTCTGAACTTCTCAAGAACCAAGGGAATACTTCTCGAGAACTAAATTGACTTCTCGAGAACTTATAGAAGACTTCTCGAGGACTTTACTTAGAATCAACTTCTGATATAATTTCTGAACTTGAGAATCAAAAAAATACTTCTCTTGAACTAAATTGAAGACTTCTCGAGAACTTAATTGACTTCTCGAGAACTTATAGAACAGTTCTCGAGATCTTTACTGACTTCTCGAAAACTTACAAAATAGTTCTCGAGAGCTTTACTGACTTCTCGAGAACTTAACTTAGAGAAATTCTTGAACTGTCCTGACTTCTCGAGAAGTAGAGTCTGAGCTTCTCGAGAACTATAACATACTTCTCGAGAACTCTGAGATTACTTCTCGAGAATTGGACTTAGAAATTTTTCAAGAACTTTAGAGAAAATTTCCTCTGGCCCTATCTCCATCCTTTGCTCCCAATGTTTGAACATAAAGTGTATCCCAATTGAGAGTCTACACATGAGTCAACACTTTGGATCACACAATGAGGGATTACACTTTGTGGTCCTGACCCACTGTAGACTGACATTGGTATACACTTAGCACTGAGAACCTGCAAACATTTAACTAGAACAAGGATATCAAATACAACTTAATTCATCTTAGTTAAAGGGTGACTTCATGCAAATCTGGGTTATTGTGGATGCAATACCCAACAATCTCCCCCTATTTGTAGAAGTAAGAACCCTCTACACTAAGGTGAATTATCATAATAAAGAAAGAACTTGAAGGAAGAAAAGTAAGAATAAATGCACAGACAGATAATTAGAAAGCACAATTAAGTAAAACTAGGAAATGTTATATATATCAATAATGTTTTAAAATTAGTCAAAATCCATTTCCCAACATTTCTCAACACCACAACATCATGAATCATCCTTTGTTATGCTATTGCCTGTCTTGCTTTTCCTTTTGTCTTATCTGATAGCTGAAAGGTTTAGGATAGTATCTGGGAGGCTTTGGAGGAGCTTTGGATTATTCTTTCCATATTCTCTGTCATAAATTCTCCTTTTGGTCTTAGATTTATCATATAACTCCCACTCAACTGAACTGTAGTGCAGATGTCTATTCTCATTATAGTCCATGATAAGTTTAAGAGTGTCAAGAATTAGGGCCTTGGAAGTTGTGAAAGTCCACCTAGTGCCAACTAACTTCACCTAGGGGGGGAATAGGTGATGCACAGTCTTTTTGCGGAATTAAAATTATACCTGCACAATAAAAGAAAACAAACAAAGCACAGAAAGACACAGGCAGTTATAGTGGTTCCCCGATTTGGGTACGTCCACTTTCCCCCTTCGACCTATCTCCCAACAAGGGACGACTCGGTCACTTCACCAACCTGATTGAAATCCAATCCTCACACTACTGGAAGGAACCCTTCCAATCGAAGGAGTCACCACACCTCCACCACGGGTTGCACCCAACCCTTACAATGAGGAACCAACGTTCCTTTACAACAAAAGTAAAAATGGAATGTATAAAATACAAACTACTTTTGGAGCGCTAGGTGTCCCTCTTCGTTCGATGATGCGTTCTTGAAGAAGACGAAGATTCCACGACCTAAGCACTCTCTTGGAGAGGATCTCCCCGAGATCGGCGGCGGCAAAGCTTGCGGCAGCGATTCTATCAAGATCGGCGGCTGCAAAGGAGAGTGGCGGCGATGCTTTCAAGATCCAAACTTCGTATCAAAGCTAGCAAGGTATACCAACGATCTTACTTGGATCGATCGTCTCAATCGATTCGGAAGGGGAAGGTATTCCCATTCAACAAACCAAAAGACAAAAGATCACAAGATGGACACGTGAGACGCATTGCTTTGCTAAGCTTCTGTCGCCGGGAGATCAGGAAGAATCCACGATCAGCGACGACGACCACCTTCACGAGCGGTGACAGCGGCGGAAGAAATACCGCGATCAATTAGGTCACGCGAGGCGGCCTTGATTTTCCGTGAATGATTACCGTTGGAGTTCGAAATACGCGAGTATTTATACTGTGCACCAACCCTAAATGATCGTTGTGGGCCCCACAAGGTGAATCCCTAAGCCCGGTCCAAACAACGGCTGAAAACTTGGTTCGGTCCAGCGGGTAGGGAGAAATTGCCTAAGGCAAATTCGGCGGGAATCATTGGTGATTCTCGACGAATCGGCGAGAATCACTTATGATTCCCTTCGAATTCTACTTAGAAGAATTCCTGCTGAAGGGCTCGCCATCCGGAGTGAATCGGCGAGAATCAAAAACCATTCTCGCTGAATCGGCGAGAATGCAGAGTTATTCTCGACGATTCTGACTTGGCAGAATTCTTGAAGGCGTTGAAGGCGTTGAATCAGCCGGATGCAGTCGGCAGGAATCGGCGAGTGATTCTCGACGATTTGGCGAGAATCACTAGTGATTCTCTTCGAATCAGCGAGAATCACTTAGTGATTCTCGTCGATTCTCACTTAGACGATTTTTCATCTTTCTTCCCGTGAGTGGGTCTTTGACCCATCCTTGCTCCTCTTCAGCTCTTGCTCTTTCTCGAACCTGTGCTTGAAAGTAAGTACACTCCAATAGAGAGAGCACACGTAAGCCAACACACTAATCTGCTCAACGAAGGATTACGTTGCGCAGACCCGTGTATATTGACCCACTACATCATGACATTGGTGTGTACTTAGCGTGGAATAACTGCAAACACATCTTGAAGAAAATCATCAAATACATTATCTATTCAACTTAGCTTGTTCAGGAGCTTCTTCAAATCAGCTACATTGTGGATACAATACCCAACAATCTCCCCCTATTTGAAGAAGCCTAAACCCTACAAGCTAAGGTGAAAAGAACATATGGGAATGAAAACCCTAAACTAAGAATTCAGTTGAGAGAGAAATTCATTACCATTACCACTAGCCTGAGAGTATACTTGGAGTCATTCTTTAGCCGAGAGGGTAATCTCCCCCTTTTCGGCTTCTGCAAATCTGGGACTTTAGCACTTTCCACAATGCTCCCCCTCAATTCTTGCATTTATGCTTACACTTGAGTTTCTTGCGGATGCTCCCCCTTGATCCAAGAGATGGGAGCCTCTGTATTATTCATTCCTCAAGGTTTAGCATACCTAGTTAAGTGTTGAAGAGACTGAACTTGGCTTTGTCTAGGGGCTTTGTAAAAATATCTGCAATCTGCTTATCCGTGGGGACATAGCAGAGAGAAATGTCCTTGTTTTCTACATGCTCCCGAATGAAGTGGTAGTGCAATTCAATATGCTTCGTCCTACTGTGCGGCACAGGATTGTTCACAATGGCTATTGCGCTTGAGGAGTCGCAATACATCGGAACTTCGCTTAACTGCAAGTCATAATCTTTGAGGTTATTCTTGATTCATAGAAGTTGTGCGCAGCAGCTGCCTGCTGAGATGTACTCAGATTCAGCTTTGGAGGTTGCGACACAATTCTGCTTCTTACTGTTTCATGAGATAAGCCTTCTTTCGAGGAATTGACACATCCCGGAAGTGCTTTTCCTATCATCCCTGCTTCTTCTTCTAGTTCTGATACTGTCACGAGGATCTCTGATGATCTGTTCTCTAGGATGATTCCTCACGTGTCGGAGCTCTAGGAGTCTGGCATCTAGAGCTCTGACATCTTCTCGGGCTTCTCCTTCTTCCGGAAGATTTTCTCCATCCTGCTCGTCAACTTCTCCAGCTGACGTCGAGGTGGAAACCTTGACGTACTTGGGAGTTGCACATTTAGCAGACTCATCTAAACTTAGCTGTTCAAGCCTTGCACCGTAGTTAGCGTTATCTCTTTTCCCTTAATCTAGTTCCATGGCAAGCCTGAAACATCTCTTGTCTAGGTCCCATCATGTACATGGGTACCTAGACTATCCTGCAAAAAAGAATTACCTTTCCTTAGGAACCCAATATGTATTGGGTCCTAGGTTCTTGTCAGCATAAAATCTTGAATGCCTTCCTACAGGAATCCTGTCAGGAAGGCTAACTCTGCCCAGAGGTGGTGGATATGCCCTTTCCCTTTACACAGAGGGGTTGTGCCAACAATCTATGACAAAGTGACCCACCTTGCCATAGCACCAACACTCGTGAATGTTGTATCGCCGTTTCAGACCTGACCTACTGACTGAGGTAGTCATGATCTCACGTCTAAATGGGATAGAGCCGGTTCTTATCACAAAATTGCCTTTTCCACCATGACACGTGGGAGGGTGGTCAGAATGCATGTGGTGAGTGTCATGAGGCCTGGGAGGTGGTGCCTTCCTTTCAGTCAGCACACTTCCAGAGGCTCCATGGGTACTTACTACATGTTTCCTGACCCCCCCCCCCCCTTTCTTGTGTCCTAGGGTGGAAAGTACTGCAGTGATAGCTGGTTCCTGCATATTCATGATGAGTTGGGGCTGAGGCTGAGAATACAAAGGGTTCAGAATGAGCCTTGGGTATTCTCTCATGGGTAGCCATGATAGCTCTGGCACTGTGGGTATTTCCACCTGAGGGATGATCATTCTTGTAGTGACCAACGTTGTTTCTATAGTCATACCTGAAGGCATGATGAGTGCCCTTCCTACTCGGGGTGGGGGGTCTGAACACAGTTTCCCCATTTCTCCACGAATTAATAATTCGGGAGATCCACCAATTTTCTTCTTTTCTCTTGATAGCATCTATCATGGAAAAGTTAGAAACTATTCTCTTCTCGGTCTCTAGACGACTTTCTAGATCCGAGATCTTTGAGTCCTTGACCTTGATGGATTCCACTTGGATATTCATCTAGGTCTTCAGCTAATCAATCTCCTTAGCTTGCTCCTCAACAAGTAAGTTGCTCTTCAGAATGGCACACTGAAGGGATTCAAGATTTTCAATCATCTGATTGGAGCTATCCATATCCCTTGCATCACTAGAGGGATAATCCTATGAACTATTCCTGTCTTCATGAACTGCAAGAGGAGAGGGGCATGATGAAGAAGTTACCTGCTTCTGGCGTTGCTGTTCAGGGTTACCGTCAAGATCGGCAGAGACTGTTGAGTCAGCTTCATCAGAACTGCTTTCCTCAACTTGTTCTTCAGTCTCTGACAAGGACACAGGAGCCCTGATACTAACAGATTGATCATGCCCTTCATCTTCAGAAATGAGGACACCCACATAGGCTTCATCTCCTTGCTGACAACTGGTCCCTGCTTTCTCTGATCCCATCATGAGATCTGAGATGGTTTGCCACATGGACTTGGACGTCCTACACTTGTCCACTCTTGTACTAGATACACCAGACCAGACGTCAGTGATGATCTGACGTATTAACTTGTCCAAGTTGAATAGTGAGAGCTCGGTCTCAGACATCTCTTCGGGACACTTGGGGATTTGGATATCCTTTCCTGAACCGGAAGCCTTCATGGTAATGAAGGGATCCTCTTCCAAGATGAGTGACGCCCGAGGGTCAATGGCCTCCAGATGAAATATAACTCTCATCTTCCAGATTGGGTAGTACTCCTTTATACATGAGGGGAGTCTTAGAGGAGGGATATCATAATCCAACTCCATGATTTAGTCTGATCTTCTTGTTGACACAAAAGGCAGGAACTTACTCGAGGTGTTAACCCCTTTGATGAGCAACCTCCCTCTGATACCACTTGAAAGTCCACCTAGTGCCAACTAACTTCACCTAGGGGGGGGGAATAGGTGATGCGCAGTCTTTTTGCGGAATTAAAATTATACCTGCATAATAAAAGATAACAAACAAAGCATAGAAAGACACAGACAGTTATAGTGGTTCCCGGATTTGGGTACGTCCACTTTCCCCCTTCGACCTATCTCCCAACAAGGGACGACTCGGTCACTTCACCAACCGGATTGAAATCCAATCCTCACACTACTGAAAGGAACCCTTCCAACTGAAGGAGTCACCACTCCTACACCACGGGTTGCACTCAACCCTTACAATGAGGAACCAACGTTCCATTATAACAAAAGTAAAAATGGAATGTATAAAATACAAACTACTTTTGGAGCGCTAGGTGTCCCTCTTCGTTCGATGTCGCGTTCTTGAAGAAGACGAAGAGTCCACGACCTAAGCACTCTCTTGGAGAGGATCTCCCCGAGATCGGCGATGGCAAAGCTTGCGGCAGCGATTCTATCAAGATCGGCGGCTGCAAAGGAGAGCGGTGGCGATGCTTTCGAGATCCAAACTTCGTAGCAAAGCTAGAAAGGTCTACCAACGATCTTACTTGGATCGATCGTCTCAATCGATTCGGAAGGGGAAGGTATTCCCGTTCAACAAACCAAGAGACAAAAGATCACAAGATGGACACGTGAGACGCGTTGCTTGTCTAAGCTTCTGTCGCCGGGAGATCAGTAAGAATCCACGATCAGCGGCGGCAACCACCTTCACGACCGGCAACGGCGGCGGAAGAAATACCGCGATCAATTAGGTCACGCGAGGCGGCCTTTATTTTCCGTGAATGATTACCGTTGGAGTTAGAAATACGCGAGTATTTATACTATACACCAACCCTAAATGACCGTTGTGGGCCCCATAAGGAGAAGCCCTAAGCCCGGTCCAAACAGCGGCTGAAAACTTGGTTCGGTCCAGCGGGCAGGTAGAAATTGCCTAAGGAAAATTAGGCGGGAATCATTGGTGATTCTCGACGAATCGGCGAGAATCACTTATGATTCCCATCGAATTCTACTTAGAAGAATTCCTGCTGAAGGGCTCGCCATCCGGAGTGAATTGGCGAGAATCAAAAACCATTCTCGCCGAATCAACGAGAATGCAGAGTCATTCTCGACAATTTTAACTTGGCAGAATTCTTGAAGGCGTTGAAGGCGTTGAGTCAGCCGGATGCAGTCGGCGGGAATCGGCGAGTGATTCTCGTCGAATCGGCGAGAATCACTTAGTGATTCTCGTCGATTCTAACTTAGACGATTTTTCGTCTTTCTTCCCGTGAGTAGGTCTTTGACCCATCCTTGCTCCTCTTCAGCTCTTGCTCTTTCTCAACCCTGTGCTTGAAAGTAAGTACACTCCAATAGAGAGAGCACGTGCAAGCCAACACACTGATCTGCTCAACGAAGGATTATGTTGCGCAGACCCATGTATATTGACCCACTGCACCCTGACATTGGTGTGTACTTAGCGTGGAATAACTGCAAGCACATCTTGAAGAAAATCATCAAATACATTATTTATTCAACTTAGCTTGTTCAAGAGCTTCTTCAAATCAGGTATATTATGGATACAATACCCAACAAGTTGGGTTCCAAACTTCAGCAAATTCTTGAGCCTTTCTCTTCTATGAATTTGGCTGGGGGACTGATCTGGTAGCAGAAGGACCTTCCCCATACTTCCTTTTCTTGGGGATGTGATCCTCTAGTAGATCTTGAGGAATCACATCATCCCAAACATGGGAATAAGAAGCTGGAGGAGGTTCCTGGTCTTCTTGTCTGGGAGAGAATGTAGGAAATTGAGTTTGAGGCAATTGACTAGACTCACCTTCAGCAAGAGGATTTAAATGATGAGGAATCACATTGGGGTCTGCCTGAAAATCTGGAAAGATTTGATTATGCATCCACACAGTTGTATCATAAATATGGAAGTTGACTGATTGAATTTGTTCTAAAACACTTTTATTGATCTCAGTTACTTTTTCAGTCCAAAGAATTTTGGCATCAGTAGTAAGCTTTTCAACTTGTTCTTTTACTATGCTCTCCCCCTTTATGATTTCTATAGATATGTTTTCTATCGCATCTTCCTTGAATGTACCAACTTCAGTGCATACCTTCATGACATTTTCTTCAGATCTCTTATCTAATTGGATCTGATTGTTTGCTAGAGTGACAGTTTGTTCCATTACTTGACCAATACTGGTAATTGTATGATTTATTGCTTTGCCTCCAATTCTGAACAACTCTTTCAGCAGATCAGTATTGGCTTGGATCTCAGCAAAACATTCTCTCATTTCTTTTTACAGGGCAGTTACCTGTGTCTGAACAGTCTGAAGTGATTCATCAAAATGTTTCCTCTGTGCAGCTAGCATTTCTTCAATCCTTGACAGAATATCTGAGTTTACTATAACAGTAGCAGCAACAGGAGCAGGAGTGGGAGCAGGAGTGATGGAAATAGTAGGAACTGGAGGGGCATCTGATAAAGCAGTAGTAGCAGGGGTGGCAGAAACAGTGGTAGCTTTCCGTGGAGGAAGTTCTTCTATGACAACAGAGCTCTTGGCTCTTACAGTTTTGAGGGATATATCTTCATCTTCATCAACAAACTTGGGAAGAGAGAAGTCAAGATTCTTAAGAGGGGCTTCAACCTCCTCAAGAGCTTGCACATCCTCTTCTGACAAAAGGATGGTGTATGGTGGAGTTGAATCTTTTCTAGGAGAGGGAGAAGGAGCTGGAGTATCTTGGGGTGATGGTAATGGAGATGGTTCTGGTATGGGTTCTTCTGGGAGATCTTTTGGGAGATGAGGAAGAGGGTCCTCTGAAGAGAGTTCCTCTATCATCTAATCTATAGCCTCATTGGTGTCTTTGAGTATATCTTGTGCTGGAAGATCTGACTGGGTTGGAATTGGAGAGTTTGCCATAGGGCTTCTGACTGGAGAAGGTGCTGGAGAGGGAGGAGAAGGAATCCTGAAAACAGAGGCAGAAGGTGCAGGCTCCCCCTCAGCTGCTGCACCAGATGGTTCAGCAGTATGATGTAGAGGAGGAGATAGGGTCCTGACCTCTGAGACAGAAGCTCCAACTTCCTTAGCTAACTGTCTTGGGTTCTTCAGTTTCAACTCCCATCTCTGGATGGAGGTGAAGGAGATCTTTTTCAGGTGGTGAACTGGGGTACCTTTGGAGAGTTTGAAGGTGACTGGATCAAACTCACTCAACAGTAAAGAGATTATCCTGGCAAATTTGGGTTGTTGGATACTGTCTCTGATCATCTCAAACACCATTATTCCAAACTGAAATTTCTTTCTACAGACCATAGTTGTCATTACTCCAAACAAGTCATGAGAAATAAAACTGACTGACCCTGTTATACACCACAGTATTTTTCCAATAATATCAGCAAGAAGTTTCCCTACATCATTTAGAAGATTTCTCCTTAGGGAGATGTATTCCTCATGAATTCCACAAAAAGAATAGGTTCTGGCATAATCTTCTGGAGATAGGTCGTCTTCCTCATCAACAATAGGCATTTTCATAAGCTTGGAATCCTTTGCTTGTCAAGCTTGATTTTGATCCCTTTAACTTTTGTCTTCAAAATTGTTCCATTCCTCCTTACCTTAGCATTCCTGAAAAATTCTTCTACATCTTGAAATACAATCTTGACGGGCTCTGGGAGAACGAACATCAAGCCGGCCGTTTCCAGAAGAATCAGCAAGTTCTGGAAATCGTCAAAAATGTTGTCCAGTCCTTCGACGACGAGTTCGATGCCTATTCCAATCTTGGAACTGTGAGCCATTGATGCCGACGGTGGCAACTAATGGAGCGGGGAACAGCGGCGGAGACGGAGCTTTCGTTCGGCATAAGATGAAGAGTTGCGAGAGGAATGTTTGAAATGGCCGTTGATTTAGGATTCTAAATATTATAGTTATATATATATTCCTAGTGTAACACCCCAAAAAGACCCCAAAAGACTCAAAATGATTTTTGAGGTACAGGTAATTTTACACGGCCTGGGACACGGGCGTGTCCCAGGGCGTGTCGGGGGTACACGGCCTGGGACACGGGCATGTCCCAGGGCGTGTTCAGGTTAGTCGACGCTCGATAGTCGACGATGGTCGAGCCCGGGACACGGCCATGGACACGGGCGTGTCCCAGGGCGTGTCGCGCAATTAAATTTCGAAATTGGCCTGTTCGAGTCAGATTAGTACACGGCCTTGAACCAAGCCGTGAACACGGGCGTGTCAGGTTGGACACGGGCGTGTCCGATGCCGTGTGCCGACCCGTGTACTGCTTACGGCTCGATGAGGCAAGGGTGACACGGGCGTGTCTCAGAAATGACACGGGCGTGTCAGGTTCGACACGGGCGTGTCGTTGACCGTGTTCTGGTAAACCTGAGTCGGTATGAACCGCTTAAGGGAACACGGCCTGTGACACGGGCGTGTCACAGGCCGTGTCAGCCAAAAATTTGGGTTTTTGGGCAAATCGTGGCCGTTCAGAATTCTCTCTTTTGATCCAAGGGCTCAGGTGGTTTCCTGGCTGGATTTATGTCGTGAAGGGATGATGAAGAAGTCATTCTTCATTTTGCTTAAGGAAGAGAGAAAGAGAGAGGAGGAAGAAGAAGGAGGAGGAGATCAAGCCACCGACGGAGTTCCCGTGGTCCGATTCGTGATCCGAAGCCAGCGTTGTGAAGGCAAGGCTGCTGCGATTCTTTCTCACCGGCTAGTTTTCGATGGCTCCCAAGAGATCGACAAGGGGAACGATCTCCCTTCTTGGACATGTGAAGTCCTTCTTTTCTGCATTGCATAGGGAAAACGCTTCCCCGCGAGTGTGCGGTGGGTTGTGGTGTCCCTTGGGGTAGATATGTGAAGTCCCCCTTGTTAGAGGCCAGAATTGGAGTACGGCTCTAGGCATGCGGTGTGAAGCCCATCTGGATATGGTCTGGATTGGTGATGCTTGTTTGCATATCGGAGAAGGCTCCGTGATTATGGCTTGTGATGCCTTGTTCCTACCTGTTGCTTGGTGCGGCAGGAAGTACTAGACGATGTCCAGGAAATGAAGAGGGTTGGATGCAACTCTTGTGGCCGTGCGTTGCCACTGTATGAGCGGTTGAGCCATTGGGCTGCAACTCGATGAAAAGGCAGATTGCCGAACAGGAAAGGTGAAACCGACCCGCGCCTATAAATATCCATGGATACTTCCGTATTCGAGGTGGCACGGCGACATGAGCAACAGGGGGTGGCTGATCCGTACCTGCGTTAGGTCCGTCCGACTTGGAAGCCTGGTTATAGGTTTTGTTGGAGCGCCTAATGAGAGTCTTAGGCACGCGCGCCGGAAAGACTAGAATACTCAAATACCGTGTAGACGGTGGTGTTGACCCTGGTATTCCGGTACACCGAAAATGTGCCCTGAGTGCACGGACTGTCGGGCCGTATGGCCGATAGTTGTGATGGCTTGAATGTGCCTGCGTGCACATAGTTGCTATATGATGATGCCATGCTTTGCAGGGAAAGAATGCTAATGCCCCGAGAAAGGGGTAAGATTGTTATAATTGGATCAGCTGAATGCTGACCGTTACATTGTTTGCCACCGGTTGGGTGGATTGTTCCCGTGCAGGTGCTGGCGAGCCAAGTGGTAAGTGAAGGGCTGAAGCCCTACTGCTGTTGCTGCTGCTGCTGCGGCTAGCCCTTGAAGGCTAAGCGAATGTTTTTGCTTTTACTCATGTATGGCCGGCCTGCGCGCCGAGGTTTGTAAATCATGTTGTAAAAAGAGGAACTGTAAGGCCTTAGGGCCAAACTCTATGTATTTGTGTACATTCCGTGTTATATATAAAGGTGGTTTATATATTGGACATTCCTGGTTAGAGTTCAAATTACTACTTAAAGCTTCCGCTAGAATGCTCTGAGTTAGGATTCGTGTTTGGTTTGGTATTATCCTGTGACCTCACCATCTGTTTGTGGCATATGGTGTGGGGCCCCGGCCGGACCTTCTACTATACGTCATTTAACGGATGGGGTCGTTACATTTTGGTATCAGCTTCGTTCGGTCTTCCTCTATCGAATTCGTGGACGAATTCTTTTATGGGGTAGCGAGCGCGTGTTTATGCGCCCTGCTGTAACGCTAATGAACTCTGGAATGTCCACTAAGGAATGTACAAAATCTTGTTTGAGGAATCTGCGCGTTCCTTTTTGTGTTGTTTTGCTTGCATACGTTCGCTAATGTGTGTCTTGTCCACCTATAGGTGACGCGTAGTGGTGCTGGGCAGTCTGAGCCCCAGCGTTCTGATGAGAGTGCGGCACCAGCTGAGGTGCTCACACCTCCTCCATCTGCGGAAACTGTTCGTTTAGTTGCTGAGGCTCTATTTTCCATGATTCAGCCGACCGGGCAAGCGCAGCCGGCAGTCGAGCCAGTTCGTGTTGTTGTAAGACCCGAGCCGATTGAGGCTGTAGATCCACGAGCAGCTGACCGACAGTTGAAGCAATTCATGAGCTTCAGTCCTCCTACGTTTGCGGGAATGGGATCCCCAACGCAGGCGGAAGATTGGTTATCGCGTGTCAAGAGGATAATGACAGCGATTAGGGCGGAGGAAACTCTAAAGGTCACCTTGGCCACCTTCATGCTTGAAGGAGAGGCGCGGTTGTGGTGGGACGAGGTTGAGCTACATCATTTGGCGGGCAGGCAATTAACACAAGTGTCGATTGAGGAGTTCTCTCGAATATTTCTGGCGAAACATGTCCCAGCGGCGCAACGCATTGCTATGGAAAATGAGTTCCAACGGTTAAAACAAGGGGAAGATAGCGTGGATATCTACTTGCATGAGTTTACCAGGTTGGGACGGTATGCGGGTACAATCTTCGCGGATGACCAAAGGAAAACGAATCGGTTCTATGAAGGATTGCGGGATGAGTTGTGATTCCTGCTTTCGAGTTCAGTGAACCAAGGGTTTCAGGCGTTGGTTGATACTGCGTGTGCGTTGGAGAAGGACATGCGGCGGGTGCAAGGGAGCAAGGGCTTAGTTGTGTCAAAGCCAGAGGTACAAGCACCTCGCCCGAGCAAATCGTTTTACCAGAAGAAAGGGGGCAAGAGGTCCAAGCCGTCTGGGCAAGTGACTACGACTGTTGTGTCGGGAGCGACATCAAGGCCGGATTCTCGTACATGCTATAACTGTGGCTGGGTGGGGCATATAGCCCGTGACTGTCGGGTTGTTCAGCCCAAAGGGGATAAGAAGGCGGGTGCGTCGTATGCTGAGAAGGGCAAAGCGGTGGTTGATTCCTCTGCGTCTCAAGCACAGCCCCGAATCTATCAGCTTGGCCAACAGGAAGCGATTAAGCAAAGTGACGTCGTCACAGGTACGAGTTGATTTAGTTTACTTGCTTATGTGCTATGGTTTTTGGTTATGTATAGCTTGTGTATGTGTGTGTGCTGCAGGCTTTGTCCTGATTCGGAATAATTTGGCGAGAGCCCTGTTTGATACGGGTGCTTCGCATTCTTTTCTGTCTGAGGATTTCATATCTCGCATTGGGGCACCAAGTCATGTGACGGTGGATAGTACAAGGGTGCTATTGCCGAATGGCTGTATGATGCTTGCGGATAGGGCTTGCGATGTGGTTGTGCAAATAGGAAGTCGGGATTTCGGTTTGAGTGCAGCTGTGCTACCGTTGTCGGAGTTTGATGTGATCTTTGGTATGGACTGGCTCTCGGAGCAGCGTGCCTTTATTGATTGCAACTCCAAGGAGACTACACTGGGCCAGAATACCGGACTTGTGACGAAGTTCGCTGGTATGCGAGGAGTTGGCGGGACTCTATTGTCTGCACTCCAAGTCGTCAATGCTGTTCGGAAGGGCGCGGAGTTATTCTTCACGCTAATTCAGGCTGTTGAGCCAAAGGCCAGTGTCGGTGAAGTACTAGTTGTGTCAGAGTTTGCCGATGTGTTTCCTAAAGATCTTCCTGGGTTACCACCCCAGCGGGAGATTGACTTCTCTATTGAGTTGGTGCCAGGTGCGAAACCTGTGGCCCGCTCTCCATATCGCATTGCGCCAAAAGAGATGGCTGAGTTAAAAGTCCAATTGCAAGAGTTGTTGGAGCAGGGATATATACGCCCAAGTATATCACCTTGGAGCGCGCCTGTTCTATTTGTGAAAAAGAAAGACGGTAGCTTACGGTTGTGTATTGACTACCGCGAATTGAATAAGCTGACGGAGAAAAATAAATATCCGATCCCGCGGATTGATGACCTCTTTGATCAGCTGGCAGGATCAACGGTCTATTCCAAATTGGATTTGAAATCAGGATATTATCAGCTGCGGATTAGGGAAGGTGACATTCCCAAGACGGCGTTTGGAACACGCTACGGTCATTATGAGTTCACGGTAATGCCCTTTGGCCTATGTAATGCGCCTTCGGTATTTATGGACCTAATGCATCGAACGTTCCGAGAGTACTTGGATTTGTTTGTTATTGTGTTTATCGATGACATCTTAGTATACTCTCAGTCGGAAGAGGATCACGCAAACCATTTGCGGTTGGTCTTGCATACCCTGAGGAGGAATAAGCTTTTTGCCAAGTTCTCAAAGTGCGAGTTCTGGCTCTCTTCAGTAGCCTTTTTAGGCCATGTGGTAAGCGGAGAGGGTATCGCGGTGGATCCGTTGAAGATAAGTGCCATCCGAGATTGGCCAGTGATGTCTTCAGTGGCCGAGGTCAGGAGCTTCCTTGGACTTGCGGGCTACTATAGACGGTTTGTGGAAAACTTCTCACGGATTGCTTTACCTCTGACCACGCTGACGAGAAAAGATCAAAAGTTCATTTGGACGCCGGAGTGCGCGCGAGCTTTTGAAGAATTGAAGAGTCGTTTGACCACGGCGCCTGTGTTGACATCGCCATGTGGTACCGATGGGTATGAGATCTATAGTGATGCTTCCGGGAGCGGCTTAGGCTGCGTTCTTCTGCAGTTTGGTAAAGTGATTGCTTATGGCTCGCGCCAGTGGAAAGTGCATGAGCGGAATTACCCCGTCCATGATTTGGAGTTGGCGGCGGTAATCTTTGCGCTCAAGTTGTGGCGGCACTATCTATATGGCGTTAAGGTGGACATCTATACAGATCATAAAAGCCTAAAGTATTTGTTGGATCAGAAGGATCTGAATATGCGACAACGAAGATGGATGGAGTTCCTTGGGGACTACACCTTCGAGATTCACTATACTCCCGGGAAGGGAAATGTGGTCGCTGATGCTTTGAGTCGAAAGACTCCGGTACGGGCAAGCTGGTTGCAGAGGCATGATCGGCGTTTAATCCAGGAATTGGAAGAGATGGAGATATCGTGTGTTGACAAGGGTGCGTCAACCGATGCATGTTTGAACTGGACGGAGGTGCAATATGACCTTACAGACAGAGTTCGGCGAGCAACGGAGCTTGATGAAAGCCTCTAGCGCTATGCAAAAGATGGGCCGGATGACCAATTCTCTTGGGATAACGGTTTGTTACGAAGAAATGGTCGAGTGTGCGTCCCAAGTGTGGGTAAATTGAGGGAAGAGTTGATGTACGAAGCTCACTTTGCAAAGTACTCAGTTCACCCAGGGAGCACAAAGATGTACAGAGATATGAAAAAGCTGTTCTGGTGGCCCGGATTAAAGAAAGATGTCGCACGTTATGTGGCTGAATGCAACACCTGTGCATTGGTGAAAGCAGAATGCCAGAAGCCTGGCGGTTTCCTGAAGTCGTTACCTATTCCGGAGTGGAAGTTCGATGATATTTCGATGGATTTCGTGCATGGGTTGCCGAGATCTCAACGCGGTCATGATTCAATCTGGGTGATTGTGGACCGGTTGACAAAAGTGGCGCACTTCCTTCCAAACATAAGAGACGATTCAGTGGAAACCTTGGCCAAGCTTTATGTGGAGCAGGTTGTTCGACTGCACGGTGTTCCCCGGAGCATCGTTAGTGACCGTGATGGGCGGTTCACATCGAATGATTGGCGGCTCGTTCATCAAATGTTGGGTACAAAGTTAGCGTTTAGTACGGCCTTTCATCCCCAAATGGATGGCCAGACTGAACGAACCAACAGGACGATGGAGGATATGCTCCACATGTGCGCCCTAGACATTGGTAAGAGATGGGAAGATTATATATTTCTTGTCGAATTTGCCTATAATAATAGCTACCAAGCGAGTATTGGTATGGCACCATTTGAAGCTTTATATGGTCGGAAATGCCGTACACCATTAGCTTGGGCAGAAGCAGGCGAATCTAAGCTGAGTGGGAAAAAGGAAGTCGAAGAAGCTACTTCGCTCATACGCTCTATTCGGGAGAGGCTATTGATAGCCCAAGATCGTCAAGCAAAGTACTACAATGCCAAACACCGGAACGTGGAATTCGCGATGGGTGATTGGGTATATTTGAAGATCAAACCCTTCAAAGGCGTGTCCAGGATTCGGCGTTTGAAAAAGCTAAGTCCGAGGTATCTTGGTCCATTTGAGGTGGTGGAGCGAGTTGGGGAAGCTGCTTATCGACTAGCACTTTCAGCAGACTTGGGTGGATTACATGATGTATTTCACATCTCAGTCCTTCGTAAGGCGGTAAAGGATCCAGCTCAAGTAGTGGAGAATGATCGGCTACCGGTCGAGTATGGGCTAACGACGAGGGTTAGACCCATTCGGATCGAGGATCGAGCCGAGAAACAGTTGCGGAACAAAGTGATCGGGATGGTCAAGGTCCGATGGGACAATTGTGGCCGTGAAGAGCTAACATGGGAGCGAGAGCAGACCATGCGAGCTAAATTTCCCGAGTTATTTGTATAAACTGTCGACCGTGTACTTTTTGTTATAACATAGTTATAGCTTTGCTGGTTCTTGTTTCCTTACCGTGCAAATTTCGGGACGAAATTTTGGTAAGGGGGGAGGATTGTAACACCCCAAAAAGACCCCAAAAGACTCAAAATGATTTTTGAGGTACAGGTAATTTTACACGGCCTGGGACACGGGCGTGTCCCAGGGCGTGTCGGGGGTACACGGCCTGGGACACGGGCGTGTCCCAGGGCGTGTTCAGGTTAGTCGACGCTCGATAGTCGACGATGGTCGAGCCCGGGACACGGCCATGGACACGGGCGTGTCCCAGGGCGTGTCGCGCAATTAAATTTCGAAATTGGCCTGTTCGAGTCAGATTAGTACACGGCCTTGAACCAAGCCGTGAACACGGGCGTGTCAGGTTGGACACGGGCGTGTCCGATGCCGTGTGCCGACCCGTGTACTGCTTACGGCTCGATGAGGCAAGGGTGACACGGACGTGTCTCAGAAATGACACGGGCGTGTCAGGTTCGACACGGGCGTGTCGTTGATCGTGTTCTGGTAAACCTGAGTCGGTATGAACCGCTTAAGGGAACACGGCCTGTGACACGGGCGTGTCACAGGACGTGTCAGCCAAAAATTTGGGTTTTTGGGCAAATCGTGGCCGTTCAGAATTCTCTCTTTTGATCCAAGGGCTCAGATGGTTTCCTGGCTGGATTTATGTCGTGAAGGGATGATGAAGAAGTCATTCTTCATTTTGCTTAAGGAAGAGAGAAAGAGAGAGGAGGAAGAAGAAGGAGGAGGAGATCAAGCCACCGACGGAGTTCCCGTGGTCCGATTCATGATCCGAAGCCGGCGTTGTGAAGGCAAGGCTGCTGCGATTCTTTCTCACTGGCTAGTTTTCGATGGCTCCCAAGAGATCGACAAGGGTAACGATCTCCCTTCTTGGACATGTGAAGTCCTTCTTTTCTGCATTGCATAGGGAAAACCCTTCCCCGCGAGTGTGCGGTGGGTTGTGGTGTCCCTTGGGGTAGATATGTGAAGTCCCCCTTGTTAAACGCCGGAATTGGAGTACGGCTCTAGGCATGCTGTGTGAAGCCCATCTGGATATGGTCTGGATTGGTGATGCTTGTTTGCATATCGGAGAAGGCTCCGTGATTATGGCTTGTGATGCCTTGTTCCTACCTGTTGCTTGGTGCGGCAGGAAGTACTAGACGATGTCCAGGAAATGAAGAGGGTTGGATGCAACTCTTGTGGCCGTGCGTTGCCACTGTATGAGCGGTTGAGCCGTTGGGCTGTAACTCGATGAAAAGGC
Source organism: Platanthera zijinensis (assembly GCA_039513925.1). Classification (NCBI taxonomy): domain Eukaryota; kingdom Viridiplantae; phylum Streptophyta; class Magnoliopsida; order Asparagales; family Orchidaceae; genus Platanthera; species Platanthera zijinensis. Next base: position 94,548,426 of record CM077084.1, on the reverse strand, counting down.
AGATTGCCGAACAGGAAAGGTGAAACCGACCCGCGCCTATAAATAGCCATGGATACTTCCGTATTCGAGGTGGCACGGCGACTTGAGCAACGGGGGGTGGCTGATCTGTACCTGCGTTAGGTCCGTCCGACTTGGAAGCCTGGTTATAGGTTTTGTTGGAGCGCCTAATGAGAGTCTTAGGCCCGCGCGCCGGAAAGACTAGAATGCTCAAATACCGTGTAGACGGTGGTGTTGACCCTGGTATTCCGGTACACCGAAAATGTGCCCTGAGTGCACGGACTGTCGGGCCGTATGGCCGATAGTTGTGATGGCTTGAATGTGCCTGCGCGCACATAGTTGCTATATGATGATGCCATGCTTTGCAGGGAAAGAATGCTAATGCCCCGAGAAAGGGGTAAGATTGTTATAATTGGGTCAGCTGAATGCTGACCGTTACATTGTTTGCCACCGGTTGGGTGGATTGTTCCCGTGCAGGTGCTGGCGAGCCAAGTAGTAAGTGAAGGGCTGAAGCCCTACTGCTGTTGCTGCTGCTGCTGCGGCTAGCCCTTGAAGGCTAAGCGAATGTTTTTGCTTTTACTCATGTATGGCCGGCCTGCGCGCCGAGGTTTGTAAATCATGTTGTAAAAAGAGGAACTGTAAGGCCTTAGGGCCAAACTCTATGTATTTGTGTACATTCCGTGTTATATATAAAGGTGGTTTATATATTGGACATTCCTGGTTAGAGTTCAAATTACTACTTAAAGCTTCCACTAGAATGCTCTGAGTTAGGATTCGTGTTTGGTTTGGTATTATCCTGTGACCTCACCGTCTGTTTGTGGCATATGGTGTAGGGCCCCGGCCGGACCTTCTACTATACGTCATTTAACGGATGGGGTCGTTACACCTAGTAACGTTAATTATATGCCTAATTAGTCTTAGGTTAGGGTAGAAATCAAGTATTATGTGAAATAATAGAGTTAAGAAGTACTGGCAGAAGGACGGGCCAGCTATCGAGAGGTAGGTTATACTTTTCGAGAAGTGGCCAATAGTTTTCGAGAAGTAAGAAAGTTCTCGAGAACTGGATTTCATAGTTCTCGAGAGATAGATTGACTTCTCGAGAACTAGTTCTCGAGAACTTACGATGGACTTTTCGAGAAGTTTAAGTATTTCTCGAGAACTTAAGATACTTTTCGAGAGCTAATTTCTTCCTCTCGAGAAGTGTACTTAGGTTTTTCGAGAAATGACTTTTACTTTTCAATAAGTGAAGTAGGTTTTCGAGAACTTCCTTCCACTAGGTAAATTCTAACCTTTTAGGAGTATCCTCGATTCTTGAGCCTTTGAACTGATCACTTTGGTCTAATCCTCCTTGTTCAGCAACCCAAGTTCAGTTTTGAAGAAATTGAACTTGGTCTCGTCCAGCGGCTTAGTGAAAATATCTGCAACCTGTCGACCTGTTGGCACGTACTGCAGATCTACATCCCCTTGCTCCACAAGCTCCCGGATGAAGTGGTATCTCAGCTCGATGTGCTTTGTCCGGTTGTGAGAGACTGGGTTGTTTGCGATTGCGATTGCACTGGAGGAGTCACAGAACAATGGAATGTCCTTGACCTTCATATTGTAGTCCTCTAGCTGGTTCTTTTGCCAAAGCAACTGTGCACAACAACTACCGGCAGAAATGTATTCTTACTCGGCCGTTGAGATTACGACATAGTTTTGCTTTTTGCTGCTCCATGAGATAAGCCTTCTTCCTAGAAATTGGTAAGTCCCAAAAGTGCTTTTCCTATCATCTTTGCTTCCTGCAAAATCTGCATCTGAAAATCCAATCATTTCACTATCATTACCTCTTGGGTACCATAAGCCAAGATTTGGTGTACCTTTAAGGTATCTCAAAATTCGCTTCGCAGCAATATAGTGAGATTCCTTAGAGTTCACCTGGAATCTAGCGCATACATATATTGAGAACATTATATCTGGTCTAGTTGCGGTAAGGTAGAGCAAGGACCCAATTATGCTTCTGTACTTGGTTACATAAAAAGGTTTCCCTTTCTCATCCTTGTCCAGAGACATAGCTGACGCCATTGGAGTCCTCATAGAGGTTGCATTCTCCATTCCGAATTTCTTAAGTAGCTCTTTGGTGAACTTTGTCTGTGAGATGAAGATTCCATCCTCAGATTGTTTCACCTGAAGCCCTAAGAAATACTTCAGATCTCCCATACTGCTCATTTCAAACTTCCCTTGCATAAGTTTAGAAAACTTCTTGTAGAGGTTGTTATCCGTAAAGCCAAAAATAATGTCATCGACATAGATTTGCACTAGAAAAATCTTGCCATTTATTTCCCTAAGAAATAATGTCTTGTCTATCTTTCCTCTTGTGAACTTATTCTCAAGAAGAAAGCTAGACATCGTCTCATACCAAGCTCGAGGAGCTTGTTTAAGACCATATAAAGCTTTTTGCAGTAAATAAACATGATTAGGAAAAGTTGAGTCAACAAAACCTGGCGGTTGCTCTACATACACTTCTTCCTTTATGTCACCATTCAGGAGGGCGGATTTTACATCCATCTGATAGACGGTAAAACCCTTAAGTGCAGCATAAGCAAGGAATAACCTGATCGCCTCCAGTCTTGCCACTAGAGCATATGTTTGATCGAAGTCGATTCCTTCTTCTTGACGATAGCCCGTGGCAAAGAGTCTGGCTTTGTTCTTTATAATATTTCCTTCTTCGTCCATCTTTTTTCGGTAGACCCATTTTGTCCCGATGACGTTCTTACTCTTGGGTCTAGGAACAAGTGTCCAAACTTTGCAACGTTTGAACTTATTTAACTCTTCTTCCATGGCTAGGATCCAGGATGCATCTGAGTTTTCTTCCTCGAACTTCTTAGGTTCAACCTGTGATAGAAAACTTAAGAATAAATTCTCGTTAGTTGTACCTCGACGAGTTCTGACACCATCCCGGGGATCTCCTATGATCTGGTCCAAGGGATGATCCTTCAGGTATCTGAGCTCTAGAGTCCTTGCATCTGGGATCTCCTCAGCCACTAGAGTTGCATCTTTAGCTGGGATGAATTCTTCATCTTGATCATCTACTTCTCCAATCGAGGTTGTAGAGGTGATCTTGATGAACTTTTTATTTTTGTCTTCAGTAGGTTCATCCAAGCTGAGTTCCTTTATCTTTGTACCTGCATCTTCAATGAGCACACGAGAAGAGTTGCTTTGCAGTAAACTCGTCTCATCAAATACAACGTGTATCGATTCTTCTACCACCAGAGTTTTTCTATTAAATACTCTATAGGCCTTACTATGGCTACTATAACCTACAAAAATTTCTTCAAAGCTTTTCTCGCTAAACTTGGTAGTGTGATACTTGTCGTTGTTAAGTACGAAGCACTTACAGCCAAAGATTCTAAAATATGAAATGGTCGGTTTCCTGTCTTTTAAGAAGTTCGTAAGGAGTCTTATCATGGTTCTTGTTGATGAGTGCTCGATTTTGCACGTGACAAGCGGTATTGACGGCTTCAGCCCAGAAGTACTTTGGAAGTGAGGCATCACTCAACATAGTCCGGCAAGCCTCTATGAGTGTTCTGTTCCTTCTCTCAGCTACTCCATTTTGCTGTGGAGTGCGAGGAGAGGAAAACTAATGAAAGATACCTTGACTTTCATAGTATTCTATCATGGCCCCAAATTTGAATTCCATTCCATTGTCACTTCTGATTTTGACTACGGAGCAGTTGTATTCATTTTGAACTTGCCTAAAAAAATTAGTGAAAGTATTGAAGGTATCTGACTTGTGTTTCAGAAAGAACACCCACGCAAAGCGCGAGTAATCATCCACAATAACCAACATATATTCCTTACCTCCCAAACTTCTAACTTGCACTGGACCGAACAAGTCCATATGAAGAAGTTGTAAGATTCTATCAGAATCCTTTCCTATAATACTTTTAAATGAAATTCTTGTTTTCTTGCCTTTTATATAGGCATGACAAGGGCTTTCCTTAACGTACTTGACATTAGGGGCATCACGTACTAAGTTCTGAGAGAATAGTTTATTAATAGTTTGTGAATTAATATGTGCTAGTCTCTTGTGTAATTGGTCAGCAAGAGATGCACTACTTTTTGCTAAAAGACATACTGGTGTAGAGGAGTCAATATAGATGAAATTTAAACAGAAAATATTTCTGCTTCGAGTGCCTGATAAAATAGTTTCCATATTGTCAACCGATTTTATCAAACACTTGTCAGCATGGAATTCAACCAAGTATCCTTTGTCGCATAGTTGGCTTATGCTTATGAGATTGTATCCCAACCCTTCAACATAGGCTACATCCGAAAAGGATACGTTGCCGTTAGTAATCATACTGTAGCCTTTGGTAATTCCTCGGTCTGAACCTCCAAATATGACCTTTAGTCCGTTCAACACTGGTGAAAATTTCTGGAGTAGGCTCCTTGTCCCGATCATATGCCGAGAACATCCACTGTCCAAATACCAGATTGGCCTTTTAATTGCCTTTGGACGTACCTGCAATTATAATCACTTAGCCTTAGGAACCCAAACACGTTTGGGTCCTTGGTATCGAGTTAGAGTACTTCCCCTACGAGTATTAGCCTCATGAGTGGTCATTCTCACGTTACTAACTTGAGGAGTTGCAGCATTTTTAGGATTGAACCAACAATCTATGGCAAAGTGACCAACTCTACCGCAACACCAACAGTCGAATCTGCTGTATCTTTCCCTTATAATCTCCCGCTTGACCTTCTTGAGAGGAGGTACAGCAGGGGTAGCATCCTTGGAGACAGAAGCTTCATGATGGTGGCAACTACATGAAGTCTTCTCCTTCATTGGCTTTTCCACAATAGATTTTACCTTTGGTGCCTTCTTTATGTTATGACCATGAACATAAGGTCCATAGCTCTGAAGTTGAATCTCTTCATAAGGTGCCTTGAAGACACTCTCACCAAAGTTACGAGGGCGAGTCCAACCTTGGTACCTTGACTTAGGCTTCTCCGGGATCGGCCTAGTGAAGTGTCCATAGGTGGACTCAAAGTCAAATTCGTTCGCAGGAAAGATAACTTTCTTGAACGAGACTGGTTCCAAAGGAGCTTTCCCTTTTTCCTCGGCCAAGGCATTCTTGGCATCCTTATTCTTTCTCTTGGTCTTCCTTCTCCTAGAGGATTTACTAGGAGCACCTTTGTGGCCTAGACCAGCACCCTTGCCCTTAGCTGAAAATTCAGCAATCAGAGGAAGTACAGTCTTAGGCTTAGAGAAACCTTCAACAAGTTTCTTTTCAGCCAAGAGTTGTTCTTCCAACTCCTTGATGATTTTCTCCTTAAGGTCAAGGTGCTCAAGAGCCTTGTTATATTCTTCAATAGATTTATTGAAATCTTCCTTGAGAGAGTCAGTATTTGAGACTTCTTCTCTTAAGGCGCTCTCTGTGGCCTTTAGGGACTTTATCTCTTTAGCTTGATTTTTCACGACTCGGCGACATTTGTCGTAAGCCTCGAATAACTCCTTATATTGTCCCATGAGTTCAGATTCATCCTCAGAGGGATAGCCCTCTTGCTCACTATAATCATCAAATTCTGAAAGAGGGGTGTGAGATTTTATCTCCCTAGTGAACTGGGGGACTTGTTCATCATCACTTAGAGCCATTAGCCCAAAGTAGGCTTTTTCCTCTTCTACACTCGACTTAGATGTGTCGGAGTCACTGAGGGTTTTTCCCTTCTTGGCCAACAGGCTCTTTTCTGCCCTCTTTTTACTGTAGGACTTCTTCTCTTCTCTTTTTCCACCCTCTTTCTTCTTGTGGGGGCAATCCGCAATGACGTGACCTGGCTTATTACAGCAATAACAAACAATGTCAGTCGAATAATATTTATTCGGTTTAGAACCATACCTGTCGTGGCAGCTTGAGCCTTTTCTGTGGTGATCACCATCATTGCGTGATCTTATATAGGAGGCATCCTTGCCTCTCCATTGCTTCTTCTTTTTCAAGAATTTCTTGAACTGCCTTGAGATTAGAGAGAACTCTCCATCAGATAGCTCTGATCCAGAGGAGCTTGGCTCAGATGACTGTTCTTCATCAGCTTCAGGAGCTGGGGAAGGAGAGCTAGCCTTTGTCTTCCTTGAGCTATCTGCCTTCAGAGCGACAGACTTCTCCTTGGATGCAGACCAGCTCATCTATTCTTCAGCTTTTCTTGAGTTTATTTGGAGCTCGTAAGACATAAGCTTTCCGAATAGATTATGCGGGTCCGTCTCGGCTAACCTTCCAAACTCCCGAATGGCGCATACCTTATTATCCCATTCCTTGGTCAGAGATCTTAAGAATTTGTCATTCAGTTCCCCATTTGTGAAGACTCGGCCATTAACTCTTAGGCCGTTAACTATCTTGAAGAAGTTCTCAAAGGTATCAGTTATGGCTTCCTTGTGACCTTGCCTGAAGGCTTTATACTTCTGATTTAGATGGGATCTCCGATCATCCCTAACTTCTTCAGTGCCTTCCATTAGAGTCACCAGGGATTGCCACATCTCCTTGGCAGACCGGAAATGAATCAAATTTTGCAGCATCGAGTCATCGACTGCACTTGCTATAATATTTTTAGCTTTCTTGTTCAGGGAGACAAGTGCAATCTCGTCCTTATCCAAGTCCATCAACTTCTCTGGGACTTGTCTTGTTGGATATATTGTAGATGCAATCATAGGAACATGCGGACCTTCTTCAACAATCATGAAGATCCGAGGGTCCACTGCTTCCATGAAGAGTTTAACTCTTTCCTTCCACATAGGAAAATTGTTCTTGGTGCATATAGGGAGCTTAGCAAAATCCTTGATCTTACTCATGCTTGATACTTCTCTAAAGACAACATGGGAAGGATTAGATCAAGGTGTTAACCTTTTAACGATCAACCTCCCTTTGATACCAATTGAAAGTTGTAAGTTGTCTACCTAAATAACCTAGAGGGGGGTGAATAGGTGAGATGTGCGTCTAATGAGGAATAAAAAATTTTACAACTAGCACAAATAAGTAATTAAGCAATCACACAGACGACAAGAGATTTATAGTGGTTCCCCGATCTTGGGTACGTCCACTTTCCTCACCGATCTAGCAAATCACTAGACTCAGCTACTCCACTATCTCGGATTGCAAACCAATCCTACACCTCGGAACCACGTTCCTACAAAACTCGATCCAAACAGATCTACACTCGGAAGATACAAACTTCCTACCACTCGGAGCACAACGCTCCTACACTCGGAAAATAATCTCCTACAAGATTTACAAATAGATATGAAAATACAAACATAAACTTTCTCAGATCTGCAAGAAATAAGTCTTTATGTCTTCTTCTTGAAGTTGCGGCCCTTTCAGAATTGTTGAAGAAGACTAGTAGATCTGACCTGAGAAATTCTTGAATCTACCCAATCAAGGAATAAAGAACGTTTCCTGAATCAGTAGATCTTCTAGATCGAAAGGAAGAGGATCGATCTTGACAAGAGCGGTGGCGGCGGCTTCAAGATGTCGAGCTTTTGAAAAGATTGGCCGAACCAGAGCTTTTTGGAAAGTATGAGATCCGCTCAATAATATTTCTTAATCCTTCTTAGGGTTATGTCTTAGTGACAAGACATTATATAGGATATCTCTTAACGGTTGGAAATATCATTAATGATGACACGTGGACCAATCCTGTTGGGTTATTTGAAATTTCGGCCGTTCTGGACTTAGAAGAAATTTTCTTGAAAAATCCGACTTAGTTCTCGAGAAGTGGTTATAGTTCTCGAGAACTATTAACTGAGTTTTCTAGAACTTTAGAGACTTTTCGAAAACTAATCTCTTTTAGAAAGGGTTGGACTTCTCGAGAACACCAGAGTATAGTTCTCGAGAACTAATTTACTTCTCGAAAAAAAAATAGAGGACTTCTCGAGAACTTTGAGCTTGAAGAAAATTTTTCTAAACTTCTCGAGAACTAAGGGAATACTTCTCGAGAACTAAATTGACTTCTCGAGAACTTATAGAAGACTTCTCGAGAACTTTACTTAGAATCAACTTCTGATAGAATTTCTGAACTTGAGAATCAAAAGAATACTTCTCAAGAACTAAATTGAAGACTTCTCGAGAACTTAATTGACTTCTCGAGAACTTATAGAATAGTTCTCGAGATCTTTACTGACTTCTCAAAAACTTATAGAATAGTTTTTGAGAGCTTTACTGACTTCTCGAGAACTTAACTTAGAGAAATTCTTTAACTATCCTGACTTCTCGAGAAGTAGAGTCTAAGCTTCTCGAGAACTATACCATACTTCTTGAGAACTCTGAGATTACTTCTCGAGAACTGGACTTAGAAATTTTTCAAGAACTTTAGAGAAATTTTCCTCTGGCCCTATCTCCATCCTTTGCTCCCAATGTTTGAACATAAAGTGTATCCCAATTGAGAGGCTACACATGAGTCAATACTTTGGATCACACAGTGAGGGATTGCACTGTATGGTCCTGTGTTCCTGACCCACTGTAAACTGACATTGGTATACACTTAGCACTGAGAACCTGCAAACATTCAACTAGAACAAGGATATCAAATAGAACTTAATTCATCTTAGTTCAAGGGTGACTTCATGAAAATCTTGGTTATTGTGGATTCAATACCCAACATATCTGAAGATCAACTTCCACATCAAGTGAAGATCAACCTTATTTTGTTCAATCAAGAAGCTTTGAAACAGCTAAGTAAGGTTGGATCTGAAGATTCAGTTTATTCAAGAACTTATCAAGAAGCTCACACCAACAGAGAGTTCTATCTGGTGAAATATCTGTACCCTTTAAATCATTCAATTTTCTTGTAGGATCTTTTGTAAGATCTTAGTTATAAGCCTGTAATTATAAAGGCTGAGGTAGGGATGAGTGATTGAGGTGTAGGACTTGTGAAAGTCTGAGTTGTAAGCCTATTGATAAAGGATGAGGTAGGGTTGAGGCCTGAGGTAGGATTCTTGGGTAGAATCTGAGGTAAGACTTGTATAAGTCTGAGCTGTAGGAACCATTCTGGTTCTGAGTTGTAAGATCAGTGGATCTGAGTAAGTGGAAGGAAGTTGGGCTGAATCAAGTTCTCTACTGGATAGGCGAAGGGGAAAAGTGGATGTACCCATACCTTGGAGAACCACTATAAATCTGGTGTACTGTAATGTGCTGTGATTGTTGTGTTGTGATTGTTGTGCTTAAAATTGTTTTTATCGGTGCTAAGTTAGAACAAGTTAATTGCCTAAAATTTATTAAAGAAAATTAGAACCTATTCACCACCCCTCTCTAAGTGTCTAGGCTCTTGGAATCAATTCTTTCAAGTGGTATCAGAGGGAGGTTACTCAAAGATAGACCTAACAGTCCGAGTGAATCTCCAAGGCAATTAATAGATTTCAAGAATGGGTTCAAATGAGAATCAGAAGGAATTTGGATCTATGAAACTGCCCATCTGCAGGAAAGAATGCTTTGGCATATGGAAGGGAAGGGTCAGGTTGTTCATGGAAGCATCTGATCCAAGAATCTACATCACAGTACAAGAAGGCCCCTTCATTCCAATGAAGGTATCAGTTCTGGGTGCAAATGTTAGAACCTCAAAGAATTATTCTGAAATGACCAAGGATGAGATCATCCTGGCAACATTAGACAAAAGAGCACAAAACATTATTGTAAGGGCTATAGATGATCCCACATTTCAAAATCTGGTGCATTGCAAAACCTCTAAGGAGATGTGGGACACCTTGATTGTTTACATGGAGGGAACTGAAGAAGTCAGAGAAGATAGAAAATCTATGCTAAATCAAGAATATGAGAGCTTTAGACAGGCCAAGTTTTACAGCATAGCTAAATTTTACAAGAAGTTCTTCAGGATAGTAAATGAGCTGATGACCTATGGAAGAGTCTTCAGCACATATGAACTGAATGATAAGTTTCTAGGATCACTAACAAAGGACTTGGACACAAAGATATGTGCCATCAGAGAGGTGGCCAGGCTTGCTGATACACCTCCTCCAATACTATTTGGAAAGCTTCTATCCTGTGAAATGCAGCTCACTACTAGAAAAGAGGAGGAGAAAAATAGTAGGTCTGAGTACAAAGAGAAGTTAGCGGCCTTCAAGGTTGAAGGCACAAGAAAGGGTAGGAGAAAGTCTCCTTCTCCACCCAGAAGGAGTGTTGAGGCAAAAGAAGGAAATCCTGAAAACAACACATCAGATAGCCACACCTGTGATGAGGACTTTGCTGCCTTTACAAGGCAGTTTCAAAGGTTCATGAAAAAGAAGAAATGGATAACAAGGCCATCTACATCCTTCTCTAAGGATGAGTATTACAAGAAAAAAAAGACTCCCAAGGAGGACAGGTATGCCTCAAAACCTAGTAAACAAACTAATTCTAAGATTATTTCCTATTGTTGCAACAGGCCTGGAAATGTCATAGCTGACTGTCCAGACAAGAGGACTGAATCTAAGGACAAGAAGAAGCATTAAGTGAAAGGAAAGAAGGAGAAATCCTTTGTTGCTCAAAAGCAGAAGAGTTTGATAGACTCTTCATCTTTAGGATCAGGAGAAGACGATGATGCAGAAGCATATGTTGGGTTGTTCTCAACAAAAGAGGATTCTAGGGAACTAGAATTCCTACAAATGCTGGACTCCATAAATGGAGTGAAAGACTATTGTTGTAGAGGGCTGATGGCTCTGTCAGAAAATGATTAGTGCCAGGATCAGCCTGGTCCAAGCAAGGTATACAATTCTCCCTCAACTTCTTATTATTTTACTGGATCAGAATCAGCAGCATCAACTTCAAGAGAAGTGGATGGTTCTGATTCTTAGGGAGATGTACATCAACTCATTAATGAGTATGGTGGGCTATTGCAAGCTCTAAAGAGGAGCAAGGTTCTTGTGAAGGAGCAGGCCAAGGAAATTGAGTCTCTTAAGTAGGCTGCATCAGATTCAGCCATGTTGATAGATTTAAAACTGAAGGAGGTTGCTAAACCGAAAAACATTACTGTTATTCAGATGGGCACGATCTCTTTCAAGGAAAATCATAACAAGAAATTGGAGGCAAAACTTCAGCAAGAAAGAGAGTCAGTGGCTAAATTCTCTAAGCCAAAATCTATCTTGCCCTTAATAGACAATTTCATTTCTCAAAAAGGTAAGACTGTTCTAGGTTTTAAGGGAAGAACTAGGGCCACCAATTCTCATAGAAAGGGTAAGGCCCCAGTTCATCCACGAGCTAAAAAGCCCCATATTTTCTTTAGGAAATTGATGCAACCTACAAATAGGTATAATCATGATATTACACATGGTCACTATGAGTATGGAGATCTCATGGGCAAGGGTGTAAATGCCAATAGGTCAATCTATAGGTAAGCCCATCAGGTTCAAAAGAAATTCTTGGGGTTTGCTGCTCCAGCATCTACACTTAACAGGACTACTGGCAACAAAGTTGTAAAGACTGTACCTAAAAGAAGGTATAATAGATTTAAGTGTTGGTGTTGTGGCAAGGTGGGCCACTTTGCCATGGATTGTTGTTTCAACACAAGTGTTAAAACCAAGAATAGTTTACCTGTCAGAACAGCTGCAGGATTTCAAACAAACAAGGACCTAGGACCACATAATAATTTGGGTTCTAAGGATAAGTGATTCTTTATTTGATGTAGGTGAATCCAAGTGGCCATACCCCTATATGGTACTTGGATAGTGGATGTTCCAGACACATGACTGGAATAAGAAGAATGTTGAGGGACTATATACCCATAGAGAATGGATCCAAAGTAATCTTTTGTGGATCAGAAAAAGGAATCATTAAAGGATTTGGTAACCTTTCTAGTGATTCAATTACTATCACTAAAGTGGCTTATGTGAAGGGTATAAAACATAACCTGATTAGCATAAGTCAACTTAGTGATCTAGGTTATGACATCTCTTTCCTCAAAGGGGAGTGCCAAATAAGGAGGTCAAGTGATCAAGAGATCATTTTGACTGGTACTGGGAAAGAGAATGTATATTGTCTAAACCTAGATTGTGAGTTTAACATCTCACCCATTTGTCTAGTTGCAAGAGAGAAAGCTTCACTAGGTGTCAAATGGCACAAGATGCTAGCTCATCTAAACTATAAGTCTATAGGACAGCTGTTCAGCGTGGGGTTAGTGAGTAATGGTCCTCAAGTAAAGTGCATTAAAGAGGGTGTGTGTTTAGCTTGCCAAAAGGGCAAACAGACTAAGTCCTCTTTCCATGCACTTGATACCAAAGATTCAATGAGATGTTTATATCTCTTGCATATGGATCTGTTTTGTCCTATGCCAGTTCATAGTCTTGGTAGGAAAGTATACACATTTGTTATTGTGGATGACTATTCTAGATTCACATGGGTTTTCTTCTTGAGGAAGAAATCTGAAACTCCTACTGTTTTCCAGACCTTTGTTAGACAAATTCAGAATGAATTGAACAATTCAGTGGTCAAAATCAGGAGTGACCATGGAACTTAATTTCAGTCTGAATGTATGATAAAGTTCTGTGAAGAACTTGGGATTCATTAGGAGTTCTCCTCACTTAGAACACCCCAGCAAAATGGTGTTGCTGAAAGAAAGAATATGACTCTAATTGAGGCAAGTAGAACACTACTTAGTGACACTACTCTCCCTGAGAACTTTTGGGCAGAGGCAGTAAATACTGCATGTCATATACTCAATAGAGCCTCCATCAATAAGAAACATAAGATGACTCCCTATAAGATTTTGAAAGGCACAAAACCAAACATTTCCTACCTCAGAATCTTTGGTAGTAAGTGTTATGTTTTAGTTAATGGTAAGCACTACCAAACTAAGTTTGCTGCCAAATTCCTAGAAGGGATATTTGTTGGGTACAATAATAATAGTAGGGCATACAGGATCTATAACTTGACTACACAAGTTGTAGAAGAATCTATCCATGTAGTATTTGATGAGTCTAAGTTGATTAACAGTGAATTGTCTAGCTCTTCAAATAGTTCTACAGGTTTAAAGGATAGGCTGGACAAGCTGACTATCAATGAAGAAGCACCTGCTAGGCTGGATGAAGAAAAGGATGCATGCTGTCTAGGGGGAGAACAAGACTCACTAGATGAAGAAGATAATGAGGAGCATCAGGTTGAGGAAAATGAAGAAGGCCAGGAGGTTGGCAGATTTCCTCCAATAAGAAGACACCTAAAGGTTCATCCAGCTCATCAAATCATTGGTGATGCAAGTCAAGGTGTACTAACCAGGAGCAAGAACATTAACACGGTTTATGTTCAAATTTCTTGTCACAGATGGAACCCAGGAAGTTTGAAGACGCCATGCTAGACACAAACTAGATTGATGCTATGCAAGAAAAGCTGAATCAATTCAGAAGATATAAAGTCTGGGAACTGGTTCCTAAACCAAAGGATCACAACATTATAGGAACCAAGTGGATCTACAGAAACAAACATGATGAGAATGACACGATAATCAAGAACAAGGCCAGACTGGTAGCAAAAGGCTACAGGCAAGAGGAAGGGATTGACTTTGATCAAACCTTTGCCCAGTGGCAAGGCTGGAGGCTATAAGGTTATTCTTGGCCTATGCTGCCTATCAAGGGTTCAAGTTATATCAGATGGATGTAAAGTCAGCATTTCTGAATGGTGACTTAAAATAGGAAGTCTATGTTGAACAACCCTCAGGTTTTGTAGATTCTCATTATCCTGATTATGTATATATGCTTAGGAAAGCCCTATATGGTTTGAAACAAGCCCCTAGGGCTTGGTATGAAACCTTGTCTTCTTTTCTTATTGAGAATAAATTCTCTAGAGGAAATATAGACAAATCTTTATTCTTTAGGGAATCTAAAGGCAAGATAATCCTAGTCCAGATATATGTTGATGACATTATCTTTGGATCTACTGAAAACAACCTTTGTAGAAAGTTTGTCAAACTTATGCAAGGGAAGTTTGAGATGAGCAGTATGAGTGAGCTGAAGTTCTTCTTGGGACTTCAAGTAAGACAGACTGATGATGGATTGTCCATATCCCAGTCTAAGTTCACCAAGGAGTTGCTTAAGAAATATGGAATGGACTCAGCCTCCATCATGAAAACTCCAATAGGATTAAGTATGGCTATAGGCAAAGATGAGACAGGTAAACCTGTTGATGAGTCTTTATATAGAGGAATGATTGTCTCCCTACTCTACTTGACTGCTAGTAGACCTGACATTATTTATGATACATTTGTCTGTGCTAGGTACCAAGCTTGCCCAAAGGAATCTCAATATACTGTAGTTAAGAGAATTTTAAGATATCTTAAGGGCACACCTAATCTAGGTCTTTGGTACCCTAAGAATATAGATTTCTTACTAACAGGCTTCTCAGATGCATACTTTGCAGGATGCAAAGAAGACAGGAAAAGTACTACAGGAACTTGTCAATTCCTAGGTGGAAGGCTGGTGTCATGGTGCTACAAAAAGCAAACAAGTATAGTTATCTCAACTGCTGAGTCAGAATATATAGATGCAGGCAGCTGCTGTGCATAGTTGATGTGGATAAAGCATCAACTTGAAGACTATGACATCAAGGTAAGTAGAATTCCACTATTATGTGATTCTACTATTGTTATTTCTATTGCTAAGAATCATGTATCTCACAGTAGAACCAAGCATATAGAAATTAAGTTTCATTTTATAAGAGAACATGTGGAGAAGGAAGATATTAGTCTAGAATTTATAAACACAAATAATCAAATTGCTGATATTTTACAAAACCTCTGGATGAAACTAAATTCAATTATTTTAAAATTGAATTAGGTATGGTGAACCTAGAATAGGTCAGCTCAAGCATTCCTTAGTAGAATATGTAAGAACAATATTTCTCAAGAAATTTGTCTAAGTACAAAGTTTGTGTCGACACAACCAAATTGTGTCGACACACTCAGTATGTTGTGTCGATAAAGAAAAAGGATGTGTCGACATTGAAATAGTATCTGTGTCGACAGAAGAATAGGTGTCGACACAACTATGTCGAGAAATGACCAGCCCATGTCGACACTAACACAAGTATGTCGACACATAGATATGTCGACACATAGATATGTTGACTAAAATTAAGTTTTGTCGTGACCTAAGTCTTTTATGTCGACACATGTACAACTATGTCGACATGTATTTTTACTAAGGTGCGTCCTTTGACCTACCCTTTACCTGTAGACAATAAATAGGGGGAGACAAAATCTGGTCGACTACGCCTTCAGATTTCTCGACTCTAGAACTTGTGTCGACATAGATATTCACTTCTCTTCTCTTCTCTCTCTCCCTCTCGTCAATGGAGCCCCACCAAGATGAAAAGGTGAATGAAGGTTATGAGCTGGTTCGTGGTAGATTTATGACAGCATCGCAAGACATCCAATGAGTAATTACCCTAATTTTGGAAAATGGGTTGGAGTTCTTGGTCTCAGAACCAGCTAAGATTTGGAAAAAGGAAGTAATGGAATTTTATTCATCAGCAACTGTGGACACTGACGGGAAGAAGATCAAAGAGACAGTTCAGGATTCCCGTGTGAAACTTACACTGAAGACGATCAGGAAGTCACTCCAACTTCCTAAGGTTAAGGATGATGATGACATAAGTCCATCCATGACAAAAGATGCATTAAGATGGTGCGGGCGAAACCCTAATACCAAAGTTGGATCATCCATTACCATGAAAGGGATGAATTCACAAGGAAAGTTTCTGTCTGAAATCGTAGGCATGGTGATTCTGTGTAAAACAGGTGGACATGACAAAATTTCAGCCTTTATGTTCAATCTAATGACAAGAAAAATATTCAGGCTAAAAACAGACTGGGCATCAATAGTATTTGACAAAATACAAGAAGGAATAAAGAAACCAAATCAGGGAATGATCCTAAGCTTATGTCTAGATTCTACAATACCAGATATTATGAACCAACTACTAGGATCCAAGATTAACCATATAAGGAGAATGGATGTAAGGATTCTATCTAGATGGGATAGAGTATTGCCAAAGAGGTTTCTACTCCACAGAAATAGATCAAGAAAAATAAGAAAAAGAAAGAAACTATTCAGCAAGAAGAATTCTCCAGTGATTCTTAGGAGGAGGTAGTCTTCAGTTCAGATGAAGAACAACAACAAAAGGAAGCTCAAGATCAAATAGAGAGCAGTCATCACCCACATCAACAGATAGCCTCTACTCCAGGGGAGAACACCCTAAACAAGCAGTACAAGTCACTGAATTATCTGAGCTGCCTGCCCAAGGGGGAGGTATTGTTGAAGCTACTCTGGAGAGTGAGTATGCTGTTGATACAATAATGGACATTGTATCAGATATAAACAAAGAAACATTGGAAATTTCTGAGAAGGAAGCACAAGATGTATAGATAAAAGATACAGCTCAGGATGAGAAAGTAAGTATCTCCTTTATAGAGCAGGCCATGGACAAAAAACTGGATGTCCAGGGAGATCCTTTTGTTTTCCAAACTAACCTTGTTCCTCCTGTACACATACAACAAGAGGTAACTATGGAAGAGCTCTTTCCTGATTTACCAGCTGCAAGGACTGAGGGGGAGCAATCACAGGTAGAAAAGGAACTTCCAAGAACTGAGAGGGAGGAGCTACTGAATGACCCATCTAATAAAGAAACAGTTGACATAGAAAGCTCATCACAACCCTCTGATTATGAGGAAGCCTCTATGGCTAAGAAGAGGAAGATGGTTGCAATTAAGAAAATGAGCACAGTCTATAAAAAGGCCTTACAAACAGTCACTCAACCACCTGCTCCAAGCATGGACTTCAGTTCATTACTGGTCCAACTGCAAGTAAAATTGGATGAACAAAGGCAGTCCTTAGAAAAGTATGTGGATGAGTCAAATAAAGAACTACAGTTTCAGCTGGCTCAGGACATTAAATCAATCAGATTTGAAGTCAATCTACATAAGAAAGAAATGACAGATTGCTTTCATAAGGGAGGCAATGTTGTAGTATATTTGGCTGAGCAACAACAGCTTCTGAAGACTGAGGTTGAAGACATTGCCACCAAGCAAGGGTATGTTTAAGAAAATCAATTCAGGTCTAATGAAAATCTCAAAGACTCCCATGAAGAAATCATAAAAAAACTGGGAAGTATTTCCACTTATTTGAAAACTGAAATATCAAAGTAAATACATGAAGATCTAGCTGCTATCCAAACAGCCATTGGAGCCTCTCAAAAGACCATTTCTGATTACCTGACTAAATTCAAAGCCTACTATCAAGAAAGTACAGAATATCTGGCTGATCAAATAAGGTTTTAAAAGACTGATCTGAGAGATCATATAACCAGAGAAGTCATAAAGGGGGAGAGATTATTAGTCAAAGCTAGCTCTGACCATGCAAAATGAGTATCTAATACCATTAGAGCTACACTTGGTTTTCCTCCTTTGTGTGATGATGACAATATTACTGAGTTTGGAGTTCAACCTGCTTATATTGAAGGAGATCAGCCTGAAGTTACACAAGTTATTTACCCTCCTACTGACTTTGAAATGGTTCAACAAGAAGTGCAGACAATGTACAGTCCTCCACAGGAGGCACCAAATGTGTTATTTGAAAAAGTAGAGATGTCAGAGGCTGCCAAGGAGGCTTAGAAGGAAGCACAGCTATCCAAGAAAAGGTTCAGAGAGCAGGCTGAGTTAAAGCCAGATTTTGAGCAATGGAGCCCTACTTCCAGGAATATTATTAAAAGTATCTAGTGTCGACCTAATCCACCCATGGGGGGATAGGTGTATTGCAGTCTTTTGCGGAATTAAACTAACCTGCACAAATAAGCAAACAGAAAACAGAAAATACACACAGAATTATAATGGTTCCCCGATTTGGGTACGTCCACTTTCCCCCTTCGACCTATCTCCCACCAAGGGATGACTCGGTCACTTCTTCAATCGGATTGAAATCCAATCCTCACACTAGGAGCAACGCTCCCCTAACTATGGAAGGAACCCTTCCATAAGTGGAGACACAACTCCACCACAATGGGTTGCACCCAACCCTTAAAACTAGGAATGAAAATTCCTTTACAACAAAATTTGAATGTAAAAGAAAATACAAACAACGCTTTTGGAGATCCCGATGTCCTTCTTCGTTCATTGAAGCTTGCTTGAATATTACGAAGAGTCCATAACCAGACTTCTCTCTTGGAAATAATCTTGTCAATATCGGCGGCGTCAAGTAATTGCGGCGGCGATGCTTTGTAGATCCAAACTTCTTGACAAAGCAGGCTAGGTATACAAACGATCTCAGTTGGATCAATCGTTTGAACCGATTCGGAATGCAGAACAAGTCTCGTTCTACGAATCGGAAGACAAGAGATCTCAAGAGAGATACGTGAGACACTCTCCTTGCCTCGATACTGTCGTCGGAAGATCAGAGAAGCACTGAGATCAACGGCGGAGACAAACTTGCGAACGGCTACAGGAGATCGGCGGCTTCCGCGATGCGCTAGGTCACGTTCGGCCTCTTTCGTGTTTTCATGAATGGTTGTTCTTTGAGGTTCAAAATACGCGTATATATATACCAGAAGCCAACCCTAAAGACCGTTGTGGGACCCATAAGGAGAAGCCCTAGCCCTGGCCGAAACAGCGCACGACAAGTTGGTTCGGTCCAGCGAATGGAGGAAATTTTCCTAAGGCAAAATCGGCGGGAGTCATTGGTGATTCCCGTCAATGTCGGAGGGAATCACTCACGATTCCCGTCGATTCTGCCTTGGCCGAATCCCTGATGAAATCTGTCAGCCGGAAGAAGTCGGCGGGAGAAGTTATCTGATTCTCGACAAATCGGAGGGAATCACTAACGATTCCCGTCGAAGTCGGCGGGAATCACTAGCGATTCCCGTCGAAGTTGGCGGGAATAACTAGCGATTCCCGTCGATTTTGAATTAGAAGATTTTCCTTCCTTCTTTTGAAAACTTGGTCTTTGACCCATCCTTGCTCCTTCTGCTCTTTATCTTCCTTGACCCTGTACTTGAAAATAAGTACACTCCAATAGAGAGAGCACACGTGAATCAACACACTGATCTACACAACGAGGGATTACGTTGCGCAGACCCGTGTATATTGACCCACTGCACCCTGACATTGGTGTGTACTTAGCATGGAATAGCTGCAAGCACAACTTGATAGATGATCATTAAATACATTGTGAATCCATCTTAGCTTGACTGGAGTCTTCTTCAAATCCGGGTAGTTGTGGATGCAATACCCAACAATCTCCCCCTATTTGAAGAAGCCAAAATCCTACTAGCAAAGATGAATTTCACCAACTGTAAAGATATATATAAATGTACGCTAGACAAGTAATCAAAATAATTACATTTCACGCATTCAAAACAAAATTGAATCAGCATATGATCATATATATATATATATATATATATATATATATATATATATATATATATATATATATATATATATATCGAAAGTGTTGTTCATTTTAAATTACAAGAATAGAAGTGGACGCAAATTGAAAATTAAATGTTTAGGTTTCATATCGTTCCCTCCTTTGCCTCAGCATCTCTTAGTTGTTTGGCCAGGAACTTCTTTCTTTGCCTTTCAAAATATTCCTTTGGCTTTGGATAGTACTTGGGGGGAGGAGCTTTGTTTTCAACTGTATTTGTTCTGAAGAATATGTTTCTTTTTGCCTCATATTTTTGGTGCATTTCCCATTCATACTGACTATATACTTCATTCTTGTTAAGCTCTCCACGCTGTTGTAGAATGAATGTGTCAAGTATGATGCTCCTAGACACGGGACTCCACCGTTCGTTCTTGACTTCACTTTCCTTTCTTCTAGACTTCCTCTCAGCTAGATTGTCTTTAGAAGCTCCTTATTGAAGCTTTCTTTTCCCTTTCGCAATCGCTTCTTGATCAAACATTGCACTGTGAGCAACTTTGGCAGCGGCTTTAGCAGCCTTTCTGGCATCAGCTTCACTTAAGGGAAACTCCTCAGCAATAGCAACCTCATCAACAGCAGTCGTAACATCATCAGTAGGATGAACAGGAATATGTATACCTGATGCTTGCTGAACTAGCCAATGATAACTTTTAAATACATATTCGATTGATTGTTTGAAGTGGTCGACCATGATTTGCTCTAACCCCGCAATCTTAGCTACATATTCCTTCTCCCCATTTTTGGCTTCTAGAGCAATTGAGTTTGCATAAGAGTGCAGTGACTCATCTATATGCTTTACATTCTGAGTGAAATCAGCCAGCAAGGTTTTCTGATTCGAGTTGAGGGTTACCATGTTGGCATCGAACATTTTGATGTTATTGGCTACGATATGAGCGTTTTGATTTACCCCCGCCTGGTAAGTTGTATTCTTCTTTATCCCTTGCATCAGAAGTATGACGGCATGGCCTGCCTCAGCATACTTGGCTTCAAATCTTTCTTCTATCTTGTCCAGCTTGTGATTTATCTCCACCATGTTCTTTAGAAACCGATCTTCTGATTGCTTTATCCGTTTAAGAACCCTATTATGGGACTGTTTAAAGGAGAGCTTCAGCTCATCTACGATACCCTGAATGATGTTTACAGTGTGATTTGCTAGGCTAGGTCCTAACGGATGATCTTGATGTATGGCCTGGTCGTGTTCTGGAGGGATAGGACTTTGTGAGCCAAGACTCTCCTCTCCAGATTCACTTATGGAGCTTGATAAATTTACAGTCTCCTTTGGAGGGATTGGGGCAGCATCTGCCATGTTTCCACATATTCTTATCACCCCCTCCAGCGTAGTATCAAGTAGTTCCTGAGGCTGTGAGGTCTCCCCCACAACTATTGCGCAAGTCACATCAGGAACCTTTACCTGAATCTATTCCTCAAAAGGGAGTTCAACATCAATCTCCCTCATGGCCATATCATTTCTAGCTTGCTCATCATCACGATCCTCAGTGACATGCTGTTCAGGGGAATCCACATCATTCTCACTAGCAGTAGTATTCTCAACATCATCCTCTTCTTCCTCCTCATCAGTCTGATCAGTAGCGAGGGTTTCCACTGCATCCTTAGAGATGAGGGTAATATCAGTAACAGCATCTACTTGTTCAGTGACTGAGGCTTCCATCCTGATGGCAGCAGAAGGACTAGGTAATAACTCTCCCTCAGTTCCTGCATTCAGCGGATCAGGAACTTCACTGGGCTCATCCGAAGGATTTGTGAACTCATGTGCTATGTCTTCCTCATCAACACGTATTGCAGACGCACCCCCTTGGACAATTCTTCTTTCCCAGCTATCGAAGACATTGGAGTCCATCTTCTTTAGATAGTGAAGGGGAACTCCCTTAGTCATATCAAACCTATCGCCATCCATCTGGTTTAGGTAGAGACTGATGATTCTTCTGAAGTTAGGAGTACGTAGTGTATCTTTTATCTTCTCAAATAACATGGCTCCCCATTTCATTTATTTCTACACACGATGGCTATCAGGCTTTTGAACATGTCACCTGAGATGTGATCATGGGAGCTAGTGATGTAGGCCACGGTGTTCGACGCTATAACGGCAAAGGGGATAATACGTATGCCTCTCTTTTTCCACTACTACACTCACGCAATAAATAAACGCAGCACGTTCGCGACCAACGTTATCAATTATTGCAAACGTACGGTAGCCACGCCGTTTTAAGATTGAATAAATGACTATAGGTCGTCGTTCTCTCAAGCAAAAGGGCCAATATTGGGCCCGACCGAGCGATGGTTGTACCAAAAGAGATCTGCTGAAAGGTTCGGCTCGGAAAAGGTAGATCTCCCCCAACAAAACGAAAGCGAGGCTCGCCAAACCTCTCGGAAAATCAAACAACTAGAAAGAACAAATTATGCTATCGGAAAGATAAACCACGAACGCAAAACAATTCCAAAATAACAAAATAGCAATCCACCAAATGAAAATCTAGAAATAGAATCACACAAGTTGTAGAAGAACTCGTTACCCAACCGGAATAGATAATTCCGGTTCACTCTCAAGGATCGTTCTTCCACGACTCCGCCGGAGTTTCGCCGACCGGAGAGAAAGTAGTCCGCTTCCTTTGCTTCACGCCGGAGCGGGGTTCCACAAAATGAGATCTAGCCTTGGCCAATTTCTATCTTGAAAGGGACTGTTTGGGGTGCTGATGTGGGTCGGATTTGGAGGTGGAATGAGTAGGTCGGATTCTTTAGAGAAAGGGGAGGTCGAGTTGGGGGCTAGATGGGGCTGCTCGGGTGGTGATGGAGGAGGGGCTCGGGTTAGATGGTGGAGGTAGTGGTCGATTGGGTGGGAGAGATTGGTGCCCGACTTGTGTTGTAGAGTTGGAGGTCGTCGAATGTGGAGGAGGAAGAAAGTGGTTGGTTGGCGGCTATGGTGGGAGATAGTGGCCGAGCTGGATGTTGTTGAGGGAGGAGTAGGGAAGCCGAGCAAGAGGAGGGAAGGGATAGGAAGGCCGGCAGCCAAGAGGAAGTGGGAAGGGAGTTGGGGAGTTGGCCGAATGCCAAGGAGGTAGAGAGAGGGGCGGCAAAGAAGGAGAGAAATCTTCAAAGGAGGTTTAGGGTTTTCTTAATTCTTCATTCACTAAGTAAAATCATGAAAGTCCATGCCTATATATAGGCTTTACATCATGCATAGTCTATGTGCAACCCACTAAATAAAAATAAAAATAATACTAAATGTCTTTAAATATTACATGATGAAAATAAATGCAAATAGAAATAAACTAAATAATGTTGAAAAGCCTTCATCTCAAGTAGCTCCACATCATGTAGTCTTCATCTTCATCATGTAGGAGAACGTTGTTGCCGTCGCCGTCATCATCTTCAACATGTAGGAGAATGCCGTTGCCGTCGCCATCATCATCTTCAACTGTAGGAGAACGTCGTCGTTGTCGATGTCATTATCTTCAACTTTAACACGTTGGGGGTTGTCGCCATCAGCCAGGCTTACAGATCAGTACTGTTGGAACACCCTATTACTAATTTGGGTAAGGATCACTATGGTTGTCTTAGGAAACAAGGTTGACCTAGTTGTATAGTTGTGAAGGTCAACACTAGAGTAAGTCTAGGGCTTAGAGCTTAGGTTTGAAGCTGCCCCCAGGACCATTCCAAGATCAAGGTTGAAGAGCTAAGTCTAAGGCAATTTTCGTCGAGCTCAGGTCGACGAATCGTCGAACTCCATTCGACGCTCTCTGAGCTCAACTTCGATAAATCGTCGAACTCAGGTCGACGATCTTCGAGCTCAGATCGACTATTTGCCTTCAGCCCGTTCTGCTTAATCGTCGAACTCCTTTCGACGATCTTCGAGCTCAGATCGACGATCTCTCTTCAGTTATTCTTTAGGTCGCTGAGCTCGGTTCGACGATCTTCGAGCTCAATTCGACGTTTTCTGTCTGCTTGATCTCATTCTATCTCTGAGCTCAGTTCGACGATCGTAGAGCTCAGATCGACGATTTTTCCGAGATATCGACGCATTTAAGGATTCAAATGCTGTTATTCTTTGGAATGTTTTTGAATATTATCAGCATTTATGATAAGAAGATCTGCCAGCCGTTTGTCTTTATTCTGGAGCAAGTTTCAAGGTATTATTCAGAGAATGTTTGCTGGACTTTCCTCTAGAAGACAAGACTCTTTATGGAAGACATTTATGACTGCCAACGGCTACTTTGGACAAAGAATTTTTCAGAGAATAAGATCTTCCTTTTCAATCAAAAAAAAAATATATCACATACAGAACACACATAGCAAAAGAACAACAGAAGAACTGTGACAAAAAATCTTCTTGCTTACTGAAAAGTGTTCACAACTTCATCTCAAGAACTCCAGACACCTCATCTCTCAATCTTCTTGCTGAAACAATCTTTTGCTGGAGATCAAAGTTCTGAAGACCTATCACCCTGAAGCAAAGCTTCCCTTCCTGAACCAGTCTACATCTCAGGGGGAGCTTTGACAACAAAGATCCATTAGTCTTCTCTCATTTGATTTGAGAACAGAGAAGACAACTTCATTTCCTTTTCCTTTTTATTTTCTTGCTGTAAAAGGGTTCTTGAACTCCCTTCAAAAGTTCTGTCTGGTTCTGAGAACCTTGTCAAAACTCAGTGGTGGCAAGACACCTTATCAAAAAATCCAGCTTTGGTTTTTGAGCACCTTAACAAAAGCTCATTGGTGTTAGGACACCTGATCAACTCATCCTGAGTGGATTCCTACCAAGGGTGGTAGAAGAGTGGATGTACCCAGGTTTTTGGGGAACCACTATATTTCCTTGAGTCTTCTGGATTGTTTTTGTGATTATTGCTGTGTGCTGTGTTCTTAATTTCTTGCTTCTTAAATTTCTTTCTAGCACTCTACACTATAGTGTAAATTAAATTTTATATGTGTTAATATTTTCAAAACTGTGAAACTTATTTGAATAAACTCTATTCACCCCCCTCTAGAGTTGAGATAGATCTTACCCTCACTTTCAATTGGTATCAGAGAGAGGTTGGTTGCTCATACAGGCTAACACCTGAACCAAAAGATCCTTGATAAGATCAATCTCTTAAGAGGGTTAGTTTCTTTATATCTTATATTATTCAAAGACATGGCACAGAACAAGGATTATGCAAGCACCAGACCTCCAATGTGCAATCTATCTAAGTTTGCACTTTGGAAGGCAAGGATTAAATTATACATGAACTCTATTGATGAAGATATTTTCAATTCTGTTTTGACAGTTTGTCCAAGTCCACCAGCAAGCTCAAGCACAAATGCTGTTCCACCTCCCTCAGGAACAGATGCAGACATAAAGAAATGGAAGACTACAGATGCAAAGGCCATGAACATCTTAGCTCAGACAATGTCTGATGAGATATTTCAGAAAGTAGCTGACTGCAACTCAGCCAAAGGAATTTGGTACAAGCTCTCTGAAATTGTCTCAGGGTCTGCTGATGAAAGGAAAGACAGGAGATCTCACCTCATAACCCAATATGAGAATTTCAAGAAAGGAGAGACTGAGTCAGTGGCAGATATGTACAACAGATTGAGTCTGATTGTCAATGAGCTCAGGACCTTGGATAAAGAAATCTCATTGACTGAGCTTAATGACAAGATCCTAATGTGCTTCCCTAGTACTTGGGATTCAAGAATATTGCCAATCAAAGATGCTAGAAGTCTAAATGAAATCACTACTGAAACTCTCCTAGGCAAGCTCAAATCTTATGAGCTGCTTATCAAGAACAGAGAGGAAGAACAGAAGGCTGCTTCACCAGCCTCAAGGAAAGAGAAGTCAATAGCTTTCAAAGCTATTGAAGATCAGCCTGAAGAAAAACTCACAGGCAATGAGGAATTGGTCAGCCTACTGGCCAAAAGATTTTACAAGCTAACCAGAAAGGACTTCAGAAAAAGGCCATACAAAGGAAATGACAAACCAAGGTATGATAAGTCAAATAATAATAACAAAGAAATCATATGCTTTGGTTGCAGGAAACCAGGCCACATTGTGCCTGACTGTCCAGAGAACAAGAACAAGGACAGAAAGGATAGAAGAGAAAGAAGAAAAGAAAAAGATTTCAAAAAGAACAGCTCAGACAAAGCCTCCTCTAGCAGGAACAAAAATACAAGGAAGGGTTTTGTTGCTGAGACATGGAGTGAGATAGAAGAAGATTCTGAAACTTCATCTAGCTCCAGTGATGATGAAGATGATGCTGATAAGAAAGAATTCTGCATGATGGCTATCAATGCCTCACAGCAAAACTCTGATGAAGAATCAGATTCAGATTCAGAAAATCAACCAGAGGAAGATCAGGTAATTAGGTCTTTTGATTTTAATTCTGAGGACTTCAAAAATGAATTTAAGACATTGTGCTTGGATTTACTAAGATCTGAAAAAGAGATAATCTCTCTCAGAAATAAACTATCTGAATACAATGTCCTAAACTCAAATAACCTCAAACTCTCTGAGGAGTTAGAATGCTGTAGGGAGGAGATAGCTTCACTGAAAAGTGAACTATCAAGAGCTAAAAAGTTTGAAGAATCCCTAAATGGGAGAAGTATCAGACTGATGGACATTACAAGCACAGTGAACTCTAGATTCAACAGTATACTGGGCTTGGGTTCCTCATCCAGCCAACCTATAATATTAACAACTCCAATCAAATTTGTCTCTGACAAAGGAAAGGGAGTAATAGAGGTAGCTAGGAAGAATGCAGATCTGTCAGAGAAAAATTCAGTTCAACAGATTGCGTCGAGCAGAGCTCGATGATCGTCGAACAGAGCTCGACGATCTAACCACAGATCGTCAAACTCAGCTCGACTATATCCAAACTCTGAACTTCAGTATAATCGATCTTCGAAGAGAGATCGACGATCTGACCCAAGATCGTCGACCTCAGCTCGACGATCGTCGAACAGAGATCAGGTCTGTGAACATTCCTTCAATAGTACATCTAGATTCAATCCTAGAGGTCCCACATCCCAAGGCTTTAACCCCTATACTGAATGGATAGTACCTCCTAGGAGATACCATCCTGAAGGCTATAAGAGTCAACCTGCGATGTCTTTTATTTCTGAATTCAAAGGATATCAGCCTAGGCCCAAGGTTAACTGGGTCAAAAACAAATAAGCTGCTCATGTGCAGGTGAAGACCTATCTAGTATCTAACCAACAATGGTATCTGGATAGTGGGTGCTCAAAGCACATGACAGGGAACAAGGAGAACCTATCATCCTTCATAACCAAACTTGGACCCAAGGTGATTTTTGGTGATTCAAATTTTGGTCAAACCAAAGGATATGGTGCTGCTCAGATAGGCTCAGTCACTTTTAAGAAGTTGGTATATGTAGAAGGACTGAAGCACAATCTGATAAGTATCAGTCAACTATGTGATGAAGGATACAAGGTGACTTTCAACAAATCCCTGTGCAAGATCAAGTCAGAGAATAACACAACTGTGTTAACAGGTAAAAGGATAGGTAACATTTACTTAGTAGACTTTCTTTCATCTAAAGTAGATATCTGTTTATTCAATTCCATATCTAAGCCTAATATTTTGTGGCATAAGAGACTAGGACATCTAAACCTTAGAACCATTGCTAGGCTATCCAAGGACAACCTTGTTAGAGGAATACCTTCTGGCCCCTACAAGAAGGAAGGACTCTGCAAGGCTTGTCAATTAGGCAAGCAAACTAAAAGTAGCTTTAAGTCACTTAATAAGAGTGATTCACCTAGGATTTTGTATTTGTTGCACATGGATCTTTTTGGACCCATATCAGTACAAAGCCTAGGAGGGAAGTCCTATACTTTAGTAGTTGTAGATGACTTCTCAAGATTCACATGGGTATTCTTTCTGAGGAAGAAGTCTGATAACTTTAAATGTTTGACAAAGTTTCTCAAATGCATATAGATTGAGTTCAACACTCACATTGCCCTGATCAGAAGTGATCATGGGACAGAGTTTGACTCTCTTTTTATGCAAGAGTTCTGTCAGAGTGAAGGGATCAGGCACACTTTCTCAGCTCCTAGAACTCCTCAACAAAATGGGGTAGCTGAAAGGAAAAATAGAACCCTAATTGAATCTGCTACTACATTGTTGATAGATGCTCACTTACCTCTATCCTTTTGGGCTGAGGCAGTGAACACCTCCAACTATGTACTAAATAGAAGCCTGATACATAAACTAAAGCGAAAGACTCCCTATGAATTTCTCAAAGGGAAGAAACCTAAAGTAAATTATTTTAAAATTTTTGGCTGTATTTGTTATATTCACAATAATGACAAGAAACATCTAGCAAAATTCCAAGATAAAGCTGATGAAGGAGTGTTTCTGGGATACTCCATGATCAGCAAGGCCTATAGGGTATATAATAAATCATCTTGTAAAATTGAAGAATCTGTTCACATTACTTTTGATGAGACTAACATGTGTTATAAGGAGAAGTCTACTTCTACCAAAGAACCCTTGCAGGTACAATCTATATCAGAAAGTATGGACAGATTACAGGTTAAAGAATAGGACACAACCTCTCAACCTATTCAGCAAAAGAATGAAAGCAGCGATGATGAAGAAGTGCAACATCTTGAAGAAAATCATCCTGAAGAGCCAGTTGTTGTTCCACTAGAGGAGACAACAACACAGGCTGGTGAACAATCAACACCCCCTGTTGATTTAGTAATAACAAGAGATCATCCACTCACCTAAGTAATTGGAGAGATCTCAGCTGGTGTGCAAACCAGAAATCAGGTCAACCAGAACCTGATGCACACTTGCTTCCTATCTCAAGTTGAGCCTCAATCCATTCAAGATGCAGAGCAAGATCCACACTGAATCATTGCAATGCAAGAGGAGTTGCATCAATTTGAAAGGAATAAGGTTTGGGAACTAGTGCCTAAGCCAAAGGATCATTCCATTATTGGAACAAAGTGGGTTTTCAGAAACAAGCTGGATGACCAAGGAATTATCGTCAGAAACAAGGCAAGGCTAGTTGCTCAAGGCTACTCTCAACAAGAAGGAATAGACTATGACCAGACCTTTGCACCAGTTGCAAGGTTAGAGGCCATCAGAATATTTCTAGCTTATGCTGCTCACAAAGGCTTCAAGGTCTATCAGATGGATGTGAAGAGTGCATTCCTCAATGGGGACATCAAAGAGGAAGTCTATGTTAGACAACCTCCAGGTTTTATCTCTCTAACTCACCCTGATTATGTTTTCAAATTGTATAAAGCATTATATGGTCTCAAGCAAGCTCCTAGAGCATGGTATGAGACCCTAGCATGCTTTCTTCTGGAAAATGATTTTGTTAGGGGGAGAGTAGACCAAACTCTTTTTATTAGAACCCATAAGTCCCATACCCTACTAGTACAAATGTATGTAGATGATATCATATTTGGATCTACTGATTCAAACTTGTGCAGAAAGTTTTCCAACCTAATGCATTCCAAATTTGAAATGAGTAGCATGGGTGAGCTCTCCTTCTTCTTAGGATTGCAAGTAAAACAGCATGCTGAGGGCATATTCATTTCCCAAACCAAGTATGCTAAAGAATTGGTTAAGAGATTTGGTATGTCTGAGGCATCTTGTATGAAAACACCCTTGCCTACCAATGCTGTATTGGATGCTGATGAACATGGGAAACCAGTTGATCAGACAATATATAGAGCAATGATTGGCTCTCTATTGTACCTTACAGCCAGTAGGCCAGATATAATGTTTGCTACATGCATATGTGCTAGATTCCAAGTTAGCCCTAGAGAGTCACACCTAACTCTAGTTAAAAGGATTCTTAGGTATGTAAAAAGTTGTCCAAATCTAGGACTCTGGTATCCAAAAGACTCAAGATTTGAATTAACTGGATTCTCAGATGCTGATTATGCTGGATGCAGAATAGACAGGAAAAGCACCAGTGGAACATGTCAGTTTCTTGGTGACAGACTTGTCTCCTGGTTTTGTAAGAAGCAAACATCTATGTCAACTTCAACTGCTGAAGCTGAGTATATGGCTGCAGGCAGTTGTTGCTCACAAATATTGTGGATACAAAATCAGCTTCTAGACTATGGTTACAACTTAGAGAAGTCAAAAATTTTCTGTGATAATATTAGTGCTATCTCTATAGCACAAAATCCAGTCCTCCATAGTAGGACAAAACACATAGAAATTAGGCATCACTTTCTAAGAGATAATGTAGAGAAAAATAAAATTGAACTTCAATATATTCCTACTGATTTGCAAAGGGGAGATATTTTCACCAAACCTTTGGATGAAAAGAAACACAGTTTCTTCCTAAATCAGTTAGGCATGTTAGATGGAGGAAGCCTTAAATAACTTACAAGATTTTTGAAAAGATAAAACAGACCAAGATCAGGCTAAAAAATCAGTTCCTTTTGTGTCTGTAGAATAGGTTTTGTCTCTGAACTGTGCTCGACGTTTTCCCAGAAATTGTCGATCGAAGATCGACGATTTTCCAAAAATCGTCGACCAGAGATCGACGTTCCCGAAGTCGTCGACCTGAGTTCAGAGCCTTCGCTAGATCTAGGCTCTTTCTCTTTCTATTCAGAGGCCGTCGAGCGGAGCTCGACGCTTTTCAACATCGTCGAACGGTGATCGACGATATTGACGTCTCTTTAGATTCCCTCTGTAGCCTAAATCGTCGAGCTGAGATCGACGTACTGTCGAACCAAGCTCAACGATTTTCCGTTTCGCCGTCGAACCCTAATATAAAATCATTTCTTCAGCCGTCGTTCTCCTTTTCCGCTTTCATACTCTGCAACTTTCTTCGTTTTCCCTCCAAATCCTCTACACTTGGTCGCGTTTGGTTTTCTATTGCAGGTGCAAATGGCTAAATCCAGTGCTGCTATCTCTAAGATGAAATTTGATACAGGATTCGATATAGACATGACCTCGTTTGATGGAAGCGACCAGCGCTTCAAGGACATTCTAAATCTTTTCAGAGAACAACAGTTGACTCAGATAATGTCTACACGGATGAAGATTGCTTCAGAAGAGATAAAAGAGTGGTGTTATACAGCGACAGACGAGACTGAGAACTCTGTCGTCGGCATCATTAAAGGGACTCAGGTACATCTATCACCGGCTCTCTTAACAGATGTTTTTCAACTTAGTACTGGAGAAGATTCTATTGAATCATCTGGAGAAGATTATGATTCAATGCTTAATCGAATGGGTCACAATGCTGTCAACCCTAACAAACTTTTAAAGAAAAATTTGTCTCTGGAATATCATTTCCTGGCTGATGTAGTTGGGAAAGTGTTGTTGGCCAAGCACTCAGCTCATGACACCATCTCTAGATATCAACTTTGCTTGATGGGAGCTTTAGTCGATAAGAAACACCTTGATTGGGGATCCATCTTCTTCAACTTAATTAAGAAGAAGATCAATAAGACTGCTGTGAGTTTTGGGAGAATCTTAGGGGTCTATCTGCACTACAGATGCCCTGAACTGTTAACCTCCTCTGGGATGTTCATCAATGCATCCAAGAGGCTCTCCTGTGCCCTATTCAACAAATGGGACAGGCAAATCATCAACCCTACAAGAGCTACTGCACCACTTCCTTCAGGCACAAGGACTGCTTCAGTCACTCCACCAGCAGAAGTGTTGCCTGCCTCTCTTCCTCCTCCAACTGTATCTACCCCAGCCATTTCCTCCTCACCACCAGTCACAACCATAACCATATCATCCCCCATTACCATTTCCTCACCAGTTTCATCCCCTCCAGTATCCACCTCAGAGGAATTCCATCCTCTCTTCTCTTATTCATCCTTCACCCTACTATCCTTTTCCCTTGTAGATGATTCCTTCATGGATGATTCTCCTTCCTCTCCTCCTGAGCCACCCTCTACCTCCTCTTTTCAACAAATTCTTCATGACATCCTTTCCCAACCATCCTTCACACCCTCTCTTGCTTCACCTATCTCCACCACAACCTTTTCTATCTCCACAATTCCATCCTCAGAGCCATCCATTCCTACTCCACCTACCTCCACACCTTCAGCTCCAGCCAACATCCCTCCATCAACCTTTACTCCTACCTCTGCTCAAGCCCCACTTGAGCATGTAGATCTTCCAAGGTTGGTAGACAGACTTTATGAGTTGCTAGCTCCCAGGCTGACATCTCTGTTGGAGACTTCCCTGGCTCCACTCCTGAAACAAGTTCAGGAGCTATCTACCAAGCTTTCCTCCTTTTCCTCCTCCCAGGCAATCCCTTCTACTGGGTGCCTTGATTCAGCTCTCCTTGAACCAAGGCAGGGGGAGATGCTTTATGAAGAAGTGGATGTGCCAGTGGATGCTCCTGTTTTTGCTCCAGCTCCAGCTCCTGCTCACTCAGAAAGCAGTGGATGTGCTTTTGCACTAAATCTTCAGAGTCTGCTATCTCAATTTGATACAGTTCATTTCAGCTTTCTGCCAGTACCTCTCACTGAAGATTTGTCTAAGGCCATTGTGCCTGTATCTGTTTGTGATCCCAGCCACATTGAATCCTATATCAATTCCTGGAAGGCTGTGGATATTCCTGATGCTGCTACTAAGGCCATTGTGCCTCCTATTGTTGAAACTGCTGCTGCTGCTGCTGAAGATATAGAGATGATTCCAGTAACTGTTGCTGATGAAACTGCTGTTGAAGAACTTGCTTCCTACCTAGAAGATCCCACACCTGCTGCTATGCCTGCTCCTGCCCAAGTGTCTGCTGCTGCTGTTGCTCCTGCTCTGACTTCTGATCAGTTAAAGCTACAAGAAAAGTACTTGAAAAGCATTGATGATCTGTATGACAGACCACAAAGCTCAGATAGTGACCAATTCCAGACTGAATCAGATGACTCTGCCAATACCATTGCCAAGAAGAGAAAAGCTAGAAGCAAATCCATGATGTCAGTTCCTCCAGCTAAAGCAAAAGACTTCAATGATATTCCCTACTACATTCTGCATGATTGCCCCATTTCTAAGCCATGGATGCAATACTCCAAGAATCAACTGAAAGCTATGAAGAAGAGAAGGAAGCTTGATAAATATGAAAAAGGATCTTCACAATATCAGCCTCCTCCTCCTCCTCCAGATTCTGGATCAGGCTCAGCCCCTCAAGCTCCAGCTTCAAGGCAAAGCTCCTCCCAATCTTATCCAAGATACTATCAAAGGGGACAACATCAAAGAGGATATCAATCCAGAAGGGGTCATTACAGAGGAAATCAGAGAGGACAAAGATCTTATCAAAGGGAAGGACAAGGCCACACTGACTCTACTTTAGGTCCTTTCCCCTACAGGCTAAAAGACTCAGTTGTTTCCAGGACTCCTCCTGCTTCTGAATCTCTCAACAGGTATGAACCTCCTGTTCCTTTTGAGGATCCTGAGAACAATCCTCTATCCTGGACAGCAAGAATGAAAGAGCTAGCTACTCTTGATAAACTAAAGAAAGCCAGAGAGCAAGGCATGGATATCTCCAATATAACAACCTTATCAGATCAAAGGAAGAAAGAATTGGAAATATATGCTTCAAGAAATTTTTTCAACCCAGAAGACTACATGAAGCTGCACCCAGAGGCTGTAGTTCCAAGGCCAAGATCTCAAACTTCTCTAGGTGCAGAGGATGATAGAAGATCAAAGAAAGAAACCCTGAATCCTAACAGAGAAATTTTGTTTAAAAAGGGAACTGAGAAGAAGTAAACTGTGTAAGCTAAACTTTCATCCACCTCTGGATAATTGCTGCTATTTTATCTGTGATCTGCTTGCTGCTATATCTTTGCTTAGTTAGCTCTTGTTTTGTATGAATGCTTATTCATTTCCTAATGTTATTTGTAAATAGTAATCCTTACCCAAATAGGGGGAGATTGTTGGAACACCCTATTACTAATTTGGGTAAGGATCACTATGGTTGTCTTAGGAAACCAGGTTGACCGAGTTGTATAGTTGTGAAGGTCAACACTAGAGTGAGTCTAGGGCTTAGAGCTTAGGTTTGAAGCTGCCCCTAGGACCATTCCAAGATCAAGGTTGAAGAGCTAAGTCTAAGGCAATTTTCATTGAGCTCAGGTCGACGAATCGTCGAACTCCATTCGACGCTCTCTAAGCTCAACTTCGATAAATCGTCGAACTCAGGTCGACGATCTTCGAGCTCAGATCGACTATTTGCCTTCAGCCCGTTCTGCTTAATCGTCAAACTCCTTTCGACGATCTTCGAGCTCAGATCGATGATCTCTCTTCAGTTATTCTTCAGGTCGCTGAGCTCAGTTCGACGATCTTCGAGCTCAGTTCGACATTTTCTGTCTGCTTGATCTCATTCTATCTCTGAGCTCAGTTCGACGATCGTAGAGCTCAGATCGACGATTTTTCCGAGAGATCGACGCATTTAAGGATTCAAATGCTGTTATTCTTTGGAATGTTTTTGAATATTATCAGCATTTATGATAAGAAGATCTGCCAGCCGTTTGTCTTTATTCTGGAGCAAGTTTCAAGGTATTATTTAGAGAATGTTTGCTGGACTTTCCTCTAGAAGACAAGACTCTTTATGGAAAACATTTATGACTGCCAACGACTACTTTGGACAAAGAATTTTTAAGAGAATAAGATCTTCCTTTTCAATCAAAAAAAGAATATATCACATACAGAACACACATAGCAAAAGAACAACAGAAGAACTGTGACAAAAAATCTTCTTGCTTACTGAAAAGTGTTCACAACTTCATCTCAAGAACTCCAGACACCTCATCTCTCAGTCTTCTTGCTGAAACAATCTTTTGCTGGAGATCAAAGTTCTGAAGACCTATAACCCTAGAGCAAAGCTTCCCTTCCTGAACCAGTCTACATCTCAGGGGGAGCTTTGACAACAAAGATCCACTAGTCTTCTCTCATTTGATTTGAGAACAGAGAAGACAACTTCATTTCCTTTTCCTTTTTATTTTCCTGCTGTAAAAGGGTTCTTGAACTCCCTTCAAAAGTTCTGTCTGGTTCTGAGAACCTTGTCAAAACTCAGTGGTGGCAAGACACCTTATCAAAAAATCCAGCTTTGGTTTTTGAGCACCTTAACAAAAGCTCATTGGTGTCAGGACACCTGATCAACTCATCCTGAGTGGATTCCTACCAAGGGTGGTAGAAGAGTGGATGTACCCAGGTTTTTGGGGAACCACTATATTTCCTTGTGTCTTCTGGATTGTTTGTGTGATTATTGCTGTGTGCTGTGTTCTTAAATTCTTGCTTCTTAAATTTCTTTCTAGCACTCTACACTATAGTGTAAATTAAATTTTATATGTGTTAATATTTTCAAAACTGTGAAACTTATTTGAATAAACTCTATTCACCCCCCCTCTAGAGTTGAGATAGATCTACCCTCACTTTCAAGTACTTTCCCTATGATATCTTAAAGAAGCTTTCCTTCGTCATTCATGTCCTTGCGTTTAATGGCCCTGGTCCCTCGAGCCAAGCCACAGAAAAGAAATGTCCTCGTACGATCATCCTTGTCTAGATAGTCCTCTTGTTCAAAGCTGGAGAGATGGAGATGATGGGACAGTCTTGCAGCCGTCATCTTTATCCTGAGGCCTGCTATCTTACTCTTTATCAATGTGTCCTCATGACGCAGCTTGGAGTTGGCGAAAAACTCAAGAAATTCCTTGTCGAGAACCTTGCACGGGTGCTCGAGAATGTAGGAGAGGCCGGCTTGTTCCAACATCAGGATGATGTTTATGAAATCATCTGAGGCATAAGCAAAACCTGTCCTCACCAATTCACTTCCAGTGAGGAGCCCGGCCGTTGTTTGAGGAGCCATTTTGAACCTAAGCGAGTTAAACCCAAGAAGTTAACTCTTTCTACATCTAGAATTTTGAGGAACTGAACTAGAGGGAGGGATGATCCCTGAAAGTGGAGCTTACGAATTTGAATTTCAAGGGAGCAACTGATGTTACCTTTCACTCGTAGGGTGCAAGGAAGGAGACGCGTAGCAGGTGTAACGTCCCAATTCGCGTTAGGCCCCTCGCACGAGTTTTGAGTCAAGAAACTTGACTTGGGCTCGGGGCACACTAGCAAAAGGTGTCTAGTGCGTTGGATGGAGTGTAGGGTGGATTTATATCCAATGGATCGAAAGAGAATGGCCTAAGGGAAAATCGTCGAGAATCCCCTGGTGATTCTCGCCGATCGTCGAGTATCGCTGGCTGACACTCAACGTACTAAGCTCCAGGTAAATTGGCTAAGGGAAATTTGTTGAGAATGCTCAACGATTCTCGCCGATCGTCGAGGATCACCGACTGATACTCAACGCACTCAATGCCAGGATTTCAGTTAAATTGACAAAGGAAAATTCGTCGAGAATGCTCAACGATTCTCGCCGATCGTCGAGAATGACAGGTCATTCCCGTCGAATTTGACTTGTGTGTTTTCTGCGCCCAGGCAGATTCACCGCCTTGTACAGGCAGACCGGACTGGATTTCGGTATTCACGCTGGATGGTTCCTTAGACCGGGTCACTTCAATATGACCCATTATGGGCGGTCCAATGAGGCGTTGACACATGGAAGAGGTGATTAAACCTAATACATCAGTCTATAAAAAGGGAATTAAAAGCCAAACCCTAGCCTTGCGCCGACCGACCTTGCCATCATCATGGATCTCGCGAAGCCGACGGAAGCAGGGAGAGCTTTTGGAGGAGGCCTTCTCTCTCTCTCCTTCCTTTGCTGTGAAGAACAAGCGCACCAAGCGAGAGATGCCGCAAAGGAGAACGACTAGATCCATGGCCGGGAATGTTGGTACCGCCGGAAACGAGGTGAGCTTCCTCCCCTCTCCCTTGGTGCTAGATCTGTAGATATATTCTAGGAGAGATATCGACTCCATAGAGTCTTGATGGTGAGGAGGAGATTTCCTAGGAAAGCCATGCCTAGGTTTGTTTTCTAGGCTTTAGCCCCCTCCAACCTCTTCATCCTTCAAGGTGAAGATGAGAGAAGGTTTCATGGAGAAATATGGCTTCGTGAGGGTGAATAAGGGTGGACGATTTTTCTGGAGGAGATTTTGGGAGTTTGGTGTAAGGAGGAAGATGAACGGATACCGTTCATCTCGCCTTAAGATGCGTGCAGAAATCGGTTTTCTGCACGCAGCGACCTTCGTGGCCAATTTCGGGGGTGTTCTGATCATATATGGGTTTTTGACTAAACACAAAAGTCGTAGCCCTCAAAATTATCTTTCCAACGAGTGGTTGCATGTTCCCAGGTGATACCTGTAGCCATGGGAAAGTCTGTTCGAATCTGCTGCGGTTGGGGGAAATTCCACCTAGGAAATCTGTACCCTGTACGCAGCAGGCTTCGAGTGGATTTATGGTGTGATGCGATCAAATCTGGGCTTTCGACTAAACACGAAAGTCGTAGCCCACAAAATTATCTTTCCAACGAGTGGTTACACGCACTCGTCAGATCTCTGTAGCCTCGGGAATCCTTGGTCGAAGTGGCTGCCCGGGTTAAGGCTGCACTTAAATTATGGGCTTGTGTAACGTGAAATGCGATGTGGTAGAGTTTAATGTTGTGGTCAGACTCGAGGCTTGGGTGGACTCTTTTGACGTAGGGTTATGAATCTAAATTCATATAACGAGTTGTTGACAAGTTTAATTGAAGGAAGGAACCTGATATAATTGGGTATATATGATCGGGAAAAAGTATAAATGATTTAACCATGGC
The DNA here is from genome assembly GCA_039513925.1 of Platanthera zijinensis. Classification (NCBI taxonomy): domain Eukaryota; kingdom Viridiplantae; phylum Streptophyta; class Magnoliopsida; order Asparagales; family Orchidaceae; genus Platanthera; species Platanthera zijinensis. The sequence continues at coordinate 94,511,328 of CM077084.1, read as the reverse complement.
CATGATACATGTTGAATGGATAAAAAGGGAATTAGTAATCCAATGCTTAGAGTGTCGTCTCCCTACGGGTAGCATTGTGGAAGTAACAAGTGCGGTGTTGACTGTCACTAGTTTGAATGAGATTGAGATGAGTAAAGTTGGGCGGTTGGGCTTGGCCCTCGGTGTTCATGTCCCGAGGCTCCTTCCGCATTTGATGGATGGTTGGGCTTGGTCCTCGGTGTTCAAGTACCGAGGCTCCTTCCATGCCACAATATTGTGAAATTGCATGTGGTATGAGTCGACACACAGTGTCATAATCCCGGGTCAAGGGTAGTGTGGCAGGTCTACGGGCTCGCCAATTGTCACACCGATGGGAGTCGACAGCTAGACCTTGGGCTTTTGGGCTTGGTTCTCGGTGTTCATGTACCGAGGCTCCTTCCGTTCCAAGTGAACGGTTGGGCTTGGTCCTCATGTTTTTCTGAGGCTCCTTCCGTGTCACGCATAGGCCAGTTCGGGGCTAGGATCTTGGTGCTCATTTACCCAGGAGAACCCGCTGAGCCGTAGTACGCATGTGAGCTCCGTTGTTGTGTTCTTAGCGTTGAGGCATACGGAGGCCTAGGCCAGGTAGTGTGGAGACCAGCCTAGTAGTGGAGATGCCCGCTCTACTGTTACCATTTGGCCATGATGGATGACGCCTGAGAGATTAGCTACCTGTTCGAATAGTGGGAACTATAAGTCTGTGTCGACATAGCAGTTGCATGTGCATGATCATGGGTGTGTCATTGCATTGCATTCATAGCATTACACTTCATTGCATACTTAAGACCCTCATCGTATAAGTTTGTATGGGTACTCCTATACGATGAGTTACTTATTGCTGAACGAACCTCAACTTATATGTTTGTATGGGCATCCATATAAGTTGAGTTACTTACTGTTGTAGCTATATACTCTCTTGCTGCTATAGATAGTAGATTTGTAAACTAAGAGCTTGCTTATTATACACTACTATTGTTGCTGCTTATGATATGTATACTCACTTCACCTATTGTACTACTGTTATCTATATATTGTACCTGTTCATTTCTCCGCCCGGTGCCGAGGAGTCGTCGGGGGAGCGGATGTGAAGCCACTTAGTCTTTATGACTAACGGTTGCTACGTCTTCCTTTTTAGGAGGAAACCCCGCAGGTGGAGCAGCAGGCTATGCAGCCGGACAGCCAGCCTAGGACGACAGGGCCTGAAGTGGCGGTACCCTCGCTACCGTCAGTTACAGATGTGAGTGAGAGAGATTTTATTGTAGCCCTTCGAGGCAAATATATTCACATACTCTGATTATGTAGAAGCTTGTTAGCTTCTCTTTTGTGATGATTATGGATATATGCTTAGTGTGGATTGACTTTCTTATACTATTATGGTTGGGTTGGCAATTATGTGTTTATATTGGTTGTTGCCGGCAGAATAGGCATCTTGTGGTACAGGCTAGCCCGTGTGCTAGTGTTACCACAAGGCGGCTGTTCTGGGCATAAGACCCCTCTCGTGCCGTGTCTTGTGTTCCGGGAGGGGGGTCTTACAGCAGGCGGTGAGTAGGTGTAGCCCTAGGGTAGATGCAGACTGAGGCTAATGAGAAGCTTGCATCGGGACTGAAGGGCTGGCGGTGGATCGGTGAGACACTTACGTTGAGCTGATGTCAATGACGGGAATGCTGCGTCGAAGCGAGGCGACGGTCGATGATTGTGGGAGTCGACAGGAGACGACGGTCGACGGGAAGCTGAAAGGTTGTGGAGCGACGGGAGGCAGAATCGTTTCCGCAAGATCCGCAGGGAAGCTGAAAGGTTTTGACTAGGGTCGACGGGAATGTGAACGGTCGTGAAATACCACGGTCGGGAAATACTTGCTAATTCCGAAAGGTCAGAGGATTTTTCCGCTATTTCCGTTCAATTATAACGATCGACGGGAATTCCTGCTAATTTAAGGCTACCGGGTCGACGGGTTAGATGCAGATTTCCGCGAATATGCGATGACATAGGGACTATTGAAGAACATTTTTGACTACGTAACATCGTCGGGTATAGTTCATTTCCTTTTTCCTCTAAACAATGGATAATAATTTTCCATGTCATGATAACTAAGTTGAGTTCATGGAAGGTTAACACTAGAAATAATCACCGGCTTTTTCTTGTTGAGTTCAAAATGTAATAATTGTAGTTGCAACTATTGGAACAAGTCCCTTAAGATTCATAGGACCATTTGACACCCACTTTCTCACATTATCAAGATTTGAAAGTTTATCAGTTTCCACAATAAGGATCATATGGTTATTTTCTTGCGTGTCCTTCCATATCAGGTGTGTATATATATATATGTATATCTTGAAAGTCTCTACATATAAGTTTGTAGATATATGTATATCTATGTAATGCGATTCAATTTTCGAAATTGAATGCGCGTACCTGGGATTACTAGGTAGATCATTTGGATCCACTATTTGAAGTACGACGGGTATCATGTACAAGAAGGACACTGTAGTTAGCATTATCTCTTTTCCCATATTCTTGTTCCATAGCAAACCTGGAACAGCTCTTGTCTAGGTCCCATCATGTTTATGGGTACCTAGACTATCCTGCAAAATAGAATTACATTACCTTAGGAACCCAATAGGTATTTGGTCCTAGGTTCTTGTCAGCATAAAATACAATATGCCTTCCCACAGGATTTCTGACAGGAAGGCTGTCTCTTGCCAAAGGATGTGGACATACCCTTGCCCATGGCACAAAAGGATTGTGCCAACAGTCTATGGAAAAGTTACCCACTTTGCCACATCACCAACACTTATGGATATTGTACCTCCTTTTTTGACCAGATCTACTAACAAAGTTAGTCACGATCCTAGGTCTGAAAGGGGCAGAGCCTGGGAGGTGATGCTTTATTTTCAGCCAGCACACATTCGGGGGCCCCATTGATGCTTGCTACATGTTTGCCAACTCCCTTTTCCTTTTTCCTAGGGTGGGAAGATGTTCTGTGAGAGCTGGTTCTTGCAATGTCATGAAGTATGGGGGCTGAGGCCGTAAATACAAACGATTCATGATGAGCCGTATGTATTTTCTCAGGGGTAGCCATTACAGCACTTGCACTGTGGGTGTTTCCACATGAGGGCTGATCATTCTTGGAGTGACCATGGTTTTTCTTATGGTCATACCTGAAGGAATGATGTGTGCCCTACCTACTCGGTGTGGTGGGTCTGAAAACAGTTTCCCCATTTCTCTACGATTTTATAATTCGTGAGATCCACTCGTTTTCTCCCTTTCTCTTAATAGCATCTACCTTGTAAAAATTAGACACTATCCTCTTCTAGATCTCTAGATGAAACTCTAGATCTGAGATATTTGAGTCCTTCACCTTGATGGATTCCAATTGGAGGTCCATCATGGTCCTCAACTGAGCAATTTCCTTAGCTTGTACTTCAACAAGCAAGTTGCTCTCCTGAAGGGCTCTACGAAGGGAATCAAGAGTTTCAATCTATTGATTGAAGCTTTCAATATCCCTTGCATTAACTGATGGACAATCCTCCGAACTTCTCCTGTCTTAAGGAGATACATGGGGTAAAGAGCAAGAGGAGGAAGATACCTGATCCTGATTTGGCTGATCAGGGTTAGAGTTAAGGTCTGCAGAAGCTGATGTTTCAGCTTCATCACAATTGCATTCCTCAATCTCGTCTTCATTCTCTGATAGAGAAACGGGAGCCCTGATATTGACAGGTTATTCTTGACTTTCATCTTCAGAGATGAGGACCCCCACATCTGCTTCATCTTCTTGCTGGCATTCATTCCAGGCAATCTTCTTTCCTTCCATGAGGTCAGAGATTGTTTCCCACATGGACTTTGTAGTCTTACACTTATCAAATCTTGTAAGAGATGATCCTGACCAAATATCAGAGTTGATCTGTCGTACTAGCTTGTCCAAGTTGAATAGTGAGAGCTCAGTTTCAGACATCTCTGCGGGACTCTCAGAGATTTAGAGATCTTCTCCAGAGTCAGAAGCCCGGGGAATGAAGGGACCCTCTTCCACAATGAATAAAGCACGGGGGTCAATGGCTTCAAGATGAAACTGAACTCTCATTTTCCAGATGGGAAAACATTCTTTTGTGCATGCAGGCAGTCTTAGGGGAGAGACATCTGGGTATAGTTCCATGCTTGAATCTTGTTTTCTCCTCGACACTAGACACAGGATCTTACTCAAGGTGTTAACCTTATTGATGAGCAACCTCCCTCTGATACCACTTGAAAGTATCTTGTGTCGACCTAATCCACCTATGGGGGGATAGGTGTATTGAAGTCTTTTGCGGAATTAACCTGCACAAATAAGCAAACAGAACACAGAAAACACACAAAGAATTATAGTGGTTCCCCGATTTGGGTACGTCCACTTTCCTCCTTCAAACTATCTCCCACCAAGGGACGACTAAGTCACTTCTTCAACCGGATTAAAATCCAATCCTCATACTAGGAGCAACGCTACCCTAACTACGGAAGGAACCCTTCCACAAGTGGAGACACAACTCCACCACAACGGGTTACACCCAACCCTTAAAACTAGGAATGAAAATTCCTTTACAACAAAATTTGAATGTAAAAGAAAATACAAACAACGCTTTTGGAATCCCGATGTCCTTCTTCGTTCTTTGAAACTTGCTTGAAGATTACTAAGAGTCCACAACCGGACTTCTCTCTTGGAAAGAATCTTATCAAGATCGGCGGCAGCAAGTAAATACGGCGGCTATGCTTTGTAGATCCAAACTTCTTGACGAAGCACGCTAGGTCTACAAACGATCTCAGTCGGATCAATCATCTGAACTGATTCAGAATGGAAAACAAGTCTCGTTCTATGAATCGGAATATAAGAGATCTCAAGAGAGATACGTGAGACGCTCTGCTTGCCTCGGTACTGTAGTCGGAAGATCAGAGAAGCACTGAGATAGACGGCGGCGACGAACTTGCGAACGGCTACAAGCGATCGGCGGCTTCCGCGATGCGCTAGGTCACGTTCGGCCTCTTTCGTGTTTTCGTGAATGGTTGTTCTTTGTGGTTCAAAATACGCGTATATATATACCAAAAGCCAACCCTAAAGACCATTGTAGGACCCACAAGGATAAGCCCTAGCCCCGGCCGAAACAGCGCACGGTAAGTTGGTTCAGTCCAGCGAACGGAGGAAATTTGCCTAAGGCAAAATCGGCGGGAGTCGTTTGTGATTCCCGTCGATGTCAGAAGGAATAACTCACGATTCCCATCGATTCTGCATTGGCAGAATCCCAGATGAAATCTGTCAGCAGGAAGAAGTCGGCAGGAGAAGTTATCTGATTCTCGACGAATTGTCGGGAATCACTAACGATTCCCGTCGAAGTCGGCGGGAATCACTAGCGATTCCCGTCGAAGTCGGCGGGAATAACTAGCGGTTCCCGTTGATTTTGACTTGGAAGATTTTCCTTCCTTCTTTTGAAAACTTGGTCTTTGACCCATCCTTGCTCCTTCTACTCTTGATCTTCCTTGACCCTTTATTGGAAAATAAGTACACTCCAATAGAGAGAGCACACGTGAATCAACACACTGATCTACGCAATGAGGGATTACGTTGTGCAGACCCGTGTATATTGACCCACTGCACCTTGACATTGGTTTGTACTTAGCATGGAATAGCTGCAAGCACAACTTGATAGATGATCATTAAATACATTGTGAATCCATCTTAGCTTGACTAGAGTCTTCTTCAAATTCGGGTAGTTGTGGATACAATACCCAACAATTATTTTGACTGCCTGGAAGGCTGTAAAGGATAAGACCTATGATAGGGGTAAATGGTATTCTGAGCAAGTGTGGAACAAGTATCAAGCCGAGCAAGATGCCATTCTTCAGTACAGAAGGAGTGCAAAAGCTGGGAAGTTAACTACTAATGCTCTAGAGCCTAGCAGGTACTTCCCCAAGCCTTTTCACTATTTTGAAAGGCAAAGGATAAAGGCTGAAGAACTGAAGAAGAAGGATCTCAAAGGGAAGAAACCTGCTGATGATACAGAACCTACTGTACAGGAAAAGATTAGATCTGGAAAAGGCATTGTAATTAAGGAGCCTAATCAATCATAGGATAGATAGGCTTATGTATAGAACAAGCTAACTTTTTGCTTTTGATCTAAGGAAAAACATGTAAACCCAGAATTTTCTGATTAATAAATAAAATCAGCTTCATTATTGATTTTAGTTGTTTACATTGTTTGTATGTTATCTTGCATTGAAATGTATGTACATCTATTTTTATGTTCTTTAATATGAGTAATGTATATCTTTGACTAAGGTTTATGACTTCTCCAAATAGGGGGAGATTGTTGGATACACTGAAAAATATGTACTAGATTTGGAGAACCCTCATCTTACTCAATGATATACATTAATTTGTATTTGATGGATGTTTGAGTTTCATTGTGAGGGTGTAAGGTTTGCAAGAAATTTCTCTAAGTACAAGTGTCGACACTTGTGAAGAATTGTGTCGACACCAAGAAGTTGTGTCGACAATGGAAGCAAGGCTTGTGTCGACACCCGAACATTGTGTCGACACCTGAAGAAGAAGCTGTGTCGACACCTAGAATTGTGTCGACACCTAAGGCCGGAATTGTGTCGACACCTAAAGTAGAAGTTGTGTCGACACCCAATAGTTATGTCGACACCAGAAGAAAGGCATGTGTCGACACTCAGTTATTATGTAGACACCTGATGAAGGTTTGTGTCAACACACAGGACTTGTGTCGACACACACTCAACGCCATTTGTCTGCATCAGCTATATCAAGACCAGAAGCAGTTGTGCCGACACACAAAACTTGTGTCGACACACACTCAACGACTTCTTGACAACACTCAATGCCATCTTACAACAATAGCTATACTGATTCTGAAGGCTTGTGTCGATAGACAAGACTTGTGTCGAAACACACTCAACGACATCTCGACATACACTCAATGACATTTGGATATACACTCAACGCCATCTGTCAGCATCAGTTATGTAAAGACCAGGAGCAGTTGTGTCGATACACAAGACTTGTGTCGACACATACAATCAGAAGCTGTGTCGAGTAGCAGAAGAATGACTATATCAACACATGGAGTGTTATGTCGACATCATCAAGACTTGTGTCGACACTTAGTCTATTTGTGTCGACACATGTGGAGCAGTTTGCTGAGTGGTTCATGCTGAGTTGTAAAGTCTTTGAGAAATCAACTGTCATGACTGGTGACTCGATAGCTATCATAACCAACAGGTCTGACACCTTTGTCAGAACTGTTAAAAGGTTGTTACAAACCAGATCAGTCGGTAATCATGAGGAAACTCTATATAAGAGAATGATCCTTGACAACCAGAAAAAATGAGAAAAAACGAAGAACTAAGAAAGGAAGTAATCAAGCAATTATGGGAAAGAGAATCTGACAACAAGAAAAGGGGAAACCCTTAAGAAGGCATATCCAGAACAGTCTGTAAGATAGATACAGATCTAATTCTGAATCTAAGGAAGGAGCTATCTGAAGATCAACTTTTACATCAAGTGAAAATCAACCGTATTTTGTTCAATCAAGAAGCTTTGAAATAGCTAAGTCAGGTTGGATCTGAAGATTCAGTTTATTCAAGAACTTATCAAGAAGCTCACACCAACAGAGAGTTCTATCTGGTGAAATCTCTGTACCCTTTAAATCATTCAATTTTCTTGTAGGATCTTTTGTAAGATCTGTGTTGTAAGCCTGTAATTATAAAGACTGAGGTAGGGCTGAGTGTCTTAGGTGTGGGACTTGTGAAAGTCTGAGTTGTAAGCCTTGTGATAAAGGCTGAGGTAGGGCTGAGGCCTGAGGTTGGATTCTTGGGTAGAATCTGAGTTAAGACTTGTATAAGTCTGAGCTGTAGGAATTGAAAGTGAGGATAGATACAACTCTAGAGGGGGAGTGAATAGAGTATTCAAAAATTATGACACCCTACTCAACTCCCTTAGAGTTAATTTGCGGAATGAGTTTATAGATATTTGAAACCCTAGAGCCTAACACAAAGTGAAGTGCACTAGAGAAAGCTAACTGTAATTACAGTTGAGCTTTGGTCCTATCACAGCAACTAGCAATCCTAGTTATTTCTACTTACAGCCGCAGTGCAATAAATTAATTAAGCAACACAAACGACACAAGAGATTTATAGTGGTTCCCTCTAAATAGGTACGTCCACTCTTCTACCACCCTGGTAGGAATCCATTATAGGTTTTTGTTCAGGTGCCCTGCCACCAACTGATCTGCTTCAGGTAGATCAAGTAGATCCTTTGAGCTTTTGATCAGGAGCTCAAAATACAACACAGGTTTTTGATCAGGTGCCCTGCCACCAAGGTTCACTTTTGAAGGGAGTAATAACCCTTTATACAGGAGGTTGAGAGAGGTTTAGAGGATCTTCTCTATTGTTAAAATAATATTAGAGAAGCAAGTGTATTGCAAAGATCTAGAAAGCTCTAAAGAATCAAGGCTCCCCCTTACTTAGTGATATCCAGGAAGAATTCTTGCTTCAGGGTGCAGGAACTCTTCTGAACTTGTGACAGAGAGCTGTCTTGAAGTTCTTGAAGGAGCAGCTTGAAGAAGACTCTTGATTTGTAATGGATGTTCTTATTCAACAGCTTTTCTTCCTTCTTCTTCTTCTTCTTGAGACTCTGAGTGAATGTTCCTGGCAGCGGGATGAACTCAGGATTAAAGAAGAGAGAGATGAAGAAGGTCGATCTTCTCAGTTGAATGCAACAATATCTGAGAGCTGTATCTCTTCTTGTTTTGAATCTGTATATGAATATCTGTGAGTATATCACTTCTGTGTGTTGTTGTATATATTTTCTTCTTTCAAAAGAAGCTCTTTATATATGGCCCTTTGTAACGGCTCTAATCTGTGTTTGAATTTTTTCTTCTTCTGAGATCTTCGATCTGGGCTGCAAGTAGCACAAAACAAAACATATCATGCAGACAAACATGCTATAAAGGGATAACGCTTTCTAAGAAGCTGCAAATCCAATCTGATAAAAGGAGTACTAAAGAAAGTCACATCAGACTAAACTCTTTACGACCAGAGAAGACTTTTGTGTCTAACGGCTATAAAGGACAGCATGGTAGAATAAAGCAAAACGATATTTCAACTAATAAGACAAAAGACTTTGTCAGATAAAGCTTGACTTATGCACAAAGGATGGGGCAAAGATTGCCTTGAGATGTATGCACAAAATCAATGAAATAATCTTTAATAAAATATGCTAAATAAACAGGAAATAAATCAAATAACAGAAGGAGTACAAAATTACTAAAGGCAGACAAAAGAACGTCGAACGACCCTCGGAGATCGTCTACCGAACCACAGAGATCGTCGACCTATCAGAACAGATAGTCGAACGACACAGATAGTCGAACAATCAAAATAGATAGTTGAGCTATCAAAAAGATAGTCAAACTATCAGATAGTTGAACTATCAAGGCAGATAGTCGAACTATCAAACAAAACAGATAGTCGAACTATCAAACAGATAGTCGAGCTATCAGATAGTTGAACTATCAAGGCAGATAGTCGAACTATCAAACAAAAAGATAGTCGAACTATCAAACAGATAGTCGAGCTATCAGATAGTTGAACTATCCAAGCAGATAGTTGAACTATCAAACAGAACAGATAGTCGACCTATCAAACAGATAGTCGAGCTATCAGATAGTTGAACTATCAAGGCAGATAGTCGAACTATCAAGAAATCTGTCTGGTCAAAAGAAGTCGAGCGGGGTTCGACGATCGACGAGGAAGATACCACAGATCGTCGAGCTAACAAGAGGTTAACTAACTCAGAGATAGACGATCTGCTGACAGACGATAGTCGACCAACTGATAGACGATCGTCGAACAGTTGATAGACGATAGTCGAGCGGCGTTCGACCATAGTCGAACCAAAAACACCTTAACCAAATTTTCATCTGGATAAGTGACAACTCTACAACTAAAGCAATCTAACCAAACAACTAACATTTGACCACAGATAAATCTTAGGTCAAGAAACTAATTGAGAAGACTAAACTCAAATCCAAACTAGGGTACCAACAATCTCCCCCTATTTGGGTTAAGTCTCTCAAAACAAAAACTACAGGAAATAAATATAACTCAGGAAAAGAAACACCTAAGCAACAAATTGCATTAAACAAACAGTAAAAACAATATGACAATAAGTAAAACTTAATAAGCATCAGAATCTGGTTTAGATACAGATGAACTAGGAAGAAAAGAAATTTTTCTGAAAGGATCTAGAGCTTCCTTCTTTGATATCTTTAAATCTTGTTCTCCAATAATTTTAGATTCTCCTGTTCTTGGCACTACTGCTTCTTGGTACTTTTCCATATATTTAGAAGGATCAAAAACCTCAGGTCTAACCTAGAATTTGTCTAGCTCCTTCTTTCTGAATTTAGACATAGTAGTTAAGCCTGTAATATCTTTTCCTTCAGCTTTGGCCTTTCTGATTTGAGCTGATCCAACTAGTTCAAGAAATCTAGCCATCCTGAAATCAGGATTAAGCTCTTGACTTTCATATTCATTTTCACTAGTTGAATCTAAAGGTTTTACAGTTCTGAATTTTGTAGATAGTTTTAGCATACTTGCAGCTGGCTCTCTTTTTTCTTGAATAATTAGGGAAGAAGGAGGAGCAAACTCTGCATATTTCTTACTTGATTTTTCAGAGTAGATAATCCTTTTACCTTTTGAATCAGTTTTCTTTGTTTGAGCTGGCCTTGTGGAAGATATGCTTTTGGTTTCTTTGGAAGATGATGCTTTTCTCTTGGGAGAAGGAGGAGGAGAAAAAGATGGCTTCTGATATACTACCTCCTTTACTTGCTCTCTTGTATCAGCTTCTTGCCTTTGATATCCAGATTGGGATCTGCTTTGATATCCTGGATTGCTTCTTCTTTGATGAGCTTGAGATGGAGTGAACCTAGCAGAAGGGGCTGAAGGATTTGCAGACATATTTCCAGAAGCTCCTGCACTAGGAGGTGGAGGAGGAGGACCTCTAGGGGTCCACTTTGGAGCTGGACTATCATATCTTTTACTTTTCTTTCGCTGCTTTTGCTGATTTTTGGATAATCCCATCCAATGTTGGTATTCTTTGGATTTGGGATCTATCCCTTTCAGTATATAATAAGGAATGTCATGATAACGATTAGGAGGAGGAGGAGCAGCAGCTTTCCTTTTTCTTTTAGCTGCTTTCTTCTTCTTAGACTCTTCTGAATCATCAGAGTCATCCTCATCCTCAGAATGAGATGATGGAGGTTGATCATAAGGATCAAAAGCCTCTTGCTCAGGTTTTTCTTTATCTTTTAATGCAGATTTCTCTTTCTCTTCTTCTAAGGCATCCTATGCCAGAAGAGTATCCAGATCTAGTCCTGGGGTGTCATCCCAGTCTGTGGATTTTTCTTCTTGAACATCTGAAACTTTTTATTTCTCAACTGCAACTGTCTTGAGGACCAGTTCATCATGCACACCTGTCTGAGCTGGAGGAGAAGATACAGGATCTTGAATGGCAGGTTCTTGCACTGGTTCTGGAGCTGGTTTTAGAGCTGGTTTTGTAGCAGGTTCTTGAGTTGCTTAAACTTCTTGAACAAGATCTGTAGTATCAGAAACACAGATTTGCTAAATGGAATTGAAACATCCCTTCTAGGTATTCACAGACTAGCATGTCAGTTAACATGTCAAGGAATTGAGTTAATGAATTACCTTCAGGATTTTCTTCAGAATTTCCTAACTCCCACAAGTCATCTAGAAAGGAGGTAATGACTCCTTCTAGAAACAGAGCAACTATGGGAGTAGAAGCTTCTTCAAGGCATACTTTGAAAGCAAATTCTGCTTCCATTATGATATCGGATGGCCTCTGAACTGGTGCTGGTTTTGCAGATGATAAGGAAGTGTCAACTGGAACTGTTGTTTCTTCTTGAATTTCTGGAGCTGTTGTTTCCTCTTGAATTTCAGCTTGGGGATCTGCTGGAAGAGTAACAAGGGGCAGTCCTGAGGCATCTTCCTCGAACATCTCCCCCTGCCTGATTTCAGTAAAAACTGAAGTCAGGCCCCTAACTGAAGAGGGCTCAGCAGACTTAGAGAGGGCTATGATGGAGGATGTCAGGGAAGAGATGGTAGAAATAAGAGGGGCAATTTCTTCTCCAATCATGGTTTTGATTGAAGGAGTAATTAGCTCCAAGATGTTTGCAATGAAAGCTGGGGTTATTTCAAATGATGGTGGGGGAATCACAGTAGATGGAGGATCATCAGGGACGGTGGTCTCCTGATGAGATATGTTGTGAACTGGTGATTGATGGGTGGATACAGGAGGATCAACATGATCTGAATGAGAAATTGGTGACTGAGGTGGAGTGTGGAGAGTCTCAGAAACCAATAAATCAAAACTAGTATGAGAAATCCTAGTAAGATGTGAAGGAAGTGGAGATGCTGGTGATGATGCATGGAGAATAGTGGAGGAATCAAGAAGAAGAGAGACAGTGGATGTGGATGGTAATGCAGAAGTAGATGGCACTTCAGTAGAAGTGGATGGTAATGCAGATGTAGAAGAAATGGGGGGAATGAAGGAGCCTTCTTCATGTAGGTGGGGAGTGACTGAAACAGTCCTGGTGCTCTCAGATACAACAGGTGCTACCCCAGCTGGTGAAGGCTTCTGAATGCTCCTTTTCCACTTAACAAATAGGGTTGGGTCCATTTTCTTACTGGCATTGATGGAAGTAGCAACTGTTCTCAATAGTTGGGGATATTTCTCTTTTAAGAAAATTCCTATCACCCTTCCAAGGGTTACTTCCTTCTTACTGTTCTTCTTTCTTATCAAATCAAACAATATCCCTGCCCAATCTATCTCTTTCTTGTTAATAATTGCACTCATCAGGGCAAACTGCTGCTTGGTTATATTATCATGAGACGAGTGCTTACCTAAAAGCACTTTTCCAACCAGTTCAGCTAAGAACTTAATCCTCAACGGGAAGTTCACTTTCAGCAACTTTGTAGGGATACCCTCAGCATGACCTAGCTCGATGAGCATCCGTCTATATTCTTGAATATCTTGGTAATATTCTTCTTGACCATTCATCAATCCGAAAATTTCAGTCAGAACGGCGGGAGTCAGAATTACCTCTTCGCCGCCTATTGTCCCGGTCATGGATTCATCGCTGGAAGACGAAGAATAAACCCATTCTTTGATTCCTGGGATGTTGATCTTAATCCTTATTGACATAAGCTTTTCCAAACCTTGATCCTTGCAGAGCTGTAGCATCTCTATGATCTCTGCATCGCAAGCACTGAACGAGTCGAAATCCATGCTGAAACCGGCGTCAAACTTCATCGCTGTCAGGAGAGCTGGAGCAACCGTCATTGATTTGGTTGGAGATGACGACGAAGACGAGATGGCAGAAGGCGCGGGGCAGAGCTCAAGTAGAAAGACAGAATACGAAAAGACAAGCTCTGTCGACTACTAAAAAGACGATCTCTTAACCTAGGTCGATCATCGGTTTTATATTAAAACATCAATCGTCGATCTATTTTAACAGAAACTGGAGACGATAGTCGAACGGTCATTCGACGATCGTTTCCTGAAGCAGAGTAGTCGATCAATCGTTCGACTATTTCTGTCTTCACAAACAAACAAGCCGTCGTCACCCATAGGTCGACGATAGGCTCGACCTGTTCGACTATCGTCGAACGTCGTTCGACGATCTTCAAACAGATTTTAACACGGCAGAAGTCACACTTAGTCTTTTCCATTAATCATGCCTAGTTGAACTAAAAAGAACAGATGCTTCTGTTCATCTAAGGGCTTGGTGAAAATATCACCTCTCTAAAGGTCAGTAGATATAAACTCAAGGCTGATCTTGTTCTTTTCCACACAATCTCTCAGGAAATGGTGTCTAATCTCAATGTGATTGGTTCTAGAGTGGTGTACAGGATTTTGTGCAATGGAGATAGCACTGGTACTGTCACACATGATTTTGGTGTTCTTGTGTGTGTACCCATAATCCAAAAGCTGGTTTTGAATCCACAGGATCTGTGAACAACAACTAGCAGCTGCTATATATTCAGCCTCTGCAGTTGAAGTTGAGACAGAAGCCTATTTCTTACAGAACAAAGAGACCAATCTCTCTTCCAGGAACTGACATGTTCTTGAGGTACTTTTCCTGTGAACTCTACAACCAGCATAGTCAGAATAAGAGTATCCAATTAACTCAAATTCTGATTCAGCTGGGTACCATAGTCCTAAATTTGGACATCCCTTCAGGTATCTCAAAATTCTCTTGAGAAGAATCAAATGAGATTCCTTGGGGTTGACCTGAAATCTAGCACATAGTTATGTGGCAAACATTATATCTGGTCTACTTGCAGTTAAATACAATAGGGAACCAACAATGGCCCTATAGTTTTTCTGATCAACTGGCTTACCCTGATAATTAGAATCTATAACTACATTAGTAGCCATAGGTGTATGCATTGCTGAAGCATCAGCCATCCCAAACTTCTTTACCAATTCCTTGGCATATTTGGATTGGGAGATTAAGATGCCATCAACATATTGCTTTACTTGGAGACCAAGAAAGTAAGACAGCTTGAAAGTGAGGGTAAGATCTATCTCAACTCTAGAGGGGGGGTGAATAGAGTATTTTAAAATAATTTTTCACAGTTGAAATAAACAGCACATATAAAGTTCAATTTATGATATAGTGTAGAGTGCTAGTAAGAAGTTAAAAACCAAGAAGTAAAGAGCACAGCACACAGTAGACAAATCACACAAACAAACCAGAAGACACAAGGAAATATAGTGGTTCCCCAAAAACCTGGGTACATCCACTCTTCTACCACCCTTGGTAGGAATCCACTCAGGATGAGTTGATCAGGTGTCCTGACACCAATGAGCTTTTGATAAGGTGCTCAAAAACCAAAACTGGATTTTTTGATAAGGTGTCTTGCCACCACTGAGTTTTGACAAGGCTCTCAGAACCAGACAAAACTTTTGAAGGGAGTTCAAGAACCCTTTACAGCAGGAAAAAGAAAAAGGTAAAGAGGTGAGATTGTCTTCTCTGTTCTCAAATCAAATGAGAGAAGACTAGTGGATCTTTTGTTGTCAAAGCTCCCCCTGAGATGTTGAATGAATCAGGAATGGAAGCTTTGCTCTAGGGTGATAGGTCTTCAGATCTTTAGATCTCCAGCAAAGAATTGATTCAGCAAAGAGGCTGAAAGATGAGGTGTCTGGAGTTCTTTGAGATGAAGCTTTGATCACTTTTCTGTAAGCAAGAGGTTGGTTATCTTTCACAGCTTAATTCTTCTTGTTCTTCTGTAACAGTGTGTGTCTCTTGATTCTATTGTATATTGACTCTGGATTAATTCTCTCTGAAAGTAATGTTAGAGAAGACGATCTTATTCTCTGAATATAATTCTTCCAAGATAGCCGTTATCAGACATTAAATGCCTTCCATAAATGATTTGTCTTCTAGAGGAAAGTCCAATGAAACATTCCTGAATAATTCCTTGAAACTTGTTCAAGAATAAATGAAAACAGCTGGCAAATCTTCTTGAAATTAAATGCTGAGAGAATTCAAAAACATTCCAAAGACTGGCAGCATTTGAATCCTTAAGAACGTCGATCTCTCAAAATAAACGTCGATCTGAGCTCCACGATCGTCGACCAGAGCTCAGAGAAGTAATAAATCATTCTGACAGAAAATGTCGATCTGAGATCGATTTTCTAAGTTCTTGGTCTGGCAGAAATAGTCGATCTGATTAAGACAGAGATCGTCGACCTAGACTTCAACAGAAAACGTCGACCTGAAGCAAACAGAGATCGTCGACCTAAACTTTCCCAGAAATAGTCGACCCAAGCACAGCCAGAGATCGTCGACCAAAGCTCGACGATAGTCGACCGAAGCCAGCAACAAGCAGAAGGCTGAGGATATAAGTAGTCGACCAGAGCTCGACGATCGTCGACCTGAGCTCGACAATAGTCGACCGTCGTTCGACTATTTTTATCTCTTTACTTAGCTTGAAATCCTGAGCTTGAATGGTCCTTGGGGGCAGCTTCAAACCTAAGTTCTAAGCCCTAGACTCATTCTAATGTTGACCTTTACACTATACAACTAGGTCAACCTGGCTTCCTAAGAGACATAGTGATCCTTGCCCAAATTAGTAATAGGATGTTCCAACAATCTCCCCCTATTTGGGTTAGGATTACTATTTACAAACAGAAATAGGAAATAAATAAGCATACATCAACACAAAAGCTAAATCAATACTGCAGAGGAGATATATAGCAGCAATGCAGATCACAGATAAAAAGACAGCAAATATCCAAGGGAGAATGATGTTCAGCTTACACAGATCACTTCTTTTCAGTTCCCTTTTTAAACAAGATTTCTCTGTTAGGATTCTGACTTTCTTTCTATGATCTTCTGTCGTCCTCTACACCTAGAGAAGTTTGAGATCTTGGCCTTGGAACTACAGCCTCTGGGTGCAGCTTCATATAGTCTTCTGGATTAAAAAACTTTCTAGAAGCATATCTTTCCAATTCTTTCTTCCTTTGATCTGACAAAGTTGTTATATTTGAGATGTCCATGCCTTGCTCTCTGGCTTTCTTTAATTGATCAAGAGCAGCTAGTTCTTTCATTCTTGCTGTTCAAGATAAAGGATTGTTCTTAGGATCCTCAAAAGGAACAGGAGGTTCTTACCTGTTGAGAGATTCAGAAGCAGGAGGGGTCCTGGAAATAATTGAGTCTTTCAGCCTGTAAGGGAAAGGACCTGAAGAAGAGTCAGAGTGGCCTTGTCCTTCCCTTTGATAAGATCTTTGTCCTCTCTGATTTCCTCTATATTGATCTCTTCTGGATTGATATCCCCTTTGATGCTGTCCCCTTTCATAGGATCTCTGATAGGACTGGGAAGAACTGTGTCTGGAAACTGGAGCTTGAGGGGCTGAGCCTGATCCAGAATCTGGAGGAGGAGGAGGAGGAGGCTGATATTGAGAAGATCCTTTTTCATACTTGTCTAGCTTCCTCTTCTTCTTCATAGCCTTTAATTGATTCTTGGAGTACTGCATCCAAGGCTCAGATAAGGGGCAGTCATGCAAGATATAGTAGGGAATATCATTGGAGTCCTTTGCTTGAGCTGGGGAAACAGACATCATTGCTTTGCTTCTAGCTTTCCTTTTCTTGACAATAGTGCTAGCAGAATCATCAGAATCTGTCCTGTATTGATCACTCTCAGAACTCTGAGGTTGATCATACAGATCATCAATTCTTCTGATATACTCTTCTTGAGCTTTAAGCTTTGCAGAAACAGCAGGAGCAGGAGGAGAGGGAGCAGCAGCAGAGCAAACAGAATCAGCAGCAGAAGTATCAACAAGCACATCAGAATCAACAACAATATCAACAGAAAAATCTACAACAGCAGTGGCAGCATCATCAACAAGAGGCACAATGGCCTTAGTAGCATCATCAGAGATGGACATAACAACATCCACAGCCTTCCAAGAATTTATATATGCTTCAATTTGGCTGGGATTACAGACAGAAATTGGCACAATGGCCTTAGACAGATCTTCAGAATGAGGAACTGGCAGGAATCTGAAGTATCCAGCATTAAACTTGGAGAGCAGGCTCTGGAGGTTCATTGCAAAAACTACTTCATATGGCATCTCCCCCTGCCTTGGTTCAGAGATAAGTGAATCAAGGCACCAAGAAGATGAAGTTGCCTGAGAGGAAATGAAGGATGATAGCTTGGAAGACAGCTCCTTGATATGGGCCAGGAGTGGAGCCAGAGAGGTCTCCAGTAATGAGGTTAGCTTTGGAGCTAACAGCTCATATAACCTGTCAGCCAGGGCTGATAGATCTACATGCTCAAGAGGGGCTTGAGCAGAGGTAGGAGAGAAGGTTGTTGAAAGGATGTTGGCTGGAGCTGGTGGCATGGGGAAAGAGGAGATAGGAGGTAAGGGAATGGATGGTTCTGATATAGGAAAGGAGGAGATAGAATGAGGTGAGGTGGAGATAGAAGGGGTAAGAGAAGGAGTGAAGATAGGTTGAGAGAAAATGTCTTCCATCATTTGTTGGAATGAGGAGGTAGAGGGAGGCTCAGGAGGAGAGGAGGGATGAGAATCATCCATAAAGGATTCATCTAAAAGAGAATATGATGGAGTGGAAAAGGATGGGTTAGAGAAGAGAGGAAGGTATACCTCAGAGGTAGATGCTGTAGGGGATGAAATTGGTGAAGAAATGATAATTGGGGAAGATATGGCTATGGTAGAGATTGGAGGTGAGGATGAAATGGCTGGGGTAGAGACAGCTGAAGGAGAAGGAGGAGTAGGCAACCCTTCTGCTGGTGCAGAGACCAGGGGTGGAGTGACTAAGACAGTCCTTGTGCCTGAAGTAGGAGTCGATGCAGCAGCTCTGGAGGGATTGATGATCTGCCTGTCCCATTTGCCAAAAAGGGCACAGGAGAGCCTCTTGGATGCATTAATGAACATCCCAGAAGAGGTCAGCAACTCAGGGCATCTGAAATGCAGATAGACCCCTAGAATTCTCCCAAAGCTGACAGCAGTCTTATTCAGCTTTTTCTTAATCAGATTGAAGAAAATTGATCCCCAGTTTAGATGTTTCTTATCCAGCAGAGCTCCCATCAGACAAAACTGATATCTTGAAATTGTATCATGGGCAGAGTGCTTGGCCAGCAACACTTTCCCAACTACATCAGCCAAAAACTGAAATTCCAATGATAGATTCTTCTTCAGCAATTTATTAGGATTCACAGCATTGTGACCCATCCGATCAAGCATGGAATCATATTCTTCTCCAGATAATTCGATAGAGTCTTCTCCAGTACTGAGATGAAACACTTCAGTTAAGAGAGTCGGGGATAGTTGTACCTGGGTCCCTTTTATGAAGCCGATGACAGAATTCTCATTCTCATCTATCGCAGAATAGCACCATTCTTTTATTTGATCTGAAACAATTTTCATTCTGGTAGTCATTATTTCCAACAGCTGCTGATCTCTGAACAAACTGAGAATGTCCTTGAAGCGTTGATCGCTTCCATCAAACGAGCTTATATCGATATCAAAACCGGTATCAAATTTCATCTTCGAAAGGGCGGCAACAGTTGAAGCCATCTGTACCTGCAAAGATTGAACAAACGCGACCAAGTGTAGAAGGTTTTGGAGGGAAAGAGAATTTGTAGAGAGTATGAAGGCGTAAACGACGAGCGGTGGCCGAAAAATGATTTTATATTAGGGTTCGATGCGAAAAAGGAAAATCGTAGTGCTCAGTTCGACAGTATGTCGATCTCAGCTCGACGATTTGGGCTACAGAGGGAATTTGAAGAGATGCCAATAGCGTTGATCTCCGTTCGACGTTATTGAGAGCGTCGAGCTCCGCTCGACGACCAAGGAACAGACAGAAGGAAAGCCTAGATCTAACGGCGGCGCTGAACTCAGATCGACGCCTCAAGAACCGTCGATCTCCGGTCGACGATTTATGGGAAAACGTCGATCTCCGTTCGACGTTTTCTGGGAAAACATCGAGCTCAGTTCAGAGACAGAACTTATTCTACAGACACAAAAAAGAATTGATTTTTAAGCCTAGTCTTGGTCTGTTTTATCTTTTCAAAATCTTGTAATTTAATTTAGGCTTCCTCCATCTAACATGCCTAACTGATTTAGGAAGAAACTGTGTTTCTTTTCATCCAAGGGTTTGGTGAAAATATCTCCCCTTTGCAAATCAGTAGGAATATATTGAAGTTCAATTTTATTTTTCTCTACATTGTCTCTTAGAAAGTGATGCCTAATTTCTATGTGTTTTGTCCTACTATGGAGGACTGGATTTTGTGCTATAGAGATAGCACTAGTATTATCACAGAAGATTTTAGACTTCTCTAAGTTGTAGCCATAGTCTAAGAGCTGATTCTGTATCCACAATATTTATGAACAGCAACTGTCTGCAGCCATATACTCAGCTTCAGTAGTTGAGGTTGACACAGATATTTGCTTCTTACAAAACCAGGAGACAAGTCTGTCATCAAGGAACTGACATGTTCCACTGGTGCTTTTCCTGTCTATTCTGCATCCAGCATAATCAGCATCTGAAAATCCAGTTAAGTCAAATGCTGAATCTTTTGGATACCAGAGACCTAGATTTGGACAACTTTTCACATACCTAAGAATCCTCTTAACTAAGATTAAGTGTGACTCTCTAGGGCTAACTTGGAATCTAGCACAAATACATGTAGCAAACATTATATCAGGCCTACTAGCTGTAAGGTACAATAAAGAGCCAATTATTGCTCTATATGTTGTCTGATCAACAGGTTTCCCATGTTCATCAGCATCTATTACAGCATTTGAGGGCATGGGTGTTTTCATACATGATGCATCAGACATACCAAATTTCTTAACCAATTCTTTTGCATACTTGGTTTGAGAAATAAATATGCCTTCAGCATGTTGCTTGACTTGCAGTCCTAAGAAGAAGGACAACTCACCCATGCTACTCATTTCAAATTTAGAATGCATAAGCTTGGAAAACTTTTTGCACAATTTTGAATCAGTAGAACCAAAAATAATGTCATCTACATAAATTTGCACTAGTAGGGTATGGGACTTATGGGTTCTAATAAAAAGAGTTTGGTCTACTCTCCCCCTAACAAAATCATTTTCTAGAAGAAAGCATGCTAGGGTCTCATACCATGCTCTAGGAGCTTGCTTGAGACCATATAATGCTTTATGCAATTTGTAAACATAATCAGGGTGAGTTAGAGAGATAAAACCTGGAGGTTGTCTAACATAGACTTCCTCTTTGATGTCCCCATTGAGAAATGCACTCTTTACATCCATTTGGTACACTTTGAAACCTTTGTGAGCAGCATAGGCTAGGAATATTCTGATGGCTTCTAACATTGCAACTGGTGCAAAGGTCTGATCATAGTCTATTCCTTCTTGTTGAGAGTACCCTTGAGCAACTAGCCTTGCCTTGTTTCTGACTATAACTCCTTGATCATCCAGCTTGTTCCTGAATACCCACTTTGTTCCAACAATGGGATGATCCTTTGGCTTAGGCACTAGTTCCCAAACCTTGTTCCTTTCAAATTGATGCAACTCCTCTTGCATTGCAATGATCCAGTGTGGATCTTGCTCTGCATCTTGAATGGATTGAGGCTCAATTTGAGATAGGAAGCAAGTGTGCATCAGGTTCTGGTTGACCTGATTTCTAGTTTGCACACCAGCTGAGATCTCTCCAATTACTTGGGTGATTGGATGATCTCTTGTTGTTACTAAATCAACAGGGAGTGTTGATTGTTCACCAGCCTGTGTTGTTGTCTCCTCTAGTGGGACAGCAACTGGCTCTTCAGGATGATTTTCTTCAAGATGTTGAACTTCTTCTTCATCATCACTGCTCTCATTCTTTTCAGCAACTTGTAATTTGTTCAAGTCTTCAGCTAGAGAATGTACCTGCAAAGGTTCTATGGTAGAAGCATTCTTCTCCTTGAAAGACATGTTAGCTTCATCAAAAATAATATGAACAGATTCTTCAATTTTACAGGAAGATTTATTATAAACCCTATAGGCCTTGCTGATCATGGAGTATCCCAGAAACACTCCTTCATCAGCTTTAGCTTGAAATTTTGCTAGATATTTCTTGTCATTATTATGAATAAAACAAGTGCAACCAAAAACTTTAAAATAGCCTATTTTAGGTTTCTTCCCTTTGAGCAATTCATAGGGAGTCTTGCCCTTCAGTTTGTGTATCAGGCTTCTGTTCAACACATAGTTAGAGGTGTTCACTGCCTCAGCCCAAAAGGATAGAGGTAGGTGAGCATCTGCCAATAATGTAGTTGCAGATTCAATGAGTGTTCTATTTTTCCTTTCAGCTACACCATTTTGTTGAGGAGTTCTAGGAGCTGAGAAAGTGTGCCTGATCCCTTCACTCTGACAGAACTCTTGCATGAGAAGAGAATCAAACTCTGTCCCATGATCACTTCTGATCAGGGCAATGTGAGTGTTGAACTCAATCTGAATGCATTTGAGAAAATCTGTCAAACACTTGAAGTTATCAGACTTCTTCCTCAGAAAGAATACCCAAGTGAATCTTGATAAGTCATCTACAACCACTAAAGTATAGGATTTCCCTCCTAGGCTTTGCACTGATATGGGTCCAAAAAGATCCATGTGCAACAGGTACAGAATCCTAGGTGAATCACTCTTATTAATTGATTTAAAACTACTTTTAGTTTGCTTGCCTAATTGACAAGCCTTGCAAAGTCCTTCCTTTTTGTAGGGACCAGAAGGTAGTCCTCTAACAAGGTTGTCTTTGGATAGCCTAGCAATGGTTCTAAGGTTAATATGCCCTAGTCTCTTATGCCATAAGATATTAGGTTTTGAAATGGAATTGAATAAACAGATATCTACTTTAGAAGAAAGAAAATCTACTAAGTAAATGTTACCTGTCCTTTTACCTATTAACACAGTTGTGTTATTTTCTGACTTGACCTTACACAGGGATTTGTTGAAGGTCATCTTGTATCCTTCATCACATAGTTGACTGATACTTATCAGATTGTGCTTCAGCCCTTCCACATATGCCACCTTCTTAAAAGTGACTGAGCCTATCTGAGCAGCACCATATCCTTTGGTTTGACCAAAATTTGAATCACCAAAAATCACCTTGGGTCCAAGTTTGGTTATGAAGGATGATAGGTTCTCCTTGTTCCCTGTCATGTGCTTTGAGCACCCACTATCCAGATACCATTGTTGGTTAGATACTGGATAGGTCTTCACCTGCACATAAACAGCTTATTTGTTTTTGACCCAGTTAACCTTGGGCCTAGGTTGATATTGTTGGGTCTTGTTTCCACAATGACCTTAATTTGAAGAAGCCCTCCTAAAACTAAAATGAATTGCTGTTGTATTTGATGTACTTGTTTAGATGTGCTTGCAGGACTCTATTGTCAAGTGTAAACCAATGTCAGTCTACAGTGGGTCACCTAGCACAGGACCATACAATGTAATCCCTCATTTTGTGATCCATGGTGTTGACCCATGTATAGCCTCTCTATTGGGATACACTTCACTTCACAAGCATTTGAACTCATGGGACCTTGAAGTGTTGCTGATCATTAGTAGGAGAAATGGATTTCCAAGGGAGAAATTATTCCAAGTCATATACTCGAGTAGTTCAAAGGATATACTCGAGTAGTCCAAAGAACATACTCGAGTAGATACTATGATACTCGAGTAGTTCTTTGGATATACTCAAGTAGTCCAAAGAACATACACGAGTAGATACTATGATACTCGAGTAGTTCTTTGGATATACTCGAGTAGTCCAAAGAACATACACGAGTAGATACTATGATACTCGAGTAGTTCTTTGGATATACTCGAGTAGTCCAAAGAACATACACGAGTAGATACTATGATACACGAGTAGATGCTTTCACTTACTCGAGTATCTAGTTTTTCCTCTCTCAGAATTTTGCCTAAGTATTCCTACACGAGTGGTTATCTATATACTCGAGTAGTTAAACTAATATACTCGAGTAGACCAAAGTCAAGTACTCGAGTAGTTAAATTTATATACTCGAGTGGATCGACTTACTTGAGTAGTTCAGCTGATATACTCGAGTATGTATTTACCAGATACTCGAGTCAGTTCTTCCAGATACTCGAGTAGGTTGCTCAGGATACTCGAGTAGTTTATACCATAATCGAGTAGTCTGGTTTTTCACAGATTATTTTCCAAGTCCAGACTATACGGGATTATTTCATATCCTCTAATATGATTGGTCCACGTGTACATGATTAAGGTTGGATTTGACCGTTATAGAGATCTTATAAATAGGTCTTGTCAAAACGTCAAACCCTAAGAAGTATTTTTGAATCTAATTTCTATCGCTCGCATCGGGAAGCCGTCAAGTTCACGCCGACATATTCCTGTTCATCTTCTTCGTCGCCGATCTTCTCCGATCCAAGGATTCAGACAAGAAGTTTCAGAAGATCAAGCTATTCTCAATCGACAGATCCAACTCTTGATCTTGCTGATTCAAGTTTTTCAGATCTAAGAGATTTCGCTTTGTCTTCCTCGATCTATTTTCTGCCGAGCCCTAACTCTGAAGAAGGAAGAAAGGATTGAAGATCCAGATCTGAATATCTCTATTTGTATATTTTTGTATACATCTTTTACTCTTGTAGGAGTCTTGACTTCGAGTTCTGTAGATCCGGTTTGGATCGAGATTTGTAGGAAGGTTTTCTTCCGAGTGTAGATCCAGTTGGGATCGAGTTTTGTAGGAACGTTGTTCCGAGTTGTAGGATCGTTTTGATCCGAGATAGTGGAGTAGCCAAGTCTAGTGGTTTACTAGATTGGTGAGGTGAAAGTGGATGTACCCAAGGTTGGGGAACCACTATAAATCTTTCGTCATCTGTGATTGCTTGGTATTGTGCTGTGCTAGTTCCTTAATTTTTTATTCCGTAAATAGACGCACATCTCACCTATTCACCCCCCTCTAGGTGATTTAGGTAGACAACTTCCTCTCTCAATTGGTATCAGAGGGGGAGGTTGATCGTTAAAAGGTTAACACCTTGATCTGATCCTACCTGAGTTGTCTTTAGAGAAGTTTCAAGCATGGACAGAGCCAAGGATTTTTCTAAGCTCCCAGTGTGCAATAAGGCAAACTTTCCCATGTGGAAAGAGAGAATAAAACTTTACATGGAAGCTATTGACCCCCGCTTATTCATGATAGTGGAGGAAGGCCCTTATATCCCTATGACTGTCTCCACTAGTGATCCTACAAGGGAGGTGCCAAAGAAGTTGATGGATCTTGATAAGAATGAGATTGCACTTGTCTCCTTAGACAAGAAAGCCAAGAACATCATCGCAAGTGCAGTCAATGATTCTATGTTGCAAAACCTCATTCACTGCCAATCTGCCAAGGAAATGTGGAGATCTCTAATTATCTTGATGGAAGGTACAGAAAAAGTAAGGGATGATAGAAGATCCCTTCTTAATCAGAAGTATGAAGCCTTCAAGCAAGGACCAAAGGAAGCTATTGCTGACACATATGAAAATTTCTTCAAGATTGTCAATGGTTTAAGGAACTACGGCAGAGTGTTCACAGATGGTGAACTAAACGACAAGTTCCTAAGATCCTTGACAAAGGATTGGGACAACAAGATATGTGCCATCAGAGAATTTGGAAGATTAGTAGAGACTGACCCTCAGAACCTCTTCGGAAAGCTTATGTCATATGAGCTTCAAATCAATAATAGAAAAGCTGAAGAAGAATGCAACAGGACCTCATCCCAAGATATGTCAGTTGCTCTAAGGGCAGACAGCTCAAGGAAGGCCAAAGCTGCTTCCACTCAAGGAGACTATGAAGAAGAAGAGTCCGAGCCAAGCACCTCAGGCTCAGATTCATCAGATGAAGAGTTTCATCTTCTCTCCCGACAATTCAAGAAGTTTCTTAGCAATAAGAAACAAATGAGAGAAAATGATTCCTCGTTCAGAAGATCACGTCCTGATGGTGATCGTCACAGCAGACATGACAGGTATAAATCTAAACCGAACAAACATGTTTCTTCTAACGTTGTTTGTTATTCCTGCAGTAAGCCAGGGCATATAAGCACTGAGTGCCCTCTGAAGAAGAAAGAAGGAAGAGGCATAGAAAAGAATTCCCCTCAAGGGAAAAGGAAGAAAGAAAGAAGCTTCATTGCCAAAAAGCCAAAGACCCTCAGTGACTCTGACTCATCTGAGTCAAGTGCAGATGAAGAAGCCTACTTCGGGCTTATGACTTTTTCTGACCAAGAGGACAAAGACAACGGTAACTCCTCATATACCGGGAAGGTAAATTCTCACACACCTCTTTCTGCCTCAGATTCTGACTCAAATAGTCATGATGGCTACTCTTCTGGGGAGGATGATTTTGAATTGGTAAACCAGTATCAAGTCTTATTGACTGCATTTGACAAATGCCGGAAGGTAGTCAAATCGCAATCAAAAGAGATTGAATCCCTCAAAGAGGTGGAATCAAATCTGAGGGAGGAGATTGACCAAATGACCCCTCTCAGAGATGAAGTTCAATCTTTGAAGGAGGAAATCAAAGACTTTACTGAATTAGTAAATCATAAAGATTTTCTCCTGGATGAATTGGAAGCAAAGCTAGTCATTGAACGAAAGCTGGTTGAAACTCTCACCATGCCTACAACTGTGCTTCCAATCACTAATGGAGAAACCTCCTTTGGGAAAAATAGTAGTATAGGACATAAATCAGCCAAAGGTAAAGGCAAGGCCTTCCCAAGCCAAACCGTTGCCTTACTGAAATATGATCCTTACAATCATGGGCCAAATAAGAAGAAGACACCGAAAGCTAAAACTGGTGTAACAAAGGCCAAGGAGACAAGGAAGCCATGTACCTGTTGCAATCATGAGGCTTCCTCCTCCAAGTCAGTTGCTCTTGCTAGACCCCCCATCCATAAGGTAAAGCAAGAGAACAAGAGAAGGTACAACAGGTTTAACTGTTGGTGTTGTGGCAAGGTTGGTCACTTCGCCATAGATTGCTGGTTTAATCCCAGCTATGTTTTAACTCCTCAAGTTGATAGTGTGAGAAAGACCACTCATAATGTTAACTCTCATAGGGGGAGGATACTAACAAAAGACCTAGGACCCAATCTTGTTTGGGCTCCTAAGGGATTCTAATCTTGTTTATGCAGGTATGTCCATAGGCCAATAAAATTCTTATCTGGCAATTGGACAAGTAGTTGTTCCAGAAAATTCTTGGAACTAGAAGATTAAGGGGGAGTTTCTAGTAGTCCCCTATTTAAAGTGGTCCGAAAGGGGGAGAGCAAAATGAAATGGTTTATAGAGATGAAAAAGGAAAAGAAAATGCAAATCCAAATGAAGATTTTAGTAAGGGGGAGAAATGCAAAGCAATTCTAGTTAAGAAATGTAAGTCAATGCATTCTCTTTTACGTCATATTGTTTTAATATCTCTGTCAATTCAATTTAGTAGATGGTGTTCTGACTTCTTCAAATAGGGGGAGATTGTTGGGTCTTGTTTCCACAATGACCTTAATTTGAAGAAGTCCTCCTAAAACTAAAATGAATTGCTGTTGTATTTGATGTACTTGTTTAGATGTGCTTGCAGGACTCTATTGTCAAGTGTAAACCAATGTTAGTCTACAGTGGGTCACCTAGCACAGGACCATACAATGTAATCCCTCATTGTGTGATCCATGGTGTTGACCCATGTGTAGCCTCTCTATTGGGATACACTTCACTTCACAAGCATTTGAACTCATGGGACCTTGAAGTGTTGCTGATCATTAGTAGGAGAAATGGATTTCCAAGGGAGAAATTATTCCAAGTCATATACTCGAGT
This sequence comes from Platanthera zijinensis, assembly GCA_039513925.1. Taxonomy (NCBI): domain Eukaryota; kingdom Viridiplantae; phylum Streptophyta; class Magnoliopsida; order Asparagales; family Orchidaceae; genus Platanthera; species Platanthera zijinensis. The sequence continues at coordinate 94,483,887 of CM077084.1, read as the reverse complement.
AGTTCAAAGGATATACTCGAGTAGTCCAAAGAACATACTCGAGTAGATACTATGATACTCGAGTAGTTCTTTGGATATACTCGAGTAGTCCAAAGAACATACACGAGTAGATACTATGATACTCGAGTAGTTCTTTGGATATACTCGAGTAGTCCAAAGAACATACACGAGTAGATACTATGATACTCGAGTAGTTCTTTGGATATACTCGAGTAGTCCAAAGAACATACACGAGTAGATACTATGATACACGAGTAGATGCTTTCACTTACTCGAGTATCTAGTTTTTCCTCTCTCGGAATTTTGCCTAAGTGTTCCTACACGAGTGGTTATCTATATACTCGAGTAGTTAAACTAATATACTCGAGTAGACCAAAGTCAAGTACTCGAGTAGTTAAATTTATATACTCGAGTGGATCGACTTACTCGAGTAGTTCAGCTGATATACTCGAGTATGTATTTACCAGATACTCGAGTCAGTTCTTCCAGATACTCGAGTAGGTTGCTCAGGATACTCGAGTAGTTTATACCATAATCGAGTAGTCTGGTTTTTCACAGATTATTTTCCAAGTCCAGACTATACGGGATTAATTCATATCCTCTAATATGATTGGTCCACGTGTACATGATTAAGGTTGGATTTGACCGTTATAGAGATCCTATAAATAGGTCTTGTCAAAACGTCAAACCCTAAGAAGTATTTTTGAATCTAATTTCTATCGCTCGCATCGGGAAGCCGTCAAGTTCACGCCGACATATTCCTGTTCATCTTCTTCGTCGCCGGTCTTCTCCGATCCAAGGATTCAGACAAGAAGTTTCAGAAGATCAAGCTATTCTCAATCGACAGATCCAACTCTTGATCTTGCTGATTCTAGTTTTTCAGATCCAAGAGATTTCGCTTTGTCTTCCTCGATCTATTTTCTGCCGAGCCCTAACTCTGAAGAAGGAAGAAAGGATTGAAGATCCAGATCTGAATATCTCTGTTTGTATATTTTTGTATACATCTTTTACTCTTGTAGGAGTCTTGACTCCGAGTTCTGTAGATCCAGTTTGGATCGAGATTTGTAGGAAGGTTTTCTTCCGAGTGTAGATCCAGTTGGGATCGAGTTTTGTAGGAACGTTGTTCCGAGTTGTAGGATCGTTTTGATCCGAGATAGTGGAGTAGCCAAGTCTAGTGGTTTACTAGATTGGTGAGGTGAAAGTGGATGTACCCAAGGTTGGGGAACCACTATAAATCTTTCGTCGTCTGTGATTGCTTGGTATTGTGCTGTGCTAGTTCCTTAATTTTTTATTCCGCAAATAGACGCACATCTCACCTATTCACCCCCCTCTAGGTGATTTAGGTAGACAACTTCCTCTCTCAGATATCCCTTAAATTCTGAAACAAAAGACATCCCAGGTTGATCCTTATAACCTTCAGGATGGTATCTCCTAGGAGGTACTATCCATTCAGTATAGGGGTTAAAGTCTTGGGATGTGGGACTTCTAGGATTGAATCTAGATGTTCCATTGAAGGAATGTTCACAGACCTGATCTCTGTTCGACCATCGTCGAGCTGAGGTCGACGATCTTGGGTCAGATCGTCGATCTCTGTTCGAAGATCTATTATGGCGAAGTTCAGAGTTTGGATATCGTCGATCTGAGGTCGACGATCTGTGCTTAGATCATCGAGCTCTGTTCGACGATCGTCGAGCTCTGCTCGACGCAATCTGTTGAACTGGATTTTTCTCTGACAGATCTGCATTCTTCCTAGCTACCTCTATTACTCCCTTTCCTTTGTCAGAGACAAATTTGATTGGAGTTGTTAATATTATAGGTTAGCTGGATGAGCCACCCAAGCCCAGTGTACTGTTGAATCTAGAGTTCACTGTGCTTGTAATGTCCATCAGTCTGATACTTCTCCCATTTAGGGATTCTTCAAACTCTTTAGCTCTTGACAGTTCACTTTTCAGTGAAGCTATCTCCTCCCTACAGCATTCTAACTCCTCAGAGAGTTTGAGGTTATTTGAGCTTAGGACACTGTATTCAGATAATTTATTTCTGAGAGAGATTATCTCTTTTTCAGATCTTAATAAATCCAAGCACAATGTCTTAAATTCGTTTTTGAAGTCCTCAGAATTAAAATCAAAAGAGCTAATTACCTGATCTTCCTCTGGTTGATTTTCTGAATCTGAATCTGATTCTCCATCAGAGTTTTGCTGTGAGGCATTGATAGCCATCATGCAGAATTCTTTTTCATCTTCATCATCCTCATCATCACTGAAACTGGATGAGGCTTCAGATTCCTCTTCAGTCTCACTCCATGTCTCAGCAACAAAGCCCTTCCTTGTATGTTTGTTCTTGTTGGAGGAGGCTTTGTCTGAGCTATTCTTCTTGTAATCCTTTTCTTTTCTTCTGTCTCTTCTTTCCTTCTTGTCCTTATTCTTGTTTTCTGGACAGTCAGGCACAATGTGGCCTGGTTTCCTACAACCAAAGCATATAATTTCTTTATTGTTATTTGATTTATCATACCTTGGTTTATCATGACCCTTGTATGGTCTCTTTCTGAAGTCTTTTCTGGCCATCTTATAGAATCTTTTGGCCATTAGACTTATGAGCTCATCATTTCCTGTAGCTTTATCTTCAGGCTCCTCTTCTGCAGCTTTGAAGGCTATGGTCTTTTCTTTCCTTGTGGCTGGAGAAGTAGCCTTTTGTTCTTCTTCTCCATTTTTAATGAGCAGCTCATAGGATTTGAGCTTCCCCAGGAGAGCTTCAGTGGTAATCTCATTTAGACTTCTGGCATCCTTGATTGGCCAGATTCTTGAATCCCAAGTGCTGGGGAAGCACATCAGGATTTTGTCATTCAGCTCAGTCAGTGAGATTTCTTTGTCCAGGGTTTTTAACTCATTGACAATTAGACGTAGTCTATTGTACATGTCAGCCACTGATTTAGCTTCTCCCTTTTTGAAGTTCTCATATTGGCTTATCAGATGAGATCTTCTATATTTCCTTTCATCAGCAGACCCTGAGACAATTTCAGAGAGCTTGTCCCAAATTCCTTTGGCTGAGTTGCAGTCAGCTACTTTCTGAAATATCTCATCAGACATTGTCTGAGCTAAGATGTTCATGGCCTTTGCATCTGCAGTTTTCCATTTCTTTATGTCTGCATCTGTTCCTGAGGGAGGTGGAACAGCATTTGTGCTTGAGCTTTCTGGTGGACTTGGACAAACTGTCAAGACAGAATTGAAAATATCTTCATCAATAGAATTCATGTATAATCTAATCCTTGCCTTCTAGAGTGCAAACTTGGAAAGGTTGCACACTAGTGGTCTGGTGTTTGCATAATCTTTGTTCTGTGCCATGTCTTTAAATAAATAGATAGCTGTATAGAAAATAATCCTCTTAAGAGATTGATCTTATCAAGGATCTTTTGGTTCAGGTGTTAGCCTGTATGAGCAACCAACCTGCCTCTGATACCAATTGAAAGTGAGGGTAAGATCTATCTCAACTCTAGAGGGGTGTGAATAGAGTATTTTAAAATAATTTTTCACAGTTGAAATAAACAGCACATATAAAATTCAATTTATGATATAGTGTAGAGTGCTAGTAAGAAGTTAAAAACCAAGAAGTAAAGAGCACAGCACACAGCAGACAAATCACACAAACAAACCAGAAGACACAAGGAAATATAGTGGTTCCCCAAAAACCTGGGTACATCCACTCTTCTACCACCCTTGGTAGGAATCCACTCAGGATGAGTTGATCAGGTGTCCTGACACCAATGAGCTTTTGATAAGGTGCTCAAAAACCAAAACTGGATTTTTTGATAAGGTGTCTTGCCACCACTGAGTTTTGACAAGGCTCTCAGAACCAGACAAAACTTTTGAAGGGAGTTCAAGAACCCTTTACAGCAGGAAAAAGAAAAAGGTAAAGAGGTGAGATTGTCTTCTCTGTTCTCAAATCAAATGAGAGAAGACTAGTGGATCTTTTGTTGTCAAAGCTCCCCCTGAGATGTTGAATGAATCAGGAATAGAAGCTTTGCTCTATGGTGATAGGTCTTCAGATCTTTAGATCTCCAGCAAATAATTGATTCAGTAAAGAGGCTGAAAGATGAGGTGTCTGGAGTTCTTTGAGATGAAGCTTTGATCACTTTTCTATAAGCAAGAGGATGGTTATCTTTCACAGCTTAATTCTTCTTGTTCTTCTGTAACAGTGTGTGTCTCTTGATTCTATTGTATATTGACTCTGGATTAATTCTCTCTGAAAGTAGTGTTAGAGAAGACGATCTTATTCTCTGAATATAATTCTTCCAAGATAGCCGTTATCAGACATTAAATGCCTTCCATAAATGATTTGTCTTCTAGAGGAAAGTCCAATGAAACATTCCTGAATAATTCCTTGAAACTTGTTCCAGAATAAATGAAAACAGCTGGCAAATCTTCTTGAAATTAAATGCTGAGAGAATTCAAAAACATTCCAAAGACTGGCAGCATTTGAATCCTTAAGAACGTCGATCTCTCAAAATAAACGTCGATCTGAGCTCCACGATCGTTGACCAGAGCTCAGAGAAGTAATAAATCATTCTGACAGGAAACGTCGATCTGAGATCGACTATCTAAGTTCATGGTCTGGCAGAAATAGACGATCTGATTAAGACAGAGATCGTCGACCTAGACTTCAATAGAAAACGTCGACCTGAAGCAAACAGAGATCGTCGACCTAAACTTTCCCAGAAATAGTCGACCCAAGCACAGCCAGAGATCGTCAACCAAAGCTCGACGATAGTCGACCGAAGCCAGCAATAAGCAGAAGGCTGAGGACATAAGTAGTCGACCAGAGCTCGACGATCGTCGACCTGAGCTCGACGATAGTCGACCATCGTTCGACTATTTTTATCTCTTTACTTAGCTTGAAATCCTGAGCTTGAATGGTCCTTGGGGGCAGCTTCAAACCTAAGTTCTAAGCCCTAGACTCATTCTAATGTTGACCTTTACACTATACAACTAGGTCAACCTGGCTTCCTAAGAGACATAGTGATCCTTGCCCAAATTAGTAATAGGATGTTCCAACACAGCTCACCCATACTACTCATCTCAAACATAGAATGCATCAGGTCAGAGAACTTTTTACACAGTTTGGGATCAATGGAGCCAAAAATAATATCATCCACATAAACTTGAACTAACAGGATGGTGTCCTTATGATGCTTAACGAAAAGGGTTCTATCAACTACTCCCCTAACAAAGTTATGCTCTAACAGGAAACTAGCTAGAGTCTCATACCAGGCTCTGGGTTCTTGTTTAAGTCCATAAAGAGCTTTTTGCAACTTGTAAACAAATAAGGGTTGAGTTGAAGAGACAAACCCAGGAGGTTGTTCAAACAACACCTCTTCCTTTAGCTCACCATTTAGAAATGCACACTTGACATCCATTTGAAACACCTTAAACTTCATATAGGCTGCATAGGCTAGAAAGATCCTTATTGCCTCTAGCCTTGCAATAGGGCCAAAGGTTTGGTCATAATCTATACCTTCCTCCTGTCTGTAGCCCTGAGCTACAAGCCTAGCTTTGTTCCTTACAATAATTCCATTTGCATCCAACTTGTTTCTAAACACCCACTGGTGCCTATGATCAGTTGGCCTTTAGGTCTTGGAACCAAAGTCCATACTTTACATCTTTCAAATTGATTAAACTCCTCTTGCATAGCAATGATCCAGTGGGGATCTAGCTCAGCATCTTTTATAGTGAGGGGCTCAATCTGTGAAAGGAAACAAGCATGTATCACATCCTGTCTTAATTGTTGTCTTGTTTGCACACCAGCTGATATGTCACAAATCACTTGAGATGTAGGATGATCTCTAAGTGTGACAAGATCAGCAGGTGGGATGTGATCTTCAGCAACAGCTGGGATTAATTCCTCCTGAGGAATTGGATCAACTGTTGGTGGTACAGCAACTGCTTCCATAATGTCTTCATCACTATCTGAGTCAGTGATATGAAGAGTTGATAGATGGAGAATCTCTTGAGTGACATCTTTGCATGATTCTGATACCTGCAATGAGCTTGAGGAAGGAGAAGTTTCCTTCTCCTTATAAAACATCTTTGACTCATCAAAAGAAACATGCACAGACTCCTCTATTTTAGATGTTGATTTATTAAACACCCTATAAGCTTTGCTTACTTGGGAATATCCAAGAAAAATTCCCACTGAAGCTTTTGCTTCAAACTTTATAAGATATTCTTTGTTGTTATTGTGAATATACACTACACAACCAAAGACTCTAAAATAATTAATTTTAGGTTTCTTTTCTTTAAGCAACTCATAAGGAGTTTTACTCTTAAGCTTGTGTATAAGATATCTGTTCAAGACATAATTAGCTGTGCTAACAGCTTCTGCCCAATAAGAGAGAGGCATGTTAGCATCTGCCAATAATGTTCTAGTAGCTTCTATCAGGGTTCTATTCTTCCTTTCCACTACCCCATTTTGTTGGGGAGTTCTAGGAGAAGAGAAGCTATGTTTGATACCTTCTTTCTCACTGAATTCTTGCATGAGAAGAGACTCAAACTCAGTACCATGATCACTTCTGATCAAGGCCACATGAGTAGAATACTCAGTCTGCACACATAGCAGAAAGTCTGTAAGAACTTTGAAGTTATCAGCCTTAGTTCTCAAGAAGAACACCCAAGTGAACCTAGAGAAGTCATCTACAATCAATAAAGTGTAATACTTCCCTCCTAGACTCTGTAAATATATTGGGCCAAAAAGGTCCAAATGTAATAAATACAGGATTCTAGGTGAATCACTTTTATTTATAGATTTAAAGGAGTTTTTGGTTTGCTTGCCTAATTGACAAGCCTTGCATAGGCTCTCCTTCTTGTAGGGGCAAGAAGGTAAACCTCTAACAAGGTTGTATTTAGATAACCTAAATATGTTCTTGAGGTTAACATGGCTAAGCCTCCTATGTCATAAGGTGTTATTATTTGTTACTTCATTAAACAGGCAGATTTCAGATTGAGTTGAGTTAAAATCTACTAAGTAAATATTACCCTGTCTAATGCCTACTAACACAACATTGCTATTTAAAATAATATTACAGAGAGTGTTAATGAAAGATACCTGATATCCTGCATCACATAACTGGCTTACTGAGATTAGGTTGTGCTTCAGTCCAGTTACATATGCAACCCTTTTGAATGTTACTGATCCAATGGTAATCCTACCATATCCTTTAGTTTGACAACAGCTGGAATCCCCAAAGATCACCTTTGGTCCAAGCTTGGTCTTGTATCTTGACGAATTTTCTTTGTTTCCTGTCATGTGTTTGGAATAGCCACTATCCAAATACCATTTATCTTTAGTAATTGGATAGGTCTTCACCTGCAAATTGAACAGTTAGACATTGTGGACCCAGACAACCTTGGGTCCATTATTCTTCACATAATGAAAACTTGAAATAAAAGAATAAGCAGGTTGGGGTTTATATCCTAAAGGGTAAGATCTCCTAGGTGGGATACTCCATGCAGTTGATGGGTCAGCAAACCTAGGATTTCTATTTACATAGGGGTTTCCAAGGTTCAGGTGATTATTTTGAAAATCATATTGAAATCGTCGATCATCGTTTGACGATCGATGCTCAGATCGTCGAGCATCTTCGACCATTGAGCCTTCGATCGTCGAGCAGCGTTCGATGACTTTTGTTGTTCCTAAAATTTTTGCTTCCTCTTTTCTCTCTTAGCTTTATTTAAGGCTTTGTTAACTAGATTTACTTGCTCAGTGTTCTTTATTCCATCAGCTGAAATAAAGTTTACTGGAGTTGAAAGATGATTTTTAAGAACCAATGGGGGTTCACTTGATGAGGCTCCTAAGCCTAGCTTATTATTGCCTGACCTAGTGTTTGTCATGCTTGTTATCTCTAGCAGCTTAAGGCTTATACCATTTAGAGATTCTTCTAATCTTTTTGATTTAGCTAGTTCATTTTTAAGAAATTTTATTTCTTCACTGGACTTAGTGAGTTCTGCTTCTAACCTAGCATTTTCAATGGAGAGAATTTCTGATTCTGCTATCCTATTTCAAAGCTCCTTAATTTCTTTTTCTGAACTAATTAAATCTAAGCAAAGGGATTTAAATTCAGATTTAAATTCAGCAGAAGAAAAATCATAAGAAGATAATACCTGATCTTCTGTAGGCATTTCTTCATCATCATCAGAACTCTCTACAGCTGAGTGGTTGCTGCAGGCATTAATTGCCATAAGGCAGATTTCCTTTGCTTTCTTCTCTTACTCATCTTCACTGGAGCTTGAGGAGGAAGATTCCTCATCTGAATCACTTCAGGTCTCAGCAACAAATCCTTTCTCCTTCTTCTTATTTTTGTAGGAGGAGGACTTGGAGTGCTTCTTGTGGTGTTCTTTTTCTTTTCTCTTTTCTTTGCTCTTTTCCTCTGGACACTCTGGTAGAATTTGTCCAGGTTTCCTGCAACCATAATAGATAATTTCTTTAGCAGGAGTTCTGTCATACCTTGGTTTATCTTCATATCTTAAAGACTTCTTTCTGAAGTCCTTTTTGCCCATCTTGAGAAACCTTTTGGCAAAGAGTGCCATCAGCTCCTCATTGGATTGGCTTCCTTCAGAAGCATTAGCAGCTTTGAGAGCAAGAGTTTGCTCTTTCCTTGTTGGAGTTGGAGTCTTAGCTTCAGCATCAGCTTCCCTGGACTTCAGCACTTGCTCAAAAGATTTGAGCTTGCCAAGGATGGCTTCAGTTGAGATTTTCAATTGTACTTCTGGACTCCTTGATGGGCAAGATCCTAAGATCCCATGTGCTGGGGAAGCACATCAGTATCTTATCATTGACCTCTGTCAATGTTATCTCTTTATCAAGGGTTCTCATCTAATTGATGATTGAGCTGAGCCTGGTGTACATTCCTTCAACTGATTCAGCTTCAGTCTTCTTGAAGTTTTCATATTGGGATATAAGGTTGGACCTTCTGTCCTTCCTCTCATCAGCTGAACCAGCTACAATTTGGTTCAGTGAGTCCCACATGGCTTTTGTAGAGGTGCAATCAGCCACTTTCTGGAAGGTTTCATCAGACATAGTCTGAGCCAGAATGTTCATTGCTTTAGCATCAGCTACTTTGGATTTCTTGTAAGCATCATTGTAGTCTGGAGGTGGAACTGCACTGAGATTTGTAGATGTTGTAGCAGTGGCTGCAGCAGGTAGTGTTGGAGGTCCTATCAAAATAGAAGAGAAAATATCTTCATCAATAGAATTCATATATAACTTGATTCTTGCCTTCCAGATGTTAAACTTAGCTAAGTTGCATACTGGAGGTCTGGTGCTAGAATAATCCTTGTACTGGGCCATGAAGTGAATATCTATAAGCTTGGTATCTATCAGGATCTCGTGACTCAGGTGTTAGCCTGTACAGTCAGTAAACCTGGCTCTGATACCAATTGAAAGTGAGGATAGATACAACTCTAGATGGGGGGGGTGAATAGAGTATTCAAAAATTATGACACCCTACTCAACTCCCTTAGAGTTAATTTGCGGAATGAGTTTATAGATATTTGAAACCCTAGAGCCTAACACAAAGTGAAGTGCACTAGAGAAAGCTAACTATAATTACAGTTGAGCTTTGGTCCTATCACAGCAACTAGCAATCCTAGTTATTTCTACTCACAACCACAGTGCAATAAATTAATTAAGCAACACAGACGATACAAGAGATTTATAGTGGTTCCCTCTAAAGAGGTATGTCCACTCTTCTACCACCCTAGGAGGAATCCACTACAGGTTTTTGTTCAGGTGCCCTACCACCAACTGATCTGCTTCAGGTAGATCAATTAGACCCTTTGAGCTTTTGATCAGGAGCTCAAAATCCAACACAGGTTTTTGATCAGGTGTCCTGCCACCAAGGTTCACTTTTGAAGGGAGTAATAACCCTTTATACAGGAGGTTGAGAGAGGGTTAGAGGATCTTCTCTATTGTTAAAATAATATTAGAGAAGCAAGTGGATTGCACAGATCTAGAAGGCTCTAAAGAATCAAGGCTCCCCCTGGCTTAGTGATATCCAGGAAGAAGTCTTGCTTCAGGGTGCAGGAACTCTTCTGAACTTGTGACAGAGAGCTGTCTTGAAGTTCTTGAAGGAGCAGCTTGAAGAAGACTCTTGATTTGTAATGGATGTTCTTCTTCAACAGCTTTTCTTACTTCTTCTTCTTCTTCTTGAGACTCTGAGTGAATGTTCCTGGCAGCAGGATGAACTCAGGATTGAAGAAGAGAGATATGAAGAAGGTTGAACTTATCAATTGAATGCAACAATATCTGAGAGCTGTATCTCTTCTTGTTTTGAATCTGTATATGAATATCTGTGAGTATCTCTCTTTTGTGTGTGTTGTTCTATATATTTTCTTCTTTCAAAAGAAGCTCTTTATATATGGGCCTTTGTAACGGCTCTAATCTGTGTTTGAATTTTTTCTTCTTCTGAGATCTTCGATTTGGGCTGCAAGTAGCACAAAACAAAACATATCCTGCAGAAAGACATACTATAAAGGGATAACGCTTTCTAAGAAGCTGCAAATCCAATCTAATAAAAGGAGTACTAAAGAAAGTCACATCAGACTAAACTCTTTATGGCCGGAGAAGACTTTTGTGTCTAAAGGCTATAAAGGACAGCATGGCAGAATAAAGCAAAACGATATTTCAACTAATAAGACAAAAGACTTTGTCAGATAAAGCTTGACTTATGCACAAAGGATGGGGCAAAGATTGCCTTGAGATGTATGCACAAAATCAATGAAATAATCTTTAATAAAATATGGTAAATAAATAGGAAATAAATCAAAGAACAGAAGGACTACAAAATTACTAAAGGCAGACAGAAGAACGTCGAACGACCCTCGGAGATCGTTGACCGAACCACAAAGATCATCGACCTATCAGAACAGATAGTCGAACGACACAGATAGTCGAACTATTAAAGCAGATAGTCGAGCTATCAAAAAGATAGTAGAACTATCAGATAGTTGAACTATCAAGGCAGATAGTCGAACTATCAAACAAAATAGATAGTCGAACTATCAAACAGATAGTCGAGCTATCAGATAGTTGAACTATCAAGACAGATAGTCGAACTATCAAACAAATCAGATAGTCGAACTATCAAACAGATAGTCGAGCTATCAGATAGTTGAACTATCCAAGCAGATAGTTGAACTATCAAACAGAACAGATAGTCGACCTATCAAATAGATAGTCGAGCTATCAGATAGTTGAACTATCAAGGCAGATAGTCGAACTATCAAGAAATCTGTCTGGTCAAAAGAAGTCAAGCGGGGTTCGACGATCGGCGAGGCAGATACCACAGATCGTCGAGCTAACAAGAGTTGAACTAACTCAGAGATAGACGATCTACTGATATACGATAGTGTACCAACTGATAGACGATTGTCGAACAGTTGATAGACGATAGTCGAGCGGCGTTCGACCATAGTCGAACCAAAAACAACTTAACCAAATTTTCATCTGGATAAGTGACAACTCTACAACTAAAGCAATCTAACCAAATAACTAACCTTTGACCATAGATAAATCTTGGGTCAAGAAACTAATTGAGAAGACTAAACTCAAATCCAAACTAGGGTACCAACAGGAACCATTCTGGTTCTGAGTTATAAGATCAGTGGATCTGAGTAAGTGCAAGGAAGTTGGGCTGAATCCAGTTCTCTACTGGATATGCGAAGGGAGAAAGTGGATGTACCCATACCTTGGAGAACCACTATAAATCTGGTGTACTGTACTGTGCTATGATTGGTGTGTTGTGATTGTTGTGCTGAGAATTTTTTTATCTGTGCTAAGTTAGAACAAGTTAATTGCCTAAAATTTATTAAAGAAAATTAGAACCTATTCACCACCCCCCCTCTAGGTGTCTAGGCTCTTAGAATCAATTCTTTCAAACTCGCCTCACTCAACACAAGGAACTGAAGGCGTTGAGTGCATTGGCCTCACTCAATGCCAAGGAACTAAAAGCGCTGAGTGCACTGGACTCACTCAGCGCCAGGCGAGCTGAAGTCGCTAAGTGCATTGGCCTCACTCAACGCCTGGTGAGCTGAAGCGTCGAGTGAACTCGCCTCACTCAATGCCAAAATCTAGACTCGCGTGGCCGGCTCGGCGAACACTTGGATGGGGCTCGCTGTGGGTTCAGCTTTCGAAGATCTCACAAAGCATGGATCATAGAGGGGAACTCGCTCATCGAATATGGGATTGTACAACGTTGAGTGAAGCTTGTTCACTAAACGCACTCAACGCCTGAGTTAGAACTGAGAATTTGGCTAAGTCCACAGATACTGACGTCAGCAAAAGTCAACAATAGTCAACAAAATTCAAAAAATCATTGCGGGAAAGCAACAGTCCACCACTAATGGCGTCGGCAGCCTGCTGTAAGATTTATTATGTAAAAGGAAGGTTGTATATCTGTAATTAAAGTCGGGCCTATGGGTCAAAAGAGCCGTTGGGCGGCGGATGAAAAAAGGAATCAGATCTGCAGAGAGATAAGCAATCTTTCAAGGGTTTGTCTTTTCATAAAGTGGAAAAACTTCGTCTTCTTCCTCCCCATTATTGCAGAGCTTGAAGTAGAAGTTAAAAATTGACTGAACCCAAAAAGTCATTATGTTAGCTGGTGAGATCAACACCGGCAACAACAAGATAAGAGACATTTCTCTGAGAGAAAAGTAGCCAAGGCCTACCCCTTCTACAATCACTTCACAGCCCAAGCAGAGCTTATCCTGAAGACTATTTTCTGGATATCTGAAGAAGGAATCTGGATTGAGTTTTCTCATGATAGAAGGATAAAGACACGGAGATCATTTCTCTGTTTTCTATTCAACATCAACAAACTTAATTTTTTGTAGGATCTTTCCAGATCTTAGTTATAAGCCTATTTATAAAGGTCGAGTGTAGGATCTTGTATAGATCTGAGTGGTAGGATTCTGTTAAGAATCTGAGTGTAGGTCTTTGGCCTGAGTGGTAGGATTCAAGTGTGAATCTGAGTTGTAGGATCCAGGTTGGATCTGAGTGTAGGGCTTTGGCTTGAGTTATAGGGCACTTGTGCCTGAGTTGTAGGATCCTTTGAATCTGTGGTAGGGCTATCCTCCTAGCCTGAGTTGTATGGCATTTTGGCCTGAGGTAGGTGATCTTTTGATCACTGAGTTATAGGGCTTTGTTTCGGAGTTGTACGTCTTAAAAGAGACTGAGTGGTACTGCAGGATCGTGTTATAAGCTCTGAGGAGTCGAGTTTTGGAGAACAACCTTGTCTAACACACTATTAGAAAGGTGGGAGGGATAGTGAATGTACCTATACTCGGGGGAACCACTATAAACCATCTGTGTGGTGTGTGTGATCATCTTGAAAGTAATACTAACTAATCACAACAGACATTAACTCAGATAAAGTCTTAAAGAAAGTAAAAAGACCTAAAAACCTATTCACCCTCTCCCTCTAGGTGTTTAGCTACCCTTGAAATCAAATACTTTCAGTTCCCCCTCAATTTGGGTACATCCACTCTTCTACCCTCTTGGTAGGAATTCACTATCACAAAATCTAAGTCTTTTGATCATGAGACTTTTAGAACCACACTAGTTCTTTTGATAAGGAGATCTTCATAAACCAATTACAATTTGAGTCTTTTCTCAAGAAGACTCTTAGAACCTCTCACTGAATTCTTTGCAGATGGATTCTTAAAACACTTTTTCATAAATGTTAAAAGAAAATTAAGAGAAGATTTGTGTTAAGATGATTTTTCTCTTAGTGCCATCTCTTTAGATTTCTGAGGACAATTAATGATGATCTCTGAAACTTTTGATGAATCCTTGAATATCAAAATAATAAAGATTATGAGCTCAATCTCTAGATGATCTTTCAAACTTTTTCTCTAAATCTGTAGCAACTCTCTCTTGAGAAGAAGAAGTACTAATTCTCTTATCAGATTCAACAACTATTAAACCAATCGACTGATACTGAAAGAAATTACTTTGCAGCTGATTATCTTCCAAGCTTTCTTTGTTAATTTCAATCTTCTCGCGATCTGATATGATTTTCTTGATCGTCTGATGTTGATGATTTATAACCTATGATAGTTCTCTCGTCCTCTATAATTATCTCTATCTTATCATCAATATATAGATTGACATCCTTTAACATCTCCAAGAATCTGTTATGTAAACCCCTTCATAAATTAATTTAGATTGAAGCCACAAAACAAATTTTGTTAAGAAATCTAGTCAATGTAACATCGAGTTCTTGTCGAAGCAACATCGATTTCTGACTGTCTGTAAGATTCACTCTATAGTCGACATTCCGTCAATATCATCTCATAGTATGCGTCAATATAATCCTTTGAGTGTCGTCGACTTATCAAATTAAGTTGCTCTGACTTCAATTCAAAGTAACACGAATTCTAGTTGACGTTGTGTCGAGATCTAGTTGACATTGCATCGAGATCTAGTCGACGTATGTTGGTAATTCACGACTTTTCTCTTATATTCAGTATGTATTTCGTATGTCCTTTATATCAATGGCACCCTAGGACTTCTAAGACCAAATTACCCTCACTATACATCACGAGTAATAAACCTAAGATGTAAAATCACAAAAAAATAATTTGTTAAGATAAATCATAAGGGTTTTTTCGAACACCTTTGGTTTTCGCAAATATCTCTCGCGGTGGAATTTGTACATGTTCATTTTGACGATGTTTTGGGCATAAAAATTTATGCTAATTTTTTAACAAGTTTGTTAGTTTTAGGCACCAAGGCGTTGTGTGCAAGGTCGATCGATGCGGCTGTGTTCTTCACTCATTATAGAGCAGATTATCGTTTGGAAGAAGTGGTACAGAATACCTGTTGGGGTGGAAATAAAGATATCGCGCATATTGGAGTGGGTGAAAAATCCTCTAATGGGCTAGATGACATTGTAAGAAACCTTGTTGAGGTCTGGATTCCGCTTGCCACCGTATGAAGAGGTGGTCGAGATTATGAAACATTACGGTGTGCCAGTGTCCCAATTCACTCTTATCAGGATGATGCGTATTATGGGCCTGATCGCTTTCTTTAGAGAGCATGACTCGAGCTTCTCCTTAGAACTTTTTAGAGAATGGTGTTAGGTGCACACTGATGGTGGTGGGCATATCGAGGTCCACAACAACAAAAATTGGATGGAGTTTGAGACTCGCATGGACCGTTGTCACAGGAATACCTTATTTGGCTATGTTAAGAACTCTTGGGGCTTGCTGAAGCTTTGGAAGTCACTCCCTGATCGCCATTGTTGCGTGAAAGGGAATAAGCGAGACTTTTCATGGATGTTGGGGTTCACTATTCCTCATGATTTGGCGAACCCCCTTTCTACACTTCCCTATTCATGGTGGAGAAACACCCGTTGCGATGCATGCTCTCTACTTATCCTGAACGCGCTACTTCCGTTCCGCTGGTCTGCGACCAGAAGAGAAAGCTGGTTTTCAAAGGCTATAATGACTTAGATCCTGAGTCTCGACCTTCCACTTTGCTTAGAGAGCATCATGACGAGGAGCTTCCTTGTAGTTCCAGAGTTTATGGGGCACTTGATGAACCTAACCTAAAGGTTATGGGCTCCTCTACCCCTAGGCACCTCCCGAGGGGACTCTTGTGCCACTGTCAACAAAGGGAAGGCATGTATCTTCTTATTTGAAATCGATGAATTACACGATAAGTAAAATTCTTAACTTTTTATTTCACTTGTTGACTTGTATGGATTCAGACTTGTTCTTTATATTACAGATCGATGTCCAGGCTAGCATTGCCCTCACATAGAATGACCATTACATGAGATTAAAGGATGGATACCAAGTGTTTCAAGAGCAGCTTTGGGGTGCGAAGGGCTCCCTTTCTAAATCGAGGGGAAGATGGGATCGCAACATATCTTGCTTCCAACATATCGAGTATGAGTTGCGTGTAGAGTTGGAGCCGCCCCTTGTAGAGCTTTGGGTGGAGAAGGATACTGTGGATAAGACGGTGCGGCTATTGGAGAGCATGTAGGAGGACATGTCTCACTTAGAGAACGATTTGGAGGCTCGTAGGCCGAGTTGGAGCGCCTTTTTTCACAAGAAAGGTTTACTGAGCTGAAAGCTATAAGAATCATCAAGTATAGGGACTCTGTTGACATTATGTGGGATCATTCCCTACTTTTTGAGGAGAATCGCGAAGAGTTCTGGACCAAGGAGGTAGAGCCTCAGATGGAGGATGTGCGGGAGGTGGCCCTCAAGTGAAGAATGGCAAAGATTCTCCTGATGATGGTTCGGAAGCGTGGGTGTGATGTAGTTGGCCTTGGCTTTGAAGACCTTTCTGAGGGTGAGAGTTTGGGTTCTAATGTCAATATGGTTGGCAAGGAGTAGCTCCTCAATTTTTGTACCTTTGTACGTTTGTTCCTTGTAGTTGTATTTTTATTCTTTTATCTCTTTATAGCATGTTTATACCTACATTTATATCGTGTACATGCGCTATACAATGGCTCTGTATGTTGTTTGTGCTTCCTTGGATGTGCCTTATGTATTTCATCACTATTTATGGATTGTTCCAGCTTAGAGCATTGCTTTTGCGATAGTTGAGCTTTCGTGATGTTAACATTGTTGTTTTGCACGCAATTGTGGCTTGCTTCCTAAATATCAGAAATTAGAGGATGAGATCCAGACGACATTGTAATCAACTATAGGGGCGAAGGGTGGACGCTTCAAGCCAGGTACTGAGAGATTAGACTTCCATGTTAGGTGGTGTTGTTGATGTGTTGGCAGTAGAAGGACGAGGCACAGACAACGTCGTTACTTACTACTAGAGCGAAGGGCGAACGCTTCTAGCTGGTTATTGAGAGGTCAAGACAACCAAGCTGGGGGTGTCGCTGATATATATGTAGTAGGAAAAATACCAAGACGACATAATGACATACTATCGAGGAAAATGGTGAACACTTCTAGCCAGGTAGTGCGAGGTCAAGACAATCGATATGGGGGTGTCGCTGATTGTGGTGGAGAAGAGTGGGTCTTCGAACCTGGGTGACCGCGAGGGGATAGAACCTGATGGTATTATGACCTACCACGAGGGAGAAGAGTGGACCTTTGATCTGTGGTAGTGAGAGGTCATAGAGGCATGGGCCTGGTTGCATACCCTATTATGGTGATCAAAGGACATACCTTAGCCGGGGTAATAAGGGCTACTGTGATGTGGTTTGTGCATGGCCAGGTGGATAGGTCATAAAGCATTCCTGTGATGGTAGAGTTAGAAGAAAATAAAGAAAATTGCATTGAAAGGAAATTAGATTACTTGCACATGCGTATTCTTGCTATGTTATAGTAGCTATTGTTTATAACACAGAAAAAGTAAAGCAAATAAAGATGATTGTTAATTAAGCTGGAATATAGTAAGGCAGTCCTGCTCGATTCCTAGATTTTCTTTATGCACTTTTAAGGGGGTGATAACAGTGGATACTTGTCTAGAAAGTATCTATGAATGATCGTTAGAGTGTGGCATTGTAATATAGTCATCTTGAATTACAACAAGTTGTATGTCATAGGTCACTTGCATAGGGGTCTCCTCTCGATTGATTGGAAGGATGATGGTGCCTAGGATCAGAACTGGATAACTGCCTAGTAAGCGTGTGATGGCTGAATTTAGTTTGATGCTTTCACTTGTAATATTGAGTTGTAGTAGCGTTGACATAAAAAACACAGTGATTATTATTTTGTCGTCGACCAGGATTTGACTTATCTTAGTTGGGGGCTCTCCAATAACTACACCAATACTCATTGGGCTACGGTGTGGGGATCGCTATTCGAAGGGGCTTGGCTTATTCACCGTATTGAGCACATGTTCTTCCCTTTCCTTCTTCCGCTCAGACACATTCATGGTTGGGTTTTTCTTTGTTCGAACTTGACGAAACTGGTAAATAAGCCCCGGATGAGTGAATCGTTCAATTTCCTCTTTTAGGAGCTTGCATCTTTCTGTATCGTGGTCAGAGCCTTATTGGTAGTTTCAATGCTTGGACAGATCTTCTCGATTTAGGGCGAGCGGTCAAGGCTTTCCCAGGGTAGAGTGATTGTAGATGGCAAGGAAACCTTCCCCTGAGAGACGTTTAGCAGGGTAAAGTTTTGATGCTGGTGATGTTCTCCTGACTGGCAAGCATTAGCGTGATGTTTGCAGCTTCTTTTTGGTGTCAGTGGTAGGTTGTCCTCTTGTTTTCTCTTTCCAGTGTTCTGCTGGGACGATTATTTGGGAGCGATTATTCTGTTAGTTTTGATGATGAACAGATTGATAAAGAGTCAAGATAAATCCACAAATTTTTTGATCCTTCCTTCCTTTAGGGAGTAAAACCAAGTGCGAGCTTGCCCCATCAAAGTGATCAAAAATTCTTGGCATAGGAGTTGTTCTAATGTGTTGCAAATGTGCATGATAGTTGCGTAGTGCCTTGACATGCATTAGAGGATCGTTCGTTCCATCGAAATTCTCGATATTGGGGAGCTCAAAGCCATGCAAAATAGGGTATGCTAAGACCTCTAGTGCTAATAGCGAGTGGCCATAGAAGGTTTGGATCCCAAAGAGGCATGATGCTTGCCATACTCACACTTTACTATGACTGTGCCATAAATTTCTTCATGAGCGAGCATTCTAATTATATGTCTGATATTTACCATGCTTGGGCGACAGTGAAAATGACAAGCTTTTGGTCCTTGGGTCGAGCGTCCCGGGGGCAATGAGCTACTCACACTGGAGAATTCTTTCTTTAGGTCAGAGAGCTTGTGAGCAAAGTACTCAGTCAAAGCAGAATGTAAACTAGGCGGGGGTGATCTGCCTTTCTCCGTGGCAGTGCTATAAGCTCGATGCGCTTCTTCCTTTGTTAGCTTTTCATCAATCCAGAGTGTATGTTCTTCTATTGTAGCACGAGATGTGCACATGGTCCCTTTTGCATATGATAAGTTTACTAGTGAGCGGATGGGAGGCAGATCCGCGTGCCCCCATGGGACAATCTTTCAGAAGAGCGGGTAGCTCTTCTCGCCATGATCTTTAGTCACGTGTATCACTGTGTAAAGTATATTTTCTTCCAGATCTTCCAGGGATATTGGGAATTCCTTCTCACATATGGATCCAAATAATTGTAGGTCACTCGAGGTTTTTGGTAGACCGGTTTAAATTGGACTGTCTTATCTATTGAGTGGTGGAGCATGAAACCCGTGAATTGGATCCATATGGAAAACTCGTGAATTGGATGAAAAATCATGTCTCCAATTTAGTGTCGACCAAACTTCAATTTTTATTGGTGCTTAGAAGGTTTTGGAGAAAATGTGAGGGTGAGATGTTGCTCCTCGTTACAATTTGGGGGGAAAGAGAGATGTCCGGAGGATTACAGACCATGGCATACAGAGCAAAGTATTTGACTTTGACTATGGTGGAGAGCACGTTGTACAACCCTATTCGCCGGAGGGAACCCAGAGACACCAACAGTCAGGATTGAACTAGCTTCGAGCTTCAGAACAGAGCCACTCGCTCATTGGTAGAGCGCCCGTCTACAGGCAGGCGGGATCGTTTGTGCCAAGACTCAGCCAAGACCCACTAATGACCGGAGGCAGGCGAGAAGGCGTTGAGTCCACTCGATACCAAAATCCAAGCAGCAAAGGCATCGAGTCCACTCGACGCCGCATTGAGTAAGCTCCACTCACTCAATGCCACGTTCAGCAGCAAAGGCATTGAGTCCACTCGATGCCGCGTTGAGTAAGCTCCACTCACTCAACTCCGCGTTCGACAGTAAAGGTATCAAGTCCACTCAACGACGTGTTGAGTGGAGGCAAGAAGGTTCTCGGCTCAGGGTTCTCGCCGCGGCTCAGGGTTCACATCGCGACTCAGGGTTCTCGCCGAGTGGGGCCAAGGGCTAAGGGTAAAATTACTTAATTCTCCTCAGGTGGAATTACCTACATACCCCCAGGGGCTGTATTTAGTATTTTATAAACAACGGGATTTGGCTATTGGCAGGCCAGGTAGGGGTATTTCAGTAATTTCAGGTCATCAAAAGGCTATAAATAGACCCATAAGGGCTCCTTAGAAGAAAGGCTTTCATTATTCTCAAAATCCCCAAGTGCTTTCTGAGGAGCTCAATGCCCGGCTTTGGCTTTGGAGGGGAAGCTCTCACAGATCTTTCGGGTGTGAGGTAGGACCTCCCTGCTGAGGCTTTAGATTAGTTCTAGGTCCTTTGCAACCAGTCGAGGGTTGAGGCTTGAGAGAAGTAAGTGTTGACTACGCCCTGGTTTTTAAACATTCGTTGAGGTCATTTTTTAGCTTCAACAGTTATAGTGAGGTGAGCGTGGAAGGCAGCCGATGCAAGAAAGCCTTGAGTTTGGTCCCATGACTGGAGGTGATGGTGAAGGGTCTAGCTCAGGAGGTTCCCCCACCTGGGAGGAGGAAGCAATGAGGAAGATGCTGGAGGACTTCAGGCGAGAGGTCCTGCAAACCATCAGCTTGGCCTTCTCGGCAAGGAGTGAGTGGGCGACACCTCAGGTTCTGGTGGAGGTGGTCCCGCTTTTTGGCGAGAACGCCCCTGGGCAGCGTCCTGGGAAGGAGGTCTTGGTAGAGGTTGGCAAGAGAGACGTTGCAGCGTGGGAACTCTTCCCAGGCAAGCGCCCCAGGAAGGAGGTTCAAGCAGAGATGGTCGAGAGGGAGGCGGTAGTGCGAGAACACTTTCCTACGCACGGTCCCACGGATCGAGCAAGCAAGCCTAGGCCGCGAGACGTGCCCTCTCGGCAAGCAGGTGGCGAAATCCCTTTTAGCGAGCTCATCATCTCGGCTCCGGTGCCGAAAGGGTCCTGGGAGCCCGACATGTCTTACTACTCAGGAAAGGACGACCCTATATAGCACGTGCACTGGTTTGAAGACGTGGTTTCAATAAGGCAGATGACGGATGCCTTCAAGTGTCGGCTGTTTTCCATCACGTTGAAGTAAAAGGCTCGGGACTGGTTTCATCTGTTTCGGGCGAGCTCAATCTACAGCTTTGGGGACCTACGTCGAGGGTTCCTATTGAGGTTTTCGACATCGAAGAAGCGGAAGAAGGAGGCAGAGTGCCTATTCACAGTAAGATAGAAGCAAGATGAGATGCTGGGTCATTACGTTGAGCGGTTTCAGGAAGAGATCCTCCTTGTCCAGGAGGTCCCAGGGTATGCACTGATGCTTGCCTTTACCCTGGGGCAGAGACCAGGCTTATTTAGCATGGATTTGAAGAGAGTGCCTCCCCTCTCTTTTGATGATCTCATGGAGAGGGCGGCAAAGGAGATATATTTTAAAAGAGCCAATCTGGCTTTCGCTAAGAATCTGGCCCAGTTCGCGGAGGATTATGTGAAGGAACCAATAGTAGGAAGGTAGAGGGAGCCAAGGGAAGAGAGGAGAAGGGAAGAACCCCGAGGTCAGGGGCAGTGCCATGGATAGGGGTCTGGGAGCCGAACAACCGGTTGGGTTGGAGGCCTCAGGATGGTCGCCCCTAGGGTCAAGGAGGAGGCTTCCAGTGAAGAGACAACCTCCGGGAGCCGAGAAGGTTCGATCAGACAGTGTAGAGGCAGGGACCCAAGGGTCACTTCCTGTCGCCGCAAAGAAGCAATGGAGATTGGTAGAGGAAGAGGGGGAAGAAGAGTCTAAGGAGATGGAAGAAGGGGAGTTGGAGAAGGAAGAGGGGGCAGGGTGGCATTGCCCTTCTGAGATTTCCACAAGGAGGAGGGTCACGCGACGGCCACCTACCCAGAGTTCTTAGAGATGAGAGAAGCTATAGGAATAGGGAGGCAAGATCCGTCGGGAAGGATCGTGGAAGTGCAGTAGGGAGAGGGAGAAGATAGGTGCGAGGATAGAGCAGAAGTGGGAACCCGAGGAGGGATTGGGTTGATCCACGGAGGAGTGGGGATTGAGGCAACTTGCAAGGGTAGCCTTCAGACCGTGTTCCGAAGAGGTGTCGCCTCGACCTCCCTGGCTCCCCCCCCCCCCCCCCAGATGAAAAAAATCACATTTTCATCAGCTGACATGCCGGATTTTGAGGATCCATTCTGCGATGCCCTCGTGATTCAGACAGCAGTGGTGAACTTCACGGTCTCCAGGATATTGGTGGATAATGGGAGCTTTGTGAATGTGATCTTTAAGAAGGCTTTTGACGAGATGAAGGTTGAGGGGAAGAGGGTCCTGGCTTCAGATGGACCGATGTTTGAGTTCTCAGGAGAGAGGAAGGAAGTTGAAGGGGGAGTAGGGCTGCACGTGAAGTTTGGAGGCATGTCATGGAACTGTAGGTTCGTGATCGTGGACACCCCGAGCAGCTACAATTCAATCTTTGGGCGTCCCCTCATCAGCGACTTTCGCTGCGTCCCCTCCACATTTCATCAATGTCTTAAGTTCAACAACGGAGGGGTGCAGGTCAGGGTTAGAGGGGACCCGAAGGTGGCGAGGCAGTGCTACGTGACTGCGGTCAACACCGTGTCTTGGATGGCCAAGGCGGAAGAGCTGGAGAGGGATATGGCAGAGCAGGTATAGGATGTCGAAGAAGAGGAGGTGAGCCTACGGGAGGCGAGGAAGGAGAGCGTGGAGGAGCAGAGAGGAGTTGAGCAGGAGAACCTGGAGGAGGCGATGGAGGTGGAGGAAGAGCGAGGAGCAGGAGTTGAGTAAGAGAGCCTGGAGGAGGCGATGGAGGTGGAGGAAGAGCGAGTAGCAGGAGTTGAGCAGGAGAGCCTAGAGGAGGAGATGGAGGTAGAGGAAGAGCGAGCAGCAGGAGCTCAGCAGGAGAGGTCGTAGGAGGTAGCAGAGGTTGAAGTAGGAAGGGAGGAGGAGTTGGAGCTAGAAGAAGAAGCAAGGGTCAGCTGGGAGAAGTCACGGCTGGAGCTGACCAAAGAAGTGGTAGAAATGGAGGTCTTTACCAGCATAGGACAGGTGCGGAGGGTGCAGATCGGTGGGGGCTTAAGTCCCGAGGACCAGGAGTAGATGAGAGCTTGTATCAGAGAAATGTCGACATCTTCACCTGGAGCACGGCGGACATGCCGGGCATTAATGCGGATGTGGCTTGCCATCGCCTCAACCTGGACCCCCGAACTCGCCCTATATTCTAGAAGATGAGGGCCATCGCCACCAAGCTGGAGGAGCCTATCCGCGAGGAGGTCAGGAAGCTCCTTGAAGCTGGTTTCATCTCAAAGATCCAGTATCCAGGCTGGATCTCCAATGTAGTAATGGTTAAAAAAAGGGGGTGGGAACTGGCAAATGTGTATTGATTTCTCATTGTTAAATAAATCATGCCCTAAGGATTGCTACCCCTACCTCGAATCGATGCGCTGGTTGATTCAGCCTTCGGTTTTTTAGTTATGAGTTTTTTGGATGCTTTTTCAGGTTATCACCAAATCAAGATGCACCCTCCCGATGTCAAGGACGTCTCCTTCATCACTAGGGAGGGGTGCTTCAGTTATAATATGATGCCCTTTGGGTTGAAGAACGCAGGGGATACATAACAATGCATGATGGATCAAGTCTTCCAGGGGCAAAGGGGGAGGAACTTGGAGGTCTATATCGACGACCTGATGGTGAAAAACAAGTGCGTGAACTCACACCTATGGGACCTAGAAGAGACCTTCGCCACCCTGCGGAGATTCTAGATGAGGCTGAACCCCTTGAAGTGTGTCTTCGAGGCCAGCCACGGGAAGTTCCTTTGGCATCTCTTGACTCCGGCTGGGGTAGAGCCTAACGTGGATAAGCTGAAGGCCATCCTAGACCTGGAATCACCTCGCGATGCCAAGGAGGTCCAGCGCTTGACAGGGAATTTGTCCGATCTAAGCAGGTTCCTCTCCAGATCAGGGGACAAGTGTTCATCATTCATCAAGGTGTTGAGGGGTAACCAAAGGTTTGAATGGACCTTCGAATGTGAAGAGTCCTTCCAAGGGCTGAAGAGACAGCTCTCCCAGGCTCCTGTACTTCAAAGCCTAAAAGAAGGAGAAGACCTGGCCTTGTATCTAGGTGTAGGAGTGGAGGCCGTGAGCTCTATTCTGGTCAGAGAAGAGGGGAAGAAGCAGCTACCCATCTATTACGTGAGCTAGATTTAGAAGAAGACGGAGCTCCAATACCCCATCCTGGAAAAGATGGCATACGCTCTGATCATCTCGGCGAGGAAGCTTCGACCATATTTCCAAGCGCACTCGATTAGGGTGGTGACCGACCATCCTCTTCACAGGATCATTGAAGGGGTAGAGCACCTAGGAAGGCTTGCCAAGTGGTCCATCGAACTAAGTGAGTTCGACATCTCTTTCGTTCCAAGACTCTCCATCAAGGCGCAAGCGATAGAGGATTTTCTGGCAGACTATGTTGTTGAAGTCGGGAAGAGGAACCGCAGTCGCAGGGAGCGTGGAAGATTATGGTTGATGGGGCCTCTGGGAAGAATTCTCTTGGGGGAGGAGTGGTGTTGATAAGCCCCCAGGGGGTTGCTATAGAGCAGGTAGTGGCCTACCACTTTCCAGAACCAACAACCAAGCAGAATACGAGGCTGTGACAGCCGGCCTTCATTGGGCAAAGGAGCTTGAGATCTAGGATGTGGAGTCCTTAACAAACTCGATGGTGGTAGCATCACAGATCCGAGGGGAGTTTCAAGCTCGGGAGCTTACCCTCGTAAAGTACCTATCCTAGGTAAGGGCGATAATCGGAGGGTTTCTATCGTTCTCAATCCAGCATGTCCCCAGGGATAACAGCGCAGCCGCTGATCGATTAGCAAAGTTTGGACCTCGGGGGGGGGGGGACCTTCACTGAACTATTTCGGCCAGCAATCGATGAAGGGGAATTGATGGAGGTAGATCGGCGAACCTCGTGGATGGACCCCTTGGTGACCTTCCTGACCACGGGTGAGCTTTCGAAAGGGACTAAGGACACCAAAGGATTCTGGCATAAGGCGGCCCATTGCCTAATGTTGGAAGGGGGTTGCATCGAAAGATGTTGTTAGGGCTCCTGGCGAGATATATAATTGAAGAAGAGATCCCGAGGATCCTGGGGGAGGTACACTCCGGCGAGTGAGGCAGCTTCTAGGGAGGAAGGACGTTGGAGGCAAGAGTGGTAAGGCAAGGGTACTTCTGGCAGACCCTGAGGACGGATGCAGCTGAATTCACAAGGAGATGCCCAAAGTGTCAGCTATATGCCCCCCTCAATCTCTTGCCCGCCTAAAGGCTCAGGAGCATCACGTTTTCATGGCCTTTCGCCATCTAGGGGATGGACATGGTCGGGCCTTTCCCTCCAGCTAGTGGGGAGAGGAGGTTCCTCCTTGTCATGGTCAATTACTTCTCAAAGTGGTTGGAGTTTAAAGACTTGGCCAAAGTCACTTCGCAAGTTATAAGGAACTTCGTCTGAGGGGAGATCATATGCAGACATGGGCTACCCCAAGAAATAGTGATAGATAACGGTCCCCAGTTTGCCAGTGAGGATTTCATAAGCTTCTGCACCCAACTGGGGATAGACCTCAGATTTGCCTCTGTCCACCACCCCCGGAGCAACGGCCAGGTGGAAGCGGAAAATATAATCATTGTGAGCTTACTCAAGAAAAAAGTGGAGAACTTGAGGGGGAATTGGGTGGAGCAGCTCCCCTCCAACCTGTGGGCCTTGCAAACAACCCCGAACACGGCCACCGGCGAGACCCTCTTCAAGCTTTCTCATTGATATGAGGCAGTCCTGCCAGTAGAATTCGAGGTCCGGTCCCCACAGGTCACGACCGCGGGCGAAGGATATGAGACTTGGAGGTTGGAGAATGACAAGGGTTACGCCTCTCGCTAGACATGGTGGAGGAACTGCGGGATGTTGCAACCATCAGGTAGGAGGAGATCAAGCGGCAGATGGCCAAGTATTTCGATAAGTGTATCAGGATCAAGCAATTCGTCGAAGGAGATCTGGTGTTGAAAAAGGTTGACGCGGCGGGAAGGTCGGCTTCCGTGGGCAAGCTCAACCCGAATTGGGAAGGGCCTAACATTGTAAAGGAGGTCCTTGGAACAGGAGGTTTCTACCTCCAGGATGTGGAGGGAAGAACCTTGAGCCACACCTGGAGCGGTGATGATCTAAAACGCTTCTACCCGTAAGAGGGGGAGGGTGATTGTATTAATACTTTCGATTGATATCATAATATATCCCTTACCTTTGATCCATCGTCTACTCTTTTATCTTAAAGTTAGAATAGGTTTTGAGAACTTCATCGACACCCCGAGCTCAGCTCGGCCCCAGGTAGACCTGATGCGCAGGCTTTCATCTAGCTCGCAGGTCCGAAGGCTCGCCTGTGGGGGAGAGGTCTTGTTTTGAGAACTTCATCGACACCTCGAGCTCGGCTCGGCCCAAGGTAGACCTGCTGCACAGGCTCTCATTTAGCTGGCAGGTCCGAAGGCTCTCCTGTGGGGGAGAGGTTTGGCTTTCAGAACTTCATTGATACCCCGAGCTCGGCTCGACCCCAGATAGACCCGCTGCGTAGGCTCTCATCTAGCTTGCAGGTCTGAAGGCTCGCCTGTGGGGGAGAGGTCTTGTTTTGAGAACTTCATCGACACCCCGAGCTCGGCTCAGCCCCAGGTAGAGCCGCTGCCCAGGCTTTCATCTAGCTGGCAGGTCCGAAGGCTCGCCTGTGGGGGAGAGTTCTTGTTTTGAGAACTTCATCGACACCCCGAGCTCGGCTCGACCCTAGGTAGATACACTGCGCAGGCTTTCAACTAGCTGGCAAGTTTGAAGGCTCGCCTGTGGGGAAGAGGTTAGGCTTTGAGAACTTCATCGACACCCGGAGCTCGGCTCGGCCCCAGGTAGACCCGCTGCGCAGGCTCTCATCTAGCTGGCAGGTCCGAAGGCTCGCCTGTGGGGGATAGGTCTTGTTTTGAGAACTTCATCAACACCCCGAGCTCGGCTCAGCCCCAGGTAGACCCACTGCGCAGGCTTTCATCTAGCTGACAGGTCCAAAGGCTCGCCTGTGGGGGAGAGGTTTGTCTTTGATAACTTCATCGACACCCCGAGCTCGACTCGGCCCCAGGTAGACTCGTTGCGCAGGCTTTCATCTAGTTGACAGGTCCGAAGGCTCGCCTGTGTGGGAAAGGTTTGGCTTTAAGAACTTCATCGACACCTCGAGCTCGACTTGGCCCTAGGTAGACCCGCTACGTAGGCTCTCATCTAGCTGGCAGGTCCAAAGGCTCGCCTGTGGCAGAGAGGTCTTGTTTTGAGAACTTCATCGACACCCCGAGCTCGGCTTGGCCACAGGTAGACCCGCTGCGCAGGATTTCATCTAGCTGGCAGGTCCGAAGGCTTGCCTGTGGGGGAGAGTTTTGGCTTTGAGAACTTCATCGACACCCCGAGCTCGGCTCGGCCCCAGGTTGACCCGCTGCGCAGGCTCTCATCTAGCTGGCAGGTCCGAAGGCTCACCTGTGGGGGAGAAGTCTTGTTTTTAGAACTTCATCGACAACCCGAGCTTGGCTCGGCCCCAGGTAGACCCGCTGAGCAGGCTTTCATCTAGCTGGCAGGTCCAAAGGCTCGCCTGTGGGGGAGAGGTTTGGCTTTGAGAACTTCATCGACACCCCGAGCTCCGATCGGCCCCAAGTAGACCCGTTGCGCAGGCTTTCATCTAGCTGGAAGGTTCGAAGGCTCTCCTATAGGGGAGAGGTCTTGTTTTGAGAACTTCATCGACACACCGAGCTTGTCTTAGCCACAGGTAGACCCACTGCGCAGGCTCTCGTCTAGCTGGCAGGTCCGAAGGCTCACCTGTAGGGGAGAGGCTTGGTTCTTGGTTCTTGGTCCTTTGATACTTTGCACTACCCCGAGCTCGGCTCGACCCCCAGTAGACTCGCTGCGCATACTCTCATCTAGCTGGCAGGTCTAAAGGCTCTCCTATGGGGGGGAGGTTTGGTCCTTGAAAGTACTTCGGTGAGGATGTCCTAAGCTTGACAAGAGACACACCCGGAAGGCAGAACAGAGAGGTCTCGGCCTTGAGAGGTCTCGGCTAGGAGGTCTCAGCCAAGGAGATCTCGCTGAAAGAAGTCCCTAGCGGGAGGGCTCCCGGTAGGGGGACCCTGGCCACGGTGGGAGGTTCTAGGCAAAAGGTTCAGTCCGCTCGCACAAGGTAAAGAGGGGCGGTCTTCCCTTAAAAGGCCTACGAACTACGCTCCCGGCAAATGGTTCTTGGTAGAGTGCGGAAACGACACGTCTAAGCCTTGAGCTCTCGGCAGGTTCCCACATATTGATCGCTAAGGGAGATTAACCAAGGGGGGGACAAGGGCCTTGATGGAAGCGTGATTGAGAAGCATTCGGCTTCAACAGTTAAAAAAGAAAAAAAAGAGAAGAAAAGGAGGGAACCAAACGCAAAAACTTACAATATATATATATATATATATATATATATATTCTCAATGTAATTACAAAATGGGAGCATCTCGCTCATTACAGGCAAAAGAAAAAAAAAGGGGGGGAGGACCCATCAGGGAGAAGAACTGTATCAACTCGATCTCCCGCTTGAGCTCCCGCGGGAGCTCTCACCTGAGCCCTCCCCGGATGTCTCACCAGCAGCCATGGGAGATTTTGGGTCATCCGATGGCAGGGAGTCGGGTGCGCCTAGGGTCTTCGGGATAGGCTCAAAAAGCCAGGGAACGACCTGGGGAGCGGTAACGATCTTGCAACCCTCATTCAAGCATCCCACATCTCGCAGCATCTCAAGGGTCAGCCTGACCATCGCTTGAGCAAGGGTTTGTAGGAGTTTGCCGATGTCGTTCTCCGAGAAATGCAGGAAACGACGAGCCAATAATTACAGGGGCGAGAGCGAGTGCTTGAAAGATCTCGCTTACCTCCTCCGCTGGGCGCAAGGAAAGAAGTCCTGCTAGCTGTGTCTTCAAGGCCGCCACCTAGGCCACCGCCTGG
This sequence comes from Platanthera zijinensis, assembly GCA_039513925.1. Taxonomy (NCBI): domain Eukaryota; kingdom Viridiplantae; phylum Streptophyta; class Magnoliopsida; order Asparagales; family Orchidaceae; genus Platanthera; species Platanthera zijinensis. The sequence continues at coordinate 94,454,994 of CM077084.1, read as the reverse complement.
TCCCGCACCTTAAGCATCTCGCCAAAGTTGCGGTCGATGGTAATGCTCTGGCGCGCGCACATGCGCGCAAGCTCGAGCCCACGCATCAGGGCCCGGGTGGAGTCAAAGGCCAAGAGTCGGTTTATCATAAAGGCTGGCGTTCTCCCGGCTGTAAAGGTCGTAGCCCAACATGAAGGCCTCGTCGGTGACCTGGTCGCGCTCCGCCTAGCTAGGGAGAAGGGTCGAGACGGAGACTTGGTTGGTCTCAGGGTCCCACCGCAGCAGGGGTCTCCCTTCTGCTTCAAGGCACTTCATGCCGAGAACAAAATTCCTGTGTCCCTTTAGCACCTCCTTGGGCGAGGATCGAGTGGAGGTCTCGGCGGCTTCCCCCTCGCCACCAGCCCCGCTTGCGGGTAAAAGGTTCTCGGCGGGGGCCCCGACGCTATCCCTGGCGGCAGCGGTCATCTCGCTGGCCGCCTGTAGGATCTCTTCGAAGGACCGGCCTTTGGAGGGAGGACGGACGGATGCAATCGCCACGGCTTTCCCTTTTTCGATAGCGGTTGGCTTTGGTCTCTTCAGTGGCCGGGACGAAAAGGCGCTGGACTTTTGCTTCCAGGCACCGGTCGAAGGAGGCGGAGCCGGCTCATCCTGACAAGCTCAAGCCACGGATTTCGCAAGAGCCAGCGGATCTCTCGCAGCCTGTCCCTCGGCAGCCGGAGTTTCGACAAAGGGTTGGCGCAGGGGAATCTCGCGCTCTCCTACAAAGGCATCAATACTCTGTGTTAAGTTTAGAATGGGAAAACTGAGTTAAAGGCGAGACCGTACCTTCACCAGGAGGAATGGCGAGGAGAGAATTGACGTATCGCCTGAGAAATTTGACGTCGAACTCCTTCGTCCCGAAGAACTCCAAAAGGGCGCTCTCGCGCGACCCCAGGGTAGGCGGCTTGTAAGCGGCGCCCTCATACTGAACGGGAGCGAGAGGAATGTTGCCAAAGTCTCCGGCAACGAATACGAATTTCTCTCCCCAGTGGTGGTGCTTGTTAGCGAGACCGGTGGTATTAAACAGCTTCCCGGAGAAGAAGACCACCCCTCCCTTAGCGCGGAAGGTGAACAGCTTCCGGAAGATAGGAAGGTTGAACTCAATCCTCTCAGATCGCATGTAGCAGATGAAGGCTACCAGGATAGCGAACGATTTTTTATTGAGTTTAGCGGGAACGACGTCGTAGTAGCGGAAGGCATGTTGCACCTCGGGACAGAGGGGAAGGCGGAATCCCACCTCAAAATGCTCGAGGGGGATGGCGAGCTCCCCCTCCATCACGAGATTCACCCTGTCATGATTGCCAAGGTTTCTCGCGGTGAAGCCGGCGGGAATGTAGCGGGAGGTGATTATCTATTTCTCTTCCATGGTTAGAAGGCAAGAGGGGAACTGGTGCTTTTGAAAGGCTTCTGCGTAGTTGGAACGTCCCTCGCTTCTACCCGGCATCGTGTCTAGGGGATTGAGTGTGAGGTCTCAAAGAAGGAGGCGAGAATGAATATTAGGCAAGAGCGAGAGAAGAAGGCAGAAGCAGGGGAAATTCTAGGCAAGGCGCAAGAAATACAAGGACGAAAGCGAGGGTCCCGGGTCGGAGAAATAAATGCGTTTGGTGGACTCCTCTATTTATAGGAAACCGTGGTAATGATGAGTTTTCTAAAAAATAAAAATAAAAAAGAGCAGTGGTACAGGCGCCATGCCCCAAGTAAAAGATGCCTTGGGTTCCGGCCTGGGATGACAACGATTGACCGACGGTTCAGACTCGCGCAACTGTTTCAAGACGACCAAGTTAAACAGAAAGGAAAACAAAAACAGAGATCGCTCTCGCCGGGCGAGAGCTAAATAACAAATTATAATTGCAAGGTTACAAATAAGCAGTCCAAAATAAGAAGAAATTTTGTATATTGCAAGAAGGGAAGGCTGAGGGGTGAGGGGTGGCGAGACTTCTTTAAATCAATACGGTTCCCAGTGCCATCGTCCTTGCTCCCGCCGTCTAGTCCTCGGTGGCGCTAGCGGGTTTTAGAAGGAAGACAAGGTTGTGCACCCTAGGTTGATCCGGCGAGCCTGGTCTCGAATACGCGTGATACACCTACCGGGGGAAGACTCGATGGTAGACCCACTCGGCCGCTCCGTCTCGCCAAAGAAATAGTCGTGCTCACGAGACTCCAGCCTCTGCTCCTCCATCTCGCGGAATTCTTTCGCCGCAGTGGCACGGGCCCGCTCCCGCCGTATAAGCTTTGATAGGAGGGCAACAATCTTTTTCCCTCACCTCTTCGCGCTCCCGACATAATTCAAGATGTCCTCCATCTCGTCAGACGAAGGGAGGGGGAGCTCTCGCCGTCATCCCCCTCTCTGTCTTCATCATCGTCTTCATCATCTTCATCGACCCCTGTCCGCGAGTCCGGATCCTCTGAGAAAACAGTTTCATGGTTACGGCGAGAGCTGAGTAAAAGCTATGGTAATGTTTCGCATACCTGCAGCATGGCGAGATCCACTGGCCGGCGGCAGGCGAGAAGGCTCAGGCCCCCCTCAGTCCCATAGAGCAGGTGGAGCGACTTTCTGTGCCCCGGGCAAAAAGTCTCGTGGACAGTGATCCCGGCCTGGCCGGAAGCACGGGGGAAGTCGTCCTCTCTCTCGAGATGGCTGGCCTCCTTTGGAGCTATGGAGGGGTCGTTAGACACCCCTCCCGCCAGTACGACAGGATTAGCCTCTTGGTCGAGCAAGTTAGAGGCCATTATTTCGTTCTCTCGGGTGGCAAGACCCGGGTTGGCAGAAGCTTATGTTATGGGAAGTCAATTATTCGATAGTAGGGGCTACGATTGAAACGGTTAGAAAGGACTGACAGGGAGAAAAGTATACCTGCGATTCTCGGAGAAAAAGCCGGAGGAGTAGCCTCCATAACCCATGGTCGATCCTCGGGAGGGGGAGATGATGAGTTCGGAGGCACCAACGGGGACCCGACATCGTCGTATCGAGTCTCTTCCTGCGAGAAGTATTCCATCAGGTTCGAACCCTTTTGCGTAACCAGCTCGCGATTTTGATGATCAGCAAGTTAGAGAGACATACCTTCTATGGAGGGGAAGCATCATCCGCATGATTCGGAGTCGGGGTAGGTGAGTCCCTGTTCTCGCGAGAAAGGTCCCGCTATACCACCTTCGCCTTTTTCTTCCTCTTCTCTTTCTTCTTCTTTAGCAGGGAAGGCTCAGCGGCTGGCGACTTTCTCGCCAGCCAAGGAGCAACCAAAGCACTGTTCGTCAGGGCACGCGCCTGAACAGCATTGATGCGGTCTTGGAGGTCTTGGAGGTCTTGCGGGAGTGGCTTGTCAATACGTTTGGAATGCATTGCGAAATCATGCGAAAGCTCAGTGAGGAGGCAGCAACTCAGGGGGAGATTTAGGCCGTCTATTAGCACATGTATATATAGATCTATGGGATGGCCCACCAAAAATATACTCTTTTTGAGGTGACACGTGCCCAACAAATATTTATGGGTTGGACGTGTCTTTTCGAGCGCAGAGCTAGCTCAAAAAGAGCGGGGATTGTGTACAACCCTATATTCGCTGGAGGGAACCCAGAGATACCAACAGTCAGGATTGAACTAGCTTCTAGCTTCAGAACAGATCCACTTGCACCTTGGTAGAGCTCCCGCCTACAGACAGGCAGGATCGTTTGCGCCAAGCCTCAGCCAAGACCCACTAATGACCGGAGGCGGGCGAGAAGGTGTTGAGTCCACTCGACGCCAAAATCCAAGCAATAAAGGCGTCGAGTCCACTCGACGCCGCGTTGAGTAAGCTCCACTCACTCAATGCCACATTCAGCAGCAAAGGCGTCGAGTCCACTCGACGCCGCATTGAATAAGCTCCACTCACTCAATACCGCGTTCGGCAGCAAAGGTATCAAGTCCACTCAACGACTTGTTGATTGGAGGCGGGAAGGTTCTCGGCTCAGGTTCTCGCCGCGGCTCAAGGTTCTTGCCGCGACTCAGGGTTCTCGCCGAGTGGGGCCCATGGTAAAATTACTTAATTGTCATTGGGTGGAATTACCTACATACCCCTAGGGCTGTATTTCGTATTTTATAAACAGTGGGATTTTGCTATTGGCAGGCCATGTAGGGGTATTTCAGTAATTTTAGGTCATCAAAAGGCTATAAATAGACCCATGTTGGATCCCTAGTTGGATTTGGGCTAGGTTCACTAAGTTAGGAAATGACCCAAGATGTATTGACGAGGGTCATGGTTGTGTCCTAGAGTCTAGGTCAAGTCCTTTGAGTCAACAGTACAAAGGACAAGCCTCCAACACTGCCAGAGACTCAAGACTTTTAAGACTTAGAAAAGGAGTTCTACGTTCGTCGATCTCCGGTCGACGAAATTCGAGCTCAGTTAGACGAACTCAGGAACAATTCTCTGAGCTCAGCACGACGAACTCTGGACAAAGTAATAACTCCTCTAAGTCAAACCTCAGTCGACGAACTAAGAACATCAGCTAGAAGAACTCTGTTCTCTGGTCGACTAATTCTGGATGAGGTGATTCAACACTCAACACCAGATGACATTTGATTCAACGCCAGATGACATTACACTCAAAGCAAGAATGGTAAGTTAACACTCAAAGTCATAGGACATCACACTCAATGCCAAACTGATACTTCAACACTCAACATCAGAAAATAGTCTAAGTCTAGACTGCAGACTCAGCTCGAAGAACTGTGGACTCAGGTCGGCGAATCCAGTCTTGGCTATTTTCCTCTTTTGTCCTTATTATGTGCCAATGATTCCTGAGTAATTAATGCTCTAATATTCTCTGAATATTACCGTTAGACAAGAGCATTAATTATGGTCTTCATCATGATTACTGCCTGCCATTTTTATAAGGGACAGTTGGGGAAACAAATCAATGCCAAAAATATTCCAAGGCCGTCAGCATTAATTGCAGAAGGAATTTCAAAATTCAAATGGACATTCACGTTGGAAATATATAAACAGAGATTATTATTCCTGTGTATGGAATGAGATACAGACAACAACATTCTGTGAGACATACAGAATTCTTGAGATTGAAAATCAATCAGTCAAGAATCAACAGCGGCTAGACAAGAAGAAGAACAATTTTGAAGAAGAAGAAGAACCATCCAAATCATGTGTATTCTTCTTAGGAACTCTCTGAAGGACAACAATACTGCATCTGTCAAAGTAGTTCCTGAAGTTGTTCTTGTCAAAATTGAAAGATTGAAGGCCTATCACCCTGCAGAAAAGCTTCCATCATCCTGAACAAGAATCATCTCAGGGGGAGCTTTTGCTACCATCAAATCCAAAAGTCTTCTCAGTTGTTTGAATTGAGAAAGAGAAGAAACAATCATTCTCTCACCCCCCCCCCCACTGTAAAAAGGATTGTCATCTCCCTTCAAAAGTGATTCCTGGTTGCAAGTATCCTGATCAAAAGACTTGAGGTTTGGTTGTTGAGCACCTAATCAAAAGCTCATTAGTGTCAGGAACCTGATCAAAACTCTGAGTGGATTCCTACTAGGGTGGTAGAAGAGTGGACGTACCCAGGTTGGGGAACCACTATAAATTCTTGTGTCTTCTGGTTGCCCCTTTTTCTTTTTATTCTTGCTGTGGCTGTGATATTTAGGTCTTTTTGTGTTTACAATTATTTCTCTTTGGATTCTGTGATATAGCATCCAAGGTTAGGAGTACTTCTTATAGTTCAGAAAAAGATTTAAATTATACCTAAATACTCTATTCACCCCCCCCCCCCCCCTCTAGAGTATATCAGATCTAACCCTTACATTCAATTGGTATCAGAGGAGGTTCTTTTGGTTGTACAAGCTAACCCTTGAACCAAAGATCCTAAGTTAGATCTGTTCTTTTTTATCTTTACTAGATTTATACATATAGCATGGCACAGAACAAAGAATATGCAAGCACCAGACCTCCAGTGTGTAACTTGTCCAAGTTCACAATCTGGAAGGCAAGGATTAGGCTTTACATGAACTCTATTGATGAAGATATATTAAATTCTATCTTAACAGGACCACCAGCTATAGTGGCTTCAACCTCAACTACATCAACTGACCTGAGTGTAGTTCCACCCCCTGGATGGATAGATGTACAGAAGAAGGCTAAGATAGCTGATGCCAAAGCCATGAATATACTGGATCAAACTATGTCTGATGAAATATTTCAAAAGGTTACCGAGTGTCAATCAGCCAAGGATATTTGGGATTCCCTGAACCAAATGGTGGCTGGATTAGTAGATGATAGGAAAGACAGAGGGTCAAATCTCATCACTCAGTATGAGAACTTCAAGAAGGATGAAGCAGAGACAATAGAAGTAATGTACAACAGACTTAGCTCCATCATCAGTGAGCTAAGGACTCTAGACAAAGAATTAACTTTAACTGAAGTGAATGACAAGATATTAATGTGCTTTACTAGCACAAGGGACTCAAGAATCTGGCCCATCAGAGAAGCCAGAAGCATGACAGAGATTTCAACAAAATCTCTTCTAGGAAAATTAAAGTCCTATGAGCAGCTGATCAAAGCAAGGGAAGCAGCAGCTAAAGTGAAGACTCCTACACCAACTAGGAAGGAGCATAGCATAGCTTTCAAAGCTATAGAAGACTCTGAATTCATTCCAGTAAATGAAGAGTTGATGAGTCTCTTTGCCAAGAGATTCTTCAAGATTGCTAGAAAGGACTTTAGAAGGAAACCTTCTAAATATGAAGAAAAGCCAAGGTATGATAAAACACCCTCTAAAGAAGTAGTGTGTTTTGACTACAGGAAACCTGGGCACTTCATTTCTGAGTGTCCATAAGCTCAGAAGAAGGACAGAAGAAAGGAGAAGGACTCATGGAAGAGTCACTATAACAAACCTTCCTCAAGCAAGCAAAAGAGGAAAGACAAGGGCTTTGTTGCTGAGACATGGAGTGATACTGAAGAAGAATCTACATCCTCCAGCTCTAGTGAGTATGAAGAAGAGCAGAAAGCAAAGGAAGTCTGCCTCATGGCTATTGAGGTAGGAAGTAGTAGATCTGATACAGATGAATCAGATAATGAAGAATCTCTATCAGCTGAAGATCAGGTAATAGCTTCTTATGATTTTGAGTCAGATGAATTTAAATTTGAATTTAAAATTTTATTCTTAGACTTGATAAGCTCTTAGAAGGAAATTAAACTTCTTAGAGAAAAGTTAAACACCCTAGACAACATCACTGCAGAAAATGCAAAATTAACCAATGAACTAATGTTTGCTAATAAACAGCAAGTTACTTGTCAAAAGACAAGCCAAGGAGATTGTCTCCCTACATATAGCTGCTTCCCTATAGTCTGACTCAACACCCCTGCTTGACAAGATGAGGAGGGAAGTCACACAGCTGAAGACTATCTCAATCATATAGATTAGGACCATCAGACATAATAACAAGATCATTATAGATCTTGAAGAGAGCTCCTACAAAGCGAGGATGCTAGTGGCACAGTACTCCAAGCCTAAATTAATATTGCCACTCATTGATACCTTCACCTCCCAAAAAAATAAGAAGGGACTGTGGCATATTGAGAGGAGTACTGGAAGAAGGAATAGGAGGAAAGGCAAGGCCTCTATTCAGCCTGTTATGTCCTTTGAGAAAGTTGTGTTGCCATCCAACAGGTATGACCCAGAAAGCATATATGGTCACTGGTTGAATGGTAGATCCACTAGTGTGAACAAAAATGTCCACAGCTATAATGGAAGGAATGGCATGGGTTTGAGTGCCTTTAAGGCTCCCCATGAGGAAATTCAAATGTCCCATCATGGATCATTTATTTTTGGTGCACCAACCCCCACTCTCAAGAATATGCCAGTTGCCAATAGTCAAGCTCCTCCAGCAAAAACTCAGACCAAAAGTAAGTCATCTAGTAAGACTGACTTGGCTATCTATGATGCAATCAAAAGCTTATATTCTACAAAGAAAACTATTGCTAGTGACATTCACAATAAGCTAAGTACTTCTACTAGAAGACTCACTTTCAATCAGATCCTTGCTGAAAGAAACATGAAGAGGCCTGTTGCTCTCCTTTCTGAACAGTCAGTTGTTGTCAGCTTGTCTGCAAGAGCAGTTTAAAAAAGGAGATATAATATTCATGAGTATTAGTGTTGTGGCAAAGTGGGTCATTTTTCCATAGATTGCTGGCACAACCCCAATGTTCCTAGTGTTAGGGCAAGTCTACCTGTCAAAAATGCTACAGGCAGACATGCAAATTTTCAGACTAACAAGAACCTAGGACCCAAGCCCTTTTGGGGTCCTAAGGTAAACGGAAATGTGGGTGCAGGATGGTTCAAGTACCCATGGATCAATTTGGTACTCGGACAATGGATGTTCCAGGAACATGACTAGAACAATAAGCCATTTAAAGGAATACACTCTTGTGAAGAATGGGCCTAAGGTGATCTTTGGAGGCTATGATAAAGGGGTCATCAAGGGATATAGTATGATCACCAATGACATATTCAAAATCACAAAATTGGCTTATGTGAAATGGTTGCAACACAACCTGATAAGCATAAGCCAACTCTATGATCTTGGCTATGTCATTGTTGTAACGCCCCCAATTTTTCTGCGATTATTTAATTCTCGTTTGGCGTTACGTTGACGCATTTTCGTGGCTCGTGCCATTTGTGGAGTGTGGTCTTAACTCCTTAGAACTGGGTGCCCTATTTTGTAGCATGTTGGCAAGATCTCCCTAGCAAGCCGAGTCGTTTTGGGTGACCCGGTGTGGCCTCTTGGGGGATGCTTGTGTTTTGGTTTTAGGTGGGCATAACTCGAGTTATGTTCGTCGAAAGTTAGTTTCGAATTCGCCGTTGTGTTCGTAGCGTGGATATTTAGCTACGGTGCGAATTTCATCGAATTCCGAGATACTTTGGTTTTCGCATCGTTTTTTGCGTGCCATTAGTAAAGCCTATTAGAAAATCCTCTTATTTTAATAAGGGAGCCGGCGGTTAGGACTCGGTTTTGCTGAACCGATGCGTTTAAAGCTTATAAAAAGGCTTTATTAAGAAGTGGCGAGCCACTCTCTTCTTTCTTACCAAGACCGAAACCGTCGCCTGCTCCTGTTCGCGGAAAACAGAGGAAACCGCCGGACCTGCTTCTCCTTCGTACGGCGATTCTGGGAGTGTTCGTGGACGGATTTCATTTCCGAGAGTGGCATTGTCTTGCTCTTGATCAGATCTGCATTTTGACGGTAAGAGGTTTAATTTTCGTGGAGTATTAGGAGGCTTGGATTTTCGGTTTCTTGTGGTTTCCGCCATTTATGTGCGGGTTTGCTTATTAGGTGCTGCTCCTTCTAGTGCAGAATGAAGAGGAGGGAAAGCTGACCAAGCTTCGCCGGAAATCGAGGCAAGTGGTATCCTTGCCCTTGTCATTGTTGTTCTTGTGAATTTTGAAATGTTTCCCGGTTAGCCCTAGGGTAGAAACCAAGCATATTCTCTTTTATCTTGCTAAATTTTAGGGCTTAGATTCTCCTATGAGCCCCCTCCTTGGGCTGTTTGCTCATCCTGCTAATTATGTTCATTATTTAGACTCCAGATTTGTAGTTCTAGTTGGGTGCTTTGGTGGGTGGAGCTGAGAGAGAGAGTGAGGAAGTTTGTTGTGGTAGGGCTCTGGTTAAAACCAGTCTTGGTAGACTCTCGAGTTTTGGTGTTGAGTATGGTGCACACACTCAAAGCCAGAAGCCGCCCGGACTTGGCATTGAGTGTGGTGGACACACTCAAAGCCATAGCTTGGTTTATTCATTGCAGCTGAGTGGTGGGGTGATTGAGTGAGAATTTTGGTCTAAGTCAAAATCGATGGGAATCACCAAGTGATTCCCGCCGATTTCGATGTGTATCATCAGTGATTCCCACCGATCGGCGAGAATCATCCTTGATTCCCACCGATTCGGCGAGAATCATCCTTGATTCCCACCGATTCGGCGAGAATCATTCTGAATTCCCGCCGATCGTCGAGAATCATCCTGCATTCTCGCCGATTTGGCGAGAATCATCCTGCATTCCCGCCAATTCGGCCAGAATCAGTCGACATTCCCGCCGACCTCCTCTTGTTGGCGTTGGCTTCGGGTTTTCCTACGGGAATGAACTTTGGCGTAGAGTGAGTTGACCTCACTCAATGCCAAAGCTGCTTTGGCGTTGAGGGAGGTGGACTAACTCAACGCCACTATTGGGTTTTGTGGTTTTGCTGAAGGCGTTGAGGGAGTGGACCTCACTCAACGCCATTGCTATTTTGGCGTTGAGTGAGGTTAGCTCACTCAACGCCGTTGCCTCTTTTGCTGAAGGCGTTGAGGGAGTGTACCTCACTCAACGCCATGGCTGTTTTGGCGTTGAGTGAGGATAGCTCACTAAACGCCAGAGCTGTTATTGCAGAAGGCGTTGAGGGAGTGGACCTCACACAACGCCATGGCTGTTCTAGCGCTGAGTGAGTCTAACTCACTCAACGCCAAGGTCTGGTTAAGCATTGAGTGGGTCCCACTCAACGCCAAGCCGTGTTGAGTGATTTCGACACTGTTTCCCTTACCTCGATTTTTGTTCCCGAGTGAATTCCTTGATTATATTTGTAATTTCCTTATCGGCCATGTTTCTCTTTCCTAATGGCCGAATCGTGGGTCGTGGTTAGTAGTGGTGGGTTGAAGCTCTTCATGGGGGAGGTGTTGTGCAATTTATCCAAGGCCACCCTTATTCTTCTATCTTGCTCCAGGTATGGGCTGGGCAAGGGGGTGGAATGTCCCTTGTGCTTTCACATGTAGACACTTGAGCTTGTTGGCTAGGAAATGTTGGTTGAGGGACTGAGTTTGCCTCCAACCCGGATCCATGTTATTTGTTTTTGCTACTACCATCTCCCACAACTTAGGGTGTTAGAAGTTTCTTCCTTGGTAGATTGCAGCACTTTGGGCTCTTGGTAGCCTAGTAGACCCTGCAGGATGTAGTTTCTGGGCAGGGTTGGTGCTGTTTCCCTTACACGTAGTGCATTTCTTGTTGTCTTGCCTTGGGCAGTTATGACATTTACTGCTGTGTGTTTTCCTCTTTTATTTATTCCCTGGTTGAAACTTCCTTGCAGTTTTTTTTCCTTATTTTGCTTGCTGAGGTATTCTTTCTTCTTTTGAATGCCTCAGGTTCTGAGCAGTAGCCAGTTGGGTGGCTAGGTTCCGGTGCTGTTGTTGTTGGTCTCTTGGACTTTGGAGATCTTGTTGCTTTGTTAGTGAGGTAGTTTTTCTGTACTTTTCTTACAGACATACATATTTGCTAGTGGGTTCGTGTCAGGTTGTTGGCACCCACTTGTAGTTTTCACCTTTGTACTAGATATATTACTTTTTCTGCTACCATTTTCTGGAGATAGTCTACTTGCTCTGGGGAGGATTTATGTTAGGTTGCTAGTTATTTTAAAACTACATTTATTATTATTATAAATATATTGCATGATCAGCATGATTTATAAAAGTAAATCACTATTTTCCAAGCAGCGTATAAAGATCATTTTCCTATATATAATATAAATTAAATGTATTGTCTTGCATAGCATAAGTGGTCCTCATAGGGCTCTTATGCTCTTCTTAGGATGTCAAACCTGAATAAAATATTTTTCCGCAGCGCTTAAGTATAGTTTTTTAACTGTGGACTAGGTGATCCACCGAGCCGAGGGATACGGCATCTAAAGTATAACTTATTTTCTAATCATTAAACTCATAAATTTCTTTCATAAAGAGTAGTAGTTGGTTTTGCCTGAGCGTCAGCAGTTATCCCCTGTTTGACTTGGCATCATGACGCGCATTTTCTCATACTCTGATAATTCTTTAATTCGGAGAAAAAGCGGGTTGTGACAGTTGGTATCAAAGGGAGGTTGCCTAACAAGTTAGTCGGGCAACCTTCCCTTTTGATTGCATTAGTAGTTCAGCATCATGTCATTCACACACCGATATGTCATCAGCACGTCTTGGAAAAAGCACGAACACTACACTCATAGCATAACATAAAGTATACGGGGCATATTATATAGTATGGGATGCATAATATGTGTTCGTATATGGATCCACCATAGGGGCAACATGTGAGGGTTATGTAGTATGGGATGCATAACCTCACCACATGGCTGCGACTAGCACGTTTTCTTTTTCGTTGCATGCGAATGTTATGTAGTTTGGGATGCATAACATTTTCATGCGTACGCCGCTCATTATATGCATTAGGGCCCTTTTTAGAATGCATAACACAAACATGCATAGCATAACATTGCATAAGCACAATGTGCCAAGCTAAAGACTTGCAGGATGACATATGTACACACATAAGTTTTCGAGTCAAAAAATAATATAAAGTCATGCATTCCCGATCTAGGCACAAGAATTAGTATGGTGGTGGTTAACCATCCTAGTTTAGGACATAACATCAATTTTTGTAAAAAGATAAACTCTCAGAGCAAGTTTAGCAGCTTTAAGTTCATATCAATATATGTATTGTCTGTACTTGTAGTTGGGTCTAGCCGTTGTACTAGTATCTAACTAGTGTCGCTATGGCTTTAAGATGGCAAGACATCCTTCGACTAGATCGACTCCCTTGTCTGAGGGTGAGTAATCGGGAGCACAGAATGATGTGGTAATCGAAAGCTTGCGACAGAGTAGTAATTCCTTAAGCAGACAGTTGGTGGAGGTGCGAGCCCAGATCCAGTCTTTAGTAGCAGGTGTGGCAGGTCAGACTCAGGGAGTGCAAGGCCCTGCAGGGGGATTGATGTTCCTCCCCTGCTACACCCTTAAGACCTCCAGTGGTGGTGCCAGCAGAGATGGCCTTCATCTCGCAGTTTCAGAAGCTGAGCCCTCCCACTTATGACGGGAAGGCAGATTTCATGGTTATAGACAACTGGCTGATCTCCATGGAGGAGATGTTCTCATACTCAGGGATTGCAGATGATCAGAGGGTGATGTTAGCTGCCTATCAGCTTAATGGTTTGGCTAAGAATTGGTGGCTGAGAGAGAAGGAGAGCTTGGTAGCTGGATGCTCTTGGGAGGTGTTCAAGGAGATGTTGTTGAGGAAGTTCTTACCCTAGGTCGAGCGTGACCGCCTCATGAACAACTTCCTCCATCTAAAGCAAAGGCAGCTCATAGTGGGTGAGTATGAGATAGAGTTCAGCAAGCTGAGCTGTTTTGCCCCTGGGATGGTCAGCATTGAGGCTGATCGAGTTAAGCGATTTCTCGGTGGTTTGAGGAGTGAGGTGCAGCAGTTGACCAGTGCTTATGGGTCAGAGACTTATGTAGGAGTAGTGGAGGCTGCTCTGAAGGTGGAGGCTATTGAGACCACGAAGAGTAGAGGACAGTAAAGTAGGAAGGATAAGAGGAAGTCTGTGGAGGAAAAGAAACCCTAGGTACCTGATGCAGTTCCGGGAAAGAAGAGCAAAGTGGGGTGCAGTTTCTGTGGCCGGTCAGGCCACCCTGTCGAGAGATGTTTCAAGAGGGCAGCAGCTCAGAGGAAGGAGCAGGTTCATGCGATTCAGGGTGCTCCTAGGAGAGATGTCTCCTGTTCTGTTTGCCCAATTCTGGTCCAAGGATAAGGTCTGTTTTCAGTGTGGGCTGAAGGGACACATCAAGTCTAGGTGTCCTCGGATCCAGCCTGCTCTTCCTGCAGTTCCTCTGCAGGCATTACCTCCACCTTAGCGTATGGACAAAGGAAATGGAACGCTGAACGTGATCTCTTCCGAGGAGGCTCAAGCTTTGACTCAGGTCATCTCAGGTTAGTTGTCTTTCTAGCCTGAATGTTTTGTTCTTGTCTTGCTAGAATGTTTGTAGTATTATTGTGGTAGTTCCTTAGTTATATATGTTCCTATAGGGAAGTTTAAGGTGAAGAACCGCTTGGCGCGTGTTCTGTTTGACTCCGGCGCTACCCATTCGTTCGTGGCTAGAACCTTTGTAGAGCGACATCGATTGACTTTAGATCGAGTTCGGGATACCTTCTGTGTCAAGTTCCCTTCTGGTGAATCTATGTTGTCAGATTTGGGTATGTTAGATTGCCCTGTATTGTTGGGGGACTTCCTTGCGAAGGCAGACCTGAAGATGATTGATCTAGAGGACTTCAATGTTATTTTGGGCATGGATTGGCTGTCTAGGTATGATGCAGTCATTTGGTGCAAAGGGAAGCGCTTGGACTTCGTCAGGGACGACGATCAGCCCGGTAGCGTGTATGCAGATCTGATCCAGGATTCTCCTGTCATCTCCGCGGTATGTGCTCATAAGCTTTTTCTTTCGGATTGTTTTGCTTGTTGGTCTCGGTGGTTGGGACCGCTGTTAGTGTACCGCGCATAAAGGAGATTCCAGCTATTCGTGATTTTGCCGATGTTTTTCCTGATGACCTTCCTTATCTTCCTGCCGAGCGGGATGTTGAGTTTGTGATCGATTTTGAGCCGAGCACGCATCCTATTGCAAAGGCGCCGTACCGAATGGCCCCTCGAGAGCTAGAGGAGTTGCGAGTCCAGTTAGATGAGTTTTTGGCGAAAGGGTTTATCAGGCAGAGTTCGTCGCCTTGGGGTGCTCCTGTTCTATTTGTGAAGAAGAAAGATGGGTCAATGCGGCTTTGCATCGACTATAGGGAGTTGAACAAAGTCACAATTAAGAACAGGTACCCTCTGCCAAGGATCGATGACTTATTTGACCAGTTGCGCGGTAGCACGGTCTTCTCCAAGATTGACCTTCGTTCAGGCTATCATCAGCTTAGGATCCGTGAGGCAGATATTCCACGGACTGCGTTTAGATTGAGGCATGGACATTTTGAGTTCTTAGTGATGTCATTTGGATTGACCAACGCTCCGTCAGCGTTCATAGATATGATGAACCGGGTGTTCAAGGATTTTCTAAATAAGTTCGTGGTGGTCTTCATCGATGACGTGTTGGTTTATTCTCGCAGTGTTGAGGAGCATGAGCAGCATTTGCGCTTGGATCTATCGGGGTTGAGGAACCATAAGTTATTCGCCAAGTTGAGCAAGTGCGAATTTTGGTTGCCTCAGGTCTCATTTCTGGGCCACGTGGTGAATAAGGATGGGATCTCGGTCGACCCAGAAAAGATCGCAGCAGTGATGGATTGGAGTAGGCCGGGCACGCCTAAGGAGATCAGGAGCTTCCTAGGGTTGGCCGGCTACTACAGGAGGTTCGTGGAGGGTTTCTCTACCCTAGCTGCACCATTGACTAAGCTGACTCAGAAGAACGTGGCTTTTGTTTGGAGCGAGAAGTGCGAGGAAGCCTTCCTGGAGTTAAAGAGGAGATTGTGCACTGCTCCCGTTCTGACCCTACCTACTGAGGGTGTGGATTATGATGTTTATGTGGATGCTTCGCATGTAGGTCTGGGATGCATATTAATGCAGGTTGGTAAGGTGATTGCCTATGGGTCAATGCAACTGAAGACTCATGAAAAATTATCCTACGCATGACCTCGAGTTCGTAGCGGTTATTTATGCGTTGAAGCTGTGGAGAAACCTACTTTATGGGGCTCAGTGCAAGATCTTCACTGACAATAAGAGCCTTAAGTACGTGTTCACGCAGAAGGAGTTAAATCTGCGCAAGCGTCGGTGGCTAGAGTATGTGGCCGATTATGATGTAGAGATACAGTATCATCCAGGCAAGGCCAATGTGGTGGCCGACGCCCTGAGTCGAAAGACGGGGAAAATCTTTAATCTCTCCGCCGACCGTTTAGTGGAAGAGTTCCACCTTATGGATATATTAGTGGGATGCTGTGGCTTGCAGAGTAGTTTGTCAGTGGCAGAGCCGTCTTGGATTTCTTTGACCAGGCTGCACCAGAAGGACGACCTGGATCTTCTACACTTATTCTCCCGGACTGAGAGAGGAGAGTTGCCGGATTATTCTATCGATGATGCGGGAACTTTGATGTACCGCGGCAGATTTTGCATCCCTGTGTTTGGGGACATTAGGAGTATGGTTTGCAGAGAGGCTCATGGATCCAGCGTTGCCTACCATCAAGGATCTACGAAGATGTATCGTGACTTAAAGCAAATTGCCTGGTGGTATGGCATGAAAGGAGATATAGCCCGATTTGTTGCGGAGTGCTACACTTGCAAGCGGGTGAAGGCCGATCATGGAAGGCCTGGTGGCAAGTTGACTCCGTTAGAGATCCCGACTTGGAAGTGGGAAAGTATATCTATGGATTTCATCACGGGTTTACCGCAATCCCCGAGGGGATTTGATTCTGTTTGGGTCATAGTGGATAGACTGATGAAGTGTGCTCACTTCGTGCCATATAAGATTGATTACCCGATGAAGAAGATAGCGGAGTTGTACTTGAATGAAGTCATCCGACTGTACGGTGTGCCGGTTAGCATAATTTCTGATCGAGACTCCCGATTTACTTCTCGTTTTTGGCAGAGTCTGCAGGAGGGTTTGGGTATGGATCTGAGGTATTCTACTGCGTACCACCCACAGACTAATGGGCAGACGGAGCGGGTGAATCAGATAGTTGAGGATATGATCCGATGCTTCATTTTAGACCACGGTGGAGCGTGTGATGAGCGGCTGTGACTTTTGGAATTTGCATACAACAATAGTT
The DNA here is from genome assembly GCA_039513925.1 of Platanthera zijinensis. Classification (NCBI taxonomy): domain Eukaryota; kingdom Viridiplantae; phylum Streptophyta; class Magnoliopsida; order Asparagales; family Orchidaceae; genus Platanthera; species Platanthera zijinensis. The sequence goes on along the minus strand of CM077084.1, from coordinate 94,438,422 downwards.
ATCATGAGAGCTTGCAGATGGCTCCGTTCGAAGCCTTATATGGGAGGCGCTGCAGAACTCCGTTGTTTTGGGCTGAGGCTGGTGAGAGGCCTTTGTTGGGTCCTGATGCGCTCGAGGAAATGGAAGTCGCAGTGAAGCTAGTTCGAGAGAAGCTCAGGAGAGGTACGAGAAGAACGCCAATCGGCGTAGGTCTGCCTTGGAGTTTTCTGTAGGGGACCTTGTATTTCTTAAGTTTTCCCCGATGGTGGGTGTAAAGAGGTTTGGTAAGAATCGGAAATTGGACCCAAGGTATGTGGGCCCGTTTAAGATTTTGGAGCGGATTGGCGTGTCAGCTTACAGGTTGGATTTGCCAGCAAACTTCCCCGGTGTTCATAATGTTTTCCATGTTTGCCAATTACGGAAGGGCGTGCACAGCAGTGGGCAAGTCTTGGACGTTGTGCCCCAGTTGGAGCCCAACCTCTCTTTTGTTGAAGTGCCGGTCCGTATTTTGGATACTCAGGAACGGGTGCTGCGAAAGAAGTCTATTCTGATGGTGAAAGTTCTTTGGAGGAATCAGGAATTGGAGAGCGCGACTTGGGAGCTAGAGTCGGGCATGAGGAAAGCTTACCCTCACCTGTTTCCCTGATTTTGATCGGTATTTTTCCCTTCTTGTAACTCCTATTTGTTACTTTTTCCTTCTATAGTAGAAGTGTTGTGCGTAAAGTTTCGGGACGAAACTTTCTTTTAGGGGGAGTGACTATAACGCCCCCGATTTTTCTGCGATTATTTAATTCTCGTTTAGCGTTACATTGACGTGTTTTCGTGGCTAGTGCCATTTGTGGAGTGTGGTCTTAACTCCTTAGAACTGGGTGCCCTATTTTGTAGCCTATTGGCAAGATCTCCCTAGCAAGCCGAGTCGTTTTGGGTGACCCGGTGTGGCCTCTTGGGGGATGCTTGTGCTTTGTCTTTAGGTGGTTATAACTCGAGTTTTATTCGTCTAAAGTTAGTTTCGACTTCGCCATTGTGTTCCTGCATTCTCGCCGATTCGGCGAGAATCATCCTGCATTCCCGCCGATTCGGCCAGAATCAGTCGGCATTCCCGCCGACCTCCTCTTGTTGGCGTTGGCTTTGGGTTTTCCTGCGGGAATAAACTTTGGCGTAGAGTGAGTTGACCTCACTCAACGCCAAAGCTGCTTTGGCATTGAGGGAGGTGGACTCACTCAACGCCATTGTTGGGTTTTGTGGTTTTGCTGAAGGCGTTGAGGGAGTGGACCTCACTCAACGCCATAGCTGTTTTGGCGTTGAGTGAGGTTAGCTCACTCAACGCCGCTGCCTCTTTTGCTGAAGGCGTTGAGGGAGTGGACCTCACTCAACGCCATGGTTGTTTTGGAGTTGAGTGAGGATAGCTCACTCAATGCCAGAGCTGTTCTAGCGGAAGGCGTTGAGGGAGTGGACCTCACTCAACGCCATGGCTGTTTTGGCGCTGAGTGAGGCTAACTCACTCAAATCCAAGGTTTGGTTAAGCGTTGAGTGGGTCCCACTCAATGCCAAGCCGTGTTGAGTGATTTCAACACTGTTTCCCTTACCTCGATTTTCGTTCCGGAGTGAATTCCTTGATTATATTTGTAATTTCCTTGTCGGCCATGTTTCTCTTTCCTAATGGCCGAATCGTGGGTCGTGGTTAGTAGTGGTGAGTTGAATCTCTTCATGGGGGAGGTGTTGTGCAATTTAGCCAAGGCCACCCTTATTCTTCTATCTTGCTCCAGGTATGGGCTGGGCAAGGGGGTGGAAGGTCCCTTGTGCTTTCACATGTAGACCCTTGAGCTTGTTGGCTTAGAAATGGTGGTTGAGGGACTTAGTTTGCCTCCAACCCTGATCCATGCTGTTTATTTTTTCTACTACCATCTCCCACAACTTAGGGTGTTAGAAGTTTCTTCCTTGGTAGATTGTAGCACTTTGGGCTCTTGGTAGCCTAGTAGACCTTGCAGGATGTAGTTTCTTGGCAGGGTTGGTGCTGTTTCCCTTGCACGTAGTACATTTCTTATTGTCTTGCCTTGGGCAGTTATGACTTTTACTGATGTGTGTTTTCCTCTTTTATTTATTCCCTGGTTGACACTTCCTTGCAATTTTTTTTCCTTGTTTTGCTTGCTGAGGTATTTTCCAAGCAGCGTATAAAGATCGTTTTCTTATATATAATATAAATTAAATGTAGAGTCTTGTATAGCATAAGTGGTCCTCTTAGGGCTCTTATGCTCTTCTTAGGATGTCAAACCTGAATAAAATTTTTTTTCGCAGCGCTTAAGTATAGTTTTTTAACTGTGGACTAAGTGATCCACCGAGCCGAGGGATACGGCCTCTAAAGTATAACTGATTTTCTAATCATTAAACTCATAAATTTCTTTCATAAAGAGTAGTAGTTAGTTTTTCATGAGCGTCAGCAGTTATCCTCTGCTTGACGTGGCATCATGACGCACGTTTTCTCATACTCTTATAATTCTTTAATTCGGAGAAAAAGCGGGTTGTGACAATTGTATTCCATACGGATGAGTGTCTGATCAAAAGGTCACGTGACCAAGAGGTCATGTTGACAGGTACTAAGAGTGGGAATATTTACTATTTAAACTTTTTATGTTTAACTTTTGACAACCCTGTGTGTCTAGTTGCTTTTCAGAAAGTTTCATACTGTGCAATGGCACAAAAGACTAGCTCACTTGAACTACAAGTCCATTAGAAAGCTCTTTAGTGAAGAACTAGTCAGAAATGGTCCCAACATCAAATGCACCAAGGAGGGCATTTGCTCTACATGTCAAAAGGGCAAGCAGACCAAAGCATCCTTTAAGAGCATTGGGGCCAAAGATTCTTTGAGGTGCTTGTACCTCCAGTATATGGACTTGTTTGGTCCTATGCCAGTTCATAGTCTAGGTAGAAAAGTCTACACACTTGTAATAGTTAATGACTTCTCCAGGTTTGCTTGGATGTTCTTCTTGAAGAAAAAGTAAGAAACCCTTAACACTTTGGTGACCTTTGTTAGGCAAGTTCAGAATGAAAAAAGCAGCTCTATGGTCAAAATCATAAGTGACCATGGTACTGAATTTTAGTCTGAAGGCATGACAAAGTTCTGTGAAGATCAAGGAATTCACCAAGAATTTTCTTCACCCAGAACTCCCCAGCAAATTGGGATAGCTTAGAGGAAAAATAGAACTCTTATAGAGGCTGGCAGGACCCTTCTCGGTGACACTTCTCTCCAAGAATATTTATGGGTTGAGGTAGTTAACACTGCATGTTATGTCCTAAATAGGGCCTCTATCAACAAATACCACAAGAAGACTCCCTATGAGATTATGAAGGGCAGAAAACCTAATCTAGCCTATCTCAAGATCTTTGGCAGTAAATGCTTTGTGCTTAATAATAGAAATTCATACTTGATCAAGTTTGATTCCTAGTCCTATGAAGGGTTATTTGTTGGTTACAATAATAAAAACAAAGCTTATAGGATCTACAACTTGAAAAATCAAGTTGTAGAAGTGTCTGTTAATATAGTCTTTGATGAATAATCAATGAATAACAGTGAGCTACCTAGATCCTCTAGATCTACAGGTGTAGAGATAAAGATAGACAAACTAACCAGGATAGTTCCCCAACTACCTTAGAAGAAGATGATGGAATATGCATTCTAGAAAGAGATCAAAGTGTACCTGATACGAATGAAGATCAGCAAGATCCAGCTAATGAAGTTCTAGATGCTGAAGTAAGAATGCTTCTAGCAGTCACGCACTTAAGGGATCATCCAAGAGATCAGATAATTGGAGATGTTAGCCAAGGGGTTACAACAAGGAGCAGAAGCCTGAACATGTCAATGTACTCCAGCTTCCTGTTTCAGGTGGATCCTAACAGGTTTGAAGATGCCAACAATGATCCATTTTAGATTGTGGCTATGCAAGAGGAACTAAACTAGTTTAAGAGATGCAAGATATATAAGTTGGTTCCCAGACCATAAGGACATAACATCATTGGAACTAAATAGATCTACAGGAATAAGCTTGATGAAAATGGTATTATAGTAAAGAATAAAGCTAGACTAGTAGCTAAAGGATATAGATAAGAAGAAGGTATTGATTTTGATCAAACCTTTGCTCAAGTAGCTAGATTGGAAGCTATTAGACTATTCCTTGCATATGTTGCACATAAGGGATTTAAGGTCTACCAAATGGATATCAAGTCAGCTTTCCTCAATGGTGACTTAAGGGAAGAGGTCTATGTGTAGCAACCCTCGGGTTTTGTCAATTCTAACTCACCTGATTATGTTTATAAGCTTAGGAAAGCATTGTATGGGTTGAAGCAAGCCCCTAGGGCATGGTATGAGACCATGTCTAGCTTTCTCATTGAGAACAAATTCTCAAGGGAAATATTGACAAGACACTATTTCTAAGGGAAGTCAAGGGCAAGATCATCCTATTCTATATTTATGTAGATGACATAATCTTTGGGTCTACTGATGATAACCTCTGAAAGAAGTTTGCTAATCTTATGCAGGGGAAATTTGAAATGAGCAGTTTGGGTGAGCTCAAGTACTTCTTGGGCCTCCAAGTAAAGTAGTCTGAGGATGGATTATCCATCTCTCAGTCTAAGTTCTCTAAGGATTTAATAATAAAATTTGGAATGGAGAGTGCCTCCTTAATGAAAACTCATATGGGTTCAAGTGTGTCAATAAACAAGGATAAGATAGGAAAACCTGTTGATGAAATCTTGTATAGAGGCATAGTTGGCTCCCTCCTCTATCTTACTATTAGTAGGCAAGACAACATGTATGCTACATGTGTCTGTGCTAGATACTAGGCTTTCCCTAAGGAGTCTCTCTATTCTACAGCTAAGAGAATTTTTAGATATCTGAAGGGCAGACCTGATCTTGGCCTATGGTACCCTAGGAATAGTGATTTTGAACTAATAGGGTATTCAGATGCAGAATTTGTAGGCTACATAGAAGATGGGAAAAGCACGTCAGGCTCCTATCAATTTCTGTGAAGAAGACTTATTTCTTGGAGCAGCAAGAAGCAAACCAGTATTGCAATATCAACTGCAGAGTCAGAATACATATCTGTTGGAAGTTACTGTGCACAACTACTTACCCAAATCTCTTAGAGTCTATTGAGGAAATAAGGATAGAAATGAGTGCTCAAGTATTAATGTCTTTTGAACCTTCTACAAGGGTCTAGTTGTCCAGAACTCAATCTGAAGAGAACCAAGCAGGAGCCATGGTCACACTGGAAGGCCAACAAGTGGAAAACAACTCTGCTGATGTTCAAGGGGAGACATCTCAAATAAGTGATGCAGTTGAGGGGGAGGTTCACCAGATTCTTGCTCAAACTGAGGGGAGACTATCATGTATGTTCAAGATGAATTAGAAACCTTCATTGAGAATTTGGGGAAGAGGATTGTTGAAACTTCAGAGGATCCTGAAGTTGTTCTTTTCTGTACTCAAGATGAGGGAGCAACTTCTTGAGAAAGTTATGGAAGATGCTCTTGCTGAGGAGGAGAAAATTCAGATCATGCATGAGAGTAATCAGATTCCTGCAGAGAATGATCAGCCTGCTTAAATAATGGAGGAAGTACTGCTAATCAACACTGTTGAAGATCTAAAGTCACTGTGGACATTATAGAGGTTGGGGGATATTCACATTGAACTCCCTGCTCTAAGTACTGTGGTAAAGATAGACTCCTTTGAGTCTAACAAGAACAATGTTGATGTTGATGTACCTGATAATGCATATTCCTCAGAGTATGACATGGATGATTTGTGCTAGGTTAACTAATTTAGGTTAAAGTCTGACCCACATTGTATAGCCAGGGTCAAGTCTGGTAGTCCTAGAGTTTAGGCCAGTCATTAGGTTCAACCTTCATGGACCAGCCAGCAGAGGAAATCAGTAATCTTAAGACTTAAGAGATTCATAGAATAGAATGATCAGTTCGAAGTTCTTCAAACTCAGCTCGACGATCGTCGATCTCAGATCGACAAACTCCGAGTTATTTCACTGAGCTGAGCTCGACGATATTCGAGCTCAGGTCAACGATCATGTCTTTCAGCCAGATTCTCAGCTCGACGAACTCAGAGCGCAGAATTGGCAAGTTATTCTCTGAATGCAGTTCGCAGAGCTCAGGTCGACGAACTTGGAACACAGGTCGACGAATTCCGTTCAGAGGTCGACGAATTCTATCCCGAGTCAGATTGAGAAGTTTTCTTTCTTCTTCCCCTTACTTTCTATATTATTTAGTAGTATTATTCATAAGTAATTAATGCTAATATTCCCCTGAATATACCCGTTATTGGCAGCATTAATTATGGTTTTCATCAGGGTAATTACTTTCTTATTTTATTAGGGACAGTTGGAGAAACTCAATTATGACAGTCATTCTAGCCATTTGTATTCTCCAGACCCTTCAGCAATTAATGCAGGAATTCAAATTCAAAGGAGAATTTCTAACTGCAGAATATAAAAGAGTTTTTCTCTTTTCAGTCGTTAGACACTTATCCAAAAATCAAAATATACTGTGCCAGAGATTCTCAGAAAATAGATAGAACACAAGAATTCTGAGACACACAGACTGAACATTCAGAACTCTCTCTCAGTGCAGAAAACATTCTGTTTTCTTCCTTGTCAATTCTGAAGACTGAAGAAGAACATTCATCACTATCAAGTGTCTTCTTCAACCTTCTCCTCCAGGAACATTCAAGGACAACTCATCTTGATTCAGTCAGAAAGTTCCATGATTATTTTCAAAAAATATTGAAGACCTACACCCTAAACAAAGCTTCAAGTCTTCCTGAACCATTCAACGTCTCAGGGGGAGCTTTGACAACCACAAGATCTACTAGTCTTCTCTGTTGATTAGAGAAAGAGAAGACGCCATCACCTCCTCTCACCTCCTATAAAAGGGTTTTAACTCCCTTCAAAAGTTAATCACTTGGTTGTCAAGTCTCCTGATCAAAAGACTTGGGTTGGTTTTTGGGCACCTGATCAAAAGCCTAAAGGGTTGTTATATCTCCCTGCAAATAGATATTGTGGTGGCAGTCACCTGATCAAAAACTAGTTAGTGGATTCCTACCAGGGTGGTAGAAGAGTGGATGTACCTAGGTTGGGGAACCACTATAAAACTTCTTGTGTTGCCTGGTTGTGTTCATTCTCTTTCTGTTCTTATTGTGCTGTGATAGATAGATAGTTAGATTAGCTTAAACTGCTTTTATTTATTTCTATATTATTATTGGTATCACCTATTTTAAACTCTGATATAAAACTTAAAAACAGCCAAAGTTTTAAATACTCTACTCACCCCCCCCCCCTAGAGTAAATCAGATCTAACCCCCATCTTTCAATTAGTATCAGAGGGGTGTTCCTTTGGTTATATAAGCTAACACTTGAACCAAGATCCTTGTTAGATCAGATTTCCTTTTCTGAGTTTTTTTGTTATCACAAAATGGCACAAAACAAAGACTATGCAAGCACAAGACCTCTAGTTTGCAACTTAAATAAGTTTGTTATCTGGAAGGCAAGAATCAAATTGTATATGAACTCTATTGATGAGGACATCTTTAATTCTATTTTGATAGGACCACCAGCTCCAGTGGCAATAACTACTGCTAGTTCCAGCACACATGTTGTTCCACTACCTGAGTGGACAGATGCACAGAAAAAGGCCAAGATAGCTAATGCAAAGGCCATGAACATTCTTGCTCAGACAATGTCTGATGATATTTTCCAGAAGGTGGCTGAATGCGCATCAGCCAAGGCAATATAGGACTCTCTTAACCAGATGGTTGCTGGTTTAACTGATGAGAGAAAGGATAGGAGATCCAACCTTATCTCACAATATGAGAACTTTAAGGAATGAATCAGAGTCTGTTGGTGATATGTACAACAGACTGAGATCAATAATCAATGAGCTGAAGACTCTAAACAAAGACATCACCCTTACTGAAGTAAATGAAAAAATCCTCATGTGCTTTCCTTGCTCATGGGATTCAAGAATCTGGCCTATCAAGGAAGCCAGAAGTCTAAATGAGATTTCCACAGAATCTCTACTGGGAAAGCTCAAGTCTTATAAGGAATTGATAAAGTCCAGAGCGGTTGCAGAATAGAAGACTTCTTCATCAGGCATAAAGGAGCAAAGTATTGCATTCAAATATAATGAAGAATCAGAAGCCCCAACAATCAATGAAGAATTTCTGAGTCTCTTAGCCAAGAGATTCTACAAGATGGACAAGAAATACTTCAGGAGGAAGTCATCAAGGCAAGATTATAAGCCCAGGTATGACAGGACTCCCACTAAAGAAGTTGTTTGTTTTGGCTACAAGAAGCCTGGACACTTCATCTTAGAGTGTCCAGAGAATCAAAAGAAGGAGAGAAGAAGAGAAAAAGAAACAAGGAAACAGTACTACAACAAGCCATCCTCCAGCAAGCACAAAAGGAAGGAGAAAGATTTCATTGTTGAAACCTGGAGTGATACTGATGAAGAATATTCATCTTCTAGCTCCAGTGAAGGTGAAGAGGAAGCAAAAGCTAAGGAAATATGCTTGATGGCCATTGATGCATCAAGCACCCATTCTGAAGCTGACCAATCAGACACTGAAGAACCTCTATCTGAAGAGGATCATGTATTATCTTCTTTTGATTTTGATTCAAAAGAATTTAAAACTTAATTCAAGTCCTTATGTTTTGATTCAATAAATTCTGAAAAAGAGATTAAGAAACTTAGAGAGTAATTAATAAGTTAAAGGATGAAATCACTCTAGCTAATGAACAACTCATTAAATTAAAGACTGAATTATCTGAGGCTAGGCAACTTGAAGAATCCCTGAATGGGAGAAGTATCAAGATGATGAACATCACAACCACAGTGAATGCTAGACTCAATGGCAAGCTGGGCTTAGGTGCTTCATCAAGCAAACCCCCACTGATTCAAAAGAACATATTAACAACCCCTATAAAATTTGTTTCTGAAAAGGGTAAAGAGATAATAGAAGATAATAATATTAATCAGACAGAACTTAAACACAAGAATAAGAAAAGGAGAAAGAGTAAGAAAAATCTTAACCAGAACCATGTTCAGCAGATTTCGTCGAACTCAGATTGACGAAATGTTTACAGTTCAACGAACTCAAGTCGACGAACTCAGAACACAAACTTCTATTATAACTATTCTCTTAACTGTGATCGACGAAATCAGTATGGTTCGTCGACCAGAGATTGACGAAATTGGGGCCTAGAAAATGAATACTTTCATTCTCTGAGTGGATTTCGACAAACTATTCCCCATTCGTCGACCTCAGATCGACAAACGTACAATAATTCGTCGACCCCAGTTTATAATTACAGAAACTTTAATTCCAACATACCTTTTAATCAACAAAGACAAAACATTAATCCTTTTAACCAATGGATAATTCCACCTAGAAGATATCATCCATTGGGTTATAAAAATCAACCTGAATATTCATATATTTCCAACTTTAGTTATGTAAATCAATAAGGACCCAAGATAACCTGGGTCAAGAACAACTAATTCTTATTATTGCAGGTGAAGAGCTATCCAGCTTTTAAATAACAATATTATCTGGACAGTGGATGCTCCAAGCATATGACTGGCTGTCACAACCCGCATTTTCACCGCATATAAAATCATATCAGAGTAAGGGAAAATGCGCGTCATGATGCCACATCAGCAGGGGATAACTGCGGACGCACAGGCAAACACCTACTTAATCATGAAGAAAAATTGTTTAAGTTGTTTTTAAGGAAAAAATTAGTTAAGTGCATTAGTTAGCCGTATCCCTCAGCTTAAAGGCTCATTTAGTCCACGAATCAAATTATAGTTATACGTTGCGGAAAAATACTTATTTAGGTTGACTCCAACATCCTACATGAGTATAAACGTCCCCAAAGGACAACTCATGCTATGCAAGACTCTAAATTTATAATAGTAGTACGGATAGCCTTTACGGTCGCTAAATATAACAAGTTAGAGTTTTTAAATTATGCAGTGCATGAAGAAATAGTAATAGATTTTATTCTTAAAAATACCTAACATGCATTCCTAGCATAAATCCTCCCAGAGAGCAAGTAATCCACATCCACATAGAGGGAAATAAGCAGCTAGCAAGTATCAAACAAATAACAAAACTGTGGGCGCCAAAACCTGACACAAACCCACTTACCGTAAAGTAAGTCTAAACCAGTAACTAAATAAACAACAGTCTACCTCGTTGATACGAGGTAACACCCACCGCCAACACTGCGGCCCAGAAACACTAAAACTAGCTCTGCTACTTGCAACTGCTCTGAACCTGGGGCATTCCAAAGACAGAACACCTCAGCAAGAAAGTACAAATGGTGACAGAGAATAAATAATCCAAAATAAACAAAGATCAAGGGGTACCAACCTAAGACCAACAATACTGAAAATAAAGCATCGAATAGGAAAAGAGAGAAATACAACGTGAATCGTGACGTACTCCAACAAATACATCAGATTTCCCAAGGCAAAAAGGGAACAAAAATAAGTAAAAACATAAGGAAGAAAATTAAACTTCCTTTACTAAGCACCTGTGGTCGACTCTACCCAAAAAACACGGGCGAGGTGGTCACTCAACTGGACACACCCCTCACGAATATTTTATCCGCTTAACTGCGAGGGAGTCTCATAGTCTCCACCATACACCGCAGATGCCCAAAAACCTTGTAGACTTCCACAAGGTACAATAAAGGAGTCAGACAACATGGAGTTGGGTTTTATCCACTAACTCCCGCAATTTTAGAAACCCAAAGAAGCCACAACACATACATATATATATCTCGAGATTTGGCTCGTAAGATTCTACTTGACACTTATAGTTTCAAGTCATGGTTGATCAACCCTTAGGAACGATTTACAATCCTAAATAACACTAATCCTTTTAATAACGAAATCTAAGACATTTAAAGCCATCAATAAGACACTTAAAGAATGATCAAACATATCCGGACAAAAAAATCAAGTTCACCATGACACAACGGACAACCTCATGTGATCATTGAGAAGGTTAATCATAACTATAATTTGGAAGAATAAGCGTAGAAAATTTTAAGGAACATGAAAACATAGCCGTTACCATCAAATCGGACAAGGATAAATGAGGGGAAACCACCACTTGCCTTGGTTTTACCAAAAAAGTCCTCTGAATCACTCCACGTTGTAGATCGGGGTAAAAGAACACGGGAGGAGTTGAAATCTAAACAAAAATGGCCAAAAAGGGGGTTAGGGCCGAAAAACCCTAACGAGAAAACTCAATGAAAGGTTAAAAATTTACCACGATAGCGTAGCTCTCGGTGAGAGCTTTCCGGATCTACGTTCGGTTGAAGATTTCGAGCACCGGAGCTCCGTCGGCGGCCACCGGAAGATTCACGAAATAAAACTTCTCTCTCGCTCACGCCTCTGGTTCAGGAGAAAACTAATATTGGAGAAGAAGAAGTCCTATTCTAAAACCTAAGTCTAAGAATATGTATATATATATATGTAAAAGTACTTATAATTTTTTTTTGTCTAAATATTGGTTTATTACGAGCAGTATCGGGAAAATCGAAATAAGATGTCTAGAATAGCTCCAAATCGAAACGTGCCCAACATGAAAGTTATAGATCTCGTCGAGACAAACAAATTTCATGTTGACCATTTTTTCGTACGACATCGTTTTGACTCTCAAAACGGTGCAACTCTGACTGTACAGGACTACTGAGAGGAAAGGGTCTACTCGAGAAATAGAGCATTAGTTCTCGAAAAGAACATATAGTTCTTGAGAAATGGGCTATAGTTCTGGAGAGGAACATTTGTTCTCGAGAGAAACCTTAGTTCTCGAGAATAACGCTATAGTTTTCGAGAGAAACAATCAAACGGGCCACCTATGAGCAGTTTCGGGAAAATTGAAAATAGGAGTCTAAGATGGCTTCAAATCAAAAGGTTGTAAACATGAAAGTTGTAGATATCGTCGAGATGAACAAATTTGATGTTTACCATTTTTGATACGATTCCATTTTGACACTCAAAACGGCACCCGAACACAGGATGAAACGGACCTCTCGAGAAGAGCAAAGGACTTCTCGAGAACAGCAGAGAACTTCTCGAGAACAGCAAAGGACTTCTCGAGAACTAGGATAGACTTCTCGAGAACCATATAGGACTTCTCGAAAACATTAAGTCATGACTTTTCGAGAACAACTGGGAGTTCTCGAGAACGAAAAGGGGGGATCTCGAGTACAAGTTGGACAAATTGCAGAAGTTCCGATTTGACTAAAATTTTGGAATGAATAGCTGACTCTACGAATTAGCAGCGTATACAACCTTAGAATCCGACATACCATTCTCGAGATATTAAATCACGCGCTGAGACTCCAAAAATTCTCGGATTGCGACGAAACTTGACAAGCAAGTCCAAAATTTCAAAATGCAAAAAATTTCCCAATTACAACAAGAATTCGGCCGACTCGACCGCACAAACACGAAATTGCTTTAACGGCATTGCGCCATCAACTCGACGTTAAAAGTAAAACCACGACGCCATAAATATGATGTTTCCCATTTAAATAAAATCATCGAAAAATCGAGGGCATTACAGTCACTCCCCCTAAAAAGAAGTTTCGTCCTGAAACTTAACACAACTCCAAAACCAAATCAAAACGATAAGATCAAACATAACTGAAAACATAACGACATACCCGAACTAAGAGAAGAGATGCGGATGAGATTCTCTCATTGCTGATTCCAATTCCCACGTTACGCTCTCGACGTCTTGATTTCTCCAAAGAATCTTGACCATGGGGATGGTCTTTCTTCGCAAAATACGCTCTTGAGAATCAAGAATACGAACAGGTTCTTCCATATACGTAAGGTTGGGCTGAATGTGGGGAATCGAGTCGAGGACTTGATGATCATTACGAACACACTTCCGCAACTGGCTCACATGGAACACATCATGGACACCAAGGAAGGTTGCAGGCAACACCAGCCTATACGCTAAAACTCCGACGCGTTCAAGAATCTGAAAAGGTCCTACGTACCTGGGGTCTAACTTGTTGTTCCTTCCAAACCTTTTAACTCCAGACATCGGAGAAACTTTAAGAATAACCAAGTCCCCAATGGCAAACTCCAGATCGACCCTTCGTCGATTAGCATATTTCTCATAAAGCTCTTGTGCTACACGGAGCTTCTCTCGAACATGAGTCAAAGCACAATTCATCTCCTCAAGGTCTTCCGAACCGAGCAACGGTCTCTCACCAACTTCAGCCCAAAACAACGGAGTTCTACAACGCCTCCCATACATGGCCTCAAACGGGGCCATCTGTAGACTCTCTTGATAACTATTATTGTAGGCAAACTCCATTAGCCTCAGACGCTCATACCACGCTCCACCGTGGTACAAAATATAACATCTAATCATATCCTCCACGATCTGATTTACTCTTTCTGTTTGCCCATTCGTCTGCGGATGGTAGGCTGTGGAATACCTCAAGTCGGTACCCAACCCCTCTTGCAAGCTCTTCCAAAAGCGAGACGTAAATCTGGAGTCTCAATCTGATAAAATGCTAACAAGCACTCCATGTAACCTGATGACCTCTTCAAGATATAGCTCATCTATCTTCTTTATCGAATACCCAATCTTAAATAGAACAAAGTGAGCACACTTTGTCAATCTGTCGACTATCACCCAAACAGAGTCATGCCCACGAGGAAATTTTGGTAGAACGGTGATAAAATCCATTGAAATACTCTCCCATTTCCAACTTGGAATATCGAGCGGTGACAATTTACCACCAGGCCTTCTATGATCAGCCTTGACAAGCTGACACGTATAACATTCTGATACAAACTTTGTGATATCGCTCTTCATCCCTGACCACCAAACAATTTTTTTTAGATGCTTATACATCTTAATGGAACCATGGTGATAGGCTACACTAGAACCATGAGCTTCAGCACATATCGTAGCCCGAACATCGCCAAAGGAAGGAATACAAAATCTACTCCGATATTTCAGAGTACCTAGCTCGTCCAAAGAGAAATTAGGTAACTCTCCTTTCTCAGTTCTCTTCCAGAGGTGTAACAAATTAGGGTCCTCCTTCTGGTGCATTCTGGTAAGGGAAATCCAAGAGGGCTCTTCTGCTTCCAAACCAGTAGGCACAGAACTACTCCCAACCTCAATATCCATCAACAAGAATTCTTCCACCAGGGACTGTACAGATAGATTGAATATTTCAGCCGTCTTTCTACTAAAAGTATCAGCTACTACGTTATCCTTTCCCGGGTGATAAAGGATCTCTACTTCGTAATCGGCTACATACTCCAACCATCTACGTTGGCACGAATTTAACTCCTTTTGAGTGAAGTCGTACTTCAAACTCTTATGATTTGTGTAGATCTTGCACAGCGTGCCATACAATAAATGGCTCCAAAGCTTCAACGCATAAATTACTGCCGCAAACTCTAAATCATGCGTAGGATAGTTTCTTTCATGAACTTTTAATTGCCTTGATCCATACGCAATCACCTTCCCTCCTTGTATCAGAACACAACCAAGTCCAATGTGTGATGCATCTACATATACAGCATACTCAAGTCCTTCAGTAGGCAGAGTTAAAACTGGAGCAGTACACAGTCTCTTTTTTAGCTCTTGAATGGCTTCCTCACATTTATCGCTCCAAATAAATGCGGTGTTCTTTTGTGTTAGTCTGGTTAGAGGGGCAGACAACACAGAGAACCCTTTCATGAACCTTCTATAGTAACCAGCCAGACTTAAAAAGCTCTTAATCTCCTTAGGAGTAGAAGGTCTCTTCCATTCCATCATAGCAGAAATCTTTGTAGGGTCTACGGAAATACCGTCCTTACTCACAATATGCCCCAAAAAGGACACCTGGGGTAACTAAAATTCACACTTACTCAACTTAGCATAGAGCTTGTGCTCCCTAATGGTTTCCAAAACCAAACGCAAGTGTTGAGTATGCTCCTCAACACTGCGGGAATACACTAGGACGTCGTCTATGAACACAATAACAAAATGGTCCAAGAAATCCTTGAACACTCTATTCATTAAATCCATGAATGCAGAGGGTCATTAGTCAGTCCAAAGGACATCACCAAGAACTCAAAATGCCCGTGTCGGGAATGAAAAGCTGTCCGGGGTACATCAGCCCCACGGACTCTCAACTGGTGGTAGACTGAAAGAAGATCAATCTTCGAAAACAAAGTGCATCCCAACAACTGATCAAATAGGTAATCAATCCGAGGCAACGGATATCGGTTCTTAATGGTTACCTTATTTAATTCTCGATAATCAATGAAGAGCCTCATAGAACCATCTTTCTTCTTAATGAATAAAACAGGAGCACCCCACGGAGAAGAACTTGGCCTAATAAAACCACACTGCAGCAACTCATCCAGCTGAGTGCGCAATTCTTCTAACTCACGCGGCGCCATACGTTAAGGTGCCTTAGCAATTGAACGAGAGCCTGGCTCGAGGTCTATCACAAACTCCACCTCTCTTTCAGGAGGAAGTCCTGGAAGACTATCAGGAAAGACATCTGGAAACTCTCGCACCACCGGGACATCCTCAAGACGTGGTGTAACAAAAGCTATTTCCAGAGCAGAAATAGAAACTAAAAACGCCTCGCAACCAGACTCTATAGCACGACAAGCACGAACCGCAGATATGATAGGGGAAACTTTGTCCTGAAATCCATAGACGCTCATAGGTTGGCCGTCGTCCATCCTGAAATCCAGTCTCTTAGCCTTGCACTGGATGACCGCATCATACTTGGACAGCCAGTCCATGCCCAAAATCAAGTCGAAGTCAGCCAGATCTAAAATCATCAAGTCAGTAAAGGCCAGAAAATTGCCAAGATAAATAGGGCATCTCAGAACTCCTTGGCTAGATATCACCGAATCACCGAAGGGAAGCTTGACATTGAATGAGTCTCCCAATTGATCCACATTCAGGCGATGTTTATCAACAAATCTTCGGGCAATAAAGTAATGGGTGGTACCCGAATCGAAAAGAACGCGCGCCCACCTATTCCGCACCTTAAACTCCCCTAAAACCATAACATACATAACTAAACGAACGACAACTAGGGCAACAACGATAAATAATTAGGATATTTTAAACTTGGGCTAACCTGATATCACTTGCGTAGAGGTTTGAGCTTCCTCATTGGTCATCACGTTCAGCTTTCCTTTTACTTTGCCTTGGGCTGGTGGCGGCGGTAGAGCTCGAAGTGGGGTAGGCTGCAGTGTGGACTTAGCCTGAGGGCACGATGACTTCATGTGTCCCTTCTGCCCGCACTGGAAGTAAGTCTTTTCTTTCATCCAGCAACGATTCACATCATGACCCTTCCTTGCACAGAACGAGCACACAAGCTCTCCCTTGGGTGCACCTTGAATGGCGTGCACCTGCTGCTTCTTCAGGGTGGCAGTCCTCTTGAAACACCTTTTATAAGGGTGGCCAGGACGACCACAAAAGCTACACACTTCCTTATTTTTCTTTTTCGAAGAAGGGCCAGACGCCCTGGAGCTACCATCCACAACACCTTTCCTTATCTCTTTCCTTGCCACAGCACAATGGTTCTTAGCGTTTTCAATCGCCTCCACTTTCAAAGCGGCTTCCACTGCTTCAGCATAACTTTCAGCTTCGTAAGCACATGCCAACTGCTGGAAATCGCTTCTTAATCATCCCAAGAAAAGTTTCACTCTACCCTCCTCAAAAGCTACCAAATCAGGAGAAAACATACTCAATTTTCTAAACTCAATCTCGTACTCACTCACCGTGAGCTATCTCTGCTTCAGATGCAGAAAGTTATTCATAAGACGGTCCTGCTCGATCGAGGGCAGAAACTTTTTCAGCAACATCTTCTTAAAAGAGTCCCAGGAGCAGCCTTCCTTCAGACTCTCCTTTTCACGAATCCACCAACTCTTTGCTAGGCCTTTTAACTGATAGGCTGCAATCATAACCTTTTGGGCTTCTAGAATTCCGAAATACAAAAACATCTCTTCGATGGAGATGATCCAATCATCTAAAATCATGGTGTCAGCACTCCCGTCATAAGTAGGAGGCCTCAATCGCTGGAAATGTGAGATGAAATTCATCTTTGGTGGTAGCATCACCGGGGGCATGAAATGATCAGGGGCATCAGGTATGGCTTGATCCACGGTAGGATCTCGCACTAAGGGTTGTTGCGTGGGATCCGCAGACAACAAGGTCTGAATTTGCGATTGCATCACAACTACTTGCCTTGACAGAGCCTCATTTCTCTGTCGCAAACTCTCGATCAACGCATCACTCTGCGCACCTTACGACTCACCCTCTGACTGGGGAGTCGACCTTATCGCAATACACTTTGGCAGCATTACTAAAAAGGCAAACGAACAACCCATAAAAATCCTTTATTGTGACTAGGGAAAACAAAACTTGTTCTGACCATACTTAAAAGACACTTGCTTAAGCTGTCACTTACTCTGGGATTATATAATGATATGTCCTATTCAGGATGATATCCAATCATCCTATTGACTCATGTGCCTATGATATTAATGCATGGCTTCTTTACTCTTATTTAAAATCATGTGTGTACATATATCATCATGTAAATCTTTAGCTTGGCATGTTGTGCTTATGTTATGTTATGCTATGTATTCAGTGTTATGCATCCTAAAAAGGCCATAATGCATGTTATGAGCGGCGTATACATGAAATGTTATGCATCTCATACTACATAACATTGCATGCAATGAAAAAAAAGGAAAACGTGCTAATGGGCATTCATATACAAACACATATTATGCATCTCATACTACAAAAAAAGCCTCGTATACTTCTAATCATGCTTATGAGTGTAGTGTTCATGCTTAAGTTAAGACATACTGATGACACATCAGTGTGTGTATGATATGATGCTAAACAACTAATACTAACAAGGGAAGGTTGCCCGACCAATTGTCAAGCAACCTCCCTCTGATACCAACTGTCACAACCCGTATTTTCACTGCATATAAAATCATATCAGAGTAAGGGAAAATGCGCATCATGATGTCACGTCAGCAGGGGATAACTGCGGACGATCAGGCAGACACCTACTTAATCATGAAGAAAAATTGTTTAAGTTATTTTTAAGGAAAAAATTAGTTAAGTGCAATAGTTTGTCGTATCCCTCGGCTTAAAGGCTCATTTAGTGCATGAATCAAAATATAGTTATACGATGCGGAAAAATACTTATTTAGGTTGACTCCAACATCCTACATGAGTATAAACGTCCCCGAAGGACAACTAATGCTATGCAAGACTCTAAATTTATAATAGTAGTAAGGATAGCCTTTACGGACGCTAAATATAACAAATTAGAGTTTTTAAATTATGCAGTGTATGAAGTAATAGTAATTGATTTTATTCTTAAAAATACCTAACATGCATTCATAGCATAAATCCTCCCAGAGAGCAAGTAATCCACATCCACATAGAGGGAAATAAGCAGCTAGCAAGTATCAAACAAATAACAAAACTGTGGGCACCAACAATTGACACAAACCCACTTACAGTAAAGTAAGTCTGGACCAGTAACTCAATAAACAACAGTCTACCTCGTTGAGACGAGGTAACACCCACCGCCAACACTGCCGCCAGAAACATTAAAACTAGCTCTGCTACCTGCTACTTCTCTGAACCTGGGGCATTCCAAAGACAGAACACCTCAGCAAGAAAGTACAAATGGTGATAGAGAATAAATAAGCCAAAATAAACAAAGATCAAGGGATACCAACCCAAGACCAACAATACTGAAATAAAGCATCGAACAGGAAAAGAGAGAAATACTACGTGAATCGTGACGTACTCCAACAAATACATCAGATTTCCCAAGGCAAAAAAGGGAATAAAAATAAGTAAAAACATAAGGAAGAAAATTTAACTACCTTTACTAAGCACCTATGGTCAACTCTACCCCAAAAACACGGGCGAGGTGGTCACTCAACTGGACACACCCCTCACTAATATTTTATTCGCTTAACTGTAAGGCAGTCTCATACTCTCCACCATACACCGCAGATGCCCAAAAACCCAGTATACTTCCACAAGG
The DNA here is from genome assembly GCA_039513925.1 of Platanthera zijinensis. Lineage (NCBI taxonomy): Eukaryota > Viridiplantae > Streptophyta > Magnoliopsida > Asparagales > Orchidaceae > Platanthera > Platanthera zijinensis. Next base: position 94,419,301 of record CM077084.1, on the reverse strand, counting down.
TACAATAAAGGAGTTATAACACATGGAGGCGGTTTTTATCTACTAACTCCCGCAATTTTAGAAACCCAAAGGAACCACAACACATACATATATATATCTCGAGATTTGGCTCGTCAGATTCTACTTGAAACTTCTAGTTTCAAGTCATGGTTGATCAACCCTTAGAAATGATTTACAATCCTAAATAACACTAATCCAATCAATAACGAAATCTAAGACGTTTAAAGCCATCAATAAGACACTTCAAGAATGATCAAACATATCCAGAAAAAAAAATCAAGTTCACCATGACACAACGGACAACCTCATGTGATCATTGAGAAGGTTAATCATAACTATAATTTGAAAGAATAAGCGTAGAAAATTTTAAGGAACATGAAAACATAGCCGTTATAATCAAATCGGACAAGAAGAAACGAGGAGAAACCACCACTTGCCTTGGTTTTACCGAAAAAGTCCTCTGAATCACTCCACATTGTAGATCGTGGCAAAAGAACACGGGAGGAGTTGAAATCTAAACAAAAATGGCCAAAAAGGGGGTTCGGACCGAAAAACCCTAACGAGAAAACTCAAGGAAAGGGGAAAAATTTACCACGATAGCGTTTCTCTCGGTGAGAGCTTTCTGGATCTACATTCGGTTGAACATTTCGAGCACCGGAGCTCCGTCGGCGGCCATCGGAAGATTCACGAAATAAAACTTCTCTCTCGCTCATGCCTCTTGTTCGGGAGAAAATTAATATCGGAGAAGAAGAAGTCATGTTCTAAAACCTAAGTCTAAGAATATGTATATATATATATGTAAAAGTACTTATAATTTTTTGTCTAAATATTGGTTTATTACGAGCAGTATCGGGAAAATCAAAATTAGAGGTGTAGGATGGCTCCAAATCGAAAAGTGCCCAACATAAAAGCTGTAGATCTCATCGAGACGAACAAATTTTTCATGTTGACCATATTTTCGTACGACACAGTTTCGACCCTCAAACCGGTTCCCGAACTCTGACTGCACAGGACTACTCGAGAGGAAAGGGTCTACTCGAGAAATAGAGCATTAGTTCTCGAAAAGAACATATAGTTCTTGAGAAATGGGCTATAGTTCTCGAGAGGAACATTGGTTATCGATATGGAGAGGCTAAAGTTCTCGATAGAAACCTTAGTTCTCGAGAATAACGCTATAGTTCTCGAGAGAAACAATCAAACAGGCCACCTTTGAGCAATTTCGGTAAAATCGAAAATAGGAGTCTAAGATTGCTTCAAATCAAAGAGTGGTCAACATGACAGTTTTAGATATCGTCGAGACGACCAAATTTCATGTTTACCATTTTTTGATAAGATGTCGTTTTTACATTCAAAACGGCACCCGAACACAGGCTGAAACGTACCTCTCGAGAAGAGCAAAGGACTTCTCGAGAACAGCAGAGGACTTCTCGAGAACAACAGAGAACTTCTCGAGAACAGCAAAGGACTTCTCGAGAACTAGGATAGACTTCTCAAGAACCATATAGGACTTCTCGAAAATATTAAGTCATGACTTCTCGAGAACAACTGGGAGTTCTCGAGAACGAAAAGGGGGGATCTCGAGTACAAGCAGGACAAGTTGCAGAAGTTCCGATTTGACTAAAATTTTGGAATGAATCGCTGACTCTACGAATTAGCTGCATATACAACTTTAGAATCTGATATACCATTCTCGAGATATTAAATCATGCGCCGAGACTCAAAAAATTCTCGGATTGCGACGAAACTTGACAAGCAAGTCCAAAATTTCAAAATGCAAAAATTTTCCCAATTACAACAAGAATTTGGCCGACTCGACCGCACAAACACGAAAATGCCTTATAGGCATTGCACCATCAACTCGACGTTAAAAGTAACGCCACGACGCCGTAAATATGACGTTTCCCATTTAAATAAAATCATCGAAAAATCGGGGGCGTTACACTGGCAGAAAGGACAACTTAATAAATTACAAGTCCAAGCTGGGATCAAAGGTGATCTTTGGTGACTCCAATTATGGACAGACTGAAGGATTTGGAGAAGTCTTTGTTGGGGCAGTAACCATCAAAAAGGTTGCATATGTAAGTGGACTAAAGCATAATCTCATCTCCGTAAGTCAATTATGTGATGAAGGGTATCAGGTATCTTTTAACTCAAGCTCTTATATTATTTCTTCTAAAGAAAACAAAGCTTTTTTAATTGGAAATAGACAAGGCAACATATATATAGTAGATTTTCAATCAGCTGTTTCAGATATTTGTCTTTTTAATCAGGTTAGCAATCAAAATGATTTGTGGCATAAAATACTAGGACATGTAAATATTAAAAACATTGTTAAGTTATCTAAGGACAACCTTGTTAGAGGATTGCCTTCTGGTCCCTACAAGAAGTAAGGCCTCTATAGGGCTTGTCAATTAGGCAAGCAAACTAAATCTAGGTTTAAATCTTTAAATAAAAGTGATTCACCTAGGATCTTGTACTTGCTACATATGGACCTCTTTGGCCCTATTGTTGTACAAAGCCTAGTAGGGAAATCCTATACATTAGTTATTGTAGATGACTTCTCAAGATTCACTTGGGTGTTTTTTCTGAGATCTAAGTCAGATAACTTCAAGGTTCTTACAAATTTTCTCAAGACTATACAGATTGAGTACTCTACTCCAGTTGCATTGATCATAAGTGATCATGGTACTGAGTTTGAGTCTCTTCTTATGCAAGAATTCTATGAGAAGGAAGGTATCAGGCACTGCTTCTCAGCTCCTAGAACTCCTCAACAAAATGGGGTAGATGAAAGGAAGAATAGAACCCTAATTGAAGCTGCAGACAGATTACTTGCAGATGATTACATGCCCCTCTCCTTTTGGGCAGAGGCTGTGAGCACAGCAAACTATGTACTGAACAGAAGTTTAATACATAAACTTAAGAATAAGACTCCCTATGAATTTCTTAAAGGGAAGAAACCTAAAATCACTTATTTTAAAGTATTTGGTTGTATATGATATATTCACAATGACAATAAGAAACATATTATAAAGTTTGAAACCAAAGCTGCAGAGGGAATTTTTCTAGGATATCCCCAAGTCAGCAAGGATTATAGGGTTTTTAATAAATCTACCTTAAAAATTGAGGAATCAGTCCATGTGACTTTTGATGAAGCTAACATGTATTACAAGGAGAAAAAAATTTCTACCAGTAGCTCATTGCAGGTACATCACTTGTGTGAGAGAATGGATGATATAAATCTCACTCAAGAGGCTCCATCTAATCCCTCTCCACAAGCTATTGAAGATGATAGTGAAGAAAATAACTTGGATGCTTCTGACACTCTCCAAACAGCTAACATATTTCCACAAGAGGAATTAATACCTCAAGCTATTACTCAAACTCCTCCCACTAATCTTATCACACTTAGAGATCATCCCATATCTCAAGTGCTTGGAGAAATATCAGTTGGTGTGCAAACAAGGCACCAACTCAACCCTGACTTGATGTTTGCTTATTTCCTCACTCAATTTAAGCCTCATTCCATCAAAGATGCAGAACAAGATCCCCACTAGATCATTGCAATGCAAGAGGAGCTTAATCAATTTGAGAGATGTAGAGTTTGGGATTTGGTTCCTAGACCCAAAGACTACCCAGTCATTGGAACCAAATGGGTGTTCAGAAATAAATTGGATGATGATGGTAACATTATAAGGAACAAAGCAAGGCTAGTGGCTCAAGGCTACTCATAGGAGGAAGGAATTGATTATGACCAGACCTTTGCTCTAGTGGCAAGGCTTGAAGCCATAAGAATTTTCTTAGCTTATGCTGCCTAAAAAAGGTTCAAAGTCTACCAGATGGATGTAAAGAGTGATTTCCTCAATAGTGAACTCAAAGAGGAAGTATATGTGGAGCAACCACCGGGTTTTATCTCACCAACTCATCCCTATTATATCTTTAGATTTCATAAAGCTCTATATGGTTTAAAGCAAGCTCCAAGAGCTTGGTATGAGACCTTAGCTAGCTTCCTATTAGAGAATAAATTTTCTAGAGGCATTGTAGATAGGACTCTTTTCATTAGACATCATAAAGATAAAATCTTGTTAGTACAAATATATGTAGATGACATTATATTTGGCTCTACAGATCCCAAACTATGCAAAAGGTTTTCTGATCTTCTGCATTCAAAGTTTGAGATGAGTAGCATGGGTGAGCTCTCCTACTTTCTTGGTCTTCAAGTGAAGCAGACCCCTGATGGTATCTTCATATACCAATGCAAGTATGTTAAAGAGCTGATAAAAAGGTTTGGGATGATTGATTCCTCGGCTAAGAAAACACCCATAGCTACAAATGCTATGGTTGACTCTGATGAATATTGGAAATATGTTGATCAGAAATTGTATAGGGCCATTGTTGGGTCCCTATTATATCTTACAGTAAGTAGACTAGATATTATGTTTTCTACCTGTCTTTGTGCAAGGTTCCAGGTGAACCCTATAGAATCTCACCTTATTTTCTTAAAAAGGATTTTAATATATATAAAGAGTTGCCCTAATTTAGGACTCTGGTATCCAATAGAGTCAGAATTTGAGTTAACTGGATACTCTGATGCTAACTTTGCTAGATATAGAGTGGACAGGAAGAGCACATCAGGAACATGCCAGTTCCTTGGTGCTAGACTTATCTCCTGGTTTTGCAAAAAGTAAACATCTTTGTCTACATCAATAGTAGAAGCTGAGTACATAGCAGCTAGCAGTTGTTGTTCACAGATGCTGTGGATTCAAAACCAACTCTTGTATTATGGATATAACTTAAATAATTCAACTGAACTTTGTGACAACACTAGTGTAATTTCTATTGCCCAGAATCCAGTTCATCATAATAGAACTAAGCATATAAAGATATGGCATCATTTCATTAGAGAGAGTGTGGATAAAAAGAAAATTAATCTCGTCTATATCTACATTGATTTGCAAAGTACAGATATCTTCACCAAACCCTTGGTTGAGAAAAACCATCTGTTCTTTCTAAATCAACTTGGTATGATCAATGGAGAAGCTTTAATTTAACTTTCTGTATGTGGTCGAAGAATTTGCCATAGTTCATTGACCGGAGATCGACGAACTGAGAAAAGTTCTTGAGAAAATTCATTGACCTAAGATCGACGAACTCTCTGTATAAGTAATTTTCGTCGACCAGAGATCGACGATCTGGCTTCAGAAAATTTTTGTCGACTTGAGAATGAAGAAAAGTTTTCCCTTCTTCAGACTGAGATCGACGAACTCATTTGTTAATAAAATATTTCATCGACCTTAGATCGAAGAATTTTTCTTTATTTTACAGGATGGAGTTTGTCGTTTCATATTCTGAAAAACCTTATATCTAGGTTTTCTTCGAGCTCCATCCCGTGGTTTCTGTTTCCCTTGCACTTGGTCTTTGTTTTCCTTCTGCAGGTAATAATGGAGATTCTAGCGAGCACTCTGGCGGTAATGAAGTTTGTTATGGGTTTTGATATAGACTTCGAGTCATTCCAACACTCCGATCAGATCTTCCTAGACATTCTGAAATTATTTGAAGATCAGCATTTGAAGAATCTTATGACCTCAAGAATGAAGATGGCTGCGACAGAAGTTTGAGAATGGGTTTTCACTTCCTCCTCTCCTGATGCTGATACTTTGACAGGAACAATATCGGGTAACATCGTCTCTCTCACCCCCGCCGTTCTATCTGAAATTTTTTTATTAGTAAATGAGAAGAAGAATTGGAAATAGACAGCACTGAATATGATGAAATGCTGGCTAAGATGAGTCATTCTAGAGAAAACCCCAATAAACTGCTAAAGAAATACCTATCTGCTGATTATAAGTTTCTGGCAGATGTTGTGGGTAAGGTGTTGCTTGGAAAGCACACTGCCCATGACTATATCACTAGGCAGCAATTCCTAGTAATATGTGCAGTAGTGAATAAAAATCCAGTTAACTGGGCTAGCATAATATTTGAGATGATAAAGAAGAAGAATAACAAGAAAGATGTGTGCTTTGGAAGAATTCTTGGAATCTTCCTTCAATCCAAGGTTGTTGAATCCCTGGTATCCCCGACCATATTCATCAATGCCTCCAAGAGGCTTACTTACCCCTTATTTGGCAGGTGGGAGAGGAATATCTCCAAGCCATCCAAGGCTTCTTCCACCTCTAAGACTTCTGAGGATACCAGAGCAATAACAGCTGCTCCTCTAGCCCCAGAAGATGACCCTTCCATCAGGATTCCATCCCTTCCATCTTCATCTCAACTACTAACACCTCCTCAAGTTTTACCTCCCTCAACCCTCCAACAAACATCCATATCTCAATCCCATACACCAACACCTCCAGCTTCCCCACTCCAACATTCTTCACCAGTTCATACTTCTGAACATCAACCATCTCCACCTCAATCTCCAGTGCAGCATGTCACTCCTCCTTAGTCCCCTTTTCCACATCTTGCTGATATCCCCCTACACACCATATCATCCATACCATCATTCAATCTTCTATCATTCCCCATCCATAATCCATCACCTCAAGATGAGCACATGCCAGATTCCACTCCCTTCCCTTCAACCTCATCCATCAATCCTTCTGTATCAACTCAGACACCCTCTGAGTTCATGCAAATGGATCCCTCTTCCATTTCCTATTTTCTGCAAACCATCACTACACTTCTAAAACAACTCATAGCAGAGGCAATTAAACCTCTTGCTGACTCTATTTCCTTCCTCTAAGCTCTTCTGCCTACTGCCCTTTCTGTCCCTCATTTTGGGGGTCTGGCTACAGGACCCTCTGCAGCCAGGAAGGGGGAGATATCCAGGGAATAAGCTCCAGTTTCTCCTCCTCCAGCAAGAGCAGCAGATGCAGCAGAAGAAGCTCTAGTTTTGCAGTTAGTTGAGTTCACAGTAACAAATATACAGATGGTTACAGAGGTTGAATCAATTGATTCTGATATGTTGAGTGTAGATGAGCTGAGCTCAGAGATTGTGACTATTGGTGATTGTTTTATCAATTCCACAGTAGATTTGTTTAATTTATTGGAACCTTTTGTTTATGGATATATAAATTATCTTCCAGCAATTTGCTCAGAGCCATCCTTAGCGATAATGTGTTACACTCCTCCAATAAGTCCTGAAGTTGTTAAATAACTGAAGGCAAGTTTTGCTATTAAAATAATTGAGGAACCATCAGGCCCAACTTACATTATGGATAATATCCCAATCCCAAATTTAGATGATTTGATTGCTCAGGATGTGGCACAAGAATTTGCACTTACTCAGAATGATCCTGCTTTGATTGAATTTTTGTTGACTGACAAAGATATAGAAGATTATCAGATGATCACTGACAATTTTCCTCCACCTGAAGTTGCTAAACCTCAAACACTTCCTCGGGCTGAAAGACAAATTTCAAAGGAAATTTTAAAAGAGATAGATGCATTGTATGATAATCCTCAAGGTTCTTCTTATGAGGACGTAGAAGATGATGATTCTGATGAATCTGATGATCCTAAGTCTAAGAAAAAAGATACAAAGAAGAGAAAAGTGGTTCCAAAGGCTGCTCCAAAGTCTAACCTCACTCATAACACAGCTTATTACATCTTGAACAAGATTACTCCATACCCAGGGATGCCTCAGTGGATGTGGCTATCCAAAAATGAGCAGAAAAAAAGGAAGAAGAGAAGGAGATACAGGTCTCCTCCTAAGCAATTTAGGAAAGACCCTCCTCCTCCTCCATCTTCAGTAGCCTCTAGAAATGTTTCTCAAAGATTTTCTCCAGTCACCAAGACCTATCATAGATATTCCAGGTAAGGAAGTCACCAGTAGTCTTCCCAAAGTCATCCTCCTCCAGCTTCAATCAAGAGAAATCCTACAGACTCAATTGATGATTCACAGAAGGACTCAAGTCCAAAAAGGCCAGAATCTCCACCAATTCCCTTTGTAAATCCAGAGAAGGAGACCTCAGCTAGAATGGTCAGATTTCATGAGCTGATAGGACTCTCACAAATTAACAAAGCCAAAGCTGAAGGAAAGGATCCTTCACCATTCTCAACCATGTCTTCATACAGAAAGGAAGAAATTAAAAGGTATGCCAAGGCAAATAAATTCTTTAATGTTGATGATTATATGAAATTGCATCCAGAAGTTGTAGTTCCCAGAGCAACATCTCTCAACATCATTGGTGCATCAGACATGAAAATGTCAAAGAGAGAAGCTGTCAATCAAAACAGAGAAATCATTTTCAAACAGTCTTCTGAGAAGCCATAGAAGGCAAATCCAAAGCAGAATAAGTGATTTAGTTTATGTTTTATTCTTGTTTTTGAACTCTGTATGTTTAATCATGAAGCACCTTTTGTAAATATCTGCTTAATGTTTTATTTCTGTCAGATATATGTTTTTATGCTATATGATTGTTTCTTTTATTTGTTTTTTAGTGACCTCACCCAAATAGGGGGAGATTGTTGGATCCCTAGTTGGATTTGGGCTAGGTTCACTAAATTAGGTTAAAGTCTAACCCACATTGTATAGCCAGGGTCAAGTCTGGTAGTCCTAGAGTTTAGGCCAGTCATTAGGTTCAACCTTCATGGACCAGCTAACAGAGGACATCAGTAGTCTCAAGAATTAGAAGATTCAGAGAACAGAATGATCAGTTCGAAGTTCTTCGAACTCAACTCGACGATCATCGATCTCAGATCGACGAACTCAGAGTTATTTCTCTGAGCTGAGCTCGACGATATTCAAGCTCAGGTCGACGATCATGTCTTTAAGACAGATTCTCAGCTCGACGAACTCAGAGCGCATAATTGGCAAGTTATTCTCTGAATGCAATTCACAGAGCTCAAGTCGACGAACTTGGAACTCAGGTCGACGAATTCCGTTCAGAGGTCGACGAATTCTGTCCCGAGTCTGAATGAGAAGTTTTCTTTCTTCTGTCACTTACTTTCAATATTATTTAGCAATATTATTCCTGAGTAATTAATGCTAATATTCCCCTAAATATAGCCGTTATTAGCAGCATTAATTATGGTTTTCATCAGGGTAATTACTTGCTTATTTTATTAGGGATAGTTGGTGAAACTCATTTATGACAGTCATTCCAGCCGTTTGTATTCTCCAGATCCTTCAACAATTAATGCAAGAAATCAAATTCAAAGGAGAATTTCTGACTGCAGAATATAAAAGAGTTTTTCTCTTTCAGTCGTTAGACACTTAGCTATAAATTAAAATATACTGAGCCAGAGATTCTCAAAAAATAGACAGCACGCAAGAATTCTGAGAGACATAGGATGAACATTCAGAACTCTCTCCCAGTGCAGAAAACATTCTGTTTTCTTTCTTGTCAATTTTGAAGACTGAAGAAGAACATTCATCATTATCAAGAGTCTTCTTCAACCTTCTCCTCCAGGAACATTCAAGGACAACTCATCTTGATTTAGTCAAAAAGTTCCAGAATTGTTTTCAGACAAGGCTGGAGACCTACACCCTACAGTAAAGCTTCCAGTCTTCCTGAACCATTCAACATCTCAGGGGTAGCTTTGACAACATCAAAAGCCACTAGTCTTCTCTATTAGTTAGAGAAAGAAAAGACACCATCACCTCCTCTCACCTCCTGTAAAAGGATTTTAACTCCCATCAAAAGTTAACCACTTGGTTGTCAAGTCTCCTGATCAAAAGACTTGGGTTGTTTTTTGGGAACCTGATCAAAAGCCTAAAGGGTTATTATATCTCCCTGCAAATAGATATTTTGGTGGCAGTCACCTGATCAAAAACCTGTTAGTGGATTCCTACCAGGGTGGTAGAAGAGTGGATGTACCCAGGTTGGGGAACCACTATAAAATTTCTTGTGTTATCTGGTTGTGTTCATTCTCTTTCTATTCTTGCTGTGTTGTGATAGATAGATAGATAGATTAGCTTAACCTGCTTTTATTTCTTTCTATATTATTATTAGTATCACCTATTTTAAACTCTGATATAAAACTTAAAAACAGCCAAAGTTTTAAATATTTTATTCATCCCCCCCCCCCCCTCTAGAGTAAATTAGATCTAACCCCCATCTTTCAGACATCTCATCAGACTGATCAGATGTTCCCATATTTTTAACCCAACTAAAAGGATTGTTGGATGTTCAAATAAGGCAATTAGAGAACTTTATGGATGACTCCATCAAGAACCTCCGGAATGATTTGACAACAGAGATCAAATCTATAAGATTTGAGGTAAACTTGTTGAAAGCCAAAACAGTTGCATTTTTCCGGAGAGCAGCACCTGCAGTTACCTTTATAGAAAGCAAGCTGGCAGAAATTAGTAATATCCATATTGTGATCGTGGAAAATCAAACTATTACTGCCATTAACATGCTAGCAGTTCACAATGTACAAAAGGAATTTATGGAGATACACAAGACTATTCTTGAAAGAAGAATGAATGCATGTGCCCAAGTTCTAGATGATCACTTGCTCAAGCTCAAGGGCCATGTCAACCTTGGTGTTAATTATCTGGATGCTCAGTTGACAAAGGTCAGCACCTCCCTGACTAATGATGTCTTTGAAGAAGTCAAAAAGGGGGAGAAGGAAGTGATCATGACTAAACCTGAAAATGTTGTATGGACTACAAATATCATCAAAGGATCTTCCGATCTGGACCAGATAACATATGATAACATCCATGTTATTCCTGTCCAGATTCATCAAGCACTGCAAGATGGAATGATAGGTCAATATGATAGTCAGTATGCAGAACAATATGATACTCAAGAAGATGCTCAGAGAACCGAACCTACAACTATTGTTGCTGAAATTTCTTCTTTCAGCCCCACTGTTGAGCAAATAGTCAGGGCCAAAGGCAAATCTATTACTGAAGAAAAAAAAGATGTCATGCTCAGCAAGAAGAGGCACAAAGAAGAAATGGAAACCAAGCAAGACATTGAGCAATGGAGTCCTCAATTTAGGACTATAATTTTATCTATCTGGAACCAAGTTAAGTCCAAGAAAACTTAGAGGGGAAAGCTTTATAGCTCCCTAGAATGGGCAAAGCTAGAGAGAAATGAAGAAGCAAGGAGGAAGTATGGGAGAGATAAGAAGTTAGGTGTTCTGCTACCAGATGCATTGGAGCCAAGCAAATACTTCCCCAAGCCTTACAACTACTTTGAGAGGCAGAGGGAAAAAGAGAAGATGAAGCAAACACTACAAAGAAGCCAAAAATGGGAATAGTAATTAAGGAACCTAAAACATGATGTGTTTTTTGAAATTTTCCTTAAGGGCTTTTTGGAATGTGAATATTATTTTAAGCACACTAGATATTTATGCTTAATGTCTTTAAATATATTCTTATGTTTTTGTGTGCTTTAATTTTTGTTCTCAATTTTTTGCGTATGATTGAACTTCTATATGTGTTAGTGTATATCATTGTGTAAGGTTTTAACTTCTTCAAATAGGGGGAGATTGTAGGGACCACTAGTCACAATGTCCCAAATTTGAAGAAAGCCAATAAGACAATGATATAGACATAATTGTATTGAATGCATGCTCTAAGTTCTATATATGCAGGTTGCTCTTTGTTCACTATTTAAACATGTTTTCTAAGCAATAATGATAAGTGGACATATGATAGGATGCCTATAGGGCAGAAATCTGCCAAAGTCCATATGCGTTGAGTGAAGGCAGTTCACTCAATGCCAGATGGCTTTAAGCATTGAGTAAAGCTTATGCAGTCAAAGCCACAGCATTGCCAAAGCAGAAATCTGGTTAAGTATAGAAGCGTTGAGTTAAGGCAGTTCATCAGAAGCCTAGAGCCAGATGCGTTGACTAAAGCTCAAAAGTAAAAGTTAGAGAGAAGCTAACAAGAATTTTGGCTAAGTGTAAAAGCGTTGAGTGAAGGCAGTTCACTCAATGCTCAGAAGGGAAGGCATTGACAGAACACAGTTTAGTCAGAGCCGCGGGATTGTTTGACTTGGAAATCTATCTAAGTACAGATGAATTGAGTGAAGACAACTCACTCAACGCTTATTCAATAGAAAATCTGTCTAAGAACAGAAGAGTTGAGTGAAGGCAGTTCACTCAACGCCTATTTAATTAAATAGGCAAAGATAGAAAGTGTTGAGTGAAGATAACTCACTCAGCGCCTTAATACAGAGAAAATTGACTAAGTCTAGATGCATTGAGTGATCTAGGCTCACTCAACGCCTAGTCAGTTTGAACACAATCGTCAATATTCGTTGAGTGATGAATGATCACTCAATGCTTGGTGGTACAGAATTTTTCCTAAGTGTTTTAGCATTGAGTGACAAGTGTTCACTCAGCCAAATTCTGCATAGGCGTTAAGTCCACAGGTGCTGATTCATGATGACGTTAGCAGAAATTCAAATGTTGCAGGAACGGAATAGTAGACGATAAATGGTGTTGCTTTCCTATTGTACAATAATTAATGCTAAAGAAATGTTACAGCTACCAACTCCAGGTGGTCCTACTGCTCAAAGAGCCATTGTACGGCGTGATATAAAAGTGATATTCCAAGGAAGAAGAAATCAACTTTTGGAAATTTACACCTTCATCTTCTTCCTCTGAACAGAGTTGCAGAGATTGAAGAAATTACTTGTGTTGTAGATATGAAAGTTCAAGAAAGATAGTTGCTCTCATTCTCACCTTCAACAACAAGATCAGAGAGTTATCTCTATGAGGTAGAAGAAGGAACAAAGCAAGCCCTAGCTGTAGTTACTTCACAGCTCAAGCATAACATTCTTGAAGATCCATCCTTGGAGCTGTGAAGCAGATAAGACTGAGTTATCTCAGCTCAGGAAGAGGCAGAATCAAAGTTAATTTCTTTGGAGCCAATCTACTTCAACAACCAACATTTCTTTCTATAGGATCTTAACTGATCTGAGTGTAAGCCTAAACTATAAATGCTGAGGTAGGATCTTTTCTATAGATCCGAGCTGTATGGACTTTGTGCCTGAGTTGTAGGATTCTAGTTGAGAATCTGAGTTGTAGGAGAGTTTCTCTTTAAGGTAGGATCCAGTGGTGGATCTTAGTGTAGGAGAGTTAAATTCTAAGGTAGTTGTTATTGAATAGATCACTGAGTGTAGGAGAATATTTCTCTGAGTGTAGGGCCTTGGGCCTGAGGTAGCACTTTGAAGAGTTTGAGAGATCCTGAGGGATCTGTGTTGTAAGCTCATTGAGCCGAGTTTGGAGAAGTTGGCCTTGTCTAACACACTGTTAGAAAGGTGGGAGGGACAATAGATGTACCCAAACCTTGGGGAACAACTATAAATATCTGTGTGTTGATTGTGTATTCTTGAAAGCTAACATAACAACAAGTCACAACACACCTAAGTAATAAAATAGTAGAAGAAGACACAAAAACATATTCACTCCCCTCTAGGTGTTTAGATACTCTTGAAAACAAAGTCTTTCAACCGTCATCGCCTGGCCGTACTTTGCAGCACAACATCCTATCCCCATCCTCCATTGGTCACTCAGTACCTACCATCCTCCACCACCTCAGTCGGGTAAATTCTGCGCCACCACCATCGTACATCATTATCATTGGAACCCGCCAATATGGGTGTGCGTATTGCAAAATATCCCATCATTGTTCGGTGCATTATAAAATTCCCATCATGGGTGTGCACATAGCTAAATTCCTAACATTGTTGTTCGCATAGCGAAATATCCTATCATAGGTGTGCGTATAATGAGATTCCCAACATGCGTGTCTATATAGTGAAACATCACATCATAGGTGTGCACATAGCGAAATTCCCACCATGGTTGTGTGCATAGTATAATTCCCTACATGGGTGTGCATTTAGCAAAATTCCCAACATGAGTGTGTGTATAGCAAAATATAGCATCATGGGTGTGCATATAGCAAAATAATGCATCATGGTTGTGTGCATTGTCAAATTCCAATCATGGGTACACGCATAGCAAAATTCCTTATATGGGTGTACGTATAGCGAAATATCGCATCGTGGGTGTGCGTATAGCGAAATTTCGATCATGGGTGTGCGCTTAGTGAAATTCTCATCATGGGTGTGTGCATAACAAAATTGCTAACATGAGTATGAGTATAGAAAAATATCCCTTTGTGGGTATGCGCATATCAAAATTCCCATAATGGGTGTGCGCATAACAAAATTTCCACCATGGGTGTGTGCATTGTGAAATTCCCACCATAGGTGTATGAATTGTGAAATTCCCTTCATGAGTGTGTGCATAGAGAAATTCCCAACATTGATGTGCGTAGTGAAATTTCTCATCATGGGTGTACGCATAGCGAAATTCCTAACATGGTGTGTGTATTGTGAAATATCTCATTATGGGTATAAGCATAACAAATTATATGTTTATGATGTGCGGATAGCCAAACACCCAACCACTTAATTACAGAAATGCCAACCCCAAAACCTATAAATGGGATCCTATGCCCTCTGAAAGAATGTTGTTGTTATTGGTAGTCTAAATCACCTGGGGGGAATAAGTGGACTTGTTATTTGATGGCCTCTTTTTGGATTTAGCAGATATAAGCAAATATAAACATAACCAGAACATGCACTCAGAAATTTATAGTGGTTCCCCAGGGTATGGGTACATCCACTGTCCCTTTGCGCCTATCTATCATTGTGATAGGCTCAGCAAATTTCACCAATACTCGGCTCCAATAGCTCACAACTCAGATTCTTAAGAATCTCTCGGGTCTTCTCCAAGACCCTACCTCAGGCTCAACGACCCTACCTTAGACTAATCCAACTCTTACAGCTCAAAGACCCAGTTTCTCTCCTACCTTAGATATATGCAGGGATCCTACCTAAGGCACTATAGCCCTACCTCAGGGTCAACACCCACACAACTCATGCAATAACCCTGCAACTCAGATCTATACAGAGATCCTACATAATAATATTTATAATTGATTACAATCAAAGACTCTAAAGATTTGACCTTGATGAATTTGAGTCTTCAATTGATTTTGCTGTAAAAATAGCCTTCTTGAAGTAGCCACTAATTTGAGAATGTCTTCAGGTAGAGTAGATTTGTGGGCTCTTCTTCTTGATCTTTTTTTCCTGGAAGAAGACCTGACTTGAATAGTGAAGCTTGGCCCCTCCTTCCTCTAACTGAACAACCTTAGTGAGAGCTTGCTCTGTAAAGACTGGATCTGCCGCTACTTGTCTTTTTCAATTTGAGAATACTTAATCTTTTCGCAACTAGTTTCTGTTTGATTGCCCTTACTTTTCCTTTTATGCACATGTCAATTTTCCACGATCGTTAGAATAGAAAAAGTCTTTTCCTAGTGTGGGCAATAATAATTTGATTTGACTTTACTTTATGCGTCACCACAAAATTTGAAATCTCGTCAAGTACATGTGCTCAATGGTAAAAACAAATCTTTTTTGATAGTATCATTTTGAAAATACTCTTTTCAAAATGATTCCTCCCTTAGGTGCTGACAACGGCTTCTTCTACGACTTCTCAGCGGAATTGGATTGAAGCATTCCACAATAAGTTCGATACCATTGAGAGTTGTATACCGATCTCAGTGGTATTATCCTTGAGTGTTGGATCTTGCTTCTCCTTATGCTTTGGGATGATATCGTCTTGAAGCACACCTAGTTCAATACGATTTCGTCAAGAACACTAGACCTGTCTAAACGATAGTGCTCCATTTGTGCTTACACTTCTCTAAACCTGTTTAGAGATAACATGTATTTCCTGCATGATGTAAAATAGATATTCATCAAAAATAATATGCACTTATCATTGCAAGAGATGTTTCTTCAAACCCTGGAATATTATGGGCAATATTCTCAATAATCACCCCATATTTGAAGAAGTTAGGACTCCTGACAAATGATAAGATGCATTTACAATAAGAGCAAATCATCACAAAAAATAGCATTATAAAATATAACAATGATTCAAGACAAATATCCAGCATAACCAATCACAGAGTCATAGATGTATGTATATATATATATATATATATATATATATATATATATATATATATATATATATATGCCGCCAAGGATTACTGTTCAACAAAACATAAACAACAACATATAATCAGTTCTAGCAAAGAATTCTGCTCATCAATCTACAAAGAATTTATCATCCAATTCACTTATATCAAATTCAGAATCTGAACTGGTCTCATTCTAGATTGGTGCAGCAAATGTTTCTCCTGTATTAACAGGCCTCTTCCCAGATTTCTTCTTCGCCTCCTGCCATGCAAAGTATTTGAAGGATTTTGGGATGTATCTTAAAGATTTTCTTATTGGCACTAGCCTGTCTATATTTTCTTTGATGACCTTCTCTCTCAGAGACTTCCTTTCCAAGTGCTTGATCCATAGAAGGATATACATTATCAATATCAAGTCTCAGCTGTCAATGGTTTGCCCATGCATCCATTATTATTGTTTTTAAGTCATCACTCAAGTATTCAAAATATGGATCCTTGGAGTTCCTCTTTCTTTGTCTAGCAATGAACTCTTCTGGATGTATGGTTTCTTCTCTTTCTCATTTTCTAGCTCTCTATACATCTTCAGGAGCATTTCTTCCTTTCTCTGTGATTAACTCTTCATATGGTTCATTCATGTCAAGTAGGGGAAGGTTTAGGGCCAACCTGATCCCCTAGAGAGTCCATAGGGCTTGGTTAGCACCTACACACTTCCCCTTTCTGAATTCTTCAAAGATTTTATCCTCCAAATGAAGTGTATTAGCTTCAAATTTATTGGACAGAGTTTGAAAACATTTTTTCGTTCATCTAGAATTCTATCCCTTGATATCTCAACCAGTTGTATGGCTTGTAGCTGAGTGGAGTATACATATTCCTCAATATGATCCACTCCAAGCCTAATTGTCCCATCAGTTTGGCTGACATATTACTTGACACTCTTGATATCTTGTGTAGTCAGCCTAATAATTTCATCCATAGATCTTAATATCTTGATATTTTCATGGATTGAACTGGCAGCTTTATCAAACCATTTAGTGATTTCTACATTTATATTTGTAGTATCACCTTTCAGAGAATCTAGATCTTCCATGATGTCAGCTTTGACTTTCTGAATTTCAGTCATGATTTCTACTTCAAACCTTTTAAAGATTCATCTATATATGTTTTCAATGATGTTGCTTTCTCATCCAATAGAGTTTTAAGAGATGATATAATGGAGCTATCAGCAATGCTTAAGGATGGTTGAATGTGAGACACTGGAGGTGGGACTTCTGTAGCAGCTTGGTTCAAGCAAGTCCCTAGGTCTTCTTGACCAGCCAACTCAGTGTGAGTTGCTATCTTAGTCTCTATGGACATTGGAAAACTTTCTCCCAGAGCAGGGACATCAAAATGAGGCTCCCCCTCAATATCATCATCATTATCACTTAGAAAGTGTTCCAAAAAATCTAATTTTTTCCTTTTCAACCACCTCCTCCTCAGTTGGGGTATCAGCTTCCTCTAGAACAACTGACTCCCCCTCAAAATATTCAACCACTTTCAAAGGGGTACTGGATTCAGCTACATCAAGACTCACTTGAATGCTAATATCCTGAAGATTTTCATCATCTCCAATAGAAGGTGACAAGTATGTGTTGGGGATAGGTTCACTATCCCATTGGTCATTAGCATTCTTACACCCTAATTCTGATTCAAAATCTTCCTCCACAACCACTTTCTTCCCTTTATCTTTGTCATGCCTCTTCTTCCCAGGTTGACTCTTTGGTAGGACCCAGGTGTACCTGTCCAGTGTATTGATGTCCATACTTTTCAAATAATGAATCTTCACTCCTTGTTTTTTGTTTGAAGTTCTCAGGATATGCATTGATCAAGAATAAAGAGAGAATCCTACCCATGTTAGGTACTTAAATACTGTCCAGTAGTTTCTGGAATACCAATGAAGCCCAATTGGTTTTCTTTTGAAGAATGACTCTTGTGACCAACTCAAACATAGACTTAGAGATTCTATTATGTGAGCCAACTTTACTGAGGATGACCTTTCCTATAATTTCAACTAGAAGTTTACCTCTCTAATTGAAATTTTTCTCTCTAATGAGCCATATCTCTCACAACTGAAGTCACACCAATTTAGTGCATCAACTACCTCTTGGGATGATATTTCCCGCTCAACTACTTCATATCCATCGTGTAAGATCCTTACAGGTTTTGGCCCCATTTTCACTGAAGACTTAGTCGTTGAGAACGTAGAGATGGACAAAGCGAAGTCTACTATGACGGCTTTTTAGGTAAAAGTGTTTTGTCCTAAACTAAAACCTTGGATTATATATATATATATATAACATAGCATCCCGTCTCGACGATATCATCTTGACAGAGAGGAATCACTGAGTATCTTCTTAATGATCTCAATGATATAGTTGAGATTGTCTCATCTCAACTCCTCTTCCCTTTTAAGCTTATCTATTGACCAAGTCAGCATAATAACTCTTGAAATTGAGTCAATTGGCTCATACTCATATGTACCTGCATCCAAGGTTAGCATCCTAACATACTACTAGAATATATGATCTAGTAATTATCTAATAATACAGATAGAGTCATTAATAATATGCAGATAACACAAGAAAGATTGAATATCACTAGAGAGATGGAATAATATGGAGAAACAAAATTACTCTAAATTAAGCATACCTTATTCAATCTTAAAAGAATTGAACTTTACCTCATCCAGTGGCTTGGTAAAGATATCAACCATTTTTTTATCTGTGGGGACAAACTCAGGCAGATATCCTTATTCTCAACATGCACTCAAATAAAATAATATTTAATCTCTATATTCTTAGTCATGTTGTGTGGGACCGGATTCTTAGCTATAGAGATTGCACTGGATGAATCACAAAACATAGCAGTAAAACTTATCTGGAGGTTATAGTCCTGCAATTGATGTTGAATCCACAGAATTTGTGCACAGTAACTCCTTGCTGAAATGTATGCTGACTCAGCTGTGGAAATTGTCACACTAGTCTGCTTCTTGCAACTTCATGAGATCAACCTTCTCCCAAGGAATTGGCATGTTCCATAGGTGCTCTTTCTATCCTCTTTGTAACATGAAAATTCTGCATCTGAATATCCAATTAGTTCAAAATCATTGTTTCTAGGGTACCACAGTCCAAGTTGTTAGCTGCCCTTAAGGAATCTCAAAATCCTCTTTATAGCTAAGTAATGAGATACCTTGGGTCAGGTATGGTACCTTGCACAAACACATATAACATACATGATATCAGGTCTACTAGCAGTCAAGTATAGTAGGGACCCAATGATACACCTATACATGGATTTTTTTTATAAGGTTTCCCTTTCTTATCCTTATCTAGGGATATATTTGATCTCATTAGAGTTTTTTATGGTGGAGGTTGGCTCCATCCTAAATTTTCTAATTAGCTCTCTAGTGTACTTAGTTTAAGAGATGAAAATTCTCTCACTAGACTATTTCACTTGGAGAGATAAAAAATACTTTAGCTCTCCCATATTGTTCATCTCAAACTCATACTACATAAGGTTGGAAAACCTCTTATAAAGGTTATTGTACAACCCCATATCCGGCGAGTGGCGGTCGATAGAAGCTAGACCGGCTAAAGTCCAGCAGTCCGGCTAACCCAAGCGGGATGGATCATTTAAAGGGTGAGTGGAGCAGGTCGGCTCGCACTGACCCCAGGGGCTCGGCGAGCAGCGGGAGAGTGGAGCGGGTCGGCTCGCACTTGCCCTGGGGGGTTCGGCGTGCAGCGGGCGAGTGGGGCAGTCCAAACCCGCACTCGCACAGGGCTTGAAGAGGCGGCGAGTGCCAACTCCATCGAGCACTCGCCGCCCCCGACTAGTGGAGGTTCTATAGGGCCACTCCCTCAGTCTCTTGTGATGAGTTTTACTACTTTACCCTCGCTGGCCTGTCTATAGCTTGTTGGAACAGCGGAGTTGCGCTATTGGCAGACCTAGTTGAGCTGCACATAACTGTTCAGAACAGCGGAGGTTGGCTATTTGCAGGCCATTTTAAGATATCTATAAATAGACCCAAGGGGGTACCTCAGAAGACATGATCACTTGTGCCCCGGTCTTCTTGTGCTTTATGATGTATCCTTAGCTTAGTATTTGGCTAGGGAGGGGAAGCGCTCTAAGATCTTCCAGGTGTGTGGTGGGACCTCCACGCCGAGCCCTTGGGTCAGTTCCCTGTTCTTTTTCCTTAGTCGTTTGGCTCGCGAGAAAGAAGTAATTGTGTGATCACCCCTTCCCCAAGGGTGAACTCCGCAGAGACCGAGTTTTTGGTTTCAACATTTTGGTGTGGTGATCGGTGAGCGTGGAGCGTGTTCAGCGCAGAAAATCTTCAGCAAGCTTGATGACTGGAGGAGAAGGGCAAGGTTCGGACAGGGCCAACTCGCCACCCCCTCCCCCTCTCGCTATGGTGAGGATGTTCGAGGAGTTCAGGCAGGAGGTGCTTCGCCTCATCAGGTTCGCACTCGGCGCGCATTCCGAGTGCTCTACACTAGTTGTCTGAGTCGCCGCCGCCCCGACTCTATGTGAGGATGCCCCAGCCCGGCGAGCTGGGAAAGAGGTTGTAGAGGAGGGGAGGGAGCGAGATCTCCCTGGCCGAGTGCTCTTCCCTGGGTCGGCAAGTGGAGGACGGTTCGGTGAGATGGGGGTGCGAGATCCTCCGGCTCGCCCAGCAGTGGGAGGTAGCCCCTTTAGTGAGTTGGTTTCTTCTGCCCCAGTTCCAGAGGGGTTCAGGGAGTCGGATATGTCCTACTACATAGGGAAGGATGACCCGATCCAGCACATCCAATGGTTCGACGATGTGGTTACAAAAAGGCAGATGTCAGATGCCTTTAAGTGCAGACTCTTTGCCATCACCCTCAAGGAGAAGGAGAGGGAGTGGTTCCACCTAGCTGGAAGGGTCGGGATCCTCGAGTGACGTCATAATGACCTTGGAGGGCTGAGGTCGGTTGATGCTCAACACCTGCCGTCAGGCTCCCACCTAGCTGATTGGGTCGGTGGTAGCACCTGGAGGTTAAGTGATGGTAAGTTTTCTCGCTCTGGGGTTAGGTCCCGAGATGCTCCCACTGTCAGGCTTCCACCTAGCTGGCAGGGCTAGGATCCTCGAGTAACATCATTATGACCCTGGAGGGCTAAGGCCGGTTGATTCTCAACACCCTCCTTCAGGCTCCCACCTAGCTGATTTGGTCGGTGGTAGCGCCCAGAGGTTAAGTGATGGAAAGTTTTCTCGCTCTGGGGTTAGTTCCCGAGATGCTCCCGTTGCTAGGCTTCTACCTACCTGGTAGGGCCGGAATCCTCGAGTGACGTCATTATGACCCCAGAGGGTTGAGGCCGATTTATGCTCAATACCCACCGTCAGGCTCCAACCTAGCTGATTGGGCCGGTGGTAGCGCCCGGAGGTAAAGTGATGGAAAGTTTTCTCGCTCTGGGGTTAGGTCCCGAGATGCTCCTGCTGTCAGGCTTCCACCTAGCTGGTAGGGTCGGGATCCTCGAGTGATGTCATTATGACCCTAGAGGGCTGAGGCTGGTTGATGCTAAACACCCGTTGTCAGGCTCCCACCTAGCTGATTGGGTCGGTGGTAGCGCCCGGAGGTTAAGTGATGGAAAGTTTTCTCGCTCTGGGTTAGGTCCTGAGATGCTCCCATTGCTAGGCTTCCACCTATAGCTAGAAGGGTCGGGATCCTCGAGTGACGTCATTATGACCCAAGAGGGCTGAGGCTGATTGATGCTCAACACCCACCGTTAGGCTCCCATCTAGCTGATATGGGCCGGTGGTAGCGCCCGGAGGTTAAGTGATGGAAAGTTTTCTCGCTCTAGGGTTAGGTCTTGAGATGCTTCCACTGTCAGGCTTCCACCTAGCTGGCAGAGTCGGGATCCTCGAGTGACGTCATTATGACCCTGGAGGGCTGAGGCCGGTAGATGCTTAACACCCACCGTCAGGTTCCTTCCTAGTTGATTGGGCCGGTGGTAGCGCTCGGAGGTTAAGTGATGGAAAGTTTTCTCGCTATGGGGTTAGGTCCCGAGATGCTCCCGCCATCAGGTTTCCACCTAGCTGGAAGGGTCGGGATCCTCGAGTGACGTCATTATGACCCTGGAGGGCTGAGATAGGTTGATGCTCAACACCCACCGTTAGGCTCCCACCTAGCTGATTAGGCCGGTGGTAGCGCCCGGAGGTTGTCCAAAGGAATTTTGTTCTCCCTCTAGGTTTAGGTCCCAAGACGCTCCCGCTGCCAGGCTTTCACCTAGCTTGCAGGGCCGGGATCCTCGAGTGATGTCGTTATGACCTTGGAAGTGGAGTCCAGGAAATGCTCCACACCTTTCATCAGGCTCTCACCTAGCTGATGGGGCTGGGATTCTCGGCGGACATGGCTACATCATAATTCAAGAACAAGCTAGTTGGACTTCAAAGACAGGGAACAAAGGTGATCAAGGTTTGGATCCAACCATCCATGGAAAAAATGGGCGAGGCTACTATGGGCACCCTAAAGGAGGAATAACTGTTACCGGCGAGCTGAGCACTTGCAAGACTAGCTCGACAAGTCATCTGGTCCAACTACCCTAGGGGTAGAATCATCCCATGACAAGATGAGAGTGCGGCGAGCAGAGATCTCGGCACCCACTGAGGATGGCGAGGAAGTCCTCGATAAGTACTTCCCACCCTCTCGGGTTTTTACTTGGGAATTTCTAACAACTTCAACTTGACGATTAACGTAAAGGGTAATACGCGGGAAAGCTGGGCACTCGCGAGCTTGGTTTGGCGGATGGGCTGCCTCTTAATTATCTAAGGTTGGCGAGCTCCCAAGGTCCCTCCGCAGGCACGAATCCTAACTCAGATACATTCTAGAGATAAGCTCTATCCTAGCAAGGTCGCCAAATGAGGATTTCAGGTCGCAGACGAGTACATCATAGTGGATTCAAAAAAAGAGAGAAGGGAACAATTCAAGCTAAGTACTTTTTTATTAATAAATATTACATGTTACAAAAGGAGGGGGAAGAGAATAACAATGGAAGAAAAACAAAAATGAGAGGGAGGCGTGAGTCAGCTCTCGCCCTCCCCCAGACAAGTGGTCCTCCTCGCGCCCACCTGTGGATGTGTGTCCGCCCTTGTAGCCCTTGACATCCTTGAATAGCGACTCGAAGATTTCCTCTTTCTCGCTGGGAAGGGTAGACGGGCGGGAACAAGTTCGGCAGAAGGTCCCTTGCTGTGATCTCTTTGTATCCCTCCACCAACACCTCCATGTCTTTCATCATCTTTAGGGTGTAGTATGCGGTGCTGATGGAGTTGATCCGCAGCCTCTGGGTAACCTCGGCCTCGTTGTAGACCTTTTTCCATTTGGGAGGGATACTCAGCTCGCCACTAGACTTAGGGAGGAAGATGTTTGTCTGTGGAATCAGCTCGCCCTTAGCCCTTTGCTCACCTCCCTCAGTCTGTTGTTCTCCTTCTCCAACTTGGTGGCGCGAGCCTCCATCTAAGCAGCACGAGCTTCAAACTCGACAGTGCAAGCTCGCAACTTGCTCGCAGCTTTGGTATCCTGGGAAGAAAAGCAAGGTAAGATATACATGCGAAAAAGAAAATCCTAAGGAAAAAAGGAAGGGGGTAGCTGGCACTTACCATCCCGTCGGTGGCTTTTGTGAGGAGGTTCTCGACGACCTTTAGTTGCCTCGCCAGGTCGACGGCATTGTCCTTGGCGAGGTCATGCTACTGTTCAGTCTTAAGCAGTTGGTGGTTGAGGCTGAACACTCAGCAGACCACCATGTGATGTAGCTCCAAGGCCCGCATCTGGGCTTGCAGACCCTCGCGACCGAGCTGCCGAAGGGTGAGACCCTAGTAGGCCTCAGCATCCTTGCGCCCATATAGGTCAAAGCCTAACACATAGGCATGCCTGAAGGAGGGTTGACTCCCCGTCCAGGAGGGATGGAGTGATGAGATGGAGACCCTGTGGGTCTCCTCATCCCACCATACAATCGGCTCGCCGGTCAGGACTTTTGACTTTCCCCCAAAGCCAAAGAGGGGGTGGCTCTTCAGCATGCCTTACTCGCGGGCCACAGTCATCGCTACAGCAGGGGAGACAGAGGGCTCGCCACCCTCCAGGTCCTTCTCTAGAGATCCCTTCAGCGCTCTCTCTGGCAATGCTTATGGTGTGGTCTCTGGCGAGCTTATGTAAACTTGTTGTGGTGGTGGTAGTCTCCAATAAAGTTGTTGTTGTAGTCCCCCCCCCTGGAGACCACCATCGCCTTCAACTTCTTTGGCGGCGGGGGAGGTGAGGCGAGATGGACCCTTCGAGGCACGGCTGTTTCCGATTAGAGGAGGGTCCGCCAGACCCTAGGTCGCCTCAGCAGGCTGCCGCTGCTGCCCGCTTGCGCGTGAGCAGGTCCGGGTAGACTCCCAAGTCCGCATGAGGAGGATGCTTGGGAATTGATCGCTCCCCTATAGAGAAAGACTTGGGTTAGAAAATGATGATTGAAGGCGAGTCGGAAGGAAGAGGTGAGAAGATTTATACCTTCGCTAGGAAGAACGGGGAGGAGAGTGTCTAGGCCACTTCGAAGGAAGGAGACCTCGAATTCCTTCCCCAAGAATAATTTGTGCAGCTTTGCATCGACGCTAGATAGCGTTGGAGGCTGATATACCTCCTTGCTCTTTTGCTAGGGGAAAAGGGAATGTTTCCCAAGTCGCTCTTGATGAAGACGACCTTGGAGACCTAGTTGTGGTATTTGTTTGCGGTCTCGCGGATCTTGATGTATGAGCCCATCAGGAAGGCGACCCCGTCGCTGGTCGCGTAGTAGGTGAAGAGTTTGCGGAAGACAGTGAGGTTGAATTCGATCTGCTTTCGGCGAAGGTGGCAGGCAAATGCGAACATCATGGCGATCACATTCGGGTTTAGCTGGGCCGGAACTTCCCCAAAGTACTTGAGGATCTGGAGGATTTCTGGCCAGAGGGGGAGGCGCAACCCCACCTCGAAGTGCGAGATGGGGAAGGCGAGCTTGTCCCGGTAGAAAGTGTTGATGGCCTCGCCCTCTCTAGGTCAGCGCGCCTCATAGTCCGGGGGCAGGTACTCGGTCTTGAAGGCGGCGAGCTCGCGCTCGATGGTGTTTTCGTCGAAGAAGAGGTATTCGGAGAACTAACGGGCGCACTTGGACCGCCCTTCGACATCAGTTTGCATCTTGACCATGTTTGTGAAGAGGTTGGGATGCGAGAGCGGGTAGCGAGCAGAGCAGCAAAGGGGGTATGAATGAAATTAAGGCGATAGCCAGGGGGTTGGTGAGGGGGCCTATTTATAGAAAACCGGATTTATGGCCAAGCTGACCAGTCGGACTAGCTCGCTAGCCCCAGCTCGCCGACTCCAGATCCCCACCCGACGATATCGCCCATCCTAGTGCGATCTAAACCTAGATAGCACATCCTGTTTTTTCAAATAGCATTGAGATCTAAAAAATTATTTAAGTTATTACAGACATGGACATTCACAGTCCCGCAAAAGATGTTCATTTCAAGCAAAGGAAAGTTCGGTCAACCTGTGCGAGCTGGGAAGCTGGGGGTGAGAGCTGGTAGGCTCAGTTAGGGAGCCATTTCCATCGACCCTGTCCACACACCCCCATCCCCGGAGTTCAATACGGGTTTAGGAACTCGCAAACCAGGTCCAGGTACCTATCAAAGGCCTGCAGGTTTTCATCAATTCTCTCCATAACTGGAGTGGGGAACATCATCTCTCTTGCCGAGCCGTGCTCCATCTTTTCCGCGAGCAGAACATAGTCCCGCTCCAGCGCCTGCAGCATATGATCGTGATATGCGTCGTCAACTCGAAGTTGGCACAAGGCGGACTCCTGCTTCTTCAGCACTTCAATTACTCGCTGCCTCAGTTCGGCAGGATCCAGCGAGTCATCTAGGAAGCTTTCTACCCCAGGATCAAGGGATGGCGAGTGGCGAACTTGTTCTGAAGATTCTTCGACTTCAGATGGAGCAGGGAGCCCTGCAACTAAAACAAGAATCAAATCTAATAGATAGAGGGTGCGAGTGCAGCGAAGATGCTTAGGCAAAACATCAGTAAAATTGGAGCTTACAGGATGAGCTCGGCATCCATGGAGGGTGTGCGGAGGAGGTAAGGCCAAGTTCTTTCCGCGACTCGGAGGATGGATTCCCGGGGAGATGAGTTTGAAGCTGGGAATTGAGATGATTCCAACCCTTTCCCCCGCGAGTGCAGGAGTATTTGTGGGCTGATGAGAAGGAGTGTGAGCTAGAGACCTAATTTTTAGTGAATCCATCCATGTGGTCCCAAAGGGGGGTGATTTGCTCTGCAAGAGAGTATCGTGGGGAGTCTGAGGCCGCGAGTCATCGTGTGGGGTGTGGACTCATGGCGTGGAGTCTCTACATTGGATTGATGGTCCTCAGGGTCGGTGGGAATGTCGACGACTACTTTCCCCATGAGGTCGGCAGTTGGTTTGGAAGAGGTGAGCCCAGGAGTAAAGGTGGACTCTAAGTCGCGGTAAAAGGATTCAACATCCTTTTGGATAGACTTGGCCATCTTGGCAGGATTTGATTTCGTCAGCTCGCGCAGTGTAGTGATGGGAGTTCTTTGGAGAGAGGCATCTCGATAAGACTCGGGTAAGAAGGAATTGCAAAGGTCACCCAGGTTCGTGGACATATATATAGCCACTAGTGGAGCCCACCAAAAGATTCTCTAGCCCCCGTCGCACTCGTCGTATATTGTGGGGTTGGATGTTTCTTCACGAGCTTATGCCAACCTCACAAAGAGCGGGGATTGTGTACAACCCCATATCTGGCGAGCGGCGATCGACAGAAGCAAGACCAACTAAAGTCCAGTAGTCCGGCTCGCCCAAGCGGGATGGATCATTTGAAGGGCGAGTGGAGCGGGTCGTCTCGCACTCCCCCAGGGCTTGGCGAGCAGCAAATGAGTGGAGTGGGTCTCCTAGCACTCGACCCAGGGGGTTCGTCATACGGCCGGAGAGTGGGGTAGGATGGACACGTACTCATCCAAATCTCGAAGAGGCGGCGAGTGCCAGCTCCATCAAGCACTCGCCGCCCCCGGCGAGTGGAGGTTCCATGGGGCCACTCGCCTTGTCTCTTGTGATTAGTTTTTACTACTTAACCCCCACTGGCCTATCTAAAGCCTGTTGGAACAATGGATTTATGTTGTTGGCAGACCCAGTTGGGCTGCACATAGCTATTCAGAATAGCGGAGGTTGGCTATTTGCAGGAAATTTTCATAAATCTATAAATAGACCCAAGTGGGTACCTCAGATGGCATGCTCACTTATGCCCCGATCTTCTTGCGCTTTCTGAGGTATCCTTAGCTCGGCATTTGGCTAGGGAGGGGAAGCGCTCTAAGATCTTTCGGATGTGTTGTGGGACCTCAACGTCGAGCCCTTGGGTCTGTTCCCTGTTCTTTTTCCTTAGTCGTTTGGCTCGTGAGAGAGAATTAAGTGTGTGATCAACCCTTCCCCAAGGATGAACTCTACAGAGACTGAGTTTTTAGTTTCAACAACTGTCATTAGTAGAACCAAATATAATATCATCAACATATATTTGGGCTAAGAGATACTTGCCCTTTATTTCTCTTAGGAACAATGTGTTATCTATCTTTACCCTTAAGAACTTGTCCTTAATGAGAAAGTAGACCAGGTTTTATACCATGCCCTTAGGCCTTAATTTAACCCATATAAAGCTTTTCTAAGTAAATAAACATAATTAGTAAGGGTTGGATGTACAAAACCTGAGGGCTGCTCCACATATACCTCTTCCCTGAGATTTCCATTCAGGGATACTGATTTGATATCGATCTGGTAGACTTTGAATCCTTTGAATATAATATAGGTAAGGAACATTCTTATTGCTTCTAGTCTTGCAACTGGGCCAAATGTCTGGTCAAAGTCTATGTCTTCCCCTTGCTTATATCCTTTGACTACTAGATTTACTTTGTTCTCCACTATCACACCATTCTCATCCAATTTATTTCTGAAGATCCATTTGGTGCATGCCAATAATATTATGTCCTTATGGTTTTGGCACCAGCTTCTAGACTGCACATCTTTTGAATTGGTGAAGCTCTTCCTGCATGACATTGATCTAGACAGGATCCTTGTTTGCATCTTCAATCTTCTTAGTCTCTACCTTAGACAATAAGCTCAGAAAAAGAGCTTCATTGTGGATCCTGCTCTTGGTGGTGACTCCTTGGCTGGCATCCCTAATAATGAGATTACTGGTGTAATCTCTCAGGTGCCTGGTTGCTACAGGCAGCCTTTCAGTGGTTGGTAGTGTTCTAGTAACAACTACTGCATCTTAAGCAACTTGATCTTCTTCAGTTGGATGTATATCTCTACTGAAATCTTCATTAGGAAGAGAGACCTTGCTTAAGCTTGGCTTATCTTGGATAGACAGCTCTTGTAATCTTTATTTTGTACCTGTAATGTTACTAACATTAGACAATCCCTTATATATAAGGCCTCATCAAAAAAAACATGCATAGATTCTTCTATAGTATGGATTTTCTTATTGAACACTCTATAGGCTCTACTATGTGAGTTGTATCCAACAAGAATACCCTCACAATACTTCTCAACAAACTTAGACAGTTGAGTTCTTTCATGATTTAAAATGTAAAATTTACAGCCAAAGATTCTAAAATATGAAATAATTAGTTTTCTACTCTTCAGAAGTTCATAGGGAGTTTTCCCATGTGACTTGTTGATAGAGGCCCTATTCAGAACATAACAGGATGTATTGATTGTATTAGACCAGAAATACTCTGACAGTGAGCAATCACTAAGCAATGTTC
Organism: Platanthera zijinensis; assembly: GCA_039513925.1. Taxonomy (NCBI): domain Eukaryota; kingdom Viridiplantae; phylum Streptophyta; class Magnoliopsida; order Asparagales; family Orchidaceae; genus Platanthera; species Platanthera zijinensis. The sequence goes on along the minus strand of CM077084.1, from coordinate 94,390,513 downwards.
TAACAACCTCTATTAAAGTCATGTTATTTCTCTCAGCAACTCCATTTTATTGTGGAGTTCTGGGAGAAGAGAACTCCTGGGAGATACCTTGCTCTTGACAGAATTTTGTCATAGAACCAGATTGAAATTTTGTACCATAGTCACTTCTAAATTGACCACAGTACAGTCCCGGTCATTCTGAATGGACTTGACAAAATTCATAAAGACAACCAGAGTATCTGATTTCTTTCTAGGAAGAAGACCCATATAAACCTAGAGTGATCATCTACAATCACAAAGGATTATAACTTCTCTCCTAAACTCTGAATGGGCATAGGACCAAATAGATTCATATGAAACAGATAAAGATATCTTATAGAGTCTTTGGAGCCAATGCTCTTAAAGGAGGTCATAGTATGCTTGCCCATTTGGCATGCATGATAGGGGCCTTATTTAACACATTTAAGATTATGATTATCTCTAACTAAGTTTTTAGGTTCAATGTTTTGTAGTTAATGTGAGAAAGTCTCTTGTGCCATTGAACAAAAAGAGGCTCTTTCTCATTAACTACAAGACATACTAGAGTGGAAGAATTATGTTAAATAAAATCTAAACAATAAACATTGTCACTCCTAGTGTCTGAGAAAATAATCTCTAAGTCAACTGACTTTTTGATCAAACACTAATCATTGTGGAACTTGTTGGGAATATTGCCCTCAATGTTTCCTAGATTTGAAAAAGCATCACAATCAATATTAAGAGAATAATTGTATTTGATGTTGATCAAGTTAATCATGTGCAGGATTTTCCTTAGAAAAAGTTTAGACAGGTTCTCTATGTGATTGTGACAGGTGATCACAAGGTAGAAAGGTGGAGAGACAAAACTCATATAAGTCTACAGGCATCGAGTGAAGCCAGTTCACTAAACGCCAGATGCTAAAAAGCATTGAGTAAAGCTAGATAGTCAAAGCTAACAGTTTGCAAAGAAGTTTTGCGACTAAGTCAACAGGCGTTGAGTGAAGCCAGTTCACTCAATGCCATATAACAAGAGACGTAGAATAAAGCTCGGTCTGACAAAGCTTCAGTATTGGCAAGGAAGAAATATAGCTAAGTCCACAGGCGTTGAGTGAAGCAGCTCACTCAACTTCATATGACAAGAAGTGTTGAGTGAAGCCAGTTCACTCAACGCCTCATCAAAAAGACAGACAAAGGGAGAAGCGTTAAGTGATGAAAACTCACTCGACACATTCTTAAAGATGGAGATTGGCTAAGTACAGAAGCGTTGAGTGAAGGGAGTTTACTCAACGTCTCAGCAAGATGGCAGGAATTCAGAGAAGTAGCTAAGTCTGTAAGGGTTGAGTGATGAAGGTTCACTGAACGCACTCAATGCCCGGCAACATAGAAGTAATTGGCTAATTCCAAAAGCGTTGAGTGATGAAGGTTAACTCAATGCACTCAATGTCTGGAAGTATATATTATCTGACTAAGGGTTTTGCATTGAGTGAAAGCTATTCACTCAACACACTCAATGCCTGGGATGAAACTGATAATTTGGCTAAGTCCACAGATGCTGACGTCAACATGAGTCAGCAAAATTCAAATTTATTGCAGGAAGTCAACTGTACGTGACAATGGATCTGCTTGCCTTCCATGCTGCATTTAATGCAAAAGCAAGATTGCATCTTGCAAATCAAAGTGGGTCCACGCGTCAAAGAGTTGTTGGACGGCGGAAGATAAAAAGAATAAGATCGGTGGAAGCAAATCAACTTTTAGAGTTTTTTTCTTTTCGCAAAGAGGCGGAACTTCATCTTCTTCCTCTCGCCAAAGTTGTAGAGCCTGAAGAACAAAGTTCACAGTGCTGATCTAACAGTTCACACAGTTAGCTGTAGAGATCTTCACCTGCTACAACATGTTCAGAAGAGTTTTCTGAGAAAGAAAAAGAAGCAGAGAATTCTAATTTCTGTAGTCAAGGTTGGTTGAGTGAATAATACAAAGAACTGTCAAATCATTTGTATTCATCAGCAAGATCAAAAACTTGTGTTTCTGAGTTACTTCCAGCACAAGCAAGAGTTTCCTGAAGATCATCCTTCTTGTTACTGAAAAGAAGTCAGGGTTAAGTTCATCTCAGCTCAGGAAGTAGAAAACTCAGAGACTATTTCTCTGGAGTAAAATCAATAACAACAAACTCTTTCTTTTCTGTAGGATCATTTGGATCTGAGTTGTAGGCCTATTTTATAAAGGTTGGGTGTAGGATCATTTGTTGATCTGAGGTAGGATCCTGTGTGGATCAGAGGTAGGACAGTTTGCCTGAGGTAGGAGATTCATTTTCTCTGAGTGGTAGGGCCATTTGTGCCTGAGTGCTAGGATCTAGCTTTGGATCTAAGGTAGAGCCTTTGTGCCTGAGCTGTAGGAGAGTCATCCTCTCTGAGTTGTAGGGCTAACCTCCTATCCTGAGTTGTAGGACTATTAATTTAGTCTGAGGTAGGTGATCGTTGATCACTGAGTTATATGAGCAAGCTTGATCTGAGGTAGGGCTTTGTACCCGAGTTATAGTTCTTGGATGAGACTGAGAGATCATGTGGGATCTGTGTTATAAGCTCTTAGGAGCCGAGTTTTGGAGAAGTGCCTTGTCTAACACAGTGTTAGAAAGGTGGGAGGGAAAATGGACATACCCAAAATCTGGGGAGCCACTATAAATTTGGTATGTGCTTTTTGTGGTATGTCTTGAAAGCAGAAAACAACTAACTCAGAACACACTTAAAGAAGGAAAACTATAAAGAGACCAAAAACCTATTCACCCCCCCCCCCCCCTTCTAAGTGTTTATCTACCCTTAAAACTAAAGACTTTAAGAACTCAATGACATAGCCTAAGTCATATAGTTGACTTATGCTTATAAGGATGTGTTACAACCCCTATATATAAGCTACCCTTGTAATTGAGATTATATCATTGGAAATCATACCATATCTTTTGATGACTCCTCTGTCAGAGCCTCCAAAAATGACCTTAAGTCCAAACTTCACAGGAGTGTAATCCTTGAGAAGACTCTTTATCCTAATAATGTGATTGGAACACCTACTGTCCAGGTACCATATTTGATTTAGGTTGGTACTTGAACTAACCTGTAAGATAAAATTTATTTTACCTTAGGAGCTCAACTGAATTTGGGTCCTTGGTTCTTGTTAGCAGTAAAAATAGCATTTCTGTTGTGAGTAACTCTAGCAGGAAAACTCTTCTTTACCTGTGGCATAGAGGGATTGTGCTAACAATCTATGGTAAAGTATCTCACTATACCACAACATCAACACTCAAAAATATTATACATTCTCTTCTGAGTATTCTTGGAAGATGATGGAGCGTGAGAATGTTCATGTTCAACAAAGAAGGCACAAGCACTCTTCCTATTTCTTTCAACAATCACCTGATAGTGTGCTCGACAATAATAGTTTTTACTCAACGATATTGGCTTGATAGCAACAGATGTTAGCTTGTTAGCAAACATAGTGTTGATGGCATCCGATATTGCCTTGTGAGAGTGAGTTATTAGTTTTCCAACAACCTACTTTTTGACTGGAAAGGGTTGGGAAGATGCCACTTCTTTACCCTTGAGTGTAGAGGCTGGTGAACCGAAAACAAATGGTTCATAATGACCCATTTGAATTCCATCATGGGGAGCTTTCAAAACACTCAACCACAAGCCCTTTCTACATCCATAGTTAGGTGCACTATTGCCCTTACTGTAGGAATTTTCATTCTTCCAGTGACCATACATACTGTCATGGTCATACATGATAGAAGAAAGTAGAACCTTTTAAAAGGTAGTTTGAGGCTTAACAACAACTGCCTTTCCCTTAGCCTTGGCTATAGCTTTCCTCCTATTATAACCTACTCAACTCCTGAGTGGAGTAGAGAAGCTATCAATAATAGGTAGCGTAGTCTATGGCTTAAAGAATTTGTCCACTAGCATCCTCTCTTTGAGGAGCTTCTTTTCTAGGTCCTTAATGACCTTGTTCTTTTGATTGATAGTGCTGAATTGAATGATAGTCACCCCTTTCAGCTGCCCGATCTCTCTACTAATTTGAGTTAGCTGGTTAGCAGACTCAATGCTTTTAGATTTTGCCAGCTAGAGAAAGGCAATCTCCTCTGCTTGCATTTTAGCAAGCTTCTTGCTCTTCTTCAGTGATTCTAGAAGAGAACCATACTTATTAATCATATGATCAAGATCATTATCAGAATCTGAATCATCCTCCTCATTGGATGATGAGGGTGCTTTAGATTTTGCACTTATCTCATAATATGAATCTGAAGAAGACATGTTAAGAATTATTACCTCATCAGGAAATGATTCTTCTTGATCATCTTCAATTGTCATGCCCATCAAGGCGTAACTCTCTTCCTTTACTTCCTCAATATCATTATCTGAATGTGACAATGGGGCCCTGATGTCAATCCTTGCAGAAGGTGTCCCCTCTTCTACTTCTTCAGAAAACAACCCAATACAGGATTCCTCTTCTTCTAACTCAAAATAGGCTGAGTCACTTTGGCTCCAGCTCTTATCCTTCTTGGCAAGGAAAGTCTTTTCAGACCTCTTGCCCTTGTGATGCTTCTTTTCACAAGAAGCAGCTTTCTCTTTTCCTTTGACTGGACATTAACCTATAACATGCTCAGGGTCTGTTGCAGTAGTAAGAAACAATATTAAAAGAAATATGATTACTAGGTTTAGAACCATACCTATCCCCTTTAGGGTCCTTCTTGGATCTTTTGGGTTTGCTGCTCTCTTTCTGATAGTTTGAGGAGGAAGGTTCACTCTTCCACTTCTTCCTCTTCATCATCTTCTTGAATTGCTTAGAGAAAGGGAGGAGAGGGTTTTAGGCAACAAACTTCCCATTAGACATATCAATATATGAAGTGTTGGGTTCAGAAGATTTTGACTTAGTCATTTTTCTAGGAGGAGAGGGTTTTCTCTCCTTTTTCTTCTTTGATCCCACAGCCTTGAGGGACACTTACTTTTCCTTCTAGTGTGACCTGATAGAAGTTCCTCCTCCTTCCTTGTATTTAGATGCATCTCATAAGAGAGCGGCTTCTCAAATAGAGTGTGGGGAGGAATATTGGTCAGGTTGCCCATCTCCCCGATGACATAGATCTTGTTGTCCCAATCTCTAGTTAGAGATCTAAGGAACTTATCATTCAGCTCACAATTAGTGAAGACCCTCTCATGGGTTTCAACTCATTCACTATTTTGAAGATCTTCTCATAGCACTCAATTTTTTTATCCTTGCTGCTCTGCCTAAAGGCTTCATATTCTTGGTTGAGCAAGGACTTTTTGCCATCCTTGACTTCCTCGGTCCCTTCCATATACATAATAAGTGTATCCCACATCTCCTTTGCTGTCTAACAGTGGACCAAGTTCTGGAAGGTAGAATCATCAATTGCACTGACTATTACGGTCCATTCGGCCCCAGAGAATTGGAATTGAAGAATTGGAATTCATCTAATTCCAATTCCTATGAGAATTGGAATTGGTCTAAATTCCAATGCAATTGTTCGGCTGCAGGATGGATTTCTAGAATTGGAATTGGAATTGGTTGAGAATTTTTTTTTTTTCTCATGCCTATAGGATCGGGCGACATGACAATTTAAAGTTGGAGTCTTGTGTCACTCGGGACGAAGTTATTACAATAAAACCAAGCGGTGGAGTGAATTATTCCTTTACAATCTCTAAGAAAATATAGAAGTTAGCAAAAAACCAAGTGCAGGATCAGGCGGCGACGACGAGATCGGGCAGTGGCGGCGTTGAGATCGGGAGGCTGTAGCGAGATCGGGCGGTTGCAGCGAGATCGGGCTGCTATGGCGAGATCAAGTGGTGGTGGAGGCGAGATCGGGCGATGACGGCGGCGAGATCAGGTGGCGGCGGCGGCGAGATCGGGCGGCGGCGGCGGCGAAATCGGGCGGCGGCGGTGAGATCGGTCATCGACGGCAAGATTGGGCGGTGGCGGTGGTATCGAGCGACAATAGTGAGAGGTGGCGAGATAGGGAGGCGGAGGTGAGATCGGCTGGCGACAGCAAGATCAGGCGGTGGTGGCGAGATTGGGCGAAGGCGGCGAGATCAGAAGGCAACTGCGAGATCGGGCGGCGACGGTGAGATTGGGCAACGACGATGAGATTGGGTAATGATGGCCATAATAAAAAACTGAATTCCATGAAATATCTATCTTTACCCATAAGAATTGGTCATGGTACATAATTGAATTCCATGGAATTGAACCAATTCCAATTCCGAGGGAATTCCTAACATCCAAACACTGGAATTGGAATTCTGTTGCCCTAATTCAAATTCTAGGGGGCCGAACGAACAGTTATATTTTTGGCTCTCTTATCCATGGTGGCATGTACAATTTCATCTCTTGTCATGCCAACATACTTCTTTGGAACCTGTACATTAGGATCAATGATAGAGGCCTTAATTAGGATAAAGGTCCCCTCCTCAATTGAGATAAACATCCTAGAGTCGGAGTCTTCCATGAACATCTTTAACCTTTTCTTCCATACGCTAAAGTTATCCTTTCTGCATATAGGGAGCTTCATTGAGCTCAGCGCCTTATGGCTATCAGCTGAAGACATGGTGATGTGATAGGCTATCTTTATTGGATCTTGGCCAGGGTGTAGTCTTATTTTGATCAACCTGCTCTGATTTTACTTTAAAGATTGTTATTGTTGTTAGTAGTATAAATCACCTAGAGGAGGTGAATAGGTAGACTTGTTATTTGATGGTCTCTTTTTCGATTTAGCAGATATAAACAAATCTAAACAAAACCAGAACAAAGACTCAGAAACTTATAGTGGTTCCCCAGGGTATGGGGACATCCACTGTCCCTCTACGCCTATCTAACAATGTGCTAGACTCAGCAAACTTCACCAATACTCAGCTCCAAGAGATTTAAACTCAAATTCCTCAGAATCTCTCAGGTCTTCTCCAATACCCTACCTCAGGCTCAACAGTCCTACCTCAGACTAATCTAACTCCTACAGCTAAGAGACCTAGCTACTCTCCTACCTCAGATCTATATATAGATCCTACCTTAAACACTACGGCCCTGCCTTAGGCTCAACACCCATATAACTCATGCAACATCCCTACAAATCAGATCTACATAAAGATCCTACAAAAGAATATTATAATGGATTACAATCAAAGACTCTATAGATTTGACCTTGATGAATTTGAGTCTTCAATTGATTTTGCTATTAAAACAACCTTCTTGAAGCAGCCCATAATTTTAGAATGTCTTCAGGTAAAGTAGATTTGCGGGCTCTTCTTCTTGATATTCTTTTCCTGAAAGAAGATCAGACTGGAGTAGTGAAGCTTGACTCCTCCTTGATCTAACTGAACAATTTCAGTGAGAGCTTGCTCTGTAAATACTGGATCCACCGCTTCTTGCCTTTTTCAATTTGAGAATACGTAATATTTTTGCAACGGGTTCCTGTTTGATTGCCCTAACTTTTCCTTTTATACACATCAATTTTCAACGGTCGTTAGAATAGAAAAAGACTTTTCCTAGCATGGGCAAGAATAAGTTGATTTGACTTCACTTTATGTGTCACCACCAAATTAGAAATTCCGTCAAGTACACGTTCTCAACGGTAAAAGCCTTTCTCGTCGGCATCGTTTTGAAAATACTCTTTTCAAAATGATTCTTCCCTTAGGTACTGACAGCAGATTCTTAGCGATATCGACTTGAAGCATTCCACGACTAGGCTCATACTGTGGAGAACTGTATACCGATCTCAGAAGTATTATCCTTAAGTGTGGGAGCTTGCTTCTCCTCATGCTTTGGGACAATATCGACCTGAAACACACCTAGTTCAAGACGATACCGTCGAGAACACTTGACCTATCTGAACAAAAGTTCTCCATTTGCACATACATTTCTCTAAACCTTTTTAGAGATAACAAGTATTTCCTACATGATGTAAAACAGTTATTCATCAAAAAAATATGCACCTATCATTGCAATATATGCATCTTTAAATCTTGAAATATTGTGGGAAATATTCCCAACACCCACATTTCATCTCACATTGTCTCCTACGCCTGAGAGAGCTCCAAAGAATTCTCTCGATGATCTCCCTGCGCGTTCGAAGACTTCCTCGAAGATCTTCAAAGGCGTACGAAGATCCCTTGAAAATTGCACCGAGCACATTGCTCTCGACTCAGATGTTCAGGAATAGAGCACCAAGTACAACTTCCAGATTGAGGGAACATTGCTCTCAACTCCGCTGCTCTGGAATATAGTACCAAGTACAGCTTTCAGATTCCACCGAGCACATTGCTCTCGACTCTGCTGCTCGGGAACATAGCACCAAGTATAGCTTCCAGATTGCACCGAGCACGTCACTCTTGACTTGAATGCTCGGGTCCAGAGAACTAGTCGCAATTTCAAGATTGCACCGAGCACATTGCTCTTGACTTGAATGCTCGGGTCCAGAGAACTAATCACAGTTTCCAAATTATACCGAGCAAATTACTGCTGACTCCGTTACTCGAATCCAGAGAACCAGTTTTTGTTCCCAGATTGCTCCGAGCACACCCTGCATAATTGTACTTCTTGCCAACTCCAATAGTCTGAAAGTACCATTGTAACGAACTGTGTCATGTCATCCTCAAGCATTCCATTACTTGTAAAACGTGATGGTCTATCACCCTTGATTGAAACAAACTCAACCTCATGGTTTTTCTCTTTTTCAGTGTTTTTCCACGTAAGAAACTCTATTGCCAGTCGTCAACTTTTTTTGTGATTGCTTGCACGCTCAACCCGCTCACGAGTTAGGACAATTTGTTTTTGACCAATTTACAAGCACCTCAGGTGTTGAAACCGAAAACTCGGTCTCTGTGAAGTTCACCCTTGGGGAAGGGGTGATCGTACACTTACTTCTCTCTCGTGAGCCAAAAGACTAAAGAAAAAGAATAGGGGACAGACCCAAGGGCTCGGCATGAAGGTCCCACCATACACTCGAAAGATCTTAGAGCGCTTCCCCTCCCTAGCAAGATGTCGAGCTAAGGATACCTCAAAAAGCGTAGGAAGACCGGGGATAAAGTAAGCGTGTCTTCTGAGGTACCCCCTTGGGTCTATTTATAGGTTTCTGAAAACAGTCTGCAAATAGCTATACTCTGTTGTTTTAAATGGCTATGTGCAGCCCAATTGGGTCTGCCAACAACATAACTCCGTTATTCTAGAAGTATATTTGCACCCCCTGCAAGGGTATCCAGGAAATTTTCCTCTGGGCCCTACTAGGCGGGTACCGAGGATCAGGGGGCCAGCTCGTCACTCTGCTGGGCGGATGCGGCCTGGCTCCCGCAGCTCGCTTGCTATCTCTAGGCGAACGCGAGCCGGGTTGCCATTACTCGCCTACCCTATACGGAGGCGATCCGGTGACGAGGTCGCCTAGGCAGACGTGGGCTAGGTCTGAATCGCCCGACTCGCTCGCCTTCTTGGCGGGAGCAAGCCAGCCTTCTGGGCTCACCCGCCTACTACACTTGTGCGGGTCGATTCCATTGGCTCCCTCGCCTAGCCTATACCACTCGGAAAACACTGAGTGGTACACAATCCCCGCTCTTTTTGAGCTTGTCAAAGCACAAAAAGAATCATTCAACCTCACGTGTTCGGTGAGTGCTTTGTTGAGCTAGAGGGAATCTTTTGGTGGGTCCCGCTAATGTGCTATAAATATGCCACTTGGCCTTCGGGAAAAACCCACCCTTCTTTAACCTTCCCTGCAAACTGTAGTTGAAGGATGCCTATGTCTAAAGAGATGTGAGCGCACCTTGCAGCCACAAGGGAGGGTACGCGGGAGGAGTCCCTTGATGCTGCCTCATGGTTGGTGCACGGATCACCCGGCCCCCTCTTTATACCGAAGAAAGGGAAAATATTCAGGCGGATTCCCACAAACGACGCCCCTGCATCTAGTTCGGCGGCTAGTGCTGAGTTTGCCCATGAGGTATGCGGGCCCCTTCTCTGATTCGCCACTCCACTCCTGATTTTTTTCCTGCAGAAGACTCCTCGCGAAGATGGAGGTGATATCGGGAGGTTAGGGCACTCCTCCTCACTGGTAACTGAACGGGCCGCTAGCCCTTCGGCCCAGGGGCATGCCCCTCTTGTGATTTCTCCATTGCCAATTCCCCCTGGGCTAGGGAAATCTTTCGCAGCTCTTTAAGGCGAGCCCTTTCAGGGCCAGCCGGGTACCTCCCGATCGCCTATTAGTGACGGGGGCATGCCGATCCCCGGTAAGTTTGTATGCTTGCTTACTTATTGTTACTACTTTTTTTGATCTCTCCTACTTCTGTAGGCTTCCAGGTGATCTCCACCTCTGATGTTGACATCAGTGAGGTGTACTCGCCTCCTCCTTCTACGGATTGCATCTCGAAGTACCTGGGCGACCCGCAGGATGCTGATGAGATGAAGAGGCGTGTGACGCGGTTATTTCAGAAACAAGCTCTACTACTACAGGAAGTTTGTGATAGGGTGGACGAGGACAAGGCTGAGGCGGAGGAGCGGTTCGTAGTATTGGAGGGCATGAGGCACTCAGCTGACGGGGATGGGACTACTTCTCGGGGGGTGCACATCATAAGAGTGGAGGAGCGGCTCAGGCATGACATGGAGAAGGTCAACCTGGCCCAGCGAGAACTATCGGCAGTTCGCGAGTACCATTACCCTCGCATGCCGCCCCGGTCTGGGATGCAGGGGCGGGGCAGGTGGAAATGGATCCAGTACTGAGCCACCCGCCCCTTCCTTGCTATCGATTGCTAAGCATGGGTCGCACCTACACCTTGGGTCAGCTTGCGTGATAGAGCCAAGGAATTTCATTCTTTTTTGAACTTTTCCTTAGTCACAACTGTATGAGACTTCTCGCCCGCTGAAGTGCCTATGTTGTGTTGTTATTTTCATAGCTTGCGACTACTTAGTTTTCTTTTAGGCGAGTGTGAACGAGATGCCCTTGTTCGCCTATCTGTTAGGCGGGCACGAGGTGGTGACCTGCCGAGTGCGAGTCAGTGTGACTCTCCTATCTCCTTTTGGCGAACGCGAATAGCGGCTCGCCCACCTCTTGGGTGGATGCGAGTCGGCGCAGCTCGCTGCCGAACAACTCTTGCAGCATAGTGGCGAGTTGGTAGGAATCTATAGCGGGCCCGAAAGTCGAAACGTAAGGGTACGTTTTTGCTATCTGCACATTTCCCGCCTGACGGGACATTTTCCCACCTTATCTCTTTCTATAAATAGGCCCTGCCACCCTTTATCACCTACCGTATTTAAAGCTTCCATTACTTCTCCACTTCCATTGACTCCCGACTCGCCTACTCTTCCCAAGATCTACATTGTATCACTGGGCTATTTGATTGAGAGATGGGTGGTGGCAGTAGTGACGCTAATAGGTGAAGTAAGTGCGCCTGGACCTTCTCTGAACACTCTTTCTCTTCCGCCACCATTACTGAAGGCGAGTTTCTCGATGCGATCGGCGATTTCATTCCGCCGGGCTTTGTGGCGAGGCGACCCGGTGAGGGGGAGAGAATCAATTACCTATCGGGAGAGTAGCTTGCCATCCCGATACCTCACTTCAATACGGGCCTCCGGCTCCCCCTATGGCCCGAGGTTCTGCCATATACTAAAGTACATCGGGGTCGTCCTCACCTAGATGACCCCCAATGTCACAACCCGCATTTTCTCTGAAGAAAACGGATTATTAGAGTAGGAGAAAACACGCGTCATGATGCCACGTCGAGCAGGGGATAATTGCTGACGCTCAGGCAAACCACTATCAACTATACTTTATGAAAATTCATAAGTTATATGATCAGAAAATACGTTATATTTTTAAAGGCCGTATCCCTCGGCTCGGTGGATCACCTAGTTCACAATTTAAAAACTATACTTATACGCTATGGAAAATACTTTATTCAGGTTCGACATCCTAAAAAAGTGCATAAGTGTCCCTAGAGGAAAACTTATACTATGCAGGACCCTACTTTTAATTTATACTATATATATAGGAAAACGATCTTTTTACGTTATTTGGAAAATAGTGATGAGTTTTATAAAATATGTTGATCATGAGGTATACTTATAATAGTGTTTTAGGTTTAAAAGTAACTAGCAACCCAGCATAAATCATCCCAAGAGCAAGTAGACTAACTCCAGAAAGGTAGCAGCAAAAAGTAACATATCTAGTATCAAGGTAAAACTACTAGTGGGCGCCAACAAACTGACACGAACCCACTGGCAAATATGTATGTCTGTAAGAAAAATAGTAAAACTACCTCACTAGACCAAGGAACTAATCTCCACAGTACGATAGACCAGCAGCAACAACACATCACAACTAGCCGCTTAATCGGCTACTAACCAGAACCTGAGGCATTCAAAGAAGAAAAGAATACCTCAGCAAGCTAAACAAGTAAGCTGTATGGAAATGTTAGATTATAAGGTAAGCAAGAAGAGTAAGTAAACCGAAAACAAGCACCACTGTCCAAGGCAAGACAAAAGAAAAGCACTAAGTGTGAGGAAACAGCAACAACCCTTCCCAAAAATAAATCCTACAGAGTTTACCAGGCTACCATGAGCCCAAACGTTGCAAATTTATAAAGGAAGAAACGTCTAACACCCTGAGCTGTGAGAGATGGTAATAGCAAAAACAACGTGGATCCGGGTTGGAGGCAAACTCAGTCCCCTAACCACCATTTCCAAGAAACAAAGCTCAGGGGTCTACATGTGAAAGCTCTAGGGACCTCCCACCCCCTTTCCCAGCCCGTACCTGGAGCAAGATAAAAGAAAAAGGGTGGCCTCGGCTAAATTACACAACACCTCCCCCATTAAGAGCTTCAAACCACCACTACTAACCACGACCCACGATTCGGCCTTTTTGGAAAAAAAAAGAAAATAGCCGACAAGGAACCTCAAAATCAAGGAATTCACTCGGGGGAGAAAATCAAGGTAAGGTAAAAGCGTTGAGATAACTCAACACGGCATGGCGTTGAGTGAGCCCCACTCACTCAACGCCTAACATACGGTGGCATTGAGTGAGCTAACCTCACTCAACGCCAAAATAGCAATGGCGTTGAGTGAGGTTCACTCACTCAACGCCCTCTGCAACACTGGTTGTGGCGTTGAGTGAGCTAACCTCACTCAACGCCAAAACAGCTATGGCGTTGAGTGAGGTCAACTCCCTCAACGCCTTCAGCAAAACAGGCTGTGGCGTTGAGTGATCTAACCTCACTCAACGCCAAAACAGCTATGGCGTTGAGTGAGATCCACTCCCTCAACGCCTTCAGCAACACAGGCTATAGCGTTGAGTGAGCTAACCTCACTCAACGCCAAAACAGCTACGGCGTTGAGTGAGGTCCACTCCCTCAATGCCTTCAACAACACAGGCTGTGTAGTTGAGTGAGCTAACCTCACTCAATGCCAAAATAGCTACGGCTTTGAGTGAGGTCCACTCCCTCAACTCCTTCAGCAACACAGGCTGTGGCGTTGAGTGAGCTAACCTCACTCAACGCCAAAATAGCTATGGCGTTTAGTGAGGTCCACTCACTCAACGCCTTAGCACTTAGCCGCAATAAAACCAACTGTGGCGTTGAGTTAGTCCACCTCTCTCAACACCAAAACAGCTTTGGCGTTGAGTGAGGTCGACTCACTCAACGCCAAAGTACTTAGCCGCAAAAACAAACTGCGGCGTTGAGTGTGTCCACCACTCTCAACGATAAAGTAGCTTTGGCGTTGAGTGAGGTCGACTCACTCAACGCCAAAGTACTTAGCCGCCAAAAACAAACCGCGGCGTTGAGTGTATCCACCATTCTCAATGATAAAATAGCTTTGGCATTGAGTGAGGTCGACTCACTCAACGCCAAAGTACTTAGCCGCCAAAAACAAACCGCGGCGTTGAGTGTGTCCACCATTCTCATCGATAAAGTAGCTTTGGCGTTGAGTGTGGTCGACTCACTCAACGCCAAAACACTTAGCCGCAGAAATTTCGTCTCCATCAAAACTCCAGTAAATCTAAGTACAGGGAAGGCTTCTACTACAGCCACTACATAGGCAAACACACATACACCCCAACCCGAGCTTAAGCAAGATCGGTTTGCATAAAAATTAAACTATAGCTTTTCTCCTCTACCCGGCTACAACTACTGCACAGGAAAGAAATAAACCCAACCCTCAAGCCCTCACACATCCCGAGAATAAGGCTTCTCTATCAACAGTTGGGTTTTGTACCTGATTTCAAGCAAGAATAGGGTTTCTAACCTAGGGCTAACAAGGTAACAAGGAGATAGATAAAAAAATACACGGCAAGGGCAAGAATACCACTTGCCTCAAATTTCCGGCGAAGCTTGGTCGGCCTCCTTTACTCTCACACGGTACCAGAAACAGCAACACCTAAAGCAGAAATCTGGGGCTTTAATGGCGGAAACGGACAACCCAAGAAATTCGAGACCCCTAGAAACACCAGTAAAACAAAATTTCTTACCTTAGGAATGAAGGTCTAGCGAGAGCAATCCAAATCCGCTTTCGGAATCGAATTCCATCCACAAATGCTCTCGGATTCGGCGTCCGAAGGGGAGCAGTTCCGGCGGTTTCTATGTTTTCCGCGAACAGGTGCTGCGGACGCGGGAAGAAGGTGAACAGGAACGGTTACCTCTTAAGTCTAAACTATCCTATATAAAGCACCCTTACTAATCTTAATTAGCTAATTAATTAATAATGAACAAAAGACAAGGCACAACCGCCAAGTACCCACACCCTTTCAAAAAAATAATATTTAATATAATATTTATTAAATAGTTTTATTTTTCATAAAATACCAAAACGACGTGAAAACCGAACATCCTCGGAATTCGGCGAAATTCGCACCGTAGCTAAATATCCACGCTACGAACACAACGGCGAAGTCGAAATTAATTTTCGACGAACAGAACTCGAGTTATACCCACCCGAAATCAAAACACAAGCATCCCCCGAGAGGCCACACCGGGTCACCACAAATGACCCGACTTGCAAGGGAGATCTTGCCAATAGACTACAAAATGGGATACTCAGTTCTAAGGAGTTAAGACCACACTCCACAGATGACACAAGCCAAGAAAACTCGTTGACGTAACGCCAAGCAAGAATTAAATAATCGTAGAAAAATCGGGGGGGTTACAGTCACTCCCCCTAAAAGAAAGTTTTGTCCCGAAACTTGACGCACCACGCCTCAACTATAGAAGGAAAGGTAACAAGCCAAACATTACAAAAAGAAAATAAACCAATTTAATCAGGGAAACAGTTGAGGGTGAGCCTCCCTCATAGCCGACTCTAACTCTCAAGTCACGCTTTCCAAATCCTGATTCTTCCATAGAACTTTTACCATCGGGATGGACTTCCTTCCCAGCACCCGATCTTGAGTATCCAAAATGCGGACCGGCACTTCAACAAAAGAGAGATTAGGCTCCAACTAGGGCACAACATCAAAGACTTGCCCACTCTGTGCACACACTTCCACAATTGGCTTACATTAAATACATTATGAACACCTGGGAAGTTTGCTGGAAAAACTAACCTATATGCTAACACGCCAATCCGTTCAACAATCTTAAACGGGCCCATATACCTCGGGTCCAATTCCCGGTTCTTAACGAACCTCTTAACTCCAACCATCGGGGAAACCTTAAGAAACACAAGGTCCCCTACAGAAAACTCCAAATCCGACCTACGCCGATTGGCGTTCTTTTCATATCGCTCCTGAGCTATACGAAGCTTTTCTCGAACAAGCTTCACCGCGACTTCCATCTTCTCGAGCGCATCCGGACCCAATAAGGGTCTCTCACCTGCCTCAGCCCAAAACAGGGGGGTTCTGCAGCGCCTCCCATACAATGTTTCAAATGGAGCCATTTGCAAACTTTCTTGATAACTGTTATTGTATGCAAACTCCATCAGTCCACACCGCTCATCCAACGCTCCTCTGTGGTATAGAATGTAGCATCTGATCATATCCTCAACTATCTAGTTCACCCGCTCCGTCTGCACATTGGTCCTGTGGGTGGTAAGCAGTAGAATACCTCAGATCTGTACCCAAACCCTCCTACAGACTCTGCCAAATACGAGAAGTAAACCGGGAGTCTCGATCAAAAATGATGCTAACAGGCACACCGTGCAATCTGATGACCTCATTCAAGTACAACTCTGCTATCTTCTTCATCGGATAGTCAATATTATACGGCACGAAGTGAGCACACTTCGTAAGTCTATCCACTATGACTCAAACAGAATCAAATCCCCTTGGAGATTTCGGTAAGCCCATGATGAAGTCCATAGAAATACTTTCCCACTTCTAAGTTGGGATCTCTAGTGGAGTCAACTTGACACCAGGCCTTCCATGATTGGCCTTCACACGCTTGCAAGTGTAACACTCAGCAACAAATCTGGCTATATCACTCTTCATCCCATACCACTAGGAAATTTGCTTAAAATCACGATACATCTTTGTAGATCCTGGATGGTGGCAACACTGGATCCATGAGCCTCTCTGCATATCATACCCCTTATGTATCCAACAGCAGGGATGCAAAATCTGTCGCGGTACGTCAAAGTACCTGCATCATCGATGGAAAAATCCGGCAACTCCCCTCTCTCAGTCCTGAGGTATAAGTGCAGAAGGTCCGGATCATCCTTCTGGTGCAACCTAGTAAGGGAAATCCAAGATGGCTCTGCCGCTTCCAAACTACTCTGCATGCCACGGCATACCACCGAGATATCCATAAGGAGGAACTCTTCCACTAAACGATCGGCGGAGAGATTAAAGATCTTCCCCGTCTTCCGGCTCAGGGCGTCGGCCACTACATTGGCCTTGCCAGGATGATACTGGATCTCTATGTCATAATCGGCCACATACTCTAGCCACCGCCGCTGGCGCAGATTCAACTCCTTTTGCGTGAACACGTACTTCAGGATCTTATGATCAGTGAAGATCTTGCACTGAGCCCCGTAAAGTAGATGCCTCCACAGCTTCAATGCATAAATCACCGCTGCAAACTCAAGGTCATGCGTAGGGTAATTTCTCTCGTGAGTCTTTAATTGCCTTGACCCATATGCAATCACTTTTCCAACTTGCATCAACACGCAACCCAGACCAATATGTGAAGCATCCACGTACACATCATACTCCACACCCTCAGTAGGTAGGGTCAGAACGGGAGCAGTGCACAATCTGTTCTTTAGCTCCAGGAAGGCTTCTTCGCACTTCTCGCTCAAAACAAAGGTCGCGTTCTTCTGTGTCAACCTAGTCAAAGGTGCAGCCAGGGTAGAGAAACCCTCCACGAACCTCCTGTAGTAGCCGGCCAACCCTAGGAAGCTTCTGATCTCCTTGGGCGTGCCCAGCCTGCTCCAATCCATCACTGCTGTGATCTTTTCTGGGTCGACCAAGATCCCATCCTTGTTCACCACGTGGCCCAGAAACGAGACCTGAGGAAACAAAAATTCGCACTTGCTCAACTTGGCGAATAACTTGTGATCCCTCAACTCCGATAAAACCAAGCGCAGATGCTGCTCATGCTCCTCAGCGTTGCGGGAATAGACCAACACGTCATCGATGAAAACCACAACAAACTTGTCTAGGAAATCCTTGAACACCCGGTTCATCATATCCATGAAAGCTGATGGTGCGTTGGTCAGACCAAATGACATCACCAAGAACTCAAAATGTCCATACCTCGATCTAAACGCAGTCTGTGGAATATCTGCCTCACGGATCCTGAGCTGATGATAGCCAGAACAAAGATCGATCTTGGAGAACACTGTGCTACCACGCAATTGATCAAATAAGTCATCAATCCTCAGCAGAGGATACCTGTTCTTAATAGTGACTTTGTTCAACTCCCTGTAGTTGATGCAAAGCCGCATTGACCCATCCTTCTTCTTTACAAACAAAATAGGAGCACCCCAAGGCGACGAACTCTGCCTGATAGACCCCTTTGCCAATAACTCATCCAACTGGACTCGCAACTCCTCTAACTCATGAGGGGCCATCCGGTACGGCGCCTTAGCAATAGGACGCATACCCGGTTCCAAATCAATCACAAATTCGACATCCCGATCGGGAGGAAGACCAGGAAGGTCATCAGGAAAAACATCAGCGAAACCACGAACAATGGGAATCTCTTCTAAGCGAGGTACACTAACAGTGGTCCCCACCACAGAGACTAAATAAGCAAAACAATAAGAAAGAAACAACTTCTGAGCACATACCGTAGAAAAGATAAGAGAATCTTGGAACGGATCAGCATACACGCTTCCCGGCTGACCATTGTCCTTGATGAAGTCCAAGCGCTTCCCTTTGCACTGAATAACCGCATCATACTTAGACAGCCAGTCCATGCCCAAAATAACCTCAAAGCCCTCCAGATCAATCATCTTCAAGTCTGCCTTCGCAAGAAAATCGCCTAACAAAACAGGGCAATCTAGAATGCCCAAATCTGATAACACAGATTCACCAGAAGGGAACTTGATGCGGAAGGTATCACGAACTCGATCTAGAGGTAACTGATGTTACTCCACAAAGGCTCTAGCCACAAATAAGTGGGTAGCACCAGAGTCGAACAGAACACGCGCCCAGCAGTTCTTCACCTTAAATTTCCATATAGGAGTATATACAACTAAGGATCTACCAAAACCCAACTGTAACCTTTCTAACAAATAAAACTTTCAAGCTGGAAAAAGAAACAACTAACCTGAGATGACCTGATTCGAAGCTTGAGCCTCCTCGGAAGAGATCAAGTTCAGCTTTCCTTTACCCTTGTCCACACACTGAGGCAGAGGTAGTTCCTGAAGTGAAACTACATGAAGAGCAGGCTGGACCTGAAGACACCTAGACTTGATGTGACCCTTCTGCCCGCACTGATAGCAGACTTTATCCTTGGACCAGCACTGGGAAGCATCATGCCCGGGTCGCTTGCAAACAGAACAGGAAACATCCCTCCTAGGAGCACCCTGAATAGCATGAACTTGATCCTTCTTCTGAGCTGCTGCCTTTTTGAAACACCTCTCAACAGGGTGGCCTGACCGGCCACAGAAGCTACACACCACCTTGCTCTTCTTTCCCGAAGCAGCACCGGGTACCTGGGGTTTCTTCTCCTCGACGGACTTCCTCTTGTCCTTCCTCATTTGCTGGCCTCTACTCTTTGTGGTCTCGATAGCCTCCACCTTCAGAGCAGCCTCCACTACCCTTGCATAAGTCTCTGATCCATAAGCACTGGTCAACTGCTGTGAAGGATCAAGCGCATACCCAACTGCACCAAAAGCCCGGACTGTTGGAGAGAGCGCTACTTAATTTCTTAAATAAGTAGCAAAGCGCCACGGGTCAAGTGAAGGAACGCCGGACCCAACAATCCCCCCCCCCCCGGAGTCCAGCACAACCCGTCGGCTCAGAGGTGGATTTACCACATGGCCTACCTGGCTCAGAGGTGGGGTTACCACATGTCCACGATTACCTGACCCGCCGGACCCACACAGGTAGAAGGGAAAAATCGGGATTTAATAGCGCTACCCCGGTCTTGAACCCGTGACCTCCTCTAATATCAATTGAAGGATCAAGCGCATACCCAACTGCACCAAAAGCCCGGACTGTTGGAGAGGGCGCTACTTAATTTCTTAAATAAGTAGCAAAGCTTCACGGGTCAAGTGAAGGAACGCCGGACCCAACATGTTGCACCTCGCTCCTCAAGCCACAAAGGAATCGCTTGACTCAATGAGCCTCACCACTTACGAACCCAGGAGCAAACCGGCTAAACTTGCTGAACTCTACCTCATACTCACCGACCGTGAGTTGCCTTTGCTTCAGGTGGAGGAAGTCGTTCATAAGACGGTCACGCTCGACCGAAGGCAAGAACTTCCTCAGTAGCATTTCCTTGAACACTTCCCAAGAGCAACCAGCTACCAAGCTCTCCTTTTCTCTAAGCAACAAACTCTTATCCAAACCCTTGAGCTTATAGATGGCTATCATCACTCTCTAATCATCTGAAATACCGGAGTACGAGATCATCTCCTCCATGGAGATCAGCCAATCGTCTATGACCATGAAATCTGCCTTCCAATCATAAGTAGGAGGGCTAAGTCTCTGAAACTTTAAGATAAATGCCATCTCCACTGGCACCACCACTAGAGGTCTCAGGGGTGCAGGAGGAGGAGGAGGAACAGCTAACCCCCCCTGCAGGGCCTTGCACTCCCTGAGTCTGCCCTGCCACAACTGCCACCAAAGACTGGATCTGGGCTTGCACCTCCACCATCTGTCTGCTCAAGGAATCGCTACTCTGTCGCAGGCTCTCAATCACCGCATCATTCTGCGCTCCCGACGACTCACCCTTAGATAGGGGGTCGTTCTAGTAGAAGGGCATCTCGCCATCCTAAAATCATAGCAACATTAGTCAGATCCTAGTACAACAGCTGCAACTAACTACAAGTACAGACAATACATACATAAATATGAACTTAAAGTTGTTAAACTTGCTCTAGGAGTTTATTTTTACAAGAATTGATGTTATGCCTTAACCTAGGATGGTTAACCACCACCATACTAACTCTTGTGCCTAGATCGGGAATGCATGACTTATATTATTTTTGACTCGAAAACTTATGTGTGTACATATGTCATCCTGCCAGTCTTTAGCTTGGCACGCTGTGCTTATGCAATGTTATGCTATGCATGTTTGTGCTATGCATTCTAAAAAGGCCCTAATGCATGTTATGAGTAGCGTACACATGATAATGTTATGCATCCCATACTACATAACATCCCCATGCAACGAAAAAGAAAACGAGCTAGTCGCAACCATGTGGTGAGGTTATGTATCCAATACTACATAACCATCACATGTTGCCCCTATGGTGGATCCATATACAAACACATATTATTCATCCCATACTACATAATATGTCCCGTATACTTCATGTTATGCTATGAGTGTAGTGTTCGTGCTTTTGCCAAGACGTGTTGATGACATATCGTTGTGTGAATGACATGATGCTAAACTGCTAATGCAATCAAAAAGGACGGTTACCCGACTAACTTGTCAAGCAACCTCCCTCTGATACCAACTGTCACAACCCGCATTTTCTCAGAGGAAAAGCGATTATCACAGTAGGAGAAAACACGAGTAATGATGCCACGTCGAGCAGGGGATAACTGTCGACGCTCAGGAAAACCACTATCAACTATACTTTATGAAAATTCACAAGTTATATGATCAGAAAATCAGTTATATTTTTAAAGGCCATATCCCTCGGCTCGGTGGATCACCTAGTCCACAATTTAAAAACTATACTTATACGCTGCAGAAAATACTTTATTCAGGTTCGACATCCTAAAAGAGTGCATAAGTGTCCCCAGAGGACAACTTATACTCTGCAGGACCCTACTTTTAATTTATACTATATATATAGGAAAATGATCTTTTTACATTATTTGGAAAATAGTGATGAGTTTTATAAAACATGTTGATCATGAGGTATACTTATAATAGTATTTTTAGGTTTAAAAATAACTAGCAAGCTAGCATAAATCATCCCAAGAGCAAGTACACTAACTCCAGAAAGGTACACTACTAGAAAAATGGCTTTTAGCCACGAATTCTTTTGCCACGGGGGAAAAATCGTGGCTAATAGTGAGTATTAGCCACGGTTTTTATTCCGTGGCTAAAAGTCTAGTATTAGCCACGGTTGACTAATCTGTGGCTAATATTGGACTTTTAGCCACGGTTTGCCTGAACCGTGGCTAAAAGTCTAGTATTAGCCACGGTTTGCCTGAATCGTGGCAAAAGATCGTGGTTACATTTAGTCCCACACCACCAAAACAAAATGAAATTTTGGGTTTATAAAGAATTTATTTCAATTAGTATTTGAAATAAATATGGCGGCGGCGGTGGCGGCCGGGCGGCGGCGGCGGCGGCGGCGGCGGCCGGGCGGCGGCGGCGGCGGCCGGGCGGCGGCGGCGGCGGCCGGGCGGCGGCGGCGGCCGGCCGGCCGGCGGCGGCGGCCGGCCGGCGGCGGCGGCGGCGGCCGGCCGGCCGGCGGCCGGGCGGCGGGGCGCCGGCCGGCGGCGCCGGCTGGCCTGAATTTTTTATGTTATGAGTAGCCCTTTAACCACGGCAATTAAACCGTGGCTAAAAGTCCAGTATTAGCCACGGCAATCAAACCGTGGCTAAAAGTCCAGAATTAGCCACGATTTTGGACTTTTAGCCACGGTTTGGACTTTTAGCCACGCTCGCATTGCCCACGCCCATTTTCCGTGGGTAGACCGTGTCTTTAGCCACGGTTTTGGACTTTTAGCCACGGCAATCTGCCGTGGCTAAAAGTCAGTTTTTTAGTAGCGGTAGTAGCAAAAAGTAACATATCTAGTATAAAGGTAAAACTACCAGTGGGCGCCAACAAATTAACACGAACCCACTAGCAAATATGTATGTCTGTAATAAAAATAGTAAAACTACCTCACAAGACCAAGGAACTAATCTCCACAGTACGAGAGACCACAAGCAACAACATAGCACAACTAGCCGCCTAATCGGCTACTAACCAGAACCTGAGGCATTCAAAGAAGAAAAGAATACCTCAGCAAGCTAAACAAGCAAGCTGTACGGAAATGTTAGGTTATAAGGTAAGCAAGAAGAGTAAGTAAACCAAAAACAAGCACCATTGTCCAAGGCAAGACAAAAGAAAAGCACTAAGTGCGAGGAAACAGGAATAACCCTGCCAAAAAATAAATCCTGTAAAGTTTACCAGGCTACCATGTGCCTAAACGTTGCAAATTTACAAAGGAAGAAACGTCTAACACCCTAAGCTGTGAGAGATGGTAGTAGCAAAAACAATGCGGATCCGGGTTGGAGGAAAACTCAGTCCCCAAACCACCATTTCAAAGAAACAAAGCTCAGGGGTCTACATGTGAAAGCACTAGGGACCTCCCACCCCCTTGCCCAGCCCGTACCTGGAGCAAGATAAAAGAAAAATGGTGGCCTCGGCTAAATTACACAACACCTCCCCCATTAAGAGCATCAAACCACAACTACTAACCACGACCCACGATTCGGCCTTTTTGGAAATAAAAAAAGAAAATAGCCAACAAGGAACCTCAAAATCAAGGAATTTACTCGGGGGAGAAAATCAAGGTAAGGGAAAAACGTTGAGATGACTCAACACGACATGGCATTGAGTGAGCCTCACTCACTCAACGCTTAACAGACGGTGGCGTTGAGTTAGCTAACATCACTCAACGCCAAAACAGCAATGGCGTTGAGTGAGGTTCACTCACTCAACGCCCTCTACAACACTGACTGTGGCGTTGAGTGAGCTAACCTCACTCAACGCAAAAACATCTATGGCGTTGAGTGAGGTCCACTCCCTCAAAGCCTTCAGCAAAGCAGGCTGTGGCGTTGAGTGAGCAAACCTTACTCAATGCAAAAACAGCTATGGCGTTGAGTGAGGTCCACTCCCTCAACGCCTTCAGCAGCACATGCTGTGGAGTTGAGTGAGCTGACCTCACTCAACGCCAAAACAACTACGGCGTTGAGTGAGGTCCACTCCGTCAACTCCTTCAACAACATAGGCTGTGGCGTTGAGTGAGCTAACCTCACTCAACGCCAAAACAGCTACGGCGTTGAGTGAGGTCTACTCCCTCAACGCCTTCAGCAACACAGGCTGTAGCGTTGAGTGAGCTAACCTCACTCAACGTCAAAATAGCTACGGCGTTGAGTGAGGTCCACTCACTCAACGCCTTAGCACTTAGCCGCAATAAAACCAAATGTTGCGTTGAGTGAGTCCACCTCTCTCAATGCCAAAACAACTTTGGCGTTGAGTGAGGTCGACTCACTCAATGCCAAAGTACTTAGCCGCAAAAACAAACTGCGGCATTGAGTGTGTCCACCACTTTCAACGATAAAGTAGCTTTGGCGTTGAGTGAGGTCGACTCACTCAACGCCAAAGTACTTAGCCGCCAAAAACAAACTGCGGCGTTGAGTGTGTCCACCATTCTCAATGATAAAGTAGCTTTGGTATTGAGTGAGGTCGACTCACTCAACGCCAAAGTACTTAGCCGCAAAAAACAAACTGCGGCGTTGAGTGTGTCCACCATTCTCAACGATAAAGTAGCTTTGGCGTTGAGTGTGGTCGACTCACTCAACGCCAAAACACTTAGCCGTAGAAATTGTGTCTTCATCAAAACTCCAGTAAATCTAAGTACAGGGAAGGCTTCTACTATAGCCACTACACAGGCAAGCACACATACACCCCATCCCGAGCCTAAGCAAGATCGGTTTGCATAAAAATTAAACTATAGCTTTTCTCCTCTACCCGGCTACAACTACTACACAGTAAATAAACTAACCCAACCCTCAAGCCCTCACACATCCCGAGAACTAGGCTTATCTATCAACAGTTGGGTTTTGTACCCGATTTCAAGCAAGAATAGGGTTTCTAACCTAGGGCTAACAAGGTAACAAGGAGATAGATAAAAATAATTACACGGCAAGGGCAAGAATACCACTTGCCTCAAATTTCCGGCGAAGCTTGGTTGGCCTCCTTTACTCTCACACAGTACCAGCAACAGCAACACCTAAAGCAGAAATCTGGGGCTTTAATGGCGGAAATGGACAACCGAAGAAATTCGAGACCCTTAGAAACACCACGAAAATTGAATTTCTTACCTTAGGAATGAAGTTCTAGGCGAGAGCAATCCAAATCCGCTTTCGGAATCGAATTCCGCCAACAAACGCTCCCGGATTCGGCGTCCGAAGGGGAGCAGTTCCGGCGGTTTCTCTGTTTTCCGCGAACAGGTGCTGCGGACGGGGGAAGAAGGTGAACAGGAACGGTTACCTCTTAGGTCTAAACTATCCTACATAAAGCACCCTTACTAATCTTAATTATCTAATTAATTAATAATGAACAAAAGACAAGGCACAACCGCCAAGTACCCGCACCCTTTCAAAAAAATAATATTTAATATAATATTTATTAAATAGTTTTATTTTTCATAAAATACCAAAACGATGCGAAAACCGAACATCCTCGGAATTCATCAAAATTCAAACCGTAGCTAAATATACACGCTACAAACGCAACGGCGAAGTCGAAATTAATTTTTGATGAACAGAACTCGAGTTATACCCACCCGAAATCAAAACACCAGCTTCCCCCGAGAGGCCACACCAGGTCACCCAAAATGACCCGGCTTGCTAGGGAGATCTTGTCAATAGACTAAAAAATGGGCCACTCAATTCTAAGGAGTTAAGACAACACTCCACAGATGACACAAGCTAAGAAAATTCGTCGACGTAATGCCAAGCAAGAATTAAATAATCGCAGAAAAATCGGGGGCGTTACACCCAACTCCATTGGTGTCGTAGTTGGGTTCGCCTGCTTCCTGCGGGAAGAGTGGATCAAGTTCAGTCTTGCGGTCTTCCGTGAGCTGTTCTCCTTCCGGTCGAACAAGGATGGAACCGACTAGTTCTCCAGCAATCACGTCAAGGTGCGGGATACATTGAATAAGAGTCATAACTGGCTGAAGAAATTTATCTTCGTCAAGGGCGACTTCAGCAATGCCCCCTTCTCGCCGGTCCAGCTTGGCGTGGTTAGCTACCACCCCCTAGCCTGTGCGGCCATTAAGCTGAGTTGTACGGGTTCTTCGAAGGGAAGAACTTTGAAGTCGCGTTCCTCCGCCAGAACCTTAACAGCCTCGCCCCCGTCGCTCCCGGAGGAGGTAAGCTACTCGTGCTTCTTTTTACTTAGCCCATTAATTTTTGTTATAACCCTCTCTCTGCAGGTAAGTGAGACATCCCCGTGCACCCTCCTTTTAAGAGTGTGCGAGTCGCTCCTGGAGGGCTCGCCCGTGCCGAGGTGGAGGCTGTCGCACATCGCGAGACTCCATCCTCTACTTCCCAAAAGCGGGCCGCCCGCGAACAACCTCTACCGCTGCCTCCGCCCAAGAAGCCGAAGACCGCGGGTAGCCCACCCCTTGCAACTCATAGAAAAGGCAAGGTGAAAGTGAGGGATAGATATTATGTTTACTCTAAAGGGGGGGTGAATAGAGTATTAAAAAATTTTATTAACTTGTTTTTATAGCGGATTAAAATATGGTGATAAATATATATATAAGTATAAACAGAGAATATCACAGCACACCAGCAAAAAAATAAACAAACACAGAATACACAAGGATTATAGTGGTTCCCCAGGTATATCCACTCTTCTACAACCTTGGTAGGAATCCACTACAGGTTTTTGATCAGGTGCCCTACCACCACAAGATCTATTTTCTAAGGGAGACCTCGCAACTCTTCTAGCTTTTGATCAGGTGCCCAAAAACAAAAGTAAGTCTTTTGATCAGGAGAATTAAAAACCAACAGAATAACTTTTGAAGGAAGTTAATAAAACCCTGTACATAGTTGGATGAAATAAACAAAAAGTTGAAGATGTTCTTCTTTATCAATAATCTGAGAAAAGACTAGTGGATTCTGATGAAGCAGAATGCTCCCCCTGATATGAATAGAGTTGATGATCAGGTGAGGGAGTCCTTTTCTCTTCAGGGTGTAGGCCTTCTTTTGAAAACTGCTCCTTCTAGTAGATGTATCTGATAGATTGTGAAGATGATCTCAGAATGAAGATAGTTTGTTAGAAGAAAACTGAGGCTGAAAGTCTGAATGACAGTTTGTTGTTTTGTAAGTCTATAACTGTCTAAGTGTATGACTTTGTAACCTTGAAATAGAAAAACATCTGAGAATATTTAGAATGCTGATCAGATTTCAAATATTTGAAATAATTCATTCTGATACAGCTGGAGCATTCCCTGAGAAAGGAAACTGCCCTTGGGAATTAATCAGTAATAAACTCTGTGATAATATCCACATTTAATGCTGCCTCTAAATGGCTATATTCATTAGAATATATTGCATTAAATGTCAGAGTCATAACTGCCTAAAATTATTCCCATTAGAATATTATGCCTTCAGAATGATTAGCCTGAAATTAAGCATGAGAATTATTCCATTTCTGCCAATAAAATTGCCTAAGATAACTGTAGAAAAATAGACGAACTCAGCAAATAAATCGTCGACCTGAGCCTAGAACTCGTCGAACTGATTCTTCATATTCATCGACCTGAGCTCCAAGTTCGTTGTTGGTACCCTAGTTTGATTTGAGTTTAGTCCTCTCCTTTGTGCCCCTTGACCCAAGAAATATCTATGGTCAATGGTTAGTAGTCTAGTTGTAGAGTCCTCACTTTTCCAGATTGAGAATTTGGTTAAGTAGTTTTTCGTTCGACTATAGTCGAACGCCGCTCGACTATCGTCTATCGGCTGATCGACGATCGTCTATCAGTTGGTCGACGCTTTGTCTGCGCTGATAGGTCGACTATCTGTTGATAGGTCGACTATCTGTTCTGCGCTGATAGTTCGACTATCTGTTGATAGGTCGACTATCTGTTCTGCGCTGATAGTTCGACTATCTGTTGATAGGTCGACTATCTGTTCTGCGCTGATAGTTCGACTATCTGTTGATAGGTCGACTATCTGTTCTGCGCTGATAGTTCGACTATCTGTTGATAGGTCGACTATCTGTTCTGCGCTGATAGTTCGACTATCTGTTGATAGGTCGACTATCTGTTCTGCGCTGATAGGTCGACTATCTGTTGATAGGTCGACTATCTGTTCTGCGCTGATAGGTCGACTATCTGTTGATAGGTCGACTATCTATTTTCTGAGGTAGGTCGACTATCTGCCTGATAGGTCGACTATCTGTTTGCGCTTGATAGTTCGACTATCTGTCCTGATAGATCGACTATCTGATAGTTCGACTATCTGTTCTGATAGGTCGACTATCTGCCGAGGTAGTTCGACTATCTTCTTTGATAGGTCGACTATCTGGATCGTTCGACTATCTGCCCAATAGATCGACGATCTCCGTGCGTCGATCGACGATCTCCGAAGGTCGTTCGACGCTTTCCGCCTGCCTTTATATTTTGTATTTATTTATTATATTTAATTAATTAATACATTTTCTGGCACGTTGTTTTAAGCTGTATGATAAAATTTCCAGGCATTATCTGCTCTATTCTTTTTGCCTGAGTCAAATCTTTTTAAGATAAAGTTGTTTGTCTTATTAGCTGTCTTTGTAAATTACTTTATCTGCTGACAGCCCTTTATAGCCGTTGGACTGAAAAGTCTTCTATTTGTTATAAAGAGATTATCTTTGATGTGACTTTATTTAGTCCTTCTGTTATTTGATTTAAGCCTGCAGCTTCTTAGAAAAAGGGTTATTCCTTTTATAGAATGTTTTGCTGCAGAGATGTTTCTGTCTTCTTGATATTTACAGCCCAGGTCTCAAGGCTCAGAAGAAGACAAATAATTCAAATGGAAGAGAGCCGTTGCTTGCTGCTATTATATAAAGAACCCTTTGAAGAAGGATTCAAGCGAGTACGCTAGTCAAGAAAAAAAGACTTTCAATCCTTCATCAAGTTCAAGCTTTCTTCTCTCAGCAAATTCCATCTAACTGAGAAGTGTTAAGATCTTCGACTCTTCTTCAACCTGAGTTCTCCTGCCTTCAGGAAGTTCAAACTCAGAGATCTTTTGAAGAAGAAGAAAGAAGAAGATAGCTGCTTGAAGAGATTTAATTTTGTTATTTATTTTCTTCCTGTAGCTTTTCCTTCAGAACTTTCTGAAGAGTTTTCTGCACTGAAGCAAGACTTCACCTGGACATCTTTGAGCCAGGGGGAGCCTTGATTCTTTAGAGCTTTCTAGCTCAGTGCAAGTTTTTGTGCTTCTCTAATCTATTGTAAAATAGAGAAGACATTTTAACCTTCTTCCCCCTCCTGTACAGGGTTATTACTCCCTTCAAAAGTATCCCTTGGTGGCAGGGCACCTGATCAAAAACCTGTGCTTGGTTTTTAGACACCTGATCAAAAGTCTAAAGGGTTTCTGAATCTACCTGAAGCAGATTCTGTTGGTGGCAGGGCACCTGATCAAAAACCTGAGTGGATTCCTACCGTGTGGGTAGAAGAGTGGACGTACCCAAGTTGTTTGGGGAACCACTATAAATTTCCTTGTGTCGTCTGGATTCCATTGTTTAATTCCTGTATTGTGGCTGTGATTAGATATAACTAGGTTGCTAGTTGCTGTGTAGGTTTTTCCAAGCCTTAACTGTAATTACAGTTAGCTTGAGTTTGTGCACATCACTTGTGTTAGGCTCTAGGGTTAAATCTATATCTATAATCTTTCATTCCGCACTTCACTCCAAGGGAGTTGGGTAGACCATTAAGTTTTGTCTAGTGCAAAATTTGATAACTCTATTCACCCCCCCCCTCTAGAGTAGTATCTATCCCTTCACTTTCAATTGATATCAGAGGGAGGTTGACTGACTGAATAGGCTAACACCTAAGTCACAAGATCCTGATAGATACCAAAGCTTATAGATATTCACTATCATGGCCCAGTCTAAGGATTACTCAAGCACCAGACCTCCAGCATGCAACTTAGCTAAGTTTGGCATCTGGAAGGCAAGGATAAAACTTTATATGAATTCTATTGATGAAAGTATTTTTGCTTCTATTTTGTCAAGTCCCCCAAGAGCACCTGCTGCTGCCACTGCCTCATCATCTGATATGAGTGCAGTGCCTCCTCCAAATTACAACGATGAGTACAAGAAGGTCAAAATAGCAGATGCCAAGGCAATGAACATACTGGCTCAGACAATGTCTGATGAGGTGTTCCAGAAGGTGGCTGACTGCTCCTCAGCAAAGGCCATGTGGGATACACTGAACCAGATTGTAGCTGGTTCAGCTGATGAAAGGAAGGACAGAAGGTCCAACCTGATCTCACAGTATGAGAACTTCAAGAAAACTGATGCTGAATCAGTTGAAGCTATGTACACCAGGCTCAGCTCAATCATCAATGAGCTGAGGACCCTGGACAAGCACATATCATTGACAGAGGTCAATGATAAGATTCTTATGTGCTTCCCTAGCACATGGTATCTAAGAATCTGGCCCATCAAAGAAGCCAGAAGTACTAATGAGATCTCCACTGAAGCCCTTCTCGGCAAGCTCAAGTCTTTTGAGCAAGTGCTGAAGGCAAGGGAAGCTGAAGCAAAGACCCCCACTCCAACAAGAAAAGAGCAATCTCTAGCTCTTAAGGCTGCAGATGTTTCTGAAGGCAGCCAATCTAATGAGGAACTTATGGCATTGTTTGCCAAAAGGTTTCTCAAGATGGGGAGAAAGGAGTTCAGAAAGAAGTCTTCACGCTATGAAGACAAACCAAGGTATGATCGCTCTCCTGCTAAAGAAATTATCTGCTATGGTTGTAGGAAGCCTGGTCACATCTTGCCAGAGTGTCCAGAGGAGAAGAACAAAGAAAAGAGAAAAGATAAAGAACAGCACAGGAAGCACTCCAAGACATCCTCCTACAAAAACAAAAAGAAGGAGAGAGGTTTCATTGCTGAAACCTGGAGTGATTCTGATGAAGAATCCTCCTCATCAAGCTCCAGTGAGGATGAGGAAGAGAAGAAGGCAAAAGAAGTTTGCCTAATGGCAATAGATGCCTGCAGCAACCACTCTACTGCAGAGAGTTCTGATTCTGATGAAGAGATGCCTACAGAAGATGAGGTACTTTCTTCTTATGATTTTACTTCAGAAGAATTTAAAGTAGAATTTAAATCTTTATGCTTAGATTTAATTAGCTCAGAAAAGGAAATAAAAGAGCTTAGAAATAGGTTAGCTGACTCAGAATCAATAGCCTCTGAAAACATTAGGTTAAAGGAAGAACTCACTACTTGTAGTGAAGAAATCAAATTTCTTAAAATAGAGTTAGCTAAGTCTAAGAGATTAGAAGAATCCCTTAATGGTAGAAGCCTTAAGTTATTAGAAATTACCAGCATGACTAACACTAGGTCAGGTAATGATAAACTAGGCTTAGGAGCTTCTCCCAGTGAACCCCCAGTCCTTCTTAAAAATAATCTTTCAACTCCAGTGAACTTCATTTCAGCTAGTGGAAAGAAGAACACTGAGCAAGTAAATCTGGTTAATAAAACCTTAAATAAAGCTAAGAGAGAAAAGAGAAAGAAGTTCTTTAAAGAAATGCAAAGAGCGTCGAACGCCGCTCGACGATCGGAAGCTCCATGGTCGAATGAAGGTCGACGATCTGAGCACCCATCGTCGAACGTCGATCGACGTTTTCAATATGATTTTCAAAATCATAATCAATTCCATAGAAACCTAAATGAGAATAGAAACCCTAGGTTTGTTGACCCATCATCAGTATGGAGAATCCCACCTAGGAGATCTCACCCACTAGGCTATCACCCTCAGCCTGCATTCTCATACATTTCCAGTTTTTCTTATGTGAAAAACAAGGGACCCAAGGTTACCTGGGTCCACTCTGTCTAAATAATTATATTGCAGGTGAAGGCCTATCCAATCACTCAAAATAAGTGGTATTTGGATAGTGGATGCTCTAAGCATATGATAGGAAATAAAGATCTACTGTCAAAGTTCAAAGCTAAGCTCGGCCCAAAGGTTGTCTTTGGAGACTCCAGCTGTGGTCAGACAGAAGGCTATGGCAAGATCACAATTGGAGCAGTTACTTTCAGTAGAGTTGCTTATGTCAATGGACTAAAGCATAATCTGATTTCAGTCAGCCAGCTATGTGATGCTGGCTACCAGGTTTCATTTTCTAATTTCTCTTGCAATATTACTTTAAATAATAATATTGTTTTAGTAGGTATTAGAATAGATAACATTTATTTAGTAGATTTCAATTCATCTCACTCTGAAATCTGCCTGTTTAATGAAGTAACCCTTAATAATAATTCCCTATGGCATAAAAGGCTTAGTCATGTAAACCTTAAAAATATATCTAGGTTATCTAAGCACAACCTTGTTAGAGGTTTACCTTCTTGCCCCTACAAGAAGGAGAGCCTATGCAAGGCTTGTCAGCTAGGCAAGCAAACTAAGAATTCTTTTAAATCTGTAAATAAAAGTGATTCTCCTAGAATCCTGTATTTATTACATTTGGACCTTTTTGGCCCAATAAATGTACAGAGTTTAGGAGGGAAGTATTACACATTAGTAATTGTAGATGACTTCTCTAGGTTCAGTTGGGTTTTCTTTTTGAGAACTAAGTCTGATAACTTCAAAGCCCTTACAGACTTTCTATTATGTGTGCAGACTGAGTACTCTACTCATGTGGCCTTGATCAGAAGTGATCATGGTACTGAGTTTGACTCTCTTCTCATGCAAGAATTCTGTGAGAGAGAAGGTATCAAACATAGCTTCTCAGCTCCTAGAACTCCTCAACAAAATGGGGTAGTTGAAAGGAAGAATAGAACACTTATTGAAGCTGCTAGCACATTGTTGGCAGATGCTAACATGCCTCTATCCTATTGGGCAGAAGCTGTTAGTACAGCCAACTATGTCTTGAATAGAAGTTTGATACACAAACTTAAGTGTAAAACTCCTTATGAGTTGCTTAAAGGAAAGAAACCAAAAATTAATTATTTTAGAGTTTTTGGCTGTATTGTTTATATTCATAATAATAATAAAGAATATATTAGAAAGTTTGAAGCAAAAGCTTCAATGGGAATCATGCTTGGATATTCCCAAGTAAGCAAAGCTTATAGGGTTTATAACAAATCAACCTGTAAAATTGAAGAATCTGTGCATGTGACTTTTGATGAGTCTCAGATGTTTTACAAGGAGAAAGAAAATTCTCCTTCCTCCAGTTCTTTGCAGGTACATGATGCCCCTCAAGAAATTCTTCAACTATCAACTCTTCAGATCACTGAATCAGATAGTGATGAAGACATTGCTGAAGCTGTTAAAGCTGTTGCTGTTCCACCAACAGTAGATCAAATTCCTCCTGAGGAATTAATCCCAACTGTTGCTGAAGATCACATCCCACCTGTTGATATTATCACACTTAGAGATCACCCCACATCTCAAGTGATTGGAGACATATCAGCTGGTGTGCAAACAAGACATCAATTAAGACAGGATGTGATGCATGCTTATTTCCTCTCACAGGTTGAGCCCCTCACCTTTAAAGATGCAGAGCTAGATCCCCACTGGATCATTGCAATGCAAGAGGAGCTCAATCAGTTTGAGAGATGTAAAGTTTGGACTTTGGTTCCAAGACCTAAAGGCCAACTGATCATAGGCACCAAGTGGGTGTATAGAAACAAGTTAGATGCAAATGGAATTATAGTAAGGAATAAAGCTAGGCTTGTAGCTCAGGGCTACAGACAGGAGGAAGGTATAGACTATGACCAAACCTTTGCTCCTGTTGCAAGGCTAGAAGCAATAAGGATCTTCTTGGCCTATGCAGCCTTCATGAAGTTTAAGGTGTTCCAAATGGATGTCAAAAGTGCATTCCTGAATGGTGAGCTTAAGGAAGAGGTGTTTGTTGAACAACCACCAGGGTTTGTTTCTTCAACTCAGCCCTCACATGTGTTTAAGTTGCAGAAAGCTCTTTATGGACTAAAGCAAGCTCCTAGGGCCTGGTATGAGACCTTAGCTAGTTTCCTGTTAAAGCACAACTTTACTAGGGGAGTAGTTGATAGAACCCTTTTCGTCAAGCATCACAAGGACACAATCCTGTTAGTTCAGGTGTATGTAGATGATATTATTTTTGGCTCCACTGATCCCAAACTTTGCAAAAGGTTCTCTGACCTGATGCACTCTAAGTTTGAGATGAGTAGCATGGGTGTGCTGTCTTACTTTCTTGGTCTCCAAGTTAAGCAAGATGCTGATGGTATCTTCATCTCCCAATCCAAATATGCCAAGGAATTGGTAAAGAAATTTGGGATGGCTGATGCTTCAGCAATGCCTACACCCATGGCTACTAATGTAGTTATTGATTCTGATGATCACGGCAAGCTAGTTGATCAAAAGAATTATAGGGCCATTGTTGGTTCCCTATTATATCTAACTGCAAGTAGGCCAGATATAATGTTTGCTACATGCCTTTGTGCTAGATTCCAGGTCAACCCCAAGGAATCTCATCTGATTCTTCTCAAGAGAATCCTGAGATACCTGAAGGGATGTCCAGATCTAGGACTTTGGTACCCAGCTGAGTCAGAGTTTGAATTAATTGGATATTCTGATTCTGATTATGCTGGTTGCAGAGTTGACAGGAAGAGCACCTCAGGAACTTGCTAGTTCCTGGGAGAGAGATTGGTCTCTTGGTTCTGTAAGAAGCAGGCTTCTGTCTCAACTTCAACTGCAGAGGCTGAATATATAGCAGCTGCCAGTTGTTGTTCACAGATCCTGTGGATTCAAAACCAGCTTGTGGATTATGGTTACTCACACAAGAACACCAAAATCATGTGTGATAGTACCAGTGCTATCTCAATTGCACAAAATCCAGTGCACCACTCTAGAACGAAGCACATTGAGATTCGGCACCATTTCCTGAGAGATTGTGTGGAAAAGAACAAGATTTGTCTTGAGTTCATATCCACTGAGTTTCAGAGAGGTGATATTTTCACCAAGCCTTTAGATGAACAGAAGCATCTATTCTTTTTAGTTCAACTAGGCATGATTAATGGACGAGACTAAGTGTGACTATATCTGCCTATGTTGAAATCTGTTTGAAGATAGTCGAACGACGTTCGAAGATAGTCGAACGGTTTAAGCCTATCGTCGACCTCTGGTTAATGATAGCTTATCTGTTTGAAGATCGTCGATCGACGTTCGACCATCGTCGAACAGGTTGAGCTCATCATCGATCTCTGGATAACGATAGCCTGTTGTTTGAGAAGCCAGAAATAGTCGAACGATTGTCCGACTACTCTGCTTCTGAGCCGATCGTCGAACGGTCGTTCGACCATCGGGTCTAGATCTTTTTAATAGACCGACTATATCCGGTCTGATATAAAGCCGATAGTCGACCTAGGTCAAAAGATCTTTTGCTTTATCGTCGACGGAGCGTGCCCTTTCGCATTCTGCTTTCCCGCTTGCGATTTTCTGCCGCTTCGTCCCCTTCGTCTTCTTCATCCTTCTCGCGTTTCTCCAGCGAATCCATGGCGGTCTCTCCAGCAGTTCTGGCCGTCGTGAAGTTTGATGCAGGATTTAGCGTGGATTTCGACGCATTCAGCAGCTGTGATGCAGGAATCGTAGAAGTTCTACAGCTATGCAGGGATCAAGGATTAGAGAAGTTAATGTCTGCAATGATTAAGATCAACATCCCAGAAATCAAAGAATGGGCTTTCACGTCGTCTTCCACAGACGAATCGATGACTGGTACTATCGGCGGAGAAGAGGTACTCCTTACTCCGGCCGTTTTGTCTGATGTTTTTGGTTTAGTTAATGGAGAAGAGGATTATGAGCAAGATGCTCAGGAATTCGGAAGAATGCTTGTTGAGCTGGGACATACAGAAGGCATTCCCACGAAGCTGCTCAAAGTGAATTTTCCTTTCAAAATCAAGTTTCTGGCTGAGTTAGTAGGAAAAGTGCTCCTGAGTAAGCACTCTGCCCACGATAATATAACAAGGCAGCAATTCGCACTCATGTGTGCGATTGTTAATCAAAAAAGGATCAATTGGGCAGCAGTGATGTTTGATTTAATAAGAAAAAAGAATGGCAAGAAGGAAGTCACCCTAGGAAGGGTTATCGGTATTTTCCTGAAGGAAAGATTCCCCCATCTGCTGAGTTCAGCTGCAACAACAATCAACGCCAGCAAGAAGATGGATCCCCACCTGTTCTCAAAGTGGAAGAGAACTTTTGTGAAACCTGCTCCAGCAACATCTGAGGACACAAGGACTGTATCAGTCACTCCTCACCATGGTGAAGCTGGCTCAGCTCTTCTTTCCTCCTCCTCTGCTTTGTTGTCTGCCTCAGTTGAAGAACCATCAACTTCAGCTGAAGTACGACCTTCTTCCTCTGCTGCTCCAGAAACAACTACGGTTGTTCCTCTTTCCCCTCCAGCATCTCCTC
Organism: Platanthera zijinensis; assembly: GCA_039513925.1. Lineage (NCBI taxonomy): Eukaryota > Viridiplantae > Streptophyta > Magnoliopsida > Asparagales > Orchidaceae > Platanthera > Platanthera zijinensis. The sequence goes on along the minus strand of CM077084.1, from coordinate 94,354,560 downwards.
TACCTGCTCATCTGGCTAGGATATCTGCTCCTAGCTTTGATTTGCTAGGCTCTGAGAGGATTCCTTCTCCTCCTCCGTCTCCCACTCATTCCCAAGTTAATTCTCCAATTAACTCTCCAGCTCCATCTCCAGTTCGATCCCCTGTCCACACCATTTCTCATCCCAGCACCACTCCCATATCTGCTGCAGCTCCATCCACTTCTCATCCTTCATCTATTGAGATCTCTCCTGAACTTATCTCCCGCATTGTGGAGCTGATTACCCCGTCAATCAAAACCATGATTGAAGAGGCAATCGCTCCCCTTGCAGCCTTCATTGATCTCTTAACTGCCTCCATCAAATCCCTTTCAAAATCTGCTGAGCCATCTTCCTCTAGGGGCCTGGTTTCAGTACCCACTGAAATCAGGCAGGGGGAGATGTTCCATGAAGATGCCTCAGACCATCCTGCCTCTCCTCCAGCTATAAAAGATACAGTCATGTCTGCCCAGGAAGAATCTGCTCCTGCTGAGAAAGAAAGAGCTCAAGTTTTATCTGATAAGGAAATAACAGATAGAATCATGTTGTCTGAATTTGCAGTGAAAGTCTGCCTAGAAGATCTCACCACTCCTGTGATTGCTAGATTCTTAGAAGGAATTATAACTTCATATCTGAATGAATCATGGGAGATGGTTAAATATGAAGGTAACTCATTCATTCGTTTTGTTGATGAATCAATTAATTTGTTAGTTTGTGAATTCCTGGAAGGAATGATTTCTGTTTATTTAGCAGATCTATATTCATAATTCTACAGATGATATTAGAGAAAATTTATATGCTCAGATAATAGAAATTGTCTCAGAGGCTGCTCCAAGTATTCCTGATATTCAAGTTGATCCTGAACTGGAATCTTTTCTAGATGATAGAGATGAATCTGAAAATCAAGATAAAGTCAAGGATGACTCTCCTGTTCTGAATTTGGAAGAAGCTCAAGCAAGAGCGGCCTGGGATTTAAGAGTACTGTCTTTAGAAGAGAAAGAAAAGGAATTGCAAGTTGAAAAGTCAACCATCTGGGATGACTCTCTAGGGCTGGACTTAGACTCCCTTCTGGCTCTGGATGCCATGGAAGAGGAAAGAGAGAAATCTGCTCTAAAGCTTAAAGAAAAGGTTGTTTCTGAAGCCTATGATCCTTATGAAAATCCTCCATCATCTCCCTCTGATGATGAGGATGATTCTGATGTTTCTGAGAGATCAAAGAAAAAGAAAGCTGCTTCAAAGAAAAGGAAAGCTCCTGCTCCTCCTCCTCCAAGTAAAGATAATGACATTCCTTATTATATTTTGAAGGGCATTGACCCTAAATCAAAGGATTTTCAGCACTGGATGTGGTTTTCAAAGAATCAGCAGAAAGAAAGAAAAAGGACTAAGAGGTATGATAGTCCTGTCTCTAGATGGACTCCCAGAGGTCCTCCTCCTCCTCCAGGTGCAGGAGCCTCTGGGAACCTATCAGCTAATCCTGCTGCCTCTTCTGGAAGATCTGCTTCTTTTCAGCCCCAGCCAAGACAAAGTTATCAAAGCTCGCAAGGCAAATCGTTTTCTGAGAAAAGTGTTTCAAAAGGTAAATAGTTTACTTTGTTTTAAAAATTTCTAGCAAGATCCTTTTTGCTAAGTATACTCTATATCTTATCTAGATAAAGTATCTGAGGCTGCTCCTCCTGAGCCTGTTTATGAAAATCCTGAGCTTGATCCTAATTTTAGGATGGCTCGTTTCCAAGAACTAGTAGGAGCAGCTCAAATTAGAAAAGCTAGAGCCGAAGGAAAAGATACGACTGGTTTAACTACCATGTCTGTTTACAGAAAGAAAGAGCTTGAAAAGTTCCAGGTTAATCCTGAGGTTTTTGACCCCTCCAAATACATGGAAAAGCATCTGGAAGCTGTAGTCCCAAGAGCTACAGAATTAAAGATCATTGGGGTGCAGGACTTAAAGCTATCAAAGAAAGAATCAGATGATCCGTTAAGGAAAATATCTTTTGTTTCTAGCTCCTCTGTATCTAAGCCTGACTCTGTTGATCCATAATTTGATTAACTGCTGTGCTATATTTGTTTATCTGTTTGATAATCTGCTAGTCTATTTCCTGTATTTTTTTAGTGTTCTATAGCTAGCTGTTTGTTTTTAGTTTTTTAGAGACTTAACTCAAATAGGGGGAGATTGTTGGTACCCTAGTTTGATTTGAGTTTAGTCCTCTCCTTTGTGCCCCTTGACCCAAGAAATATCTATGGTCAATGGTTAGTAGTCTAGTTGTAGAGTCCTCACTTTTCCAGATTGAGAATTTGGTTAAGTAGTTTTTCGTTCGACTATAGTCGAACGCCGCTCGACTATCGTCTATCGGCTGATCGACGATCGTCTATCAGTTGGTCGACGCTTTGTCTGCGCTGATAGGTCGACTATCTGTTGATAGGTCGACTATCTGTTCTGCGCTGATAGTTCGACTATCTGTTGATAGGTCGACTATCTGTTCTGCGCTGATAGTTCGACTATCTGTTGATAGGTCGACTATCTGTTCTGCGCTGATAGTTCGACTATCTGTTGATAGGTCGACTATCTGTTCTGCGCTGATAGTTCGACTATCTGTTGATAGGTCGACTATCTGTTCTGCGCTGATAGTTCGACTATCTGTTGATAGGTCGACTATCTGTTCTGCGCTGATAGGTCGACTATCTGTTGATAGGTCGACTATCTGTTCTACGCTGATAGGTCGACTATCTGTTGATAGGTCGACTATCTGTTTTCTGAGGTAGGTCGACTATCTGCCTGATAGGTCGACTATCTGTTTGCGCTTGATAGTTCGACTATCTGTCCTGATAGATCGACTATCTGATAGTTCGACTATCTGTTCTGATAGGTCGACTATCTGCCGAGGTAGTTCGACTATCTTCTTTGATAGGTCGACTATCTGGATCGTTCGACTATCTGCCCAATAGATCGACGATCTCCGTGCGTCGGTCGACGATCTCCGAAGGTCGTTCGACGCTTTCCGCCTGCCTTTATATTTTGTATTTATTTATTATATTTAATTAATTAATACATTTTCTGGCACGTTGTTTTAAGCTGTATGATAAAATTTCCAGGCATTATCTGCTCTATTCTTTTTGCCTGAGTCAAATCTTTTTAAGATAAAGTTGTTTGTCTTATTAGCTGTCTTTGTAAATTACTTTATCTGCTGACAGCCCTTTATAGCCGTTGGACTGAAAAGTCTTCTATTTGCTATAAAGAGATTATCTTTGATGTGACTTTATTTAGTCCTTCTGTTATTTGATTTAAGCCTGCAGCTTCTTAGAAAAAGGGTTATTCCTTTTATAGAATGTTTTGCTGCAGAGATGTTTCTGTCTTCTTGATATTTACAGCCCAGGTCTCAAGGCTCAGAAGAAGACAAATAATTCAAATGGAAGAGAGCCGTTGCTTGCTGCTATTATATAAAGAACCCTTTGAAGAAGGATTCAAGCGAGTACGCTAGTCAAGAAAAAAAGACTTTCAATCCTTCATCAAGTTCAAGCTTTCTTCTCTCAGCAAATTCCATCTAACTGAGAAGTGTTAAGATCTTCGACTCTTCTTCAACCTGAGTTCTCCTGCCTTCAGGAAGTTCAAACTCAGAGATCTTTTGAAGAAGAAGAAAGAAGAAGATAGCTGCTTGAAGAGATTTAATTTTGTTATTTATTTTCTTCCTGTAGCTTTTCCTTCAGAACTTTCTGAAGAGTTTTCTGCACTGAAGCAAGACTTCACCTGGACATCTTTGAGCCAGGGGGAGCCTTGATTCTTTAGAGCTTTCTAGCTCAGTGCAAGTTTTTGTGCTTCTCTAATCTATTGTAAAATAGAGAAGACATTTTAACCTTCTTCCCCCTCCTGTACAGGGTTATTACTCCCTTCAAAAGTATCCCTTGGTGGCAGGGCACCTGATCAAAAACCTGTGCTTGGTTTTTAGACACCTGATCAAAAGTTTAAAGGGTTTCTGAATCTACCTGAAGCAGATTCTGTTGGTGGCAGGGCACCTGATCAAAAACCTGAGTGGATTCCTACCGTGTGGGTAGAAGAGTGGACGTACCCAAGTGGTTTGGGGAACCACTATAAATTTCCTTGTGTCGTCTGGATTCCATTGTTTAATTCCTGTATTGTGGCTGTGATTAGATATAACTAGGTTGCTAGTTGCTGTGTAGGTTTTTCCAAGCCTTAACTGTAATTACAGTTAGCTTGAGTTTGTGCACATCACTTGTGTTAGGCTCTAGGGTTAAATCTATATCTATAATCTTTCATTCCGCACTTCACTCCAAGGGAGTTGGGTAGACCATTAAGTTTTGTCTAGTGCAAAATTTGATAACTCTATTCACCCCCCCCCCCCTCTAGAGTAGTATCTATCCCTTCACTTTCATTCGTCGAGCTGAGATGGGCTATCGTCAAGCTTAGATTGCATAGTTGAGGACAAATTTCATCGACCGGAGCTCAGCTTTCGTCGAGCTCAACTCAGAGTTGGAACTCTGAGTTCGTCGAGCTGAGCTTGACTTCCGTCGAGTTGAGTTCAACTTTCGTCGAACTGAATTCCTGAACTTTGAAATCTTCTAAGGCAAAACCCTGGAAAATCCTATGACCCTAGACTATACATGTTGGGTCAGTCTAAGCATCATAATAGTAATCCTAGCCCAAATAAAACCTGGGGTTCCAACACAAGGCTCAAACGGACCAGCCAAACGAGGACCCTGCTCCCCCGAGCGCCTCGGTCGGCGGCTCCCTTGGCGAGGCGGCCGGCACCTCCGGGTCACGAGGAGAGGGGCCTGCTGTTAAGCCGGTGCGGAGAGGGCACCGCAACTTCGGCCTCGGTGAGCGGCCCTTAGATGAGCTCGGCATCCCCCTCCTCTAGTAGTACAAGGAGACAAATCGGGCTTACATCTCCACCCTGCTCCCGATTTGGCTAGAGCAGGAAACCATCAGCGGGGAGGCTTATGTCTTCTCGTTCGGCCTGTATGCGTTGGAAGACGCTGTGATCTACGACGAGGAGGCCATGCGGGTTCTGGTGCATGAGAGTGTGCGGGACCAGCTCCGTAGCCTAGACCTGGCCCACATAATGGGTAAGCGATGCACCCAACTGGAGAATAACACTCCGTTGCTCCAAAAACTGGTCGATGAAAAGGAAGAAGCTCGTCATCTCGCCTATGAGGAGGCGGACTATTAGAAGAAGCGGGCGGACGCAGCCGATGTCGTCCTCGCTGGGTACCTGGAGGGGTGGTGAGTCCCATGACTCGCACTAATTGCTTTTAAGACTTCTCTCCCTTTCCTCAAGCTCATTTCACCCCTTTTCGCAAGATGCGGCGACGGCCAAGCGCCTAGGTATCCAGATCGCCACCCTCGATAAGGAAAAGGAGGCTTTGTAGGCGCGAGTGCGGGAACTGGAAGTCGCACCCCCGGCATCACCCTCCAACAACGGTTGCCAACTCTCCCATTACACCAAGCACGATCTGGAGGAGATGATGCAAAAGACTGATGCAAAGGTGGAGAAATACACTCTCCAGACTCTACAATAAGCCAACCTTATCACGAGCGAAGACGCAGGTCTTTCAGCGAGCAAGGTGGTACCGTAACTATTCCTTCTGGTACCAAAGCTGGGTGATGAGTCCTACCAACCTCTCTAGGAGGGCTCGTTTCCCGAGGGCTTGCCTCGCTGAATCCCCGCGTCGTGCCTCTTTTATATTTTTGTTGTTGCAATATAAACGCGGGCTGGGTCCCCAACTTGTAACTTTTTTGTCCAACCAATGATATTTATAGTTCTCACACTGATATGATGTTGTTTTATCTTTTCTTTTTTTGCTTTGTATTCGAGGACTAACTCGACTCTCCCGCTCGCTGCCTCTGGGCCCGCGTCCCGTTGACGAGATCGCGCGTCTCTTTAGGTCTTAGCTTAGGAAGTGCATGGATCTTAGGTGGTCGAATCGCGAGCGGCGACTCGTTCCCCCTGTACAGACCCCCATGTTATTTGCGAGGTAAAGGGGGTGAGCCGGATCGACACGCACCCGAGCCGCTCGGCTTCGCGCGAGCTGGACCCCATGAAGCTGCGGCGCGGCCTAAGTTCTTGCGACCCTAATCGCTTTTTCAGCGATGGTCGGTACTGTTAGGAGACATCTGGATTTCATCGCTCTGTCAGCGTATAGTAGCCTTACTGTAAGACCCCATTTTTTTCCTCTTTCAAACACAAGGGTCTTATGCCCAGAATCACCGTTTTGCGGTGGCACCGACACTCGGGAAGGTCACCTCAACAAAACGTCGATCCTATCGGCCTTTACGATCACCAAAGAGAAAGAAGGATAAACATAGTTTAGATAATAATAAGTCCACAATCACAAGTAATAAATGTGTAAAGGAAATCACATCATGTCTATACATAAAGGAGAGAGTACTGAAATGTAACAAAACTGGATATAAAAAGGGCTTATGCCTGATACATCACATCCTCTCTACAACCACTCGCGGAAGCTAAAGAAAAGACTAAACACTCATGGAGCTGGCCACTGGTGCTCCGGTGCTAGACTGGCCCACCTCCATGCGCATTGTACTCTACTAGTGCCGGTCCCCCTGCTGCTGGTCCGTGTCTCCCATTCGGAGCCCCTGTAATGTTTTGGTCTGAAAAACTTTAGTCAAAAGACTAAGCTCTATCATCCTCTACCCCTCCCCCTCATGGTACCTAGGCACCGAGCGGGGAGAAGGAAAGGGAAGCTACAAAGGTGGAGAGTACAAGCAAAGTAGATGGCGGTGGGGATACCCTAGCAAATATACTATAAGGTAAAACAATGTAAGGAAAGTATAGTATAACACCCCAAAAATCCCTAAGTCCCAAAATGGGTCAGGCTGAATGACACGGCCTGGGACACCGGCGTGTCCCAGGGCATGTCCAGTGCACATGGCCTGGGACACGGGCGTGTCCCAGGGCCGTTCCTGCTCGGGTGAATACCCGGGTGGCGTTGAGTGGCATTGAGTAGAATGGCGTTGAGTGGCATTGAGTCGAATGGCGTTGAGTGTGGAACATGGCCTATGACACGGGCGTGTCACAGGGGCGTGTTTGGCACACGTCTAAGAACACGGGCGTGTGCCTTAGCCGTGTCCTTCTCGGGTGATCTGGTCTTTTGTTGAAAGGGTGACACGGCTAGTCATACGGTCGTGTGCTTTCAGACATGGGCGTGTCAGGGGTTTGACACGGGCGTGTCTAAACCCATGTTCTGGACTAGGTGAGTCGTTTATGTAGCCGCTTCAGGAACACGGCCTGTGACACGGGCGTGTCACAACCCGTGTTCAGTCCAGGAAATCAGTTTAAGGGCTAATCTGATCCGTTCATTTTCTTTAACCAAGATCCAATGGTCTAGGCTCATCCCTGGGGTGATAAGGCCGGCCTTGATAAGGAGGAAGCTCATGTTTGAGTTGTGTCTTACTTTTTCTTAAGTAAGAGAGAGAGGAGAGCTTGAGGAGGAAGAAGAAGAGGAAGCCGACTGCCGGTAGTTCTACGGTGGTTCAAATCGCGAACCGAGTTTGGATTTGTGAAGGCAAGGCTGCTGCGAGGACGTTCATCCATTTGTTTTTCTCCCCATGGCTCCGAAGCGTGTTCCAAGGGTAACGATTCCCTTCTTGGACAAGTGAAGTCCTTCTTTCCTGCATTTGCATAGGAATCCTCCACCAAAAGGTGGATGGAGAAGAGATTCCCTTGGGATTGGTGGTTCATCCCTTGTTGTAGTGCATTAGAAACGGAAGTGTGAGTACAGTTAGTCATGCTGTGTGAAGCCCATATAGACATGTTGGTCTGGGTTGGTGATGCTTGTTTGCACATCGGAGAAGACTCCGTGATTATTGCTAGTATGCATGAAATCTGTGATGGATGCCTATGGCTTGGTGCCGCAAGAAGTACTGGAGGACGTCCAGGAAATTGTGAGAGTTGGGTTCAACTCTTGTGGTCGTTAGTGTCATGTAGTATAAAGGGCTTAGTACCAAACAGGAAAGGTGAAATCGACCCGCTCCTGTAAGTTGACCATGAGTACTTCGGTATTCCTTTGTGGCAAGCGATTTGAGCAATGGGGGGTGGCTGATCTGTACCTGCATTATGCCAGCTGTACAAGAGAGTGTCAAGGCATTGGGCTTTCATCAGGAGCATAATGAGAGTCTTTGGCCTGGGCGCCATAAAGACTAGAAGTGCTCAAGTTTGACCGTCATGTCTGGGACCTCTGAACGGTGGTGGGATCTGGTGTTTCCGGTACACCTGAATGTGCCCTGAGTGCACGGAATGTCAGGCCGTCGTGCCGGCATTTGTGATATGTATTTCCTTGATGGCTGAAAATATATATGTGTGTGGTGAAAATTCTATGCTGGGAAGGAATTCCGCTGCCCCGTGTCAGGGGCAGGGTCGTTATAATTGGTCAGCTGAATGCTGATCATTGCCCTGTTTGCCACCGATTGGTGGATTGGTTCTTGCAAGTGTAGGTGGTTCTGGTCCAAGCGGGACTTAGCAGGCTGAAGCCCAAGCTGCGTTGCTGCCCTCGAAGGCCTTGTTTTGCTTAGTCTTATTCATGTGTGGATGGCCTGCGTGCCGATGTTTGTAAACCACACCTTATGTTCAGAGAAACTTGTAAAGGCCATAAGGTTATGTACCTGTTGTGCATGGTTATATACATTCCTATTTTGTTATAGAAGTAGACAATTCCTGTATTATTGAGTTCATGTTTTCAACCCTGAAGCTTCCGCTAGAATGCTCTGTGTTAGGATGCAGTGATTCGTGGTATTATTTTGTGACGTCTCTGCTTATTTATGGAATATGGTGTGGGGCCCCGGCCGGACCCTCTATTATATCCTATGTGATGGGTAGATGTGTTACAATTTGGTATCAGCTTGTTGGTCAATCTCTTCTGAATTTGCGGACGAATTCTTTTGAGGGATGGAGAGCACGTGTCAGTGCTGCCGTTATAACGCTTATATTGAACTCAATAATGTCCACTTAGGAATGTACATACACTTGTTTGGTGAACCTGCGTGTTCATTTTAGGTTTGTTTGCCATTTGTTTAGTTGCTAAATTATGTTGCTACACATATAGGTGACTAGAAGTGTTGCGGGTCAGTCGGAACCTCAGCACTCTGTTGAAAGTGTGGCACCGTCTGAGGTGCCCACACCTCCTCCATCTGCTGAAACTGTCTGTTTGATTACGGAGACAGTGATTGTGGTTATGAATGCTCAGCAAGCTGGGCAGGCTCGGCCTGCAGTGGTGCCAATTCATGCTGAGATAAGACAAGAACCAGTAGAGGCTCTTGATCGCTATCAGAGTAGAGGAGGAACAGAAAGTCACACAAACCACTTTCCTGCTTGAGGGAGAGGCTCGGTTGTGGTGGGACGAGGTCGAACTGCATCACTTGGCGGGCAGCCGTTTGACGGGAGTCTCGATGGGCGAGTTCTCTCGATTGTTTTTAGAAAAGCATCTCCCGATGTAGCAAATAATTTCCATTGAGTTAGAGTTCCAATGTTTAACTCAAGAGGAGTATAGTGTGGATGAGTATCTTCATGAATTTACATGTTTGGGATGGTACGCGGGCAGTATCTTTGCCGAAGAGGAGCGTAAGACCAGTCAGTTTTATGGGGGACTGCGAGATGAGCTGCGGTATTTGCTCTCGAGTTCTGTGAATCAGGGATTCCAAACATTGGTCTGTACGGCTCGGTCTTTGAAAAAGGATATGAAAAGAGGACAAGCAAGGGGGACCTTGGCTGTTACGAAACCGGAGTTTAAGCCGCCGCGTCCGGAGAAGTCTGGATACCGAAGGAGATGGAATAAGAAGTCCAAATCTACTGGACAAGCTCCTTCAGTAACTGTGATGGAAGCATCTTCTGGGTATGGTTCTCGCGCTTGTTTTACCTGTGGGAAGTTGGGACACTTTGCACGTGATTGCCTAGTTAGCCCTTCGAAGGGTGAAAAGAAGACGGGAGCATCTTATGCGGAGAAAGGGAAGACTGTGGTGGAGTCTTCTGCATCGCACGCGCAGCCTCGGGTCTTCAACCTTGGGCAACAGGAGGCTATTAAGCAGGCCGATGTCGTCACAGGTGCGCGCAGTTTTAAATTTTATTATATGTTGTGTGCTGTGTTTGTTTTAATCTTGGTGTTATAGGTTTTGACCTTATACGGGACTCTTCGGCACTAGCACTGTTTGATACAGGTGCTTCACATTCGTTACTCTCGGAAGATTTCATCTTGCGAATCAGGGTTCCTATACGGACCGCGACAGACAGTCTGAAGGTGTTACTACCTAACGGATGTTTGATGTGTGCGGATAAGTCTTGTTGTGTTGAGGTCAAGATAGGGAGTCGGGATATCAAGGTGGAAACGTTAGTATTGACGATATCAGAGTTTGATATAATCTTTGGTATGGACTGGCTATCAGAGTAGCATGCTTGTATAGATTGCACCTCAAAAGAGGTTACACTGGGAAAAATACCGAACAAGATGTCACGACCCGCATTTTCTCCAAATTTAAGAAGCCTCAGAGTATGAGAAAACACGCATCGTGATGCCACGTTAAGCGGGGGATAACTTTTGACTCTCAGGCGAACACCATCTAACTAGACTATGAAAATTCATAAGTTTAATGATTAGAAAATCAGTTATATTTTAAAGGCCGTATCCCTCGGCTCAGTGGATCATCTAGTCCACAATTTAAAAACTATACTTATACGCTGCGGAAAATACTTTATTCAGTTTTGACATCCTAAAAGAGTGCATAAGTGCCCCTAGAGGACAACTTATACTATGCAGGACCATACATTTAATTTATACTATATATAGGAAAACGATCTTTTTACATTATTTGGAAAATAGTGCTGAGTTTTATAAAATATGCTGATCATGAGATATACTTATAATAGTGTTTTTAGTTTTAAAAGTAATTAGCAACCTATCATAAATCATCCCAAGAGCAAGTAGACTATCTCCAGAATAGGTAGCAGCAAAAAGATAACATATCTAGTATCAAGGTAAAACTACTAGTGAGCGCCAACAAACTGACACGAACCCACTAGCAAGTATGTATGTCTGTAAGAAAGAAGTACAAAACTACCTCACAAGACCAAGGAACTGATCTCCACAGTACAAGAGACCACCAACAACAGCACAGCACAACTAGCCGCCTAATCGGCTACTAACCAGAACCCTAGGCATTCAAAGAAGAAAAGAATACCTCAGCAAGCAAAAACAAATAAGCTGAACGAAAATGTTAATCTAAATGATAAGCAAGAAGAGTAAGTAAACCGTAACAATCACCACTGTCTAAGGCAAGACAAAAAGGAAAAACACTGAGTGCAAGGAAACAACAACAACCCTACCCAACAATCCTGCAGAGTTTGCAAGGTTACCATGAGCCCAAATTGTTACACTCTACAAAGGAAGAGACGTCTAACATCCTAAATTATGAGAGATGGCAGTAGCAAAAAAAACAATGCGGATCCGGGTTGGAGGCAAACTCAGTCCCCCAACTACCATTTCCAAGAAACAAAGCTCAAGGGTGTACATGTGAAAGCACTAGGGACCTTCCACCAACTTGCCCATCCCGTACCTGGAACAAGATAAAAGTGTGGTCACGGCTAAGTCACATAACTTCACCTCTATTAGAAGCTTCAACCCATCACTACTAACCACAACCCACGATTCGGCCTTTGAAAAAAAACATAGCCGACAAGGAACCTCAAAACCAAAGGAAATTCACTCGGGATAGAAAATCAAGGTAAGGGAAAAGCGTTGAGATGGCTCAACACGGGCTGTGGCGTTGAGTGAGCTAACCTCACTCAACGCCAAAACAGCTACGGCGTTGAGTGGGGTTCACTCACTCAACATCTAAACAGCTATGGCTTTGAGTGGGGTTCACTCACTCAACGCCTTTTGCAACACTTGTTGTGGCGTTGAGTGAGCTAACCTCACTCAACGCCAAAACAACGACGGTGTTGAGTGGGGTTCACTCACTCAACGCCTAAACAGCTATGGCGTTGAGTGAGGTTCACGCACTCAACGACTTCTGCAACACTGGCTGTGGCATTGAGTGAGCTAACCTCACTTAACGCCAAAACAGCGATGGCATTGAGTGGGGTTCACTCACTCAACGCCTAAACAGCTATGGCGTTGAGTGAGGTTCACTCACTCAACGCCTTCTGCAACACTGTTTGTGGCGTTGAGTGATCTAACCTCACTCAACGCCAAAACAGCGACGGCGTTGAGTGAGGTTAGCTCACTCAATGCCTAAACAGCTATGGCGTTGAGTGAGGTTCACTCACTCAATGCCTTCTACAACACTGGTTGTGGCGCTGAGTGAGATAACCTCACTCAACGCCAAAACAGCGACAGCGTTGAGTGGGGTTCACTCACTCAATGCCTTAACACTTAGCTGCAAAAACTAACTGTTGCATTGAGTGAGTCCGCCTCTCTCAATGCCAAAATAGTTTTGGCGTTGAGTGAGGTCGACTCACTCAACGCCAAAATACTTAACCGCAAGAATGGGTTGCGGCGTTGAGTGAGCCCGCCTCACTCAACGCCTAAACCGCCATGGCGTTGAGTGAGGCCCACTCACTAAACGCCATCCGACATAACTGCGCGGATTTGCGGCGGCATTGAGTGAGTCCGCCTCACTCAACGCCTTGACAGCCATGGCGTTGAGTGAGGTTGACTGACTCAACACCACAAGACAGAAAAGCTATGATTAAAAATCATGCCCCCTTTTTAATACTCTAGGCCATTACATCTAGCCCAGAAACATCCTAATCATCCAGACTATTGAAAGGAAAGGCTTCTGCTACATCCACTACGCAGGCAAGCATAAATCCATCCAAACCCGAGCCTAACCAAGACAATTTTTTATAAAATAAAACTAAAGCTTTTCTCCTCTACCTGGCTACAACTACTACACAGAAAGGTTAACTCCAACACACCTTACTCTACTCCCAACCTGAGAACAAGGTAAATCAACAGCAGGAATAAAAATAGGAAGACAAGGCTGTTTGAGAAAAGAAACTAAACATGAAGTATTCAACAGGCTTGGTTATGATTTTCGGGAAAAGCTAGGCATTTTTAGCAAGAGAAAATCTGGAAGGTTAACTAACAGCAAGGAACAAAATAAACAAGAAAAGCTACATGGCAAGGGCAATGGCACCACTTGCCTCGATTTCCAGCGAAGCTTGGTCGGCCTCCCTTACTCTCACTCGGCACCAGCAGCAACAACACCTAAACAAGAAATCTAGAGCTTTAATGGAGGAAACGGACAACCCAAGAAATTTCGAGACCCCTAGAAACACCACGAAAATTGAATTTCTTACCGTAGGAATGAAGGTCTAGGCGAGAGCAATCCAAATCCGCTTTCAGAATCGAATTCCGTCCACAAACGCTCCCGGAATCGGCGTCCGAAGGTAGCGGTTCCGGCGGTTTCTCTGTTTTCCGAACAGGCGCTGGCGGGCGGGGGAAGAAAAGAAACTGGAGTGGTTTTTATCTTAAGTCTAAACTATCCTATATATAGAATCCTATTAATCTTAATTAGCTAATCAATTAATTAAGGTATAATAAGACAAGGTACAACCGCCAAGCACCCGCACCCTTCCAAAATAATAATTAATATAATATTTATTAAATAGTATTATTTTTCATAAAATACAAAACGACGCGAAAACCAAACATCCTCAGAATTCGACGACATTCGCACTGTAGTTAAATTCTCATGCTACGAACGCAACGGCGAAGTCGAAATTAACTTTCGACAAACAGAACTCGAGTTATACCCACCCGAAGCCAAAACACAAGCATCCCCCGAGAGGCCACACCGGGTCACCCAAAACGAATCGGCTTGCTAGGGAGATCTTTCCCATAGGCTAAAAATAGGCCGCTCAGTTCTAAGGAGTTAAGACCACACTCCACAGATGACACAAGCCAAGAAAATGCGTCGACGTAACGCCAAACGAGAATTAAATAATTGCAAAAAAATCGGGGGTGTTACAGTCACTCCCCCTAAAAGAAAGTTTCGTCCCGAAACTTTACGCACAACACTTCTACTATAGAAGAAAAAGTAACAAGCAAAATATTACAAGAAGAAAACATACCAATCCAATCAGGGGAACAGTTTAGGGTGAGCCTCCCTCATAGCCGACTCTAACTCCCAAGTCGCGCTTTCCAAATCCTTATTCTTCCATAGAACTTTGACCATCGGGATGGACTTCCTCCACAGCACCCGATCTTGAGTATCCAAAATGCAGACCGGCACTTCAACAAAAGAGAGATTAGGCTCCAACTGGGGCACAACATCCAAGACTTGCCCATTGTTGCGCACACACTTCCGCAATTAGCTTACATGAAATACATTATGAACACCTGAGAAGTTTGCTGGAAAATCCAACCTATAAGCTGACACGCCAATCTGTTCAACAATCCACATACCTCGGGTCCAATTTCCGATTCTTACCAAACCTCTTAACACCAACCATCGGGGAAACCTTAAGAAACACAAGGTCCCCTACAGAAAACTCCAGGTCCGACCTACGCCGATTGGCGTTCTTTCCATATCTCTCCTGAGCTATACGAAGCTTTTCTCGAATAAGCTTCACTACGACTTCCATCTCCTCGAGTGCATCCGGACCCAATAAGGGTCTCTCACCTGCCTCAGCCCAAAATAGGGGAGTTCTGCAGCGCCTCCTATACAAAGCTTCAAACGGAGTAATTTGCAAACTTTCTTGATAACTGTTATTTTATACAAACTCCATAAGTCACAACCGCTCATCCCACGCTCCACCATGGTCTAGAATGTAGCATCTGATCATATCCTCAACTATCTGGTTCACCTGCTCTGTCTTCCCATTGGTCTGTGGGTAATAAGCAGTAGAATACCTCAGATCTGTACCCAAACCCTCCTGCAGACTCTGCCAAAAATGAGAAGTAAACCGGGAGTCTCGATCAAAAATTATGCTAATAGACACACCGTGCAATCTGATGACCTCATTCAAGTACAGCTCTGCTATATTCTTCATCGGATAATCAATCTTATACGACACGAAGTGAGCACACTTCGTCAGTCTATCCACTATAACCCAAACAGAATCAAATCCCCTTGGAGATCACGGTAAGCCCGTAATGAAGTCCATAGAAATACTTTCCCACTTCCAAGTCGGGATCTCTAACAGATTCAACTTGCCACCAGGCCTTCCGTGATCGGCCTTCACACGCTTGCAAGTGTGGCACTCAGCAACAAATCGGGTTATATCACTCTTCATCCCATACCACCAGGCAATTTTCTTCAAATCACGATACATCTTCGTAGATCCTGGATGGTAGGCAACACTGGATCCATGAGCCTCTCTACATATCATAACCCTGATGTCTCCAACAGCGGGGATGCAAAATCTGCCGCGGTACTTCAAAGTACCCGCATCATCGATAGAAAAATCCGGCAACTCCCCTCTCTCAGTCCTGAAGTATAAGTGCAGAAGGTCCGGATCATCCTTCTGGTGCAACCTAGTAAGATAAATCCAAGACGGCTCTGCCACTGCCAAACTGCTCTGCATGTCACAGCATCCCACTGAGATATCCATCAATAAGAACTCTTCCACTAAACGATCGGCGGAGAGATTACAGATCTTCCCCGTCTTCCGGCTCAGGGCGTCGGCCACCACATTGGCCCTGTCTGGATGATACTAGATCTCCACATCATAATCGGCCACATACTCTAGCCACCGACACTGGCGCAGATTCAACTCCTTCTGCGTGAACACGTACTTCAGGCTCTTATGATCAGTGAAGATCTTTCACTGAGCCCCATAAAGTAGATGCCTCCACAGCTTCAATGCATAAATCACCGCTGCAAACTCAAGGTCATGCGTAGGATAATTCCTCTCATGAGTCTTCAATTGCCTTGACCTATACGCAATCACTTTTCACCCCTGCATCAACACGCAACCCAGACCAACATGCGAAGCATCCACGTACACATCATACTCCACACCCTCAGTAGGTAGGGTCAGAACGGGAGCAGTGCACAATCTGTTCTTTAGCTCTAGGAAGGCTTCTTCGCACTTCTCGCTCCAAACAAAGGCTGCGTTCTTCTGAGTCAACCTGGTCAAAGGTGCAGCCAGGGTAGAGAAACCCTCCACAAACCTCCTGTAGTAGCCGGCCAACCCTAAGAAGCTTCTGATCTCCTTGGGCGTGCCCGTCCTGCTCCAATCCATCACTATTGCGATCTTTTCCGGGTCGACCGAGATCCCATCCTTGTTCACCACATGGCCCAGAAACGAGACCTGAGGCAACCAAAATTCGCACTTGCTCAGCTTGGCGAATAACTTGTGATTCCTCAACTCCGATAGAACCAAGCGCAGATGCTACTCATGCTCCTCAGCGCTGCGAGAATAGATCAACACATCATCGATGAAAACCACAACGAACTTGTCTAGAAAATCCTTGAACGCCCAGTTAATCATATCCATGAAGGCTGATGGTGCGTTGGTCAAACCAAACAACATCACCAAGAACTCAAAATATCCATGCCTCGATCTAAACGCAGTCCGTGGAATATCTGCCTCACGGATCTTGAGCTGATGATAGCCAGAATGAAGATCGATCTTGGAGAACACCATGCTACCGCGCAACTGATCAAATAAGTCATTGATCCTCGGCAGAGGGTACCTTTTCTTAATATTGACTTTTTTCAACTCCCTGTAGTCGATGCAAAGCCGCATCGACTCATCCTTCTTCTTTACAAACAAAATAGGAGCACCCCAAGGCGACGAACTCTGCCTGATAAATCCTTTTGCCAACAACTCATCCAACTGGACTCGCAACTCCTCTAACTCACGAGGGGCCATCCGGTACGGCGCCTTAGCAATAGGACGCGTACCCGGTTCCAAATCAATCACAAATTAAACATCCCGATCGGGAGGAAGACCAGGAAGGTCATCAAGAAAAACATCAGCGAAACCACAAACAACGGGAATCTCCTCCAAACGCGGTACACTAACAGCAGTCCCAACCACCGAGACTAAACTAGCAAAACAATCAGAAAGAAACAACTTCTGAGCACATACCGCAGAAATGACAAGAGAATCTTGGCACGAATCAGCATACACGCTTCCGGGCTGACCATTGTCCTTGATGAAGTCCAAGAGCTTCCCTTTGCACTGAATAACCGCATCATACTTAGACAGCAAGTCCATGCCCAGAATAACATCGAAGTCCTCCAGATCAATCATCTTCAAGTCTGTCTTCGCAAGAAAGTCTCCCAACAAAACAGGGCAATCTAGAATGCCCAAATCTGATAACACAGATTCACTAGAAGGGAACTTGACGCGGAAGGTATCACGAACTCGATCTAGAGTCAACCGATGTCGCTCCACAAAGGCTCTAGCCACAAATGAGTGGGTAGCACTGGAGTCGAACAGAACAAGCGCCCAGCGGTTCTTCACCTTAAATTTCCCTATAGGAGTATATACAACTAAGGAACTACCAAAATAAAACTATAACCATTCTAGTAAATAAAACTTTCAGGCTGGAAAAACAACTAACCTGAGATGACCTGAGTCGAAGCTTGAGCCTCCTCGGAAGAGATCACGTTCAGCTTTCCCTTACCCTTGTCCACACGTTGAGGCAGAGGTAATGCCTGAAGTGGAACTGCATGAAGAATAGGCTGGACCTTAGGACACCTTGTCTTGATATGACCCTTCTGCCCACACTGATAGCAGACTTTATCCTTGGACCAGCACTGGGCAGCATCATGCCCGGGTCGCTTGCAAATAGAACAGGAAACATCCCTCCTAGGAGCACCCTGAATAGCATGCACTTGCTCCTTCTTCTGAGTTGATGCCTTCTTGAAGCACCTCTCAACAGGGTGGTCTGACCGGCCACAGAAGCTACACGCCACCTTGCTCTTCTTTCCCGAAGCAGTACCGGGTACCTGGGGTTTCTTCTCCTCAACAGACTTCCTCTTGTCCTTCCTTATTTACTGGCCTCTGCTCTTTGCGGTCTCAATTGCCTCTACCTTCAGAGCAGCCTCCACTACCCCTGCATAAGTCTCTGATCCATATGCATTGGTCAACTGTTGAACCTCGCTCCTCAAGTCACCAAGAAACCGCTTGACTCGATCAGCCTCAACACTCACCAACCCAGGAGCAAACCGGCTCAACTTGCTGAATTCTATCTCATACTCACCGACCGTGAGTTGCCTTTGCTTCAGGTGGAGGAAGTCATTCATAAGACGTTCACGCTCGACCGAAGGCAAGAACTTCCTCAGCAGCATTTCCTTGAATACTTCCCAAAAGCATCCAGCTACCAAGCTCTCCTTTTCTCTAATCCACCAACTCTTAGCCAAACCCTTAAGCTGATAGGCGGCTATCATCACTCTCTAATCATCTGTAATACCGGAGTATAAGAACATCTCCTCCATGGAGATCAGCCAATCATCTATGACCATGAAATCTGCCTTCCCATCATAAGTAGGAGGGCTAAGTCTCTGAAACTGCGAGATAAATTCCATCTCTGCTAGCACCATCACTGGAGGTCTTAGGGGCGCAGGAGGAGGAGGAACAGCTAACCCCCCTGTAGGGCCTTGCACCCCCTTAGTCTGTCCTGCCACAACAGCCACCAGAGACAGGATCTTGGCCTGTATCTCCAACATCTGCCTGCTCAAGGAAACGCTACTCTACCGCAGGCTCTCGATCACCGCATCATACTGCGCTCCCGATGACTCACCCTCAGATAGGGGGGTCGATCTAGTCGAAGGGCGATCGTCATCCTAAAATCGTAACAACATTAGTCAGATCCTTGTACAACAGCTACAACTAACTACAAGTACAGACAATACATGCATAAATATGAACTTAAAGCTGCTAAACTTTCTATTGGAGTTTATTTTTACAAGAATTGATGTTATGCCTAACCTAGGATGGTTTACCACCACCTTTCTAACTCTTGTGCCTAGATCGGGAATGCATGAACTTATATTATTTTTGACTCAAAACTTATGTGTGTACATATGTCATCCTTCCAGTCTTTAGCTTGACACGTGCTTATGCAATGTTATGTTATGCATGTTTGTGCTATGCATTTTAAAAAGGCCCTAATGCATGTTATGAGTGGCATACACATGAAAATGTTATGCATCCCATACTACATAACATTCTCATACAACGAAAAGAAAATGAGCTAGTCGCAGTCATGTGGTGAGGTTATGCATCCCATACTACATAACCCTCACATGTTGCCCCTATGGTGGATCCATATACAAACACATATTATGCATCCCAAACTACATAATATGCCCCGTATACTTCATGTTATGTTATAAGTGTAGTGTTCGTGCTTTTGCCAAGACGTGATGATGACATATCGGTGTGTGAATGACATGATGCTAAACTACTAATGCAATCAAAAGGAAAGGTTGCCCGACTAACTTGTCAAGCAACCTACCTCTAATACCAACTGTCACGACCCGCATTTTCTCCAAATTTAAGAAGCATCAGAGTATGAGAAAACACGCATCGTGATGCCACGTCGAGCAGGGGAAAATTGTCAACGCTCAGGCGAACACACTCTAACTAGACTATGAAAATTCATAAGTTTAATGATTAGAAAATCAGTTATATTTTAAAGGCCGTATCCCTCGGCTCAGTGGATCATCTAGTCCACAATTTAAAAACTATACTTATACGCTGCGAAAAATACTTTATTCAGGTTTGACATCCTAAAAGAGTGCATAAGTGCCCCTAGAGGACAACTTATATTATGCAAGACCCTACATTTAATTTATACTATATATAGGAAAACGATCTTTTACGTTATTTGGAAAATAGTACTGAGTTTTATAAAACATGTTGATCATGAGATATACTTATAATAGTGTTTTTAGGTTTAAAGTAACTAGCAACCTAGCATAAATCATCCCAAGAGCAAGTAGACTATCTCCAGAAAAGGTAGCAGCAAAAAGATAACATATCTAGTATCAAGGTAAAACTACCAGTAGGCGCCAACAAACTGACACGAACCCACGAGAAAGTATGTATGTCTGTAAGAAAGCACAAAACTACCTCACAAGACCAAGGAACTGATCTCCACAGTACGAGAGACCACCAACAACAGCACAGCACAACTAGCCGCCTAATCGGCTACTAACCAGAACCTGAGGCATTCAAAGAAGAAAAGAATACCTCAGCAAGAAAAAACAAATAAGTTGGACGGAAATGTTTATCTAAATGATAAGCAAGAAGAGTTAGTAAACCGTAACAATCACCACTGTCCAAGACAAGACAAAATGGAAAAACACTGAGTGCGAGGAAACAGCAATAACCCTGCCCAACAATCCTGCAGTGTTTGCAAGGCTACCATGAGCCCAAATCGTTGCACTCTACAAAGGAAGAGACGTCTAATATCCTAAATTGTGAGAGATGGCAGTAGCAAAAAAAACAATGCGGATCCGGGTTGGAGGCAAACTCAGTCCCCCAACCACCATTTCCAAGAAATAAAGCTCAAGGGTCTACATGTGAAAGCACTAGGGACCTCCCACCAACTTGCCCAGCCCGTACCTGGAACAAGATAAAAGTGTGGCAACGGCTAAGTCACACAACTTCACCCATATTAAGAGCTTCAACCCACCACTACTAACCATAACCCACGATTCGGCCTTTAAAAAAAACATAGCCGACAAGGAACCTCAAAACCAAAGGAAATTCACTCGGGAGAGAAAATCAAGGTAAGGGAAAAGCGTTGAGATTGCTCAACACGGGCTGTGGCGTTGAGTGAGCTAACCCCACTCAACGCCAAAACAGCTATGGCGTTGAGTGGGGTTCACTCACTCAATGCCTAAACAGCTACGGTGTTGAGTGGGGTTCACTCACTCAACGCCTTCTGCAACACTAGCTGTGGCGTTGAGTGAGCTAACCTCACTCAATGCCAAAACAGCGACGGTGTTGAGACGGGTTCACTCACTAAACGCCTAAACAGCTATGGCGTTGAGTGAAGTTCACTCACTGAATGCCTTCTGCAACACTTGCTGTGGCGTTGACTGAGCTAACCTCACTCAACGCCAAAACAGCGACGATGTTAAGTGGGGTTCACTCACTCAACGCCTAAATAGCTATGGAGTTGAGTGAGGTTCACTCACTCAACGCCTTCTGCAACACTGGTGTGGCGTTGAGTGAGCTAACCTCACTCAATGCCAAAATAGCGACGGCGTTGAGTGAGGTTCACTCACTCAACGCCTAAACAGCTATGGTGTTGAGTGAGGTTCACTCACTCAATGCCTTCTGCAACACTGGCTGTGGCACTGAGTGAGCTAACCTCACTCAACGCTAAAACAGCGATGGAGTTGAGTGGGGTTCACTCACTCAACGCCTTAACACTTAGCCGCAAAAACTAACTGTGGCGTTGAGTGAGTCCACCTCTCTCAACGCCAAAACAGTTTTTGCGTTGAGTGAGGTCGACTCATTCAACGCCAAAATACTTAACCGCAAGAATGGGCTGCGGCATTGAGTGAGCCCGCCTCACTAAACGCCTAAACCGCCATGGCATTGAGTGAGGCCCACTCACTCAACGCCATCCGACATAACCGCGCGGATTCGCGGCGGCGTTGAGTGAGTCCGCCTCACTCAACGCATTGACAACCATGGCATTGAGTGAGGTCGACTGACTCAACGCCACAAGATAGAAAAGCTATGATTTAAAATCCTGCCCCCTTTTTAATACTCTAGGCCATTACATCTAGCCTAGAAACATCCTAATCATCCAGACTAAGGAAAGGAAAGGCTTCTGCTACATCCACTACTCAGGCAAGCATAAATCCATCCAAACCCGAGCCTAACCAAGACAATTTTTGTATAAAATAAACTAAAGCTTTTCTCGTCTACCCGGCTACAACTACTGCACAGAAAGGTTAACTCCAACACACCTTACTCTACTCCCAACCCGAGAACAAGGTAAATCAACAGCAGGAATAAAAATAGGAAGACAAGGCTGTTTGAGAAAAGAAACTAAACATGAAGTATTCAACAGGCTTGGTTATGATTTTCGAGAAAAGCTGGGCATTTTTGGCATGAGAAAATCTGGAAGGTTAACTAACAGCAAGGAACAAAATAAACAATAAAAGCTACATAGAAAGGGCAAGAGAACAACTTGCCTCGATTTCCAGTGAAGCTTGGTCGGCCTCCCTTACTCTCACTTGGCACCAGCAGCAACAACACCTAAACCAGAAATCTAGAGCTTTAATGGCGGAAACGGACAACCCAAGAAATTTTCGAGACCCCTAGAAACACCACGAAAATTGAATTTCTTACCGTAGGAATGAAGGTCTAGGCGAGAGCAATCCAAATCCGCTTTCGGAATCGAATTCCGTCCACAAACGCTCCCGGAATCGGTGTCCGAAGGTAGCGGTTCCGACGGTTTCTCTGTTTCGCGAACAGGCGCATGAGGGCGGGGGAAGAAAGTGAACAGGAGCGTTTTTTTATCTTAATTCTAAACTATCCTATATATAGAACCCTATTAATCTTAATTAGCTAATCAATTATTTAAGGTATAAAAAGATAAGGTACAACCGCCAAGCACTCGCACCCTTCCAAAATAATAATTAATATAATATTTATTAAATAGTATTATTTTTCATAAAATACAAAACGACGCGAAAACCGAACATCCTCGGAATTCGACGAAATTCGAACCATTGCTAAATTCTCATGCTACAAATACAACGGCGAAGTCGAAATTAACTTTCGACGAACAGAACTCGAGTTATTCCCACCCGAAGCCAAAACACAAGCATCACCCGAGAGGTCACACCGGGTCACCCAAAACGACTCGGCTTGCTAGGGAGATCTTGCCCATAGGCTACAAAATAGGCCACTCAGTTCTAAGGAGTTAAGACCACACTTCACAGATGACACAAGCCAAGAAAATGCATCGACGTAACGCCAAACGAGAATTAAATAATCGCAGAAAAATCGGGGGCATTACACAAGAGGCCAAGTTCAGTGGCATGTGAGGGATTAGTAAGGTATTGATATCTGCTCTCCAAGTCATTAAGGCAGTTCGGAAGGGTGCGGAGTTATTCTTCCCACTCATTGAGGTGGTGGAGCCGAAGGCCAGTGTAAGTGAGGTGTCGATTATATCGGAATACGCTGATGTGTTTCCAAGAGACCTTCTGGGGTTACCACCCCAAAGGGAAATCGACTTCGCTATCGAGCTGGTGCCAGGTGCGAAACCTGTGGCCCGCTCGCCTTATCGAGTAGCGCCAAAGGAGATGGCGGAACTAAAGGTTCAGTTGCAAGAATGTCTATAGCAAGGCTATATACGCCCAAGTCACTCGCCTTGGTGCGCGCCAGTTCTCTTTGTCAAAAAGAAGGACGGCAGCTTGCGTCTATGCATTGATTATAGAGAACTGAACAAACTAACAGAAAAGAACAAGTATCCAATTCCACGGATCAACGACTTCTTTGATTAGTTAGTTGGCTCGACTGTATACTCCAAGTAGGATTTGAAGTCAGGCTACTATCAGTTGAGAGTTCGTGAAAGTGACATACCCAAAACAGCGTTTGGAACACGCTATGGTCACTATGAGTTCACGGTAATGTCGTTTGGGCTGTCTAATTCGCCATCGGTATTCATGGACTTGATGCATCGAACATTTAGGGAATACTTGGACCTCTTTGTGATCGTCTTTATTGACGATATCCTCGTATATTCCCAATCCGAAGAAGATCATGCAAATCACTTGTGGATGGTGTTGCACACTCTGAGGAAGAATAAGCTCTACGCCAAGTTCTCTAAGTGTGAGTTTTGGCAGTCGTCAGTGGCTTTCCTTGGCAATGTGGTTAGTGGAGAGGGCATTGCGGTGGATCCTTCCAAGATAGTTGTTATACGGGAGTGGCCTGTTATCTCTTAAGTAGCAGAAGTCAGGAGTTTTCTTGGGCTTGCGGGCTACTACAGGCGCTTCGTAGAGAATTTCTCTAGAATAGCTTTGCCTCTCACCACACTGACGAGAAAGGATCAGAAGTTCATTTGGACGCCGGAGTGCGCTCGAGCGTTTGAAGAGTTAAAGAGTCGATTGACCGCGGCGCCAATCTTAACATCGACATGTGGTCAAGACGGCTTTGAGGTCTATAGTGATGCATCAGGGAGAGACTTAGGCTGCATTCTTTTGTAATTCGGAAAAGTGATAGCTTATGGCTCTCGCCAGTTGAAGATGCATGAACGGAATTACCCTGTCCATGATTTGGAATTGGCAGCGTTAATATTTGCACTCAAACTGTGGCGTCATTATTTATATGGCGTGAAAGTGGATATATTCACGGACCATAAGAGCCTGAAATATCTGTTGGATCAGAAAGATATTAATATGCGACAGAGAAGGTGGATGGAGTTTCTTGGTGACTACACCTTCCAGATTCATTATACTCCCGGTAAAGGGAATGTAGTCACGGATGCCCTGAGTCGTCAGACTCTAGCAAGGGCAAGTTGGCTTTTAAGGCATGATGAAAGCCTAATTCGAGAACTGGAGGCATTAAATATTTCTTGTGTTGAAAGGAATGCCACTGCAGATGCGTGCTTAAACTGGACGGAGGTACAGTGTGACCTGGCGGACAGAGTTCGGCAAGCAACAGAACTTGATGAAAGTCTACAACGCTATGCAGCGGAAAGTGCGGACTCTAGATTTTCGTTTAATGACGGTCTTTTTTTGGAAGGACGGTCGTCTGTGTGTCCCAAGTAAGGGTAAGCTTCGTCAAGAGGTGATGTATGAAGGCCACTTCACCAAATATTCAGTTCACCCTGGGAGCACGAAGATGTATAAAGATATGAAGAAGCTGTTCTGGTGGCCTGGAATGAAGAAGGACATAGCACACTATGTCGCTAAGTGTCAAACGTGTGCTTTGGTAAAGGCTGAATGCCAAAAACAGAGTGGTTTACTAAAGTCGTTACCTATTCCTAAATGGAAATTTGACGATATTTCCATGAATTTTGTGCATGGATTGCCGAGATCACAACGTGGAAATGATGCGGTATGGGTGATTGTGGACCAGTTAACCAAGGTGTCACACTTCATCCCGAACCGTAAGGACGATTCAGTTGAGAAGTTGGCAAAGATGTACGTGGATTCTATTGTACGATTGCACGGTGTGCCCCGTAGCATCGTTAGTGATCGAGATGGGCGTTTCACTTCGGGTGACTGGAGATTATTCCACGAACTATTGGGTACAAAATTACATTTCAGCACGGCCTTCCACCCTCAAATGGATGGTCAGACCGAGAGGACCAACAGGACATTGGAGGATATACTCTGAATGTGTGCGCTGGATTTCGGGAAGAATTGGGAAGATCATCTCGGTATGGTTGAGTTCGCCTAAACCAACAGCTACCAAGCAAGTATCAAGATGGTGCCCTTTGAGGCTTTATACGGTAGAAAATATCGTACACCTTTGGCTTGGGCGGAGACTGGCAAAACGAAGTTGTATCGGCAAAAAGAGTTAGATGATGCCAACTCAATTATACGGTTGATACGTGAAAGACTGATGGTGGCTCAAGACAGGCAAACTAAGTATTACAATGTCAAGCACCGAAACATGGAGCTTGCGGTGGGCGATTGGGTATACTTGAAAATCAAACCATTCAAAGGTGTGTCCAGGATACGGCGTCTGAATAAGTTGAGCCCGATGTATCTGGGACCGTTTGAAGTGGTCGAGCGTATTGGTGAAGCTGCCTATTGGTTAGCACTTTCGCAAGAGCTGAGCGGTTTACATGATGTGTTTCATGTCTCGGTGTTGCGGAAGGTGCTAAGAGAGCCAGTCAAAGTGGTTGTTGCAGATCAAGTATCGGTCGACAGTGGGCTAACGACGAAAGTTAGGCCTATTTGAATCGAGGATCGTGCCGAAAAGCAGTTGCGGAACAAGATGATTGGGATGGTCAAAGTCCGGTGGGACAATTGTGGCCGTGAGGAGCTAACATGAAAACGAGAGCAGACCATGCGAGCTGAGTTTCCCGAGCTTTTTGTGTAAATTGTTGACCGTGTACGTTCTGTTGTAACAAAACTGTTAGTGGCATAGCATTGTAATGTTTGTTCCCTTACTGTGTCCAAATTTCGGGACGAAATTTATTTTAAGGGGGGAGGATTGTAACACCCCAAAAATTCCTAAGTCCCAAAATGAGTCAGGCTGGGTGATACGGCCTATGATACGGGCGTGTCCCAGGGTGTGTCCAGTGCACATGGCCTGGGACACGGGCGTGTCCCAGGGGGTGTTCTGCTCGGGTGAATACCTGGGTGGCGTTGAGTGGCGTTGAGTAGAATGATATTGAGTGGCGTTGAGTCGAATGGCATTGAGTGTGGAACACGGTGTAAAACCCCCCTCCCGGAACACAATACACGGCACGAGAGGGGTCTTATGCCCAGAACAGCCGCCTTGCGGTAACACTAGCACTCAGGCTAGCCTGTACCACAAGACGCCTATTCTGCCGGCTACCAACAATATCAACAGATAAATGCCAACCCAACCATAATAATATGAAAGTCAAATCCACACCAAGCATATGTCCATAATATCATAAATAAAGAAGCTACAACAAGCTTCTAATATCAGAGTACGTAAACAGAATCGCCTTGAAGGGCTACAACAAAATCTCTCTCTCACTCACATCGGTAATCGACGGTAGCGACGGTACCGTCCCTTCAGGCCCTGTCACCCTGGCCTGGCTGTCCGTCTGCATAGCCTGCTGCTCCACCTGCGGGGTTTCCTCCTAAAAAGGAAGAAGTAGCAACCGTTAGTCAAAAAGACTAAGTGGTTTCACATCCGCTCCAGCGGCGACTCCTCGGCACCGGGCAGAGAAAGGAACAGGTACAATATATAAATAACAGAAGTACAACAGGTGAAGTGAGTATACATATTATAAGCAGCAACATCAGCAGTGTATAATAAACAAGCTCTTATTTCAAATCTACGAACTACAGCAGCAAGAGAGTATATAACTAGAACAGTAAGTAACTCAACTTATATAGATGTCCATACAAGCATATAAGTTGAGGGTCGTTCAGCAGAAAGTAACTCATCGTATATGAGTGCCCATACAAACTTATATGATGAGGGTCTTGTGTATATAATGAAGTGCGATGCTATGTATGCAATGCAATGACACACCCATGCTCAAGCACATGCAACCGCTATGTCGATACAGACTTATAGTTCCCACTATTCGAGCAGGTAGCTAACCTCTCAGGCATCAACCGTCGTGGCCAAACGGTGACAGTGGAGCGGGCATCTCCACTACTAGGCTGGTCTCCACACTACCTGGCCTAGGCCTCCGTACGCCTCAACGCTAAGAATACAACAACGGAGCTCACATGCGTACTACGGCTCAGCGGGTTCTCTCGGGCAAATATGCACCAAGATCCTAGCCCCTGACTGGCCTATTGTATGACACGGAAGGAGCCTCGGAAATGAGCACGAGGACCAAGCCCAACCGTTCACTTGGCACGGAAGGAGCCTCGGGACGTGAACACCGAGGACCAAGCCCAACCGTCCAAGGTCTATCTGTCAACTCCCATCGATGTGACGATTGGCGAGCCCGTAGACCTGCCACACTATCCTTAACCCAGGATTACGACACCGCGTGTCGACTCACACCACATGCAATTCCACAATTCCGTGGCATGGAAGGAGCCTCGGAGAAATCACGAGGACCAAGCCCAACCATCCATCAAATATGGAAGGAGCCTCGGGACGTGAACACCGAGGACCAAGCCCAACCGTTCAATTTTATCCAACTCAACCTCATTCCCATTCGTGACGATCAACACCGCACTTGTTAACTTCCACAATGCAACCCGTGGGGAGACGACACTCTAAGCATTGGACGATCCATTCCCTTCCATCAATCCATTATACATCCTGGCCGTAGTTCTAATCATTTACAAATCCTTCCAAATGAATTCGACATTTTATAGACAATGCGCATAATGGAGATCTACCAAATATAACAAGCCTTTCATTCACTTAGGCTTGATTCACATCTCGGCATAGGGATTCAAGTCCGCAAACATCAATCTTCACGCTACCTCGGTGATTAACACAAAAGAATTCACCCAACCTCGAGATGAATTGCAGCATCTATTCCATCGAATCCAAGTTCATATTATAATCACCTAGAATTGTATGTAATCTGGTCAGCCACTTTGACTGAGGATTCCCGTGGCTACAGGTATCGCCAGAAAACGTGCCACCACTCGTTGGAAAGGTAATTTCAAGGGCTACAACTTTTGTGTTTAGTCAAAAGCCTAGATCTGGTCACATCATACCAGAAATGCAACTCGAAGTCTGCTGCGTACAAGATACAGAATTCCTGGGCATCAACTTCCAACCGCAGCAGATTCAAACGGACTTTCCCGTGGCTACAGGTATCGCATGGAAACGTGCAACCACTCGTTGGAAAGGTAATTTCAAGGGATACAACTTTCGTGTTTAGTTGAAAGCCCAGATCCGCCCTCTTCTTGCTTAAAAATAGCCAAGAAGGTCGCTGCGTGCAGAATACAGATTCTGCACGCATCTTGAAGCGAAGTGAACGGCATCCGTTCATCTTCCTCCTCAAGCAATTTTTCCCCAAATCGCAGCCAGAAGTTCCTCCACCCTTATTCTCCCTCTTGAGGCCATTTCCTCTTCACGTGACCATCCCTATCATCACTTTGAAGCGAGGGGAGGTTGAAAACGACTAAGCTTTAGAGCACAAGCTCTAGCATGGCCTTCCTAGAAAGCTTCATCTTACAAATCAAGACTCGTTTGAGTCGATGTCTCGCCTAAGAATAACTATAGATCTAGCACCAAGGGAGAGGGGAGGAAACTCACATTATTTCCAGTGTTTCCTCCGTTGCCGGCCATGGATCGCGTTATTCTCCGTGGCGGCATCCTTGGCTTCGTTAGCGGTGTTCTTCCACGGAAACGGCGGAGCTTTTCCTCCAGAATCCGGCTCCAGCGACCCCCGATATCTCCTCTTCCGCTCCCGTTGGTTTGCACGGTGACGGCTCGGCAAGAACAATCGGGTGCGATGACTAGGGTTTGGTTTACTCCCTTTTTATATTACATATTAGGCTAAATCCCTTCCGCCACGTGTCACTCTCTAATTGGACCGCCCAAATTAGGTTTCAATTGAAGTGACCGGTCCAAGGATCATTCAGCACGAATCCCGAAGTCCGGTTCAGTCCGCCTGTACAAGCCGGTGAATCTGCCTGGGCGAAGAAAACGCCCAAGTAAAATTCGGTGGAAATCAGTCATCATTCTCGCCGATCGGCGAGAATCGTCAGGTCATTCTCGACGATCGGTGAGAACCGTCAGGTCATTCTCGACGAATTCATCGGGAATCAACAATGATTCCCGACGATTTTCCCTTAGCCTTTTCACCCGACATCCTGCGTTGATTGCGTTGAGTATTCTCAGCGATACTCGACGATCGGTGGGTATAACAGGGGATTCTCGACGATCGGCGAGAATCGCCGAGCATACTCGCCGAATTTCCCTTAGTCTACTTACAGCTCTGTGTCCGGCGGGTATCGACCACCGATACCCGTCGAATCGGCGAGAATCAGTCCTCCATTCTCGACGATCGACGAGCATCAACCTCCATTCTCGACGACTTTTACTTAGCCGAGTTCCCTCATCTCGGCTACTGGTTGGGGTAACCTTGAACCCAACCCTACACTTATTCTATGCACCTGACACCTCGCGTCGGTGCACCCCGAGCCCGAGTTAAGTCTCTTGACTCAGAACACGTGCGAGGGGCCTAGTGCGAATTGGGACGTTACAAATCCTATAAACAAAATAAAAAGATTTCGTCCCCGAAATCAGGCTGAGGTCGTGGGGAGTAAAGCATGCAGAAAGAAAAATATGTTTTTAAATAAAGTTACCTGAAGCAAATAACTCCGGGTAGCGTCTTTGCATCAAATCCATTGTCTCCCATGTGAATTCCTCCTTCCCATGATTAGACCATAGCACTTTTACCAAGGGGACACTTTTGCGGCGCAAGGTTCTTATCTCATTATCAACGATCCGCACCGGCTCCAATCGCACAGATCTGTCAGACGCCACAGTACCATCAGTTGTGGGAATGTATTGTTCGGGCCGCAACAGCGCCTTCCGAAGCGACAATACATGGAACACATCGTGGAGATTCTCTAGCTCGGGCGGTAGCTCCAACCGGTAGGCCAAAGGGCCAACCCTTTCTAATATGACATAGGGCCCAACATACCGTGGACTGAGCTTCTTCACTCCTCGCACTCGTGACACTCCATGCATCGGCCGAATTTTTAAAAACCAAGTATAGAAGCATAATTGGGTCCTTGCTCTACCTTACGGCCAGTAGACCGGACATAATGTTTTCTACATGCATGTGCCGAATTTTTAAAAACACCTTATCACCATGCATCGGCCTTGCGTTGTAATACTTCGCCTGCCGGCTTTGAGCCTCCAACATGCGATCCCTTATTAGCCTAACCACCGCATAAGTGTCATCTATGTACTCAATTCCCAAAGTCTTCGGGTCTTTATCTTGCACCCAAGACAAGGGGGTCCTACACCTCCTTCCACATAGGGCTTCATGGGGAGCCATGCCAATACTAGCTTGATGGCTATTGTTATAGGAGAATTCCACCAAGGGCAAGACTCTTTCCCACGGCTCTCCCCTATCTATCACACACAACCTCAACAGATCTTCCAATGTTCGGATGGTCCGCTCAGACTGTCCGTCCGTCTGAGGATGAAATGCGGTACTGAAGGTAAGACGTGAGCCCAAATACGTCTGTACCGCCTTCCATTCCTTGGAGGTGAAACGACCATCACGATCCGAAACTATCGTCTTAGGTACATCGTGATATCGTACAAATTGTTCCACAAACAGGCGTACCAAGACATCCACGTGAGCCTCCTTCTTCATAGGAATGAACCGGGCAACCTTCGTCAGGCGATCAACGATCACCCAAACTGAATCATTCCCTAAGCGGGAGCGAGGTAGCCCATGTACGAAGTCCATGGATATATCCTCGAACTTCCATTCGGGGATTGGCAATGACTGCAACAGGCCACCAGGGCTCCTACATTCCGCCTTCACTCTTTGGCAGGCTTCACAATACGTGACAAAGTACCGGACATCTTTCTTCATCCCTGGACAACACATCGTCTTTCGTAAGTCGGCGTACATCTTTGAAATTCCTGGGTGCACGGAATATTGAGAGCAATGTGCTTCTCTCATAATATCCTCCCGGATTCTTCCACCTTTGGGAATGTAGAGTAGGCCGCGAAAGTAAACGAGGCCGTCCTTTAGTGTGTATTCGTCGGTAGTCCCGTCTTCAATTAACTTTATTGCCGGGGCCAAAGCCACATCTAATCCTTGCTCCACTCGGATCCGGTCCCGGATATTACAAACTATGCTCATGCTGGACAGGTACTCTGTATATTCCGAAGAATCCTTAAATATTAAGGTGATGTCCATCTCCTCGATCATCCGTGCCAACTCCATGCTCATCAATCGAGATTCTGGGCTCGAGCCGGGTACTTTCCTACTCAACGCATCGGCTACCGGGTTTGCTTTTCCGGGGTGGTAGTTCAAGGTGAACTCATAGTAGCATAGGAACGCTAACCACCGCCGTTGTCTTAAGTTCAATTCCTTCTGGGTATGAACGTACTTCAAATTTTTATGATCCGAGAAGATTTCGCAGTGGACGCCGTATAGATAATGCCTCCATACCTTCAAGGCGAACACCACCGCTCCTAGCTCCAAATCATGCACCGGGTAATTGATTTCATGCTTCTTCAATTGTCTTGAAGCATAAGCAATTACGTGCCCGTACTGCATCAACACCGCTCCCAACCCCTGATAAGACGCATCCGTATAGACTTGAAATCCTTCCTTCCCAGACGGAAGGACAAGGATGGGGGCGGAGGTAAGTCAATCCTTCAATTCCTGGAATGCCGCTTCACACTAGGGTGTCCACTCAAATAGCACTCCTTTCTTTGTCAAGGAAGTAAGTGGGAGGGCAATCTTGGAGAATCCTTTTACGAACTTGCGGTAGTATCCGGCAAGTCCAAGAAAACTCCTCACATCGGCCGCCGACTTCAAAGGTGACCACCCCTTCACAGCGCGCACCTTGGCTGGATCCACAGCTAGTCCTGCCCCACTGATTACATGGCCCAAGAAAGCAACCTCCTTAAGCCAGAATTCACACTTGCTAAACTTGGCGAACAGGGCGTGCTCCTTTAGCTTCTCTAGAACTAAGGCCAAATATCTGGCATGCTCTTCCTCCGTCTTCGAGTAGACTAGGATGTCGTCAATGAACACAATGACGAAGACATCTAAATAGGCCTCAAACACTTTATTCATCAAGCTCATGAAAGCCGATGGGGCGTTTGTGAGTCTAAACGGCATCACTGTGAACTCATATAAGCCGTACCTTGAGCTGAAAGCCGTTTTCTGTATATCATCCTCCTGTATTCTCAATTGGTAATACCCCGAGCGCAAGTCTAACTTGGAGAACCAATGCGCTCCCACCAGTTGGTCGAACAACTCATTGATCCGAGGTAACGGGTAGGTGTTCCGTACTGTCAGTCGGTTAAGTTCCCGATAGTCTATACATAAATACAGGGTTCCATCCTTCTTCTTGACGAATAGAACAGGGGCTCCCCAAGGCGACGAGCTGGGGCGAACAAACCCTGATTCTACCAACTCCTGCAATTGCACTCTAAACTCCGCAAGTTCTTTTGGGGCCATCCGATAAGGGGTCCTGGAGACAGGCTTAGCTCCTGGTACAAGCTTAATTTGAAAATCCACTTCTCTATGCGGGGGTAACCCTGGCAGTTTCTCGGGAAATACCTCAGGGAAATCTCGTGCTACCCGCACATCCTTCACCTCTAACTTCATCTCCTTTAGTTCGAATCGTATCATGTAGACTTCATCCCCTCTCATATGAGCTTTCAAGGTCTGGATTGAGGATAACAAGATTCGTGGTGCGAAATTTATACCTTGGAAGACTACATCAGTATCCCCATGTCTCAAATAGATACGCTTCTCCGCACAGTCGATTCTCGCATGGTGCCAATCTAGCCACGCCATACCCAGGATGAGTTTGAACTCTGGTATTCTCAAAATTGTGGTATGGGTATCAAAGGTCTTTCCCCCAATGGCTATCTCTAACTCACACTTTGCAGTTGCCGTCATCTCAGATCCATCTGGGAGGCATACTCTTCGAGCAATACCAGTGAAATATTGCACTCCGCGTATATCTTTGATGAAGTCTTCAGACACGAATGAATGTGAGGCACCCGTATCAAATAACGTATGTGGCGGTTTCCCGCCGACCATCACGGTGCCTAAGTGTCATTAATAATACTCAAGCTAGATGTTTAGTATATCTCAAGCAACTAGAGGATATTAATGAAAGCAAAATGACCAATTCGAATCGTACCTGCAATCATCTCTTGAGGGTTCCGCTCTTGAGTCATGTCCAGGGCTTACATCTGATCTCGAGCGGGTCCGAGGTTTCTTCCTCGTGGTCCTCGTCCTCGACCACACACATATCTCCGCCCCCGAGGGGCTGCTGGAGGGAAAGCAAGAGGCGCATCACCAAACAGTTGTGGGCAGTAGCGTCGAATGTGGCCCGGTTGGTTGCATTCGAAGCACACCCGTTCCTGCCTTCCGCAGTGTTGCTGAAACCGTGGAGGTGGAGGTAATGCTGGCGGTTGTGGAACCGGGCGCTCCTCACCAAAGTTCTGGGGAAAACGCCCGCCACCCCTCCGATATCCTCTTCCTCTTTTATTGTCAAACCTCCTTCTGTTGCTGGGGTCGGCTTCCATCACGCCCTCTACTGGCCTCTTACCACTTCCCAAGTGGTCCGCTTCCAATCTCTTCTCCATATCAATAATCTCCGCCAGACTAGAGTTCGCTATAAACAAAAGGGCTTGCCTTAGGGGGTCTCGCAAGCCTTTGTAGAATCTTTTGGCATACCCTCTATCATCGAGCTCATAGGAGTCAGCGAATCTAGCCAGGTGCTGAAACTCCTGTTGGTACTCCGTCACCGACATGGACCCTTGCTTAAGTTGCAAAAATCTCTCTTCCAGGCCATCCCGAGCGGCCGAGGGGATGAAATGCTCTAAGAAGGCTTCGGAGAATTCGCTCCAACTAATGTCCGTGTACACTCTTCCACGAAAAGTGGAGCCCATGAGGGACTTCCACCACCTTTTGGCGTGCAGCTCTAAGAGTGTCACCACAAGGGTCACCGCCATGTTGTTTGGACATCTTATTCCTGCCAACAACTCTTGTATAGTGTCGAGCCACTCTTCCGTACGCACTGCCGACTCTGTCCCAACATAAGCGGGAGGGGAGAGAGCTCGAAAAATGCCTAACCAACTAGATCCCGGACCCTGTTGTTGTACAGGTGTCTGCTGAGATTGGGACCTAAAGGCGTCCAGAATAGCTGTGAGCGTCTGCCCCAGCTCTGATTGTTGGAATTGTGTAGGTACAGACGGGGCGGGGGTGCCCCTTACTGGCTCAACAAGTGCTGGGATCAACACATAAGGTACAAACTTAGGGTTAGGTTGGCTAATCTAAGGTTAAAGACGGACAACTTAGTGTGAATTATATATGGGCACACCACTGCTTCCGCTAAGTCAGCTTGTCCCCAAACTGACCAATCAAACGGGGGTGGTACCATTGTTAAGTGACTTTCGCCTTGGAGGATCGTAGCAAGCTGATACCATTTGTAAAACCCCCCCTCCCGGAACACAAGACACGGCACGAGAGGGGTCTTATGCCCAGAACAGCCGCCTTGCGGTAACACTAGCACTCAGGCTAGCCTGTACCACAAGACGCCTATTCTACCGGCTACCAACAATATCAACAGATAAATGCCAACCCAACCATAATAATATGAAAGTCAAATCCACACCAAGCATATGTCCATAATATCATAAATAAAGAAGCTACAACAAGCTTCTAATATCAGAGTACGTAAACAGAATCGCCCTGAAGGGCTACAACAAAATCTCTCTCACTCACATCGGTAACCGACGGTAGCGACGGTACCGTCCCTTCAGGCCCTGTCACCCTGGCCTGGCTATCCTTCTGCATAGCCTGCTGCTCCACCTGTGGGGTTTCCTCCTAAAAAGGAAGACGTAGCAACCGTTAGTCAAAAAGACTAAGTGGTTTCACATCCGCTCCCCCGGCGACTCCTCGGCACCGGGTGGAGAAAGGAACAGGTACAATATATAAATAACAGAAGTACAACAGGTGAAGTGAGTATACATATTATAAGCAGCAACATCAGCAGTGTATAATAAACAAGCTCTTATTTCAAATCTACGAACTACAGCAGCAAGAGAGTATATAACTAGAACAGTAAGTAACTCAACTTATATGGATGCCCATACAAGCATATAAGTTGAGGGTCATTCAGCAGAAAGTAACTCATCGTATAGGAGTCCCCATACAAACTTATACGATGAGGGTCTTGTGTATATAATGAAGTGTGATGCTATGTATGCAATGCAATGACACACCCATGCTCAAGCACATGCAACCGCTATGTCGACACAGACTTATAGTTCCCACTATTCGAGCAGGTAGCTAACCTCTCAGGCATCAACCGTCGTGGCCAAACGGTGACAGTGGAGCGGGCATCTCCACTACTAGGCTGGTCTCCACACTACCTGGCCTAGGCCTCCGTACGCCTCAACGCTAAGAACACAACAGCGGAGCTCACATGCGTACTACGGCTCAGCGGGTTCTCTCGGGCAAATATGCACCAAGATCCTAGCCCCTGACTGGCCTATGGTATGACATGGAAGGAGCCTCAGAAATGAGCACGAGGACCAAGCCCAACCGTTCACTTGGCACGGAAGGAGCCTCGGGACGTGAACACCGAGGACCAAGCCCAACCGTCCAAGGTCTATCTGTCAACTCCCATCGGTGTGATGATTGGCGAGCCCGTAGACCTGCCACACTATCCTTAACCCAGGATTACGACACCGCGTGTCGACTCACACCACATGCAATTCCACAATTCCGTGGCATGGAAGGAGCCTCACAGAAAGCACGAGGACCAAGCCCAACCATCCATCAAATATGGAAGGAGCCTCGGGACGTGAACACCGAGGACCAAGCCCAACCGTTCAAATTTTATCCAACTCAACCTCATTCCCATTCGTGACGATCAACACCGCACTTGTTAACTTCCACAATGCAACCCATGGGGAGACGACACTCTAAGCATTGGACTATCCATTCCCTTCCATCAATCCATTATACATCCTGGCCGTAGTTCTAATCATTTACAAATCCTTCCAAATGAATTCGACATTTTATAGACAATGCGCATAATGGAGATCTACCAAATATAACAAGCCTTTCATTCACTTAGGCTTGATTCACATCTCGGCATAGGGATTCAAGTCCTCAAACATCAATCTTCACGCTACCTCGGTGATGAACACAAAAGAATTCACCCAACCTCGAGATGAATTGTAGCATCTATTCCATCGAATCCAAGTTCATATTATAATCACCTAGAATTGTATGTAATCTAGTCAGCCACTTTGACTGAGGATTCTCGTGGCTACAGGTATCGCCAGAAAACGTGCCACCACTCATTGGAAAGGTAATTTCAAGGGCTACAACTTTCGTGTTTAGTAGAAAGCCTAGATCTGGTCACATCATACCAGAAATGCAACTCGAAGTCTGCTACGTACAGGATACAGAATTCCTGGGCATTAACTTCCAACCTCAGCAGATTCAAACGGACTTTCCCGTGGCTACAGGTATCGCATGGAAACGTGCAACCACTCGTTGGAAAGGTAATTTCAAGGGCTACAACTTTCGTGTTTAGTTGAAAGCCCAGATCCGCCCCCTTCTTGCTTAAAAATAGCCAAGAAGGTCGCTGCGTGCAGAATACAGATTCTGCACGCATCTTGAAGCGAAGTGAATGGCATCCGTTCATCTTCCTCCTCAAGCAATTTTTCCCCAAATCACAGCCAGAAGTTCCTCCACCCTTATTCTCCCTCTTGAGGCCATTTCCTCTTCACGTGACCACCCCTATCATCACTTTGAAGCGAGGGGAGGTTGAAGACGACTAAGCTTTAGAGCACAAGCTCTAGCATGGCCTTCCTAGAAAGCTTCATCTTACAAATCAAGACTCGTTTGAGTCGATGTCTCACCTAAGAATAACTATAGATCTAGCACCAAGGGAGAGGGGAGGAAACTCACATTATTTCCAGCGTTTCCTCCGTTGCCGTCCATGGATCGCGTTATTCTCCATGGCGGCATCCTTGGCTTCGTTAGCGGTGTTCTTCCATGGAAACGGCGGAGCTTTTCCTCCAGAATCCGGCTCCGGCGACCCCCGAAATCTCCTCTTCTGCTCCCGTTGGTTTGCACGGTGACGGCTCGGCAAGAACAATCGGGTGCGATGACTAGGGTTTGGTTTACTCCCTTTTTATATTACATATTAGGCTAAATCCCTTCCGCCACGTGTCACTCTCTAATTGGACCGCCCAAATTAGGTTTCAATTGAAGTGACCGGTCCAAGGATCATTCAGCACGAATCCCGAAGTCCGGTTCAGTCCGCCTGTACAAGCCGGCGAATCTGCCTGGGCGAAGAAAACGCCCAAGTAAAATTCGGTGGAAATCAGTCGTCATTCTCGCCGATCGGCGAGAATCGTCAGGTCATTCTCGACGATCGGTGAGAACCGTCAGGTCATTCTCGACGAATTCGTCGGGAATCAACAATGATTCCCGACGA
Source organism: Platanthera zijinensis (assembly GCA_039513925.1). Taxonomy (NCBI): domain Eukaryota; kingdom Viridiplantae; phylum Streptophyta; class Magnoliopsida; order Asparagales; family Orchidaceae; genus Platanthera; species Platanthera zijinensis. The sequence continues at coordinate 94,316,780 of CM077084.1, read as the reverse complement.
TTTTCCCTTAGCCTTTTCACCCGACATCCTGCGTTGATTGCGTTGAGTATTCTCAGCGATACTCGACGATCGGTGGGTATAACAGGGGATTCTCGACAATCGGCGAGAATCACCGAGCATTCTCGCCGAATATCCCTTAGTCTACTTGCAGCTCTGTGTCCGGCGGGTATCGACCACCGATACCCGTCGAATCGGCGAGAATCAGTCCTCCATTCTCGACGATCGACGAGCATCAACCTCCATTCTCGATGACTTTTACTTAGCCGAGTTCCCTCATCTCGGCTACTGGTTGGGGTAACCTTGAACCCAACCCTACACTTATTCTATGCACCTGACACCTCGCGTCGGTGCACCCCGAGCCCGAGTTAAGTCTCTTGACTCAGAACACGTGCGAGGGGCCTAGTGCGAATTGGGACGTTACACACGGCATGTGACACGGGCGTGTCACAGGGGAATGTTTGGCACATGGCTAAGGACACAAGCGTGTTCCTTAGCCGTGTCCTTCTCGGGTGATCTGGTCTTGTGTTGAAAGTGTGACATGTCTAGTCAAACGGCCATGTGCTTTCTAACACGTGCGTGTTAGGGGTTTGACACGGGCGTGTCTAAACCCATGTCCTAGACTGGGTGAGTCGGTTCTGTAGCCGCTTCAGGAACACGGCCTGTGACACAGGCGTGTCACAACCCATGTTCAGTCCAGGAAATCAGTTTAAGTGCTGATCTGATCCGTTCATTTTCTTTAACCAAGATCCAATGGTCTAGGCTCATCCCTGGGGTGATAAGGCCGGCCTTGAGAAGGAGGAAACTAATGTTTGAGTTGTGTCTTGCTTTTTCTTAAGTAAGAGAGAAAGGAGAGCTTGAGGAGGAAGAAGAAGAGGAAGCCGGCTGTCGGTGGTGCTACGGTGGTTCAAATCGCGAGCCGAGTTCGGATTTGCGAAGGCAAGGCTGCTGCGAGGACGTTCATCCATTTGCTTTTCTCCCCATGGCTCTGAAGTGTCTTCCAAGGATAACGATTCCCTTCTTGGACAAGTGAAGTCCTTCTTTCCTGCATTTTCATAGGAATCCTCTACCAAAAGATGGATGGCGAAGAGATACCCTTGAGATTGGTGGTTCATCCCTTGTTGTAGTGCATTAGAACCGGAAGTGTGAGTACGGTTAGGCATGCTGTGTGAAGCCCATCCGGACATGTTGGTCTGGGTTGGTGATGCTTGTTTGCACATCGGAGAAGACTCCGTGATTATTACTAGTATGCATGAATCTGTGATGGATGCATATGGCTTGGTGCCACTAGAAGTACTGGAGGAAGTCCAGGAAATTATGAGAGTTGGGTTCAACTCTTGTGGCTATGAGTGTCATGTGGTATAAAGGGCTTAGTGCCAAACAGGAAAGGTGAAACCGACCCGCGCCTGTAAGTTGACCATGAGTACTTCGGTATTCCTTTGTGGCAAGGTGATTTGAGCAATGGGGGGTGGCTGATCTTTACCTGCGTTATGCCAGCTGTACAAGAGAGCGTCAAGGCATTGGGCTTTCGTCAGGGGCATAATGAGAGTCTTTGGCCTGGGAGCCATAAAGACTAGAAGTGCTCAAGTTTGACCGTCATGTATGGGACCTCTGAACGGTGGTGGGATCTGGTGTTTCTGGTATACCTAAATGTGCCCTGAGTGCACGGAATATCGGGTCGTCGTGCCGGCATTTGTGATATGTATTGCCTTGGTGGCTGAAAATATATATGTGTATGGTGTAAATTGCTATGCAGGGAAGGAATTCCGCTGCCCCGTGCCAGGGGCAGGGTCGTTATAATTGGTCAGCTAAATGCTGACCGTTGCCTTGTTTGTCACCGATTGGTGGATTGGTTCTTGCAGGTGAGATGGTGCTGGTCCAAGCGGGACTTAGTGGGCTGAAGCCCAAGCTGTATTGCTGCCCTAGAAGGCCTTGTTTTGCTTAGTCTTGTTCATGTGTGGTCGTCCTGCATGCCGATGTTTGTAAACCACACCTTATGTTCAGAGAAACTTGTAAATGCCATAAGGTTGTGTACCTGTTGTGCATGGTTATATACATTCCTATTTTGTTATAGAAGTGGACAATTCCTGTATTATTGAGTTCATGTTTTCAACCCTAAAGCTTCCGCTAGAATGCTCTGTGTTAGGGTGTGGTGATTCGTGGTATTATTTCGTGACGTATCCGCTTGTTTGTGGAATAGGGTGTGGGGCCCTGGTCGGACCCTCTATTATATCCTACGTGATGATTAGAGGTGTTACATAAAGTGTAACGGTAAATACATGAAAGGAAAGTAAGAAATATGTAACCTCAACTTATAAGGCGCCCATACGTCCTTATAAGCTAAGGGATCTTCAGGAAGGCTCCCATCGTATAAAGATTCACATACCAATTTATACGATAGGGTGACAGGTTGTAAGCAGGTAATAAGTAATGTAGAAAATAACCATAACTTATAAACTTGCCCACACAAGCCTATAAGATAAGGGGTCGTTTTGCAAAGTAAGGGTTAAATGATGATGTCATGGTATGCAATGCTATGTGGGTTAATGCTCATGCAGTGTTATGTGGGTTAATGCTCATGCAGTGCAACTAACCGTCCCATACCGATTTATACATTAGGGGTAAGGGTTGAATGATGATGTCATGGTATGCAATGCTATGTGGGTTAATGCTCATGCAGTGCAACTAACACACACGACTCTATACGCACAGACCTTTAGTTCCCCCTATTTGGGCAGCTAGCTTCACTCCCAGGAACCTTCATGGTGGCAAACGGAGATAGTGGGTAAGGACCCCCACTCTTAGGCGGGTATCCGCACTACCAGAGCTAGCCCTTACGTATGCCTCTAAAAGGACACAACCTAGAGTCACCGTGTACTAATGCTGGCCATATCCACCAGACTTTCCTTGGCCAAGTTTCAACCACACCCGCCGAGTCAACGTATTGACGTCGGTGCGAACGACCGTCTAATACTGAAGACCCACCACCTTATGTATGTAGCCAAATTCTTCTGAACCCTCGGCTCCCCGGACAATCCCGTCGGTTACATGTACCACCGAGCCTACCGCTCGGATAACCTTACAAACTAACCTCCCGAGTCAACGGGGTGTGTGTGAAGGTGAATCACTAGTTATACTAATTGCTCTTTAACAATATTATTCTTACGATTTAGGTTAACCCAGGACTGCCCCTGGCATACCCAGTGAAGGGTTCTCAAAGGGCACTAGGAACTTTGATGGTAGTTGAAGCCCACCGATCCCTTTTGCAAAGAACTTATAATTATTGGTTATTACCCATTACCCAATCCCTTTTTATATTACTTTGGATCTAACCCTAGTGTATTAAGACTCTTCCTCTCCTTACGGGGAAGACGATCTTTCGTCGACCCGGAGCACCACCTACATAGTCCAACCACATTTCCCTCATTATGAACTCATTTCCACTCACCAAATTCAGCAACTATCAAGACCCCAGATCCTATGCTCTCTTAATATTCTATCTCAAATTCTGAAGTTTTACTATATGCAGACCAACCTTAGTTACACGATGTTCATGATAGAAGGTACTTCAAATCTTCATCCAAAAGCCATAAAATATTTATGAGGGCCTACCATAATATATTTAACCAAAATCTAGAGATTCATATTTTTATAATTAAATTTGGTATTTAATTAATTTTTCCCAGAACTAATCCATGGTTAATTTGAACATGAAGTACTAGATCTACTTAAGGTATGTCCATACAAGAATTATGAACTTCATATGATGACTAAATATCAAAGAATACTAAGTTTCATGATTTTTCCCAAATGATTTGGCCTCTAATTAATTAACCCAATATAAATCTATTAATTGTGGATAATGAAGAAAGTACTAAAATTAAACAATAGAAAATTATGGAAAAATTACTTAGCCTCAAGGGTGACCAGAAAGATCCTCTGACCAAGAATCACAATTTATCAAGCTCATTAGGTACTAGAATAAAGTCAATTAATTGTACTTGAAAACTATCACCTTGTGAAGCAACCCCTATAAACAGGATTCCATAAATTCCATAAAAATTTACAAAGATTTACAATGTCATTAAAGGTCCTCTGGCTAAATTTCATAGGTTTTCAGTCAGTGGTTATTTCATAAGAAATTCCTAAGTAGATATAGCAACAGGATAGGTTGTGAATGAAGTACTCCAATTATTGAACCAAAATTCATAATATTATCGCTAAAGCTTTGTTATGGTCTTAAAACATAACAAACTAAATTTCATTCAAATTCAATGTTGGGAAGTCACATATAATAATTCTTTAAGAAAACTCATAATAGTGCACTTTTCAAGGAATCCACATGTAAACTTATCCAAACCACATGTGATATAATTCATAGGTTAATATTACACTAATAAATCTCCTACCATCCTCTCATGGAAATCCAAGATCATAGGACCCAAAAATTGTTCTTTAAGGTGCAAGGGCCTAATTAGACCTAATGTGAATTAAGTGATGTGCTTGATCGCAACAACTACCTACATCAACCCTAGGGTATTACTTCACCCTAGAAAGCCATGGGGTAAGCCCCAAGCCCAATCAAGGGCTAAACAGCCTTAGTCTTTTACAAACCCTAAAAAGCTCAACCATAAGCTTGAACTAGGGTACTAGGGCTCAACCACCCTAACCCATCCCAAACTCTTCAAGTGTGTGGCTTTACTGATCTTAAGGCTCTATTCATGCCCCAACCCTTTTTATTGGAGGAGTTTGGCCCCGCCATGCCCCAAAAATCCTAAACCCTAAGTCCACACTTAAGGTCCCAAACTTTAGTCACATCAAAACCCTACCAAATCAAAGCCAATTATTCTGAGATTTTAATCAGTGACTCATGATGTCCCCTAAGACCATCCACCAAAGTTTTGGGAGTTGGTGGGGTCATTAGACCCCTTAAAAAAATTATATTAGTAGTTTTTAATTTTTACCAAAACTATATAAAACCTTTCTCCAAAAATTCCCATTTTTGGACATTACCTAGATATAGGTAAGATTGACTCCCTGACAAAATTTCAGGTCAGTTGGACATGTAGTGAAGCAAAGGCACTCATTTTAATCTCTGACTAGCCCTAGGTATAGGCTGCACCATTTTGGATGCTGAGGTCAGACCACTAAGCCAAAATGGTTGAAATAAATTTTAAATTAAAGTTGACCTCAAGGGCTACAACTTTGGTGTATACCACTTTTTCATTAGAAGCCCCTAGGTATTGTTAATTGAAAGTATCTAGTGTCAACCTAATCCACCTATAAGGGGGGGGAATAGGTGTCGTGCAGTCTTTTGCAGAATTAAACTAACCTGCACAAGTAAGCAAACAAAACACAGAAAATACACAAAGAATTATAGTGGTTCCCCGATTTGGGTACGTCTACTTTCCCCCTTCAACATATCTCCCACCAAGGGACGACTCGGTTACTTCTCCAAACGGATTGAAATCCAATCCTCACACTAGGAGCAACTCTCCCCTAACCACGAAAGGAACCCTTCTAAAAACGGAGTCACAACTCCACCACAACGGGTTGCACCCAACCCTTACAAATAGAAATGAAAATTCCTTTACAACAAAATTGAATGTAAATAAAAATACAAATAATGCTTTATGGAGATTCCGATGTCCTTCTTCGTTCGTTGAAGCTTGTACGAAAAGTACGAAGAGTCCACAACAGGATTTCTCACTTGGAATGGATCTTGTCAAGATCGGCGGCGGCAAGCAAGTGCGGCGGCGATGCTTTGTAAATCCAAACTTCTTGACGAAGCAATCTAGGTATTCGAACGATCTCAGTTGGATCAAACGTCTCAACCGATTCAGAAGGGAGAACAAGTCTCGTTCAACGAATCGGGAGACAAGAGATCTCGAGAGAGACACGTGAGACAGGTTGCTTGCCTTAGTGCTGTCGTCGAGCGATTAGAGACGAGCTGAGATCAGCGGCGACGACAACCTTGCGAGCGGCGACGTGCGATTGACGGATTCCGCGATCGGCTAGGTCACGGCCGACTTCTTCTATTTTTCATATTCTGGTGTGTACTATAGATAACGGGAATAACATCGTATTTATACCCAAAGGCAAATCCTAAAATACCGTTGTGGGTCCCACCTCGAAAATTCCGAGTTTTGGCCGAAATGAGCAAGACGGCCTGGACCGGTCCAGCGAGCGGCGAAATCTACCTAAGGAAAAATCTGTGGGAGTCGTTGGTGATTCCCGTCGATGTCGGCGGGAATCACTCCCGACTCCCGTCGATTCTGCCTTGGCAGAATTTCTAACTTTGCTGGCCAGAAGTAGTCGGCGGGAGTCACTTAGTGATTCTCGTCGAAGTCGGCGGGAATCACTAACGACTCCCGTCGATTCTTACTTAGAAGAATTTTCCTCCGTCCTTCTTTTGATAGCTTGGTCTTTGACCCATCCTTGCTCCTTCTTCTTCTCTTGATCTACCTTGACCCTGTACTTGAAAATAAGTACACTCCAATAGAGAGAGCACACGTGGATCAACACACTGATCTACACAACGAGGGATTATGTTGCGCAGACCCGTATATATTGACCCACTGCACTCGTACATTCGTATGTACTTAGCATGGAATAGCTGCAAGCACAACTTGATAGAATTATCAAATACATTGTCAATTCAACTTAGCTTGTTCATGCTCTTCTTCAAATCAGGTCTATTGTGGATGCAATACCCAACAATCTCCTCCTATTTGAAGAAGCCTAAACCCTACAAGCTGAGGTGAATAGAATGGATGGAAATGAAAATCATAAAATGAAAATTCTGTTTAGTGTGGAATTCATTACAATTTTCCTGAGAGCAACATAGCCTTAGCCGAGGTGATCTCCCCATATCTGAGAGCAACATAGCCTTTGTGGCCTACTTAGCATTAGCAGCCACCTTAGCCTTGGCCGAGAGGGTAATCTCCCCCTTTTCGGCTTCTGCAAACCTGGGACTTCACTTGGAGCAAAATTCTCCCCCTTAGTTCTTGCATCCGTGCCCGATCTTGAGTTCCTAGCAGATGCTTCCCCTTGATCCAAGAGCCTTGAGCCTTTTAGTCTTCAATCTTCAAAGTTCAGCATGCCGAGTTCAGTTTTGAAGAAATTAAACTTGGCCTCGTCTAGTGGCTTCGTGAAGATATCTGCAATCTGCTTATCCGTGGGGACATAGCAGCGAGATATATCTTTGTTCTCCACATGCTCCCGAATGAAGTGGTAGCGCACTTCAATATGCTTTGTTCTGCTGTGCGACACTAGATTGTTCGCAATTGCAATTGCGCTCGAGGAGTCGCAATACATGGGAACTTCTCTGAACTGCAAGTCATAATCTTCGAGTTGATTTCTGATCCATAGAAGTTGTGCGCAATAGCTGCCTGCTGAGATGTACTCAGATTCATCCGTAGAGGTTGCGACACAGTTCTGCTTTTTACTGCTCCATGATATAAGCCTTCTTTTGAGGAATTGGCACATCTCGGAAGTGCTTTTCCTATCATCCCTGCTTCCTGCAAAGTCAGCATCTGAAAATCCTATCAGCTCGACATCATTGTTTCTTGGGTACCACAAGCCAAGATTTGGTGTACCTTAAAGGTATCTAAAAATCCGCTTTGCAACGATATAATGAGATTCCTTAGTGTTAACCTGATATCTGGCACAAACGCATGTGGAAAACATAATATCCGGTCTACTAGCAGTAAGGTAGAGCAGGGATCCAATCATTCTTCTGTACTTGGTTTCATCAAAAGGTTTCCCTTTCTCATCCTTGTCAAGAGACACAGTGGATCCCATTGGAATCCTCATAGAGGTTGCACTCTCCATTCCGAATTTCTTGAGGAGTTCATTTGTGAACTTCGTCTGAGAGATGAAATTTCCATCCTCAGACTGTTTCACTTGAAGTCCCAAGAAATACTTCAGCTCTCCCATACTGCTCATTTCAAACTTCCCTTGCATAAGTTTGGAAAACTTCTTGCACAGATTGTTGTTTGTTGAGCCGAATATTATGTCATCGACATAGATTTGCACCAGCAAAATCTTGCCTTTCACTTCCCTAAGAAACAATTTCTTATCTATTTTTCCTCTCGAGAACTTGTTCTCAAGAAGAAAACTAGACAGATTCTCATACCAAGCTCGAGGAGCTTGTTTTAAGCCATATAATGCTTTATTAAGAAAGTAAACATGATCAGGGAGAGTTGGATTAACAAAACCTGGGGGTTGCGCGATGTATACTTCCTCTTTTAAATCTCCATTCAGGAAAGCAGACTTCACGTCCATCTGATAGACAGTGAATCCTTTATGAGAGGCATACGCCAGGAACAACCTGATCGCCTCGAGCCTTGCAACTGGTGCAAAGGTTTGGTCGAAGTCAATCCCCTCCTCTTGTCTATATCCTTGAGCCACCAGACTGGCTTTATTCTAGATGATGACACCGTGTTCATCCAGTTTGTTTCTGAATATTAACTTAGTGCCGATCACATTCTGATTCTTTTGTCTGGGAACTAGTGTCCAGACGTTGCATCGTTCGAATTGATGTAATTTATCTTGCATGTCCAATATCCACAACACATCTTTGTTCGCTTCGTCGAATTTCTTTAGCTCAACCTGTAACAGAAAACTAAGGTGCAGAATCTCGTTAATTGTACCTCTGCGAGTTCTGATACCGTCCCGAGGATCTCCTATAATCTGATCTCTTGGGTGATCCCTCACGTGTCTGAGCTCTAAGAGTCTGGCATCTGGAGCTCCAACGGCTTCTCGGGCTCCTCCCTCTTCTAGGAGAATCTCCACATCCTGACCGTCATCTTCTCCAGTTGGTGTTGAGGTGGATACCTTGACGTACTTGGGAGCTTCATTATTAGCAGTCTCATCTAGACTTAGCTGTTCAGGCCTTGCACCTGCACCTTTAAGAATGCCACTAGAAGAATTGTTGTGAAGCAAGCTTCCTTCATAAAATACAACATTAATTGACTCTTCTACACTAGGGTTTTCTTATTGAAAACCCTATATGCCCGACTATGGCTACTATAGCCCACGAAGATGCCTTCGAAGCATTTTTCTCCGAATTTAGTATGTGGGTACTTCCCATTATTGAGTACATAGCATCTGCAGCCAAAAATCCTTAGATAGGACATGGTCGGTTTCCTGCCTTTCAATAGCTCATAAGGCGTCTTACGATGGTTCTTGTTGATCAAGGCTCGGTTTTGTACGTGGCAAGTTGTATTGACAGCCTCTGCCCAGAAGTACTCTGGAAGAGAAGCGTCATTCAACCTTGTCGTACATGCTTCAATGAGCGGTCTATTCCTCCTCTCCGCAGCTCCGTTTTGCTGAGGAGTACGCGGGGAGGAAAACTCATAAAAGATACCATGTTCTTCACAGAATTCTGTCATAGCCCCAGACTCGAATTCTGTTCCATGGTCACTTCTGATTTTGACCACGAAGCAGTTAAGTTCGTTCTGAATCTTCTTGACAAAATTAGTGAAGATGTCAAACATATTTGACTTTCGTTTCAAGAAGAACACCCATGTAAACTGAGAGTGATCATCAACAATCACTAGCGTATACGATTTGCCTCCTAAGCTATGAACTTGCACTGGACCGAACAAGTCCATATGCAGAAGATAAAGACATCTAGAAGAGTCTTTGTCTGTAATGCCCTTAAAGGTAGCCCGAGTCTGTTTGCCCTTCTGGCATCCAGGATAAGGGCTATCTTTGATGCACTTAATAGTAGGGGAATCTCTTACTAAGTTCTTAGAAAATAGCATATTAATAGTTTTGAAATTAATATGTGATAATCTCTTGTGCCATTGTTCACAGAGAGATGCATTGTCGTTTGCTACTAGGCAAACGGGGGTAGAAGAGTCTATGCTAAGAAAATCTAAGCAGAAAATATTTCTGCTCCTAATGCCAGTTAATACCATCTCCGAAGAGGCACACGATATTATCAGGCACTTTTCCTTGCAGAACTTAACTTCGTATCCTTTATCACACAACTGGCTTACACTGATCAGGTTATGGTTTAACCCTTCAACATAGGCCATGTCTGTGATAGAGAATACACCGTTGGATATCATACCATAACCCTTGGTGACTCCTCGATCTGATCCTCCAAAGATGACTTTGGGTCCATTTTCGACTGGGGAGTAATCACGCAACAGGCTTCTTATCCCGATCATATGCTGGGAACATCCACTATCCAAGTACCAGATTGGCATTTTGGTGGCCTTTGGACATACCTGCAAAACAGAATTAGTTTCCCTTAGGAACCCAATCGGACTTGGATCCTAGATTCCCTGTTAGCACACTCCCCCTCGGGTGGTTAACCCTATGAGTGGTCGGCCTCGCATTGCTAATATGAGGAGTCTCATTATTTCTTGGATAAAACCAGCAATCCACGGCAAAGTGACCAACTTTGCCACAGCACCAACAGTAAAACCTGTTGTACCGTTTCCTAGGCTCCTTCTTCACCCTTGGAACGGTGGGTCCAGCCGGGGCCTTGGATCTGGAGGTGGAGGCATCATGATGACAGCAGTCACATGATTTCTTCACTTCATGTTTATTCTGTATAACAGGCTTGGCCTTTGGTGCCTGCTTCCTATTATGGCCGCTAGAGAAGTGGCCATAATTCTCCACTTGGATTTCCTCATAAGGTGCCTTGAAGACACTCTCACCGTAGTTGCGGGGGAAGGTCCATCCATCATACCGGCTCTTGGGCTTTTCAACCAAGGGTCGGAAGAGGTGGCCATAGGTTGACTCAAATTCATGCTCATTGCAGGGAAAGCTAGGCTTTCGGAATGAAATATGACCGAGTGGGGCCTTTCCCTTTTTTGCAGTAGAGGCCTTCTTAGTAGCCTTATTTTTCATCTGATTTCTATTTCTCCTGGATGATTTACCAGGCTCGACCACATGCCCTAAGCCAGCCCCCTTAGCCTGAGCAGAGAGTTCATTAACCAGAGGAAGAACGGTCTTGGGCATAGAGAAGCTTTTGACAATTTTCCTCTCGGCCGCAAGCTGTTCTTCCAGCTTGTTAATTTCTTCCTGCTTTTTGTCAAGGAGCCTTAGAGAATCTGAGTGCTAAGAAGTCAGGTCCAGGTGTTCCTGTCGGAGAGATATCAAGCCAGTGATCTCTTCTCTTAGGGACACTCCCTCAGCCTTAAGAAATTTGACTTCCTTTTTCTAAGCGCTCAACCTCTTTCGGCATTCTTCAAATGTATTGAGCAGGAGCTCATACTTTTCGAGGAGTTCAGCTTCACGGGCAGATGGGTTGTCCTCGTGATCATCTTCAGGAGACTCAGAGTCAGAGTCAGAGAGGGGGGTGCGATCTTTTAACTTCCCAGTAAATGGGGAACAATCTCCATCTGATTCGGAGTGACCCATTAGCCCGAAGTAGGCTTCCTCATCATTACTTGAGTCTGATGAGTCAGATTCACTCAGTGTCTTTGGCTTCTTGGCAATGTAGCTCCTCTCCTTCTTCTTGTCTCGAGAGGACTTGTGATCCTCTCCTTTCCCCTTATCTCTCTTGCTTTGGTGGCAGTCAGCAATGACGTGGCATGGCTTATTGCACCCAAAGCAGATAATGTCAGCAGAACGATGTTTGTTCTTTTTAGAATCATACCTGTCAGAAGAGTAATTCTTCTTCTGATGTCTGGAGGAGGAGCCATCTCCTTTTCTCTGATTCCTCATCTTGAGGAACTTCTTGAACTCTCGAGTGATGAAAGAGAATTCTTCTTCAGATAGCTCTGAGCCGGATGAGCATGGCTCAGAGTCTTCTTCCTCAGCCTTTCTCCGAGAGCGGGACGAGGTTGCACCCTTGCCTTTCCTTGAGCTATTAGCTTTCAGGGCCACAGTCTTTTCATTGGTTGCAGCCTTATCGGCCTCCTCTTCATCTTTTATGGTGTTCAGCTGAAGCTCGTAGGACATTAGCTTCCCAAACAGAATCTGGGGATCAGTTTCTTCCAGCTTGCCAAACTCTCTGATGGCGCAGATCTTGGTGTCCCATTCCTTAGTCAGGGATCTAAGGAATTTGTCATTTAGTTCACCATCGGTGAACACTCTGCCATAACCCTTCAGGGCATTAACGATCTTCAGGAAGTTCTCGAATGACAGTACAATTTCTTCCTTGGGACCTTGCCTGAAGGCCTCATACTTCTAGTTCAGAAGGGATCTTCGATCATCCCTTACTTCATCTGTGTCCTCCATCAGAATGATCAGGCAGTGCCAGATGTCCTTGGCAGTCCTGCAGTTGCTGAAATTCTGCATCATTGAATCATTGACGACGCTCACTAAAATGTTTTGAGCTTTCTTGTCTAGGCCGACAAGCACCATCTCATCCTTATCCATTTCAGAGAGCCTCTTGGGCACCATCTTGGTCGGATCAATGGTGGAGGCCTTAGTGGGGATATGAGGGTCCTCCTCCACTATCATAAAGAGTCGGGGATCGACTACTTCCATGTAGAACCTGATACTTTCCTTCTAGATGGGAAAATTCAGCTTTGTGCATACTAGAATCTTTCCTATATACTTGAGTCCGTCCATTCCTAAGATCTTCTTTCTTCTTGACACTAGACACAAGATCTTACTCAAGGTGTTAACCTTATTGATGAATAACCTCCCTCTGATACCACTTGAAAGTATCTAGTATCAACCTAATCCACCTATAAGGTGGGGGGGGAATATGTGTCGTGTAGTCTTTTGCGGAATTAAACTAACCTGCACAAGTAAGCAAACAAAATACAGAAAACACACAAAGAATTATAGTGGTTCCCCGATTTGGTACGTCCACTTTCCCCCTTCGACCTATCTCCCACCAAGGGACGACTCGGTCACTTCTCCAAATGGATTGAAATCCAATCCTCATACTAGGAGCAACACTCCCCTAACCACGGAAGGAACCCTTCCAACAACGGAGTCACAACTCCACCACAACGGGTTGCACCCAACCCTTACAAATAAGAATGAAAATTCCTTTACAACAAAATTGAATGTAAATAAAAATACAAACAATGCTTTATGGAGATTCCGATGTCCTTCTTCGTTCGTTGAAGCTTGCATGAAAAGTACGAAGAGTCCACAAATGGATTTCTCACTTGGAATGGATCTTATCAAGATCGGCGGCGGCAAGCAAGTGCGGCGGCGATGCTTTGTAAATCCAAACTTCTTGACGAAGCAAGCTAGGTCTTCGAACGATCTCAGTCGGATCAAACGTCTCAACCGATTCGAAAGGGAGAACAAGTCTCGTTCAACGAATCGGAAGACAAGAGATCTCGAGAGAGACACGTGAGACAGGCTGCTTGCCTCGGTGTTGTCGTCGAGCGATCAAAGACGAGCTGAGATCAGCGGCGGAGACAACCTTGCGAGCGGCGACGTGCGATCGGAGGATTCCGCGATCGGCTAGGTTACGGCCAACTTCTTCTATTTTTCATATTCTGGTGTGTACTATAGACAATGGGAATAACATCGTATTTATACCCAAAAGAACATTGTGGGGCCCACCTCGGAAATTCCGAGTTTTGGCCGAAATAAGCAAGACGGCCTGGACCGGTCCAGCGAGCGGCGAAATCTACCTTAGGCAAAATCGGTGGGAGTCATTAGTGATTCCCGTCGATGTCGGCGGGAATCACTCCCGACTCCCGTCGATTCTGCCTTGGCAGAATTTCTAACTTTGCCGGCCGGAAGTAGTCGGCAGGAGTCACTTAGTGATTCCCGTCGAAGTCGGCGGGAATCACTAACGACTCCCGTCGATTCTTACTTGGAAGAATTTTCCTCCTTCCTTCTTTTGATAGCTTGGTCTTTGACCCATCCTTGCTCCTTCTTCTGCTCTTGATCTACCTTGACCCTATAATTGAAAATAAGTACACTCCAATAGAGAGAGCACACGTGGATCAACACACTGATCTACACAACAAGGGATTACGTTGCACAGACCTGTGTATATTGACCCACTGCACTCTAACATTGGTGTGTACTTAGCATGGAATAGCTGCAAGCACAACTTGATAGAATTGTCAAATACATTGTCAATTCAACTTAGCTTGTTAAGGCTCTTCTTCAAATCAGGTCTATTGTGGATGCAATACCCAACATTAATAATTAATCTAAAATGACTAAAAATAGAAAGCAGAAAATCATTAATTAATTTAAATAGAAATGTTCTAGCACAGATCTTGACGCATGATCCAACGGCGCCTGGATCATCTTCAACCTCCAGCCGATGGTCCCGATTTCCTCTTCCAGGGCCAACTTCAAGCCGCCGCTGCTGGCCACCTCCCTGGCCGGCCACCACCTCCACCACCTTCGTTGAGGTGGTGGCTGTCGATTGGTGGCGGCACGGCCGCCGGAGGGGCCGTCTCCGGCGATCCCGTAAGGTGAGTTTTTTATGGAAAATCGGGAAAACGCCTCCCCCGATCGGGCTCAATTGAGCCCGATTCACATCCCTAAAGATTCCTATGATCTACCCATAGAGAAAAGAGAAGAGGAGGACCTTATTGGAGGCTTGGAGTCGCGTCGATCGCCCGGTTGCCATGGTGGTGGTGCCACCAGTCGGGTTTCTGAAAAAGTACAGTGGAATGCCTCGTCTCCTTCAGGTGAAGTGTGTAAACAGCTCCCCTAAGTCCAGTGGCGCTTTTAAAAGAGTGAAATGGGGGAGGGGAGTGGTCATGGCATCAATGCCATTAATGGCCTTGAAAGCATATTTCGGCCATGGCTGAGTGCACTGTTCCAGCCATGAACAGCCACCAAAATGGCGTCTGACCTTCCTCAAATTTAATGGGGAGTTGAATCAGCCCCCCTAGAAGTGGAGGGAGGGGCTCTTGGCCTCCCTTCACCACTTTCTCTCTCCTCCATTAAAGGGTAAAATTGAGTTTTCTCTCTTCTAGTCATCAAGGCTGAATTTGCTCATCCCCTTAGCCTATTGGCAGCCCACTAATTCATACTATCATATAATTAGGAGGTGGTTAGCCCAAATGGAAAGGGCTTGAGCTTGGGTTAGCCCATTTGAGTTTAGTTTGACCTAACCTAGACTAGGGTTGACCTTGGTCAATTTGACCTTTTGAGTCACCCTCAATGGGTCCTTGGTGAGACATTGGCCTTACCTAACGTCTAGGTAGGGCTAGGTAGGGTTTACTTGGCACCTTGAAGGTCATTTGACCCTTAGTAAGGACACTTTGACCACTTTGGGACTAGAGTTGACTTGGGTAAACTTTGCCACTTTGGTTGACCTCAATGGGGCCTTGGTGACCCATTGACCTCACTTTAGGGTTAGGAGGGCATGGGTGGGGTCCACTGACCCTAAGTAGGCTAGTTTGACTCATTTAGGGTTAGGGTGGTCTTAGGCCAACTTGGCTGTTTTGACTGCCCCCAATGGGCCCTTAGTGGCTCTAAGGACCACCCAAAGGGTTAAAGGGTGTTGGGGTAGGGTAATGGGGTCAAGTTGGAGCCCTAAAGTCAAACCCCAGGTCTGATGTTGGGGATGTGCTATAGGCAAACCAAGGAGATCTTCACCTTGGCCCTTGTTCACTTGACCCTTGAGCTCCTTATGGTTTTGTCATGACCTAGTCATAACAAAACAAAACCTAGGGGTCTAGTTGTTTGAGGGATGTTACAAATCCCAATATATAAAAATAAAAATTTCGTCCCCGAAATTAAGGTTAAGCCTATGGGGTTTCTACTAAAATCAAAAGCATGTAACATCCTTAAGAGTTGAAGGTATACCTGACTCGAAGAGTTCCGGGTACTTTCGTTGCATCAAGTCATATTGCTCCCATGTATGCTCCCTGTTGATGCAATAAATGCGCTCTCCAGTTCCGACAGAAGGGAAAAAGAGATTAAGGAAACTGCAAGAAACCGTTTATTAATGAACCAAGGAAAAGAGTAATCAGGACCGCTGATCGCGGTAGTCAAGATATGTTGGAGACCGCAAAGTCAGAGATTCGAGTATGCATCCTCTACAAAATGGGCTCCTAGGCTCGAGTCAGCGTGCCTTGGGTGCACCTCTTCCCCCTATTTATAGGTTCAGGGGCCTGCCCAAACGGGCAGTACTAAAATAACTAGTTGCCCGGGGTACAGGATAACTGGGAAGCCGTGACGGGAATCAAAAAAGAAAAGACAAGTAGTCCGCGCAAGAGGGGTGGACTAGGCTCGCAAACTAGAGCTTCCAGTATAGACCAAAATTCTCGGAACTGTGTAGTTCTCAATAATTGCTCTGATTATGACTGCGTCGATTAACGGGTTGGCCGTCTTCGGGAGATCCTCTGGGCCAAAAGTAACAATTCCCATTGGTGGGGCTGTAGAATTCATGGCTACCTCATACCGTGAGATCTTAGCCAAGGAAGACTTCCTGCTTGACTCTGCACCCGCTCCTCCATGGATGCAAAAGTGATCGCCGAGGACGCCTACGTCGTCCGCGTCGACGCTTTCTCCGATTTTGATGTTGCCAAAGTATCCTGCCCCCTCAATATCCTCATTCTCCCAAAAGACTTCGGCCACCTCCTTGCCTTTAGAGGTGGATTGTTTTGCTGAAGCATCTTTCACTCCAATGCCCTTCATTTTTCATGCGGCAAGTAGCCGCTCCACAGGCTGTCGGAGAGCTCTACAAACCTCAGTTGGGTGCCCTTTCTCCTTGTGGAATGCATAGAAAAGATCTGAGTTTCGAGTATTCCCCTCTACTTTCTGAAATTCTTTCTTGAACTCAGTCTTTTTCTGTAGGATCTGGAGAACTTCATCTACTATCAGGCCCATGGAGGCAATCTCTTCCACAGGACCGTGGCTTTGTTGATCATCTGAAGATGAGCTATCCCGGATTTGAAGGATAGGTAGGATCCGAGGAGAAACAGGAGCAGGGGTAGCGGCCAACGGTAGTTTCTGCTCATGAAATGTTGATGATTTTGATAAGGCTGCTTGTGCCGGAAATTTATTCCCTTGTGTGTTGGAGGCTGATACTCTGGTAGAGGAGGTCTGGATGCTCGATGAGTTGCAGAGGAATCTGTGGTGCCCCTTCTTTCCGCCTTTGTCGTTATGTTGGATACGTATGAGGGGTTGGCACTCTCCCCTTCAATGAAGGTGTTAGCCAAGGCTATTAGGTCCTGGAATGTGGCAGGATCTTTTGTGGTTGCTTCAAATTTCAACGGCCTTTCCTTGAGTCTATTGATTAAGGCGATCTTATAGAACTCAGGATCTACACTCTTCACCCCCAGCTTCTCCTTCTGGAAGCGATCCACAAACTGTGCTACCGACTCATTGTCAGCTTGCTTGCTTACCCACACTTCCTCTTCCTGTAAGTGGCAAATCTTAGCAGGAGCTCCTGGCGAAGCTATGCAAAACTGGCGATAGATCGGGGGTATAGTTCATGAAACCATTCTTGGGACTGGCCGTCGAAAGTGGTTACCAATAACTTGCACTTCAAGCCATCTGACAGGCACCTCATTGCTACGGCATCCTCAAAGGCCTGGAGATGAGCGACTGGATCTGTCTCTCCAGTGTAAAAGGGAATGCGAGGTTCTCTAAAGTTATTAGGAGCCTGCTCCTAACGGATCTTATCAACAAAAGGAGACTCTCCAGCATGAGCAAGAGCAGAAATCGCAGGAGGCCACGCGACCTGGTTATCCTCAGCAAAGTCAAGTCTGCGGGCTGGACTTCCCCTGGCCACTTCACGGAAAAAATCCATAAGTGGAGCGAGTTCATTGGCCTGAGGTGGTGGCGGAGCTGCGGGCTGGATGGGCGAGTTGGTCGGCAATCGTGTTGCGGCTGGCACTTGGCGGACTGGAGTTTGGCGGACTGGCTCATCCGTGAAGGCCGCTCTAGGTTGATCAAGTCGCTGAGTAAGCGCGGTCAGGGCCCGGCTAATTACGTCGAGGCGCTGGTCGGTCTCTCTCCGAGACTGTTCGGACTCTCTTCGGGACCGTTCAAGCACGTCCCACTGGTCGTCTAACGTACTTGAGCGACCCTAGCAGGCATGGTGATGAGATGATCGGCAATCTGACATTTCGGTCCGTGAACTTCAACGGTGACTTGAATCTGAAGGTCGCGTGTTGATGTTGATGTAAGAAATGTGCTCTCCAGTTCCGGCAGAAGGGAAAAAGAGATTAAGGAAACTGCAAGCAACCATTTATTAATGAACCAAGGAAAAGAGTAATCAGGACCGCTGATCGCGATAGTCAAGACAGGTTGGAGACCGCAAAGTACGACATTCGAGTCCGCAGCCTCTACAAAATGGGCTTCTGGGCTCGAGTCAGCGTGCCTTGGGTGCACCTCTTCCCCCTATTTATAGGTTCGGGGGCCTGCCCAAACGGGCAGTGCTAAAATAACCGGCTGCTTGGGGTACAGGAGGACCGGGCAGCGGTGATAGGAATCAAAAAAGAAAAGACAAGCAGTCCACGCAAGAGAGGCGGACTAGGCTCGCAAACTAGAGCTTCCATCTGGCTGTAGGGCGCAATCCTGGCTGAGGGTCCGCGACTTGTGCAGATTGACTCTTGAGTCCGCTTGAAGAGCTGGCGGACGATCTGGAAGTTGGTCTACTGAGGCTGAACGACCGGGGCGGACTGGAGGATTGAGTCCACCGCTGAAGAAGGTCAATGGGAAATCTAGCTAGGCGACCTGGGCAGACTAGGAACTGAATCCGCTATTGGGGAGCCTTGGATTCTGCATGGTCTCGATGACTTGAGCAGACTGCCAAAGCCGAGTCCGCCAAAAAAGGAGGAGGACCTGTCCTGCTGAACATGTTGCGGATTCTGGAGTTGGCACTCCTCTTGCCCATGGTTTCTCCACAGAACCTTGACTAGCGGAAACTTCTTGCGTCGCAAGACCCGCACTGTTGTATCATCGATCCTGATCAGCTCCATGCTGAATGATCGATTTGTAGCCACCGGGCCGTTCGCAGTGGAAATCAGCTACTCAGGGCGTAGTAGAGCCCTCCGAAGTGAAGAGACGTGGAAGACGTCGTGCAATCCTGCCAACTCTAGTGGTACCTCTAGTCTATAAGCCAAGGGGTCGATACGCTCAAGGATCCTGTAAGGCCCCATGTATCTCGAACTGAGCTTCTTTCGCCCGCGAACCCGCGAGACTCCATGCATCGGTCGTATCTTCAAGAAAACACGGTCTCCCACTTAGAACTCCACCTGACGATGTCATGCATCGTAATATTTGTCCTGCCTGCTCTGGGCTTCCAACATCCTATCCTGGATCAATCTAACCTGAGCATCAGTGTCCTCCATGAACTCCGAGCTGAGTGCCTTCAGATCCTCATCCTGAATCCAAGATAGTGGGGTCATGCACCTCCGTCCATATAATGCCTCATAAGGGGTCATGCCTATACTGGATTGATGGCTATTATTGTACAAGAACTCGATCAGCGGCAGCAGTCTCTCCCAGGGCTCGCCAAGGTCCAAAATGCATAGGCATAGAAGATCCTCCAGTGTCCAGTTGGTGCGTTTCGTCTGCCCATCTGTCTGGGGGTGGAAAGTCGTGTTGAACATCAACCAAGAACCCAGATAAGTCTGAACTGACACCCACTCCTTGGACGTAAAATGCTCATCTCGATTAGAAATGATCGTCTTGGGCACTCCATGGTAGCGAACAAACTGTTCGACGAACCTCCACACTAGAACATTGACTGGAGCGTCCTTCGCAAATGGAATAAATCTGGCCACTTTTGTCAGTCTATCGGCGATCACCCAAATCGAATCATTCCCCGCATGAGATTGGGGTAGCCCATGTATAAAATCCATGGCTATGTCCTCAAACTTCCATTCTGGCACCGGAAGTGGCTGTAGTAATCCGGCCGAGCTCTTGCACTCCGCCTTTACGAGCTGACAGGCCTCGCAATGGGTCACAAAGTATGTAATATCCATCTTCATGCCCGGCCAATACATCGTCCTCTTCAGGTCTGCTGCCATCTTCGTGATCCATGGGTGCACTGAGTATCTGCTGTAGTGTGCCTCTGTCATGATGTCCTCCCGAATCTAGCCTCCTACCGGTATATAGACCCTGCCTCTAAAACATAGCAATCCATCTCTCAAGGAGTAATCCCCTGTCGTGCCTTCTTCCAAGTCCATGAATATCGGCTCTGCCCTCTCATCCAGCCTCTGCCCGTCCCTGATGCGATCCCGAATGTCGTCGATGGCAATCATCGATGTCAGGTACTCCGAATATAGCTCTGGATCATCCTCGGATACTAAAGATATCTGCATCTCCTCCAACATCTTCACCAACTCCAAGGCCATCAGCTGAGGGCCTGCTCCTGAAGTAGTGGCTCTCCGGCTCAGAGCGTCTTCCACCACGTTCGCCTTTTCGGTATGGTAATGCATAGTATACAGATAGTCTAATTGGAACTCTACCCAGCGCCTCTGCCGGATATTCAGCTCCTTTTGAGTGTCCACATACTTCAGGTTCTTGTGATCTGAGGAGATATAAAAATGAACCCCGTAGAGGTAGTGTCTCCAGATCTTCAGAGCGAAAATCACCACTCCCATCTCTAAGTCATGCACCGGATAGTTCTTCTCATGTTTCTTCAGCTGACGGGAGGCTTAGGCTATCATGTGCCCATTCTGCATCAGAACGGCACCCATCCCCTAGTATGATACGTCGGTGTACACCTAAAACCCTTCCTTCCCGGATGGAAGGGCAAGAATAGGAGCTGAGGTGAGCCGACCCTTCAGCTCCTGGAAAGCAGCCTCGCACTGCGGCGTCCAAATGAAAGGGGTCTCATTCTTCGTCAGAGATGTGAGCGGGAGAACAATCCGGGATAATCCCTCCACGAACTTCCGGTAATAGTCGGAAAGTCCTATAAAACTCCCCACATCTATGGCTGTCTTCAGCGGTGGCCAATCTCGAACTGCCTGAACCTTCGCTGGATCCACTGCTAAACCTGTTCCACTGATAATATGGCTGAGAAAGGCCACCTCCTTTAGGCAGAACTAGCATTTGCTGAACTTCGCATACAACCTGTGCTCCTTGAGCTTCTCCAAGGTCAATGTCAGGTGGCGAGCAAGCTCCTCCTCCGTCCTCGAGTAGATGAGGATGTCATCTATAAAAACTATGACAAAAATGTCAAGGTAAGCCTCAAATACCGGGTTCATCAGGCTCATGAACGCGGATGGGGCATTCGTGAAACCAAAGGGAATCACTGTGAACTCATATAGCACATATCTGCTATTAAAGGCTGTCTTCGGAATGTCCTCCCCCTGAATACGTAGCTGGTAGTATCCAGATCCCAGATACAACTTTGAGAACCAATGAGCTCCCTCCAACTAGTCAAATAGCTCATCAATCCTCGGTAGAGGATACGTATTTCAGACCGTCAGCCTTTTCAAAGCCTGGTAGTCAATGCATAAGTGGAGCGTGCCGTCCTTCTTTTTAACAAATAAAACTGGAGCTCCCCAAGGCGAGGAGCTTGGCTTGACAAATCCTGCTTCTACCAGCTCCTGCAACTGGCTCTGAAACTCTACCAATTCCTTCGGGGCCATCTGATAAGGAGCTCTGGATGCCGGCTTAGCCCCCGGCACGAGCTGTATCTATAAATCTTTCTCCCGATGCGGGGGTAGCCCTGGCAACTTCTCCGGGAATACGTCAGCAAATTCTCGTACCATCGGGATATCAAGAATGGCATCCTTGGCCTCGGCCATCTCGAACAGCACTTGGTAGACCTCATCTCCCTGCATGTGGGCCTTGACGGCCTGTACGGACGATAGAAAGAGGTGGGAGGTAGATCTAATACCTTCGATGATAATGAAGGAGTCCCCGTGCCTCAAGGTAATCCTCCTCAATAGACAATCGATCTGGTCATGGTTCCAATGCAACCATCTCATACCCAGGATCAGGTCGAAGTCTAGCATCCTTAGGATCATCGTTGGTGCTTCAAATGCCTTTCCGCCTGCTTCCATGTTCCAATGGGCAGAGGTTAATAGCTCTTATCCGTCGTGTAAATGCACCCACATCGCCAAGCCTATGAATCATTTCACCCCTTCTAGTCCTTCAACGAAGGCTTCTAACACGAACGAGTGTGAAGCACCTGTATCGAATAGAGTATGAGCGGGCTTGCTGCTGATGAAGAGTATGCCTTAGGTGGTTAAATGTCTTAGAAACCTAGTTATGGTTTTCTTTCTTATTTCTAATAATTCTATATCCATTAGTCTAGCTTTTAGGAAAGAAAAGAACTTAAAATCACTGGCGTACCTGCTATCACCTGCTCCAGGTTCCGGGGCTGAGCCAGGTCCAAGGCATATACTTTCCCTCTACCCTACATGCGGTCTCCACCCTGAAATCCACATCCTCGGTCGCGTCCTCGACCACCAAACTGCCGAGGAGGTGGGGCATCCTGAAGTGCTGGTGGGGGTGCTTCCCTCATGGGGAAGTTCCTCTTGAAGTGTCCCGACTGATTGCACTGGAATTAGGTCGGTGCCTTCTCTGCTGTCTTCGGGATCTCTAGCATCTGTAAAGGATGGGGAGCCAGTACCCTCGGGTTCCTCTGCTCCTTCCTATCCTCCCTACGGGGTTGATCCCCATTCCTCCTTTCCCTAATGACCTGGCCACGAGGACAGTCTCTACGACCTCTAATCACTACATCGTCAGCCGGTCTCTTCCGGCTCCTGACCGTAAACTGGTCTGCCTCTCTCTTCTTGGCCATCTCCAAAATCCTGGCCAAGCTCCCCTCAGAGACAAAGAGGAGGGCTTGTCTCATGTTGTCGTGCAGACCCTTGTAAAAACTCCTGGCATAGCTCGTATCGTCCAACTGATATGCGTCCGTATAGCGGGCTAGGTGAGTAAACTCCTGGTAATATTCCAGCACTGTCCTGTTGCCCTGCCTCAACCACAGGAACCTATCCTCCAACTCGTTCCTCCCCGACTGAGATACAAAGTGTACCAGTAATGCTGCTCTGAACTCCTCCCAGGAGATGCCTGCCCAATCCATACCAGCAAAGGTGGTGTCCAGCTGTAACTTCCACCACCTCTTTCCATGTGACTCGAGGCAGGAAACTGCCAAAGCAACTGCCTCCTCTGTCGGGCATCGGACTCCTTCCAACATCTCGTAGATGAGATCCAACCACTCCTCCGTGCGGACTGCTGACTCCGTACCCAGGTAGGACTGAAGAGAAAGTCCCCGAAAGGCACTCATCCAGTTGGCCCTGGGATTTGGCTGTGGAGTCGGGGCTTGCTTAGCCCTGAAGGCCTCAAGAATGACCGTCAGTGTTTGCCCTATCTCCGTCTGCTGGAATGGAGCTAGAGCCGGCGGGGGTGGAACCATATTCTGAGCCTGAGGTGTCCCCTGTTGTGGGGTGGGGTTCGACGCAGGCTATAAGAAAGAATTCCAATTGTTAGATAGCGTACAAATGGAATGAATAGAAGAGAGAAAATGGACTTTTACATGTGGTTTACCCAATGGGCCCACCACTGCTAGTTTGTTCGCAAACTAAGCTCGCCAGGGGGTGACCTAGGGTTTTATGGGCTTCTTCTCTTTGGATCGACGCTCTGATACCACTTGTAAGACCCCATTTTTTTCTCTTTCAAACACCGGGGTCTTATGCCCAGAATCGCCGTTTTGCGGTGGCACCGACACTCGGGAAGGTTGCCTCTACAAAATGCCTATCATGCCGGCCTTTACGATCACCAAAGAGAAAGAAGCATAAAAAATGTCTGTGCGCATAGAGTCATGTGTGTTAGTTGCACTGCATGAGTATTAACCAACATAACATTGCATACCATGACATCATCATTCAACCCTTACCCCTAATGTATAAATTGGTATGGGACGGTTTATACATTAGGCCTTGCAAAATGACCCCTTATCTTATAGGCTTGTGTGAGCAAGTTTATAAGTTATGGTTATTTTTTACATTACTTATTACCTGCTTACAACCTGTCACCCTATCGTATAAATTGATATGAGACTCTTTATACGATGGGAGCCTTGCAGAATCCCTTAGCTTATAAGGACGTATTGGCGCCTTATAAGTTGAGGTTACATATTTCTTACTTTACCTTTCATGTATTTACCATTACACTTTACTTGCCTTACATTGTTGTACCTTATAGTATATTTGCTAGGGTAGCCCCATCGCCATCTACTTTCCTTGTACTCTCCACCTTTGAAGCTTCCCTTTCCTTCTCCCCGCTCGGTGCCTAGGGGCCATGGGGGGAGGGCTAGAGGATGATATGGCTTAGTCTTTTGATTAATGATTTTCAGACCATAACATTACAAGGGCTCCGGATGGGAGACAGGGACCAACAGCAGGGGGACCAGCACCAGCAGAGTACGGTGCGCATGGAGGTGGGCCAGTCTAGCACCGGAGCACCAGTGGCCAGCTCTGTAAGTGTTTAGTCTTTTCTTTAGCTTCCGCGAGTGGTTGTAGATAGGATCTGATGTATCGAGCTTAAGCCCTTTTTATATCCAGTTTTGTTACATTTCAGTACTCTCTCCTTTCTGTATTGACATGATGTGATTTCCTTTACACATTTATTACATGTGATTGTGGACTGGGTATCTCAGACTTGTATATTTTCTAGTTTATATATGAATATAAGTTTTCCACATGGTATCAGAGTCAAACACGGTTCTTGCAGTTTGCCTCTTTCTCACCGCCGGCCCTGTTTTCTTCTTGTTATCCGGATGAGGTTGCGGTCTCCTTTCTTGCTAACTGTCATCCTTACCTCTTTTCTTATCCGCACAAGGATGTGGTCTCCGCTTTTCTACCCCCCCCCCCCCCTTCTTCCCGTGGATCCACTCATCTCTCTTTCCCTTCCCCCCTTCTGTTTTTATAGCTTCTTCTTGGGCCACACTATCCATTCTGCTCGCCGCCGACTACTGCTAGTCGCGTGTTGCTACTCTCAGGTCGTGTGCTCTCTGCCCTCTGCCCGCTGTGAACTCTTCTGGTCATCAGCGTGCTGCGATCTCTTCTCTACCCCTCCCTGCCCGACGCAGGCCGCATCTCTGGCAACAGATCTTCTCTGTCTGTTGCCTCTTCAGACCACCTTTGCTCCTCAAGCCGGTGATGCTTCCTGTTGTAGTCCGCACTCTGCGGTTTGCTTGCTATTTGCAACTTGAGGTATGCGTCTTTAACCGTTGTGGTCTGCTTCTGCTACCCTCTGTCTCTTCCCGCAACTGCCTCTGGTCCGCAGCCCTCCTGGTCGACTATTCTTCTACGTTGTTATCCGCTCACAGCTCCTGTCCGCTGCTATCCGCTACTATGCGCTGCTGCTCGCGCGGCCTAGTCGCCTTCCCGTTGTTGCTTTGTTGTCGGTCTGCTTCGTGCGGTCTCCTGGATTCGCGGCCTCCTGCCCATGCGGGAGTGGCTGATTTTGTTTCTAGTCTTTGCTGCCACTTGGATTCGCCATAGTTTACTTAGAGCGGAGTACTCTGGTCGTCGCGGTTTGCTCTATTCGCGCGATTTGTTGATAGTGGCTCTCCTGCGTGCTTGCTTTTTCCCACTCTTTGTCGCTAGGATTGTTCGGGCGGCCTGCTTCATCTGCATGTTGCTGCCTGTCCGCCAACTCCCTCTTACGGCCTTCCTCTCGGCCACTTGTCGCTTGCTGACCGCCGCTTTCCACGCTCCTCTCTTGTTGCTGGAAGCTAGTCCTCTTGTCGCTGGTCTGTATGTTATTCGCAGCCCGCAGTCCGTAGCAACTCCTCTTCTCTGTCAGCAGCTCCTGCGGCCGAGCTCTTGCTTCTTCTCAGTTTGCGGCTGCTCCTTAGTCTGCTTGTTCTATTGCAGTTTCCGCCTAACGCTTGGCTAGCCGCCCCTTCCTTCCGCAGCTGGCTTCTATCCGCTGCAACTCGTCTTGGCTAGCCGTCTGACCACCCTTCTGGCCGACTGTTCTCCTTGTGGATGCTACAGCTACAGTTTTCTCTTCTGTGTATTGCGCTGCTTTCCGTTCCTGGTTCACTGACTTGATCTTAGTAGCCCCTCTGTCCATGGTCGCACATTCTACTCCAACCAGCATTCACACTGACATTGCTGACTTGCGTATCCAACTCAAGCAACTTCAAGGGATGATCGATCATTCTTCGGGCTCTGTTGTGTCAATTTCAGATATTGGCTTCTCCTGTCTTGCCAATACCTCGTCCTGGATCTTAGATTTAGGGGCCTCCCACCACATTACCTCCCAACAACCATCATACTACTTGGACTCTGTATACCCCAAGTTCATTATTGTTGCGAGTGGGGACACCATTCCTGTCTCGTGTTCGGCCTACTACAACCTTACTCCCTCCATCACCCCTCGCTTAGCTGTTCATGTTCTGGGCTCTCCTTTCAACCTTCTCTCTATTAGTCGGCTCACTCAAGACCTTGATTGTTACGTAACATTCTTTTCATCCTCTTGTGTTGTGAAGGATCGCAAGATGTTGTCTATCATTGGCAAAGGGCATATGTCGAATGGTCTCTACATCTTTGAACAATCCTCTCCGACGATTTTCTCCTCTATTAGCTGATGTAGGGGGTAGGCTAGTGGTGCTCGGGCGCTAGGACTCTACGTGTAGGTGCGTGGGATATGCTAATGCAACACCTAAATGCAATGCGACAGTCGGATGACGATAACAATTAATTTAAGCAATAACAAGTAATAGCACCACGCAGTTAATCAAAATAAAGAAACAAACAATTAATTTTTAGCAATTTGGCAACGGCTTCCTCCGCTCGGAGGGCCTAAGCAAGCGCACGACGAAAAAATCCACAAATAATTAATAGCATAAAAGAAAATAACTACCACACAACCGTAATCGCAGCACAATATAGATAAACAACCAAATGAAAAATGTCAAATCACATAACACAATACCACAAACGCTCACAAAATAGAGGGTTGAACCGAGACACTGAAGATTTGGATGGCCGGATGTGTAGATCGGCGATCAGAGGTGGAACCGGTGGCGAAACGACGGTGACGGTGGCTGCCTTGGCGGAAAACGGTGGTAACGAGTAGTAAAACGGCGGATCCGGCCACGAATAATTAGATCCGGGTCGGGGATGGGTAGATCCACTATTTAGGGGCGGATCCGGGCAAAATGGAAAGTTTGCACGATGGGAATAACGGCTCGGGGTGTCGGTGGGTAGATTCGCTAATTTTAGGGCGGATCCGGGATACGGGAGTGGGAATACGTAAGTGGACGGTAGACCGGGGGAAGGTATTGCTAGATCAATTAGATCTAGGTTTTTCGGAGCGGTGGGAAGTGGATCCACGAAGGGAAGGAAGAGGAGTGGTTAGCTAGGGTAAAGAGGGCCTTGGAGGTGGCCGGTTTGAGTGGTGTTGGCGGCTGACCTGTAGCAAGGAGGAGAACCTGTAGCAAGGAGGAGGCGAAAGGCACTGGCTGGGAGATGAGGAATCGGCTACAGGAAATCAAAAAAAACTTAGGAAATGAATAGTGAAAATGATTATTGAACAGTAACTTCCTGTTTGAAGGAAATGGTCTGTGGGTGGTTTCAGCGGGTTGTAGGGGTGATTCCGGGTGGTGGATGGAGGCTTCGAGGTGGGGAAAAGGAGGTCATGGATAGGTAGTACCTTGGGGAGGAGTTTGGCGGCCTAAGAGTCGTCACCTAGGGTTCCACGGCGTCGGCACCGGGGAGGGATCGCTGAAATCCGGGAATACTGCTTCTCCAAATTCTGCAATGGTCTCAAATCAGCCCCCTAGCATCCTATTTATAAGAAAACACAAACTAGGGCATCCTCATCAACGGCTATGATTGGCCGGTGGGTTATCCCTTAAAATACATCAAAATAAACTCAAAAAATATAAAGTAATATAGCATTTTGACTCGCGGCGATGCTCCGGACGCAATCACGGAGCCCGATCGTCGATCCGGGCACGCCATATATGGAAAGTTGCCAAATCAGCCCCGAACGGACCCAAAACGCGTCCTCGTCTCTGCTCTGCATCAATCTCCCCGGCTTGACAGAATTCATCTCCCGATGAATAGGGATCAAAATTCTCTCACTACATGCCGGGTAAAACTCGAAGAAGTCCACCAGAGGTCGCCCAAGTGTCGTTGCTGGAAAGTGTTCTCGCCGATCAACTCACCCTGACTGAAAAGATGTCATCTCCGGTGAATGGAGACGGACGTGCTGAAGTCGAAGTCCATGGGAGAATCAATCAATCTCTGCTGCAAGTACCCAAGAGTCACCAACGTCTGTAGTGGAAATGCACTGGTGGAGTCTGGTCTCCATGAATCTCTCAACGCTCAACTAACGAGTGGTGGATCCCGGTGCGATCGGTGGTGTCTGTGGTGAAACCAAAGAATACGAGTCCCCAGGTGGGTGGAGGTCAACAATGGGCGAGGACGTATGAGGGTGATATGGTAACGATAGTGGGGATGGGGGTGGCTGGGTATCTCCACTGCTCGGGTCCACATACTCATGAGGTTCATAGTACGGAGTCAGATTTTCAACATTAAACACAGGGCGAATTCCCATACTGGCCGGGATGTTAAGTCGGTAGGCGTTGGTCCCAATACGAGTAATAATTGAGTACGGACCCATTTGTCTCGCGCTTAACTTCTTGGCAGGCCCCGAAGGGAGCCTCTCAGGACGGACTCGCACCATTACCTTCTCGCCTACATTAAGTATTTGCTCTCGCCTTCGCTTATCTGCATGGGCCTTGTAATTTTCATTGCTTGCTATTATTCGTCAACGGACCGACTCATGCAAATCATGCAAATGTTGTGCAAATGACTCAGCAGACTCATGCAGGTAATGCAAATGATGCAAAGACAACATGACAGACATGGTACACTCCTTATAAGAAAATCTAATAATTCCTGAGATGTCTCTCAAATGTGGTGGCCTATCAGGAGGTTCTTTCGGTGGAGTGTAGACAAACTCATCCCGTGTGTGACGAGTGCTCAGATGACCGTGAAAGACAGCTATACTCAAATACGAGCTCGTAAAGAGCCAAATGTCTCTCGGGGAACGTGACGCATCAGGGGGGTCCCCAGGAGGTGTGTAAGAAAAGTCATCACGAAGGAGACGACCACCCGAGTGAAAATCGTGTGCATTGACTAGAAGTCGTGACTCTAAAATGTGGTGAGCGTCCCGGACAAGAAAGAACTCAGCGGGTGGCTCAGCGGGTGGCGTGTCCCAAAACTCATCCAGTGTGTGAGGTGTCATAAGGTAGGTCCTCGCAATATGAGTATGCTCAAATGGACTCAAGGTAGGCCCTACATATGTCATGCTCCACTCAAGGTCCCTTCTCTGGGGCAAGGCCAGAGATGATGATGAAAGAGGCGTCATACCTGAGTGGCTCACCCGAGTCTCAACCTCACCAAGATGTGGCGGATCATCAGGAGGCTCAACAGGGGGCTCGTCATAGGGCTCGTCACTAAGGTCAAGGTCCTCCCGATGAGTACCATCGAAAGGGGTAGTGCCCCTGTGCATGGGTGACATAGCCACTACGAGATCAACACCAAACTCTGAGCTCTCGATCGTAACGTGGCTCAGGGTAATGTCAAGGGAAAAGTGACATAAACTTACGCTCAAGACTGGGTCTGCGGGTGCGGTGTCAAGACATGAGTGTAGGGTATGAGTGTTAATCAAACCCGGACATGCCAAAAGTGGAGGTGTGGGTGAGGGGCACAACACTACCGACTCAATAGGTCGCTCAGCCTCACTCTCAGTCAGTGCCACTAGAGGAGCGTCAGAAACCAAAGGTAGGTCACTCATTGGGCTAAACACCTAACTGGGGTGGGAGCAATCCGCACCAGGCATCGTGGTGTCCTCAATAGGGGAGGGACTCGTACTGCGGAGGTCAAGGAGAGAATCTCATCGACCAGCTCTTGCTGATCTCAAAAACTGTTCATAGCGAAGGGCGAACTGATATGTCTGCTCGAGGGACTTCGAACTGTGATAAGCCACCTCAATACGTATATCAGATCGAAGTCCAGACCGAAATCGGGTGGTGGTCATGGCTGGATCCTCTCGGATATCACTTCTCACAACCAACTCATCAAAACGATCATTATACTCAACGACAGGCATAGGTCCTTGCTGAAGGGAAAATAATTGGTCGAGCAAGCGACTCCGATATGATGAAGGCAGATACCTCTGGCACAAAATACGCTTCATGCCCACCCAACTCGTGACACGATGAAGACGATCTCGCTCGCGAGTCCTCTCTACGCTAGACCAATATGCTCTCGCCTGATCTAAAAGCCTAAGTTTCGCAAACTTGATGCGACGCTCACCGAATAATTCAAAATAATCGAGATAATACTCAATATCCACGAGCCAATAACTGAAAAACTCGGGACTCGATGAGCCGTCAAAGGGGAAACTGTACGAAATTGACTCTCAAGATCTCTCTCAAAATGAGGATCCTCAAAATAGTCATCTCTAAGGTAATCGGGTCGAGTTGAAGGATCAACACGATCCGCTCGCGTGCAAGGATAAGAACGACGACAATCATCATACTGATCATCTCTAGCATAGTGAGGTCATGTCGGTGGGTCGACACGATCTCTGGAAGTGGTGTGTCGCAGACGATAATAATCATCATGATAACGTGAGGATCTCTCTAAAGTTGCTCTATGAGATCGGGTATAGGCGGACTTAGAATACTCAGATGGAGGAGACGAACGACGACGATAACTAGACATTGATGAACCTAAAGACTCTATATGGCCTACCACTACAAAGCATGCAAATGGCCTAACTTTGACCTCCGATACCAAAATGATGTAGGGGTAGGCTAGTGGTGCTCGGGCGCTAGGACTCTACGTGTAGGTGCGGGGGATATGCTACTGCAACACCTAAATGCAATGCGACAGTCGGATGACGACGACAATTAATTTAAGCAATGAAAAGTAATAGCACCACGCAGTTAATCAAAATAAAGAAACAAATGATTAATTTTTAGCAATTTGGCAATGCCTTCCTCCGCTCGGAGGGCCTAAGCAAGTGCACGGCGAATAAATCCACAAACAATTAATAGCATAAAAGGAAATAACTACCACACAATTGTAATCGCAGCACAATATAGATAAACAACCAAATGAAAAATGTCAAATCACATAATACAATACCACAAACGCTCACAAAATAGATGGTTGAACCGAGACACTGAAGATTTGGATGGCCAGATGTGTAGATCGGCGATCAGAGGTGGAACCGGTGGCGAAACAACGGTGACGGTGGCTGCCCTTGGCGGAAAACGGTGGTAACGAGTAGTAAAACGGCGGATCCGGCCACGAATAATTAGATCTGGGCCGGGGATGGGTAGATCCACTATTTAGGGGCGGATCCGGGCAAAATGGAAAGTTTGCGCAGTGGGAATAACGGATCGGGGTGTCGGTGGGTAGATCCGCTAATTTTAGGGCGGATCCGGGCTACGGGAGTGGGAATACGTAAGTGGAGGGTAGATCGGGGGAAGGTATTGCTAGATCAATTAGATCTAGGGTTTTAGGAGCGGTGGGAAGTGGATCCACGAAGGGGAGGAAGAGGAGTGGTTAGCTAGGGTAAAGAGGGCCTTGGAGGTGGCCGGTTTGAGTGGTGTTGGCGGCTGACCTGTAGCAAGGAGGAGAACATGTAGCAAGGAGGAGGCGGAAGGCACTGGCTGGGAGATGAGAAATCGGCTACAGGAAATCAAAAAAAAACTTAGGAAATGAATAGTGAAAATGATTATTGAACAGTAACTTCCTGTTTGCAGGAAATGGCCTGTGGGTGGTTTCAGCGGGCTGTAGGGGTGATTCCGGGTGGTGGATGGAGGCTTCGAGGTGGGGAAAAGGAGGCTATGGATAGGTAGTACCTTGGGAGGAGTTTGGCGGCCTAGGAGTCGTCACCTAGGGTTCCACGGCGTCGGCACCGGGGAGGGATCGCTGGAATCCGGGAATACTGCTTCTCCAAATTCTGCAATGGTCTCAAATCAGCCCCCTAGCATCCTATTTATAAGAAAACACAAACTAGGGCATCATCATCAACGGCTATGATTGGCTGGTGGGTTAGCCCTTAAAATACATCAAAATAAACTCAAAAAATATAAAGTAATATAGCGTTTTGACTCGCGGCGATGCTCCGGACGCAATCGCGGAGCCCGATCGTCGATCCGGGCACGCCATATATGGAAAGTTGCCAAATCAACCCCTAACGGACCCAAAACGCGTCCTCGTCTCTGCTCTGCATCATTAGCTCTGTTGAATGGTATCGTTGTCTTGGTCACACTCCTCTAAACATACTCTGAAAAGCTCTTCCTGATATTTTCCTCCTAGTTTTCACGTGTGAGTCTTGTATCTATGGCAAACATCATCAGTCTACGTTCTCACCCAATTCTACTCGGAGTCTTGTTCCCTTTGATCTAGTTCACTCAGATATTTGGGGACCTTACAAAATCGCCAGTGTTTTTGGCTACCGTTACCTTATTACCTTTATCGATGATTACTCTCGGGTAACATGATTGTATCTCCTTCATGATCGCTCTGAACTGTCTAGTGTCTTTCGTGCATTTATCATTGAAACTCGCAACTAGTTCTCTATTACAATTAAAACTCTCCGGACCGACAATGCATGTGAATACACGAGTCATGCGTTTACAAACTTGTGTGCTGAGTTTGGGATCATACATCAAACCTTATGTGTCTATACCCCCCAACAAAATGGCGTTATTGAACACAAGAATCGTCACCTTCATGAGGTCACTCGCTCTCTTATTAAAAGTATCTAGAGTCTACCTAAATCACCTAGAGGGGGGTGAATAGGTGATGTCTGTGTCTTTTCGCGGAATAAAAATACTTTAAAAATTGAGAGCACAAAGAACACAGAGATTTATAGTGGTTCCCCGTGTTGGGTACGTCTATTGTCCCGCCTCGTCTATCTATCACGAAGGACTAGATTCGGCTACTTCACCTTTCTCAGATTTCAACAAATCTTACACCTCGGAGCCGCAAATCCTACAACTTGGAGAACAGCCTCTCCTACCACTCGATCCACAATCGGATCTACAACTCGATTCACAAACGGATCTATAACTCGATCCACAAACGAATCTACAACTTGGAGATAAATCTCCTACAAATATAAAAGAAAATTACACAAATTTTACAAATAAACTTGATCAGATTTGAAATCTTCTATCTGTCGTTCTTCGTTTAGGTCGAACTTGAATATCTTGGAGAACACGGTAGAATCAGAAACTTTGAAGAATTTGAATCTTGAATCTTAAATCGACTAGATCTAGAAGAATAGAATCCTTCGGATTGCAAAGATCCAGTCGAATCGGAAGAAGATCGAATCGTGCACTGCTTGTGTCGGCGGAAGGAAGTTCGAGAATCGCACGAGTGCCGACGGGTTCGTTTTTGGAATCTTTTGCGATTTTGAATTTTGAGCAATTAGCACGATTAGGTTTGATTAAAAATCCATCCAAAGTATTTATAGAGACCCTCAATAGCAATGGCTATAAAAGAAATTCCAAAATAGGACTTGCGAAAATTACTGTGCATGGTCGTCGTTCAACCCGAGCCGCGATTTGAAAAACAGTCTGAAAAATAACCAAATCCTTTTCGTCGAGTATCGTCGAGTATAGTTGAGTATACTCGCCAAACTAGTAGTGATATTCGACGAAATTGACTTAGAGAAATTCAGCTCAAACTAGCTAGCTACTCAAAGTCGTGCTGAAGTCATACTCGACGAATTCGACGAGTATCGGCTATATACTCGACGAATTCGACGAGTATCGGCTGGCTGACTCGACGCACTCGACGCTGTCGATGCACTCGACGTCATCGACACAATCGACGCGCTCGACGCCATCGACATAGTCGACGCGCTCGATGTCATCGACGCACTCGACGCTATCGCCGCAGTCGGCGAAAATGCCTTGAAAAAACCAGAGAAGTAGCGAAAAGTTCGATTACTAGGTCCCTCTACCGACCCTCTACCGACAAGTTCGATCCTCGGGCAGCCAAACATATGTTTGTTAGTTATTCTCGTACTCAAAAAGAGTATGTTTGTTACTCTCCCACTACCCGCAAGGTGACTGTCTCGACGGATGTTACTTTTCTGGAAGATCAACCGTTTTTTTCCATTCCAACATCACCTCTTCCACCACCATCATTACCAAGACCTGTCACCCTGGTTACGTCTCCTCCTCCACCTCCACCACCACCACTCCTCCCTAACCCAACTTCGGTTCTCCACAAACTCCATCTTCTTCGTGTATATACTCGTCGACCTCCCAGCTCCGCCACCCCACTGTAGCCGACTTCAACCTCTGACACTCGGCGACATGTCGACCCAACCCCTGCCTCCACGGCTCATCCCATGCCGAATTATGTATCCTTACATCGTCTGTCCCCGGCGCTTCAAACCTTTGCCACTACATTATCCTCTATTTCTGTCTCTAACTCTGTGTAGGAGGCCCTCAAACATCCGGGCTGGCGGGCGGCCATGGAAGAAAAAATGACGGCCCTCTGGGCTAATCAAATATGGGATCTAGTTTCTCTTCCTCTGACTCATATAGGTTGTAAATGGGTGTTTGTCATCAAGCATGCTCCTGATGGAACAATTGACCATCTTAAAACCCGACTGGTGGCTCGTGGTTTTACTCAACAACAGGGCCTCGATTATGAGAAACATTCTCTCCAGTGGCCAAGCTCAACACGGTTCGTGTTCTCCTCTCTGTGGCTGTGCATCGCCAATGGCCCTTACATCAACGAGATATCAAGAATGCATTTCTAAATAGCGATCTCTAAGAAACTGTCTACATGCAACAACCTTCAGGGTTTGAAACCACGAGGAAATCCCGAGTTTGTCACCTCAAGAAGTCGATGTATGGTCTCAAACAATTTCCTCAGGCATGGCTCGATAAGTTCAGTAGGTTGTTCGGGAAGTTGGATTCACTCGGAGCTCGGCAGATTTCTCTTTGTTCCCTCAACATAAAACAATAGTAACGGTTCTTCTTTTGGCATATGTCGATGACATCCTAATCACAAGAGATGATTCAAAGGGAATACAAGTGGTCAAACAACACCTTAGTTCTGTTTTTCAAACAAAAGATCTGGGGAACCTTCAATACTTGGCCTTGAGATCGCACGACGTCCTGATGGAATTATCCTATCTCAACGGAAGTACTGTCTCGACCATCTTTAGGATGCTGGCTACTCTGGATGCTAGCCGGTTAATACTCATATAGATGTCAATCACAAGCTGTGTGCACATGCTTCTGACGCAGATCTCCTTCTTCTAAATCCAGAATACTATCGACGTCTGGTTGGAAAACTGATTTATCTAACTGTCACAAGACAAGAAATATCCTTTGTTGTTGGGGTTGTCAGTCGGTTTATGCATTCTCCTCGGATGTCTCATCTACAGGCTATCGAACGTATACTGAGATACCTGAAAACAGCTCCTGGTCAAGAGCCGATATACAAAATATCTTCCTCGTCAACTCCAACATCGGTTGCGTATCCAGATGTTGATTATGCTGGTTCCCTGGATGATCGGCGTTCCACCAGTGGATTTTGTATCTGATGCAGTAAGAAACAGTCTGTGGTTGCTCGATCTTCGGTCAAAGCTGAGTACCGCTCTATGGCGTCTGTTGTATCTAAGCTCACATGGCTTGAGAATTTCCCAGGTGATATAGGAGTAAAACTTTTCTCACCAGCTACATTACTCTGTGACAGTCAAGCTGCTATACACATAGCTAAGAATCATGTCTTCCATGAAAGAACGAAACACATTGAAGTTGACTGTCACTTCATTCGGGAAAAAGATGATGTAGGGTTGTCCGGAATCGGAGATCTCTACAGTAAAAGTCAATCTACGCCCAATCTCGTCTTAGATCTACCGCACCTACACAGCACCTATCGCCCACAATATTTCCTCGTCACAAACGCAGCGCATAAAAATAATAAGGAGGATTGGTCGACTCGAAAATAGCGATCGAAATTTGAGTCGGATCGTTCCCCAAATTAATATAAAGATTGCCAACCTTTTTGGGAGCAAAACCAAGGCTATAGGCCAAGATCCGCTCCGGCAAATAGGATCCACCGGATCCGGAAATAAAAAGCCTAGCAACGGCGATTTCGAAATGAAAGTGCAGCGATTGATTTAACAAAGCGGATAAAACGATTTGCGATCCACCACAACTAATTAGAAGAAATCACACAAGGAGGGATGAGATATTTTACCCAACCGGAGAACGTTCACACAAGATAACTGTGGGAGAATCACTCTCTCCACGGATCCACCGGCGTCACACCGAAGGGCTTGCAACCTTCTTCCACGGAGTCGCACCGAAGGAAGCCGCGCCGGAGTCGCACCGAACCGGATGGAGGGAGCAAAGGGGCGGCGGCTTCACACCACAAGGGGGGCGGCGGTAGAGGGGAGAGCCTCTTGGCCGAAATCTCCAAGAGAGGGAATTAGGTTTCAATCTTCACTAATGATCTCATAATAAGGCCTCCTTAAATAGGAGTTACAAACAAGCCTTAACCATTCATGATGGAGATGTAATCTCATCCATCCAAATGGTTAAATGCACACCAAATAAAAATATTGTCCAAATGCAAAAATAAAAATGCAATATTGAATATAAAATTATCACTTCAAACTTGGATAATTTTATATTCCTAAAATAGAAATAATAAAGCATGAAAAGGGAAATGTTTTAATGCGGTGCGGCGAATGTTGCGCGCCGCGGGCGGAGGTTGTAACGTAGCCTTCCGCTAGCATCATCGTGACGCCTCACGTCCTTTAGTTGAATCGCCTCAGCAACCGGATCAACCTCATCATCGTCAGCATCGTCTCCAAGTAGAGGTGGAGGGGGCGCGCCATCAATCCTCCCCCGCTCAAAATCACGCATCTCTGTTGCGTGGTCCAAGAGGTAGCGGCGAAGAAGATCGGCATCCAAACTTTGCAGCTCCAACTCGAGCACCCAAGAGTCATCCGAAGGGGGGCGGTCACGCCAACGGATGAGGAAGCGGCGGGTGTCGCCATCAGCAGTGGTAACATGCTCAGCATCAAGTATCATCTCTGGAGTGGAAAATGTCTGTGGGAACCTGGGGAACATATTAGCAGTAGGCAAGAAAGAAGGCAACGTACCATCCGATGATATACCTGTGGGGACCGTAAGAGAGAGATCATCCGTTCTACCACTCCCCAACCCATGAGAATTTAAAGTGGGAGAAGAAGACGACAAAGAAATCAACTCCTGTGGTGGCGACACAAATATCGTTAAATCCGAAACGTTAAAAATGGGGGAGATACCCCAATCAGCAGGCAAGTCCAAAACGAAAGCGTTGTCACCTAACTTCTTAATAATCCGAAAAGGGTCGGCGCGCTTTGGTGCTAACTTTTTAACGGTGCCAGTTGGCAAGCGTTCGGGAACTAAACGGACTAAAACCAGATCGCCAATTTTAAAGTTTGATACCCTCCTATGTAAATTAGCGTGCGCCTGATAAGAGTCGTACTGTGTATTCAAAGTGGCCCGTATACGTGCATGTAGATCATGGATGTGTTGGGCAAAGGATTGTGCAAATTGACTTGCCTTGTACGTTGGGGGCAACGGCACCAAGTCAAGCGGCACAGGAGCTTTATAACCATGGACAATCTCATTCGGAGACATACCCGTAGACCGATTTTTGGAATTATTGTAGGCTAATTGGGCGTGGGGCAAGAGAAGATCCCAAGTGCCCAAATGATCGCTCACGAGGCATCTTAACAAATTCCCTAAACTCCAATTAACCACTTCCGTCTGTCCATCCGTTTGGGGATGATAGGCGGAGGAAAACAATAATTTTGTCTCCATTAACATCCATAGAGTTTTCCAAAAATAGCTAGTGAATTTTACGTCTCGATCCGAAACTATGGTCTTTGGCACTCCGCGATGACTAACGACTTCTTTAAAATATAATTTAGCGACGTGAGACGCATCGTTTGTTTTACTGCATGGGATGAAATACGCCATCTTGGAAAACCTATCCACAACTACAAAAACGGAATCATGACGGCGTTGGGTAGGGGGAAGGCCTAATACAAAGTCCATACTAACATCTACCCAAGGCATGGAGGGAATAGGCAAGGGTGTATATAATCCTACATTGGTTTTACCACCCTTAGAAACTTGACACGTTCGGCAGCTACTCACTACTCGTCCTACCATAGCCTTAAGTTTGGGCCAATAAAACTTTTCCTCGACTAACGTAATCGTCTTATCTCTACCGAAGTGACCACTCAACCCTCCACTATGCAATTCCCAAATGATATGTAGACGTAACGATGACCGCGGAATACATAGCTTTCCGTTCCTAAACAGGTAACCGTCCTTAATGACGTATGCAGATATCGTCGTGGGGAAACTATCCTGGGCTGATAAATAGAAGTCTTGGAAGTCAGGACACGTAGCATACTCATCCTTAACCCGCTCAAATCCTATGACATGTACTTCCATAGAAGTGAGTAAAAGTGTTAGACGACTAAGGGCATCAGCGACTCGATTATCAGCTCCCTTAAGGTGTTTGAGATTAAATGTGTATCCTTGTAGGAAAGCTACCCACTTAGCATGTCGTGGGCTGATTTTATGCTGGCCGTTAATGAAACGTAAGGCCTCATGATCGGAGAGAATCACGAACTCCTTGGAGAGGAGATAGTGTCTCCAATGGTGTAAGCATCGGACTACCGCATAAAATTCCCTATCGTAATTTAAATAGTTCAGCTTGGGGCCTGACAACTTTTCGCTGAAATAACTAACGGGATGGCCCTCTTGGCTCAAGACACCTCCAATCCCTATCCCAGACGCATCACATGTAAGCTCAAAGACTTTAGAAAAGTCAGGTAGACGTAAGACAGGTGCCTCAGTCATAAGCTCATTTATTCGTTCAAAAGCATAGGTGGCGGACTTTGTCCATGTAAACTCTCCCTTCTTCATACAGTCGGTGATAAGCGCCATAATACTACTGAAGTCTCGTATGAAACGATGATAAAACGTAGCTAACCCATGGAAACTACGTACCTCGCGTAGGGTGGTTGGCACGGGCCAGTCCTTAATGACCTGAACCTTGCCCGGATCAACTCGAATACCCTTAGAACCGACTATATACCCTAAGAACTCTACCTCCGAGGCATTGAAAGTGCATTTCTTAAGATTGAGAAATAAGGTCTCTTTCCGCAGGGTGGAAAGGATCACTCTCATGTGGGAGATGTGCTCGGTAGTAGAGGTGCTATAAATCAGAATATCATCAAAGTAGACGACAACGAACTTCCCCATGAATGGCTGAAAGACATGTGTCATCATCCGGGAGAAGGTACTAGGGGCATTGGATAACCCAAAGGGCATCACAAGCCATTCGTACAGTCCATCCTTCGACTTAAATGCTGTCTTCCACTCATCGCCCTCTCGTATCCTAATCTGGTGATAGCCACTCCGAAGATCTAATTTGGAGAATACGGTGGCCCCAGACAAGACATCCAACAAATCATCTAGGCGAGGAATGGGAAACCTATACTTGATGGTGATCTTGTTGATAGCCCGGCTATCAACGCACATCCTCCACGTACCATCCTTCTTGGGGGCAAGAAGGACTGGCACCGCGCATGGGCTCATACTAGTCCTAATGAAACCTTTCTCTAGCAAGCCCTCTATCTGGAACTGCAACTCCAGGTGAGCTGCGGGGTGGAGTCGATAATGGGGCTGATTTGGCAAGGAAGACCCGGGATGAGGTCTATCGCATGCTGAATATTTCTAAGCGGGGGCAACGTGGACGGTAGCTCATCCGGGTACACGTCCCTATATTCTTCCAATAGTACCCGTAACTCACTAGGTAACTCATCCAAAATGCTAGAATCGGGCTTCGCACTTAGGAGGACTAGCGCATACATAATTCCATCAAGGAACGGATCTCTCTCAAACTCTTTCTTACCAACTAGATTCAATGCTTTCCGTTCTACCGGGATAGTGGTGTCCTTAGCCAAGACTACGGGCTCCTTTGGGATGGTCGGTCTCAAGGTGACGGTTTTGCCATTGAATTTGAATTCATATGTGTTGGCTCTACCAAAATGAGTAACATCACGGTCATATAGCCAAGGGCGGCCTAACAACACATGACAAGCGTCCATCGGAAGGACATCACACCACACCTCATCAACGTAGGATTTGAATGAGAGTGGGACCAGGCATCGCTTGGTAACGGGTACAGAGATCTTGTTGATCCAAGCGACCTTATATGGGGTCGGGTGTGGTTCCGTGGTCAAGGACATACGTGCTATGGCGTTCTCAGATACAACGTTCACACAGCTACCACTATCAACAATCAGCTTGCAGAGTTTCTCGCCACTCTTAAAAATCAGGGAAAATATGCTCGTCCTTTTCCATTCATCTAATGGTCGAGGGGTGGCCAAGATACAACGCATCACCATAAGGGGGTGATCGTCCTCTAAGTCACTTGGGACCCCTTCCGGGTCGCTTTCCTCAGCAGCCTCATAAACATAATCCGCAAGATCGGTCGTCGACTCTAATAGGGCTATGGCTTTAGTCTTCGTTGGGCATTCGAAGGCATAATGACCTTGAATGCCGCAAGAATAGCATGTGGCGTTAGTCTTGCTAACCTTTCCGATTGGAATGCGTTCACTCGCGGGGTTCTTGGTGTTCCTAGCCGTGATCACGACAGACTTGGACTCGGCCGACCGGTACTTCCCCTTATCTTGATAGGTGGAGGAAGATGCTCCGGTAGAGGATTTTCCTTTCGCATGAGAATAACGGGAGTGAGCCTTAGAGGCTAAGTGTTTTTCAATGTCGAGGGCGGCATTGAATGTGGTGTTCAAATCAGTGTGGCCATAACGCAAGAGCTTCCGCTGAATATCGGGTTGAAGCCCCTTACGAAACCTAGAAAGGGTGACTTCGGGGATCTCCCTCAGGTTACAACGCACCAACCGGTCCTTTAATTCTCCCATGTACTCTGATACAGAATTGGAGCCTTGCCGCAGGGAGGCGAGCTCGTCAAACATTTGTGTCCGATGGTACGCGGGGACGTACTGATCGGTCAGCAAATTCTTCATGACGGTCCATCCAATAATCGGGTCTCCGTCCCCAGTCCCTAGTCTACGCTCTTCATTCAGCCAATAAGTTTTGGCGCGACCGGTTAGCTTCATCCTGGCAACTTGGACCTTTTGGGGGTCCGTAAGATGGTGCCAATCATAATAGCATTCCATGTCCACTATCCATGTGAGGAAATTCTGTGGATCGCCCATACCATCGAAAGTGGGGGCATCAATTTTGATGGCCCTTGTAATATCAAACTCTCGCCCGTGGCGATTGCCTCGAGGGGGCACTCGTGGGGAGTCGCCATCCGAATCCGAATCGGAAATATGTTGGCGCCGGTGGGGCAACTCAACATTAGCGGGAGGTGGGGGTGGCCTAGCTTGATTTTGTAAAATCTGTGCTAAGGTGGCCCTAAGTTCCGTCATATCGTTACGAAGACTTGCTATCGCTTCAGCGTTACGAATTTCGTGCTCGTTCTCAGCCATCCTAGACGTAGACGGTTCCGAATACTCCGTGCCTAGCCTAGTGCGCATGCAAGACCCAGAAAAATATGAAGAAGATTTTTCCTAGGGCTATAGCTACACTGAAAATAAAATATTTTTATAAAAGCTTGATGTGAATAATACGTAGATTGTTAAAAAAAAAAAATTTGAAATTTTGCTGAAAAATAAAAATTTCAGCCTGCTATTTTCAGACCAACTGGACAGATTTGGACAGAATTACGATGTTCTAATTTGCAGGCAGACTTAACGCGGCCGAATCAAAAAATTTTCTGTTTTAATGTTGCTGGAAATAAGGTTAGGAAGCTACAGAAATTTTTTCAGATTTTTTTTGACAAGTTTTAAAATTCCAAAGGATTTACTAAATGCAGACCAACCCGAAAATTTCAGATTTTTGAAAGTTCATATCAACCAACGAAGAACGCAGAGAGGATGTTTGCAACTTGGGAGTTGAAACGACTCCCTCTGATACCAAATTGATGTAGGGTTGTCCGGAATCGGAGATCTCTACGGTAAAAGTCAATCTACGCCCAATCTCGTCTTAGATCTACCGCACCTACACAACACCTATCGCTCACAATATTTCCTCGTCACAAACGCAGCGCATAAAAATAATAAGGAGGATTGGTCGACTCGAAAATAGCGATCAAAATTTGAGTCGGATCGTTCCCCAAATTAACATAAAGATTGCCAACCTTTTTGGGAGCAAAACCAAGGCTATAGGCCAAGATCCGCTCCGGCAAATAGGATCCACCCGATCAGGAAATAAAAAGCCTAGCAACGGCGATTTCGAAATGAAAGTGCCGCGATTGATTTAACAAAGCGGATAAAACGATTTGCGATCCACCACAACTAATTAGAAGAAATCACACAAGGAGGGATGAGATATTTTACCCAACCGGAGAACGTTCACACAAGATAACTGTGGGAGAATCACTCTCTCCACGGATCCACCGGCGTCACACCGAAGGGCTTGCAACCTTCTTCCACGGAGTCGCACCGAAGGAAGCCGCGCCGGAGTCGCACCGAACCGGATGGAGGGAGCAAAGGGGCGGCGGCTTCACACCACAAGGGGGCGGCGGTAGAGGGGAGAGCCTCTTGGCCGAAATCTCCAAGAGAGGGAATTAGGTTTCAATCTTCACTAATGATCTCATAATAAGGCCTCCTTAAATAGGAGTTACAAACAAGCCTTAACCATTCATGATGGAGATGTAATCTCATCCATCCAAATGGTTAAATGCACACCAAATAAAAATATTGTCCAAATGCAAAAATAAAAATGCAATATTGAATATAAAATTATCATTTCAAACTTGGATAATTTTATATTCCTAAAATAGAAATAATAAAGCATGAAAAGGGAAATGTTTGAATGCGGTGCGGCGAATGTTGCGCGCCGCGGGCGGAGGTTGTAACGTAGCCTTCCGCTAGCATCATCGTGACGCCTCACGTCCTTTAGTTGAATCGCCTCAGCAACCGGATCAACCTCATCATCGTCAGCATCGTCTCCAAGTAGAGGTGGAGGGG
The DNA here is from genome assembly GCA_039513925.1 of Platanthera zijinensis. NCBI lineage: Eukaryota > Viridiplantae > Streptophyta > Magnoliopsida > Asparagales > Orchidaceae > Platanthera > Platanthera zijinensis. The sequence continues at coordinate 94,273,814 of CM077084.1, read as the reverse complement.
GCGCGCCATCAAAAGATCAAATGAAGAAGCTGTAATTGAAACATGTTCCGGCTACTGACCAAGTTGTTGATCTTCTTGCTAAGGCTCTACCGAGTGCTCTATTTTATTAGTTCTTATTCAAGCTGGGTGGCTACGACTTGTACGCTCTAGCTTGCGGGAGAGTGTTAGAACATGTAAAGGCCCATATAATGGCCCATCATAGGCCTTCTTCCTCTTTATGTAATAGTCTCACATCTTGAAAAAGGGACTCTTCTCTCTCCTCTCTCTTCTCTCCCTATATATATGTATTCATACTTGTATTTACTTACAAAAAAAGGATATACAAAGTTTTACAGTTTTTCCCAATTATTTGTGCTCTTTTCTACAGAATCTATAGAGATCAAGCCTAACTTTGTGCTTGAACCGTCACAAGAGAATCAAGAAAAACTTTCTTCCAAACACTCTGCTCAAGAAGACCAAAAGTACTCCTGAGCGCACATATCATCCATGCTCTTCGCAAGAAAATGCACAACTAAAACACTAGACACGACGGGATATCAAATATACGCACGCACAACAAAAACCTAAACCAGTACTACCCTTTACTGAACTGGATCACATTCATAACTCGAAAAGATCTACAAATAATTCCAAGTTTTCAAAGGATAATTGTGGTGGGAAAAGGGGTTAGGTGATTATAAGACCTTTTACAATATTATGCAAAAAAAGAAAACTTGCATAAATTAACTTTCCAAGAGAAAAAATAAACTTTTTGAAATAATTGGGACTTCAAATAGTGACAGATGTAGAACCATCAATTCAACCAGATGAATGCACATGAATAAAATAATGACATGAGGTACACTATGCACTCTTTTACAGACAGCGAACACAAATTTACAAAGTCAAACATGGAAACTGAAGCACTAGAGGGGACCTAAAGTTCTCATTCAGTTTCAGCAATGAAATTTGGCAACACACCTTTGCAAAGGTATTCGTCACACTGAGACGCAGTTCCCCATCCTCTTCTTAGTCGTAGTATGTCTTCCGTAAATGTCGATCCTAGTGCTCCTATGAACACGGTCGACAAAGCTGATATTGTTTTATCCAGCATGGCCTCAACCTTAAGGAAAGAATATGAAGAGGAAAATATTCAATAGCTAAAGACAAAAAATTGCGACAGTTTTATCCAATGACGTTAAAAAGCCCAACGATAGTAATCTGGCTCCGTTGTGGACTAACAGCGAGATGAAACCAACATAAATTACAACTTGAATTGCAACCAAGAAGGAGTACAATCGTTGGGCTGTTTGGGGTCAGAAAAAACAGTCAAAGGGTTTTCATAATGTGGGCATAAGATGTCCCATTCACAGTCAGCAGGGGCTGAAATACATATCTCCAGCCGGGTGACTCAGTACACCTTTGGCTTCTCCTGTTTAAAAGCATTTTTCTAATTTTTATTATTTTTATTATTACTTTTATATGCTTTCATCTTTCGCATGTATGGTGATTACATGAAAATCACTTGAGATGTGGGAAGAAGAGAACCTGAGGATCGCCGCCTAGATGATTTCTATACAGCAAGGCGTCCCATTTCTCGACAGTCGTATGGCTTGGTCGCTTGACCAAGGGAACAGGCTTGCCATTCAAAACAACAAGCGATTGTAGAAGGTCTGTTTCGCTTCCAGCGGCATCCGTTGAGAGATAAATAACTGGAGCATTTGCTCGCTCAACTATCCTGAGCAGGCATTCAGAAGCTTGGGGGATCGGATAGAAGCAACTTTCCTCTTTCACATTGCTGAGATCATAAGAGAATGAACAACAAATTATAAGTAGGAAAACTGGGAGTGAATTAAAATTTTTGCTAGTATGATCCTACACCATTTGATGACAGTTTTGCATGGATAAGAGCTAAAATAAATTCCAAAATACTATGATGCATTGATGCTAGTATGAAAAGAAATGCTAATAAGAATATAGGGTGATAATTTGATGGAATTTGTAAAGATTGTGATTATTCATCAGATATATGAGGCAACAAATTATGGGCAAAATAGCTGAGCTTAGAAGGATATAACTAAGCAGCTTCCTGAAATTTTAGGGGTGTGTGTGGGATATTAAATCGCCTTGCAAAAAAACTTTGAATACTCCTCTGAGAAGGATTTAAGTATTATTCCTATTGCTATAAAGGTGATCATAACCCTTCAATTTGTAAAAAGAAGCAATCTAACCTTCATTCCTCTAACAGGAGAAGCCTTCTCTTTCTCATGTTAGTGTAAGGTCAGAGCACATTGTGAAAAATAACCCCACATAACATGGAAGAAAATGATCCAGCTCCCCGAAACAATCAAGACCCATCTGACAAATTTTTGGAAGCTATTAACTATTTTGCTTCAAAACTTAGGCTCATTACTTCTCCCACATACCCTCCTCTTTCGTGCTCCTATCATCAGAACTTGTTAATGTAGCCATTCAGGCAACGTCCAACATTCACTCCATCCAAAAATCTAGGTAGCTCTGGTTAAGCCTGATATCAAGTCAATTTTGAGCGATGAGCTAGACTCAAATCCTTCCCGACCTCGAAATTAACATTGATTTCAAGCCAAGCAGGCTCAACTCAAAATTTTCCAAAATGGTTTAGGGGAAGACAGCCAAAGGAACGAACTTGTCATCAAGCTGAGCAAGGAGGGAAGAAAGTCAAAAACCATTTCAAGTTTTATTCCTGAAATCAGTGATTGCCTGAATGGTATTGGGTGTCATAGCAATTGGTCATAAAAGGCTAAGAAATGAGCCTCAGGCAACTGGGCGGCAGGGCGAACAGAGGGCAAATTACAGGTCACATAATTATAATTCATAAAATTGGATTGTAGTGTTATGGGTTGTGTGCCCATTCATCTACTCTTAGTATTTTATATATGTAGAGAAACATAGGAGAGAAAAAATCAAGAGATATTTTATTAATATCTCAAATTATTATACAACGAAATACATGTATTTGTACATTTACATAGGAAAGGGAAAGAGGAGAAAGTTCATATCCTAAGTTGTGAGACTAAACTATACACAAGATGGACTACAAATTGGGCCGAATTATGGGCCTTTTATACTTTCTTCAACACTCCCCCGCAAGTTGGACCATACAAATCGTAGGCACCAAGCTTGGACAAAAACTGATAGCACAACAGTCGTGGTAAGGCCTTGGTGAGAATGTCAGCAACATATCCGGTAGCAGGAACATGCTATAATTCAAATTTCTTCAATTGAAACTTCTCCCGAAAAAAGTGACAATCAACCTCAATGTGTTTTGTTCGCTCATGAAAAACAGGAATTTTAGTAATGTGTATTGCCGCTTGACTGTCACAAAATAGAGTTGTTGGTGAGAAAAGTTTGACTCTCAAATCATGAAGTAGACTCTCTAGCCGGGTATGTTCAAACACAACTGCAACCATTAGACAGTACTCAGCTTCAGCAGATGAGCGAGCAATAATAGATTGTTTTTTGCTACGCCAGGTAATAAGGTGTCCTCCAAAGTAAGTATAAAAACCAGTTGTGGAGCATCGATCATCCAGAGAGTCAGCATCAGAATATGCAATCAGCGATAGAGAGGAAGAGGAAGATGGTTTGTATACAAGCCCTTGTCCAGGACCAGTCTTCAACTATCTGATGATTCGCTCGACTGCATGGAGATGAAAGGTCTGTAGAGCATGCATAAATCGACTGACAACTCAACAGCAAAGGAGATATTAGGTCATGTAACAGTGAGATATATCAGCTTTCCGATAAGGAGACGATAATACTCAGGGTTTGGAAGTTGCAGATCTGAGTCAGAGTTATGAGCACAAAGCTTGTGCTTGATATCCCTAGGAGTGTTAGCAGGCTTGCATCTTGAAGAAGGTCAAGACAATACTTTTGTTGAGAAAAGACAAAGTCATTAGGACATCGTGTTATCTAAAATCCCAGGAAGTACCGAAGATTTATCAGTTCTTTAGTTTGAAAAACTGAGTTTAAGTGTTGCTTAATCATTTGGATTCATGTGAAGTCATTACCGTAATCAAAATATCAACAATGTAAACCAAGAGGATTACAGTGTCGGTTGGTTGATGACGAGTAAAGAGAGAGAAGCCAACTGATCTTCGAGTGAATTAAACATCCCGGACAACCTTACTAAACTTGTCAAACCATGCTCACGGAGACTATTTGATGTAGGGTAGGATGCGTGTCGTGCAATCTAGGCAAACTCGACTGAGTGGACACGTGAACACTTTATGATGATGCGCAGAATCCGTTCGGCAATTAATTCAAATAAAATTCACAACTCACGCATTCAATAACATAAGCAAAAACAGTTTCGATTAGGGCGATTAAGCAAGGCTTTCCTCCAAACGGAGGGCCAAAATAAGCATGTCACGGATGGCTCCTTCCTGCAATCACAATTCTTTACGGGGCAAAATTCCACATATAAATATCCAAGCAAATATGAGTAATTCAAACAACGTTGGTAACACCCCAAAAATCTCAAAATTGGATTTGAGGTGCACGCTGTTTGACACGGCCTGGGACACGGGCGTGTCCCAGGGCGTGTTCAGGATAGTCGACGATCGGTGGTCGACTATAGTCGAGCCTGGGACACGGCCTTCGACACGGGCGTGTCCCAGGGCGTGTCACTCAAGAAAATGTCGGACCGAGTCAGGGAAGTACACGGCCCGGAACCAAGCCTTGCACACGGCCGTGTCAGATTGGACACGGGCGTGTCCAAGGGCGTGTGCCTACCCGTGTACTGCTCTGATTGATTTTAGCGCTCGTTGAGTACCGTGTAACAGGGGTGACACGGGTGTGTCACATGACTGACACAGGCGTGTCACATGACTGACACAGGCGTGTCAGGTTCGACACGGGCGTGTCGATGCCCGTGTTCTGGTAGTTTTCAGTCGGTGCGAGTGCCGCGTGTGCCGCTTAAGGGTACACGGCCTGTGACACGGGCGTGTCACAGGCCGTGTCGGCCAAAAGAATAATTATTTTGGGTAGATCTTGGCCGTTCATTTTCCTTAAAGAAGATCCTGTGGCTGGGGCTTATTCCTGGGCTGATAAGACCGGGAAAGAAGGAGGAAAGGCTCATTTTTGAGTTCATACTCTCTTTCTAGCTTTAAGAGAGAGGTGAGAGCAAGGTGAGGAAGAAGAAGTGGAATCCGGCTGCCGGTGGTGCTACGGTGGTCCAAATCTCAAGCCGAGTTCGGATTTGCGAAGGCAACGCTGCTGCGAAGGCTTTCATCCGTCTCAATTTCTCTCCATGGCTCCGAAGCGAGTTCCGAGGGTAACGATTTCCTGCTTGGACATGTGAAGTCCTTATTTCCTGCATTGCATAGGGAAAACCCTTCCCCGCGAGTGTGCGGTGGGTTGTGGCGTCCCTTGGGGTAGATATGTGAAGTCCCCCTTGTTAGAGTCCGGAATTGGAGTACGGATCTAGGCATGCTGTGTGAAGCCCATCTGGACATATTGGTCTGGATTGGTGATGCTTGTTTGCATATCGGAGAAGACTCCGTGATTATTGCTTGTATGCATGATGGATAAAGTACTGGAGGAAGTCCAGGAAATTGTGAGAGTTGGGTGCAACTCTTGTGGCCGTGAGTTGCCACTTTGTGTGCGGTTGAGCGTTGGGCTGCAACTGTATGAAAAGGCTTCGTGCCGAACAGGCAAGGTGAAACCGACCCGCGCCTTTAAATGTGGCCTCAGGTACGATGTACTTGGTTGGGCAAGGCGATTTGAGCAACGGGGGGTGGCTGATCTGTACCTGCGTTATGTAGGCTGGACATGAGAGCGTCAAGGCATTGGGCTTTCGTCAGCGGCATAATGAGAGTCCTGGGCCTGCGTGCCGGACTAAATGCTCAATGGTGAGATCCGGTGTTTCCGGTGCACCCGAGAGTGCCATGAGTGCACGGGACGTCGGGCCGTCGTGTCGGCGTTTGTGATATGTGATTGTGCGGTCGTGCACGTCTTGCTTGAATTGCTATATATCATATTGGAAGACTGCTATGCAGGGATGGAATTCCGCTGCCCCATGCCAGGGGCAGGGTCGTTATAATTGGTCAGCTGAATGCTGAATGCTGACCGTTGCCCTGTTTGCCACCGCTTGGTGGATTGGTTCTTACAGGTACGGGAGGTGCTGGTCCGAGCGAGACTTAGCGGGCTGAAGCCCAAAGCTGCGTTGCTGCCCTCGAAGGCATTGTTTTGTTTCTTTTGTTCATGTGTGGCCGTCCTGCGTGCCGATGTCTGTAATCCACACTCTTGTTAAGAGAAATTATTGTAAGGCCTTAAGGCCAGACTCTTTTGATGTTGTATACATTTCTATGTTATAGTGGACAGTGTTCTTTATCTTGAGTTCAAAGATTCAACCGTGAAACTTCCGCTAGAATGCTCTGTGTTAGGACGCGTTGGTTATGATATTAGTTCGAAGCGTCTCCGCCTGTTTGTGGAATATGGTGTGGGGCCCCGGCCGGACCCTCTATTATATTCTTCTTGACGGGTAGAGGTGTTACAACGTTCAAGTGCTGAAAATTAAAAGTCCATACAGCAAAACAACTCACAAATAAAGGAATGTAAGAGGCGGGGAAGATCCGGCGGTTTCGAAAGTAGATCTGGGTTTGCGTGCCGGGACGGAGGCCGTCCGCGGTGGAAAAGGGTTGCGGTGGTTGGAAACGGATAGATCCGACAAAATATGGAAGGATCCGGCCAAGGGAGGGTAGATCTGGTGTATTGACGGCGGATCCGGGCTGCGGGAAGAGGAATACGGATGAAAATGATGGATTGGAGGGTGGTAGCACTAGATCAAAATAGATCTAGGGTTTTCGGAGCGGTGGGAGGTGGATCCACGACGGGGAAAGGGGAGGAGGGGTCGGCTAGGGCAAAGGAGGCCCTAGGGTCGGTTTTGGGAGGGGAAGGGGGCTGCCGGTGTTGGGCTGATGGCAGCACGCCGGCGGTGGAATTCCGGGCACAGGAGGGGGCGGCGGAACATGAAACGGGAGGGAGAGGGGTGGCTGCCCTGGCTACAAGTCGGTTGAGTTCGGGTGGGGTTTGGGAGGGGATTCGGTGGCCGGATGGGGAAGGAGGTGGTGGAAAATGATAGAGGGGGTTAGGGTTTACCTTGGGGATGAAGTTCCACCGCTAGGAGTCCGCACCTAGGGCTCCACGGCGTCGGCACCGTGGCTTGATCGCGGAGTTCTGGGAATGACTTTCTCCAAAACCAGCAATGATCTTTCCAAGCCTCTAACACTCCTATTTATAACATTCTAAACATTAGGGCAACCCGGAATCTACGGCTATGATTGGCCGAAGAATCAAAGTGCCAAATATATGAAAATAAAGCCAAAAATAACAAAGTTATATATTAAAAAAGTTCGCGACGCGCATCCGAACACATCCGCGGGATCGGATTGTCACTCCGATCAAATCTTCCGGCAAAAATAGAAAAAAGTGGGCCCCGCTTTGTTATGGGCCGATGGTCCCCCATCAACTCCCCTTGACTGAAAAGAATTCATCTCCGATGAATGGAGATGATCATACTGTCGTCGAAGTCCAGGGGCGAGTCGATACAGCTCAGTAGGTATAATCCACGCGTCATCAGAGGCGGAGCAGCCTCTCCAACGGACCAGGTAGCGGCATGAAAGTCCAGTGGTGGTAGGGACGTACTCATGGGCGACGATGTCTGTAATGCTCTCAGTACACAGCTCTCGTGAAGTGGATCCCGGAGCGATCAGGGGTGCAGGCGGTGTCACCATAGGTGAGGGACTCCTAGGGGTGCGTACAGCTGGGGGCAGGGCAAGTGGTGGTAAAGGTGAGTGGGAGAAAGCTGCAGTTGGTGATGAGGTGGAGAGGTGGTGATCATCCCGACTCGGGTTCGAATATTCGCGAGATTCGTAATACGGAGTCAAATCCTCAACATTGAACACCGGATGGATTCCCATACTAGCGAGGATATTCAGCTCGTAGGCATTTGTCCCGATCCGTTTAATGATCGAGTAGAGACCCATTCGTTTAGCGCTTAATTTTTTGGCAGGCCCCGGTAGGAGCCTCTCCACCCGGATTCGGACCATTACCTGCTCGCCTTCGTTGAAGAATTATTCACGCCTGTTTAAATCTGCATGGGTTGTATAGCTTTCGTTACTTGAAATAATTTGTCGACGGACTGACTCATGTAATTCATGCAAATGGCGTGCAAATGACTCGGCGGACTCACTTGGACGGGACTCTAATGGACAAGGAATGAGGTTGATGGGTTTCTTGGGTTCATACCCTAGTACTATGCAAAATGGGCTCAACCCGGTGGACCTATTGACTGAACTATTGTAGGCGAATTCAGCGATGGGGAGGACGGAATCCCAACTCGCCACATGCTCACCGACAAGACACCTAAGCAAATTCCCTAGACTGCAGTTCACGACCTCGGTCTGCCCGTCTGTCTGGGGGTGATATGCAGATTAACACTTCAGGGTAGTGCCCGTTTTGTACCATAGGGTCTTCCAAAAATAACTCACGAATCTAGCATCCCTGTCGGAGACTATGGACTTCGGTAGGCCATGTAATCTAAAGACGTCCCGAATGAAAATGGATGCAACACGTGATGCGTCAGCAGTCCTAGAGCAGGCTATGAAGTGTGTCATCCCTGAAAAACGATCAACGACTACAAAGATTGAGTTGTGCTTTCGAACCGTGCGCTGCAGTCCAAGTACAAAGTCCATACTAATGTCCTCCCAGGGTCTAAGTGGGACTGGTAAGGGCGTATATAATCCTGTGTTCTGTTTAGTTCCCTTCGCAGTCTGACACGTACGACAATGTCGGACAAATCTGGCCACATCCCTCTTCAGGCCTGGCCAATAAAATCGTTCCTCGACGATAGCTATGGACTTATCCCTACCAAAATGCCCGGCGGCTCCTCCCGCATGAAGCTCCCAAATCAGATAGTCACGGTATGATGTGCTTGGGATGCAAATGTGAGAACCCCGGTAAAGGTAACCTTCCCAAATCTGGAAACTGTCGACAGGTTCGGGTGGGTCTCGGGATAAAGTTGCGTATATCTCACGAAAGTCCGAGCAACCTGGGTAATCAGCGATAATCTGCTCAAGTCCGTCCACATCGGCTCTCAGGGTCTGCAGAAGGGTGACCCGCCGACTCAACGCATCAGCGAGTTTGTTCTCAACACCGGCGCGATGTTTGAGAACATAGTGGAAATCCTGGAGGTACTTAACCCACTTCGCATGCCTATGCCCCAACTTCTTATGAGAATCTAAGTACCGAAGCGTCTGGTGGTCCGAATAGAGAACGAACTCTCGGGGAAGGAGGTAGTGTCTCCAGTATCGTAACGACTGAACAATCGCATAAAACTCCCTATCATAATTGGAGTATTTTTGCTTGGCTTCATTTAACTTCTCGCTGAAGTAGGAGACCGGGTGTCCCTCCTGGCAAAGCACACCACCGATTCCTACGCCAGAGGCATCACAAGCGACCTCAAATGTCTTGCCGAAATCAAGAAGTCGTAAGACTGGTGCCGTGGTCAACTTCTCTTTAATCTCCTCAAACGCTCGAGTGGCGGCGGGGGTCCACTGAAACTCGCCCTTCTTCAAATAGCTAGTAAACGGGGCCATGATCGAACTAAATCTCCGAACAAACCTCCTGTAGAAGGTAGCTAGACCATGGAAGTTGCAGGCTTCATGAATGGTCGTAGGCAAGGGCCAATCGCGAATGGACTTGACCTTCTCAGGGTCGACTGACACTCCCGTGGACGATACAATAAACCCCAAGAACTGAACCGACTCGCCGTAGAATGAACACTTCTTTAGATTCACGAATAACTTCTCACCACGAAGGGTCTCGAAAAGGAGTCTCAAGTGCTCTAGGTGGTCGTCATGGGTCTGACTATAAATCAGGATGTCATCAAAATACACAACTAAGAACTTGCCCATGTAGGGCCGCAATATCTGTGTCATGATTCTCATGAACGTGTTCGGGGCGTTGGACAACCCAAATGGCATGACCAGCCACTCGTACAGGCCATCTTTAGTCTTAAAGGCCGTTTTCCAATCGTCACTCTCTCGTACCCGAATTTGGTGGTATCCACACCGTAGATCGATCTTGGAAAAGAGCTGGGCACCTGACATGGTATCTAACAAATCGTCGAGTCGAGGAATGGGGAACCTGTACTTCACCGTAATCTTATTGATGGCACGGCTATCGATGCACATGCACCAGCTACCATCCTTCTTAGGGGTAAGAAGGGTGGGGACGGCACGGGGACTCAGGCTCTCTCGAATGAACTGCTTCCGGAGAAGCTCGTCAACCTGCCGTTTGAGCTCGGCGTGCTCATCTGGATTCATACGATAGTGCGGCAGGTTAGGGAGAGAAGCTCCCGGGACTAGATCAATAGCATGTTGGATATCTCGCAACGGTGGGAGCTCATCAGGTAAACTCCTCAGGCATGATGTCAACAAACTCCTCTAGTAGAGTCTGAATCTCCGGGGGGAGATCCGGGGTCACCGTTGGACTCTCAGAAGTCATGGTGGCGGCAACAATGTAAAATATGTCGGCGTCCTTTCTCTCCCGCAAGAAGTCACTACACCGTAGGGGATGCAGTGGCCTCGATGACATGGTGCTCGTGGAGGGTTCAATCGGACCCTTGGATTTCTCCTTGGGTCGGGTGGGTGATAACGTGAACTTCTTACCTTTATCGTAGAATGTGTACGTGTTCGACCGACCGTAGCATGTGGCGTCGCGGTCGTACAGCCAAGGTCGTCCCAATAATACGTGGGCAACATCCATATGAATTACGTCACACCACGTGTGATCCTCAAATGTAGCAAGCCGAATGGGAACGAGGCAACGTTGTGTCACCTGGATGGCGGTCTTGTCTACCCAAATGACCCGATAAGGATGAGGGTGGGGCTCCGCTTTCACTTGCATATGCTCTAAACCTCTCTGGGTCACGATATTGACACAACTCCCACTATCAATGGCTAGCTTGCAGGGTCCGCCTGCGCTAGGAAAATACGTGTAGAAGATAGTGGTACGACGTCAATCCTCGTCAGCACGGGGGGTATATAGGAGGCGTCGCACTACGCCCATCTCTAGGGATCTCTCAGCTTCGCTCTCCCATCCCTCCTCAATCGTAGCCTCGACCTCCTCAGTGACATCCTCGGCTCCCTCTAGGCTTAGCTCCTCTTCCTCAACTAGCAGACTTCGTGTGGGGCAATGTGCCGCCACATGTCCTCTGCCGGAACATCTAAAACACTGGATACCCCCAAGTCTCTGGCTCTCGACGGCGATGGCCTTGCCCTTCGTGTCAGCGGTGACCCGTGGGGGCGGGGTGGTCGTGGTAGTCTGGAAAGGGGTGGGCTTCTTGAATGTCGAAGAATAAGTCCGCGAGGGTAACTGCTGAAAGTTATTATTTTAAGGTCAGGTAGTAACCTAGAGGTTGGGTGAATAGGTCTATTAAAATTCTTGAGTGCTTTTGTTGTTTTCTTATTAACATTTATATTTTCTTTTGCTTTCTTCCTAAGGTGATCTAGAGTTTGTCCTTAGCACCTGCAATAAAACAGAAATATCAACACACAGTGATTTATAGTGGTTCCCTAATTGGGTACATCCACTTTCCCTCCCACCTTTCTAACTTATGTTAGACAAGGCACAAACTCCTCCAAAATGCTCCTCAGAGTTTACACCTCAGGCACTCAGCCTTACACTCAGGTTCTCTTCAAACCCCTACCTCAGAACCACAAAGGTTCCTACCTCAGAGCCCTGCAGTGCTCCTACAGCTCAGTGGTCCTCAAACACCTACCCCAGCCTTATCTCTAAGGCCTACAGCTCAGGCTTCAAAGCCCTATAACTTCAGGCACAAGGCCCTACTCTCAGAGTGCTGCAGCACTCTTACAACTCAGTACCCTTCCAGGTACCTACCCTCAGTGCCCTTCCAGGCACCTACAACTCAGCCTCCTCTAAGGCCTACAACTCAGAGACACACTTGTCACCTACAGCTCAGTGACTCAACAGTCACCTACCTCAGGCACTAGGCCCTACACTCAGGCTGGGAGAACAGCTCTACCTCAGATCCACACTTGGATCCTACCTCAGTACCCCAGTAGGGCACCTACCTCAGTGACTAATTAGTCACCTATGTTACTGTATTGACCTGGGCGGACAGGCGGCTAGGACTGGCGGTCTGGTAGCCGGGCGGTCAGCCCGGCTAATCTCTGTGGTGCTGTATAGACCTTGGCGGACAGGCGGCTAAGTCTGGCGGTTTGGAAGCCGGGCGGTCTGCCGGCTTATCTCTGAGATCTCGGTGGTCGGCTGCGTGTTCTCTGATGGTGACCGGGCGGTTAGTGCCTACTGACCGCACGGTTTGGCGGTCTCCTGGGCGGATTGGCGGTTAGCTTTGTAGATGATGTATTTGTATATTTAATCCCACATCGGGTATTTGTATTCTCTCCTTTCTCCTCCATTCTATATAAGGGAGGCCATACCTTTGTAATAGATATCTTTTTCGGATAATAAAATTTCAGTTATACCCGTTCCGGCTTGTTTCTAGTTCGTTTCTTACATGGTATCAGAGGACCCGATCTAGTCCTCCTGATTGTGTTTTCTTCTGTCCGTGCGACCTCTGCCTACTCGTCGTGGCCTGTCTTTCAGCTCGCGCGAGCTCTCTTCTCCCGTGGATTCCTCTATCCTCCTCTTCTGTTCGCGCGGTCTGTCTTCTAGCCGCCCGACTTCTCTCCCTCTGTTTGGATCTGCGGCTTGGTCGTGGCTTCTCTGGCCGCTGGTGTCTGCCATCGTGACCCCTGCAGATCTTTTTCTTCCTATCCGCGCGACTTCGCTCTGTTCGCGCGAGTTCTACCTTGTTTTGGCGGCCTCTCTGCCCGCCGCGGTTTGTTTTTTGTTCGCGCGGCCTTCTCTCTCTTTCTATCCGCGCGGCTTCTTTTTCTTCCGGCCGGTTTCCCTTCTTAACCGTGCGGCTTCTCTTCTTGTGCTTCGCAGCTTGGTCGTGGCATTGCTTGCCGCTGTTCTAATTGTGACCGCTGCGAACTCTTCCTTCCTTTGCTCGCCCGGTCTCTCCTCTTAACCGCGCGACCTCTCTTCAGGATGACCAATTCTGATGGCTCCACCTCGTCTACTGTCGTTGTCCCACCGCCTCCTCCTCCTCCTCCTGCTTCAGGGAATCTTGGCACCGTCTCTAAGCTTCTGGGGCCCAATTATCCCGACTGGAGTGTCTCATTCACTTTTCTTCTCCGCTCTCAGCGCAAGCGTCATCATCTTACCGATGACCCTCCGCCTGCGGACTCTGCCCAGTTTTCTGACTGGGATGCGAATGATGCGCTGGTTCGTACTTGGCTGGCGAACAGCCTGTCCGATGAATGTCTTCCTGTCATCCGTCACGATGAGACGGTAAAACAAGCTTGGAATCACTTGGCCGCTCTCTACTCCAAGGGGGGACAAACATCTCGCATCTATACTCTCTATGCGGATCTCTTTGCTCGCCAGTCCATGTCCCCTCCTGCAGCTTACCAACAAGTCCAAGCCCTTGGGGCTGAGATTCTGCAAAATCGTCCTCTCTCAGCAGATGTGGCCACTCAGCTGAAGCACTTCCAGGAACTCCTCGTGGTATGTTACCTTCTGCGGCTTCCGGACTCATACGATATGATCCGGCAGCAAATTCTTGGAGAGGCTGAGTCTCCTACCCTGGATGCTACTGCTGCCCGCATTGCCGCTGTTACCTCTCTGCTCCAACGACCCTTGCTTGCCGCTCCTCCGGCTCCGGATGCCTATGCACACCAGGCTCATCGTGGTGGATTTGGTGGTCGTGGTAACCACTCTGGCGGGCGTGGCCCTTCTCGCTACCTCTGTACTCATTGTGGCCGCCCAGGACACTTGGTTGACCGCTGCTGGACAAAGCATCCGCATCTTCGTCCCGCGGGTGATACTCCTACTTCTTCCAAGCCATCTGCCTCCGTGGCCACGACTTCAGGTAGTGCCCACGTGGTTACCCAAGGTAAATGGCTAATCGACTCTGGCGCCACTAATCATATGACGGGCAATCCTCAGTGCTTTTCTCTCTTAGAAACACATGATCGGTTGCCCCCTGTTCTCGTTGCGGATGGTTCTCCCTCTCCGGTGCATGGCACGGGCATGGTTCAAGTTACTCCGTCCCTTCGCCTGGCGGATACTCTTTATGTGCCCAAGTTTCCGTGCAATTTATTGTCGGTTACTTCTCTTTGCAAGCAACTTCAGTGTTCGGTAACATTTACTCCTTCTTCTTGTTCGTTTCAGGACCCGGACTCCAAGCGGACGATTGCTACTGGGACTGAGAGGGGCGGTCTCTACTTCCTTGATGATGTATCTGCTCTTACTGTCTTCTCTCCCGCTTCTACAGATCTTCTTCAGTGGCACCTTCGCCTGGGGCATCCTCCCTCGCGTCTCATCCACCAACTATTTCCTCACCTACCTCAGCAGGACTCTACTATCAACTGTGATGCCTGTCAACTGGGCAAGCACCACCGTTCCCCCTTTCCTCCTAAGAAAGGTCGTGGCTCTTCCAAGCCGTTCGACCTTATTCACTCTGATGTCTGGGGACCTTCCCCTACCCTCACCATAGGGCGTGGAAGTTCCTATTTTGTAACCTTTATTGATGATTATTCTCGATGTACGTGGGTGTATCTCTTAAAGGATCGCTCCGAACTTTTTTCTGTATGGACTTCATTTTATTATATGATTAAAACTCAATTTGATGCTTCTGTCAAAATTTTTCGCTCTGATAATGCAAAAGAGTATCTGAGTAGTGATTTCGCTTCTTTCTGTACGCAACATGGCATCATTCATCAAACTAGCTGCGTCTATACCTCCCAGCAAAATGGGGTGGCGGAACGTAAAAACCGTCACCTCCTCGATGTCGCTCGCACTCTCATGACGCAGATGCAGGCTCCTCGTAGCTATTGGGGCTACGCGGTCCTCATCTCCTGCTACCTCATCAATCGCATTCCCTCTACCGTGCTCAAAGGCAAAACCCCTTTTTCCATTCTCTATCCCTCCAAGGACCCCTTTCCCTTACCTCTCCGCATTTTTGGGTGCACTGCTTTTGTTCATAGCTCTGCCGCAACTCGCGACAAATTGTCCCCTCGTGCTACGAAGTGTATCTTTTTGGGTTACTCCACAACTCAAAAAGGTTACTGCTGCTTTGACCCTGTTCATCGCAAGCAGTTCGTCTCGGCGGATGTGACATTCTTTGAGAATGCCGCCTACTTCTCTTCTGCTCTCCCACAGGTCGATGGATCGAACCTCCCTCTTTCTCCTACCAACTCGACCTCTCCACCCATTCTCTCCACCACATCCACTCCTCTTGAGCTTCCTCCATCACCACCTCCACCAGCCGCTCCTTCTCTTGATCATGATCCTTCTCCCTCGTCCCCTCGGCCGTCTCTCTCTTCTCCCGGGCCAGCTATCTCCGCCACGGATGCACCGGCGACTGAGGAACTCGAGGACCTGGAGCTGCCCATTGCCCTTCGCAAAGGGGTTCGGACGTGCACCCAGCACTCGCTGGCAGCTGTTCTTTCTTATGATCGGCTAACACCTTCTCGCAGGGACTTCGCCCTAGCCATCTCCGCGACTACCACACCTCGCACCTACCAGGAAGCCCTTGATATTCCTCACTGGAAGGCTGCCATGGATGACGAGATTGCTACTCTCTCTGACCGGGGCACTTGGACCCTTGTGCCTCCTCCTTTTGGCACGGATGTGGTTGGTTGTCGCTGGGTGTTTGTTGTCAAGTTCCGTCCTGATGGCAGTGTAGACCGGTACAAAGCCCGTCTTGTTGCAAAAGGGTTTACTCAGACCTATGGTGTTGATTACTTTGACACGTTCTCGCCAGTTGCTCGCCTCAGCACCATTCGGGTCCTTTTATCGGTGGCGGTCAACAAGGATTGGCCTATTTCGCAGTTGGACGTCAAGAATGCCTTCCTTTATGGTGACCTTCACGAGGACGTCTACATGGAGCAACCTCCTGGGTATGTTGCTCAGGGGGAGACTCAAGTATGCCGGTTGAAGAAGGACATCTATGGCCTAAAGCAAAGTCCCAGGGCGTGGTTCGATAAGTTCAGTAGCATCGTTGGGGCTATCGGTTTCACCAGGAGTTCGGCTGATCACTCCTTGTTCATTCGCAAGACATCTTCGGGTCTGGTTGTGCTAGCTGTTTACGTGGACGATATTCTTCTTACTGGCGACGATCAAGCTGGTGTAGCCTTGACGAAGGTCCATCTCCGCCAACACCTAGTCACGAAGGATATGGGCTCTCCAAAATACTTCTTGGGAATTGAAATCTCTCGGAAACCGGGTTCCTTGGTTCTCTCCCAACGGAAGTATGCTCTTGATTTGTTAAAAGAGGCAGGATTGACGGGTGCTAAACCTGCCCGGTGTCCCATGGCTCCTGGAGAAGACAAGACATGGACAGACGAATCACCACCTCTATTGGATACTACGAGGTATCGGCGTCTTGTTGGCAAACTCATCTACCTTACGGTGACCAGACCAGACATCTCCTATGCAGTGGGAAAGGTCAGCCAGTTTATGCAGTCGCCTAGGGAATGTCATCTTCAATCCGCTCTAAGGATATTGGAGTATGTGAAGTCCGCACCTGGGAAAGGTCTTCTCTTTCAGAAAAACGGTCACCTAAGAGTCGAAGCGTACTCCGACGCTAGCTATGCGGACGACAAAGGGGATCGCAAGTCGACTTCCGGATTTTGCACGTTTGTTGGAGGAAACTTGGTTAGCTGGAAGAGCAAGAAGCAGTCAGTCGTCTCCAGGTCTAGTGCGGAAGCAGAATATCGTAGCATGGCATCAACTACGTGTGAGTTAAAATGGTTGCGGGCTCTCATGCTGGATCTAGGAGAGGTGTACAACTATCCTCTTCCCATGTTCTGCGACAACAAGGCTGCGATCTACATTTCTAAAAATCCGGTCTTCCATGAGCGAACAAAGCACATAGAGGTTGATTGTCACTTCATTCGAGAAGAAGTGTTGAAGAACCAGATTTGCACTCCGTTTGTTACCTCGGAGAAAGAGCTGGCAGATATATTCACAAAACCGGTGTCCGCCTCTTTCTTCCACATTTGCAGCAAGCTAGGCATGATTGACATCTATGCTCCAGCTTGAGGGGGAGTGTTACTGTATTGACCTGGGCGGACAGGCGGCTAGGACTGGCGGTCTGGTAGCCGGGCGGTCAGCCCGGCTAATCTCTGTGGTGCTGTATAGACCTTGGCGGACAGGCGGCTAAGTCTGGCGGTTTGGAAGCCGGGCAGTCTGCCGGCTTATCTCTGAGATCTCGGTGGTCGGCTGCGTGTTCTCTGATGGTGACCGGGCGGTTAGTGCCTACTGACCGCACGGTTTGGCGGTCTCCTGGGCGGATTGGCGGTTAGCTTTGTAGATGATGTATTTGTATATTTAGTCCCACATCGGGTATTTGTATTCTCTCCTTTCTCCTCCATTCTATATAAGGGAGGCCATACATTTGTAATAGATATCTTTTTCGGATAATAAAATTTCAGTTATACCCGTTCCGGCTTGTTTCTAGTTCGTTTCTTACAACCTACAACTCAGGCACAAAGTGCCCTACAGCTCAGATTCAGACAAGCTGAATCCTACAGGAAATAAATCAAGAAGTTGAAATAAAATAAAACCTTGACTCTGAGAAAAATCTCAGAGTCTACCTTGCTGGACTGAGCAGATATCAGTCCAACTCTCTTGATGTAGAAAGAATTAGTCTTCTTCTACAGCTAGCTCCTTCTCTACTGCACTGAAGAGCAGTTATCTGTTGTTAAAGGCTGACGGCCCTTCACACGGCTATCTTTTCTTGCTAATTGGATGAATCAGCTACCTTGTTCTGCACAGAACAAACTTGCTGAACTGGAAGAAGCTTCAACTGTCTTTCTCTGCCTGCTGGCATGCACTGCTGGACATGGCTTTCAAGCTCGTCGGAGAAGATGAAGTCCAACCGCCTCTGTTTTTCGTTTTCTATCTTTGTTAACCCTAATCCCATTTTCTCTCTTCTTTTTATATCTGTTGATTTGAATCAATGACACAATTTGAATGTGGGCTCAGGCAAGGATGGTGAGCGCCACCTCCCTCAAAAGAGGACAAATAGTAGCTTTTGACGTTATTGTAGCTTTCCCGCAACGACATGAAATACTTTGTCTGCGCTCGACGAATGGAGAGCTGGGTTCGACAAATTTTGAAATCAATTCGACGAATTTTGAACTAAGCTCGACTAACTCAGAATCTTCGGACTTTAACTTGAGCTCGACGAAAGGTGAGCTGGGTTCGACGAATTCTGAACTGAGCTCGACGAACTCATAATCTTCAAACTTTAACTTGAGCTCGACGAAATGTGAGTTGGGTTCGACGAATTCTAAAATCAGTTAGACGAATTCTGAACTGAGCTCGGCGAACTCTGAATCTTCAAACTTTAACTTGAGCTCGACAAAGGTGAGCTCAGCTCGACGAACTCAGAATTCAGTTCGATGAATTCTGAACTGAGCTCTTCTTTAGAAGCGTTGAGTGAGCCTACCTCACTCAACGCTTCCGGACTTAAAGAAATTGTGCTGGCTCTGTCTAAGCGGTTGCTTCTCAACTGTCTCAGCGATTTCTTCTTCTCAGCTGTGAATATCTTCTGTCTCAGCGGTTTCTTCTCGACTGTCTCAGCGGTTTCTTCTTCACAGCTGAGACTATCTGCTGTCTCAGCGGTTTTGCTGGGACCAACATTTCTCTCAACGTTTTGTGTTGAGCTTCTCAGCTGTTTCAGCGGTTATGCTGAGACATTTTTCTCAGCTGTCTCGACACTTTTGCCTTAGACATTCTTCTCAGTTGTCTCAGATGTCTCTGGCGTTGAGAACGTTGAGTGTGTCTTCATCACTCAACGCTTTTTACCTTAGTAAAATTACCTGACTTCCAGCATACCTTTTTTGTTCACCTGTCCAATCAAGAACAACCTGCATGCATGAACTTAAGCACACATCAAATACATCTATGTGTGTATGTCATTGACCAGTTTGACTTCTTACAAATCTGGAACATTGGGGTCAATGAACCCAACAATCTCCCCATATTTGAAGAAGTCAAAACTTTGCTTGATCAATAAGACAGGTCATTGACCTCTGATACCAATTTGATGTAGGGTAGGATGTGTGTCGTGTAATCTAGGCTAACTCGAGTGAGTGGACACGTGAACACTTTATGATGATGCGCAGAATCCGTTCGACAATTAATTCAAATAAAATTTACAACCCACGCATTCAATAACATAAGCGAAAACAATTTCGATTAGGGCGATTAAGCAAGGCTTTCCTCCAAACGGAGGGCCAAAATAAGCACGTCACGGATGGCTCCTTCCTGCAATCACAGTTCTTTACGGGACAAAATTCCACATATAAATATCCAAGCAAATATGAACAATTCAAACAACGTTCAAGTGCTGAAAATTAAAAGTCCATACAACAAAACAACTCACAAATAAGGGAATGTCCGAGGCGGGGAAGATCCGGCGGTTTTGAAAGTAGATCAGGGTTTGCGTGCCGGTACGAAGGCCGTCCGCGGTGGAAAATGGTTGCGGTGGTTGGAAACGAATAGATCCGACCAAATATGGAAGGATCCGGCCAAGGGGAGGGTAGATCCGGTGTATTGACGGCGGATCCGGGGTTCGGGAAGAGGAATACGGATGAAAATGATGGATCGGAGGGTGGTAGCACTAGATCAAAATAGATCTAGGGTTTTCGGAGCGGTGGGAGGTGGATCCACGACGGGGAAAGGGGAGGAGGGGTCGGCTAGGGCAAAGGAGGCCCTAGGGGGTCGGTTTTGGGAGGGGAAGGGGGCTGTCGGTGTTGGGCTGATGGCAACAGGCCGGCGGTGGAATTCCGGGCACAGGAGGGGGCGGCGGAACAGGAAACGGGAGGGAGAGGGGCGGCTGCCCTGGCTGCAGGTCGGTGGAGTTCGGGTGGGGTTTAGGAGGGGATTCGGTGGCCGGATGGGGAAGGAGGTGGTGGAAAATGGAGGGGGTTAGGGTTTACCTTGGGGATGAAGTTCCACCGCTAGGCGTCGACACCTAGGGCTCCACGACGTCGACACCGTGGCTTGATCGCGGAGTTCGGGGAATGACTTTCTCCAAAACCAGCAATGATCTTTTCAAGCCTAACACACCTATTTATAACATTCTAAGCATTAGGGCAACCCGAAATCTACGGCTATGATTGGTGGTAGAATCCAAGTGCCAAATATATGAAAATAAAGCCAAAAATAACAAAGTTATATATTTAAAAAGTTCGTGACGCGCATCCAGACGCATCTGCGGGATCGGATCGTCACTCCGATCATGTCTTCCGGCGAGAATAGACAAAAGTGGGTCCCGCTTTGTTATGGGTCGATGGTCCCCCATCACTATTTGAGACCATATATAGATTTCTTAGGATGACAAACACAAGACTCCCCCGTGATCTCAAACTCAAGAGGTTGATGTAGACAGTTTCTTGAAGGTCGCCATTTAGAAAGAAATTTTTGGCATCCAACTGATATAAGGGCCACTGTCAATGAAAAAGCTAAGGATATCAGGACTCGAACAATTCAACTTGGCGACTGGTGAGAACGTCTCATCATAGTCGAGGACTTGTTGCTGAGTGAACCCTCGAGCCACAAGCCGAGCATTTAGGCGATCGACTGTCCCGTCTGGAGCATGTCTGATGGCATAAACACACTTATATCCCACGTAGGTCTGTCCTGGAGGAAGAGGGACAAGATCTCAGATCCAGTTAGCCCAAAGGGCAATCATTTCCTCATCCATAACCGCATGTCACCACGAATGTTGGAGAGCCTCCTGCAAAGAGTTGGGAGTGGAAATAGAAGAGAAAAAAGTGGCTTGTTTGATGCTCGCCTCAACTGTCGCAAGATTTGGGTTAACATAATCCCCGCACTTTTTTGGCACACTGCGCGGACTCCGGAAATAAATAGGTAACCGCAAAGGCTACGACTCGGGTTTCGCGCTACCTGAGACTTATAAATTGCACAGGATAGCCCGCCCCACTTAGCCATTTTTTTCCTATTTCTTGACTCTGTGATCGTTTGTTTGGTGAAAATGACCGGGATGAACAAGGATGTTCTAGACATGCGAAAGGCGAGGGCCAGCGAATTAGCCAAAACCTCCTTGCCGCAAACCCCTGCTGGAGACTTGTCGAACCAGTAGGAATACTTGCGGAAAGTGGTTACCAAAAGATCTCATCCTGTCATAATGCCTGCGGTCACAGGAAGCTCCTTCTCAAAGACCACCGCGCTAGAGGAAAATCTCCGAGTGGCGATACACCCGGCGAAAGGGCCCGTTATCTGAAATGTCATCGGGGAAGAGGTTTCGACGAAGGCTTCTTCCCTCATGCGGATGCCCGCAGAAATGATCGCCACCGGGAGTGCACTGGAGATCATCAGTTTGACATTCGACGCCTCTGAGGGAAAGATTTCCCACACAACCTTTGAAGAGGTTGATAAGAGCCGGGAGGACGCCATGGAAAAGGCTCGATTTTGGATGGTGCAACTGAAGGAAGAGGCCGCCAGGATACCTGCATAGAATAAGGAAGCACCAAAGACCATACATGATGGCAAACCGTCGTCGAAATGGGCGACACTAGCAGGAGTCGCCTATGGACAGGGCTTGGCAGGGAGGCGACCGATGCAGGGTCGTGCGGATGCCCTTGCACATCGGTCGGGTGCTCATTAATCAGCCATCATTCCCCCTGTGGTGGGGGTGAATCCTGGAGAGCGGCCGCAGACCTATGCGCAGCTGCAGGCCGCCCGTAGGCGCGGAAAACTTTTGTGAAGGTCTTATCACAAGCGCACAAACCCTGAGATGGCCAAGCGCCCCATCTTTGGCTCTGTGCGGTCGTCAGTCCCACCGCGGATTGACTTTCAAGATTTTGGCACCTTCGGAGCAAGCGACTACTCGCCACATTCGCGAGTGCTCGCGACCACCCTGGTTGACGCCTTTGGAGACGAGGATGTGGAAACCAAGGAGCCCTCACCCACGACGAGGGGTATGCCCCTGCTAATCACTTAATGACATTTATGTGATCGAAAACTTACTTTTTGTTTACCTGTACAGTGCCTTCTAGCGAGGGGGAAGTGCTTGCGGTGACTTTGCATGTCATGCGGGACGTTTTGATGCGGGCTCAAGCGCAGATTGCCCGATTGAAGGCGGTGTTCGCCAAGCTGAGGACGAGGATCGATCGTCCTGACGGGCGATTATGACTGCTATAAGTGCGGTAAACTGCACTTCAGCTTTGATAAAATGTGAATCCTGCATGCGACGGGCATCCCAGCGGACTGGCGATCACGCTTTGACTTCTTTAAAGGAGACCTGGGCGAGTTCAGCATCATGCCCACCCTTTGTACGGAAGAGGTTTTTTATCCTCCTACCCTCTCTGATGTTACCTTGTGGATCATTGGATACTTGGAAAAGGAATACTTGGACACGCGATACTATACCGAGTGAAGGAAGTAAAGTGCGCACCCATAAAAGAATGTAAGTTTTTTCAAGAATTTCTAAATACCAGCGCGTACCAGGCCTGAAGCCTTTGTAGCTTTGCAGTTGTTCTGATGGCGTCGGGCTCCAAACCGCAAACCCTGAAAAGCGATATCAGGTCGGTCGCCGAGAAGCAGCACGCCCCCAGAGAACGGTCGCCAGCACAGCCAGCCTTCCACCTCTGGAGCTGAGGCCGCACTTCGAATCAATTATCCCACAGGTCATCCGGGGCCCTGAGTTTGTCAAAATCACCACCCAGCTGCCCTCCTGGAGGGAGACCGCGCGAGTTCACACCATGCACTGGCGGTCGCGGGGGCGACCTTTGGTTCAGCCGACCACAGGGAGATAAAGACCGTCCCTGCGGGGACTTATTCTCAAGGGCCGTCGCAGTTGCGGGCTCTCTCCTACAACAGCACGGCCTAGAGCCTTTTTGACGATGTATTGATGACCAATGCCCGCCTGCGAGAGAAGCTGAAGGTAATGGTTAATTATGAATTTTACTTCCCCTTCCTTACATGTACGGGAAGACCCATCCTCCCGCAAACTTTTGTGATCACATGAAAAGAGGTCGGTAGAGGAACCAAGATTTTGACGGGAGCTGGGCCGGTTCAGTAAGTGTTCGGCGGAGACGGCGATCAGCCTCCTGAAGGAGAACGTCTTGAAGTCGGAGTACGCCGATGTCGATTATGAGACCCTTTTTGCATGCCACTCAGATGCATTGTCTCCGAGCTCAGGGGAGGACTCTTCGCAGCACTAACCGTGGTCCAAGCGGACACTCCGGCTTGGTGTTCACCGTCGTGCCTCTTTATATATTATTTTCCTTTTGTCTCTGCAATGGATGTTAGAAACACTATGTAACTGTATGAAAGTACTGGTACTTAGTTATTTACTATTATTTCAATTTCTTCCGATAGACAATGATTGTTAATAGGGAAATGACTGTATTCTGAGCATTCGCCTGTTAAGATTAGAAGACCAAGAAGATTTTGTTATGAATGTCTGCCCATTAGAAATCACAGGCGGCCTTGTTTTGAGTGCTCGCCTATTAGGATTAGAAGACCTAGGCGACCTTAGTTGAGTGTCCACCTATTAAGATTAGAAGATCCAGGCGACCTCAGTCGAGTGCCCGCCTATTAAGATTAGAAGACCCAGGCAGCCTCAGCACCGGATGCCCGGGCTGGACAATTATGGCGGAGCGTGCGGTCTTTGCTGAATAATTCCTGGCTAGTTACCGCAAATTGCAATGCGAACGCCGAAGCGTTGTGAATTGTCAAGCGAACGCTTCTGAGCAGATCTTGGTGAAGTGTTGTGTATTGTCGAGCGAACACTTGCCTCGGGAGACGAGAGGGACTTCTTTTGCTCCTCTTGAGGAGTGGTTCACTACTCCATGGGGTCTTCTTGTCAGAGGTTAAGGATTCCAGTCGGGCATAGGGCATCGGCAGGGTTCTCGTCGGCAAACAACATCGAATGACATAGGAGGGGAATAAAGCACCTACCCGTTGCTCGGAGTTTGTCCTCGGAAAGGAAGCAATAACAATAACAACGCCTCGATCAATGCGCGGTTGGTCAACACATCCGGACCTGCCGCATATGCCGCTTGGGAGTATCTCCAACGAGGACAATTATCATGGTCTTATGGTGGGGGAAGTGACTCGCACCGGCAGGAGGGTCGGAGGCCAGATGGCCCAGGTTCGAGACGTCCGGATACGTCTGAAGGGGTCCAAGCAGGCACTGGTAACCACATATGGATGTCAATCTCGGATCAGTTTTGGTTTACTTCAAAGGTCAAATACTGCAGGTGAGCGCATATCTCACCCGGCCTGAAAACTCGTCAATTATACATATGTTACGCTTTTAAAAAAAGCAAACATGCAAAAGTCCTTGCAACAATAGTAGGAAAAGAAAGGAGGAGCATAAGGGAAAGATGACATCGTGAAGGTTCTGGCTTGCCCTGCCAGATGCTAGAAGAACGGATTGACCTGTCTGTCACCCTCCACCGGAGGCGGAACGTATTCCTCTGTTGCATATGTAAGTCAAGTGTCCTTGACTGGAAGTGGAATGTACTCCTCTACTGCACCTGCAAATTGAACGTCTCCAACAGAAAGCGGGACGTACTCCACCGTGCCTGTAGAATGGGGGTCTCCGACTCGAGGTGGCACGTACTCCTCCACAGAACTTACTGATCGGATGTACCACTCTCGAGCCTTCCTTGGGTCGCTCCTGACCCTGAATTGCTTTCCCCCCAGTGGGAACTTCAGGACCTGATGGTAGGTTGACGCAATGACTTGGAAGTCCTCCAAGAGGGGCCTCCTGAAAATTGCATTGTAGCTGCTGGGTGCGTCAATGACTAAGAAGGACTCCTGTCGGGCTATCCCGCACAGGATGATGCCTAGGTCCACGCTCCCCTCGACCTCTTTCTTTTTCCACTACGAAGCCATAGAGTGGGTCATCGCAGGCTTTCAGTGGCTCTCTTTTCTTCATTACCTCATATGCGGGCGTGAAGAGGACGTTGACAGAATTGCCTGTATCTACCAGGATTCGGGCGAAAGTATAATCTCCCAAAACGTCCTTGATGGCGACCGCATCGTGAAAGGGGTTGATGACCCGGGGAAGATCCTCCTCCTTGAATGTTACCATCCGCGAGGATGGGGGCCAGTGATGCTGAGGTTACTTCTCTCCCATGCAAATGTCTCAGGCTCCCCTTGTGGGAGGACTCCACTCTTGCCTCGTCGTGTATGTAGTTGATACTCGCTAGCGGGCTAACACCCTCTACTTCTACACACTCTTCCTCTGTGTTTTCCCCTTGCTCGATCACGTTGCATCTCGGGGCACTCCCCCCCCACCCCCCCGATCTTTTATGTACCCTTCCGGGACGAGGCCTCTTTTGCCTTTTGTGTCTGCCCTTCTGCAAGCAGGTATTCCAGTTTTTCTTCCCTAAGCAGCTTCTCCACCACGTCGTGGAGGACTCGACAATTCTCAGTATCATGTCCCACATCTCGGTGTAACTTGCAGTAGATGTTCGGGTTCCTACTTCTAAACCCTCCTTTCATAGGTCTCGTGGGTCAGAAATCAGGCTGCTGCTGGAGGATCTCCACAACCTATTCTAGTGGCACTCCTATGTCGGTGTACTCTTGGCTTCGCCCCACTGCTCTGGGGATGCTCCCAATAGCAATGGTCGGTTTCCACTGCCTTCCTGCTGCGACTAGGAGTGTCCTGGCATCATCCGTTGAAAGGCCTGGGGGCCTCAATGACGAAAGTTTCGCCCTTGCGAGCTAGGGGGAAATGTTCCTGGCGGATAAAATTACTTTTTTGGGGAAGGACTGGAGGACGATTGGAAGAATTAAGTGGGCGCTTGCCTCTAGATCAGAGAGTCGTACGATGAATTCTTCATCATTGAAATCTCCCTCAATAAAATGTTGTGCCCTCTCGATCAGTTTTGTGTATGTCTTCGGCTTCTTCTCACTGATCATGAACTTGAACAGTCCGGGTCGGAGGCCATTAGTAAAGGCTACCCTATAGACCTGAGGGTCCACGTCTGGAACTTCCATGATTAGACTCTGGAAGTGATCAACGTATTGTCCCAAAATCTCCCTTAGTCCTTGTCGGATCTGGAATAAATCATCGACATCCGCTCTTCGCCGTTTGGAGGTAGCGAACCTTTGTAGAAAATTTGTTCTCAACTCTCTAAAGGAAGTGATAGAACTGGGAGGGAGGCTATAGAACCACTCCCTCGCCTTCTCATCGAAGGTGGTGGAAAGCAATTTGCAATGCAGACCCTCGGAGAGCGGTTGTAGAGACACTGTGGCATCGAATGTTTGTAAGTGGGAAGCGGGATCCTCTTTCCCCAAGAAGCGAGGCAATCGTGGCTCCCTAAAGCCGTTAGGGGCTATGTTTCCCCTGCGATTCCTAGGACAAACAACGAAAAAACCTCCGCCGCCATGACTGGTTCTTGGTCCTCGAAGTTCAGGACCCTTCCGGGATGATCCCGGGCAGCTTCTCAGAAATGCTGACAGCGGGCGCGGGCCCCCTCCTCATGCTGCTGGAACTGGGGAGGATTCCCTAGAGGTGCTGGTAGATGAGTGGGGGTTACGGGCTCTCCCAGAAGCTCGGCACCCTGTGCCCTCTGCTCTCCCTGGACGACTAATCGATTAACCAAGCCGAGCAGAAGCTCGAACTCGGTGGGAGTGACATCCGACTGCTCGTGGTCTGGCGATTGTTCGCCCGCCATGAGGGTGAATTTGTCGATTGGATGGCATTTGAAGGTCACGAGGGAGTGCACTACCGTTATTTTTCGACGACAAGGGTGATTTCACCAATCGCTTGGGTCCACGCTCACCGCACCAGATTCTGTTGGAATCAAAAATGTCACCACCTCTCCGCACGTTATCCCTGAATCGAGTGGTCAACAAAGAAAAGAGTGGTTCGCAAGCGATTGGTTACTAACCATGCGGATGGTTTAAGCGAGTACAAGGATTGGGAAAAGGGGATGTTGCTGACAGTGGCGAACACCAGGTTTGACCCGCTGCGGTGAATGCCTTCCTTGCGACGGGCCTCTTGATTAATTGTAAATGGATTACAAGAGAGTACGAGTGAGTACAAGTGGGGAAGAAGAGAAAAGACTTCACTGGACTTAGTGTCTGCATCAGCAACTAGGCAGGTTCTGGGCTAAATCTGTGTCCCATCCAAGTACCCCTAGTTATTATTTATACTTGAGGGTAGGCTACACTGACGATTCATGAACCGACGGGCTTTTAACGCCTCATTAATTACGAAATTAAATGCGCGGCCACCTAAGGTACACGAAGTGTTGGGCGGTGGGGGTTGAGAGAAGAGACTGCACGTAACCGCGTGGTACCACAGGGATCGATGCCGAAGAGACGAGTCTGCACGGGCTCGAGGTGAAGTGTCCGCCATGACCTCTGGGCTGGATCCACGAAGCTGCTCTATGAGAGACCGCCTGCCAAAAGCACATATCGGGGTCGCATGAAGAGTGCCCGCGTCGGACACTGTCATGCTAAAGCCACGGACCAGATAATATCCGTGGACATTCGGAATGCCCGCCTAAAGACCTCGAGAGCTCTGAGAATGGTCGCCCAGTAAGTTTTCCCTGCTTGTCTGATGCTCGTCTCAGCTGTCGCGGGATTTGGGTTAACAATAGCATGTTGCCTCAATGTGACCACCTTGACCGCATTGAGAACACTTAGGGCGCGGTTTTCTGTGACGTCCCCTGCTCCGAGAAGCTGTGCAACCTCCACTTGTCGGAGGAGCAGGGGGAGGTGGGTAAGTCTTCCGAAGGAGAGCCGGAGATAGAGTCCCAGGAGCATCAAGTGGCGGTGTAACCTTTAATAGTATGGAGCACACGTCTAAAAGAGAGGAAATTATAGAGGAAGAGAGAATTTGAGCTCAAACGTTGTGGAGATGTGATGAAACCCAAGCCATCATTATTGTGATCCCGACTGCTTCTTTTTGTGTGTATTGTTCTGCAAGATACATTGTTGGAGGTTGATGTTGAATCCACATCTCCACGCGCAACAAAGGAGATGAGGTCTCCTATTACGGAGTCAATATTTTGAAGATCTGTGATGATGTCGAATAAGTGACGAAGGTTGTCCTTGCAAAATAAAAAAGTGAAGTTCCCCCCGCATGGCCTTGGCTGTCGCATGATACATGGCCATCTGATACAATTCACTGTCCATGGAGTTGAGGAGCCACAATTGAACACGACCATCATCACGAAATCATTCCTCGGTAGGCTCGGTAGGAGTTTCTTTTGTTAGATGATGAAGAAGGCCTTTGGTCTGCATAACATGACGAACGGAGTGCACCCACTAAACAAAGTTCGTCTTCCCACTAAGAGAGAGAGTGGTAATCCGAAGCTCATCACGGACTTCAGGGTGGGGGGTCGCAGCACGGGCAAAGAGAAGGAGCATCAATCGAAGCCATGGAGAGAAAAAAACTGAGTAGTAATGCGGCAAGAGCAGAGGAGGCCAGCGGGCAGTCATCCACAGTTAGACTTCGGAGATCAGCTGAACAGAGACGAAAGAATGTCTTAACCGCAGGAGCACTGGCGGGAAGGAGCTCTACCAATCACAAGAGAAGACAATCTGGCGAGCAGAACCAGGGAGCAGAATCGGCGAGCAGAACTGGAGAACGACAATGACTTACCGCAAAGGTACTGGTAGGAAGGAGCACTGCCAATCCGCATGTGAAAGTAGCGAACAAACGACTAAAAACAAGCCGGAAACTTGAATAATTGAAATTTTTATTATTCAAAAAGATATCATTTACAAAGGTATGGCCTCCCTTTTATAGAATGGAGGAGAGAGGAGAGAGTACAAACTAACAATGTGGGACAAAAGCTCTACAGAATCTGAGCGACTAGAACAACAGACCGAACAGGCCGCGCGGTTAGACAATGGAATAACCGCTCGGCAATACCAGAAGCAAGAGAGGGAGATGCGGTAGGAGACCGCTAGACCGCCCGGTTTCCAAGCCACCAGAGATAAACCGCCAGACCGCCGGATTACAAACAGCAACAGCCTGGATATCAAACCGCTGGAGAGTAACCGCTAGACCGCGCGGTCTACAACCCGCCAGGCTTAAACCGCCAGACCGTCCGGTCTCATACTTCAACACTCCCCCTCAAGCTGAAGCATAGATATCAATCATGCCCAGGTTGTCACAAATGTGGAAGAAGTAGAAACCGGCTCGGTGAAGATATCTGTCAACTCTTTGTCGGAGGTGATGAACGGAGTGCAAATCTGTCTCTTCAAGACCTCTTCTCGGATGAAATGGCAGTCGACTTCTATATGTTTCGTTCTCTCATGGAAGACCGGATTTTTGGATATGTATATAGCGGTCTTGTTGTCACAGAATATAGGCAGAGGATAGTCATAGACCTCTCCTAAGTCAAGCATGAGAGCCCGCAACCATTTTAACTCACGCGTGGTTGACGCCATACTCCGGTATTCGGCTTCTGCACTGGATCTTGAGACAACAGACTGTTTCTTGCTCTTCCAGCTCACAAGATTACCTCCAACAAATGTGCAAAAACTTGATGTAGATTTACTGTCACTTTTATCATCTGCATAGCTTGAGTCTGAGTAGGCTTCAACTCTCAGATGACCATGCTTCTGAAAGAGTAGTCATTTTCCCGATGCTGCTTTGACATACTCTAATATCTTCAAGGCAGATTGAAGATGACATTCCCTGGGAGCTTGCATGAACTGACTGACCTTACTTACAGCATAGGCGATGTCGGGTCTGGTCACCATGAGATAAATGAGTTTGCCCACCAGACGTCTATACCTCATGGCATCGGATATAAGAGATGAGTCATCTGTCTATGTTTTGTCCACTCCAGTAGCCATGGGATACCGGGCCGGTTTGGCACCGGTCAATCCTGCCTCTTGTAGAAGATCAAGAGCATACTTTCGTTGGGAGAGAACCAACGAGTCGGGCTTCCAAGAGATTTCTATCCCCAAAAAATATTTCGGGGAGCCCATATCCTTCGTGACTAGGTGTTGACGGAGGTGTTTCTTTGTCAAGTCCACCACAGTCTGGTCATCGTCGATAAGAAGAATATCATCCACATACACCGCCAAAACCACAAGTCCCGATGCGATTTTGCGAATAAACAATGAGTGATCGGCCGAACTTCTTGTAAAGCTAATGGCAGCCACAATGCCACTAAACTTGTCGAACCATGCCCGAGGGCTCTGTTTTAGGTCGTAGATGGCCTTCTTCAACTGGCATACTCGTGTCTCCCCCTGAGAAACATACCCAGGAGGTTGCTCCATGTAGACGTCCTCCTGAAGATCCCCATAGAGAAAGGCATTCTTGACATCAAACTGGGAAATAGCCCAATCCCTATTGACGGCCACAGAGAGAAGAACCCGGATGGTGCTGAGGCGAGCAACTGGGGAGAAAGTATCAAAGTAGTCAACTCAATAAGTCTAAGTAAAGCCTTTGGCCACCAGCCGGGCCTTGTAGCGTTCCACAGTGCCGTCTGGGCGAAACTTCACAACAAACACCCAGCGACAGCCAACCACATCAGTACTTACTGGTGGAGGAACAAGGGTCCAGGTACCCCTTTCAGTAAGAGTGGCGATTTCCTCATCCATGGCAGATTTCCAATGAGAAATAACAAGAGCCTTCTGGTAGGTGCGGGGAGTGGTAATAGCCGAGATAGCCAAAGCAAAACACCTGCGAGAAGGAGTAAGCCGATCATAGGAAACAACAGCCGCAAGCGGGTGTTGGGTACACGCCGGCACCCCTTTGCGAAGAGCAATGGGAAGATCCAGGTCGACTCGTGTCTCAGGGACCGGAGCGTCCGTGGCGGAGAAAGCTGGCCCGGGACTAGAGAGAGACGACTGCGGAGAAGGGGGTATAACAGAGAGAGGAGGAGACGGCGGAGGAGATGATAGAGGAGGGGAGATGTCGATATGCGTGGAAGGAACACAGAGTGATGGTGGAGAGTCAGAGACATCAGGAGGAAGGGGGATTGAGAAGAGAAGTAGGACGCATTCTCGAAGAAGGTGACGTCCGCGGAGACAAACTGTTTGCGCAAAACAGGGTCAAAGCAACAATAGCCTTTTTGAGTGATCGAGTAACACAAAAAGACACATTTTGTGGAACGGGGGGAAAGCTTGTCACGGGTAGCGAAAGGAGCATACACAAAAGCCGTACACCCAAAGATACGGAGAGGAAGAGGAAAGGGTTCCTTACCCGGGTAGAGAATGGAGAAGGGGGTCTTGTCATGGAGAACCGTGGAGGGAATGCGATTGATGAGATAGCAGGCGAGAAGAACAGCACAGCCCCAGTAGGTGCGAGGCACCTGCATCTGCGTCATGAGGGTGCGAGCGACATCGAGAAGATGACGGTTTTTATGCTCCGCCACCCCATTTTGCTGGGAGGTATAAACATAGCTGGTCTGATGAATAAGACCATGTTGCATACAAAAAGAGGAGAACTCATGACTGAGATACTCTTTAGCATTATCAGAGCGAAGTACTTTAATAGAAAGATCAAACTGAGTTTTAATCATATAATAAAAAGATTATCATACAGAAAGTAGTTCAGAGCGATCTTTTAATAGATACACCCAGGTACATCTAGAGAAATCATCAATAAAAATTACAAAGTACGAACTACCCCGACCAACGGTGAGAGTAGGAGCAGGACCCCAGACATCAGAATGAATGAGATCAAACGGGCGAGAGGAACCACGGCCTTGCTTCGGTGGGAAGGAGGAGCGGTGATGTTTGTCAAGCTGACACGCATCACAGTCGAGCGGAGGACTAGTGTGAGGTAAGTGGGGCAGAAGCTGACGAAGAATCCGAGGAGGAGGATGTCCAAGACGAAGATGTCATTGAAGCAGATCGGTAGAAGAGGAAGAGAAGGGGGACAGAGCGGAAACGTTGTCGAGGAAGTAGAGGCCGCCGCTCTCAGTCCCAGTAGCAATCGTCCGTTGGGTCCTCGGGTCCTGAAAACAACAAGAAGTAGGAGTGAATAAGACAGAGCACTGAAGTTGCTTGCATAAAGTAATAACGGATAATAAGTTGCACGGTAACTGCGGGACATAGAGGGTATCCGCTAAGCGAAGCGACGGGGTGACTTGAACCGTGCCCGTCCCATGAACCGGGGACGGTGAACCATCCGCAACAAGAACCGGGGGTAACCGATCATGCGTTTCTAGGAGAGAGAAGCATTGAGGATTGTCGGTCATGTGATTTGTAGCACCAGAGTCAATCAACCATTTACCTTGGATAACGACGTGAGCACTACCTGAGGTCGTGGCCACAGAGGCAGATGGCCGAGAGGAGGCGGAGGTTGAGGAAGATGTGTCACCAGAAGGGCAAAGATGAGGATGTTTCTGTCAGCAGCGGTCAACAGAATGGCCGGTACGACCACAGTGAGAGCAGAGGAATCTGGACGAACCGCGCCCGCCAGACTGGCTGCGGCCAGTAAGGCCACCCCGCTGAGCTTGGTGAGCATAGGAGTCCTGTGGAGGAGGGGAGGACAACAGAGGGCGCTGGAGCAGCGAAGTAACAGCGGCGATGCGGGCCGCAGTGACATTCAAGGTGGGAGACTCTGCTTCGCCCAAGATCTGCTGGCGGATCATATCAAAAGACTCGGGGAATCGGAGAAGATAACAAACAATCAGGAGCTCCTGGAAGTGTTTGTGTTGCTCGGCCAAGTCCGCGGAGAAGGGGCGATTCTGGAGGATCTCGGTGCCAAGAGCATGAACTTGTTGATAAGCCGCAACAGGAGACATGGAAGGGCTAGCGAAGAGGTCCGCATAGAGAGTATAAATGCGAGATGTCTGGGCCCCCTTCGAGTAGAGAGCAGCAAGGTGAAGCCATGCGGCCTTGACCGTCTCATCATGGCGTATGACGGGAAGGCATTCATCAGAGAGGCTGTTTGCCAGCCAAGTCGGACAAGGGCATCACTCGCATCCCAGTCCTCAAATTGAGCAGAGTCTGAAGGAGGAGGGTCATCGGTGAGGTGATGACGTTTGCGCTGAGAGCGAAGGAGAAAGGTTTCCGGAAGGAGTAGGAGGAGGCGGCGGAACCGGATTGGCGACAGGAGTGGTGGCAGTTGAAGTCTCAGAAGGAGCCATAGGAGAAAGTTACGGGAAGCCGCGCGGCTAGGAAACAAGCCGCGCGATTAGAAAACAGGAGCTCGGCAGCGGTCACGATGTCAGACACTAGTGACCAGAATAGCCACGACCAAGCCGCAGAACCAAGCAGAGAGAAAGAAGTCGAGCGGCTAGAAGGTAGCCTGCGCGAACAGAAGGACGATCCGCTTGGAAACAAACAGATCGCGGCGACAGGACGCGGCGAGTAAGCACAGGTCGTGGAGAGGAAACAAAGAGGTCGCGCACACAAAGGGCAACGACAAGGAGAGAAGGAAGCCGCGCGAACAGGGCACAAGCCGGCGGAAGAAATAAGCTGCGAGGACAGGTCGCGAGAAGAAGCAAGCCGCGTGGTTAGGGCACGCGGATAGAGAGGCCGCACAGGAGGAGATCGAGTCCTCTGATATCATGTGAAAGTAACGAACAAACGACTAAAAACAAGCCGGAAACTTGAATAATTGAAATTTTTATTATTCAAAAAGATATCATTTACAAAGGTATGGCCTCCCTTTTATAGAATGGAGGAGAGACGAGAGAGTACAGACTAACAATGTGGGATTAAAGCTCTACAGAATCTGAGCGGCTAGAACAACAGACCGAACAGGCCGCGCGGTTAGACAATGGACTACCCGCTCGGCAATACCAGAAGCAAGAGAGGGAGATGCGGTAGGAGACCGCTAGACCGCCCGGTTTCCAAGCCACCGGAGATAAACCGCCAGACCGCCGGACTACAAACAACAACAGCCTGGATATCAAACCGCTGGAGAGTAACCGCTAGACCGCGCGGTCTACAACCCGTCAGGCTTAAACCGCCAGACCGCCCGGTCTCATACTTCAACACCGCAAGAGCAGATGACCTAGCGAGCAAATCGGCGAGGGGAAGATCTGATGAGAAGAAATGTGTTAGAAAGAAGCACGCAGGAAACCAGCGGTCAGAAGCATACGGGAAAGAAGTCGGGTGAGCTCGGCGAGCAGACTCGACGAGAAGGAGCTGGCAGGAGATCAGTACAGTAAGTCGCAGCGACCGGAAGTCGCGAGCTAAGCGGCTGAGGTTTGCGAACAGACACTGCGGGAGTAGGTCGCATGCGAACGATGAGCATGCACATAGAGAAGCCACGACAAGCAGAAGCTGCGAGAAGACAGGCTGAGCGAGCAGTCGACCTGGGCAAGCACAGAGACAAAACCAAACGCTGAATGACATCGATACCGCGGAGGTCGACAAACAAGCGAAGCCCAAAGTTTCAGAGGGAAACGGCAATAAACGGAGAGGGGATGGTAGCAAACACAGGGAATAGCCAGGAGACGGAAAGTTGTGGTTAGAAATAAATTATAACCGCCCAAAAAGAGTAACTGTGAGCGATGGTGGTGGAGACCAGCCCCGATCTGGTCGTCGCAAATGTGTCTGACGCCGCACTCATCCGGATCTCTACCGTCCCTAAGTTGTAACATTTTGCAATTTATGTAAGTTTGCATTTTATTTTATTTATTTTGCCAATTAAATTAAGTATATGCATGCGTGTGTAGTCATGTTTGGGAGTTTTAATGTTGTTCTCCAAATAGAATATATCTATACTATATATACAAAAATATATGGGCGACCGTTGTGATTGCTTGGTGTAACAAGTGAGGCCCCTCAAAAAGATCTGAGCCGTCCGTCCAAGCGCTCTGCGCAAAGCCTCCTCCCCGATATATTCACCATTCCGCGCAATGCCTCCTCCAAGCCGTCTAGGGGCAAATCGGACTGCACAAAGGACAACTCCCTCAACCTCCACATCGCCGGGGCAAATCGTCTCTTCCTCCACGCTCGGGGCAAATCGTCTCTTCCTCCACATCGCCGCACCCGCACTCTCCTCCACGCTCGGGGCAAGTCCTCCCTCAACCTCTGCATCGGCTAAGTAAGTTCCTCACCTAAATCTCATTCACACCCTCTACCCTAACCCCATTTCTGCCATTGATGCAAACCCCTCCCCTTCACGCAGATCTTACACCTACTCGAAGATCTGCGCCACCGCTGACCACGTCACGCTGCTCCATCCTCTCAACCTCTGCATCGGTTAAGTAAGTTCTGCGCCTCCGCTGAACACGTCACGCTGCTCCATCCTCTCAGCCTAGCACATGTTCATCTTATTGTTTGAAAGCCTGCAGGATCTGAAATTGTTGTGGATGTGTGTCTATATATCTATATAGACCATTTGCAGAAGTTACAGGAGTTTTGGTATACTTTGGCAAATCTACAATTGAAGCATTTTGGTATACTAGGGCCTTTTTGTTGTTAATCCAACGCTGTCGTCTCTTGCATCATCATACAACAACATAAGTTATTTAGTTATTTACAAATATTGATATACAATATCATGAACATGTGCTACTCTTCCGTAAATATGCTACTTATGCTACTGTTCCGTAAATATGCTACTTATGCTACAATTTCAGATCCTGCTTTCAAACAATAAGATGAACATGTGCTCTAAGAGGGGTTTGCATCAATGGCTTTATGAAATTTTGATAGAACATGTTCTCTGATAGAATTACTAAAGGGTTCTCACTTCATTGTTGTCATTTCTTTAGTTATTTACAAATATTGATATACAATATGATGAACATGTGCTGCAGTTTAGCCTGTTTGTATAGAAATTTATACCTAATATATTCGCCTTTTCTAATGTTGTTTTTTCAAGAATTGAGAATGATGCTGGGATGCGGGATGATAACTTTTCATTGTAAATGACCGGATTATCATCAAACTGTCGTTCAATTATCATCAAACTGTCGTAAGGTAATTGTTGTCATTCCTTTTGTTATACAGTGTTCTGTACAAATAAGAGATGTTACCCAATATACAAGTGCTAAGAGATGTTACCTTCCTGACTAAACTCTAGACCCTTAGTTCAAGAAAAACATGTTCACCTGAACAGTAAACATACAACAACATAAGTACCCAATGGAAATAAGTAGCGTATTTAGTTATTTACAAATATTGATATACAATTATGCATACCCACAGGATTCTATCCCTACTATTATACATACACTGTCTGAGTTCAGAGAACTAAGAAGAGGTTTTCACATTGTTCAGGTGAACATTTGGTATGCATTATGGAAAAAATGTACATGTCAAAGATATGTAAATTATTAAAGATATCGATTACAACGTTGGAACAATACAGAAATTGCTTAAAGGATGGAGGGCTTCTAATTACAATGCAAACTCTATTCCTGCTGTTATTATTCACAATATTTAGTAATGGGTAAACGATGAACATGATGACAAGCTACGACATATGCCGCCTCCAGGCCAAATGTCAACAACCAAGACAAATCCTCCCCCCCCCCAACAATATTGGTACCAACAACAAATGTCACTTCCTACGACAATGATCGCCGCGCACGACAAATGTCTCCTCCCACGACAAATGTCGCCTTCCACGACAAATGTCGCTTCCGACGACAATTGTCGCCTCCCACGACAATTGCCACCCTGTTACGACAGATGTCGCCTCCCACGACAGATTTCGCCTCCCACGACCGATGTCGCCTCCCACGACCGATGTCGCCTCCCACGACTGATGTCGCCTCCCACGACAGCTGTCGCCTCCCACGACAGATGACGCCTCCCACGACAGATGACGCCTCCCACGACATTTGTCGCCTCCCACGACATTTGTCGCCTCCCACGACAAATGTCGCCTCCCACGACAAATTTCACCCCTATAGGGGGGCGGGCGGAGCCCACCGCCATAGGCCAGGTACTGTCGCGCAGGGGCACGGGGGGGCCCCCGTGCACTGTCACTCGTATATGTATATATAAATATATATATAGAGATATATGTATATAATCATATATTTGAATATATATAAAATCATATATATATAACTGTAAGCTTAGGTTAAGAGGAGGTCGGCCCCGGTTCACATCGTCTCTGACACTGTTCTTCCCGGTCCAGCGCCAGTTTCTTCCTCCTCCCGATCAAGAGCCGCAGGAAGCTCGTTAATGACGGAAGCGCCCGCTCAAACTATTTATTTTGCAAAAAAATCATTATTTGTTGCACGCATTTAGGGTTTCCTAGAAAAAAGCCGACATACGCGTAAACCCTACGGGCCGACCAGCATCAATATTTGGTATCAGAGCCAGGTTCCGAAATTTTCCTAAATTTCGGCATCCGCCCTGCGTAGAATAGGAACCCCGCATAGCATTTTATTTTTCAAAAAAAAATAAATTTTTTAGCATAATCATACAGTTGCATTTTACTTGTTTGTTTGCATGCATCTGCTTAATGGTAGGTTAGGGAGTATCGAGTCCAACACATCACAAATTACCACCTGAACACCCTTAAGAGGTAAAATTCTGAGATGTGTTTTGTTGAACGTGGTCAACCGAGTCATGCAAATGAAGGGAATGAACCACCCCCGTGGTTTCAACCGTTCGACCACCAAATGCAAGCGTTAGCCGAAAGTATACACCAAGTGTGAGAAGTGTTCGAAAACCTTAGTGTTAGGGTAAATAGTATAGAAGTACCCCCTCGAAGTTTAATGTCACCTACGATTCGAGATGAGCATTCTATGCGACCCTATCACGATGTTTCACATCACTACGTGGATAGATCTACACTTAGGAGGAATCCTCTATTTGAGAATTACAAGTCCACTTACACCCACTCCCGTAGAGACCCATCAAGGAGATCTTTACGATACTTTGATGATTATCCTCGATCACAGTACATCACTCCCAGAGAATGTGTTAATCCACCAATACGATCTCATTATGCTAGAGACGATCAGTATGATGATTGTCATCGTTCTAACCCTCTCGAACTCGAGTGAATCTTATTATGAGGATAGAGTTCAGTATCACTTCAGTTATCGACACTATATTATGAGGATAGAGTTCAGTATCACTTCAGTTATCGACACTAGACGTCTCTTCTATATGAGGAACCTGATTATGTATATGCGTGACCACCACAACACGTTCGTAAGACTCACGTCGACCCACGAGCACAACATGATCTTATTAGGGGCGATCTTCACGATTACCCTCAAGAATCCTGTAGAGGTCACTCTCATCAAAATTACATCACTTAGTGATTCTCCTAGTGTTCCGAAAACAAATATGATGGTAGTCATTAAGGGTCAACGAGAGCATTTCACTTCCCAAAGCAGGGAAACTTCACTCACTCTGTCTGATATTCTAATACAGAATGTGTGGAGTCAACCCCCACAAGAGTCTACTCCACTTAGAGAACCTGCCCTTGATTTTATATCTACTAGCTCTTTATTGAGTGTAGATTCTTCGCACACTTTACCCGGGGCGCACCGAGTCACATCACTTCACCTGATGGTGCACCAAATCACATCATGATCGGGAGCCGAGAGCTTTTTAGTGATCTCGAGGCTGCCACCACTCCCTTGACCCATCAAATGCGTTCTTTCTTATGACGGGTACTCACCTCATCCAGAGTCGCATCCTATTATTAGTGCATATGGTTATCACTTTGAATACCATCGTATTCGCGATGAGTTTTCATATGTCCCAATTGGTGAGCCTCCTGATGCCCCACTTTTCTCTAGTAAATTTATTACGATTGTCACACTTCACGTGCATTATCATTTATATGAGAACACTCCATATGTTTTTGGAGCTGTTAGAAAATACCAGGAAAAAAGATGTATTAACTCATGTAGGAGTTAGTGTTTAATCTCACATTGTTTGTATAGCTAGATCTTACTCTCTTCTCTCCTATATATTTGTACTCATACTTGTTTTTTGGTATTCAAGAAGTATATACAAGGTTTGAAACTTTCTTTACATGGTATCAGAGGGATACGGTCCGACCTGTTTTTTTCTAACCGCATGCTCCGTCTGCTTATCGGGCGGCTTGTTATCCGGTCTAGCCGCAGTGTCTTGCGGCCTACTCCTTTTCTAACCGCTTCCGGGTGGTTAGTCTTTCTGTTAACCGCGCGGTTACGGTAGTTCTTACCGCTTCCTCTCCTCTCTCTCGTGACTTCCACCCCTTCTTCTCCTTCTCCTCCCTTTTATAACCTTTCTAACAGGTGGGGCCTTCCCTCCCTTGTTTCCTATGTCTGCGCGGTTTCATCCCGGCTAACCGCTTCACTCTACTCGGTGCGGTCTCCTTGTCTACCCTCCGAGTTCTGGCTTTCTCGCTGCTCTGCTCCCTGCTCGCCGCAACTTGTCTTTAGTCTCCGCGTCTTCTCTTCTCACCGCGATTTGTTCTTTTGGTCGTTGCGGCTTCCCGCATCCCGGCGAGCTCCGCATCTAGGTCGCGGCATCTTCCCTTGCCGCTGGTGTGCTCACCGTGACCATGCTGCCTTATCGTCCGGCTTGTTCTCTATTAGTCGTTGCAGCTTATCTCCTCAAAGGCGGCTTCTCCTCTCTGCTGCGGGCACCGTTTATTTTAGTCGTGGCATCCTCCTTATCGCTGGTGTGCTGACACCAAGACCGTGCGGTCTTCGATGTTTTGTCGCTGCGGTTTCCTTACCGTCACGGCTTCCCTTCCCACTGCAGTTCTAATGTTGTTGCGTGCTTCTCGTGCGGGCTTCGCTTAACCGTTGCGGCCTCCTTCGTCGTTGCGGCTTCTCTACCCGCCGCAGGCTCCGCATTTTGGTCGCGGCCTCTTGTCGCTGGTGTGTTGGCATCAAGACCGTGCGGCTTCTCCTTTTATCTCTCCAGGTGGCCTCTCTTCTCTATCCGCTTTGGGTTGTTGGTTGCGGTCTGCCTCTATCCGCCCGGTCTAGTACCTGTTTGTCGGCTTGTGCTCCTGTTACGGTATGCCTCTAACCGCCCGGTACTTCTCGTTTACGCCGCTCTTCGTCTAACCGCACTTCCTTCTCGTTTTTTAACCGTCACGGCGTGTTTCTATCCGCTGCGGGCTCTTGTCTTACCGCGCTGGTCGTCGCTGTCTCTTGCCGTTGGTGCGTTGTCACCGTGACCGCTGCTGACTATTCCTTGCAAGATGATCAGCTGTCCTCCAGGCTCTGTGGTGTTTATTTCCGATGGTGGTACCTCCTGCCTTGCTCATAGCTCATCCTGGATTTTGGACTATGGCCTCTCACCACATTACCTCAAGGAAACCACCACAATATTTGAACTCTGTGCATCCCAAGTTCATTACTATTGCTAGTGGGGACACAATTCCCGTTTCTGGCGCGGCAGATATTCACCTCACTCCCTTTATTACTCTTCACTCTACCCTTCATGTTCCAGGCTCTCCGTTCAACCTTCTCTTTGTTGGTCGACTCACTACTGACCTCGATTGTGATATTATTTTTTCTTCTAACTTGTGTGTTGTGCAGGATCGCAAGACGCAAACTATCATTGGAAAAGGGCATTTGTCGAATGGCCTATATATCCTTGACCCCTCTCCCCCAACGGTGTTGTTCTCTATTAGCTCGGTTGATTGGCATAGACGTCTGGGTCACGCTCCTCTAAACATCCTCAAAAAATCTCTCCCAGACGTATCCCTCTAAGAATTCACGTATGAGTCTTGTATCTATGGGAAACATCATCGGTCTACGTTCTCACCACATCCTACTCGGAGTACTGCTCCCTTTGATCTAGTACACTCTGATATTTGGGAACCCTACAAAATTGTGAGTGTTTTTGGATATCGTTACTTTGTCACATTTGTAGATGACTACTCTCGGGTGACATGGTTATATCTCCTTCGTGACTGCTCTGAATTGTCCGGTGTATTCCGTACCTTTTTCATTGAAACTCGCAACCAGTTTTCCACTACAATTAAAACTCTTCGCACCGATAATGTTCGTGAATACACGAGGCATGCCTTTGCTCACCTCTGTGCTAAGTTTGGGATCATCCATCAAACATCATGTGCTTATACATCCCAACAAAATGGCGTTGCTGAACGCAAGAATCGACACCTGTTTGAGGTCACCCGCTCTCTTATGATTCAAATGAATGTTCCCAAACAATATTGGAATTTTGCGGTCTCTACCGCTTGCACTCTTATTAACCGCATGTCTTCCTCCATTCTCTATTTTGCGGTTCCCTTCAATCTTCTGTTTCCCTCGAAACCTCCTTTCTTCATCACCCCTCGCGTGTTTGGTTGTGTGTGCCTTGTTCATCATCTTGGCCCGTCCACTGACAAACTTGCTCCATGTGCCACTAAATATATGTTTGTAGGCTATTCTCGGACTCAGAAGGGTTACGTTTGTTTTTTACCCCAAGGATTGCAAGGTGGTTACTTCTGCTGATGTCACCTTCCTCGAAGATCAGCCATATTACTCTCAACCAGCTGATTCTCATCTTCCCCCACCTCTTCCACGGCATGTTATCCCTGTTCATTCAAACCTTCCTCCTCTTCTTCCCACACCAATCCCACTTAAACCACCTACACCACCTGTCATTCGTGTGTACACTTGACGTCCTTCTTCGTCTACTGCCCTACGAGAGCTGCCCTGCTCTAATAATGTTTTGCAACCTGCGGATCCGACAACAGCTTCCACTGCCCACCCGCTGGCCAACTATGTCTCTTTTCATCGCCTCTCTTTGGAACTCCGACAAAGTGCTCTTTCTTTATCCTCTATCTCCACCCCTAATTCTATACAGAAGGCTCTCCAGCATCCCGGATGGCGGGCGGCTATGGACGAGAAAATGGCTGCTCTTTGGGCAAACCACACTTAGGATTTGGTCCAGCTTCCTCCTGGACAATCTTGTGTGAGATGTAAGTGGGTGTTTACCGTCAAACATGGTCCGGATGGGACGGTTCACCGTTTGAAAGCTAGTCTTGTAGCTCGTGGCTTCACTCAACAACAAGGCTTGGATTATGATGAGACTTTTTCTCCAGTCGCTAAACTCAATATTGTTCGTGTGTTGATCTCCCTCGCTGTTCACCGCCACTGGCCCTTACACCAACTGGACGTCAAAAATGCCTTTTTTAATGGCGATTTACAGGAGACCGTTTATATGCAGCAACCTCCCGGGTTTGAGACCACGGGGGAATCTCTTATCTGATGTCTGAAGAAGTCTCTTTATGGTCTCAAACAGTCTCCTCGTGAATGGTTTGACAAATTTAGCAAGACCGTTAGTGTTGTTGTGTTCACTCGGAGTTCGGCCGATTTCTCTCTGTTTACTCGTCATCGTCCAACGGGCACAGTAATTCTTTTGAATTATGTGGATGATATTCTGATTACAGGAGATGATCTTTCAGGAATACAGATGATCAAACAGCATCTAGCAACTGTGTTTTAAACAAAGGACTTGGGAAGCCTTCGATATTTTCTTGGTCTCGAAGTGGCTCGGAGACCTGATGGGCTTGTGTTATCTCAGAGAAAGTACTGTCTTGACCTACTTCATGATGCGGGCTATTCTGGATGCAAGCCTGCTGACACTCTCATGGATATCAATCACAAACTTTGTGCTCATGCCTCGGACTCCGATTTGCTCCTTCCGAATCCAGAGTATTATCGTCGCCTTGTGGGAAAGCTGATATACCTCACCGTTACTAGACCTGATATATCATTTGTTATTGGAATTGTTAGACGATTCATGCATGAGCCACGTATCTCTCATTTTCAGGCTGTCGAACGTATTCTTCATTACTTGAAGACTGCTCCTGGACAATGAATTGTATACAAGCCCTCTTCGTCTCCCTTATCTCTGATTGCTTATTCTGATGCTGATTATGCTGGCTCTTTGGATGACCGTTGTTCCACAAGTGGATACTGCACTTACTTTGGAGGGCATCTTATTACATGGCGCGGTAAGAAACAGTCTGTGGTTGCTCGCTCATCTGCTGAGGCTGAGTATCGATCTATGGCAGTTGTTGTGTCTGAGCTCACATGGCTTGAGGGTCTTCTTGATGATCTAGGAGTCAAGCTCTCCTCACCCGCAACTTTATTATGCGACAGTCAAACTGCTATACACATTGTCAAGAATCTGGTCTTCCATGAACGGACAAAACATATTGAAGTTGACTGTCACTTCATTCGGGAGAAGGTTCAGTTGAAGAAGATAGAGTTAACACATGTTCCTGCTGCTCAGCAAGTTGCAGATATCCTCACCAAGGCCTTATCTTGGTGTCTCTACTATCAGTTC
Organism: Platanthera zijinensis; assembly: GCA_039513925.1. Lineage (NCBI taxonomy): Eukaryota > Viridiplantae > Streptophyta > Magnoliopsida > Asparagales > Orchidaceae > Platanthera > Platanthera zijinensis. Next base: position 94,230,548 of record CM077084.1, on the reverse strand, counting down.
TTGTCCAAGCTTGGTGTCTACGATTTGTACGCTCCAGCTTGCGGGAGAGTGTTAGAAAATACTAGGAAAAATGATGTATTAACTCATGTAGGAGTTAGTGTTTAGTCCCATATTGTTTGTATAGTTAGATCTTGCTCTCTTCTCTCCTATATATTTGTACTCATACTTGTTTTTCGGTATTCAAGAAGTATATACAAGATTTGGAACTTTCTCTACAGGAGCCTACGACGGTACTTGTCATATTTGTCGTGAATTTTATTATACCTCTCCTGGTGAACCCCCGGATGAACCACATATGGGTTCATCGCACATTTGGGATGTATCTATCTTTACTAGCCCAGTCGAGTTTGAGGGTACACTCACTGATTCGTTGATTTTATGTCATATCACTTGCACTTGCAGAAACAGTTCGCACAACCTGATGACACATATTATCATTGTTGTCTCTGATTTTCACCAAACTGTTCATCACCCTCGCGATGAATTTTTTTATGATCCACATTCTGATCCTCCTGATCATGTACCTATCTCAGGAGTTGTTTTTAGAATCTAAAACCTCCGATTTGTAAAGTTAGTCGTGTTAGTAGTTCATCTTTTGCATTTGCATGATTTGCATGAAGAAATTAAGCGGAAATTGTATGGCACTTCTGATTTATATGCAACTTAAGCTAACAAGCATAAAAGAACTGCTAATTTCAAAGTAGATGACTTGGTGATGGTTCGGATAAATCTGAAAAGGTTACTTTCGGGTACCGTAAAGAATCTAGCTAGCCGTAGAAATGGACCTCTTCGAGTAGTAAAGCGGATTGGGCAAAATGCGTATGAACTTAAGATGACTTTCGTTTGGGGAGCAAATCCTATTTTTTACGTCACTGATCTGACATTATTCCACGATTATCCACATGAGTTTTTAGATTATTCATTGTCTTCACCTCCATTTGATTCTTCTGAGTTGGTGAGTGTTAGTGAGGAGCCACATTCAGGACACGTCGATACTCATTCTGTTGCTGACATGTTACCTGCAGTTCTTCCATTTTCTACTTGCAATTTTCAGGCCAGAGACCGAGAGCAGCTGAGTTTTGGCCGAGGAGTTATAGTGCATGGATGCTGATATTCTACAACACTAACGCTCAGAGCACTCACCAGAGATGAGTGATTTAGAGAGGGGGAGAATTGGTGGAAACCAGCCCCGATCTGGTCATCGCAAATGTGCCCGACGCCGCACTCGTCCGGATATCTACCAGCCCTAAGTAGTCGCATTTTGCAATTTATGTTAGTTTGCATTTTATTTCATTTATTTTGCAAATTAAATTAAGTACACGTCGGCATGCGTAGTCATGTTTGGGAGTTTTAATGTTGTTCTCCAAATAGAACATATATCTATATTATATTATAAAGATGTATATTAAGCTGCATCTTAAACATTGAATGAGTTCCAACATTTGAATCTTAGCCGTTGAATAATAATAGGTTATTTCTTTTTTCCCTTTGGTCAGCAAGTCAGGTCCTCCCGCTAACTGATATAGCCGCGCCCCCAGGCATCTTCCGGCCGAAAGCTGCACCAGCAAGACTCTGTGTCACGTCCCTTCTCAATGTATGCTTCTTTAATTTAAATAGAGACCACATTTTACATCTTCACTATCCAAGCTTCTTTAATTTGAATTCCAAACATTAATATCGCAACCCTACCTCCTCTTCATTCGCGTCGTCAACCTCTACGGGATTAGGGATACTTCTGCCCACTCCGCTCTAAAAAACACGATAACCCTTTTTCACTTCTGTCGCAGCTCACCATGCCTTCATCCCGACGATCTTCCATCGGCAAACCTCATCCAGATCGGTGATCCTAAAGCCGTGAGGCCCGCGACATTCCCCCTAACCCTTGCCACTTGCGCTCGGAGGCCGCTCGAGCTTGCATCTTCTGGTATTATTTTGGCGGCATATTTCGAGACTTGCAACTTCTCCCGTTCAACTTTGCGATCTCAAGTGATGCCAACCTGCTTTTCCTTTGTGATCTCCAGCTCGCAAGAGAGGAGCTCCATGATGCCTCCAACGACCTATGGACGACACTTTCCTTTATTTCCAGTAACCTCCTCTCTCTCTCTGTTTTTTATGATGCTCCTCTGCAATAACCCTATATTTTCTTTCCTTGCTCCTCCATTCAGCAAGTCCTGCCCTGAATCGATTTTGAAGGCCTCTTCAGCTTCCATAGACGGCAACCTGCTCCCTGCTCGACCTTTGGGATATCCAGCTCGCCATTTGGGCTCGCCATGTCCATGACGCCACCGACAATATATTAAAGGTGCTCTCCTTTTTCCCTATCCAGTGATGGTAGACAGAGACAATGGTGTCTTGCACAGCCGGAGCAGCTTCAGATTCCTCACTGATTGCTTTGCCTCATTAATGTGAGTTCTTTAAGTAAATTAATCAGTTTTTAGAGAAAAAAATGACCATGCCCTGCAACATCAGTAAGGGTATCTGATAATAAATTTGCTCTGCCCCCTTACAGGTGCTGGGCTCAAAGGAGTTTCAAATTGCTTTGCCTGGCCATCTTTTTTTCCTGTTTGACTTAGCACTATTTCCCTTGATCTGATGTAATTTTTTGATGTTCTATTTTGATAAGATATTATTTTTATCTTATTTTTCATTTAGCTAAAAAATATGTATAGAATTTTATCTTTAATCTTTGCACATGCCCTTTACAGGTTTGATAAAATGTGTGAGAGGATTTTACTTACTGTTCATTTAGCCTGCTACTAATTTTTCATCTGATTATTGTATGGTTATGATTAAGGCATTCAATTTTGGATGGAAAATGATCTACTTCAGGTATTTCTTTAATTAATATTTCTATTATTATTAGTTAATGCGATATTTACCTAATAATTTTTAAGCATGACTTTATTGGTATTAAAGTTTTAATAATATTTTAATTGTCATAGCATAGATTTATCTTAAAGCCTGACTTTCGTAAATTTTTAAGCATGGAGAGTTTGATACATTCAAAGAACTATGATTAAAGAGGGGATAAGCATTTCAGATTTTCCATATACTCTTTATTGCTAATAAAAGAAAGACAAAGCTTTGCAAAATTCTATATGATGGTTATAAAAGAAGATAAGGAGTTTAATCTTCACGCCCTTGAAGTGTTGTGTAGAATTTGATGTGTTGGTTCAAATCCATGTTGTTTGCATTCATTTATTATTTTCATCATTTTTAGATGAAGTTTGCCACTATTCAATGGAAAAAGATTGCAAATGAGAAGCTGAGTTATTTTTTTTTTGTATCTGATGAGGTAATCAAGCGTTTGTGTTTTTGTTATTTGCACTTTTTATCTTTCCAATTGCTTAGAATTTGATGTGTTATTTCATTTTTCATGCATTCCCTTGCTTATAAAATTGTTTTTTTTCATTGAATTTATAGGAGATTATTATGGATGTTGCTTATTTATAGAAATTTACTTATTATCAAAGCATCAACTCTATATGTAAACTTTCTTTACAGAGTAGTTTGGCTCAAATCAACCTATTAATTTATAGGGCAAAGAAAGTTTTCCACTCAATCGACAAATGAATTTCTATAAAAGATCTTGACCATCTAATATGAGCTCCTTATTAAATCAAGACCATTGATTCTACTTTAATTTGAATCCTTCTCCGTCTACTTTAATTTGAATCCTTCTCCGTCTATTTTATTATTTTTGAAACATTTTGCATCGCACGGAACAACACCCCGAAATCCCTAGGCAGCTTCTTTCTCTCCAACATGCTCTGAAATCCATCGCACCTCTCATCCCACCTGTGCTTGCTCGGCTCCATTCCGACGTCGATCGCTGGTAAGTTTTTTGTTTTCGTTTTTGCGCAGGGGTTGTCGTCGTGCTTCTAAATCCATCACTCCTCCCTTCCAACCAGTGTTTTCTCGGCTCCATTCCATCATCGGGTCACCGGTAATGCTGGATGGGTACTAACGCGCTTGGTCGTAGGGGCGGAGCCCCGTGTCGGGCTGCATTCGAGCGGAGCCCCGTGTCGGGCTGCATTCGAGCGGAGCCCCGTGTCGGGCTGCATTCGGGCGGAGCCCCGTGTCGGGCTGCATTCGGGCGGAGCCCCGTGTCGGGCTGCATTCGGGCGGAGCCCCGTGTCGGGCAGCCCGTGCGGAAGCGGTAGAAGTCCGTCTGGCTGCGGACGAATGTGGGCGCAGCCCGTTCGAAAGGGAGCGCAGCCGGCACGAATTCGGGTGTAGCTCATCGTCGTCGGCCGGGTATTGTCGCGCCTTGATGCGGATGCAACCCGCATTGATGTGGGCGCAGCCTGCAATGACCTGTTCACATCGTCTCCAGCACTGTTCTTCTTCCCAGTCCAACGCCAGTTTCTTCTTCCTCTCGATCCAGAGCCGCGGGAAGCCCGTTAATGGCGGAAGCACCGGCCCACGTCCTCCTGCACCACCCCGACATTTGCGTTGTGCCAGGAAGAAGCCGCGTCTCCCGCCGCTCCACACATCGCACGGCCCTCCAAGTCACGTTCCACAGCCACGAAGGCCAGTCCCGACGGTTGCTGCTCCACGTCCACGACCGAGCACAGCCATGGCCGCTTCTTGGAGGAGGCAGATGGTTATTTCGATAAGTATAAATAGGGATGTTGTTGATGTATGATTTTGGTGATGAATGTTGAAAATTGATGAGTGATTGCTGCTTTGTGTGTGATTCTTGTTAGAGTTAGGAGTGGTTAATGTTAAAGCTGTGATTTGCCTCCTGTTTTAAGTGTGAATTTGTGACTGCCTCCCATGGAGAGTTGTCGAAGATGAATAGTGAACATTTAATGCTACTGTGCTGAAAATGTTCTCTGTTGATATAATTCCTGTTTATCTTGTGTGTTTTCTTGTTGGAACCACCTTGAGGGAGAAAATAGAGAGTTTGGCATGTTGAATCCTTGAATAGTTAGGTGATTTAGGCTAGCTGCCTTGTTTTGGCTACTATTTCGTGAACAGTAAAGAGATTAGATTAGCTCTTGTGCGTTGAGATTTCGTGATTCCACCTTGAATGTGAGAGCGAGTGAATTTTAGGTTGCTAGTTTGTGGCTTCCTTACATTGTTGAGTGAGTGATTCCGTGGAACCACCTCGTGTGAGAGAGCGATTTAATTTTGTGGTGCTCGTGTGGAATAGCGGCCGACCTCGAAGTGGGAGATCGAAGGTGACAAGCAGTTCCTAGCTGAATCACCATCGACTTCGAATACGAAAAGACGCCTCTTTTCATGGGTAACTTGATTCTTCTCCCTCCTTTTTGTGTCTAAATTTTCTCTTAGGGTAATTAGATTCTTGTTGGGCCTTCGCCCCGAATTTTGCCAACGAATGCTACGTCGAAAACTCCAAACGGAAACTTATTTGGAGTTCACAATTTTCGTTTTGCTACGACAAGTGGAAAAGAATGAAAATTGCGAACCTTTTTTTCCCGGATTTAGAATTGAACCATTTTTTAAGAAAATCTATTTTTTTAACAAAATAGTGCTTTTGTGTTTTACAAAAAAAACAAACGTTGTTTAATTCCATAAAGTCTGCGCGACGCCCGCTCAAACTATTTATTTTGCAAAAAAATCATTATTCGTTGCACGCATTTAGGGTTTCCTAAAAAAAAGCCAACAGACGTGCAAACCCTGTGCGCTGACCTGCATCAATTTGGTCGGAATTTACATAGAATATAGATTTTAGGATCGATGGCTTTGATGTCATGTAGAAAAACATGAAAAGGAGAAAAATAACAGGAATTTTTATTAATTTCTCAATCTCATGGTAAATACATACAGGTATTTGTACATTTAAATAAGAGGAGAAGAGGGGAATTCCCATTCTAAGATGTGGGACTAAGCCTAAAGAAACATGAGGAACAAGATGGTTCATATTTTGGGCCTTCACATATTTTCTTCAACAAACCTTACTATTTTAGTTCGGCAAACAATATTGCTAATTATGAAGAGAAATTCGTCACTTATATTCAAAATCTATGATGGCAAGTTACCTGTCTAAAGGAATAACTAGAATTAGTCTTCTACGATTAAGAACAAAAACATCATCCATTTTAAATAGATTGCAAATAAGTCTACATATTTTGAGGTGAAAACAAAACATGTTTCAGTGACATATTTCCAACATTCTTGCGCTGATCTAAGTTAAGAAAATTTCTAAACTCGAGTTTGTATCTTCCCTAAAACACTAAATTCAAGGTTGGATCCTCCATAAAACCCTGAAATTCTAATATTCTTTTAACAAATGTGACAGAATTAAGGGATTAAAGAAGGGCAATGTTAAAAGAATACCGTTTTTGGCTATTGACAGTCAAATGCTATTGACACACCAAAAAATTTATTTACACGCCAAATGTTTATTAACACACCACTAAAAAAATTTAAACTGCACACCAAGAACTCTTTTCAATTTTTTCTAAATTGTGTCTCTATCTTGCTAGCATTACTAGTGAAGTAATAGGTATATTTTATATTTCCGGTTAAAGTAAAGTGTGCTTCAATTAAATCCCAAGTGAATAAGTCATGCAAGAAGAACAATTTCATGGGCAAACACATACGAATTAATGTTCACTAGTTCATGCCCTTCACCAAATAAAGAACAAAGTGTAAAATTGACTTCAAATATCTACTTGCACAAGAAATAGGAGTTAGTGGATGTGGAAGGAGGCTGATTTGGGGAAGGAAATGAAAAACAAAACGCAGCAGGTTCCCACTTATATCAGAATACTTTCTGTAACAGTAATAGGGCAGTTGGCTTGCTGGGTAGAAAATTTGAGTTGAAGAAGCATTTTGGAGCTAATTCCAAGGGTCGAGAACTCTCTTGGGGCTGTTTTTAGATTGTCAATGGGTGTAATTAGAGGTTTGGGGCAGACGCATGGATGTATCTCACAGAAGCTCACACGCGCAGATACCTCTCGCACAGATTCTTCCTTAAGTAGACGATCACACACACATAAGTCATGCAATAGAACTATTACGGCTATGTGCTTCATCGTCACATATGTATCAAAACATTCACGTTGGTACACCCAGGACTGCTATGTGCTTCATCCAAACTCTCAAAAACCAAGGCGGGAACATCATTCAGGCCAGAGATATAGACCAAGAAAACAGAGTAGAGCTTGCTTGAAAGATTAAGGGTAACCTGGAGGAGAGGGAAACCTGGAGAGGATGGCGGCGAACTCGCCGGAGAATAAATAAGAACAGGAGGAGAGGGCGACCGTGAACTCGTCGGAGAAAGCAGCAGCAGCCTAAATCGCGACCAAGAGGAGAGGGCTTCGTTGTCGGAAGGAAACGGTGTCGTTGTCGCAAGGAAACGGCGTCGTCGAAGGTGTCGTCGATCAAGAAGGAGCGACGGAGAACTCGCCGGAGAAGAGCGGTGAGGGCGAGCACGAACAAAATGCTGGGGCGGCAGCGAAAATCGCGAAAAAGGGAGGAGAGAGCGCCGTCGGGTTGGAGTGCGGCTAAAGGTTTGGGATGTTTGGAGATTTAGGGTTTGGTCTTTTTTTATGTGGTTTTTGGGTGTGTCAATAGCCATTGATGGTGTGCTTTTAACACTGCCCTTAAAGAAATGGCATTTATGCTTATCAATTACAATAAAATATACAAATGCAATGCTTGGAAACATACAAAAAACCTCATCCAGAAACCAAATCTATCATTCATCTTTGAATATCTATTGCATAAAGGATTAAGTTTGGAACAGGTATTTCTTACTGTAAGTAATTAAGTCTAATAAAAATGTATCCCCTAATAATATGGTCTCAATAATGTTAGTCAAGAAAGCACAAATTGAGTGAAATACATTTTCTTTATGCTCCGGAGAGCCAACATCTCTTTGTAGAATAGATTTGATAAATATTACTCCAAACCACACTATAAGGTGTGAACGTGTGAACTCCAGTTTGCATTTGCTAATCAATTTGATCAATAAGAATAATGATGAATGCTTAATAAATTTATTGTCAATTCATTTTATCATATTTCAAGCGAAATACAGGTTTGAATTCTACTGTAAATTAATCACATAATATTTTGACTGAAATCTGAGGCAAAAACTAAATAGCTCAAACATATTAGTTAGATTTAACAAAAAACAAAAGATTGAACTAGAAGTCATGGTTTTTTAGTCATCAAATGTTGACTGATTCGCGGCTGAAAGCTCAATCCTAAAAACAATAAATTCAAATAAGCAAGATCTAAGAATGAGACAATACCAGAATTTTAAAAATCCATGCCTTCGAAAATGCAACGCTACGAAATTGCTCCCCAAGAATGTCTGCACAAATCTCTGCGCAGTAAGAAGGATCAGCCGATTTGGTTCGATCAGAGCCTTACATTTGTGAGAGATAGGGCCACCAGGCTGCATAACCCACTCCTCAACATCAGCATAGAACATGTCCCCTATTGCAATCACTTCAGCATCAGAAGAGAATTTAGTCATAACATCTGCAACAATTCTCTTCTTTTGCACCTTCAATTTCTCATCCTCAGGCCATGCAGCCTCAATCTTGCCCAGAGAAATTCCCAAATTCCTCAATCTCTTGATGTGTTCTTCGTCCAGAAAACATGGAGGGCTTGAAATGTAGCATATGAACCTATCTATCTTCAACTTATTCTTCATCTTCACCACAAAATCATCAAAAGAAATAACAACTTCCCTACCTAGACACTGATTTATATGATTGATATCCAACACTTGGTTGTAGTCATAGTCCAGTTTTCGGCTTGGGAAGATAAGAATGCGGTCAAGAAGGGCAGAGAAAAACATATGTTTCTCTAAGCAGATCAAATGGTTGGACATCTGACCTGATAGACAAATCGCAAACAGGAAGCGGTTTTTATGTGGCTTCCACTCGATCGTCCTCCTATCCGCCGGCCGATCCACTTTTCTACAGAAATCAACCCCGGTAACAGAAAAGTAAGCGTCCATATTGTCATCGACTGGATCTAGTGACGCATTTCTACCCCAATGGGAAGAAAGTAATGCGGCCTGAATCTTCTTATTGAGCCTGATCTGCTCCAGCAGTACAGATCTGAACTCCTCTGATGAGACCGACGCTGGAACACCTGGCAATTCGGTTTTACCAGGAGCGGAACTTGAATTACAACTTGGAGGGGAAGAAATTAAGGGCAAAGATGAGCTGGATCTAGGAGTAGTCCGATTCCACAGATGCAGAAGCCCTAACTGTTGATTTCGGAGGAGGAAGAGAGCCCGGAGCTCGGCTTCGCGCATCCGGTCCCCGGGAGAGTCCGACCGGAGGATGGCGACGTTGCGGAAGAGGTGACCAATATCGAAGGAGAATAAGAGGAGGATGAGGAAGATAGAAAGGCAAATCGCGAGGAGGTACCAAAGGCATCGGCGAGAAAGTAAACGCCGGCCAATATGCGCAGTGAGTTCGCCGGAGATCTCAAGTGTAGCGGGGTGACGGTGGTTCTGGTGCGGAGACAACTTTGGCTTCGCATCGTGCTGGGGTATGAGGGCCAGGTTATCGTCCTCCTCCGGAGAGGATTCTCGGATCATTATTTAGGGAGTGATAATGGCGAGTGTGCGGTGGTTTGAGGTGACGGAAGGAATCAGAGACGAAGAAGATGGCGAAGAAGCCAGGAATCATTCCTGGAATTACATCTCTAATGGCAGGCTTTTTGGCGTAAAGCACCCCTGAATTCATGGATTTAGCAAAATACACCACAAATATTTCAGTTTGACGGTTACACTCCCGGATTCCAATTTGTTGGCAGATTGCACCCCCAACTCGTTTTTAGGGGTATTTTGGTCATGGTCTCAACATAAGGCAATTTATGGTATTTTAACCGAGATTATTAAGGGTAAACTGAGATTATTTATTTGTCTGATTGAGGATCCTTCAGAGACTGCTAATTGAAAACTGGGAGGCGGAATACCTCTGAAGCGCCTTCACGGGAAGGAGGACGATTTGAAATCGGGAGAGGCAGTGACGTCAGAGAAGGGAGAGGTTGAAATCGGGAGAAGCGGCACCGTGGGAGAGTGGATCTTGGCTGTTGCAGCGCCTTCATGTTAATGAGAAGCTGGAACGGGGAGGAGCAGCACCGTCCGAGAGGCGAAATCGGGGAGCTAGAACGGGGAGGAGCGACGCCGTCAATGAAGGGGGAGGAGTTGAAATCGATTTTTGTTTTTTTAGCATTCAGCAAACCTAATGAGATTATACCCCGAATTTCATGAGGAAATGAAATACCCTGGCTGGGGGTGCAATCTGCCAACAAATTGGAATTCGGTGGTGCATTCCGCCAAATTTAAATATTTGGGGTGTATTCTGTCAAATTCATAAAATTCGGGGGTGCATTCCGCCAAAAAGCCCTAATGGCGGTGGCTCTGTTTGGGAGTGCTCCAGTGAATTGAAAAATCTGCTCCTCAAATAGAGATGATCTAAAAGCGCTCTTTGAAAATCTGTTTTAGGCTTTATTTGTTTGGGCGTTTCGCTGTTCCGTTTTGGGCAAATATCGCCGGAAAGAGGGTAAACAAATGAACATCCGGCGGCGTTTGCTCCGTTTCCACCCGCCCGTCTTGAGAAACGCTCCAAAAAGCTCTGTTTGGAGCAGCCACCTCCCCCCTCCGGTTTGAACACTCCGTTTCCACCCGCCGAATTGACCCGCCACTGCCGAACCAAATGGAACCTTAAAAAGTTGGAGGACGCTTGGCCTCACCTGTCATGACATATTAATAAAAACTATTAGTGAGTTTCTTCCGGCAGATCCATGAAACTTTTGGCCACACCTCCCGGACTTTTGGCACCAGCAATGACGTTTGGCCTCACCTGTATGAGGTCTCATCCCAAATGATTGTTAATGTTTCTTTGATTAATTTGCATAAATCAAACTTTTTTTAATGTTTCACATACACATGTGTAAATTTTATTGGATTTTTAAGTTTAGAGTGTGTTGTATTGTCACCTTGAAGTAGGTTTGACACATGTTGCGGACTAATTCGATGCCCCGGTCGGACAAGCTTTACTTGGACCGTCTTAGCTTACGGAGCGGTCGAGCGCGCACACAGTCAATGAAAATAAGAGGTTGACACAAGACGTGATGACATGAAAAAACCCCTCAACCGGGTAAAAACTCACGTGACCGGATCTGTGCCGGTCAAAATCCACTAGTTATCTGCAGGTACAATGCAATCGGAGAATAAAGGGCGACATGACACACCTTGTTAACCCTTGGGGGGTGAGAGAGAGATTTCGGTTCCCAGCGGGCAACAGGCTGCTCCGCGGGAACAACTTGGATACTGGCAGTCGAGGGATGGCTCTGGTGTGTTGAAGTCTGAAGCGTGGCTTCGGAGCTCGTCCTCTTGTACTGGTCGTCTTCCTCCTCCTCTTGCTTCTTCCGGGACTTAGGCTTTTTACTGTTGGTGGCCCACTAGTGGTTCGAGGTGGTTGGAGGATGACTCGAGGGAGGAGACTGACAGAGCTATCACCTGAGGAAGAAGATGACGGGGAGCCGAAAAGTGAATTATGAGGAGCCCTGGGGCTCCTTTTATAGCTTCTGGGAGAGGATTATGGTGGGCCCCACCACTAACTTGGTGGGTTAGTGGGTGGTTACCCCCCAGACCGGACGGCGAGAAAAGCCCACCATGATTGGATGGCAGGCGAGCCGTCTACGTTGACGGGGCGGCCGGGTGGCAGAGGCGGCCGGCGGCCAGGCGACGACCTGGCCGACAGCTAGGCCGGCGACTTTGCCAGCTGCGGCCTGGCCGGTGGCTGCGACACGGCCGACGGCAGCTTGGCCGGCAACGGTGGCCCGGCTGGCGGCCAGGCCCGACCCCCACGGGGTTGCACGAGGGCTGCTCGCGGCTTTATTTGCACGAGGGCTGCTCGCGGCTTCTTCGTGAGGGGGGCAGGCCCCCACGGGAAATTTGAGTGTGTTGTCGTTCCTGTTTGAATAGGCAAGATTTGTAGCAACATAATGCGATACTAGAATAAAGATAACTTGCGCGGGACTAGGCTCGCGGCTTGCACACATTACAGAGTATTTTCGCTAGAGAATGTGTTACACAATAAAAACATAAAAATGGAAATCACTGGTAAAATTGGCACAGGTTTTGCGCATTCCAGGTGAGGGGGAGAGTCCTTCCTTCGGCGTTTCACCCCTTGTATTTCTTTGGTTTCACCATAGCCGTGACGACGAAGGGTCCTTCCCAGGTCGGAGATAACTTGTCGTCATGTGTTCCCTTACCTGCTTCTTCCAGAGTGCAGAGGACCAAGTCCCCTACGCTGATCGGTCGGGGCTTCATCCTGTGATTGTAATAGTGGGTTGTGCATTGTTGATAGGCTGCGGTGCGAAGAGAGGCTTCTTTATGGACCTCAGAGATCAGATCCAGATTATCTCGGAGAACGTCATCATTCATCTGGAGATTGAAGTGGGAAACCAGGGGGCTTGTGTTGGGTATTGCATCCACAATAACCCAGATTTGCATGAAGTCACCCTTGAACTAAGATGAATTAAGTTGTATTTGATATCCTTGTTTTAGTTGAATGTTTGCAGGTTCTCAGTGCTAAGTGTAGACCAATGTCAGTCTACAGTGGGTCAGGAACACAGGACCATACAGTGTAATCCCTCACTGTGTGATCCAAAGTGTTGACTCATGTGTAGCCTCTCTATTGGGATACACTTTATGTTCAAACATTGGGAGCAAAGGATGGAGATATGGCCAGAAGGAAATCTTCTCTAAAGTTCTTGAAAAACTTTCTAAGTCCAGTTCTCGAGAAGTAATCTCAGAGTTCTCGAGAAGTATGGTATAGTTCTCGAGAAGCTCAGACTCTACCTCTCGAGAAGTTGGGACAGTTCGAGAATTTCTCTAAGTTAAGCTCTCGAGAAGTCAGTAAAGTTCTCGTGAACTATTCTATAAGTTCTTGAGAAGTTAAGTAAAGTTCTCGAGAAGTCTTCTATAAGTTCTTGAGAAGTCAATTTTGTTCCCGAGAAGTCTTCTAAGTTCTCGAGAAATCATTTTAGTTCACGAGAAGTATTCCTTTGATTCTCAAGTTCAGAAATTCTATCAGAAGTTGATTCTAAGTAAAGTTCTCGAGAAGTCTCCTATAAGTTCTCGAGAAGTCAATTTAGTTCTCGAGAAGTATTCACTTGGTTCTCGAGAAGTTCAGAAGAAAATTTCTCTAAGCTCAAGTTCTCGAGAAGTCCTCTATTATTTCTCGAGAAGTAAATTAGTTCTCGAGAACTATACCCTGGTGTTCTCGAGAAGTCCAACCCTTTCTAAAAGAGATTAGTTTTCGAGAAGTCTCTACAGTTCTCGAAAGCTCAGCTCATAGTTCTCGAGAACTATAATTACTTCTCGAGAACTAAGTCGGTTTTTTTTAGAAAATTTCTTCCAAGTCCAGAACGGCTGGAATTTCAAATAACCCAACATGATTGGTCCACGTGTCATCATTAATGATATTTCCAACCGTTAAGAGATATCCTATATAATGTCTTGTCACTAAGACATAACCCTAAGAAGGATTAAGAGAAATTATTGAGCGGATCTCGTACTTTCCAAAACGCTCTGGTTCGGCCGACTTCTTCAAAAGCTCGACGTCTTGAAGCCGTCGCCACTGCTCTCGTCAAGATCGATCCTCTTCCTTTCGATCTAGAAGATCTACTGATTTAGGAAACGTTCTTTCTTCCTTGATCGAGTAGATTCAATAATTTCTCAGGTCAGATCTACTAGTCTTCTTCAACAATTCTGAAAGGGCCGCAACTTCAAGAAGAATACCTAAAGACTTATTTCTCGCAGATCTGAGAAAGTTTTTACTTGTATTTTCATATCTATTTGTAAATCTTGTAGGAGATTATTCTCTGAGTGTAGGAGCGTTGTGCTCCGAGTGGTAGGAAGTTTGTATCTTCCGAGTGTAGATCCGTTTGGATCGAGTTTTGTAGGAACGTGGTTCCGAGGTGTAGGATTGGTTTGCAATCCGAGATAGTGGAGTAGCCGGATCTAGTGATTTGTTAGATCCGTGAGGAAAGTGGACGTACCCAAGATCGGGGAACCACTATAAATCTCTTGTCGTATGTGTGATTGCTTGATTACTTATTTGTGCTAGTTGTCAAATTTTTTATTCCTCTTTAGACGCACATCTCACCTATTCACCCCCCTCTTGGTGATTTAGGTAGACAACTTACAACTTTTAGCTTGGTACGCCGATGTCGACCGGGATGATAGCTTCAGTACCGTAGTAAAGATTGTTCGGCATTTATCCTGTAGGGGGTTCTTTCTGTTGTCCGGTATGCCCACAACACGTTGGGGAGCGCGTCGACCCACTGCCCCTATAACACCCCAAAATCCTAAAGGTGAGTTTAGGCTGTGTAACACGGCCTGGGACACGGGCGTGTCCCAGGGCGTGTCCAGGCACACGGCCTGGGACACGGACATGTCCCAAGTCGTGTTCTTCCCTGAGTCGTCTCGAGAGATCGACGAAGTGAGCTCGGCGTTTGTCGAGAGGGTACACGTCCTGCGACACAAGCGTATCCTAGGCCGTGTCACTCGAGAGGTCAACGAACTCCACTCGACGCAGTGCAGTCGACACTCGAGAGGAGTATCGAGTTGGGAACACGGCCTGTGATACGGGCGTGTCACACAGCCGTGTCCTCCTCGAGTTTATGCGGCCTAGTTAACACGGCTTGGAAAGGGCGTGTCTGCATCTGTGTCTAGGCACACGGCCTGTGACACAGGCGTGTCACAGGGCCGTGTCCTTCTCTGGATTTGCCCAGGCAGTGAGGCCTTGTGAACACGGGCCAGACACGGGCGTGTCTGAAGCTGTGTCAGGGCACACGACCTATGACACGGGCATGTCACATGGCCGTATTCTGTTCTGGATGAGTCAGTTCGTGTACCGCTTGCAGTACACGGCCTATGAAATGGGCGTGTCACAGGCTGTATTAGCCCAAAAAATAGACTTTTGAGGGTGATTTGTGGTCGTTCGTTTCCTTCATCCTGGATCCTGTGTCCCAGGTTATTTCCTGTTGTGATAAGTCACTATTTTGACTGAAGATATCATTCATAACTTGGCCATCCTCTTGCTAAAAGGAGAAGGGAGAAGGGAGAGAAAGGAGGAGGAGGAGGAGAAGATCCGGCCACTGGTGGAGCTCCCGAGTTTTGATTCGAGATTCGAGGCCAGTTTTGTGGAGGCAAAGCCGCTGCGGTGCTTTCCAACCGGCTAGAATTTTGATGGCTCCCAAAAGATCGTCAAGGGTAACGATCTTTCTTCTTAGACTTGTGAAGTCCTCGTTTTGGCATGTCTGTGGAGTTACCCCACCAAAAGGTGGTTATTGAGGGATTCCCTTGGGTTGATTCTTATAATCCTCAGTCTTGCATATAGATCCGGAAGTGTGTAGTATGGAATAGGCATGTGTGTGAAGCCCATCTAGACAAGTTGGTCTAGATTGGTGATGTTGCATCTTGCACACCGAAGAAGACTCCGCGTATAAATGTGTTGTTTGTGGAGTCAATGAGTTTTGCCTGTGAAGGAGAGTAGCAGGAAGTACTGGAATGAGGAATTACAGGAAACTACCCTTGTACTGCTTGTACTGTGGCTACAGTTGTAGCTTGTCCTTTGTGACAGTATAGACATTCCTTGGTGGATAGTGTGGCTAATGTGAAGCCAGTCCTTGGTGGACATTATGGTTATTGTGAGCTACGAGCTCTTAAAAAGGCTTCTTGTCGAACAGAAAGGTGAAACCGACCCTTGCCTTCAGATGTAGCCTCGTGTATGCTATACTCGGTGATGACAAGGCGACTTGAGCAATGGGGGGTGGTTGATCCGTACCTGCGTTATGTCGACTGTACAGAAGAGCGTCAAGGCGTTGAGCTTTCGTTAGTGGCATAATGAGAGTCTTAGGCATGCGCGCCATTAAGACTAAATGCTCAATACCGTTTAAACAGTGGTGTTGACCCTGGTTCGCCGGTGCACCAAGAATTTACCTTGAGTGAACGGATTGTCGGGCCATGTGGCTGACGGTTGTGATGGATTGATTGTGAATGAGAGCACAATATATGTTATATCTGTCTATGCATTGCTATGCTTGAAGGGAAGAAATGTTACTGCCCCGGGAAAAGGGTAGGATTGTTATAAAGTGGTCAGCTGAATGCTGACCGTTGCCTTGTTGACCACCTTCTGGGTGGGCTGTCCCTGTGCAGGTGCTGGAGATCCGAGAGGGAAATGAAGGGTGGAAGTCTCTGTTGTTGCTTCTGTTGCCGCTACCACTGCTATCCCTTGAAGTCTAAGCTTTCTATTATGTTTTGTTCATGTGTGGTCGGCCTGCGCATCGATGTATGGAAGCCACATTTTGATAAGATGAACTGTAGGGCCTTAAGGACAACACGTGTTGTATTTGCTGTACACTCCTTCAAGAGTTGATATATAAATGTGGTTTATATATATAGTGGACATTCCTGGTATAAGTTCATCTTTATTGTTAAAATCTTCCGCTAGCATGCTCTGAGTTAGGATGCGATGGTGTTCTGGTATAAACCTGTGACCTCGCCGTCTGTTTGTAGCATATAGTGCGGGGCCCCGACCGGACCTTCTATTATATGTTATGAAACAGATTGAGTCGTTACAGCCCCCAATGTCTTCAAGTCGCGCCTTTAGTCCCTTTAGAATGGTATGATTGGTCACCTCGACCTGCCCATTGGATTGGGGGTGTGATACAGCCGTATGTCGTAGTTCGATCTTTAGGTCTTTGATGCGTCGAATGACAAGTGTACCGGTCGCACAAGTAATATAAAATGAGCGAATTTTCCCAAGTATCGATCTCGAGGGAACACAGTAAGGTGGAGTTAATTTTGAGGAGGACTTGAGATTGAAGTCCTTAGGGTGGAGCTTACGAAGGGGGTTTTGATTGTTGCGAAAAAAGAAAGTAAAATACTAATAAACTACTCATATGCAATACCTCGCTAGGCGGGATGGAAGACTATACGAGCCCGCTATGCACCGAATCGCTGGGCGGATGGACGAGTAGGCTTGCGGATGAGGTGGTAGAATGGCGAAATGAGGGTCATGAGCACCTCTTCACTACGTACACCTCTAGCAATCGCTAGAGCGGCAGAACCGGATGTGTTGGTGGATGGAAATGCGGGCGCTACTCAAGCAACTAAAGTGGTAAAACAAAACAGGTTCACATAGACATGAAACAAATAATGTTTACAACTAAAGTGCACATCATCTACATAAACAGATTTAAACACACATATTCAACAAGAAAGCAAGAACAAGTCAAGATTGACCGAATCCGAAGGCTCGTCGAGGGGTCGCGGAAGGAATCACGGGTTGTCAATCCGCGTCCAAGCTCGGTCCTCCACTACGTCTGGGGTAGAGAAGGATGTCACTACCTTCAAATGGACCAATCTTCTTCATGTCACGATGCGGAAGAAGGTTGCAAGCTTCCCTTTGCTTGTTGGTTATGGCGTCAATCTTGAAATGGAGCATAAAAGATGAAGGAGGAGGTCGAGAGCAAGCACCGACAAGATGTAGGCTTCGCGAGCATGGCCGGGGCTTCTCTCCTTGGTGGAAGATGAAGGGCGGAGGTGGAAAGGCTGAGCTTTTCCCTAAAACGGCGGAAGGAACTGCGGAGAAAAATCTCTTCGTAAATGGAGGAAAATCTGCGCTTAAATAAAAGCAGGTCAGAAAAATAGTCACGCACGGTTTGGCGCACGACCGTGCGCTAACCGTGTGTTATTAACTTCCAGGCCAAGCTTGCAGATGAAGATGCGTTGACCCGTACGTTTTACTCGCACACGGGAACTTCCGCCAATGCATGAAGGAAATTGCACGGGTAAACACAAAGTGCAGGAAATCAAGATAATATAGGAGAACCATGCGTTTTACTCGCGCACGGGCGTGTATGCCCGTGCGTGAAGGAAACACACTTTTAACCCCAGAAAGCTGAAATTCAGAGAAAATATACAGATCGTGCGTTTCCTTCTCGCACGGTTTGGCCGAAACCGTGCGGGAACAAAATGCACGGGTAACCACAGACGTCCCCATAATTGTTGTGTATAACACACGATTAATCTCAAGCCGTGCGAGAAGAAATTCGCACGACCGTGCGTTTTACACAGAAGCTGGAAAATGAATCTTGGACGTCCCGACTACCTGCATAGCAATAAAACCAAGCTGGAGCAAAAGCTCCCAGCACCAGAATGCAATCAACAACATCCAGATAGTGCCACGGGGAGCACCAGGTGCTTACCCCCGACAATAAAATGCACAATTGCACAACCATGGGCCAAAATAGAGCACAAAGTGGTCATAGACCGAACGAAGCAAATATAATTGATTACCGGCTGAAATGCGGTGCACGAGTGAGAAAACAAGGCCAGATGAATCCGAAAAACCCTATAAATATCGGACTCATCACACCACCAGACTTAAATATTTGCTCGTCCCGAGCAAATCATTTCTCCGTGAACTAGAAAACAGCTAGTTGGCTTAGAAATTTCCAAATAAAGTAAAACGAGAAATCAAATACTTCATGGGCGTAGAAAATACAATATGCAAAATTTTTAATTATACTACGGAGTTTATAACTTTTGACATGCGTAAATGAACATTGTAACTACTCAAAAATGAAATTCTGGAGAATCGTTCGGTCATACGTAGGAAGAAAGTAGGCAGGCCACTCAGTTGAACATTGCCAAAGACCGGGACTCAGGATCACCTCCAAAGAAATCCATCAATGTTAGGGACCATACGCTTGCTCGTTCACACTCTCTCCACGACTCTAGTTTGACTCAAACTTGCATCCGTATGACTTTATGAAAATAATGGGGCTTGGGTATATACGTAGGTAAGGACGCAAAAGGATAAAAACGATGGCTACACACACCCCAAATGAGTTCATACAAATGAAATCCTCTCGCCAATAAAACATGCAGGTGCACCACACCACCAGACTTGAACTTGACAACACGGGTGTGCGCACCGCCTATTACTACAACCATAACACAAATAGACTCTTCATTTTCACTTTCTTATTTTATATCAATAAACACATATTTTTTTCTTTTCTTTTTCCAGATTTTTATAATTCACTTTCAGCCAAATTTTTAAGAAAACTTCACCGCACAACCACATAACAACACCAATGGAAGAATTAACATACTAATACATCGAGATTTGGGTGTGCAACTGGGAAAAACTTTTAGGCTCTGGTGATCGCGAAGTGGGGCTAAATCAAAAGGAAGGGTAAGCTCAAAATAGACTAACAATGATTATCATAAGGACGGGTACAAGGCTCAACCGAGCTAAAAAGATGGCCTACATTAAGCTCACGCTAGACTAAACATGCACCAATTCTTCGAGAGTAGCTTGGGGCAAGTTCTTAGCCACCGATAAAGATGATCCTTCCTCCCAACTCAAGCAATATGAGGCTAGTGACGGCTACACACATTCCTACACCACTGTTCGATTACTCTAGATTCAACACTTTTGAGTAGTACAAACATAATTTACAAATGCAGAAAAGTATAAACCTACGAGCATAAAGAAAAATTAAATCTATACTAATTCTACACACCATGAGTACTCGATTAGGAGCACTACACGAGTTTCGAACTACTCTTTCCTAAAATCCTAAGCCAACACCACTATTTTAAAGTTAACACAAAAGAAATAAAGTTGACTCGAGTCGCGCGCGTGATTAAGATCGCGCTCATGTGGGTGTAGGTGCACAATGCAGACATTATAATATAAAAACAGAAAATGAAAATATATTTTTGGTATGAAAGTGCTAATAGTGCATGTGCATAGGTAACCCGCATAACTCTCCCCCACCAGACTTAAACTAAACAATCTATCCAAGATTTGCAATAAAAATAGAGAAATAAAAGTTGGGGGAGAGGTTGCCCTATGCTCAGCAAATGAGCATACCAGAAGATTGACGTGAAAGCATGAAGCCAAACCTGCAAAAATATTTAGCTCACCCCGTCGCGCCAAGGAAAGGCAACTTACAAAAGAGCTCCAGTAAAAATGTATACACAAAGCCATAAAAAATTTAATCTAAACAATGCTTGCGAGTTATTAAACTAAACACAAGTATCACGTATATAAAATGAAACTAAACACAGTAACACAAGAAGGAAAGATACTGCAAATAATATATCGGTTAACCACATTGGGGACGAAGCCCTAGCTGAATAAAGTAAAGTACGTAATCAGTCAAACCAAAAAAAATATAAACATGAAGAAAAACAACAGACAACCCCATCCGAGGAGAAAAGCAGCAGTCACTCAGGCTGATCGGTAAAAGATGGAGGCGGAGTACGGGCACGAGAAGTAGAAGCTCGAGCAGGGGTCGCAGGGGGCACCCAAAGAAATTCAATAATGCACTCTGTCATGTCATGCTGCTGGCGAATCAGCTCCTCCATCTGCAAATGCCGCACGTAGTAGTAGGGATAATCCTCCGCGAAACTCCTACGGTGTGGGGCAGGGGCAAAAGAAGATGATGGGGCCCAATGCACGGTATGGATCGGAGCGCCATCGTCGGGCCTGCGGGACTCCGAAGAAAATCCCGCAGCCGCAGAAGAAGCCCTAGATGGCTGCTCACGCTCCATAGTACGAATAACGTAGCGCCACGTACTGCTAGAGGAAACACGACGTACCAATCTGAAGGCGGTCATCATGGTTGCCGAAATGAAATCGCCACGGGAAACGGGAGTCATGGCGGGCAAAGCGTCAAAAACTCCTAATCCCTTGGCGATTTGCGTAATAAAGTGCGAACCACCGATGGCCTTCAGAGGCACGTTCGTGGCCTGGTGAATGAAGTAATCCGCAAAAATCCGTCCGAGGTGGAGAGGGACGCCATGATGCATGCTGTAGAGGTAGAGAAGATCCGACCACCCTGCTACATTCTGACTCATCGAGCGGGCATTAATGTTGTGCCCGATCAAGTGCTAAACATAGTGGAGCGCGGGGGAGATGATATGGGACGACTTGGCTGACTGCGCTTCGTACTGCTGTGATAGCCCAATGATCTCCTGCCAGAATGTGTGGGGAGAAGCACTGGTTGGGAACTCAAAGGGTCAGACAAGAACGTCCGACTCCGTGAGTTCGTCAACCGTGTATACCTCTGCATAAACAACAAGCATACCCACACTAAAAGTGTAAGGACGTAAGTTCATCTGAAATATCACCGCAGTGGACTCACTGGTAGCTGCGTCCTGTCGTTCCAGAGTGCGCAAGGTGGAGAGGAATTCGAGCATGAGTTCGCAAAATCCGGTCTCCACAATGGAGAAGAGATAACGCCACGAACCCACGCCGAGTAAATGGTCCACCTCCAGCTTTAGACCGACGGCCGCGAGCTCCTCGTCTGAAATGAAAATCCAAAAATGGTTTTTGGACCAAACGATCAAACCTCGTAACCATCTCAGGTCGCCCAAAACGAAGCATCCGCTCTGCATCTTCAGTATCCACCGGAGCATCCAGAGCATCTCCCAGCTCTGTCGGAACCGCAGTCCGCGTAGAAGAGGAGGAGGCACCACCGAAGCTGTGCAACTTGCTAATCACCTTATTATATCACATGACAATGAGGAGAGAGAGAGGAAGGGAAAGAGATGAGGAATGAGGGAGGTTTTGGAGGAGGAGAAGGAGATCTTGCCGGAGAAGATGGAGGAAAAGCGAGCGATTGCAGCAGCCACACTGGAATTAGGGCCAACGTGTGTCAAGATCGCCCGACCGACATTTTTATAAAAAAAACGCAGTTGCGCATGTTTTCCCCAAACTGTGCGTTTTGCAAAAACAGCCCGATTCGCCTCATTTTCTCCGGGAAGTCTCATCCTGCAACAACAACGAGAAAAACAAAAGCAAATGGAACAAAGAACCTCCTGAGCGATTAGGCAATCTTCCCGAATTAGGCGCAAGCACACAAAAATCTCGCAAGCATGCATTAAGGCAGAAACAAAATAAACAACACGCAAAACTATTTTTAAAACAGTAAAAATTAACTAACTATTTCTACTCCTAGATAAGTAATGTGGTTATTGTCATCCCAGCACGACTTATTCGAAAGACGAAAAGTCCTAGCTAATGAGCCTATGAAATAAAAAATGCACAAGTAACTTGCCTAATATCCGTTGCGATAGCAAGTACCGATACGACGATAAAGCAGTTACCCCTCTACCTAAATAATAATACCTGACTAATTCAGGTAGTGGAATTAGGAAATAAGAAGAGGAGCACTGCTCCTCGCTAATCTTATCACAAAATAAATCCTTGCCTAGCAAGGCATCGTCCACCACAGGTTTGCAGGAAACGATGGAGACGGCATGAGCACAAGGCTCATCGTCATCCCAACGTACCCGTGGAGACTCAACCTGCACAGGCTCAGATAAAGAAGGGGGGTCAAGTAGTAAAAGAGAAGAAGAACTAAAATAATCAGAATAAGGGAGAGTTATCCCGGTATCATTCTCAACAGGATTCAAGCAGAGCTAGCAAGCGAGTTCAATCAGTAAAAGCAGCTGAAGTCCATCTTTCATCATTGTCGGTATCATATGAGTCGTATTAGTGGGAATCCGAGAACTCAAGGTCCGCGGTGGTAAGAGGAACCGCCTCATCCAAGAAGGAGGTGCAAACCTCCGCATTGGAAAGGGAATATTCCTCATCCCACCGGGGTGCGTCATAGTGCTCTAAAGATCCGCATTCTCTGTCGGAGATAGTAGAGTCATCATCCCACTTCGGCACAACCTCGTGCGTCGAATCACCCATGATTACGATATCATCAGCCGACTCACAAGAAAAAGGAGTAGCACGATCAGGAAAAAATTGCAAAAGGGCGAAACTGCTCTCAAAATCAAGCACTGAATGAGTATGCCTCATCGCAAAATCATTCGCAGACGCCATCCCGTCGACAGGAACAATCTCTGCATCCTATACAGGTGAGCCCATGGATTCTTGATCCTCTTTTTGCTGGCTAACACCAGAGTGATCGTCATCACTCAAGGGAAGCTCGTAAAAGGGGAGCGAGGGACCTATGAAGGATCTGTATTCAGCGAGAGATTCTTCGGTAATCTCAACGGGTAAAGAACGAGCCAAATGAGCGATGTCAGTGTATGGGCCAGGCAACACCCTGGTAGGCCTGTCCACAACAGTCTTCCGCGAACGGGAGGTTATTGCACACATGCCCTTAGAGGGGGAAGGCTCGCACAAGCAAGGGCAATACTTCACCATATGGCTTATACCTTGACATAACAAAAATCGAATACAGTGCTCGACATTCATAACAGCCATGACGTCGATGTATCGGTACAAAGTGTCATAAAGACGACACTCGGCTACGGAATACATCGTGAACCAAAATATTTACCAATAGGGTGCTACACAACTAGAATAAAATAACACGGATCTGCTATCTAAACCACAAATCAGGAAAAAATGAACAAAGGAAAAAAAAATAAGCAACAAATTCTAAAAACTAAAACAAAGAAGAAACATGAAATGTACAAATCGAAAAGGGCTTCTATCTCCTATCTCCCTCTCCAAAAAACTCACACGACTTTTTTCCCCATCAACGGAGCCAAAAACTTGATGCGTCGAATGACAAGTGTACCGGTCGCACAAGTAATATAAAATGGGCAAATTTTCATAAATATCGATCTCGAGGGAACACAGTAAGGTGGAGTTAATTTTGAGGAGGACTTGAGATTGAATTCCTTAGGGTGGATCTTACGAAGAGGGGTTTTGATTGTTGTGGAAAAAGAAAGTAAAATACTAGTAAACTACTCCTATGCAATGCCGCTATGCAATGCTTCTCCAGGCGGGATGGAAGACTACACGAGCCGCTATGCACCGAATCGCTGGGCGGATGGACGAGTAGGCTTGCGGATGAGGTGGTGAGAATGGCGGAATGAGGGTCATGAGCACCTCTTCGCTACGCACACCTCTAGCAATCGCTAGAGCGGCAGAACCGGATGTGTTGGCGGATGGAAATGCGGGCGCTACTCAAGCAACTAAAGTAGTAAAACAAAACAGGTTCACATAGACATGAAATAAATAATGTTTACAACTAAAGTGCACATCATCTACATAAATAGATTTAAACACACATATTCAACAAGAAAGCAAGAACAAGTTAAGAGATCGACCGAATCTGAAGGCTCGTCGAGGGGTCGCAGAAGGAATCGCCCGGTTATCAATCCGCGTCCAAGCTCGGTCCTCAACTACGTCGGGGGTAGATAAGGATGTCACTACCTTCCAATGGACCTGTCTTCTTCGTGTCACGATGCGGAAGAAGGTTGCAAGCTTCCCTTTGCTTGTTGGTTATGACGTCAATCTTGAAATGGAGCTTAAAAGATGAAGGAGGAGGCCGAGTGCAAGCACCGACAAGATGTAGGCTTCGCGAGCATGGTCGGGGATTCTCTCCTTGGTGGAAGATGAAGGGCGGAGGTGGAAAGGCAGAGCTTTTCCCTAAAACGGCGGAAGGAACTGCGGAGAAAAATCTCTTCGTAAATGGAGGAAAATCTGCGCTTAAATAGAAGCAGGTCAAAAAAATAGTCACGCATGATTTGTCGCACGACCGTGCGCTAACCATGCGTTATTAACTTCCAGGCCAAGCTTGCAGATGAAGATATGTTAACCCGTGTATTTTACACGCGCACGGGCGCTTCCTCACGTGCGTGAAGGAAACCACACGGTTAAACACAGAGCGCAAGAAATCAAGATAATACAGGGGAACCATGCATTTTATTCGCGCACGGGCACGTATGCCCGTGCGTGAAGGAAACTCACGATTAACCCCAGAAAGCTGAAATTCAGAGAACATATGCAGACCGTGTGTTTCCTTCTCGCACGATTTGGCCGAAACTGTGCGGGAACAAAACGCACGGGTGATGCACTGACGTCAAGTGTACCGATCGCTATCAAGTAATAAATTGGGAATAGCTTTCCCGAATATCGATCTCGAGGGAATGCAGGAAGGGTACATGATAGCGTTGTCTGAAGATCGTCACTAAGAGTGAAAATAAACAATAGGGGGGTTGGTTTGATTTCCTAATGCTACAAAACAAAAATAAAACTGCTGGGGGTTGCCGGCACCGCTTCGCTTGGTGGATGAGTGAGTGTAGGCCGCTATGCCGTGCTTTGGTATGTGGATGGATGGAGAGCAAGTGCGAGAATGAGGGTCGTAAAAACCTCTTCAACACCAACTCTAGCCCCTTGCTAGAGTGGATTCAAGTTCTAGTGAGTGGTGTGGGCGGAAGCGAGTGCATCACAGCTACAACAGAATAAGTAACTACCAAACATACGTCATTCATAGACAAATTTACAGTAAGTTTAGTTTGATTACAAGCATGAAGTACAATCCACAAAGAGAAAAGGTAGAGTAAACTGAAGAGGGAAAGGAGTAGACGAGGTGCTTGGCCGGAGTGGTGGGTTGTCAATCCACTTCACGACTCTGACCGTGGTCGCTATCGGACGCAAGTGGATTGTCAATCCACTTGTTCTTCTCCGTCTTCCTTCCTTGCCTTCAGTCCTATCTTCCTTTTGTCTAGAAAAGTTGCACCAAACATTCTCGTTGCTTGCTACTGGTGGCCAGGAGCTCTCCGAAGGTTGAAGATTGCTTCAGATGGCCGAAGAATGCTTCCCGGAGGGTGTAGATGGGTGGAGGAACTGTGGAGGAGTAGAACAACACTTCCCGCGCAACTCCCGATCGGAAAAATGACGAGTGTTCACCTAAATCGCGGAACAGGGCTTTAAATACGGAAGCAGAATAATCAAAGCGCACGATCCGTGGCGCATGACCAGTGGTCGTGCGCACTGTCGGCTGATGATCGTGCGCAATGCCCCAGAAAAACCTGTAAATGGATAGAAACATCACTATATATGTGCACGATCAGTGACGCACGATCAGTGGCGCACGACCGGTGGTCGTGCGCACTGAATCCACTGATCGTGCGTTCACCGAGGCAGAACCATGAAAATGGAGAAGACAGAGCGCACGATCACTAGAGCACGACCAATGGTCGTGTGCAATAGGGCCAGTGATCGTGCGTCCGCCGAGATAGAACTTGGAAATGGAGAACGTAGTGAGCACGATCAGTGGCGCACGACCGGTGGTCGTGCGCAGTAAATCCAGTGATCGTGCGCAGTATTCCTGTACCGTTTGGGATTTCTCGAACGATCCCAGAACACGCACACGACCCATGCACCTGTAGTAGAAACAGAATGGCCACCAAAATGTGCACAACACATTCTCCAGACACAGAGAAACAACAAGTAAAAAGCGGAAGTACAGAAACAACAAAATCACACTGAAAACGGGCCTACAGTGCACTTAATCATGAAATTGATAGAGAAACGAATATAAGCAGTTATGTTTCTCAAGTGCAGTGCAATAACGATAAAACTGGCCCAAATGAGTCCAAAAATAAGTGTATAACTTGGACTCATCACACCCCCAGACTTACCCATTTGCGCGTCCCGAGAAAATCATCACTCCGTGGACTTTAAAACAGCTAGCTGGCTTAGAAATTTCAAAATAAAGTAAGACGAGAAATCAAATACATCATGTGCATAGAAAATAGAATAGAAGAACTTTTTAATTATACTACAAAGTTTAAACTATTCGACAGAGGTAAATAAATATTGTATCCACTCAAAATTAGAATTCTGGAGAATCGTTCGGTCATGTGCAAGAAGAAAGTAGACAGACCACTAAGATGAGCATTGCCAAAGACCGGGGCTCGTGATCACCTCCAAAGAAATCCATCAATGTCGGGGACCATACGCTTGCCCATTCACACTCTCTCCACGATGTTAGGTAGACTCAAACGTGAATCAGTAGGACTTGTAGGATTGAATGGGGCATAGGCTAAGGTGTGATAGTCAATGATAAACACGGAGGCTACACGCAACCAAAGAGAGCGAACAAAAAGATAAACCATACAACCACTAAGAAATGCACGTGTGACACACCCCCAGACTTAGCTTGAAAACCGGGTGTGCACACGGCCTAACCCGACCAAAAACTGACACACAAGATGGGGATTGCAATTCTCATTGTAATGCTTTTAGATTTTCTTTTTCACCCCTTTTTTCATTTTTGTTCTTTTAGCAATCCCCAAATCTAGCAATTAAAATTTCATGAATTCATCACCATATTACATGAATCCCACTTATCACAACTCATCAAATTAATAAATCCGATCACGCTCAAAGATTGAGATCTCGATAAGTTTACCGATCACGGTCAAAGATTTGGTTGCGGAGGGTAGGCTTTAGGCTTTGGTGAATGAAGGTGGAGCTGAAACAAAGGAGGGGTAGACACAAATTTGGCTTGGAACGGTCAGCAGCTAGGACTAGGCACACAAGGCTCAAACTAGCCAAAATGATGGCCTACCTCACGCTCACACTCGACTAACCGGGCACCAATGCTTCGAGAGTAGCTTGGGGCAAGTTCTTAGCCACAGAGAAAGACGATCCTTCCTCCCGACTCGAGCAATAAGATTCTAGTGACAGCTACACTCATCCCTACACTACCGTTCGATTACTCCAGATTCAACAATTTTGAGTAGTACAAACAATATTTACTTTTGCAGAAAAAGTTTAAATCTACGAGCATGAAGAAAAAGTAAACCTATAATATTTCTACGTAAACCATGAGTACTCGATTAGGAGCATTGCATGAGTTTCGAACTACTCTACCCAAAAATCCTAAGCCAGCACCACACTTTTAAAGTTTACACAAAAGTAATACATTTGACTCGAGCCACGCACGTGGTTAAGTGCGCACTCATATGGGTGATTCAGTGTGTGCAATAGTGATCATGAAATGAATAAATACAGACTAGTATGCAATAAACTGTGTTGTGTAGTGACCACAACTCCACCCCCAGACTAGAATGCGACAATACATAAAAGTAAACATTGCAAATAAAAATAAAGGGCTAGGGGAAAGAAGTACCTATGCTCAAAATTGAGCATACCAGTCGTGCAACGAGATGTCCAAATACAGCCAAGTTATCGCACCTCAAAAAATTCCTGCACCTGTGATTTAAATATCCACGCAAAAAAAAAGATAGACATATATATTGTTGGGTATTGCATCCACAATTGACCTGATTTTAAGAAGGCCCTGAACAAGCTAAGGTGAATTGAAAATGTATTTGACAATTCTATCAAGTTGTGCTTGCAGCTATTCCATGCTAAGTACATGCCAATGTCAGGGTGCAGTGGGTCAATATACACGGGTCTGCGCAACGTAATCTCTCGTTGTGTAGATACGTGTGTTGATTCACGTGTGCTCTCTCTATTGGAGTGTACTTATTTTCAAGTACATGGTCAAGGTAGATCAAGAGCAGAAGAAGGAGCAAAGATGGGTCAAAGACCAAGTTTTCAAAAGATGGAAGGAAAAAATCTTCCAAGTCAAAATCGACGAGAATCACTAAGTCATTCCCGCCGACTTCGACGGGAGTCACTTATGATTCCCGCCGACTTCGACGGGAATTGTTAGTGATTTCCGCCGATTTGACGAGAATCAGTCAGCCCTTCCCGCCGACTAATTCCGGCTGACAGTTTTCCAATAGGAATTCAGTCAAGGCAGAATCGACGAGAATCGTGAGTTATTCCCGCCGACATCGACGGGAATCACCAATGATTCCCGCCGATTTTTCCTTAGGCAAATTTCCTCGTCCACTGGACCGGACCAACTTGCAATGCACTATTTCGGCTGGGGATAGGGTTTCTCCTTGTGGGCCCCACAACGGTCTTTAGGGTTTGATCATTGTATATATATACGCGTATTTTGAACTTCTTCAGACAGTCATTCATGTGAAATCAAAAGTACCTAACGTCGTGCCCTAGCCGATCGCGGAAACCACCAATCGTTTGTCACCGCTCGCAGTTCGTCATCGCCGCTAATCTCCGATCTTATTGGATCTTTCGATGACAGTACCGAGGCAAGCATAGCGTATCACATATCTCTCTTGAGATCTCTTGTCTTTCGATTCGTAGAATGAGACTTGGTCTCCATTCCTAATCGGTAGAGACGATTGATCCGACTGAGATCGTTTGTAGACCTAGCTTGCTTCGTCAAGAAGTTTGGATCTACAAAGCATCGCCGCCGCATTTACTTGCCGCCGCCGATCTTGACAAGATTATTTCCAAGAGAGAAATCCAGTTGTGGATTCTTCGTAATCTTCAAGCAAGCTTCAACGAACGAAGAAGGACATCGGGATCTCCAAAAGCATTGTTTGTATTTTCTTTTACATTCAATTTTGGTTTGTTGTAAAGGAATTTTCATTCCTTATTGTAAGGGCTGGGTGCAACCCGTGGTGGTGGAGTTGTGACTCCTTTGTTGGAAGGGTTCCTTCCATAGTGTGAGGATTTGATTTCAATCCGTTTGGAGAAGTGATCGAGTCGTCCCTTGGTGGGAGATAGGTCGAAGGGGGAAAGTGGACGTACCCAAATCGGGGAACTACTATAATTCTTTATGTGTTTTCTGTGCTCTGTTTGTTAATTTGTGCAGGTAAATTTAATTCCGCGAAAGACTGCATGACACCTATTCCCCCCCATAGGTGGATTTAGTCGAAACTAGATACTTTCAAGTGGTATCAGAGGGAGGTTACTCATCAATAAGGTTAACACCTTGAGTAAGATCCTGTGTCTAGTGTCAAGAAGAAAGAAGATCTCAGGAATGGACAGACTCAAGTATTCAGGAAAGATTCCAGTATACACCAAGCTGAACTTTCCCATCTGGAAGGAAAAGATCAGGTTCTACATGGAAGCAGTCGATCCCCGACCCTTCATGATAGTGGAGGAGGGCCATTATATCCCCACTAAGGCCTCCACCATTGATCCGACCAAGATGGTGCCCAAGAAGCTCTTCGAAATGGATAAGGATGAGATGGTGCTTATCGGACTAGACAAGAAAGCTCAAAACATTTTAGTAAGCGCCGTCGATGATTCCATGATGCAGAATTTCAGTAACTGCAGGACTTCCAAGGACATATGACACTGCCTGATCATTCTGATGGAAGACACAGATGAAGTAAGGGATGATCGAAGATCCCTTCTGAACCAGAAGTATGAGGCCTTCAGGCAAGGTCCCAAGGAAGAAATCAGAGTGACATTCGATAACTTCCTGAAGATCATCAATGCCCTGAAGGGTTATGGCAGAGTGTTCACCGATGGTGAACTAAATGACAAATTCCTTAGATCCCTTACTAAGAAATGAGACACCAAGATCTGCGCCATCAGAGAATTTGGCAAGCTGGCAGAAACTGATCCCCAGATTCTTTTTGGAAAGCTAATGTCCTACGAGCTTCAGCTGAACACCAGAAAAGCTGAAGAAGAAGCCGATAAGGCCGCTGCCAAAGAAAAGACTGTGGCCCTGAAAGCTAATCACTCAAGGAAAGGCAAGAGTGCAGCCTCGTCCCGCTCTTGAAGAAAGGCAGAGGAAGAAGACTCTGAGCCATGCTCATCCGGCTCAGAGCTATCTGAGAAAGAATTCTCCTTCATCACTCGAGAGGTCAATAAGTTCCTCAAGTTGAGGAATCAAAGAAAAAAGGATGGCTCCTCCTCCAGACATCAGAAGAAGAATTACTCTTCTGACAGGTATGAGTCTAAACAGAACAAACATCGTTCTACTGACATTATCTGCTTTGGATGCAATAAGCCAGGTCACGTCATTACTGACTGCCACCAAAGCAAGAGAGATAAGGGGAAAGGAGAGGAGCACACGTCCTCTAGAGATAATAAGAAGGAGAGGAGCTACATTGCTAAAAATCCAAAGACATTGAGTGAATCTGACTCTTCAGACTCCAGTGATGATGAGGAAGCCTACTTCTGGCTAATGGGTCGCTCCGACTTAGATGGAGACTGTCCCCCATTTACTGGGAAGGTAAATGATCGCACCCCCTCTCTGACTCTGACTCTGAGTCTCCTGAAGATGACCACGTGGACAGTCTATCTGCTCGTGAAGCTGAACTCCTCGAAAAGTATAAGCTTCTGCTCAATACTTTCGAAGAGTGCGAAAGAGGTTGAGCGCTCAAAAGAAGGAAGTAAAATTCCTTAAGGCTGAGGGTGTGTCCCTAAGAGAAGAGATCACTAGCTTGATTTCTCTCCGACAGGAACACCTGGACCTGACATCTGAGCACTCAGATTCCCTAAGGCTCCTTGACCAAAAACAGGAAAAAATCAACAAGCTGGAAGAACAGCTTGCGGTTGAGAGGAAGATTGTCAAAAGCTTCTCTATGCCCAAGACCGTTCTTCCTCTGGTTGATGAATTCTCTGCTCAGGCTAAGGGGGCTGGCTTAGGGCATGTGGCTATGCCTGGTAAATCATCTAGGAGAAACAGAAATCAGAGGAAAAATAAGGCTACTAAGAAGGCCTCTGCTGCAGAAAAGGGAAAGGCCCCACTCGGTCCTGTTTTATTCAGAAAGCCTGGTTTTCCTTGCAATGAGCAGTACTTTGAGTCAACCTATGGCCACTTCTTCCGACCCTCGGTTGAAAAGCCAAAGAGCCGGTATGATGGTTGGACCTTCCCCCGCAACTACGGTGAGAGTGTCTTCAAGGCACCTTATGAGGAAATCCAAGTGGAAAATTATGACCACTTCTCTAGCGGCCATAATAGGAAGTAGGAACCAAAGGCCAAGCCTGTTATACTGAAGGAACATGAAGTGAAAAAATCGTGTGATTGCTGTCATCATGATGCCTCCACCTCCAGATCCAAGGCCTCGGTTGGACCCACCGTTCTAAGGGTGAAGCAGGAGCCTAGGAAGCGGTACAACAGGTTTGACTGTTAGTACTGTGGCAAAGTTGGTCACTTTGCCGTGGATTGCTGGTTTAATCCAAGATACAATGAGACTCCTTTTGTTAGCAATGCGAGGCCGACCACTCGTAGGGTTAACCAACCGAGGGGGAGTGTACTAACAAGGAATCTAGGACCCAAGTTCGATTGGGTTCCTAAGAGAAACTAATTTTGTTTTGCAGGTATGTCCAAAGGCCACCAAAATGCAATCTGGTACTTGGACAGTGGATGTTCCCGGCATATGACCGGGATAAGAAGCCTATTGCGTGATTACTCCCCAGTCGAAAATGGACCCAAAGTCATCTTTGGAGGATCTGATCGAGGAGTCACCAGGGGTTATGGTATAATTTCCAACAGTGTATTCTCTATCACAGACGTGGCCTATGTTGAAGGGTTAAACTATAACCTGATCAGTGTAAGCCAGTTGTGTGATAAAGGATATGACGTTAAGTTCTGCAAGGAAAAGTGCTTGATAATATCGTGTGCCTCTTCGGAGATGGTATTAACTTGCATTAGGAGCAGAAATATTTTTTGCTTAGATTTTTCTTAGCTTAGACTCTTCTATCCCCGTTTGCCTAGTAGCAAAATACAGTGCATCTCTCTGTGAACAATGACACAAGAGATTGACACATATTAATTTCAAAACTATTAGTATGTTGTTTTCTAAGAATTTAGTAAGGGATGCCCCTACTATTAATTGCATCAAAGATAGCCATTGTCCGGCATGTTAGAAGGCCAGCAAACAGACTCGGGCTACCTTTAAGGGCATTGCTGACAAAGACTCTTCTAAATGTCTTTATCTTCTGCACATGGACTTGTTCGGTCCAGTGCAAGTTTATAGCTTAGGAGGCAAATCATATACGCTAGTGATTGTTGATGATCACTCTCGGTTTACGTGGGTATTCTTCTTGAAACGAAAGTCAGATACATTTGACATCTTCACTAATTTTATCAAGCAGATTCAGAACAAACTTAACTACTCCGTGGTCAAAATCAGAAGTGACCATGGAACAGAATTCGAGTCTGGAGCTATGACAGAATTCTGTGAAGAACATGGTATCTTTCATGAGTTTTCCTCCCCGCATACTCCTCTGCAAAATAGAGTTGCAGAGAGGAGGAATAGAACGCTCATTGAGGCATGTACGACAATGTTGAATGACACTTCTCTTTTAGAGTACTTCTGGGCAGAGGTTGTCAATACAGCTTGTCATGTGCAGAACCGAGCCTTGATCAACAAGAACCATCGTAAGATGCCTTATGAGCTACTGAAAGGCAGGAAACCGACCATGTCCTATCTACGGATTTTTGGCTGCAAGTGCTATGTACTCAATAATGGGAAGTACCCACGTACTAAATTCGGAGAAAAATGCTTCGAAGGCATCTTCATGGGCTATAGTAGCCATAGTTGGGCATATAGGGTCTTCAATAAGAAAACCCTAGTGGTAGAGGAGTCCATTAATGTTGTATTTGATGAAGGAAGCTTGCTTCATAGCAATTATTCCAGTGGCATTCTTGAAGATGCAGGTGCAAGGCTTAAACAACTAAGTCTAGATGAGACTGCTAAAGATAAAACTCCCAAGTACGTCAAGGTCTCCACCTTAACACCAACTGGAGAAGATGACGGTCAGGATGGAGAAATTCCCCCAGAAGAGGGAGGAGCCCGAGAAGCTGTTGGAGCTCCAGATGCCAGACTCTTAGAGCTCAGACACGTGAGGGATCACCCAAGAGATCAGATCATAGGAGATCCTCGGAACAGTGTCAGAACTCGCAGAGGTACAATTAACGAGATTCTGCATCTTAGTTTTCTGTCACAGGTTGAGCCAAAGAAGTTCGACGAAGCGAACAAAGATGCGTCGTGGATATTGTGAATGCAAGATGAACTGCATCAATTCGAACGATGCAACGTCTGGACACTAATTCCCAGACCAAAGAAAAGGAATGTAATCAACACTAAGTGGATCTTCAGAAACAAACTGGATGAACACTGTGTCATCATCAAGAACAAGGTCAGACTGGTGGCTCAAGGTTACAGATAAGAGGAGGGGATTGACTTCGACCAAACCTTTGCACCAGTTGCAAGGCTCGAAGCGATCAGATTGTTCCTGGCATATGCCTCTCACAAAGGATTCACTGTCTATCAGATGGACGTGAAATCAGTTTTTCTCAATGGAAATTTAAAAGAGGAAGTATATGTCGCGCAACCCCCAGGTTTTGTTAATCCAACATTCCCCAATCATGTTTACTTTCTTAATAAAACATTATATGGCTTAAAACAAGCTCCTCGAGCTTGGTATGAGACTCTGTCTAGTTTTCTTCTTGAGAACAAGTTCTCGAGAGGAAAAATAGATAAGAAATTGTTTCTTAGGGAAGTCAAAGGCAAGATTTTGCTGGTGCAAATCTATGTCGATGACATAATATTCGGCTCAACAGACAACAATCTTTGCAAAAAGTTTTCTAAACTTATGCAAGGAAAGTTTGAAATGAGCAGCATGAGAGAGCTAAAGTATTTCTTGGGACTTCAAGTGAAACAGTCTGAGGATGGAATTTTCATTTCTCAGACGAAGTTCAAAAATGAACTCCTCAAGAAATTCGGAATGGAGAGCTCAACCTCTATGAGGACTCCAATGGGATCCACTGTTTCTCTGGACAAGGATGAGAAAGGGAAACCTTTTGATGAAACCAAATACAGAAGCATAATTGGATCCCTGCTCTACCTTACTGCTAGTAGACCGGATATTATGTTTTCCACATGTGTTTGTGCCAGATATCAGGTGAACACTAAGGAATCTCATTATGTCACTACAAAGCGAATTCTTAGATACCTTAAAGGTACACCAAATCTTGGCTTGTGGTACCCAAGAAACAATGATGTCGAGCTAATAGGCTTTTCAGATGCTGACTTTGCAGGAAGTAGGGATGATAGGAAAAGCACTTCCGGGACGTGCCAATTCCTCGGAAGAAGGCTTATTTCGTGGAACAGTAAAAAGCAGAACTATGTCACAACCTCTACGGCTGAATCTGAGTACATCTCAGTAGGCAGCTATTGCGCACAACTTCTATGGATCAGAAATCAACTCGAAGATTATGACTTGCAGTTCAGAGAAGTTCCTATGTATTGCGATTCCTCGAGCGCAATTGCAATTGCGAACAATCCAGTGTCGCACGGCCGAACAAAGCATATTGAAGTGCGCTACCACTTCATTCGGGAGCATGTGAAAAACAAAGATATATCTCTCTGCTAGGTCCCCACAGATAAGCAGATTACAGATATGTTCACAAAGCCCCTAGACGAGGCCAAGTTCAGTCTCTTCAAAACTGAACTCGGCATGCTGAACTATGAAGATTGAAAAATGAAGGGCTCAAGGCTGTTGGATCAAGGGGAAACATTTGCTAGGAACTCAAGATCGAGCACGAATGCAAGAACTGAGGGGGAGCATTTTGCTCCAAGTAAAGTCCCAGATTTGCAGAAGCCGAAAAGGGGGAGATTACCCTCTCGGCCAAGACTAAGGTGGCTGCTAATGCTAAGTTGGCCACAAAGGCTATGTTGGTTTCAGGAAAATGGTAATGAATTATGAATTTCACTCTCAACTGAATTTTAAGTTTATGATTTTCATTCCCATCTGTTCTATTCTCCTTAGCTTGTAGGGTTTTGGCTTCTTCAAATAGGGGGAGATTGTTGGGTATTGCATCCACAATTGACCTGATTTGAAGAAGCCCCTGAACAAGCTAAGGTGAATTTAAAATGTATTTGACAATTCTATCAAGTTGTGCTTGCAGCTATTCCATGCTAAGTATATGCCAATGTTAGGGTGCAGTGGGTCAATATACACGGGTCTACGCAACGTAATCCCTCGTTGTGTAGATCAATGTGCTGATTCACATGTGCTCTCTCTATTGGAGTGTACTTATTTTCAAGTACAGGGTCAAGGTAGATCAAGAGCAGAAGAAGGAGCAAAGATGAGTCAAAGACCAAGTTTTCAAAAGATGGAAGGAAAAAATCTTCCAAGTCAAAATCGACGAGAATCACTAAGTCATTCCCTCCGACTTCGACAGGAGTCACTTGTGATTCCCACCGACTTCGACGGGAATCGTTAGTGATTCCCGCCAATTCGATGAGAATCAGTCAGCCCTTCCCGCCGACTGATTCCGGCTGATAGTTTTCCAACAGGAATTCAGTCAAGGTAGAATCGACAGGAATCGTGAGTGATTCCCGCCGACATCAACGGGAATCACCAACGATTCCCGCCGATTTTTCCTTTGGAAAATTTCCTCGTCCGCTGGACCGGACCAACTTGTCGTGCGCTGTTTTGTCCAGGGCTTGGGTTTCTCCTTGTGGGCCCCACAAAGGTCTTTAGGGTTGGATCAAGGTATATATATACGCGTATTTTGAACTTCTTCAGACAGTCATTCACGCAAAATCAAAAGTAGCCGACAGCGTGCCCTAGCCGATCGCGGAAACCGCCGATCGCTTGTCGCCGCTCACAGTTCGTCGTCGCCGCTAATCTCCGATCTTCTTGGATCTTCCGACGACAGTACCTAGGCAAGCAGAGCGTCTCACGTATCTCTTTTGATATCTCTTGTCTTCCGATTCGTAGAACGAGACTTGGTCTCCATTTCAAATCGGTAGAGATGATTGATCTGAGTGAGATCATTTGTAGACCTAGCTTTCTTCGTCAAGAAGTTTGGATCTATAAAGCATCGCCGCCTCATTTACTTGCCGCCGCCGATCTTGAGAAGATTCTTTCCAAGAGAGAAATCCAGTTGTGGATTCTTCATAATTTTCAAGCAAGCTTCAACGAACGAAGAAGGACACCGGGATCTCCAAAAGCGTTGTTTGTATTTTCTTTTACATTCAATTTTGGTTTGTTGTAAAAGAATTTTCATTCCTTGTTGTAAGGGCTGGGTGCAACCTGTGGTGGTGGAGTTATGACTCCTTTGTTGGAAGGGTTCCTTCCGTAGTGTGAGGATTGGATTTCAATCCGTTTGGAGAAGTGACCGAGTCATCCTTTGGTGGGAGATAGGTCGAAGGGGGAAAGTGGACGTACCTAAATCGGGGAACCACTATAATTCTTTGTGTGTTTTCTGTGCTCTGTTTGTTAATTTGTGCAGGTAAATTTAATTCCGCAAAAGACTGCACGACACCTATTCCCCCCCATAGGTGGATTTAGTCGACACTAGATACTTTCATATATATAGAGAAAAAGGAGCACAAAGCACAGCACAGGACCAAATGGTCCAACATGGGTTGTCTCCCAGAAGCCACTTTTGTTTACCGTCCTTAAGGTGGACCAAATACCTGTATTAACATAATATATAGTTTTATGTCCTTATCAACTAAATAAACACAAAATACTCAGCAAGTCCACACACAGGTATTAGCAAAATTTATCCAGCACACAATCAACTATATGCAGATTTATGAAAGAGCTTCCCACAGGAGTGAGAAAGTCCAGGATTTGAAGCTTTAGGGGTCAGGTTGGTTTTACTTAACCTTCCCCAAGCCCCTAGCTTCTCTCCCCTGAGAGAAACAGAGCGAGTAGATCGCAATAAACGTTCACTTCTCTTCTTATCCACAGTGGGAGAATGCCACTTAGCATAATCAACTAACTCTCCCTCCAAAGTTTTGGATTTCATAGTCTCCAGCGCCATAACGGTAACCGGATCCACCCATGAAACTTTGCGATTAAATTGTTTGTTCATAAATTCAGCATGAGGAGAGTCATGCTCTCCTACAAATCTATTCTCAAGACTTCCATCAACAATCTCCTCACGAACCAAGGGTTCCTTCTTCTCTTCCTCGTCGCCACTCTCTTCTTCACAAGTACTTTTTTTCTTTTTTTACTCCCACGTTTCCTACTTATCTCTGTCATTCACAGTACTAAACAATTCATTAGTGATAAAATTAGGAGGGGGGTCCAGAGGTTTAGTCACAGAGTCAGGTAAGCACGACAGTTCCACCACATTTGATACAACCACTCGTCCATTGGAAAAATCCAAGATGGCTCTGCTATCCTTCAAAAATGGGACTCCCAAGATTGGGATCGAGGTGTTTCAATAGTCCCCAATACTTGGAAGTCCACAATAATTTTTGTTCCGTCCACCGTAACCTCAACCTCTCTTACCTCTCCTTCTGTTTCAACTAGAACTCCGTTAGCTAAAACTAGTGAGGTACGATCATCCGGATTCAATTTTAAATCAAACTTCTCAACGTCTTGCAAAGCAAGAACGTTTCTTGAAGATCTGGAATTGCAAAGTGCTGTGGTCTCAATGTTGTTGATCGTATAAGCGATCACAAGATCATCACACACACCCTTATCCTTCTCAGCAATACTTCTCCTCTGATCTACCAGGTTCTTATCAGTGTAACTTGGAAGAGTCCCTTGGGGACACTCAGCTAGCACCTAGGCCAATTGTCCCAGTTGCACCTCCAGATTCCGCATAGATGCGGTCTGGTTGGCCATATTCGATTGAGCGACCTCAACGAACTTTTCCATCATCTCTTCAAAATTACTCTTCTTCGGTGCCGAAGGGGTCTGGTTATAACCCGAATGGGGCAGCCTCGGTTGGCTTCTAGAGGCCGAAGCATCGAACTGATGCTGTCCTGGTTGCCATCATTGGCCATCTGCATTTTGGTTCCATGAGAAGTTGGGGTGATTCCTCACCCCTGGGTTATAAGCATTCCCGTACGACACACAACTATTTTGGTTGGAAATAAAATTTACAGATTCATTCATATTCAAATTGCACAGCTCACTGGCCAGTTCTTCTCCCGGGCATTCGTAAGTGTGATGGTCGTCCCCGCCACATCCTTGGCAAGAGATTGCCATGACAGGGGCTGTAGTGGGCACAACCAATCCAAGATAAAAAATTCCTCGGGTATTTCTTTGGGCATTTCTCCCCGCAGTCCAGTAAATGCTGTGTGAGGCAGTATCCAGTAGCCTCAGTGCTACCTCCGGTGTGAGGTTCATCAACAAACCTCCAGAGGCAGCTTCGATCATAGCCCTATAATTGGGCTCTATGACAAAGTAGAATTGGCCCACCAAGTTCCAAGTCTGGAACTCATGGTTTGGGCACTTCCTTAGTAACTCGTTGAAGCGTTCCCACGCCTCCGCTAAGCTCTCTTGATCAAACTGGCGGAAGTTACTAATCTCCCGACGCAAGTTCACTATCTTGTCCACCAGATTGAATTTCTCCAAGAATCTCGCGGTTAGAGCGTCCCACGTAGTGGCTATTCCTGGAGGTAAGCTATGCAACCACGCTTTTGCTTTATTACGCAGCGAGAATGGAAAGAGCTTCATCTTCACCGTATCGTCGGGTATTCCGCTATAACGGAAGGTCCCGCATATCTAAGAAAATCTGAGAGATGCATTTGTGGGTCCTCGCTCGACAACCTGGAGAATTGAACATTGCTGCGTATCATATTTAGAATAGCCGTTTTGATTTCGAACTGTGGATTAGGGATGGCAGGCCCGAAAGCTGTGTACACACTCCCAACAGTGGGAGTAGTGTAATCTCTCATTGTGCGAGGCCTCGGCCTATTGACCTCGTTTTCATCGACATGCTGCCCTCCAGCAGCTGCTCCATTTCCCCGTGGAACAGCCCTATGCATCGGCTGTCCCTGCCGATTTCCCATATTCTCATCTGCATCTGCCCCTAAGATGGGCTCCTCTCCTCTTCCATGACCTCCAATCTGCATTATATTATGGTCCATCACACCCCGAGCGGCAGCAGCATGCCTCCGTGCTCTAGTGGTCCTCTCAATTTCTGGATCGTAAGTAAGCAATTCTTTAGGTCTTTGTCTCTGCATGCACCAAGATGACAACAAAAAAAATCAAAAAGAAACAACTTTTACGTAACTATCTTAACACAACTCAGATCACTTACGCCTGCACTCCCCGACAACGGCGCCAAAAACTTGATGCGCTGACGACAAGTGTACCAGTCGCTTTCAAGTAATAAATTGGGAATAGCTTCCCCGAATATCGATCTCGAGGGAATACAGTAAGGTGGAGTTAATTTTGAGGAGGACTTGAGATTGAAGTCCTTAGGTCGGAGTTAACGATGGGGGGTTTTGATAGTTGCGGAAAATAAAGTAAAACGCTAACAAACTAATCCTATGCAATGCCGCTATGCCTCGCTTTGCCAGGCGGGATGGAAGACTACACGGGCCGCTATGCACCGATTCACTGGGAGGATGGACGAGTAGGCTTGCAGAATGAGGGTCGAGAGCACCTCTTTGCTATGCACGCCACTAGCAATTGCTAGTTCGGCAAAGGGAATGTGGTGGTGGATGGATGGATAATGGCGCACCTCAAGCAACTTAAGAAGTAAAGAATATAGAATCACATAGACATGAATCTAATAATGTTTACAACTAAGAGCACATCATCTATAAATAAAGTTTTAACAACACATAAACAACAATAAAGGAAGAATAAGGCAAGATCGACCGAATCCGAAGTCTTATTGAGGGTTCACAGAAGGAATCGCCGGGTTATCAATCTGCCTCCTAGCTCGGTCCTCAATTGCATCTGGGGTAGAGAAGTGATAAGTCACTAATTATGGTTATTTTCATATAGTTTTTATTTAATTAATAGTAAGATTATAGTTATATTTTAGTAATTATGATTATAATTACTTTATTATCATATTTTAGGTCAATCTGGGCTGTGAATAGCAATTTGGAGCTTGCAGGACTGATCAGAAGTTGAAGCGGTGAAAATGAACATTTTTGATAACGGATAGCTCAACTTCAAATGGTCATAACTTTCAAACCAGGAAGAGTTACGGGACGTGCAACCAGTCAACGGAAAGAGGACGACGTCCTCTACAATTCTGGAAAATTTCACAAGTACACGCCCGTGACACGGGCGTGACATTTGAGTCACGGGCGTGTCTAGGTCAAAAAAAACTGATTTTTCCAAAAAGCTTCCCTGAACAATTTTGGGACTTTTTTCTAAGGACACGCCCCCTGTCACGGGCGTGTCCTAGGGCGTGACCTACCCGAAACTGCCAGATTAATCCCAGATTGCACCGTTTCCAGCTGTTTGCTGACCCAGTCAGACACGCCCTATGTCACGGGCGTGACCTAGGGCGTGACCACTTCAGAAACGCCAGAATTACTTCCCGCCGTTTCCATTCCCGTCGTTTCCTGTAACAGACTAGACACGCCCTAGGTCACGGGCGTGACCTAGGGGTGTGACCCGCAAAACGGCGATTTTTGGCGGTTTTTCTCCAACGTTCCCGGGCTTTCAAGACTGCAGTTTCCGAGCCTGACACGCCCTAGGTCACGGGCGTGACCAATGGGCGTGACTCTCAACCAGAAAAATCTATAAATAGCAGATGAGTCCAGAAGCTCAGGAGGAGGAGGAGGAGCAAGTTTTAGGCTTTTGTTGTAGCTTAGTTTACCCTTTTTTATGCATTTCTCTCTTGTACTTTTCATTTATAACTTAGTTTTGTTTTCAAGCAATTTACTTTTAGCAATTATGTTTTCTTGTTTATGTACCTCCCTTTTCATGTCATGTAGCTAATTTTCTCAGCACTTGATCAAGACAAACTTTGAATAAAGCTAACTTTATTTATTTTCTCAAAAACGTGTCAAGCTCGCTATTTTTGCTCGCTATCGATTTATCTTTGATTTATTCTGTATCGAATTCATATTTCGCGGATTTGTTATTCGATCCTAGATCCGTATCTTAAATGACCGAGATGTTGCGGATACGAGTAGATCGCTCAAGGATAAAAGGAGTTGAATGCACTCCTCGAGAGAGGACGACATAAATCTGCCGGATTGGAGTCAAATCCAATAGAGGGGTTCACCACCTAAAGCAAGCTTAGGGGTTTCGACTGGCCGAGAGGTCTTAATCGATCAACCTAAGGTTAGTCAGAAGCATGAGCTCGAGAGAGACGCTTTTGTACTTTAGGAACCTCCACGGTCGAAGTAAGTAATTAGGAGCTTGCACTTTTGCTATTTCATGAAGGTTTATTTTAGTTCAAAGTGAGTCTAGATCAAGTGCTACTTTTTATTTAATATTCTTCATTTAGTTAAAATAATCTCTTTTTATATTTAGATAAAATAATATTAATTTGCGTGAGTAGAAGTACTCAACAGGCCCCGAGTCTAATACGACATTTCCTATACTATATTTCGATAGGTACACTTGCCTATTTGAGATTTTAGTTTGGATAAATTTTAAAACTATAGAAAATCTTCATCAAGTTTTTGGCGCCGTTGCCGGGGAATATTCTGTTGATATTTTGAAAACGCGAATTGTATTACTTTTATCCCTCTTTTCTCTATCACCATTTCTCTTTTTAATTTTCTTTTTCAAATTCATTTCAATTAGCTAACGGTTGTTTTTATTTTCTTTTATAAAAAAATGTTATCACAATTGGCCGCTAAAATTACCGAGCTTACACACAAAGTAAATCTTTTGAAAGCCGCAAGACAACGCCAAATTGTTTGTTATTATTGTGGTGGTTCTCATCAAAGTGAATATTGTTATCATTATAATTTTTATCAAAATCTTTCTTATGAAAATAATTTTTATAATAATTATGAAAATATATATTCTCACTTTTATGATAATTCTTTTTCTAATTTTCATGAAAATAATTTTTCCTATTCTTCTAATTTCCATGAAAATACTTTTTCGAATTTAAATACGAATAATTATTTTGATTTAAATAATTCTTCTTCCACCTCGGCTATTGGTTTTTCTTGTTCGCAAGATCAACTGGAAAATTTTCCGAGTTATGAGAACAATTATTTAGATCCTAATTCTTGTTCTTCTTTTATCACACCACCCACTTCTTCTAATCTTGGGGACTTTACACAATTTCAAGTTGATCATACCCAAACTTTAGAAGAAATTATTATTTGTCCTAAAAATTCTTCTCCTTCTTTGAAACTTTTACCTTTGGTGGAACATGACTCTTCATGTACCCCCGTAGTTGTTTATACCAAAGAAGAGGAAAAACTCTTATTTCAAGAGTTTGTTAGGTGTATGGATGCTATGGACGAAGTAGAAGAAGAACATGTGTCTCCTCCTACGACTTCCACTTTTTCTCCTCCATGCACAATTTATGACTTTTTAGGAGCAAAAATTTTTGATCCTGATGCGTCCAATGATTTTATTTCCAGTAAAATTTTGGATAAAAATTTAATTTTAGAAAATAAACAACCGGAGCCTAATCTTATACCTTTGCAAGAGCCTCCTCCTTGCGAAGATTTTTCTGAAATGCTTACTTTTGTTTTTCCTTATACTAACGATTTTCATGTAGAAGAGGAGCCGTTGCAATTAAACGTCATCCACGATCCATTTGCCGCTCCTCTACAAAAATTCAAATCACCTCAGGTATGGATAGGTGATTTGAATTTACATTTTCCAGTCAACTGCTACAACAAGGAAAATCAAGAGGACAGCGGAGGAGTAGCCGGTAGAGAGATTTTGGCATCTTCGCCAAAGCGGGAATTAAGGGAGTTGCCCTTACACTTCAATTTTTATTTCCCTTTTTCCTAACAATAACCGTCTAGCTTAAAGACGGGAAAAAGAAAAGCGCTCTTGGGAGACACCCCTTGCTTATCTTTTAATTTTTTATGAATTGCTTTTTATTATTTTTTAGAAATTATTTATTTTTCCCCTCCTACTTGGCTTGCAAACATTGGGGACAATGTTTATTTTTAAGTATGGGGGTGGATTCTCATATTGTTTTTATTTTGAAAATCCAAAAAAAAATGAAAAAATCTTTAGAAATTAAAAACAATTATAAAAAAAATAATAATCCCCTACTTACTTTTTGTGATTTCTAGAAATATATTTTGAGTTTATTTATAAGAATTTTTATAATTTTTGATTTTCTAATCTTTTATTTCATCAAAGTTAGTTAAATTAATTTTTAGGTGATTTGATTTTGAAAAATAAACTTATGAATTAATTTTGTTTAGAGAACCTTATTTACTTCTTTTTCTCTTAATTCTAATTAGTTTCAATTTTATAGTGTTTAGTTTAACAATCTTTTGATTTTAATTATAATCATTTATGCTTAAAGATTCTTAGGAAATTCTAATTTTACTATAGTTGCTCTCTAATTATTTTAATTTAATCTAAATTTTGTGTAACCTTCCCTTTGTTTTAAATTTTCTTGTTAGATCATATGTCATAGGGATGAGAGGATAAAATTCATCATCCCTTGGTACACATATGCAATTTTTTAATTTTGGTTAGATCATATGTCATGGGACTTATAAATTCCTTGGTACACATATACAATCCCCAAATAAAAAAATAGGAGTAAGAGAATAAAATTCATTACTCCCATTTAATTTTTGTTTTGATTTGAAGAGAAAAAATATTTGTTCATATGTCATGGAAAATGAGAGGATAAAATCTATCATTTTCTTGGTAAACATATGCAAATATCAAAAGAAAAAAATGTGTGGGGTGAGAGGATAAAATTCATCACCCCAAATCCAAAAACTCTTCATTTTCCTTTTCCCCAAACCCAAAAAATAGTTTTAGAAGTAAATTAAAATACTAGGAGAGCATAAGTAGTAGTTAAAAATTTCTTACAAGTTTCTTTTTAGTAATAATATGAATAATTCTAATCTAATTTTGTTTGCTAAATTACTTAATTTTGAATTCTAATTAATTTA
The DNA here is from genome assembly GCA_039513925.1 of Platanthera zijinensis. Taxonomy (NCBI): domain Eukaryota; kingdom Viridiplantae; phylum Streptophyta; class Magnoliopsida; order Asparagales; family Orchidaceae; genus Platanthera; species Platanthera zijinensis. The sequence goes on along the minus strand of CM077084.1, from coordinate 94,186,114 downwards.
TATGAGAAATTTTTGCTAAATACCTTTCTCTGTACATTTTAATTTCATAGTTTAGGATTTAATATTTAAATCGCTAAATTTTATTTTTAACTTTCTTTTGATTTAATGAATTTTTAGTTTAAATTAAAAAAATATAAATTTTTTATAAGTACTTCTCATAGTTTTGCTCTGGAATAGCAAAAGATTAAGTATGGGGGTATTTGATAAGTCACTAATTATGGTTATTTTCATATAGTTTTTATTTAATTAATAGTAAGATTATAGTTATATTTTAGTAATTATGATTATAATTACTTTATTATCATATTTTAGGTCAATCTGTGCTGTGAATAGCAATTTGGAGCTTGCAGGACTGATTAGAAGTTGAAGCGGTAAAAATGAACATTTTTGATAACGGATAGCTCAACTTCAAATGGTCATAACTTTCAAACCAGGAAGAGTTACGGGACGTGCAACCAGTCAACGGAAAGAGGACGACGTCCTCTACAATTCTGGAAAATTTCACAAGTACACGCCCGTGACACGGGCGTGACATTTGAGTCACGGGCGTGTCTAGGTCAAAAAAAACTGATTTTTCCAAAAAGCTTCCCTGAACAATTTTGGGACTTTTTTCTAAGGACACGCCCCCTGTCACGGGCGTGTCCTAGGGCGTGACCTACCCGAAACTGCCAGATTAATCCCAGATTGCGCCGTTTCCAGCTATTTGCTGACCCAGTCAGACACGCCCTATGTCACGGGCGTGACCTAGGGCGTGACCACTTCAGAAACGCCAGAATTACTTCCCGCCGTTTCCATTCCCGTCGTTTCCTGTAACAGACTAGACACGCCCTAGGTCACGGGCGTGACCTAGGGGCATGACCCGCAAAACGGCGATTTTTGGCGGTTTTTCTCCAACGTTCCCGGGCTTTTAAGACTGCAGTTTCCGAGCCTGACACGCCCTAGGTCACGGGCGTGACCAATGGGCGTGACTCTCAAGCAGAAAAATCTATAAATAGCAGATGAGTCCAGAAGCTCAGGAGGAGGAGGAGGAGCAAGTTTTAGGCTTTTGTTGTAGCTTAGTTTACCCTTTTTTATGTATTTCTCTCTTGTACTTTTCATTTATAACTTAGTTTTGTTTTCAAGCAATTTACTTTTAGCAATTATGTTTTCTTGTTTATGTACCTCCCTTTTCATGTCATGTAGCTAATTTTCTCAGCACTTGATCAAGACAAACTTTGAATAAAGCTAACTTTATTTATTTTCTCAAAAACGTGTCAAGCTCTCTATTTTTGCTCGCTATCGATTTATCTTTGATTTATTCTGTATCGAATTCATATTTCGCGGATTTGTTATTCGATCCTAGATCCGTATCTTAAATGACCGAGATGTTGCGGATACGAGTAGATCGCTCAAGGATAAAAGGAGTTGAATGCACTCCTCGAGAGAGGACGACATAAATCTGCCGGATTGGAGTCAAATCCAATAGAGGGGTTCACCACCTAAAGCAAGCTTAGGGGTTTCGACTGGCCGAGAGGTCTTAATCGATCAACCTAAGGTTAGTCAGAAGCATGAGCTCGAGAGAGACGCTTTTGTACTTTAGGAACCTCCACGGTCGAAGTAAGTAATTAGGAGCTTGCACTTTTGCTATTTCATGAAGGTTTATTTTAGTTCAAAGTGAGTCTAGATCAAGTGCTACTTTTTATTTAATATTCTTCATTTAGTTAAAATAATCTCTTTTTATATTTAGATAAAATAATATTAATTTGCGTGAGTAGAAGTACTCAACAGGCCCCGAGTCTAATACGACATTTCCTATACTATATTTCGATAGGTACACTTGCCTATTTGAGATTTTAGTTTGGATAAATTTTAAAACTATAGAAAATCTTCATCAAGAAGGGCTGTCACTACCTTCTAATTTACCAGTCTTCTTCGTGTCATGATTGCGAAAGAAAGTTGCAAGCTTCCCTTTGCTTGATGGATATGGCACCAAAAACTTGAAATGGAGCTCAAGAGATGATGGAGGAGGCCGAGAGGAAGCTCTGGCTTAAATTTGGCGGTGAAAGCTTGCCCGGAGCACCTCCCTACGGTGGAAGATGAAGGAGGACTGCAGAATCCCTCCTCGGAGATGAAAAACGGTGGAAAAATCGCGGATCCCTAAATTAGGGCGGAACCTGCATATTTATAGAAAGCAGAATATAACAATGTGCACGATCATAGGCGCACGACTAGTGGTCGTGCGCACTATGTCCAGTGATCGCGCGCACTGGCATGGTAGAACAAGAAGATGAACTTGGATAACACGCACGAGCAGTGGCGCACGACCAATGGTCATACGCACTATGTCTAGTGGTCATGCTCTTACCCCAGACAAAACTCCAGGAAAAGTGGAATCAAAGCACATGATCAGTGGCGCACGACCGGTGGTCGTGCACACTGTGTCCAGTGGTCGTGCATTGGCCCCAGATAGATCTTGGAAAAAGGAGAATAGTGCGCACAATCAGGGGCGCACGACCAGTGGTCGTTCGCACTAGATCCGATGATCGTGCACAGTATACCTGTTTCCAAATGGTCTTGAAAAATGCACACGGCCCCTGTACCAACACTAAAATGTGCAGACATTCTAGGCAATCCCAAAAAAAGAGTAAAATCAATAAAAGTACAAAAATACACAACCACGGGCCAAAAGTGTACTTCCTATGGAAATGAAGATAAAATGAAATATAAATGATAATGAACTAAAAGTGAAGTGCATGGGTAAGAAAACTAGCCCAGATGAGTCCAAAAATCACTATATAAAGAGGACTCATCAACAGGTAACCATAGACGTCCCTAGAATTGCTGTGTATAACGCACGATTAATCTCAAGCCGTGCGAGAAGAAATTCGCACGACCGTGCGTTTTACATAGAAGCTGGAAAATGAATCTTGGACGTCCCGACTACCTGCATAGCAATAAAACCAAGCTGGAGCAAAAGCTCCCAGCACCAGAATGCAATCAAAAACATCCAGAAAGAGCCACGGGGAGCACTAGGTGCTTACCCCTGACAACAAAATGCGCAAGTGCACACCGTTGGGCTAAAATAATGCACAAAGTGGTCATAGACCGAATGAAGCAAATATAACCGATTACCGGCTGAAATGCGGTGCACGAGTGAGAAAATAAGCCCAGATGACTCCTGAAAACCCTATAAATATCGGACTCATCAGTCTTCGCATAGCTTGGTGAAAGACTTTCCCATAAATTGAGTGCCATTATCGGTGATGATAATTGCTGTTATGCCAAAGCGACAGACGATGCTCTTCCAAACGAATTGATTTGCGTTCTCCTCAGTAATCTTGGTGAGAGGCTCTGCTTCTACCCACTTGGTGAAGTAGTCGATGACCATGATGATGAATTTTCTCTATCTCGAGGCTTGGGGTAAAGGGCCGAGAAGGTCAATCCCCCACTGTGCGAATGCCCAAGCTCCTTGTAGTGTGGTAAGGGCAATGGGAGGTTGTCGGGGAATGCTGGCATGCAACTGGCAACTTTTTCATTTCTGTACAAAGTATGTCGCTTCCTTTTTCATGGTTTACAAATAGAAGCCTTGCCGTAGGATTTTTCGGGCCAAGGCCTTCCTGCCCAAATGTTCTCCGCAGACCTCTCCATGGACTTCGCGGAGGGTATACTCGGCATCAGCCTCCGCTAAACATTTCAGGCAGGGTCCTGCGAAGGACCGCTTGTAAAGTTCTCTGTTAATCAGTGTGAACGTGGCTTCCCTCATTCTTAAGCGACGGGCCTCCTTCTGATCCTTTGGGAGCTGATGGTTCTCCAAGTAGTTTACCAACGGGGTGATCCATGACTCCTTCGATTCTTTAATCTCCGCTATCTCCCAGGGTCCCTGGATGTTAGGAAAGGAAATTTCTTCAACCCGATGTCTTCTTGACTGATAGTGAGATGGAGATGTGGCTAGCTTCGACAGGGCATCTACTCGGCTATTCTGCTCCCTAGGGATGTGGAGAATTCAGGCTTGCGGTATCTGAAGCAGGAGAGATTTTACAAGTTGGAGGTACTGGACAAGCTGCTCACTTTTCGCTTCATAATCACCTTCCACCTGGGAGATGAAGAGCTGGGTGTCAGAGTAGATTGTAAACCTCTTGGCGTGGCAGTCGATGGCGAGCCTGAGTCCAGCGATGAAGGCCTCATACTATGCTATGTTGTTAGTGGCATGAAACTTCAACCGGAGCCCATACTCTAAAGTGACGAGCTCTGGGCTTATGAGGAGCAGTCCGACTCCGGCGCCTTCTATTTTGGATGCTCCGTTGACATACATAGTCCATCCTTGTCCTTGCTCTGCTGGTGCAATTTCCGGTTCTGTTGGCAAGGTATTATCAATGATGAAGTCTGCTAAGACTTGTGATTTAATGACGGGGCGTGGCAGGAAGTGGATGTCAAATTCGCCTAGTTAGACCGCCCATTTGACCAGTCGGCCAGATGCCTCAAGCTTTTGAAGAATGGCACGGAGAGGTAGCTCAGTCAACAGTTTGATGGTGTGGGCTTGTAAGTAAGGTCGAAACTTCCTTGCTGAGAAAACTAGTGCTAAGGCTGTCTTATCTGCGACCGGATACTGGGTTTCGACATTTAAGAGGATCTTGCTAAGGTAGTACATGGGGCGCTGAATCCCTCCTTCGTCTTTTACCTACATGGAACTTAGTGTGGTTGGCATGATAGCAAGATACAGAAAAAGAGTTTCTCCTGGAGCCGGTTTTGATAGCAGTGGAGGGGAGGCCAGGTATTGCTTTAGTGACTCGAAAGATGATTGACATTCGTTCGTCCACTGGAAACCTGTGGTTTTGGTTCCCCTAAGAATCTTGAAGAAGGGGAGGTATTTATTCCCGGTCCTTGCCAAGAGCCGAGAGAGAGATGTAATTCTCCCGTTCAATCGTTGCACTTCCTTAAGATATCGAGGTGGCGACATCTCTTCTAAAGCCTTAATCTTCTCTGGGTTGGCCTCGATTCCACGTTGGGTTACCATGAAACCCAGGAATTTTCCTGATGTAACACCGAAGGCGCACTTAGTTGGGTTAAGCCTCATGCCATACTATCGAAGGATCTTAAAACACTTCTCGAGATCCTCCAAGTGATTCTCCCGATGGGTGCTTTTAACTAGCATATCATCAACGTATACCTCCATTTTCTTGCCGATAAGGTCCTTAAAAACCTTATTCATGAGCCGTTGGTAGGTGGCTCCTGCATTCTTGAGTCCAAAGGGCATTACTTTGTAACAGTAAACCCCTTTGTCAGTTTGGAAGGCTGTATGCTCTTCGTCTGCAAAATTCATTTGAATCTGGTTATACCCGGAATAAGCGTCCATGAAGCTGAGGAGTCGGTGTCCGACGGTTGAATCGACTAACTGATCAATTCTCGAAAGTGGGATGCTATCTTTGGGGCAATCCTGATTGAGGTTGGTGTAGTCCACACACATTCTCCATTTTCCTAATGATTTCTTTACTAGGACAACATTAGCCACCCAGGTAAGGTATTTTACTTCCCGGATGAAATAGGTGCTAAGGAGCTTTTCTACTTCGTATTCAATTTCCTGGAGGCGCTCTGGAGCAAAGTTTCTCCTCTTCTAGATGACAGGTTTGCATGCTGGATTGATGTTGAGAGAGTGCTGCATGATGAGAGGATCTATGCCAGGCATATCTTCTGGAGCCCAGGCGAAGATATCCTTGTTGCTCCAGAGATAGGCTGTCAGTTCTTCCTTTTCTTCCTGTGGTAAGAGCGATCCGAGCTGGACCGTGTGAGTCGGGTTTGTTGGTGAAAGAGGGACTTCGATCAGCCCTTCCTTAGGCATCCCTCGCTGCAATACCGCCTCATCGTATAAATCGAAGTCGTCAATGTTTAACATGGTGGCCTTTGTAGGCTGCGCCTGCTTGGAGTAGCAATTTTTGGCGGCCTCCTGATTGCCTCGTTCGATTCCAATTCCTCCCGAAGTGGGAAACTTCATGGCGAGATGAGGGATCGAGGGGATAGACTTGAAGATGGACTGAATGGGTATCCCGAAGATGGCGTTGTACTCAGAGCTTGAATCTACCACGATGAATTGGATTTCGTGTGTCACTTGCCTTGGAAATTCCCCCATGGTGACTGGGAGAGTAATCATTCCTAGTACCTGGACTGGATGGTTGTCGAAGCCGTTCACCGATCCGGCTGCCAGCGCTAGGTATTGGCTGGAGATATTCATGCTTTTGAGGGTGGCGGAGAACAAGACATCGACTGAGCTTCCGTTGTCAACGAGGATTCGCTTGACGTTATAGCATGGATCACCTTTTTCGGTGCTGATTACCAGGGGGTCTTGGTGAGCTGTTCAGAGCCCAACAAGGTCTTCATCTCCGAAAGTTATGATGGTGTCCTATTTTCACTTCTTATCTTCATGGGTGCCTCCTTGCATGCTTACTGAGAGGATTTGAGTAGAGAGAATAGGTGATCCGTCGATTGTTTCGATATTTTTGACCATCTGCCTACCACCTGCCCCCTAGTGGGGCATTTTGCTTATCTCTGGGAAGCCTAGGAGGGTCCTCTTGGTCCTGCACATGTCCCTATAAAAATCTTCCAAGAAGTCCTAGACGGACCAGACGCTCAATTTCTTCCTTCAGGCGGGAACAGTCTTCCGTGGTGTGTCCCGTGTTCGATGAAACTCACAATATTTGGACTGGTCATTTCTGGGGTTATGGACTGTTTGCTTTGGCCGATGTAATGCTGGCTCATTTTGGATAGCATAAAGTACATTAGTGCACGTAGTATTGAGGGGAGTATAATCCCTAGGTGGTTGATCTCTTTGGTGATCTCGCTGACGTTGCCCATTCCGGCGTTCTTCTCGGAATCTTCCTTCTTGATGTTGAGGAGCCGGCTCCTTCTCTCTTTTGCGTTTCTGGGCACCATCAAACTGCTGGGGATGGGCTTTAATAGCTTCGTCGGCAGAAATCTGCGCCTCTACCCGATGCACGAGGTCAGGATAATAAGGGGAAGTTTCTCTCAACAATGCTAAGTAGAAGCCGCTAGGGCGGAGGCCTCCAAGGAACACCCCCCGCATCAACTTGGGGTCCACTCCCAGAATCTGACGGGCTTCAGTAGTGAAATGCCGGAAGAAGTCTTTTAGGGTCTCTCCTTCATTCTGGAGAATTCCTGATAGGTGGGAGGGATCGCGAACGATCCTACGATTGGCGATGAACAGATCGACAAACTGCCTTTTCAGTTCTGTGAAATTGGCGATGGTACCGGCCCTTAGCGAGTGGACCCATGTTCGGGCCTGTCCTTTGAGAGTGGCTGGGAACACCTGACAGAGTAGTGTATCTAGAGCATTGTAGATTCTCATAATGGTGGTAAAGTGATTGACATGTTCAAGCGGATCATCGGTCCTGTCAAACATCTCAATGTTCGGGAGCTTAAATCTGTTCGGGATTTGATGGTCAAGGATTTGCGGTGTCAAAGGGGAGCCTTGGCAGAGCAGTCGACGGGCATGAATATCTCTCCTACCTACCTGGCGATATTCTTCAGCGATGACTTCTCGAATTTACTCTCGAGTGAACCTTTCAAGCAGAGGAAGGCGGGCGTCATTGACGGGATTGTGATGGAGATGGTCCGCTCTCATCCTTCTTTGGGTTGGGTGAGTGGAACTTGTGGCTTCAGAATATTCTTCGGGTCCTTCCTGTCTTGAAGGAACTTCTTGGGCTCTGCCCTGATTTCGTTGTGACGGAGGATCAGCTCGTGCTGGCTGCAGCGGTGGAGCAGGAGGTGCACCGAGGTTCCGTATCAAGGTGAACATTTTAGTTTGTTGGTCTTCCATTTGGCGAGCATGCCCCTCCAGGGCGGAAACGAGGGAGAATGCGGCTTCAGCAGTCAGTGGCACACCCACCAAAGAGTGGGAACGTGGAGGCTTGGCATGTTCGCCAAGGGCGGATCCTTTAGTGGTGCGAGTGCTTCTCTTTGCCATTAAAGCAGAACTTGAAAACGATAATGCTGGTGAACTTGTATTCCGAAGGATGTTGGGAATCGCGTTCCCATAGACGGTGCCAAACTATTGTGGACTAACTCGATGCCCCGGTCGGACCGGCTTTACTTAGACCGTCTTAGCTTACGGAGAGGTCGAGCGTACACACAATCAATGAAAATAAGAGGTTAACACAAGACGTGATGACGTGAAAAACACCTCAATCGGGTAAAAAACCACGTGACCGGATCTATGCCGGTCAAAATCCACTAGCTATTTGCAGGTACAATACAATCGGAGAATCAGGTGCGATAGGCCGTACCCTATTACAACTTGGGGGTGAGAGAGAGATTTTGGTTCCCAGCGGGCAATAGGCTGCTCCGCGGGAATGACTTGGATACTGGTAGTCGAGGGATGGCTCTTGTTAGTTGAAGTTTGAAGCGTGGCTTCAGAGCTCATCCTCTTGTAGTGGTCGTCTTCCTCCTCTTGCTTCTTCCGGGACTTAGGCATTTTACTGCTGGTGGCCCACTGGTGGTTCGAGGTGGCTGGAGGATGACTCGAGGGAGGAGACCGACAGAGCTATCACCTGAGGAAGAAGATGACGGGGAGCCGAAAAGTTAATTATGAGGAGGCCATGGGCTCCTTATAGCCTCTGGGAGAGGATTATGGTGGGACCCACCACTAACTTGGTGGGTTAGTGGGTGGTTACCTCCCAGATCGGACGGCGAGGAAAGCCCACCATGATCGGATGGCAGGCGAGCCGTCTACAGTGACGTGGCACCCGGGCGGCGGAGGCGGCCGACCGATAGCTAGGCCGTCAGCTTGGCCGGCTATGGCCTGGCTAGCGGTGGCAGAACGGCCGGCGACAGCTTGGCCGGCTGTGGCCTGGCCGGCGGCGACGACACGACCGACGGTAGGTTGGCTGGCGGCTAAGCCGATAGCGGCCCAACCGGAGGCGGCCTGGCCGGCGGCGATGGTCCGGCTATCAGCCAGTCCCGGCCGACGGCCTAGCTGGTTGTGGTAGCTTGGCCGCGGTTTATGACAGCAAGGCCGGCGGCCGACCGGCCAGGCCGACAACGGTCTGGCTGGCGGCCATGCCGGTAGCGGCTAGGACCGGCTGGAGGCCAGGCCGGCGATGACCTGGCTGGCGGTGGCTTGGCCGCGGCCTGCGGCGGCAAGGCCGATAGCCTACCGGCTGGCCGGCTGCGGAGGCGGTATGGCCGGTGGCTTCCTGCCCTGTGGGCAGCGGCGGCTGGACGCGGCGGCGGTTTCCCCCAAAAGTGGGGTGGTTTTTTGTGGAGAGAGAGGAAGTGGGCCCACTCCCCATGTTTTCCTCATCATGGGGGAGTTCATGAGGGTGGAGGTTGACTTGGTCAACCCCATGATCCCCCATTTTGGGAGAAAATCATGGGGGAATCCTCCTTATAAATAATGGTGTAACCCATCAACACAGTATCTGAAGATGCACTTGCTAATATTATTTGTCCTTTTTGTTTGAATAAGGCAAGTAAAGATCAAAAGACTAAAGTTTAGCCACACCTCCCAGACCATCCAAGAAAAAGTCTTCTTCATTTTTTTCTTATGGATTTAGTAATTATTGTTAACGTAGATAAATGGCGACATTAAGAGTTGAAATATTCAATAGGTGTTAAAATTAATAGTTCATTCTCAATTAAGGTAGAGTAGTTTTTATCTCTTCGAAACCTTCACTTATTCATTGTAAATCAAATTCATCTATGTTTTTATATTGTTGAAAAATAATGTTCAAACTATGAAGAAGCTTATTTACTAAATATGAATTATTTGTAGTATTTAGGCATTCTTATTCTTCTATAATGCCTGCATTATTCTTATCTTAAAGACTTGGTTTTCAAGGTCAGCAAACACCTAGAGGGGGGGGGGGTGAATAGGTTTTAGGTCTCTTTTGAAATTATCTAGAACTATTCCTGATTTTGTTGTGCTTAGGGATTAGTTAGTTTAGCTTTCAAGAACATCAAGCAGAAGACACAATAATTTTATAGTGGTTCCCCAGTTTATGGGTACGTCCATTGTCCCTCTCCGCCTTTCTAACAATGTGTTAGACAAGACTCTTCCAACAAAACTCGGCTCCTTAAGAGCTTACAACTCGATCCCGCAGGACCACTCAGTCTCCTCCAAGACCTACTACTCAGTCACAAGGCCCTACAACTCAGTGATTAAACAACCACCTACCTCAGGCTCAAAAGCCCTACAACTCAGGCTAGGAGGACAACCCTACACTAAGATCCAAAATGGATCCTACACTTAACCTTTATAACACAGGCTTATAGCTCAGATTCTACTCAGAATCCTTCACTCAAATCCAAGACTGGATCCTACAAAAAATAGAAATTAGTGGTGTGCATAAATAACCGAAGAGCTGAAAACCAAACCGAAACTGAACCGAACCGGGCAGTTCGGGTCAGTTCTCAAGTAGTTCGGTTCGGGTACGGTTCCTAAGAAAGAGAGAACCGACGGTTCAGTTCGGTTCTCGGGTCCCTTGGTCGGGTACCCAGGAACCGATCCGAACTGATTTATTATGGTTTAAATTTATAAATATAATTTTAAAAATTGCAGCTATGAGATGAGATTACTGGATCATGGAGTTGAAAGAATAAAAGTTATGTCGCGTGACCTATTTTCTCCCACTCCAAACCCTTGTGCCGTCCGCCTGTCCCCAACACTCCTCACTAGTGAAAATCTACGAACCTCCTTAGTCCTCGCCGCCGATGACATCTGTTTCTCGAAGTTTCCTCCTAGATCCTCCTGTCAATGACTCCTGCGATTACTTTTCGGCAACCATAAGGTGAGATCTTGATCTATGGTATCTCTATTTTCCGATTTGTTGTGTGTATCCTCCTTCCTGGCAGCATTTTCCATGGTTAATTGCCCTGATTTCTTGCGATTTATGTAATGTTTTGATTTTTTGCTTATGATTGGATGAATAGATTTGTGAGACCTTAATCCTCCTATGAGTGAAAGTTTATCAGAAATATATAATTCATGTTCCTGTTCGATATTTAATTTGCCGGCCATATTGCTACTTATAGTTGGATGATCCTGAGAGTGAAGATTCATGAGTAACATATAATCCATGTATTACTATTTTTGCAGGCTAATAACATACCAATTTCCAAGTATTATCATTGAATTTAAAGAATTGAGAACCGAACTGGAACCGAACCGATATTTGCGGTTCAATTCTGGTTATACATTTTAGAACCGTGGGTCAGTTCCGGTTCCAAAAATTTGGAACCAAACATATACGGGTCGGTTCTTGGTTCTCATTGGAACCGAACCGAACCGATCTGAGTTGCACCCCTAATAGAAATGGTGTTAAAATAGTTAGATACCAGATGGTTTTCTCTGTGTTTGTCTTTCTAGGCTGAGCAGATTTCAACCCTGTCTTCTTCATAGCAACACGTTGAAAAGGTCTTCAGTATTGGGTTGCTTGTACTTCAAGTAACTCAGAATCAAGATTTTAATTTGCTGTTGAAGACAATGGATCTGAAGGTTTTGTATCTTCTTTAAACAGCTATCTGGACTAGCAGGCTCTGAAGGCTCTGCTTCTCTTCTTAATCAGAAACCGATTCTGAACTTGCTATCGCTGATAAGAAATCACAACAGCTGTCAATTTCTGCTTTTAGGTCCACTGAATCAGAACTTGTGCTTCAAGCTCGATGTTAATGGCGAGGAAGAAGACGAAGTTCCGCCGCTATGCGTATTCAAAAAACCCTAATTGCATCCTTCAACACAGTCAATCTTTCCCTTTTATTGATAGTCGATCAATGGCTCTTTGCATTTTAGGCCCCGCCTTAATTGCAGATTTACCACCTTCCATTTGCAGAATATGACAGCAGCTGGCCGTCGGCGCCATTAAAGGCATACTGCATCTTTCCCGCAATGAATTTGAACTGCATTGACTTTGTTGACTTTTGCTGACTCATGCTGACGTCAGCGATCTGTGGACTTAGCCAAAATCAAGCAACTTTAGTATAGGCGGTTAGTGAGTAAGCTACACTCAACGCCAAAACACTTAGACAAATTTTCTGTCACTAGGCGTTGAGTGAGAAATGATCACTCAATGCCAAAATAGTTAGAAAAATTTCTTGGCCATTAGGCGTTGAGTGAGCAACCTTCACTATCCGCTAAAACACTTAGAAATTTTTTTTGTCACTAGGCGTTGAGTGATTGAGATTCACTCAACGCCATACTGCTTAACTGAAGTTAAGTCACTTGGCATTGAGTGAGTACGCTACACTCAACTCCATAACACTTAGAATTGATTTATTACTTGACGTTGAGTGAGTAAGCTTCACTCAACACATTTGGACTTAGCCAAATTTATGTGAAATCACAGTCTCTAACTAACTCAGGTTCAGTCAACGCTTTTTATCACATGGCGCTGAGTGAGTAAGCTTCACTCAACGCATGTGGACTTAGTCAAATATCAACATAGATTTTCTGTGACATTGACTGTCTGAGCAATACTCAATGATTATGGAGTATGACATTGAGTGAGTAGACTTCACTCAACGCCTGTGGACTTAGCCACTTTCTTGCTATTTCTTTTTAGGCTTTGACTGTCTTAGTCTATCTCACAGCTTTTTGTTATATGACGTTGAGTGAGTAGACTTCATTCAACATCTGTGGACTTGGCCACATTTTCAGCTTGCCAATTGTTAGGCTAACTCTACTCAACCCTTTTAATTACCTGGCATTGAGTGAATAGACTTCACTCAATGCCTGTGGACTTGGTAGTATTTTCCTGTCCAGCTTTCTTTCTTAAGGTAGCTAGCGTTGAGTGAGCTTACTCCACTCAACGCATGTGGACTTAGTGTAATTTCTACCTGACCACCAACTTACTTGGTGTCCACCTATCTAATTAGTGTAATAGGGACTGACCTACATGCATAAACTCAAACACACATCAAATACAACTAGTGTGTGTTATTGACTTGTTTGACTTCTTAAAAATCCGGGCCATTTGGATCAATGGACCCAACAATCTCTCCCTATTTGAAGAAGTCAAAACCCTTATTTAGATTGTTCACATTTAATAGTCAATGCCACACACAATATATGTAGCAATAAAATGTGTTATGATAATCGAATAGATCTAAGAAGGTTATCACATTTCCTGCCTGTTTGGTGAGCATCACCTGCTCCCCTTATTTTGCTATAATATGTGTGATACCACTTGAATGCTGCATGGGAGAATTTCTTTCTCCCCCTGAACTATTGTATTTCTTTCTCCCCCTGAACTTGATACCACTTGATCAACCTCTGATGCCACACTTGATGATGCCACACTTGATCAATCTTTGAAGCCACTTGATCAATTTATTCTTTCTCTCCCCCTTTTTGACTTCTAAAGAATAGTAAAGGAAGAGCTGGCTTGTCTTGATTTACTTCTCCCCCTATCTGATTGCAGTTGATTCCCTTGATATAGCTACTAGCTACCTCTTTATATGTGGCTGGTTTTGCTCCTGCAGCTTCTTGACTTGCTCCCCCTCAATAGGAGCCACTTTTACCATCATTTACTGATGGACACTTTGGTCTTCTTACCACTTAAGGTCTTCATCTTCTGCAAGAAGAATACATCATGTACCTAAATTAAAACTATAGGGAGTAACTGAATCTAGACTAGGTTCAACATACCCAACTCAAACTTGTAGGTGTTGAACTTTGCTTTATCTAGTGGCTTAGTAAAGAAGTCAGCCACTTGCTTATCTGTGGGGACAAACTCAAGACTAATATCTTCCTTTTCCACATGCTCCCTAATAAAATGATATCTAATTTCTATGTTCTTAGTCCTGCTGTATGAGACAGGATTCCTAGCAATAGAAATAGCACTAGTAGAATCACAATATAGAGGGGTTCTACTTACCTTGAGGTCATAATCCTGGAGCTGATGCTGAATCCACAGCAACTGAGCATAACAGCTACCTGCTGAAATGTACTCTGACTCTATAGTAGATATAACAACACTTGTTTATTTCTTACTACTCCAAGGCACTAGCCTCCTCCTAGGAACTGACAGGTACCAGAAGTGTTTTTCTTATCCTCTTTGCATCCTACAAAATCTGTATCTGAATAGCCAGTTAGTTCAAAATCCCTATTTCTAGGGTACCATAGGCCAAGATCTGGTGTGCCCTTAAGATATCTCAAGATTCTCTTTACAGTAGAGTAGTGAGATTCTTTAGGGTAGGCCTAATACCTAGCACAGACACACGTAACATATATGATGTCAGGCCTACTGGCAGTGAGGTATAGAAGGGAGCCAATTATCCCTCTATATAAAGTTTCAACAACAAGTTTTCTCTACTTTATCTTTGTTTAAAGTCATACTTGACCTCATGAGAGTTTTCATGGTGGAGGCATTCTCTATTTCATATTTCTTAATCAACTCCCTGGTGAACTTAGACTGGGATATGGACAAGCCATCATCAGTCTGTCTAACTTAGAGTCCCAAGAAGAACTTGAGCTCACCCATACTACTCATCTCAAACTTCCCTTACATAAGTTTAACAAACTTCATGCAAAGGTTATCATCAGTAGATCCAAAGATAATGTCATAAACATATATCTAGACTAGGATGATCTTGCCCTTTGATTCCCTTAGGAATATGGTCTTGTCTATTTTCTCCCTCGAGAATTTATTCTTAATGAGGAAACTAGACAAAGTATCATACCATGCTCTATGTTCTTGATTCAACCCATATAGAGCTTTTCTAAATCTATAAACAAAATTAGGAGAGTTAGAGTCAACAAAAACTGAAGGCTATTCAACATAGACCTCTTCCATTAAGTCCCCATTTAGGAAGGCTGACTTCACATCCATCTGGTAGACTTTGAGTCCTTGATAAGCAACAAATGCAAGGAAGAGTCTTATAACTTCCAATCTGTCTACTGGGGCAAATGTCGGATCAAAATCTATCCCTTCTTCTTGCATGTATCTTTTAGCCACCAATCAAGCCTTGTTCTTAACAATAGTGCCATTATCATCTAACTTGTTCCTATAGATCCACTTGACTCTAGTGACATTATGTTCTTGAGGTCTGGGAACCAGCTTCCAGACCTTACATCTTTTGAATTGGTTCAGTTCTTCCCGCATTGCTCCAATCTAGAATGGGTCTATGTTAGCCTTTTCAAACTTTTTTGCCTCTACTTGTGACATGAAGCTTGAGTAGAGTGCTGTGTTGATACTCTTACTTCTGGTCTGGACTCCTTAGCTTGCCTCACCAATGATCTGGTATGCCTGATGATCCCTTAGATGCTTAACAACTGGAGGTAATCTAACTTCAGCTTGATGTTCCTCATTATCTTCAGCTAGATGTTCTTCATCCTCAACTTGTGAGTCTTGAGCTCCCTCTAGACAACACACATCTTTTCTCTTATCTTGGAATGCTGGATCATCTTCCTTGATGGTAAGCTTGTCCATCACCAACTCTGTGCCTGCAAAACCTTTAGTCACTCCCCTATCTGAACCACCAAAGATGACCTTGGGTCCATTTTCCACTAGAGTGTAATCCTTTAACATGCTCCTTGTTACAGTCATGTTCTTAGAACATCCACTATCCAAGTACCATATAGGGGTATGGTCACTTGGACTAACCTGCAAGACATAAATCAGTTAACCTTAGGACCCTAGTTATTATTGGGTCTTAGGTGCATGTTAGTCTGATAATAACCATGCCTACCTGCAACTTTTATGACAGGTAAGCTCTATCTTGCTCTTGGCATATTTGTGTTGTGCCAGCAATCAATAACATAGTGGCCCACCATACCACAGCACCAACACTTGTAGATATTGTACCTTCTTTTCTGAGAAGGCCTGCTGGCAGTGTTGACATCAGTTCTTGGTCCAGAAGGTACAATAACAGTCATTTTCTTATTTTTCCTAGCCATAGTCTGACCTGAGGTGGGTTTGGTAGTAGAATTACTTGGAGTATCTTGAACCCTACTAGCAGTAGTATTCTTTTCAGAATACATACTCTTGATGGCTTCAGATATGCCCAAGTCTGTCTTGCTGACAGACTTGTCTTTGTCTGAGAGTGGGTAGGGATATTCTGAGAAATGGCTGCTGCTTTGCTCTTGTGTGTTGGGGATGGTATACCAAACACAAATGGTCCATAATGGGCCATTTGAATCTCCCCATGGGCTATCTTGAAGGAACTTTCACCCTTGCTATATCTACCACCATAGCATGGAGCATCTTTGCTCATATTAGTGGACCTACTATTCATCTAGTGACCAAAGATACTTTCTTAGTCATACCTGTTTGAAGGTAGCTATATTTTCTTGGACATACCTGTTTGAAGGTAGCTACACTCTCTTAAATGGAATAAGAGGCTTGGAGGCCAATGGTTGTGCTGGAGCTTTACCCTTCCTTTCGGATTGACAACTCTTGTAGATCCTTTGAATCCCAACCCTTTCTTACCCTTCTAGGAAGTGAAGGTGTCTATCAAAGGAAGCACTTAATTTGGATTTGAATAACTAGCCACTATCCTCTTCTCTCTCTCCAGCAGCACTTCCAGGTCCCTTATTCTATTTTCCTGGTACTCTATGGTGCCTATCTGGATGAAGGAAATTATTTCCAGCTCACTGATTTCCTTCATTTTCTGATCAAGCAGTGAAGTTGAATTAGCATGATGGGAAACAGCAAGATGAAGGGAAGAAATATCCTTAGCCTGCTTCTTAGCCAGTAACTTACTTTTCTTGAAGGCATTCAACAATACACCATACTTGTCAATCATAGAATTGACATCTTCCTCAGATTCAGAATCTCCTTCATTTCTTGATGAATGAGCTTCAGAATCTGGGCTGGTCTCATAACCTGACTCAAAAGAAGACTTGGAAAGAGAATGTACCTTGTGTTGACTAGGCTATTTCTGGCTGGATTCTTCATCAGTCATAGTCATCGGTCCATAACAGCAGCTATCTTCTTCCTCTTCTTCATTTACCTCTGAATCACTATCTGACTGTGACAAAGGGGCCCTGATTTCTATCCATGCAGCATGATAGTCTTCATCTTCTGTAATAGTAGCTAGCCCAAAGTAGGCTTTCTCTTCTTCCACTTCTTCTGATTCTGATGAGGAAAAGTCAGACCATCTCTTCTTTTTTTAAGAAATGAAGGATTTCTCCTTCTTTCTCTTGTTCTGGAGATGTTGCTTCTTCTCTCAATCCTCTCTTCTCTTTACTAGGTAGTCGTCTACAACATGCCCTGGCTTACTGCAGTAATAATAGATAAGATTAGTGGAAATCAGTTTACTAGGTTTAGAGCCATACCTGTTCTCCATGGAGGATTTCTTCCCGTGGTGAGAGGAGGAGGAGGGCCTGCTCTTCCAATGCTTCTTATTCATGAACTTCTTGAATTGTCTGGAGAAGACAACAATGTCCTCATCAGACAGGTGGCAGTCTGATGTGCTTGACTCTGACTCATCTGATTCTGACTTAGCATCCCTCCTTGATGGAGAAGGAGTCTTCCTTCTGCTCCTCCTTGAGGCTTCAGCTTTGAAAGCCACAGACTTTTCTTTGACCTGAGACTTGTTGTTTTTCTCCTCCTCCTTCATGGCAGCCAACTGCATTTCAAAGGACAGCAGCTTTCCAAATAGTGTTGCTGGTGGAGTGTCAGCAAGATTTGCCACCTCTCAGATGACACATATCTTAGTATCCCACTCTCTAGTTAGAGATCTGAGAAACTTGTCATTCAACTCATAAGTGCTTAAGAATTTTCCATATGTCCTCAACTCATTGACTATTCTGAAAAATCTCTCATAACAATCAGTTATGCTGTCAATCTTGCTTTGCCTGAAAGCTTCATACTCCTAGTTGAGGATGGACTTTCTGTCATCGCTGACTTCTTCTATGCTCTCCATATAGACCACTAGTGTGTCCCACATTTACTTTGCAGTTGTGCAGTGGATCAGATTCTAAAGGGTAGAATCATCAATAGCACTAATAATGATATTCTGAGCTCTTTTGTCCATGGTGGCAAGGATGACTTCATCCTTTGTCATCTAAGCATAGGTCTTAGGTGTTTGGACATTTTCATCTAGAACAGATACTTTCATAGGGATTAAAGGTCCCTACTTGACAATGATAAAAATCCTAGGGTCAGTTGCTTCCATGAACAACCTAACCCTCTCCTTCCAGATGCCAAACCCTTTCTTCTTATAGATTGGTAGCTTCATGACACCCAACTCCTTATAGTTTACTACTGAACCCATAAGGACAATCTTTTTGCTGACCTTGGAGATCTACTCAGACTGTTGAGTCCTTTTTGAGTAACCTCCCTCTGATACCACTTGAAAGGCTTAGTTTTCAAGGTCAGCAAACACCTAGAGGGGGGGGGGGGTGAATAGGTTTTAGGTCTCTTTTGAAATTATCTAGTCCTATTCCTGATTTTGCTGTGCTTAGGGATTAGTTACTTTAGCTTTCAAAAACATCAACCAGAAGACACAATAATTTTATAGTGATTCCCCAATTTATAGGTACGTCCACTATCTCTCTCCGCCTTTCTAACAGTGTGTTAGACAAGGCTCTACCCCCAAAGCTCGGCTCCTTAAGATATTACAACTCGATCCCACAGGACCACTCAGTCTCCACCAAGACCTACTGCTCATGCATAAGGCCCTACCACTCAGTGATTAAACAACCACCTATCTTAGGCTCAAAAGCCCTACAACTCAGGCTGGGAGGACAGCTCTACACTCAAATCCAAAATGAATCCTACACTCAGCCTTTATAATATAGGATTACAACTCAGATTCTACTCAGAATCCTACACTCAGATCCAAGAATGTATCCTACAGAAAATAGAAATGGTGTTAAAACAGTTAGACACCAGAGGGTTTTCTCTGTGTCTGTCTTCCTGGGCTGAGCAAATTTCAGCCCTGTCTTCTTCACAGCAACAAGTTGGAAAGGTCTTCAGTATTGGGATGCTTGTGCTTGAAGTAACTCAGAATCAAGATTCTGATCTACTATTGAGGAAAATGGATCTGAAGGTTTTGTATCTTCTTCAAATAGCTATCTTGACTAGCACACTCTGAAGGCTCTGCTTTTCTTCTCAATCAGAAATTGATTCTGAACTTGCTATCGCTGATAAGAATCGCAATAGGTATCAGTTTCTGCTTTCAAGTCCACTGAATTAGAACTTGTGCTTCAGGCTCGATATTAATGGCGAGGAAGAAGATGGAGTTCCGCCACTATGCATATTCAGAAAACCCTAATTGCTTTCTTCGACACAGTCAATCTTTACCTTTTATTGATCGTCGATCAATGGCTCTTTGCGCTGTGGGCCACGCCTTAATTACAGATTTACCATCTTCCATTTGCAGAATATGACAACAGTTGGCCTCCAGTGCCATTAAAGGCATACTACATCTTTTCCGTAATGAATTTGAACTGTGTTGACTCTGTTGACCTTTGCTGACTCATGCTGACGTAAGCCATCTGTGGACTTAACCAAAATCAAACAACTTTAGTATAGACATTGAGTGAGTTAGCTACACTCAACACCAAAATACTTAGGCAGATTTTCTGTCACTAGGCATTGAGTGAGCAACCATCACATAACGCCAAAATACTTAGAAAAATTTCTCTGCCATTAGGTGTTGAGTGAGCAACCTTCACTCAATGCTAAAACACTTAGAAAATTTTTCTGTCTCTAGGCATTGAGTGATTGAGCTTCACTCAACGCCATTCTGCTTAACTGAAGTTCAGTCATTTGACGTTGAGTCAGTACACTAAACTCAACACCATAACACTTAGAATTGATTTATCACTTGGTGTTGAGTGAGTAAGCTTCATTCAACGCATTTGGACTTAGGCAAATTTCTGTGAAATCATAGTCTCTGACTGACTAAGGTTGTTCAGTCAACATTTTTTATCACATGGCATTGAGTGAGTAAGCTTCACTCAATGCCTGTGGACTTAGTCAAATATCAACATAGATTTTCTGTGGCATTGACTATCTGAGCAATACTCAATGATTATGAAGTATGGCATTGAGTGAGTAGACTTCACTCAACGCTTGTGGACATAGCAACTTTCTTGCTGTTTCTTTTTAGGCTTTGACTGTCTTAGCCTGTCCCACAACTTTTTTGCTGTATGGTGTTGAGTGAGTAGACTTCACTCAACGCCTATGGACTTGGTAGTATTTTCCTATCCAGCTTTCTTTCTTAAGGCAACTGACGTTGTGTGAGCTTGCTCCACTCAATGCCTGTGGACTTAGTGTAATTTTTGCCTGACCACCAACTTGCTTAGTGTCCACCTGTCTAATTAGTGTAATAGGGACTGACTTGCATGCATAAACTCAAACACACATCAAATACAACTAGTGTATGTGTCATTGACTTGTTTAACTTCTTAGAAATCTGGGTCATTTGGATCAATGGACCCAACATCATCCTATTGTAATCTAACTCTAGTTGATTGCCAATACATCAAAATCATTGCAAATAGTCTTCAAAATCATTTCAAATAGTCTTCAAAATGCAAGGGGTATTACAGATTGTCGAGTTTTTATTAAGCACTCTTGAAGTCTATTATCTTCTTAAAGAAGGTTGTAATGCACTACAACTTGTTCAAAATTCAAGTAATACACACCAACAATGATAAAAAAAATTAAATAACTTGAGTCCCACAATATTGTTTAGAAGTAAACACGAATATAACTTTTCACCTTCAGATAGTGCAACATCATACAATTGACCAAGAACTTTTCGATTTCTCAATCATTTTATTCATCTACTCTTTGGAGTTAACCATCTATAATATTTTGCAATGTCCACATACAAGTACTTGATTTTCTTTACCTTGACATTGCAAACTTTGGAAATTTTAGTTAGCATTGTGTGAGATGTTTGCTAATTATCTATGATCATTGATATTAACTAATGAATGTAAAATTGAACTTAAATATCTTTCATAACCCTTCTTGATGAGAGATCTAATGACCATCAATGAGAGATCCAATGATCATCAACATATTTCCCAACTTCATCATTGTTAGGCCCAAGTACGACTTCATATGCCACACAATTGGGTCTTTGTAGACAAACATGTATAAATATTTAATGTTTTTAATATTGTTGCATATTTCAACAATGACATGACAACAATATTTTAGTAGAAATCATGAATTATAGGGAACATCCTAACCATTATCAACTATTAACTCATCATCTCGGTCCATTGTAATAGACTTATTGTCATTCCTTCGACGATATACTAGGTATGAATTAGACCCTTGAATGGTAGATTTAGAGACTAACTTTGGGTATCCTTCTTGCGACCATTACTTTTCATGCATGATGCATTAGGCCTATATGGTGTGCATATGCTATGTATATGGCTCTTCATCGCAATATGGTAACTTAACACTTACAATGCAAGCATAATGTTGGGTATTGTATCCACAATGTACCTGATTTGAAGAAGCCCCTGAACAAGCTAAGGTAAATAGACAATGTGTTTGATGAAATCTTTTAAGTTGTGCTTGCAGTTATTCCACGCTAAGTACACACCAATGTCAGGGTACAGTGGGTCAATATACACGGGTCTGCGCGACGTAATCCCTCGTTGAGCAGATCAGTGTGTTGGCCTACGTGTACTCTCTCTATTGGGGTGTACTTAATTTCAAGTACAGGGCTATGATAAAGCAAGAGCAGACATGGAGCAAGGATGGGCCAAAGACCAGCTCATGGGTTGAAAGAGGAGAAATCGTCCAAGTGTAAATCGTCGAGAATCACTATGTGATTCTCGCCGATTCGTCGAGAATCACTTGTGATTCTCGCCGATTCGTCGAGAATCACTTGTGATTCTCGACGAGTCGTCGAGAATCACTAGATGATTCTAGCCGGTTGAGGCCAGCTGACTCAACGTAGCCAAAAAATTCTCTAAAGGCAGAATCGTCGAGAATCACTAAGTGATTCTCGCCGATTCGTCGAGAATGTCTTTGCATTCTCGACGATTCGGCGAGAATCTAATGTGATTCCCGCGGATTCTCCCCGGCCTCTACAACCTGTGATGCCAGAATTAGCCAAGTAGAATTCGGCGAGAATCGCAAGTGATTCTCGCCGATTCGTCGAGAAACACTTACGATTCTCGCCGAATTTGACTTGGGCAAATTTCCAACATTTCCTGGACCGGTCCAGGTTTCAAGCGGTATTTCGAACCGGACTTCGGTCTTTGCTTTGGTGGGGCCCACAACGGTCATCTTTATGACCTAGTGTATAAATACACAGGTATTGGTGTACAGTAATGATAACGAATACAGAATACGAAAGCAAGCGGCCGTCAAACCCTAATCTCGCGAATCTTCTCCGTCGCCGCCGCTCGTACAGTGATCACCATTGCTGATCTCGATCTTCTCCAGATCCACGGTGATAGAAGCCAAGTCTTGCATAGCGTCTCACGTGTCTAACCAGAGATCTTTTGTCTCTTTATTTGAGATAGGGAAATCCATCCCCGTCCTAATCGATTGAGACGATCTATCCTAGTGTGACCGTTGGAATACCTTGCCGACTTCGCTAAGAAGATTGAATCTCCAAGTGCTTTGCTGTTGTCTTCAGTTGCCGCCGCCAACACCGAGAGCCTTGCCGCCGCCAACACCGAGAGCCTTGCCGCCGCTCGTCTCCACCGCCGGTCTCGGGGAGATTCTCTCCAAGTGAGATCTAGGGTTATGGACTCTTCGTTGACTTCAAGAACACGTCGTCGAACGAAAAGGGACACCTTAGTCTCCATACGTTGTTTGTATTTCTTACAAGCTATTTTCAATTCTTTGTAAAGGACCGATTGGTCTCTAGTTGTAGGGTTGGGTGCAACCCGTGTTGTGGGAGTGTTGACTCCTACGTGTGGAAGGGTTCCTTCCGATAGTGTAAGGATTGGATTTCAATCCTGTTGGTGAAGTGACCGAGTCATCCCTGGATGGGGAGATAGGTCGAAGGGGGAAAGTGGACGTACCCAAATCGGGGAACCACTATAAATTGCCTGTGTTATTCTCTGTGCTGTGTGTTTTGTTTTGATTCTGCAGGTACACTTTTAATTCCGCAAATACGCTGCAAGTCACCTATTCCCCCCCCCTAGGTGAAGGTAGTTGACACTAGGTGAACTTTCAAGTGGTATCAGAGGGAGTTTACTCATCAAAAAGGTTCACACCTTGAGTAGAATCCTGCCACCAGTGTCAAGAAGGAGACCGATATCTTCCATGGACGGACTCAAGCACTCCGGCAAAATCCCAGTATGCACCAGACTGAATTTTCCTATCTGGAAGGAAAGAATTAGATTCTACATGGAAGCAGTCGACCCCCGGCTCTTCATGATAGTGGAGGAGGGACCTTACATTCCCACCAAGGCCTCCACCATTGATCCAACCAGGAAAGTGCCCAAGAAACTTTCGGAAATGGACAAGGACGAAATGGTGCTGTTCGGACTCGATAAGAAAGCTCAGAACATCCTGGTAAGCGCAGTTGACGACTCTATGATGCAGAAATTCAGCAACTGCAGGACAGCCAGGGATCTCTGGAGCTGTCTGATTGTCCTAATGGAGGGAACAAATGAACTGAGGGATGATCGGAGATCCCTCCTCAATCAGAAATATGAGGCCTTCAGGCAAGGGCCAAAGGAGGAGATCGGAGTTACCTTCGAAAACTTCCTCAAGATCATCAATGCACTCAAAGGATATGGAAGAGTGTTCACTGACGGTGAACTCAATGATAAGTTCCTTAGGTTCCTCACTAAGGAATGGGACACAAAGATCTGCGCCATCCGCGAGTTTGGCAGACTTGCGGAAACTGATCCACAGATTCTGTTCGGGAAGTTCATGTCCTATGAGCTTCAGTTGAACATAAGGAAGGCTGAAGAGGAAGCAGAGAAAGCCGCGGCCAAGGAAAAGACGGTGGCCCTGAAAGCCATTCAATCCAGAAAGGGCAAGGGTGCCGCTTCTTCCCGTGCGTGGAAGAGGGATGAAGAGGAAGACTCTGAGCCAAGCTCCTCCGGCTCAGAATTGTCAGAGGAAGATTTATCCCTTATCACACGGGAATTCAAGAAGTTCCTCAAGCTGAGGAATCAGAGAAAGAGAAATGGCTCCTCCTCAAGGAATCAGAAGAAGAACTATTCTTCTGACAGGTATGTTTCCAAACCGAACAAACACCGCTCTTCTGACATTATATGCTTTGGTTGCAACAAACCAGGACACGTCGTGGCCGACTGCCATCAAGGCAAGAGGGAAAAGGGAAAGGAAGAGGAGCACATGTCCTCAAAAGACAAGAAGAAGGAGAGGAGTTACATCGCAAAGAAGCCAAAGATGCTGAGTGAATCTGACACGTCAGACACCAGCAATGATGAGGAAGCCTACTTTGGGCTAATGGGTCGCTCTGACTCAGAAGGAGAATGCCCCCCATTTACTGGGAAGGTAAAAGCTCACACCCCTATCTCCGACTCTGACTCTGATCCTGAGTCTCAGGATGATGACCCTGAGGATAGCCCTTCTGCCCTTGAAGCTGAGCTCCTCGATAAGTATGAGCTTCTGCTCAATACTTTCCTGAAATGTTGAAAGAAACTAAAGGCTGAGAAAAAGGAAGTTAAATTCCTTAAAGGCGAGAGTGTATCCCTGAGGGAAGAGATCACCAGCTTGATCTCCCTCCGACATGAGCACTTGGACCTGACTTCAAAGCATTCAGAGTCTCTTAAGCTCCTTGATCTTAAGCAGGAGGAAGTCGACAAGTTGGAAGAACTGCTTGCGGCAGAAAGGAAGATCGTCAAGAGCTTCTCTATGCCAAAAACTGTTCTTCCATTAGTTGATACCTTCTCTGCTCAAGCCAAAGGAGCTGGCTTGGGGCATGTGGGGGAATCTAGCTCCTCATCCAGGAGAAACAGGAACAAGAAGAAGAATAAGGCTGCCAAGAAAGCCTCTGCTGATGAGAAAGGAAAGGCCCCACTCAGCCTTGTTGAGTTCAGAAAGCCTAGCTTTCCCTGTAACCAACATGACTTTGAGTCAACATATGGGCATCACTTCAGGCCCTCGGTTGCAAAGCCGAAGAGCCGGTATGATGGGTGGACCTTTCCCCGTACCTTCAGTGAGAGTGTCTTCAAGGCACCTTATGAGGAAATCCACTTGGGAAATTATGGTCAATTCTCTAGCGGCCATAATAGGATGCAGACACCTAAGGCCAAGCCTGTTACACTGAAAAGCCAAGAGGTCAAGAAGTCATGTGACTGTGGTCATCATGTTGCCTCCACCTCCAGGTCTTCGGCCCCGGCTGAACCCCACGTTTCAAGGGTGAAGCAGGCGCCCAAGAGAAAGTATAACAGGTTTGATTGCTAGTGCTGTGGCAAAATTGGTCACTTTGCCGTGGATTGTTGATTTAATCCAAGGTATAATGAGACTCCTTATGTTAGCAATGCGAGGCTGACCACTCGTAGAGTTAACCAATCGAGGGGGAGTATGCTAACAAGGAATCTAGGACCCAAGTTCGATTGGGTTCCTAAGGCAAATTAATTCTGTTTTGCAGGAATGTCCAAAGGCCAATAAAACTCCTATTTGGTATTTGGACAGTGGATGCTCCCGTCACATGACCGGGACAAGAAGCCTACTGAGGGAGTACTCTCCAGTCGAGAATGGACCCAAAGTCATATTTGGGGGATCTGATCGGGGAGTCACCAGAGGTTACGGTACGATTTCCAACGGTATACTCTCTATCACTAACGTAGCTTATGTTGAAGGATTAAATCATAACCTGATCAGCGTAAGCCAATTATGTGATAAAGGGTATGACGTTAAGTTCTACAAGGATAAATGCCTGATAATATCATGTGATTCTTCGGAAACTGTATTAACTGGCATTAGGAGCAGAAATATTTTCTATTTAGATTTTCTTAGTTTAGATTCTTCTACCCCAGTATGCCTCGTTGCTAAAGGCAGTGCATCTCTTTGTGAACAATGGCATAAGAGATTGGCACACATTAATTACAAGACAATTAATATGCTGTTTTCCAAAGACTTAGTAAGGGATGCTCCCATTATTAAGTGCATTAAAGATAGTCCATGTCCTGCATGTCAGATGGGCAAGCAGACTCGGGCTACCTTTAAGGGCATCCCAGACAAAGACTCCTCCAGATGTCTTTATCTTCTGCATATTGACCTGTTTGGTCCAATGCAAGTTCATAGCTTAGGAGGGAAGTCGTATATGCTAGTAATTGTCGATGATCACTCTCGGTTTTCATGGGTGTTCTTTTTAAAGCGCAAGTCTGATACGTTTGACATCTTCACCAGTTTTGTCAAGCAGATACAAAACGAACTTAACTACTCAGTGGTCAAAATCAGAAGTGACCACGAAACAGAGTTTGAGTCTGGGGCTATGACAGAGTTCTGTGAAGAGCTTGGTATCTTTCATGAGTTCTCCTCCCCTCGCACTCCTCAACAAAATGGAGTGGCAGAGAGGAGGAATAGAACACTCATTGAGGCGTGCACGACAATGTTGAATGACAGTTCTCTTCCAGAATACTTATGGGCCGAGGCTGTCAATACGGCTTGTCATGTACAAAACCGGGCGTTAATCAACAAGAGCCATCGTAAGACTCCTTATGAGCTATTGAAAGGCAAGAAACCAACCATGTCCTATCTGAGGATCTTTGGCTGCAAATGTTATGTACTGAATAATGGGAAGTACCCTCGTACTAAGTTTAGTGAAAAATGCTTCGAAGGCATATTCATGGGCTATAGTAGCCACAGCCGGGCTTATAGAGTTTTCAACAAGAAAACCCTAGTGGTAGAGGAATCAATAAATGTTGTATTTGATGAAGGAAGCTTGCTTAATTGCAAGACTTCTAGTTGTCTTCCTGAAGCTGCAGGTGCCAGACTCGAAAAGTTACAACTGGATGATCCCAAGAAAGATGCAACTCCAAAATATGTCAAGGTCTCCACATCAACGCCGATCGGAGAAGTTGAAGTTCACAATGAAGCAAATCCTTTAGAAGAAGGAGATGCCCAGGAAGTAGTCGAAGCTCCTGATGCAAGACTTCTAGAGCTCAGACACGTGAGGGATCACCCCAGAAATCAAATCATTGGAGATCCCCGAGACGGTGTCAGAACTCGCCGAGGTACTCTTAACGAGATCTTGCATCTTAGCTTTCTGTCGCAGGTGGAGCCAAAGAAGTTCGACGAAGCGAACAAAGACGCATCATGGATTTTGGCCATGCAAGATGAGCTGCATCAATTCGAAAGATGCAAAGTCTGGACGCTGGTTCCCAGACCGAAGACGCAAAATGTGATTGGCACCAAGTGGATCTTCAGAAACAAGTTGGATGAACATGGAGTCATCATCAAGAACAAAGCCAGACTGGTGGCTCAAGGATACAGACAGGAGGAGGGGATTGACTTTGACCAGACGTTTGCACCAGTTGCACGGCTCGAGGCAATCCGGCTATTCCTAGCCTATGCCTCTCACAAAGGATTCACAGTCTATCAGATGGACGTGAAATCGGCTTTCTTGAATGGTGATTTGAAAGAGGAAGTATACGTTGCTCAACCTCCAGGTTTTGTCAATCCTACTTATCCTAATCATGTATATTTTCTTAATAAAGCGCTATATGGCCTAAAACAAGCTCCTCGAGCTTGGTATGAGACATTGTCTAGTTTTCTTCTTGAGAACAAGTTCTCTAGAGGAAAAGTAGATAAGACATTGTTTCTCAGGGAAGTCAAAGGCAAGATTTTGCTGGTGCAAATCTATGTTGATGACATTATATTCGGCTCAACGGACAACAATCTTTGCAAAAAGTTTTCCAAACTTATGCAAGGAAAGTTTGAAATGAGCAGTATGGGAGAGCTGAAGTATTTCTTGGGACTTCAAGTGAAACAGTCTGAGGAAGGAATCTTCATTTCTCAGACGAAGTTCACAAATGAACTCCTCAAGAAATTCAGAATGGAGAATGCAACCTCTATGAGGACTCCAATGGGATCCACCATGTCTCTGGATAAGTATGAGAAAGGGAAACCTTTTGATGAAACCAAATACAGAAGCATCATTGGATCTCTGCTCTATCTTACTACGAGTAGACCGGATATCATGTTCTCCACATGTGTTTGTGCCAGATATCAGGTGAACACTAAGGAATCTCATTATGTCGCTGCAAAGCGAATTCTCAGATACCTTAAAGGTACCCCTAATCTTGGCTTATGATACCCGAGAAGCAATGATGTCGAGCTAATAGGGTTTTCAGATGCTGATTTTGCAGGAAGTAGGGATGACAGGAAAAGCACCTCCGGGACGTGTCAATTCCTCGGAAGAAGGCTTATTTCATGGAACAGCAAGAAGCAGAATTGTGTAGCAACCTCCACTGCAGAGTCTGAGTACATCTCGGCTGGCAGCTATTGCGCACAACTCCTATGGATAAGAAACCAGTTAGCCGACTATGACCTCTAGTTCAAGGAAGTACCAATGTATTGCGACTCCTCAAGTGCAATTGCTATTGCCAACAATCCCGTATCGCACAGCAAAACGAAGCATATTGAAGTACGCTACCACTTCATTCGGGAGCACGTGGAGAACAAAGACATCTCTCTCTGCTATGTCCCCACGGACAAGCAGATTGTAGATATTTTTACTAAGCCCTTAGACGAGGCCAAGTTCAGTCTCTTCAAAACTGAATTGGGGATGCTCAACTATGAGGAATGAAGACTACAGAAGCTCATGGCTCGTGCATCTAGGGGGAGAATCTGCCAGTCACTCAAGTGTAAGCATAGGTGCAAGAACTGAGGGGGATCATGGGGTCATATGCACCAGACCCCGATTTGCAGAAGCCGAAAAGGGGGAGATTACCCTCTCGGCTAAGGCTAAGGTGGCTCCAAGTCTGCTCTCAAGTAATTGGTAATGAATATCTCTCTCAACTCAATTTTAAGTTTATGAGTTTCATTCCTATTTGCTCTATTCACCTTAGCTTATAGGGTTTAGGCTTCTTCAAATAGGGGGAGATTGTTGGGTATTGTATCCACAATGTACCTGATTTGAAGAAGCCCCTGAACAAGCTAAGGTAAATAGACAATGTGTTTGATGAAATCTTTTAAGTTGTGCTTGCAGTTATTCCACGCTAAGTACACACCAATGTCAGGGTGCAGTGGGTCAATATACACGGGTCTGCGCGACGTAATCCCTCGTTGAGCAGATCAGTGTGTTGGCCTACGTGTACTCTCTCTATTGGGGTGTACTTAATTTCAAGTACAGGGCTATGATAAAGCAAGAGCAGACATGGAGCAAGGATGGGCCAAAGACCAGCTCACGGGTTGAAAGAGGAGAAATCGTCCAAGTGTAAATCGTCGAGAATCACTATGTGATTCTCGCCGATTCGTCGAGAATCACTTGTGGTTCTCGACGAGTCGTCGAGAATCACTAGATGATTCTCGCCGGTTGAGGCCAGCTGACTCAACGTAGCCAGAAAATTCTCTAAAGACAGAATCGTCGAGAATCACTAAGTGATTCTCGCCGATTCGTCGAGAATGTCTTTGCATTCTCGACGATTCGGCGAGAATCTAATGTGATTCCCGCCGATTCTCCCCGGCCTCTATAACCTGTGATGCCAGAATTAGCCAAGTAGAATTTGGCGAGAATCGCAAGTGATTCTCGCCGATTCGTCGAGAATCACTTACGATTCTCGCCGAATTTGACTTGGGCAAATTTCCAACATTTCCTGGACCGGTCCAGGTTTCAAGCGGTATTTCGAACCGGACTTCGGTCTTTGCTTTGGTGGGGCCCACAACGGTCATCTTTATGACCTAGTGTATAAATACACAGGTATTGGTGTACAGTAATGATAACGAATACAAAATACGAAAGCAAGTGGCCGTCAAACCCTAATCTCGCGAATCTTCTCCGTCACCGCCGCTCGTACAGTGATCACCATTGCTGATCTCGATCTTCTCCAGATCCACGGTGATAGAAGCCAAGTCTTGCATAGCGTCTCACATGTCTAACTAGAGATCTTTTGTCTCTTGATTTGAGATAGGGAAATCCATCCCCGTCCGAATCGATCGAGACGATCGATCCTAGTTTGACCGTTGGAAGACCTTGCCGACTTCGCTAAGAAGATTGAATCTCCAAGTGCTTTGCTGCTGTCTTCAGTTGCTGCCGCCAACACCGAGAGCCTTGCCGCCGCTCGTCGCCGTCGCCGGTCTCGGGGAGATTCTCTCCAAGTGAGATCTAGGGTTGTGGACTCTTCGTTGACTTCAAGAACACGTCGTCGAACGAAGAGGGACACCTTAGTCTCCATACGTTGTTTGTATTTCTTACAAGCTATTTTCAATTCTTTGTAAAGGACCGATTGGTCTCTAGTTGTAGGGTTGGGTGCAACCCGTGTTGTGGGAGTGTTGACTCCTACGTGTGGAAGGGTTCCTTCCGATAGTGCTAGGATTGGATTTGAATCCTGTTGGTGAAGTGACCGAGTCGTCCCTGGATTGGGAGATAGGTCGAAGGGGGAAAGTGGACGTACCCAAATCGGGGAACCACTATAAATTGCCTGTGTTATTCTCTGTGCTGTGTGTTTTGTTTTGATTCTGCAGGTACACTTTTAATTCCGCAAATACGCTGCAAGTCACCTATTCCCCCCCATAGGTGAAGGTAGTTGACACTAGGTGAACTTTCACATAATCATCTGAAGTGTCTAACCTTTTATCTTCATTGAGAATAATCATCTTATGAATATGTGGTAGACCCAATTTTGAAATTCAATGACATGTATATATGTCAAGACTCTACCAAGGTTATTTATTTTGAAATATATATATATATGTATATATATATTTAAAAAATTATTTGCTTGAAACATCCTATCAATTAAATCTGGATAATCATGGGGAGTTTGATTAGGGAGAAGTTCATCAATGATCTCTTACCAAGAAGGATTGCACATTATTATTAAGAAAATGTTTGGCTTTCCAAAGTTTCTCACAATGGACATGACTGTACAACCCCGTATCCGGCTAGTGGGTCAGTAGGAGCCAGACCGGCCAAATCAGGCAGTCTGAGTCCCTAGGCGAGCTCGGCAGGAGGGAGAGCTCGGCAGTCTTCGGCTCACCCAGGCAGGGTAAGATATTTTTGGGAGGCGAGCTCGTACTCGCCAAGCCCTGTTCATCGATCTCTGGGCTGTTTGTCTAACTCTGGGCCTTTCGCCGAGCTCGTGGCTGTTCGTAGAGCTCTAGGCCCTTCGTCGAGCTCTGGGCCACTCGCCGAGTTCGGACCGTTCAACAAGCCCGCGACATGCGAGCAGGGTAGGCCAGGCACGTACTCGTCGCCCTTGCAGAGCAGGGGTTGTTGAGGGCTACTATCCTAGTGATCTGCGAGGTATTTTTACCATTTTCCCCCCGCTGACCTGCCCATAGCTAGTTAGAACAGTGGAGTTATGCTGTTGGCAGAACCAAGTGGGCTGCACATAGCTTTTCAGAACAGCGGAGGTTAGCTATTTACAGGCCATTTTTAGAAATCTATAAATAGGACCCAAGGGGTACTTTAGAAGCCATGCTCACTTGTCTCCCAGCCTTCTAGCGCTTTCTCAGGTACCTTAGGCCGGCATTTGGCTAAGGAGGGGAAGCGTTCAGAGATCTTCCGGGTGTGTGGTGGGTCCTCCGCGCCGGGTCCTTGGGTCAGTCCCATGTTCTTTTTTCTTTTTCTTTTTTCTTGCAGGAGAGAAGTAGGTGCGCGATCACCCCTTCCCCAAGGGTGAACTTCATCGAGACCGAATTCTCGGTTTCAACATTTTGGTGCGGTGAGTGTGGAGCGTGGTCAGCACAGAAAATATTCAGTAAGCTCAATGACGGGAGGAGAAGGAGAAGGCTCGGATAGATCCGACTCACCGCCCCTAACCTCTTACCACAGTGGGGATGTTCGAAGATTTTAGGAAGGAGGTGCTCGACCTCGTCAGGTTCGCACTCGGCACGTGTGCCGAGTGCTCAACTCCAGCAGTGCCAGTACTCGCGGTCCCGGCCCTTGGCGAGGACACTCCCGGCAGGCGAGCTGGGAAGGAGGTTGTCGAGGAAGGGAGAGGAGTCGAGCTCCCTGGGCGAGTGCTCTTTCCGGACTCGGCAAGCGACAGCAGGTTCGGCGAGATGGGGGTGCGAGACCCCCCAACTCACCGAGCAGGGGGAGGTAACCCCTTCAGCAAGTTGGTCTCTTCTGCCCTAGTTCTGGAGGGGTTCAGGGAGCCAGAGATGTCTTACTACGCCGGGATGGGAGACTCGGTCCAGCACATCCAGTGGTTTGAGGATGTGGTCTCGATCCGACAGATGTCAGATGGATTCAAGTGCAGGCTCTTCACCATCAATCTCAAGGAGAAGATGAGAGAGTGGTTCCACCAGCTGCCGACCAATTCCATTTACTGCTTCGAGGACAAATGCTGGGGGTTCATGTTGAGGTTCACCACCTCCAAGAGGAGTAAGAAGGAGTCAGAGTCCCTATCCCACATCAAGCAGGGGGTGAACGAGACTCTGGGGAGCTACATGGATCAGTTCCAGGAGGAGGTGACCCAGGTCCAAGAGATGCCAGGGCATACCCTGATGATGGCCATCACCCTGGGGCTGCAATAGGGTTTCTTCCAAATGGAGCTGAAGAGGGTACCACCCCTCTCCTACGTGGAGATAATGGAGAGGGAGGCGAGAGAAGTCGACGGGGAAGCATCGAATCCAGAGTTTGCCCGGAAGCTGGCAAGGTGGGCCACAGAGGAAGAGAGGCCAAGGGGTGGCAGAGGACAGGAGGAGAGAAGAGCTTAGCCCCGACAGAGGGAACAACAGCAGCAGCAACCCAGGTGGGGGCGTCAGGAGCTGAACCATCGGCTAGGGTGGAGGCCGGAGTGATAAGACCAAGTGCCGCGGAGAGGTCACCATGGGAAGATAACAGCCAGGGAGGCCAGGGCCAATTTTACCCTCCAGGTGGGATGCAAGGCCAGAGACCACCTCTCTCCAACCAGGAATAGGCTATGACTATAGCCATGGGGGGAGAGGAGGAGAGCAGTGCAGATGAGAAGAAGGGAGGTTAGGGTGGATATGCCCTACTATGAATTCCATCAAGATGAAGGGAAAGCTACGACCACGTGCCCAGAGTTCCTCAATATGAGAGGAAACAGGGAGCAACAGCAGCAAAAAGATCGCCAGAGAGTGCGGATTGAGGAAGTCCTGCCTCGGGCAAAGGAGGACAGGTTTGAGGACCAGGATGATGTTGGGGCCCGGGGAGGGATCATAGTGATCTATGGGGGGTGGGTATAGAGGCTTTCTGCAAGGCAAGTCTCCACACCATGTACCGCCGGAGCATTGGCTCCACATCCCTGACCCCACCCCCGGAGGAGAAGATCACCTTCTCGAGGAAGGATATGCCAGACCATGAGGACTCCTTCTACGATACGCTGGTCATCCAGACAACGGTCAAGAACTTCACCATCTCCCGGATCCTCATCTACAATGGGAGCTCGGTCAACATCATCTTTAAGAAGGCGTTTGACGCAATGAAGGTAGAGGCCAAAAGGGTGCTGGCCTCGGATGGACCTCTGTTTGGATTCTCAGGCGAGAGGAAGGAGGTCGAAGGAGGAGTGGGACTCAATATTACTTTGGGGGGGGGGGGGGGGGGGGGGTAGTCCCGCACCTGCAGGTTCGTCATCGTAGATTCCCCCAGCAGCTACAACGCCATCTTTGGGCAACCCCTCATCAACGCCTTCCGCTGCATCACCTCGTCCTTCCACCAATGCTTGAAGTTCAATGTCGGGGGGATCTTGGTCCGGGTTTGGGGAGACCCCAAGGTGGCAAGGGAGTGCTACGTTACAGCAGTAAACTCCATATCTTGGCAGGAGGGAGCCGAGGAGATGGGTCGGAGGATGGAGGCGGAGTTGGAGGTAGAAGAAATGGAGGTGGAGAATATCACCTAGGTGGAGGTGGCGGAGGAAGTTCATGAGCCGGCCGAAGTCATGGAAATAAAAGAGGCTGAGGAGGAAGTTCCTACCCCGGGTGGGGAGGATGTTGGAGAATGGGGGGAGCAGTCCAGGCTAGAGGCTGCGGAGGAGGTGGTGGAGATGGTGGTTCTCATCCTCGGGGGTAGGGTGGAGAAGGTCCGCATCAGCGGGGGGCTGACCCCAGTAGATTATAAGAGGATGCTGGAGTGCATCTAAAAGAATATGGACATCTTCGTTTGGAGCGCCGCGAAGATGCCAGGGATCGATGCGAACATTGCCTGCAACCGCCTCAACCTGGACCCGGGAGCTCGCCCCGTCCAGCAGAAGAAGAGGTCCACCGCGGACAAACTGGCCGAGCCCACCAGGGAGGATGTGGCAAAGCTCCTCAAGGCTGGCTTTGTATCTGAAATACAATACCCCGGCTGGGTCTCCAATGTAGTAATGGTTAAAAAAGGAGACGGCCGGTGGCGTATGTGTGTTGATTTTTCTTTACTTAATAAATCATGCCCTAAGGACTGTTATCCTTTGCCTCGGATCGACACGCTGGTTGACTCAACCGTTGGTCTTCTTATAATGAGTTTTCTGGATGCATTTTCAGGTTATCACCAGATCAAGATGTACCCCCCGACGTCAAAGATGTCTCCTTCATCATGGGGGATGGGTGCTACTGCTACAAAATGATGCCCTTTGGGTTGAAGAATGCAGGGGAGACCTACAAGAAGATGATAAACAAGGTATTCCGAGATCAGAGGGGGAGGAACCTGGAGGTGTATGTAGATGACCTCATGATCAAGAGCCGAGACGTGGACTCCCACCTCCGAGACCTAGAGGAGACCTTCGCCACCCTATGCGAGTACAAGATGAGGTTGAACCCCCTGAAGTGTGTCTTCGGGGCCAACAAGGGGAAGTTCCTGTACCACCTTCTCACCCCCGCGGGGGTAGAGCCAAATCCTGATAAGGTCCGAGCAATCATGGAGCTTGTATCACCTCGGAATGCTAAAGAGGTGCAGCGGTTGACAGGGAAGTTGGCAAGGTTGAGCAGGTTCTTTTCTCGGGTTAGGGAGAAGTGCTCTCACTTCTTCAAAGCATTAAGGGGAAGCCAAAAATTTGAGTGGACCAAGGAGTGCGAGGAGGCATTCCAAGCCCTTAAGCAGCAGTTGACTCAGGCTCCACTACTCCAAGGGATGAAGGAGGGGGAGGATCTATACTTATATCTCGAGGTCGGAGAGGAGGCCTTGAGCTCCGTCTTGGTTCGGGAAGAGGGGAAGAAGCAACTCCCCATATACTATGTAAGTCGAGTGTTGAGGAAGGCCGGGCTCCGTTATCCCATCTTGGAAAAGCTGGCCTTCGCTCTAGTCATCTCAGTCCGGAAGCACCGGCCTTACTTCCAGGCACACTCGATTCGGGTGGTGACTGACCACCCCCTCTGCAACATCTTTGAGGGAGTTGAGCATTCATGCATATTGGCTAAGTGGTCGGTGGAGCTGAGCGAGTTTGACATCACTTTCGTCCCTCGTCTCTCGATCAAGGCCCAAGCGATTACCAACTTTTTGGATGACTATGTGGTCGAGGTAGCGGAGGAAGAACTCACTCACCCAATTCCATGGAGGGTGATGATAGACGGTACTTCGGGAAGGCATTCCCTGGGAGTGGGGGTGATCTTGGAAAGCCCCCAGGGAATAAGAATTGAACAAACGGTGGTGGTGCACTTTCCCATCTCCAACAACCAGGCCGAGTATGAGGCAGTGATTGCAGGGCTTCTCCTTGCCAAGGAGCTGGGAGTGCATGACGTAGAGGTCCTCACTGACTCCATGGTGGTGGCCTCCCAGATCAACGATGAGTTTGAGGTAAGGGAGCCTACACTTCAGTTATACTTGGCGAAGGTGAAGGGGGTCATCAACACGTTCTAGACCTTCTCCGTCCGACATATGCTTAGGGAGGAGAACAAACAGGTAGACCAATTGGAAAAGCATGGTCCCTGAGTGGGAGGTACCATCATCGATCTATTCCACCCTTTCATTGAAGAGGGAGAGCTGATGGAGGTGGATCAACACCCAACGTGGATGGACCCATTCACGACCTTCCTTTCTACATGGGAATATCCAGAAGGTATGGCAAGAACAAACTCAAGTATAAGTTGGCGTATTATCTCATGTGTGATGGATAGCTGTATTGAAAGACCCTCTCAGGGATATTGGCACGTTGCGTGGCCAAGAGGGAGGTCCAGAGGATCTTGGAGGAGGTCCACTCTGGGGAGTGTGGAAGTCACTCTGGGAGTCGGACCCTGGAAGGGAAGATTGTCAGGCAAGGGTATTTCTAGCCTACCCTTAGCCGCGATGCGGCCGAGTTCACAAAAAGGTGTCACAAGTGCCAGTTATATTCCCCCTCCAGTTGCAAATGGCCCAGCGTCTCAGATATATTACGGCTCCCTGGCCTTTCGCCATCTGGGGAATGGACTTGGTTGGGCCTTTCCCCCAGGCTAGCGGGCAGAGGAGATTCTTACTCGTCATGATAGATTATTTTTCTAAATGGATGGAGGTGAAGGCGCTGGCTAAGGTGGCCTCCCAGGTTATCAGAAATGTTGTTTTGGGGGAGATCATCTGCCGGCACGGGTTGCCGCAAACCATTATCACGGACAACGGACCTCAGTTTGCCAGTGCCGAGTTCATCATCTTCTGCGAATAACTTGGGATTGATCTCAAGTTTGCCTCTGTCCATCACCTTAGGAGCATCAGGCAGGTGGAGATGGAGATCCGGTGGGACGCCCCATCCCATTGGACCACAGGCTCGCCGACTGAATCTTTCCACCTCCACACGGGGCCGAAGAGGGGGTGACTCTTTGGTAGGACCGGTTCGCGGGCCGCCATCTTCTTAGCAGATAGAGGAGCGGAGGGATCGCCTCCCTCCTTCGCTTTGTCTGCTGTCTCCTTCAGCGGGCTCCCCGACGATCACTCCGGGGTGGTCTCGGGCAAGCTCATGTGCTTAGACTATTGATGTTGTTTTTGTCTCGACCGAGAGAACACCACCGCTTTCAACTTCTTCTGCGGTGGATGACGACAATGCGATCTGGAACCCGCAGGGTCAGCCCGCTTCTTGCCAGAGGAGGGCTTGGATGATGCTGGCTCATCTCGGCAGGCGTCCACAGCCGCTTTCTTGGGGGCAAGGGTGATGAGTATAAAAATATACAATTTTGTATAGTATTAATTTTAAATATTTATAAATAAAACCTTAGTTTATATATATAAAATAATTATTTTTGTTTTATTTTATTTTTTATGGTTTATATTTATTTTCTAAGTTTTTTTGAATTTTTGTATTTTTTTTACATAGGTCACGCCCCTACACACCTGGGGCGTGACAGCCATGTTTAATTCCTTTTTATTTTCTATTTTTGTTATTTAAGAAAATCCGAAAAGCTGATGGACACGTCCAAGTCACGCCCGTGACCCGCACTGGTGTTAGCCTGTTTCCAGCAAGATGCCGCGCTGTCTGCACGCCCTGTGCCGCCTCATGAACCGACTGCCAGACACACCCGTGTCCCAATTCGACACACTAGTGACCTGATGAAGTTCTATCCAAAGTTCAGCCCAGCTCGACACATGTCCCGACACGCCGCCCAACACGCCCGTGATCTTGTCACGCCGGCCCGACACGCCCGTGTCTAGGGGCGTGTCGTTTCAAATTTTTTTCTATAAATAGAGGGGCAGAGCTTTGTAAAATTATTGGAACACCAACAACTTCCTTAAGATCTGTGAGGACTCCCCAGCTCTCTAACAAAGAACAGGTAGTAGCTTTCAAGTATTCCAAGTTCTGTAAGTTGTAATTTTTTTAGCTTTCTTTTCAGCTTTGTAGAAAGTTGTAATAACTTATTGAATTTATAAAATAGAATGTTTTAATTTCAATTCTGAGTACTTTACAATTTTATTTTCTATTTCAATTTACTTTATTTTCTCATACTATCCCGAATGAAAGGCGAAGCTCTGCTTATGTCCTGGATTAAGATAGTGTGAAACTGCTTTCAAAACTATTTTTCAAAACCTTATTATTTCATACTATCCTGAATGAAAGGCGAGGCGAAAGCCTATGACCTGGATTAAGATAGTGTGAAAGGTTTTCAATAGTTTATATTTTACTACTCTATCCTGAATGAAAGGAGAAGCGAAAGCTTAAGTCTTGAATTAAGATAGATAGGTAGATATTATTTTCTGTATTTTATACCGCCCCCATCCTGATAAGAGGCTAAGAACCCTTAGCACTTGGTCAAGATGAGCTCTGGGCTGGATATTATTTTCAACGATTTCAACCCTACATTCTAGTTATTCTAACTAGGGTTTACTATTAATTGATCATATACCAGGTGAAGAGACACTACGTTTTACGTTAACTCATTTTAAACGCAAGCCTCCCCGGTCATACTTTCGAGTCAGTGATGCTACCAAAGGGACCCTCTCGTTAAGTTAGGTAATCAAGAAATAAAGTTGTTCTTTAATAGGTGAATTAATATTCTCTCATTGTAATTCTGAAATCAAGGACTATCTTCTGAGTCCTTATCTTAATAAAACCACGTATTTATATTTTTCTGTCTTTTATTTTTAATATAAACTCCACTCCATTCTTTCGATAAGATAATAGTCTGTTCTAAAAAGTAGAATAATTAACACTGATCCTAGGCAAAATACGACCTTGATATTTTCTACAAACTACTATACTCCTATGCGATAGGTACTCTTGCCTTAATCCACAGGATATAAGTAAGTAAAAAAGAGATAGACTTATATACGTAAAAGATTATATAACACCAAATCTATCCTCTTTAAATCAAAATTTACTTATCAAGCTTTTTGGCGCCATTGCCGGGGATTCTTTTATATGTGTTAATATTTGAAAATAAAAGAACGCTATTAATTTTATCTTTTTCTTGTTATTTAAAAACCTTAGTTCTTATAAAAATAAAACAAACATAAAATTCACTGAATTTAAAACTTTATTTTTATAAAACCTAACTTTTTATTAACAATTTTATTAACCACTAACGAATTCTAACAAAAACCTAACATACTATTTTAACGTATTTTATATAAAACTTTTCTTATTATAAAACTAGTTTATAATAAAACTGCTTTTTATTAAAAAATCTGTTTTATATAAAACCTT
Source organism: Platanthera zijinensis (assembly GCA_039513925.1). Taxonomy (NCBI): domain Eukaryota; kingdom Viridiplantae; phylum Streptophyta; class Magnoliopsida; order Asparagales; family Orchidaceae; genus Platanthera; species Platanthera zijinensis. Next base: position 94,147,062 of record CM077084.1, on the reverse strand, counting down.
ATTTTTAGTTATTTTCCTGTTTTAAGTCTTTTCGTGTGTTTGTATTTGTGTGTTTATATATATTTGTTTTTAACTTAGTTTTTTTGTAACTTATTTTTGTTTTACTTAGTTTTTTTATATTTGTTTTATTTTTTTGTTTTTATCAAAAGTCTTTTTTTAGTGTATGACCCGCAGAACCCCATCTAATTTAAATCTTGAATTTGATCCTGAAATCGATCGCACCTTTCGCAGGCGCCTCCGATCTCTAAATCAAGAGCTAGTATTAAATCTGGAAGAGTTCGTAGGCACCACACACGTACAAGAAATGGCAGTAGAGCCACAACAAATGCCAGAGGTGGTCCCCCAAAGGACCATGTCTTATTATGCACGGCCCAATTTAGATGACACCGGGTCTTGTATCGACCAACAATTGCTAATAATAACTTCGAGATTCAATCGAGTATAATCCAAATGATTCAAAATTCCGTTCAATTCGATGGATTGCCCGACGAAGATCCAAACACACACTTGTCCAACTTTTTAGAAATATGCGACACATTTAAGATAAATGGCGTCACTGATGATGCCATACGTCTTCGCTTATTTCCTTTTTTGCTACGAACGAAAGCCAAATAGTGGCTAACTTCTCTCCCCAAAGGATCTATCACCACTTGGGCTGATATGACCGAGAAATTCCTCACAAAGTTCTTTCCACCTGCAAAAACCGCACGTCTGCGTGCGAATATTTCTTCCTTTGTGCAAGGCGAGTCCGAGTCTCTCTATGAGACTTGGGAACATTTTAAGGAATACCTACGTCGATGTCCACATCATGCGCTGCCAGCTTGGCTCCAAGTACAGACATTCTATAACGGTCTGAACACTCAGACCCGACAAGCCATTGATGCTGCCGCTGGGGGCATGCTCAATAATAAAACCGCCGAGGCCGCTCAAACCCTGTTTGAGGAGATGGCCATGAATGCGTACCAGTGGAACGTGCCGAGGTCACGCCCTAACAAAGCTGGGATCTATGAGCTCGACTCTTCTTCAAACTTAGCTCTCCAAGTAGAATATCTGACTAGGCAAGTGGCAGGGATGAGTGCTTCCTCCGCCTCTACATCTTGGAATCCGCCTAATTAAACTAATAATAATAATGAAGAAGTCGACTATATGGGGAACTCATATAGACCTTCCTATAATCCGAATAGTAATAATAATAATTCTTAATATCCAGGATATAGGAATCATCCTAATTTTTTGTGGAGCAACCCCAATAATGCTCAACGCCTTCCGATTGCAAATCCAATTAGATTTGCACTGCAACCCCCACAACCACAGACACCACCAACACAACCGCACCAATTTAGGCCAACCCCGATAGAAGACATATTCACGAAATATGTCAGTATCAATGAGTCCAATATCCGGAACCTGACTGGATCAATTAAAAACTTAGAAATACAAATTGGACAACTATCAAAAATGCTATCGGAACGCTAACCTGGTAATTTGCCAGGAAATACGGAACCAAATCTGCGGGAAACTGTCCATTCCAGTAACCCACCAAGTTGAAAAGCCGTCAAACTACGAAGTGGCAGGGAGCTACCACCACCCGTTAGGGTAGAAAAAGAAACTACGGTTAGCCCTCCTACACTAACTCCTGTTACGTCTCTACCTCCTAAACCTCCGCGAATTGTTCCACCTCATGTTGTTGTACCTTATCCTTCAAAATTAAAAGATTAGCGAGAAGATGAACAGTATAAATTTTTTCTAAAAATGCTAAAACAAATTCAAATAAATATACCTTTCTGCGAGGCAATTGCACAGATGCCTAAATACGCAAAATATTTAAAAGCGTTACTTTCAAATAAAAAGAAACTCGAAAATATTTCGAGAGTTTTCCTTAACGCCGAATGTTCAGCCATTTTATTACATAAATTATCCCCAAAATTAAACGATCCGGGACGATTTTCCATCCCGTGTCTCTATGGTAATCTATTAATAAAAGATGCGTTAGTTGACTTAGGTGCTAACATAAATTTAATGCCCTACTCGCTCTTTCAGAAACTAGGATTAGGTAACCCAAGCCCAACTAAAATGAGCATCCGGTTAGCAGATCGTTCTATTAAATATCCAATAGGGATAGTAGAGGATGTTCTGGTCAAAGACAAGTTTATCTTCCCGGTAGACTTTGTTATACTTGACATAGAGGAAGACGCCGATGTTCCCATAATTCTCGGTCATCCTTTTCTCGCAACCTCTCACGCGATAATAGATGTAAGTAACGGTAGACTTCTCTTACGAGTAGGAGATGACGAGGTTACTATCGATATAGATCCCTCTATGAAAAATTCTTTAATAAACGACGATTCCTGCTATCTTGCGGAAGCCTTTTTTTGAGGAAAATGGTTTTCCCTATTCTGATTTACTTTCAATAACTGTAGAAGAATCGGACTTGGCAAACTTACTCCTTTCACAAGAAATGCCTACCGATGACCCTTTAGAACCTTTTATATCTTGAACTTCTACAACTCTAAAAACCCCAACTTCGTATGAAAAACCACCAACCCTCGAGCTAAAAATAATTCCCGCACATTTAAAATACGTTTTCCTTGAAGCCGAATCTAAACTCCCTATTATCATTTCTGCCGAATTAAATGATAAGAAAACGTCTGAATTAATAGAAGTGTTAAAACAACATCGCCATGCATTAGCATGACAAATTTCTGATATACAAGGACTCAACCCATCTTTTTGTACACATAAAATATTTCTTGAAGATAACCCTCATAGATCTATCCAGCCCCAATGACGTTTAAATCCTAATATGAAGGATGTCGTAAAAGCTGAAGTAATGAAATTATTAGACGCAGGAATTATCTATCCAATCTCAGATAGCACATGGGTTAGTCCCGTACAAATCGTCCATAAGAAGGGCAGTATAACGATAGTGCCAAACACTAATAATGAACTAATTCCAACATATACTGTTACGGGTTGGAGGATGTGCATCGACAATCGAAAATTAAATGATGCTACCCGTAAAGATCACTTTCCACTACCATTTATAAATCAAATATTAGAGCGACTCTCGGGTCACTCATATTATTATTTTCTCGATGGTTATTCAGGGTATTTACAAATCCATATAGCCCCTAAAGACCAAGATAAAACTACGTTCACTTGCCCCTTTGGTACTTTCGCCTATAGGCGAATGCCGTTTGGACTTTGTAATGCGCAAACTACATTTCAAAGATGTATGCTAGCTATTTTTGACAAGTTAGTAGAGGATGTTATGGAAGTGTTTATGGATGATTTCTCCGTATTTGGAGACTCATTCCATATGTGTTTAGATAACCTCACTCGTGTTCTTTAACGCTGTGAAGACACGAATTTAGTATTGAACTGGGAGAAATGTCACTTTATGGTCCGTGAAGGTTTAGTTCTCGGTCATAAAATTTCTTCCCATGGAATCGAGGTCGATAAGGCCAAAATTTAAATAATTGAAAAACTTCCTCCTCCAATAAATGTAAAATCTATTCGAAGTTTCTTAGGCCATGCAGGTTACTATAGACGGTTCATTCAAAATTTCTCTAAAATAACAAAATCGTTAACTCATTTATTAGAAAAGAAGCCCCATTTATATTCGATAGCGAATGCTTAGTAGCATTCAACATTATTAAGGACAAACGTATCAACTCTCCTATTTTAGTAGCCCTAGACTGGTCCTTTCCTTTTGAGATCATGTGTGACGCGAGTGATTATGCGGTAGGAGCTGTCTTAGGATAGCGAGTAGATAAATATTTTCATCCTATCTATTATGAAAGTAAAACTCTCACATCCACACAAACCAATTATACAACCACGAAAAAGGAACTATTGACGATTGTATTCGCATTTGATAAGTTTAGATCTTATATAACGCTATCAAAAGTTATAGTTTTTACGGATCATTCTACTTTAAAATATTTACTAACTAAGGCAGACGCAAAACCCCATTTATTACGTTGGATTCTCTTATTACAAGAGTTTTATTTAGAGATCCGAGATTAGAAAGGCATAGAGAATTTAGCAGCCAATCATCTTTCTCGACTAGAGAATACTGCAATAGATACACTCGTGGAAGCCGATATTGAAGATAAATTCCCTGAAGAAAGTCTCCTTGCCCTCGAAAAGGTAACAAACTCTTCTACTCCTTGGTTCGCAGACTTGGCTAACTATTTAGTAGCCCGAGTCCTTCCAAAAGCTTTTACAATTCAAGAAAAGAGGAAATTCTTTTCTGACTTGAAAAAATACTTTTGGGAAGACCCATATTTATTTCGAGTCTGTGCCGACCAAGTAATTAGAAGATGTATTTCGAACGAGGAAGGACTAAAAGTACTACGACACTGCCATGAAGGACCAACCGGCGGACATTATCAAGCCAACCAGACTGCACGTAAAACCCTTAAAGCAGGATTCTTTTGGCCTACTTTATTCAAGGACGCTCAACAATTGGTAAGCGTTTGCAACCACTGCCAACAGTCAGGTAACATTTCCTGTCGGGATAAATGCCCCAAAATTTTTACTTAGAATGTAAATTTTTTGATCTGCGGGGCATAGATTTTGTAGGCCCTTTACCTCCTTTTAAAAATCGTTATATCTTAGTAGCGGTCGATTACGTTTCACGATGGGATGAAGCACAAGCTTTTCCCACCGCTGACGCGAGAGTCGTCGTTAAATTTCTGAAATCTTTATTTTCACATTTTGGCACGCCTAGGGCTATAGTTAGCGATCGAGGTACTCATTTTTGTAACACCCAGATGACTAAAGTGTTAGCCAAATATGGAGTTACTCATAAACTCACTACCGCTTATCACCCCCAAACAAGCGGCCAAGTGGAGGTACTCAATAGAGAACTAAAGCTCATATTAGAAAAGACTGTAGATACCAATCGAAAAGATTGGTCCCTCAAGTTAGATGATGCACTTTGGGCCTACCGTACAACATTCAATACTGCGATCGGTTGTACACCTTATCGTTTAGTATATGGAAAAGCATGTCACCTATCTTTAGAATTAGAACATCGCACATACTGGGTGCTAAAATTTCTTAACTTAGATACAAACTTAGCCGCCGAACAATATAAATTTCAAATCAATGAACTTGAGGAATGACGTGCAAACGCCTATGAAAATAATAAATTTTATAAAGAGCGATCTAAGTTTTATCATGATAGGAAAATTAAATTTCCAAAATCTTTTTCACCAGGTGATCTTGTCCTACTATATAACTCATGCCTTAAATTATTTCCAGGAAAATTATAATCCCGATGGACCGGACCCTTTACTGTTAAACAAATCTGGCCATATGGGACCGTTCTTATTTCTAACCCTGAACTAGGAACTTTCAAAGTAAACATGCACCGTTTAAAACTATATTTTACTAGGGACCCTTTTCAAAAAGAACCTGAAACCCTAACACTACTCCATAACATCAAAATATAAATTCACTTGTATATTTCCATCTTTTATGCTTTTGTATATTCTGTACATATGTTTTTTTTCGTCTTTATTTGCCACTTCATACCTATGCCTAACATAAGTATGGGGGTGCTTTTAGCTGCATTTTTATCACTTTTATGTTATATTTTAACTTTTAAATAAAAACATTGTTTATTTTATTACTCATCCAAAACAAGTCAAAACTTTCAAAACCATACTATTTATATATATTCCAAAAATCTGCGTTGATAAAAATGCAAATTATTCAAATTTCAAATTTACTACTCCTTCTCATAACTAGATAGATATAAATATCCGGAATAAACTTGTAAACCCTACCTTATAAATTTCATTACAATCGGAGTTATTATTTTAGCAAGCAAGCTTTAACATATTAAAAATACATATATATACAATAGAAGCAAAACATATTATGTTCACCAAACAATTTTAGACTGTAATTATCCTTACTCCATTCTTAACGAAATATAAGAAATACAAACTATTATAGTTGCTCTCAAAATTTTTTATCCAACTCTTGAATATTTATTTATTTGTACTTGACATGTTTTCTTACGCAAGCAAGTATCTAGGAGTATGTGCTCCTAGTAAAAGAAAAGATCTTATGTCAATGAGAATAAGATTTCATTCCGTACACATAGGCATCCAATAAATATGAAAAGATTATATGGAAAGGAGTATGTGCTCCTCTAAATATACATTGGATTCAAATAAAAACTCAAGTATGCATTGTAATTTTTTGTCACTTTAAAATTACATTCCTTAGTAGTTATAACAACGCATAACTTAGATAAAAAGATGATAGAATACAAAAATCTATCACTTCTACAAAAGCCTATTGTATAGATAAATTCCACACTTCCAAAGTTGATATTCTATTTTTGTTTAAAATTTTGAGAGAGCATAAATAATAGGATGTATATTTTCCAATATATCTCGTATAAGATATAGTAATCATAAATCCAATCTATCCTTGTTATATATGATTTTAATATGTGCCTACTATTTGTTTTCAAAAAAATTTTATGGCTATAAATTCTAACCCTAGTATCAATGATATACATATACGATAACATTTAACTCTTTATTCACCGGATTTTTATACCTGTTTTATCTTGAACAATTAAATTGATAGTAAATAGAAAATTTCATAACTTGTAAATATACTTAACTCTATATTTGCTCTGGAATAACAAAATCTAAGTATGAGGGTATTTGATGAGTATAAAAATATACAATTTTGTATAGTATTAATTTTAAATATTTATAAATAAAACCTTAGTTTTTATATATAAAACTAATTATTTTTGTTATATTTTATTTTTTATGGTTTATATTTATTTTCTAAGTTAATCTCATGGAGGAGTAGAGAAATAATCCTAGCAAAATTAGGGTTTATATTTATGGTTTATAAATAACAAATTCTGTTTTTGTTATTTAGGAAAATTAGAAAAGCTGATGGACACGTCAAAGTCATGCCCGTGACGCAATCAGACACGCTCGTGACCCGTACTAGTGTTAGCCTGTTTCCAGCAAGATGCCACGCTGTCGCCATGCCCCATGCCGCCTGATGAAACCACTGCCAGACACGCCCGTGTCCCAATTCGACGTGCCCGTGACCTGATGAAGTTGTATCCAAAGTTCAGCCCAGCTCGACACAAGTCCTGACACGCCGCCCAACATGCCCGTGACCTTGTCACGCTCACCCGACATGCCCGTGTCCAGGGGCGTGTCGTTTCAAAATTTTTTTCTATAAATAGAGGGGCAGAGCTTTGTAAAATTATTGGAACACTAACAGCTTCCTTAAGAACTGTTAGGACTTCCCAGCTCTCTGACAAAGAACTGGTAGTAGCTTTCAAGTATTCCAAGTTCTATAAGTTGTAATTTTTTTAGCTTTGTAGAAAGTTGTAATAACTTTTTGAGTTTATAAAAAAGAATGTTTCAATTTCAATTCTGAGTACTTTATAATTTTATTTTCTGTTTTAATTTACTTTATTTTCTCATACTATCCCGAATGAAAGGTGAAGCTTTGCTTATGTCCTGGATTAAGATAGCGTGAAACTGCTTTCAAAACTATTTTTCAAAACCTTATTATTTCATACTATCCCAAATGAAAGGCGAGGCGAAAGCCTATGACCTGGATTAAGATAGTGTGAAAGCTTTTCAATAGTTTAGATTTTACTACCCTATCCCGAATGAAAGGCGAAGCAAAAGATTAAGTCCTTAATTAAGATAGATAGGTAGATATTATTTTCTGCACTCTATACCGCCCCATCCTGATAAGAGGCTAAGAACCCTTAGCACTTAGTCAAGATGAGCTCGGGGCTGGATATTATTTTCAACTATTTTAACTCTACGTTCTAGTTATTCTAATAAGGGTTTACTGTTAATTGATCATATACAAGGTGAAGAGACACTACGTTTTACGTTAACCCGTTTTAAACGCAAGCCTCCCCGGTCGTACTTTCGAGTCAGTGATGCTACCAAAGGGACCCTCTCGTTAAGTTAGGTAATCAATAAATAAAGTTGTTCTTTAATAGATGAATTAATATTCTCTCATAGTAATTCTGAAATCAAGGACTACCTTCTGAGTCCTTATCTTAATAAAACCACATATTTATATTTTTTTGGCTTTTATTTTTAATATAAACTCCACTCCGTTCTTTCGATAAGATAATAGTCCGTTCTAAAAAGTAGAATAATTAACACCGATCCTAGGAAAAATATGACCTTGATATTTTCTACAAAATACTATACTCTTATGTGATAGATACTCTTACCTTAATCCATAGGATATAAGTAAGTAAAAAAGAGATAGACTTATATACGTAAAAGATTATATAACACCAAATCTATCCTCTTTAAATCAAAATTTACTTATCAAAGGGGGTCAGGGAGTAGTCCTGGATCCGCAAAAGGCGGGTTCTCGGGAATCAGTCGCTCCCCTGCATAATAACTTAGTTAAAACTCAGATGGATTTGGCTAGATCGGGAAAGGGTAAAAGATGAAAGGTATACATTCGCCGGGAAGGACGGGGAGGAGCGTGTTAAGGCCCCTTCGAAGGAAGGCGAACTCGAAGTCCTTGTGGAGAAAGAAATTATGGAGCTCAGCGTCGTTGCCGGACACGGTGGGGGGTCGGTACACCTCCTTACCCTTCTGTTGGGGTGAGTAGGGGACGTTGTCGAGATCGCCCTTGATGAAGACGATCTTGGTCATCTAGTTGTGATATTTGTTCGCAATCTTGCGAACCTTGATGAAGGAGCCCCCGAAGTGGGCAATGCCATCGGGAGTCGTCTTATAGGTGAAGAGTTTCCTGAAGACTATCAGGTTGAACTCTATTCGCTCCCTACAGAGGAAGCATGCGAACGCCACCATCATGGCGAGAGCATTCGAGTTGAGTTGCGCGGGCACCGTGCCGAAATATTTTAGGATCTGGCAGATTTTTATCCAGAGAGGCAGGCGTAACCCCTTCTCAAAATACGAGATGGGGAAGGCAAGTCATTGGGGTAGAAAGTGTTGATAGCCTCGCCCTCCCTGGTCCGGCGCGCCTCGAAGACAGGGGGCATGGAGTGGGCATTGAATGTTGCGAACTCCTCCTCTATCGTGTTCCCCTTGAAGAAGCCATAGTTAGTGAAGTGTTGAGCGTACTTGGAGCGACCGTCGGAATCGGGATTGGTCTTACCCATGCTCGCGGAAGGTTTAAGGGGCGAGTATAGGTAGGAGGAAGGAAAGAAGGGAAGGAATGTACGACAATAATAAAAGCAGTAAGTCGGGGTAGGTGAGGGGGGCCTATTTATAGGAAAAAGAATCAAGGGTCGAACTGACAGATCAGTCCAGCTTGCCTACCCAGCTCGCCGACTTCCCAAACCTTGCCCATCACATGCCAAACTGAAGGATATTATATTCTAATAACAAGCAATAAAATCTAAAAACATTCTAAGTTATTACAAACCCTGAAAGGATATTGTTCAAAGAAATTAAATGCAAATAAAGAAGCAGCAAGTTCGATACACACGTGAGCTGAGGGGGCAGGAGGCAAGATCAAGTAGGCCCATCAGGGAGGCCGTTTTCTACCTACCCTGGCCACGCGTCTCCTTCCCTACAGGTTGACGTAAATCGCGGAACTTGCAGATCCGCCTCAAGCACCCCCGGGCGACCAGAAGGTTCTCGTCCAGTTCCACCAACAACGGTGAAAGGGACGTCGCCTCGCCCTCCAGGTCATCCCTCGCCTCGCCTACTAGCCATGCGCACTCCCACTGCAGCACCTCATTGTCCCCCCGCAACCGATGAAGCTCGCATACCATGTTTTTAAGGACCTCAATCCCTCGCTTCATCAGCTCGTGGCCCTCTAGCTTGGAGTCTATAAAGGACTCTAAGGTCTTCGAGGAAGGAAGGGGCGAGTAGCGAGCTCGCTCCAGGTATTCGTCAGCCTCCGATTGACTGAAGAAGGCTACAAGGTTAGTTGAACAATAATACAAAGGGTGAACATTCCATGAAACTATGGATGAGAACCAATAAAGGACAACTTGCCTAACGAGCTCGACGCCTCAAAGGAGAGGCGAGGTTAAGGTATATTTAGATTTTTACCACGGTCCGGAGGGTGTATTCTGGGCAGAAGAAGGCTGAAGCCCGGAACTGGGATAGTTCCAGCGCCTTCCCTTGAAGTCTCAGCGAACTGAGAAAAGGGAACACGGGCTAGAGAGCGTGGCCTTTGCGAGCCCAACCCCAGAGTCCCAAAGGCCAGGGACGGGTCGCGTTGATGATCCTCCAGAGTCTTAAATGATGGGTCGGCAGGAAGGATATCGGCTCGCGGAGAGGTGACCTCGCCATCCCCATCCCGACAGTCCGGGTCGGCATAGAGGTCAATAAAATTCCCCTCCTTCCCAGGGGCAGGCGTGGTAGAGAAGCCGACCTCAGGGTCCAGGGTCATTTTCAAACACACATCAAATACAACTAGTGTATGTGTCATTGACTTGTTTGACTTCTTATAAATCTGGGCCATTTGGATCAATGGACCCAACATCATCCTATTGAAATATAACTCCAGTTCATTGCCAATACATCAAAATCATTGCAAATAGTCTTCAAAATGCAAGGGGTATTACAGATTGTCGAGTTTTTATTAAGCACTCTTGAAGTCTATTATCTTCTTAAAGAAGGCTGTAATGCACTACAACTTGTTCAAAATTCAAGTAACATGCACCAACAATGATAAAAAAATTTAATAACTTTAGTCCCACAATATTGTTTAGAAGTAAGCACGAATATAACTTTTCACCTTCAAATAGTGCAACATCATACAATTGACCAAGAACTTTTCGATTTCTCAATCATTTTGTTCATCTACTCTTTGGAGTTAACCATCTATAATATTTTGCAATGTCCACATACAAGCACTTGATTTTCTTTACCTTGACATTGCAAACTTTGGAAATTTTAGTTAGCATTGTGTGAGAGGTTTGCTAATTATCTATGATCATTGATATTAACTAATGAATGTAAAATTGAACTTAAATATCTTTCATAACCCTTCTAGAGGAGAGATCTAATGAACATCAATGTAGAGATCCAATGATCATCAACATATTTCCCAACTTCATCATTGTTAGGCCCAAGTCCGACTTCAAATACCACACAATTGGGTCTTTGTAGACATACATGTATAAATATTTAATGTTTTTAATATTGTTGCATATTTCAACAATGACATGACAATAATATTTTAGTAGAAATCATGAATTATAGGGAACAACCTAACCATTATCGACTATTAACTCATCATCTCGATCCATTGTAATATACTTATTGTCATTCCTTCGACGGTATACTAGGTATGAATTATACCCTTTAATGGTAGATTGAGAGACTGACTTTGGGTATCCTTCTTGCGACCATTACTTTTCATGCATGATGCATTAGGCCTATATGGAGTGCATATGCTATGTATATGGCTCTTCATCGCGATATGGTAACTTAACACTTACAATGCAAGCATAATCATCTAAAGTGTTTAACCTTTTATCTTCATTGAGAATAATCATCTTATGAATATGTGGTAGACCCAATTTTGAAATTAAATGACATGTATATATGTCAAGACTCTACCAAGGTTATTTATTTTGATATATATATATATATATTTTAAAAATTATTTGCTTGAAACATCCTATCAATCAAATCTGGATAATCATGGGGAGTTTGATTAAGGAGAAGTTCATCAATGATCTCTTACCAAGAAGGATGCACATTATTATTAAGAAAATGTTTGGCTTTCCAAAGTTTCTCACAATGAACATGACTGTACAACCCCGTATCCGGCGAGTGGATCAGTAGGAGCCAGGCCGGCCAAATCGGGCATTTTTAGTCCCTTGGTGAGCTCAGTAGTACGGAGAGCTCGATAGTCTCTGGCTCACCCAGGCGGGGTGAGATACTTTTGGGAGGCGAGCTCGTACTCGCCAAGCCTTATTCGTCGAGCTCTGGGCTGTTTGTTGAACTCTGGGCCTTTCGCCGACCTCTAGGCTGTTTGTCGAGCTCTGGGCCCTTCGTTGAGCTCTGGGCCACTTGCCGAGTTCGGACCGTTCAACAAGCCCGCGATGTGCGAGCAGGGCAGGCCGGGCCCGTAATCACCGCCCTTACCGAGAAGGGGTTGTTGAGGGCTACTCGCCCAGTGATCTGCGAGGTGTTTTTTTTACCATTTTCCCCCGTTGGCCTGCCCATAGCTAGTTAGAACAACGGAGTTGTGATGTTGGCATACCCAGGTGGACTGCACATAGCTTTTCAGAACAACAGAGGTTGGCTATTTGTAGGCCATTTTTTGAAATCTATAAATATGACCCAAGGGGTACCTCAAAAGATATGCTCACTTGTCTCCCAGCCTTCTAGTGCTTTCTGAGGTACCTTGACCTGACATTTAGCTAAGGAGGGGAAGCGCTCAGAGATCTTCCGGGTGTGTGGTGGGTCCTCCGTGCCGGGCCCTTGGGTCAGTCCCCTATTCTTTTTCCTTATCTTTTTTATTGCAGGAGAGAAGTAGGTGCATGATCACCCCTTCCCCAAGGGTGAACTCCATCGAGACCGAATTCTCGGTTTCAATAATGACATCTTGGCATCTCGGGTACATAACTCATAAAATTCCAACAAAATAATACATAAAATTTGTTAAACGACCACCACTTTCTAGGGTGGAGGAGATACATGCAATGAAAACATGGTAGGAATCATATGTAAACAATTAATTATTGCATACAAATAAATTAAATTTCAAATCATGCGACTTAAAGGGAGAATTTGTCTCGCATGTTAGGCGACTAGATTGAGGTTTAGGTCTACGGAGCTAGATGCCTATTTGAGGATATATAGGCTAATGGCAACCAGTTCAATAGATGAGTCTGTATAAAACTAAATTTTTTTTTATTCCTTACCTTTGATCTTCAACTTCATGGAGATCTATATTTTGTAATCATCATTAATATGAAAAAAAAACTTATCTAAGTACGAGATATTGCCAGAATTTTAAAAATCCAAACACTCAAAAATGCAATGCTATGAACTCTCTCCTTAGAAATGTCTGTGTTGGTACCCTAGTTTGATTTGAGTTTAGTCTTGTCTTTTTAGTCCCTTGACCCAAGAAATATCTATGGTCAATGGTTAGTGGTCTAGCTGTAGAGTCCCCGCTTTTCCAGATGAAGAATTTGGTTAAGTAATTTTTCGTTCGACTATAGTCGAACGCCGCTCGGCTATCGTCGATTAACTGTTCGACGATTGTCTATCAGTTGCTCGACGTTCTGTCTGCGTGGATAGTTCGACTATCTGTTGATAGTTTGACTATCTGTGTGCTGTGATAGTTCGACTATCTGTTGATAGCTCGACTATCTGTTGATAGCTCGACTATCTGTTGATAGGTCGACTATCTGCTTTCTTCTGATAGTTAGACTATCTGTTGATAGGTCGACTATCTATTTTCCTTGGTAGTTCGACTATCTGCTTTGATAGTTCAACTATCTGATAGTTCGACTATCTGTTGATAGTTCGACTATCTGTCGTTCTTCGATAGTTCGAATATCTGTTGATAGTTCGACTATCTGTCATTCTTCGATAGTTCGACTATCTGTTGATAGTTCGACTATCTGTCGTTCTTTGATAGTTCGACTATCTGTTGATAGATCGACTATCTGTTTCCCTTCTGATAGTTCGACTATCTGTTGATAGGTCGACTATCGGTTTTGCTTTGATAGTTCGACTATCTGTTGATAGGTCGACTATCTGATAGCTCGACTATCTTCTGATAGTTTGACTATCTGTTGTGATAGTTCGACTATCTCCTTTGATAGTTCGACTATCTGGATCGTTCGACTATCTGTCCGATAGTTCGACGATCTCCGTTCTTCGTTCGACGATCTCCGAGGGTTGTTCGACGTTTTCTATTTGCCTTTTTATTTTGTATTTATTTATTCTATTTAATTAATTAATACATTATCTGGCATTTTATTTCAGTTGTTTTATGATAATATTTCCAGGCAATATATGCTCCATCCCTTTTGCCTGAGTAAAATCTTTTCAGATAAAGTTGTTTGTCTTATTAGCTGACATTGTATTTTACTTTATCTGCTGTCAGTCCTTTATAGCCGTTAGACTGAAAAGTCTTCTTTTTGCTATAAAGAGTTTGTCTCTGATGTGATTTTATTTAGTAACTTTATTATCAGATTGCTTCCTGCAGCTTCTTTGAAAAAGGTTTATCCCTTTTATAGAATATCTTGCTGCAGAGTTTGTTTGTCTTTGTGATATTTGCAGCCCAGGTCTCAAGTTTCAGAAGAAGACAAACAGTTCAAATTAAAAAGAGCCGTTGCTTGTTGCTGCTATAAAAGGAATCCTTTGGACAAGATTTTCAGCTAGCTAACCAGTTATTCAATTAGCATTCAAGCTTTCATCAAGTCCAAGTTCATTGCTCTCAGCAATCCTCATTCAACTGAGAAGTGTTAAGCTCTTCTGCTCTTCTTCAACCTGAGTTCTCCTGCTTCCAGGAAGTTCAAACTCAGAGTTCTTTTGAAGAAGAAGATGAAGATAGCTGCTAGAAGATTTCTATTTTATATTTTATTTATCTTCTTGTAGTTTTTCCTTCAGAACTTTTTGAAGAGTTTCTGCACTGAAGCAAGACTTCACCTGGACATTCTTTGAGCCAGGGGGAGCCTTGATTCTCTCAGAGCTTTTTAGCTCAGTGCAAGTCTTTGTGCTTCTCTAATCTATTGTAAAATAGAGAAGACATCTTAACCTTCTTTCCTCCTCCAGTACAGGGTTATTACTCCCTTCAAAAGTATCCCTTGGTGGCAGGGCACCTGATCAAAAACCTGTGTTGGTTTTTAGACACCTGATCAAAAGTCTAAAGGGTTTCTAGATCTACCTGAAGCAGATCTTGTGGTGGCAGGGCACCTGATCAAAAACCTGTAGTGGATTCCTACCTTGTTGGTAGAAGAGTGGACGTACCCAAGTTGTTTGGGGAACCACTTAAATTCCTTGTGTCGTCTGGCTTGCTTAATTTAATTACTTGCATTGTGGCTGTGAATAGATATAACTAGGCTTGCTAGTTGCTGATTAGGATTTCCAAGCCTTAACTGTAATTACAGTTAGCTTGAGTTTGTGCACAACACTTGTGTTAGGCTTTAGGGTTATCTCCTTATCTATAATCTTTTCATTCCGCATTTCACTCCAAGGGAGTTGGGTAGACGATTAAGTTTTGTCTAGTGCAAAATTTGATAACTCTATTCACCCCCCTCTAGAGTAGTATCTATCCCTTCACTTTGAAGGATCAAGCGCATACCCAACTGCACCAAAAGCCCGGACTGTTGGAGAGGGTGCTACTTAATTTTTTATATAAGTAGCAGAGCGCCACGGGTCAAGTGAAGGAACGCCGGACCCAACAATCCCCCCCGGCGTCCAGCACAACCCATCGGCTCAGAGGTGGGGTTACCACATGGCCCACACGGCTCAGAGGTGGGGTTACCACATGTCCACGGTTGCCTGACCCACCGGACCCACACAGGTAGAAGGGAAAATCAGGATTTAATAGCGCCCCCCGGTCTTGAACCCGTGACCTCCTCTGATACCAATTGAAGGATCAAGCGCATACCCAACTGCACCAAAAGCTCGGACTGTTGGAGAGGGCGCTACTTAATTTTTTATATAAGTAGTAGAGCGCCACGGGTCAAGTGAAGGAACACCGGACCCAACAGTCTGCACAAATTACTGCTTGGTAAGAAGGGTCAACCAATCTAGTTCGATCAGAGCCTTACATTTGTGAGAGATGGGGGAAATTGGGCTGCATTACCCACTTATCCTCAACATCAACATAAAATATGTCCCATAATGCAATTACTTCATCATCAAAAGAGAATTTAGTCATAATATTTGCCATAGTTTTCTACTTTTGCACCTTTAATTTCTCATCCTTGGGTCATGCAACCTCAATCTTGCCAAGAGAAATTCCCAAATTCCTCAATTTCTTGATGTTATCTTTATTGAAAAAACATGGAGGGCTTGAAATGTAGCATATGAACCTATCTATTTTCAACTTATTCTTCATCATTACCATAAATTCTATTGGGTTTCTCATGCATCAAGTTCATAGCAGAATATTTGCAAGAAACTCATTTATTTGACCTTGCAAAAACTAATAAATCAAGCATCGAGTTCATACCTATGTCAGAATCAAATTTTGATAAGAATAACTGTTGTGGGAGAACACAATCATAAAATGAGATCTACATCTCTATGAGCATCCACACAATCGCCGGAAACACCTATCCATTCGACCCACAAACCTTGGTTGGAAGATAATCGTCCTCATTTATCTCCTTAGAATACTAGTTTCATTTTTGGAGAAAAGATGGTTGCAAGTTTTCAATTGTCATAAGAGTCTCACTTTGAAGACATGTATTCTGAAAAACCTAAAATATGCTATTTAAAGCAGTTCACAAACTGACTATTTGTGCGTCAAAATAGGGAATGAACTAAATTATTTGTGCGTTGACTTTTATTTACTAGATGATATATGTTGCATACACAAGCCAACAAATGCCGATGTATGCTGACTTCGGAAGCCATCACATGTTAGTGTATGTTGACTTCGTAAGTCAATTATACATTACACATTATCTCATAGTATAGACTCTTTACTAAGAGCACACCAACTCAACGTATATCGAATTTATAAGTCTTCGTGTGTTTAGTTTAATTAGTTAACTCACAACTTGACATACATCAACTTCACAAGTCAACGTACGTTGAATAGTATCAAGAAAAGCTTGTATTAATATTAAACACACACCAAGTTTATGTACATCAACTTCTTAAGTCAACATTCGCCGAGTAGTTGTCTAATATCCCCATTTCGAATCTAATTTAACATATAGTTACTCCCAATTAAATTTCAAGGTTTGGTCTTTCACCCATATCTAATATAAGTAAAAAGTAACATAATCATCTATACATTTCCATACGTTCTTATGTGTGACCCCTTAGAATCATATTATATTGATAGTAATAATAAATTTTTGATTACTTCTAGATCACAGAAGATTCCAACAAATTCATCAAAAGAAATTACAACTTATTTAACTAGACACAAATTTATGTGAATGATTTTTAGGACTTGGTTATAGTCATAGTTCAATTTTAGGATTATGAAGAATAGAAGGAGGTTAAGAAGGGAAACAAAAGATATATGCTTCTCTAAGAAGATCAAATGGTCGGACATCTAACCTGATAGACAAATCGCAATCAAGAAGTGATTTTTATATGGCTTCTACTTGATCGTCCTCCTATCCGTCGATCAATCAATTTATCTACAAACATCAACCCTGGTAAAAGATAATTAAGCATCCATACTATCATCGATTGGATTTATTGATGCATTTAAATCCCAATTGTGTAAATCCTAATTTTAAACAGGCACTCTCAAAGCATTAAGATCTCAGTAAGTGCACCACAACATCATGGAGACAAGGTGTAACCCTTGGAAGGACAAAATGTGTACTTGGTCAATGTGAAAAGCTAAATAACATGATTTTTATTGCTTTAAAAGATAAGTTTACACAGGTATGACCCCCTATTTATTAAAAAGGATATGCAGAGAGAGAAAACAACAAACAATATGGGACTAAAATGCATAAGGCCTATCACAGAAGACTAGATGGATAAATGATTTTAGATCGCAAGGGCTGTGCGGTTTGACAAGCTAGCCGCCCAACTATATAAATACCTTGAGACGATATCAATTAGAATCCACTAACCTCTATCCATCAGCATATGACAAATAACTCTAGGGGCAACACAGGAAGTTAGACAGAACCTAACCTCTAGACTGCAACTGCCTTAGCACTTACTGACTAGTAGACCACAACTGCGGTTAAGCCTTTACTGACCACTAAAAATCACAGTTGCAGTAAACACACAAGACCATTTGGGGCAGTTTGGCAGATACTAACTGCCATACTGCAACTATGACTAATCTTTGTTGATCTCCATACCTTGGCTCTAACAGACAACAATGGATAGTCCTTGATAGTCACTAGACCACACAACCATTAACTTGCTGATCATGAGACCGTACTATGGTTAACCCTTATTGATTGCAAGACCGCATTGCAGTATGCCGATGCGTTTACAAAGAATAACTACCAGACCGCTGACTACGTCACCAAACTGCCAGGACTTGGCTCTATCATCCGTGCATTAACACAGTCAGACCTGCCAAATAGGCACACCGCCATACCAATCTGCCAATCCAAACCGCAAGAACTCCATATGTTCTAACATCCAATTAGCAAAATCAAGCCCTATTGGCCCCGTCTATGACCCATTGAACCAACTATCCCCTTCCTTGTGGCCTAAGTAAGTTAAAACACCAATTGACACCCCTATTGATGAACTACCACACCTTTGGGATAAGTTGGATCCATTAGAAGATAAAAGTGCGCACTTAGCTAAAATTGAACAAATCAACTTAATTGACCCCTCATACCCCCTTGCCAATTGAGTTAAACATCTCCTTCATCATGATCCAAGCTAACCAATGCACCAATTGGCACCCTAGTTAATGCACCACACCACCTTGAAGACAAGGTAGAACCCTTAAAGGGGATATAGTGTGAGAACCCTTACCAACCTGGCTCATTAGTGTTGTATTCTCCCTAGGCCCTCATCATGGACAACAGTCTGTACCTCCCCAACCCCTCTCTATACCCTTCAGCCATGATAGGGTTATTGGAAACTATAGTGTGAGGACCTCGACCACAACGCATCGAATTACTGTGTTTTTGTCCCAGGTCTCATTGACTACAATTGTTGAAACCTGAAATCGGTCTCTTGTGGAGTTTGGGGTCCCAAAAGAGGTGTGGCCTCACACTTACTTCCCTCGAGCTAGTACATCAGACCAAAGGCTTAGGAAACTTGGAACAGAACTGAGGTCCCAGAAAGGAGGTCCCACCTCAGGCCCGAAAGATTTAACAATACTTCCCCTCCCAAGCCAATGTTGGGCTTGGGCACCTTGGAGGATACTCAAGGCTCGCTAAGAAAAGCCCGAAGAAGAAGAAGTTAAAAGAATATGTCCTCTAAAGGTGCCCCCTCGGGTCTATTTATAAATTTCCAAATTTGGCCTGCCAACAACATAACTTTGCTGTCACATTTCCCTATACGCATCCTAATTGGGTCTGCCAACAACGTAACTCCACTGTAGAAAAAGGATATTCGCAGACCTCAGGGGCATCCAAGTAATTTCACCCCTAGACTCCAATGGGCGAGTGGCCAATGAGAACACCATTATCCCGAAGCAGAGGAAGCTTGATGAGCCAAGCATTTGCCTCCTAGCCTCAACAAAGGGCGAGTGCAAGCTTAGCCCACCACTCGCCTGAGGCGGTAAAAACCCTCCTACATGCGCACTAAGGCATGAGCCTTAGGCGAGTGCGGTATGAAGACCACACTCTCCCGAGGGCATGCCCGCCTATCCTTCCTTGGGAAAAAGCTTATTTATGCTTTAGGCAAGTGCAGGTTTACCTACTCTACTCGATATTCCGACTAACTGGAACCTAAGGGTCCTCTTGCTATGCCTTGGAATCGTTGGAGGGTCCTACTCAACGAATATGGGGTTGTATACAATCCCCACTTGTTGCGAGCTAGTCCCATGCTCGGAAAGAAAAGTCAAACCCCTAGTATTCAGTGAGTTCTTGCTGACCTGGAAGGAATCTTTGGTGGTCCCCTCCACCGTGCTATATATAACTCGGGACATGGTGTAATGACCCGAAACTCAAAAGGGTGATGGGTGGCATTTTGAGCCAAATCTGGGATTTGGTAGAGGTGACACGACCTGGGATACGGGTGTGTCCCAATGCGTGTCGTGCTCGAGTTTGGCGTTGGTCGCGTGGTCGACGATTTTGGAGTCAATAGTCGTTGGGGGGGGGGTGAACACGGCCTGGGACACGGGCGTGTACTAGGGCGTGTTAGTCACTCAAAGCCTTTCACTCAATGATCATTGAGTGAGGACGCACGGTCTGATCCCAGACGTGTTCAGGTTTGACACGAGTGTGTGAAATTCGACACGGGCGTGTCGAATACCTGTATCCTCCTTGGGTCATTTGGCGAGTTGTGCTAAGGCAGCTATACGGCCTGGGACACGGGCATGTCTCAGAGCGTGTCTAGCAGACGGCATATGACACGGGCATATCACATGGCCGTATCGTGCTCTGGTTGTTTTGGACCTGTGTCGTTGGAGGAACACGCCCAGCTACACGGGTGTATACTGGGTGACACGGGCGTGTCAAGCCTGAAACGGGCATGTCGAGTGCCGTGTTCTTTTTGGGCCATGACAGTTTTGATGGAGAATGAGTGATATGGCCTTGGACACGGGCGTGTCGTAACCCATGTTCGGCCCAGGTTTTGGAATTTTGGGCTGAATCGCAGCCGTTCGTTTCCATGCTTTGGGATCTAATGGCTTAGGGCTGTCCTGGGTAGGTTTTAATCCAGGAATAGGGTTCAAACCCTCATTCCATTTTCATCCTCTCTCTCTAAATCCTAGAGACAAGGGAAAGCAAGGAGCTTGGAGGAAGAGGAAGATCCGGTCGTCGGAGGTGATTCAGAGCGCCAAATCGTAAACCGAGCCCAGATCTACGGAGGCGAGATCATCACGACGCTTTTCATCCACGTAGTATTTCATGGCGCCAAGGAAGAATGCTAGGGTAATGATTTTAATCTTCAGCATGTGAAGATCTTCTTCCTTTGCATGGGAAAAACCCACTCCCGTGAGTGTGCATTGAGTTTGCGGTGTTTCTTGGGGTAGATATGTAAAGTCCCTCCTTGTTAGAGTCCAGAATCATAATACGGACATAGGCATGGTGTGTGAAGCCTACCCGGACAAGTTGGTCTGGATCGGTGATCTTGCATTGCATAGTAGCCGGAGAAGACTCCGTGCCATTGATTATTTTCGGGTTTCTACGGGGTAGATTGCAGCAGGGATCCTTAGGGATTAACCCCAAGGCACACCCAGAAAACTAGGCAGAAACACATTTCTGCCATCTTGGTGGCCTGGGAGCTAACCATGAACATAACTGGGTTATGTGCTTGTGTGATCAAATTTTGGGATCCGGGAGAAGCTTGGCCCGCGCGTATGTCTTAAAGTGACTAGGCAGTGTGAGCAGCGTGCAAGTGGATGCAGACCTGGGCTATGTGGTTTGGTGTCAGATACCTGAAAAAGGGACTGGCCATTGGCATGGTAGTGCGAGTCTTAGGCTTAGACCGGAAAGACTAAAAATGCTCACGAGATTTGCCGTCCAAGGGATGGTGGTGAGACCACGGTTATGACCGGGTTCACCGAGTTAGTGCCCTGAGAGCACGGGGTGTGTGCCCGTGTGAGCCTGCACATGTGATGTTGTGCTTATTCTCTATTTTACTTGCTATGCTAATAAGTGCAGGGAAGAAGCTTTGCCGCCCCGAGTTTGGGGGCAGAATCATTATAATTTGGTCAGCTTTTGCTGACCGTTATTCTTGTTTGCAACCGTTGCGGTGATTTGTGCTTGCAGGTGCTGCGGAGCCGAGCAGTAAATAGCAGGCCAAAGCCCAAGTTGCTGAGCTAGCCCTCGAAGGCCTTGTGTGTTTACTTTTTTTTGTTCATGTGTGGCCAGCTTGCGAGCCGAAGTTTGAAAAACACAATTTTATTCATGTGAACTATTGTAAGGCCAGTACTTTGTTGTACTTTGTATTTCATTCCTGTTTGGTTTGCTAGTGGACATTCATGCTTGTTGTTTGGGTTCTTATTGTTGCAACTTAACAAATCGCTTCCGCTAGATGCTCTGTGTAGGACGTGTGTATTGGTTGAATGGTTTCATCTAGTAACTCACCGGTCTATCCGTGGAATATGGCATCGGGCCCCGGCCGGACCTACTGCTATATGCTATGTGACGGATATGGGTATTACAATTTGGTATCAGACTACCGGTTTTGGTCAGGCTTAAATGAATTCGTGGACGAATTCACTTTAAGGGGTGGTGAGCACATGTGTGTGCGTCATCTTTATAACATGAAAAGAACCCATGAATGTCAACTTAGGAATGAAAATACACATGTTTGAGGAACCTGCGTGTTCCTATAATTGCATTTTGCAATGTTGTTTGGTCGCTTATCCGTGTTTTTTACGATTATAGGTGGCCAGGAGTTGTGCTGGACCGTCAGAACGTCAAGTTTCTGAGGCAAGCAGCGCACCAAATGATGCGTCTACAACAACTCCTCAACTGAGACCATTCGATTGGTAGCGGAGGCTGTGCTTGCGATGACCAATGCGCAACCTACGAGGCAGGTGCAACAGCCTGCTCCTGCTGTGGAGCAAGTACCGCTCCAAGAGGTAGAGCCAAGGAGAGTGGAATAGGTGGTAGTGGAGCCAGTGTTTCCTAGGAGAGCAACGAAGAAGTAGCTTAAGCACGTGATGTTCTTCAATCCTCCTGTGTTCTCGGGGACAGGAACCCCAACTCAAGCAGAGGATTGACTCTCTAGAATTAAGAGAGTGCTGATAGCTATTGAAACTGAAGAGTGGCAGAAGACCATAATTGCCACGTTCTTGCTGGATGGTGATATAAGATTATGGTGGGATGGCTTGGAGCTACACCATCTGAGGGGTAGGCAGTTGACGGACGTCTCGATGGACGAATTTTCAAGTCTGTTCTTATCTCTCTACCTCCCCTAAGCTCAGAGGATAGCAATGGAAAATGAGTTCCAGAAGCTAGTGCAAGGTGAGAGCAGCGTGGATGACTATCTCCATGAGTTTACTCGATTAGGTCGGTATGCAAGCGCTACCTTTGCTGATGAGGAGCGCAAGACAAGCCGATTCTACGAAGGTCTAAGGGATGACTTGAGACTGCTACTATCGAGGCCGATGACACAGGTTTTCCTTACCTTGGTCAACACGGCCCAGTCTTTAGAGAAAGACATAAAGAACGTTCAGGCAAAGAAGGACTCCAGTGGTAGGAAGTCAGAGTTCAAGGTGCCGATTTCAAAGTCTGGTTTTCGAAGGTGGAATAAGAAGGCTAGGACGCCGGGTCCATCCCCTTCTTCGGGTGCCTTGGGGGCAACTACCAACCGAACCCCAAGCGCTTGTTTTACTTGTAGGAAGACGGGAAATTTCGCCCGTGACTGTTGGAGCGGACGTCCAAAGTCCGAGAGAAAGCAAGGAGCAACTTATGAAGAAAAGGGCAAGACGGTGGAGTCAACCGCGTCCCACTATGCTCCGACTCAACCGAGAGTCTATAATCTGGGCCAGCAGGAGGCCATCAAGCAAGAGGATGTGGTGACAGGTATGGTTTAATTTATAGCAAGTTAGCTTTAAATACTATTACCTAGTACTTGTTAGCTTATTACTATTTGTATAGGCTTTGTTTTGATTTGTGATAGCCCGACAAGGGCACTATTCGATACGGGAGCTTCGCACTCCTTTTTGTCCGAAGGTTTCATATCGCGCATTGGAGTCCCTTCTTCGATGGCGAAGGACAAATTGGACGTGTTGCTGCCAAATGGGTGTTCTATGCGTGCAGATAGAGTTTGTGCCGTAAGAGTTCATATTGGGAGTAAGGAGTTTGACTTACTAGCGTCGTTGCTGCCGCTAGTAGAGTTTGACGTTATCTTCGGTATAGATGGCTTTCGGAGCAGAAGGCTTTTATTGATTACAACCGTAAATAGGTCAAGCTGGGTGTTGGGCAGGAGACAACGTTTGCGGGATTGAAGGGGTCGAGTAAGACGTTGATGTCTGCTCTTCAGGTGGTGAAGGCGATTCGTGCTGGAGCAGAGCTGTTCTTCACGTTAGTTGAGGCTATAAAGCCTAAGTACACTTTGGATGGTATCCCAGTGGTATGCGAGTACCCCTACGTGTTCCCGGACTATCTTACCGGAGCCCCACCGTAGTGAGAGATCGATTTCACCATCGAGCTAGTGCCATGTGCCAAACCTGTGTCACGCTCTCCTTATAGGTTGACGCCTAAGTAGATGGCGGAGCTAAAAGTTCAATTGATGGAGTTGATGGAGCAAGGTTATGTGCGTCCAATTTCGTCGCCTTGGAGCGCACCGGTCCTCTTTGTTAAGAAGAATGACGGAAGTTTGCGGCTGTGTATCGACTACAGAGAACTGAACAAGTTAACAAAAAAGAACAAATACCCAATCCCAAGGATTGATGATCTTTTCGATCAGTTATTCGGGTTGTCGGTATATTCAAAATTAGATCTGAAGTCCGGTTACTGTCAGCTGAGGATAAGGGAGAGTGATATCCCAAAGAAAGCGTTCAGCATAAGGTATGGGCATTTCAAGTTTACGGTCATGCCGTTCGGGCTGACTAATGCGCCATCCGTATTCATGGATCTGATGAACATAACGTTCAGAGAGTACCTAGAATGTTTTGTGATCGTCTTTATTGATGACATATTGGTGTACTCGCAGTGCGAAGAATATCACTTCAAGCATCTGCATCTGGTTTTGGAGACGCTGAGGAGGAATGAACTATACGCAAAGTTCTCTAAGTTCGAGTTTTGGTTATCGTCAGTGGCGTTCCTTGGTCACATAGTCAGTGGTGAAGGGATTGCAGTAGATCCGACGAAGATTGTTGTGATACGAGAGTGGCTTGTGTTGTCTTCGGTAGCGGAAGTTCGGAGTTTTCTGAGGCTTGCCAGCTATTACAGGTGCTTCGTGGAAAACTTCTCGCGGATAGCGTTACCTCTCACGATGTTGACAAGGAAAGATCAGAAGTTTGTATGGATGCAGAAGTGCATGCAAGCGTTTGAAGAGCTGAAGAGTAGGTTGACCACGGCGCCAATGCTAAGTTCGCCGAGTGGGACCGAAGGTTTTGAGATTTACAGCGATGCCTCAGGCAGTGGTTTGGGATGCGTGCTGCTGCAACATGGTAGTGTTATTGCATATGGCTCGCATCAGTTGAAAGTGCACGAAAGGAATTATCCGGTCCACGACTTGGAGTTGGCGGCAGTGATTTTTGCGCTAAAGCTGTGGAGGAATTATTTGTACGGCATAAAGGTCGATATTTATACCGACCACAAGAGCCTAAAATACCTGTTTGATCAGAAAGATTTGAACATGAGGCAGCGGAGATGGATAGAGTTCCTGGGGGACTATACATTCAAAATTCATTATGTACCTGGGAAAGATAATGCAGTTGTGGATGCGTTGAGTCGCAGGGCTCCTGCCCAAGCCAACTGATTGTCGGTTCATGATGAGAGGTTAATTCGGGAGTTGGAGGCGTTAGAGATCTGTTGTGTGGACAAGCATACTGTGCCAAAGCGTTATTGAACTGGACGGAAGTTCAGTATGACCTGGCTGATCGCATTCAGCAGGCTATGGATTGGATAGCAGCATGAAGGAGCTCATGGATGCAGCATTGGATGGGTCAAATTCCCAGTTTTCAGTTGAAGATGGGCTACTAAGGAAGGATAATCGTTTGTGCGTCCATAACGTGGGAAATCTACGGGCGGAGTTGATGTACGAGGCTCATCATACCAAGTACTCAATCCACCCAGGGAGCACGATGATGTAACGAGATCTAAAGAATTTATTCTAGTGTCCAGGGCTCAAGAAGGATGTGGCACTGTTTGTGGCTAAATGTTAGACTTGCTCCTTAGTAAAGGCAGAGTGCCAAAAGCTAGGGGGTTTCTTGAAATCCTTGCCAATTCTAGAGTGGAAGTTCGACGACATTTAGATGGCTTTGTGCATGGCTTGCCAAGGTCGCAGAAGAGAAACAATGCCATCTGGGTGATTGTAGATCAGTTAACAAAAGTATCGCACTTCATTCCGCATAGGAAGGATAATTCTGTGGAAAAACTGGTGAAGTTATATATGGATAATATTGTGCGGCTTCACGGTGTGCCCCGCAACATCGTGAGTGATCGAGATGGGCGGTTCACGTCCAATGATTGGAGGTTGGTGCAACAGATGCTCGGAACAAAGTTGAAGTTCAACACAGCCTTCCATCCGCAGACAGATGGGCAGACCGAGAGGGTCAACAGAACCATGGAGGACATGCTCCGTATGTATGCTCTAGACTTCAGAAAGCATTGGGAAGACCACCTGTATCTGATGGAATTTGCGTACAATAATAGTTACCATGAGAGTATACAAATGGCGCCCTTCTAGGCCCTATATTGTAGGAAGTGTCGCACACCGTTGTCGTGGCTAGAAACGGGTGAGGCAAGGTTGTACAAAAAGCAAGAGCTGGAAAGCACTACTTCAGTGGTACAAATCATTCAGGAGCGTCTGCTGATCACTCAGGATAGACAAGCTAAATACTACAATGCCAAGCACCGGAACGTGGAGTTCGCGGTTGGAGATTGCGTGTATCTGAAGATAAAGCCGTTCATGGGTGTTTCACGAGTGCGATGCTTGAAGAAGCTGAGCCCAAGATACCTTGGACCATTTGAGGTCCTGGAGCGGATCGGTGAAGCAGCTTACTGTCTGAAACTATCAGTGGAGTTGAGTGGTCTACACAACATATTCTACATATCAGTGTTGCGGAAGGCGGTGCAAGAGCCTTCGCAGGTGATCGCAGTTGATCAAGTACCGGTGGACGAAGGGTTGACAACTAGGGTCAGGCCCATTTGTATTGAGGACTCTGAAGTCAAGCGACTTCGTAATAAGGAGATCAGAATGGTCAAGGTCCGTTGGGATAATTGCGGTCGTGAGGAGCTCTCTTGGGAACGGGAGCAGACCATACTTGAGGAGTACCTAGAGTTATTTCACTCAGGTACCACTTTTGGTTTTCTGTTTTCTTTTCCTTTGGTAATTTCATGGACGAAATTCTTTTAAGAGGGAGAGAGTTGTAACGCCCCAAAACTCAAAAGGGTGATGGGTGGCGTTTTGAGCCAAATTTGGGATTTGGTAGAGGTGACACGACCTGGGATACAGGCGTGTCCCAGGGCGTGTCAGTCACTCAAAGCCTTTCACTTAACGATCGTTGAGTGAGGACGCACGGCCTGAGCCCAGGTGTGTTCGGGTCTGACACGGGTGTGTGAAATTCGACACGGGTGTGTTGAATACCCGTGTCCTCCTGGGGTCGTTTGGCAAGTTGTGCTAAGGCAGCTACACAGCCTGGGACACGGGTGTGTCCCAGGGCGTGTTTAGCACATAGCATATGACACGGGTGTGTCACATGGCCGTATCGTGCTCTTGTTGTTTTGGACCTGTGTCGTTGGAGGAACACGCCCAGCTATACGGGCGTGTACTGGGTAACACGGGCGTGTCAAGCCTGACACGGGTGTTTCGAGTGCCGTGCTTTTTTTGGGCCCCGACGGTTTTGCTGGCGAATGAGTGACACAGCCTTGGATACGGGCGTGTAGTAACCCGTGTTAGGCCCAAGTTTTGGAATTTTGGGCTAAATCGCAGCCGTTCGTTTCCTTGCTTTGGGATCTAATGGCTCAGGGCTGTCCTGGGTAGGTTTTAATCCAAGAATAGGGTTCAAACCCTCATTCCATTTTCATCCCCTCTCTCTAAATCCTAGAGAGAAGGGAGAGCAAGGAGCTTGGAGGAAGAGGAAGATCCGATAACCGGAGGAGATTCAGAGCGCTAAATCGCAAACCAATCCCAGATTTGCAGAGGCGAGATCATCGCGGTGCTTTTCATCCACGTAGTTTTCCATGGCGCCAAGGAAGAATGCTAGGGTAACGATTTTCATCTTGAGCATGTGAAGCTCTTCTTCCTTTGTATGGGAAAAATCTGCTCCCGCGAGTGTGCGGTGAGTTTGCGGTGTTCCTTGGGGTAGATATGTAAAGTCCCCCTTATTAGAGTCCGGAATCGTAGTACGAACATAGGCATGGTGTGTGAAGCCTACCCGGACAAGTTGGTCCAGATTAGTGATGTTGCATTGCATAGTAGCCAGAGAAGACTCTGTGCCATTGATTGTTTTCGGGTTTCTATGGGGTAGATTGTAGTAGGGATCCTTGGGGATTAACCCCAAGGCGCACCCGAAAAACTGGGCGGAAACGCATTTCTGCCATCTTGGTGGCCTGGGAGCCAACCATGAACATAACTGGGTTATGTGCCTTTGTGATCCAATTTTGGGATCAAGAAGAAGCTTGGCCCGCGCGTACGTCTTAAAGTGACTAGGTGGTGTGAGCAATAGGCAAGTGGATGCAGACCTGGGCAATGTGGTTTGGTGTCAGATACCTGAAAAAGGGACTGGCCATTTGCATGGTCGTGCGAGTCTTAGGCTTAGACAAGAAATACTAAAAATTCTCACGAGATTTGTCGTCCAAGGGATGGTGGTGAGACCACTGTTATGACCGGGTTCACCGAGTTAGTGCCCTGAGAGCACGGGGTGTGTGGTCGTGTGAGCCTGCACCTGTGATGTTGTGCTTATTCTCTATTTTACTTGCTATGCTAACAAGTGCAGGGAAGAAGCTTTGCCTCCCTGAGTTTGGGGGCGGAATCGTTATAATTTGGTCAGCTTTTGCTGACCGTTATTCTTGTTTGCCACCATTGCGGTGATTTATATTTGCAGGTGCTGCGGAGCCGAGCGACAAATAGCGGGCCAAAGCCCAAGTTGCTGAGCCGGCCCTCGAAGGCCTTGTGTGTTTACTTTTTTTTGTTCATGTGTGGCCGGCCTGCAAGCCAAAGTTTGAAAAACAAAATTTTATTCAAGTGAACTGTTGTAAGGCTATAAGGCCAGTACTCTTTGGTACTTTGTATTTCATTCTTGTTTGGTTTGCTAGTGGACATTCATGCTTGTTGTCTGGGTTCTTATTATTGCAACTTAACAAATCGCTTCTGCTAGATGCTCTATGTAGGACATGTGTATTGGTTGAATGGTTTCATCTAGTAACTCACCGGTCTGTCTGTGGTATATGGCGTCGGGCCCTGGCCAGACCTACTGCTATATGCTATGTGACGGATAGGGGTATTATACATGGCTCCAGGAAGGTCTTGCTATTCCTCTATTGTTCACCTCCTTGGCTCCCGCAACTTCGACGATGTTTGCCAAACTGGTCCCAAAACCGCTCTCGTAAGAGTTGATGGATTGCCTGGCTGCCGCGCATGTGAAGACGTCCTCTAAGTCTTCTTGATATGCCCCTTGGCTCAGGTCTAATAGGCCTACAGACTCGCCCTACCAGCCGAAGAAAGCTAAAATGATCCAACAAAACCTTGCAACGAGTGAGTGCGCCTCGCCGGCTCCAACCCCTTATCGTGAGAATCCATACTGGCCCGGAAAAGGCATTTTATTATACCTTATTGCTGACTCTAGGAGTGTCCCCTTGATCATCCGGATCACTTGTAGGAAATGCTAGCGACAGGAAATAGCGCGGGGGTCAACCCGGTGAATGCTGAGATGCTCCCGCCCTACGATGGGGAAATACTGCTGATCCAGGAGGTCGTTCCTCTTGTCACCCCTGCTGGAAATCTACTCGTGCCTTGTGAGCTATTCATTATCTACTCACGCTTTTTTGTTTCTTTATACCTTCCTTCTCACTATTCTTCTAGCAGTTTTCCCCTTTAGGACCACGGGCCTGACCAGTCCACCGCCCAAAACTCCTATCGCCGAGAACCTTCCTGACATTGTGACAGGTACAAGACTCTAGGATGAAAAGGTCGTCGACCCTCCTCTATCTACTGAGATCCCTCTCTTGGGAAAGGCATCACCCCGTCCAGGATTTGGGAAGTCACGCCAGTCTATCTTCGAAATACCCTTCGAGGGGAGACCTAGATCTTCTCACTCGCACCCTGGCAAAGGTTCCATCCATGTGTCAGGTGAGTAAGATCACTCTCCTTCTTACCTAGAATTGGTATCAAGAGGCTAATCCCTTCCTTGTCAGGCTATTGGGAAATTCCGGCGGCCAACCTTGACGTTAACAAGGAGGAATTCTCTCCCCCCTTCTCCCAACGAGCTTGTGGATTTCCTTGGTAACTCTAGGGACGCTGAGATAATGAAGGAGTGGATGGTGGAGGTCCTAAGGAAACTCATCTGGATGCAGTGGTAAGTTGTCAACCAGGCAAATGAGCATCAGGCAGCTACGGAGCCCCGACTGGGCATTCTTGAGAGAGACTACTCGCATCTTATTAGAGAGATGGAGCATCAGGGAGGCGGATCCGGGGAGACTTCTCCTGGGAGACACATCGCACGGGCAAGGGAACAGATGCGCCTATCAATCAAGAGCTAACCTCCATGAGTGCATACTACTATCCGCTAGTGTCGTTGAGGTTGGGGAGGCGAGGCCGGGGTCGCTGGCTGTGGATCCAATACTAAGACTACTGACACTCGCGCCCCTTAGCCCCTTTTCTTCTTTTAACTTGTCACACTACTTCATTATGACTAATATTTTTTTTTATTCTACAATAATGAACACTGGGCTTAATTTCATTTTGCGAGTGGCTAATTTACTTTAGGCAATGCTTCTGCCCTATATAATATTTTACATCCCGCCGAATTCTATCGTCTCGCACAAAGTTTATCTTTTACTATTTACCTTGCTTTTTCTGCCCCTACCTAGGGATTTCTCGGGCGGAATCTGCCAATCACGTGCGAGTGGGGCGAAGGTGGGGCCGGCCTAACCTTCGAGGCACCAGGGTGGCGTGATTTATTTCCGCACCCCCGTGCCTGGGAAACCTTAAATTTTCGAATTTTTCTATAAATAGGCCTCCCCACCTACCACATTTACTATTTCTTTACAACACGATCATCGCCCTCTATGTACTCATTCGCACTTGCGTCGTCTTCTGCGCTCGCGCGACTTCCACCTTGGCCCTTTCACTAATACGATGCTGGGAGATATCGATGGCCGGTCAAGTGTGCCCGGGCCTTCACTATCCATGACTTACTGCCCTCCAAGCTGACTGAGGAGGAGTTCTTGTTAGTGATAGCCAACTTCGTGCTGCTAGGATTTGTCGGGCGCCGTCCCGGCAGATCTGAGAGGATCAACTATCTATCGGAAGGGGAACTCGCCATTCCTCTGAAGCATTTCAAGGTGGGACTCCGCCTCCCCCTGTGGCTGAAGGTGCGTCAGGCACTCCGATATTTCGGTATCGTTCCAGCACAGATCAATCCCAACTCCGTCGCCATGCTGGTGTCTTTCACCTGCTATATACACAAGGAGATGATTGAGTTCAATCTCTCAGTCTTCCGCAAGTTCTTCAATTTCTGAGCCAAAAGCGATATCGTCTTCTTATCTATCCAGTCGGTCAAGAATAACGGTCTCGCCAACATGAACCACAACTGGCTCCAAAAATTCATCTTCGTGGCAGGGGATTCCGACAACGTCCCCCTTTCGCCCCAACAATTTGACCAGGCAACTTACAAGCCTCCCTCGCTCGGGAGTCATGAGACCACCCTGCATGATTTCTTTGGTTCAAAGAATTTTGATGTCAAGTTCCTGTGACGGAACCTCAACTCTCTCTTTCTCGTTCTCGCCGGTGAAGGTATCTCCAATTCTCTCTATTTCCAAATCCCTCCTTAAAACTATGGGCTTTGTACTAATTCTGCACTCATATAGGTGAGCGAGATGTCCCCGAGCACCAACCCTATAAAGATGTCGGGACTCTCACCCCGGGCTGACTCTCGCAGAATCTGAAAAACGTCTAAGTTGTCTACCTAAATCACCTAGAGGGGGGTGAATAGGTGAGTTGTGCGCCTTTTTGCGAAATAAAAACTTTAGCGATCTAAGCACAAGAAATAAACAAGCATTCACAGAGGAAACCAAGAATTATAGTGGTTCCCTAATATTGGGTACGTCCACTTTCCACTAACCGATCTAGTAAAGCACTAGACTCGGCTACTCCACTAATCTCGTATTGAAAACGATCCTACCACTCGGAACAAAGTTCCCACAACTCGATCAAAAAAGGGATCTACACTCGGAAGATGAAAACTTCCTATAACTCGGAGAACAAATCTCCTACACTCGGAGAATAATCTCCTACACGATTAAAAAGAAATTTGTACAATACAAACAATAATCTTCTCAGATCTGAAAATCTCTCCCTAGGTCTTCTTTCTTGAACTTTGTGGCTTTATCATAAATTGTAGAAGAAGACTCTCGACTAGATATGTTATGAGAAACTATGACTCACACGATCAAGGAGTAGATGGAGAATGATGAAACTCTTGATCTGTAAATCGATCTGGATCGAAAGTAGCCCTTGGCGTTCTTGAAGATGTGCGTCGACTTTCTGAAGAATAGGAAATCTGACGGCCGATCCAGAATCTTAGAATAACACGCTTAGGGTTAGTTATAATGATGGGACCTTTTATAAGATCTCCCTAATAGTTATAATCATCATTAATGATGGCCACGTTGACCAGTCATATCACGGAATTCAAAAATTTGATCTGATAGAAACTTAAAGAATTTTCTGAAAAATGGTCGGCATTTCTCGAGTAAGAAATATACTACTCGAGTGACTTAACTAGCTCTCGAGTGAATGACTTTGACTACTCGATATGAGGTATTTCTGGAAATTCTGGATAGAGAAAGAAATCACTCGAGTGGATAAGAGATCACTCGAGTGCTAGATATACTTCTCGAGAGGTAGACTTGAACTTCTCGAGAGCTTGGACTTGGAGAAAATTCTGGAGGAAATGTCGATCACTCGAGTACTGAAACTTTACTACACGAGTACTAAACGAACTACTCGAGTACAAGGATGTGCCACTCGAGTGGTCTTAGAATTTTCTCGAGATCTAACTTCTGTCACTCGAATTAAGCTTCTCAACTACTCGAGTACTCAGCTAGACTACTCGAGTACTTAACTTAGAACATTTCTGAGACTTAAACATTGATTACTCGAGAAGGAGAGTAGGTCTACTCGAGTGCTGGACTTGGCTTCTCGAGTGCTAGGTATAATCTAGTCGAGAACTACTTCCATACTCGAATCATAGACTGGATCTACCCGAGTACTTCTAAGGTTTCTACTCGTGTACAAGAACTTCACTCGAGTAAAACACTTAGAATTTTTATTAGTTATATGAAACTTCAGTTCTTCATTCCAAATAGCATCAAGTATTCCTTCATAAGTCCAAGTGTTTGAAAAAGAAGTGTATCCCAATAGAGAGGCTACACATGAGTCAACACCATGGATCACACAATGAGGAATTACATTGTATGGTCCTGTATTTGATGACCCACTGTAGACTGACATTGGTCTACACTTGGCAATAAGTCCTGCAAACACATAACTAGAACAAGAAATCAAATACAACCTAATTCATCTTAGTTTAAGGGTGACTTCATATAAATCTAGGTTATTGTGGATACAATATCCAATGATCTACCCCTATTTGTAGGGGTGAGCATGAAAAACCGCAAACTGCAAAAACCGCCTGCACCGCAAAAACCACACCAATTTTTAAATCGCACAGCGTAGTTTAGGTGTGGTGCGGTTTTGAACTTTTACAAACCGAGCGCGGTTCGGTGCGGTGCGGTTTTTGGATTTTGAAAACCGCAAAAACCGCACCGCACCGAATATTTGATGTATTTAATTTTTTATAATTATGTGACATCACATTTAAGTATATTAAGTAAAGGAGATAAATTGAGAAATAGAAAGAGTGATGCATGTGCACTTACCCTTTCATAGAGCAATATTAAGATCATACATGATATTATCATGCCAAGAAGTAGAGGTGGAGAATCAACAGTGTTGGAATACCCTATTACTGATTTGAGTAAGGATCACTATTTCCTTAGGAAAATGTCTTGACCTCCTTATGTAGTTTTAAAGGTCAACTAGAATAAGTCTAAGGCTTAGAACTTAGGTTTGAAAGCTATCCCCAAGACCTTCTAATTCAGAATACAAGTGCAGGAGTTTAAGGCAATTCTCGTCGTGCTCAGATCGACGAGGCGTCGAACTCAGTTCGACTAACTATGAGCTCAGTTCAACGAGTCATTGAACTCGGTTCGACGATCTCCGAGCTCAGATTGACGATTTTTGTCTCAAGTCTATTTCCAGTCTCTGAGCTCAAGTCGACAATAGTCAAGCTCAGATCGCCGACTTTCTGAGAGATCGACGATTTCAGAATTCAAATTCAGTCAGTTATGGAATTCAATCTGATTCATATCCAGCATTTATTTCAAAGGATTTTGTAGCCATTTCAATCAATCTGGAGCAAGTTTCAAGGAAGACTAAATGGAATGTCTCTTAGGACTTTCCTCCAAAGACAGATATCAATTAAGGAAGTCATTTATGACTGGCTAACGACTATCTAGAAGATTGAATTTCAATATATCATCTTAGAGTAATTGAGACAGGATAATTATTATTCTAAGGAATAGATTTTGAGACACAAGTCTACAGGTTTACAAGTTAGAATTCTTACAGAACACAAAGAATGCAACCGTGAAGGAGATCACCACACAGAAAAGAATTCCTCTATTCTTTTAAGATCTCTTCTGATTCAAGTGTTCAAGGCTTCATCAATTAAGGACTCCAGACACATCACATTTAAGCCTTTGTTGAAATAATTCTTTGCTGGAGATCTCAAACAGACTGAAGGCCTATCACCCTATGCAAAGCTTCTCTTCCTGAACAACTACAAATCTCAGGGGGAGCTTTGACAACAACAATCCACTAGTCTTCTCTTTGACTGTTGACAGAGAAGAACATTAACTCTTTCTTTTTCTTTTATTCTACTGTAAAAGGGTTACTCAAAACTCCCTTCAAAAGTTTTGTGGTTTGTTTCTGAGACCTTGTCAAAACTCAGTGGTGGAAAGACACCTGATCACAAAATCTTATTTGGTTTTTGAGCACCTTATCAAAAGCTCATTGGTGCCCAGGACACCTGATCAACTATTCTTGTAGTGGATTCCTACCTAGGGTGGTAGAAGAGTGGATGTACCCAGGTTGATTGAGGAACCACTATAGATCCTTGTGTCTTCTGGTTGCTGTGTGCTGTGATTTGTTGCTTGCTTACTTAGTTCTTATTTACTGCAAGCACAATACACATATATATAAATCAAGTCTTCCACTGCTGATTAATTTTTAATTTGGAAAATTATTTTAATATACTCTATTCATCCCCCTCTAGAATAAAGATAGATCTTACCCTCACTTTCAATTGGTATCAGAGGGAGGTTGGTTATTCAACAACTAGATCTTCACCAGATTGGTTGTTCCTACAGGCTAACACCTGAACCAAAAGATCTCTGATAAGATCAATCCTTAATAGAGGGTTATTATTTCTATTATATTTATTTTCATATAAAATCATGGCACAGAACAAAGATTATGCTAGCACCAGACCTCCAATGTGAAATCTTTCTAAGTTTTCACTTTGGAAGGCAAGGATTAAATTATACATGAATTCTATTGATGAGGACATCTTTAATTCTGTTTTGACAGTGTGTCCAAGACCTCGAACAACTGAAAGTACAAGTGCTGTTCCACCCCCTTCAGGAACAGATGCAGAAATAAAAAAGTGGAAAGTTGCTGATGCCAAGGCAATGAACATATTGGCTCAGACTATGTCTGATGACATATTTCAAAAAGTGGCTGAATGCAACTCAGCAAAAGAAATATGGGACAAGCTATCTGAGCTTGTGTTAGGATCAGCTGATGAAAGAAAGGATAGAAGATCCCATCTCATAACCCAGTATGAGAATTTCAAGAAGGGAGAAACTGAGTCAGTTGCTGACATGTACAACAGACTCAGTCTAATTGTCAGTGAACTGAAGACCTTGGACAAGGAGATCTCATTGACTGAACTCAATGAAAAGATCCTAATGTGCTTCCCCAGCACATGGGATTCAAGGATATGGCCAATCAAGGATGCCAGAAGCCTAAATGAGATCACCAATGAAGCTCTATTGGGCAAGCTCAAGTCTTATGAGCTGCTTATCAAGAATAGAGAAGAAGAGCAAAAGATAGCTTATCCAGCAACAAGGAAGGAGAAGACAATTGCTTTTAAAGCTATAGAAGAACAGCCTGAAGACAAGGTCACATGCAATGAAGAATTAATGAGTCTACTAGCCAAAAGATTTTACAAGATGGCTAGAAAAGACTTCAGGAAAAGGTCATCCAGAGGCCATGAAAAGCCAAGGTATGAAAAAATCCAATAATAAAGAAATTATTTGTTTTGGATGCAGGAAACCAGGACATATTGTTCCTGACTATCCAGAGAATTAAAATAAGGACAAGAAAGATAAGAAAGATAGGAGAAGAGACAAAGACTCCAGGAGAAACAACAATGACAAATTCTACTCCAGCAAGAACAAAAACATCAGGAAGGGA
Source organism: Platanthera zijinensis (assembly GCA_039513925.1). Lineage (NCBI taxonomy): Eukaryota > Viridiplantae > Streptophyta > Magnoliopsida > Asparagales > Orchidaceae > Platanthera > Platanthera zijinensis. Next base: position 94,110,850 of record CM077084.1, on the reverse strand, counting down.
TTTGTAGCTGAAACCTGGAGTGAAACTGAAGAAGAATCAGAGGCTTCATCAAGCTTAAGTGATGATGAAGATGATGCTGAAGAGAAGGAGTTCTGCATGATGGATATCAATGCCTCTCAACATAATTCTGATGCAGAACAAGAGTCAGAATCTGAATCTGAACATGAAGCTGAAGAAGATCAGGTAATAGATTCTTTTGATTTCAATTCAGAGGACTTTAGATCTGAATTTAAGGCACTTTGTTTAGACCTGCTAAAGTCTGAGAAAGAGATTATCTCTCTCAGAAATAAATTGTCTGAACATAGCACTTTAAAATCAGATAATCTCAAACTCTCTGAGTAGTTGGAATGCTGTAGGGAGGAGATAACTTCACAGAAAAGTGAACTATCTCAGGAAAATAAGTTTGAAGAATCCCTTAATGGGAGAAGCATCAGATTGATGGACATCACAAGCATAGTGAACTCAAGACTAAACAGTACACTGGGCTTGGGTGCTTCATCCAGCCAACCTATAGTGTTAACAACCCCAATTAAGTTTATCTCAGATAAAGGAAAGGGAGTTGTAGAGGTAGCCAGGAAGAATCCTGATTTACCTAAGAAAAACCAAGTTCAGCGAAAAATGTCAAACAGAGCTCGACGATCGTGGAACAGAGCTCAGCGATCTCAAGCTGAATCGTCGAACTCAGGTCGACGATCTCTGAACTCTGAACTCTGGCAAAGTCGATCTTTGAATGGAGCTCAACGATCCGACCCAAGATCGTCGAACTCAGTTCAGAGATCGTCGAACAGAGATTAGAGCTTTGAACAAGGTTTTAAGGGTAAATCAAACTTCAATCCTAGTGGTCCCACATCCCAAAGCTTTAACCCTTATACTGAATGGATAATACATCCTAGGAGATATCATCCCAAAGGTTATAAGAGTCAACCAGGGATGTCTTTTATTTCATAATTTAAAGGTTATCAACCTAGGCCCAAGGTAAACTGGGTCAAAAACAAGTAAATTATTATGTATGCAGGTGAAGACCTATCCAATAATAAACCAGCAATGGTATCTGGATAGTGGGTGCTCAAAGCACATGATAGAAAGCAAGGATAATTTAACATCCTTCAAAGCCAAGCTTGGACCCAAAGTCATATTTGGGGATTCAAACTTTGGACAGACCAAGGGATATGGTGCAGTCCAAATAGGGTCAGTCATATTCAAGAAGGTGGCCTATGTAGAAGGACTGAAGCACAATTTAATCAGCATCAGTCAACTGTGTGATGAAGGCTACCAGGTGACATTCAACAAATCCTCATGCAAAATCAAATCAGAGGACAACACAACTGTGTTGACAGGTAAAAGGAAAGGTAACATTTATCTTGTAGATTTTCATTCAACAAAGGTAGACATCTATTTGTTCAACTCTATTAGTAAACCAAATGAACTTTGGCATAAGAGATTAGGACATATAAACCTTAGAACCATTGCTAGGCTATCTAAGGATAACCTTGTTAGAGGACTACCTTCTGGCCCCTACAAGAAGGAAGGACTTTGCAGGGCTTGTCAGTTAGGCAAGCAAACTAAAAAGAGTTTTAAGTCAATTAATAAGAGTGATTCACCTAGGATTTTGTATCTGTTATACATGGATCTTTTTGGACCCATTACAGTACAAAGCCTAGGAGGGAAATCTTACACTTTAGTAGTTGTAGATGACTTCTCTAGATTCACATGGGTGTTCTTTCTGAGGAAGAAGTCTGATAACTTTAAGTGTTTGATAGAGTTTCTCAAATACATACAGATTGAGTTCAATACTCACATTTCCCTAATCAGAAGTGATCATGGGACAGAGTTTGATTCTCTTCTTATGCAAGAGTTCTGTCAGAGTGAAGGGATCAGACACACTTTCTCAGCTCCTAGAACTCCTCAACGAAATGGGGTAGCTGAAAGGAAAAATAGAACCCTTATTGAATCTGCTACTACATTGTTGACAGATGCTCACCTTCCTCTATCCTTTTGGGCAGAGGCAGTGAGCACCTCAAACTATGTGTTGAATAGAAGTTTGATACATAAGCTAAAGGGCAAGACTCCCTATGAATTACTCAAAGGGAAGAAACCTAAAGTAGATTATTTCAAAAATTTTGGTTGCATTTGTTACATACACAATAATGACAAGAAGTACATAGCAAAGTTTCAAGCCAAAGCTGATGAAGGAGTGTTTCTGGGATACTCCATGATCAGTAAAGCTTATAGGGTGTATAACAAATCTTCTTTTAAAATTGAAGAATCTGTACATGTATCTTTTGATGAAACTAACATGTCTTATAAGGAGAAGAATACTTCTACCATAGAACCTTTGCAGGTACATTCTCTTTCAGAAAATTTGGATAGGTTACACATTATAGAAAAGGATACAACACATTCACCTATCCAATAAAGAGGTGAAAGCAGTGAAGATGAAGAGGGCACTCAACATCTTGGTGAGAACCACATTGAAGAGCCAGTTGTTGTTCCATAAGAGGAAACAACAACACAGGTTGGTGAACAATCAACACCCCCTGTTGATTTAGTAATATCAAGAGATCATCTAATCTCCCAAGTGATTGGAGACATCTTAACTGGTGTGCAAACCAGAAATCAGGTCAACCAAAACCTGATGCACACCTGCTTTTTATCTCAAATTGAGCCTTAATCAATATAAGATGCAGAACAAGATCCACACTGGATCATTGCAATGCAAGAGGAGTTACATCAATTTGAAAGGAACAAAGTTTGGGAGCTAGTGCCAAGGCCAAAGGATCACTCCATTGTTGGAACAAATGGGTGTTCAGGAACAAACTGGATGATCAAGGAATTATTGTAAGGAACAAGGCAAGGCTAGTTGCACAAGGATACTCACAAGAAGAAGGAATAGATTATGACCAAAACTTTGCACCAGTTGCAAGGTTGGAGGCCATAAGAATATTTCTAGCTTATGCAGCACATAAGGGATTCAAGGTCTATCAAATGGATGTAAAGAGTGCATTTCTCAATGGAGATATCAAGGAAGAAGTGTATGTTAGACAACCCCCAGGTTTTATCTCTCCAACTCATCCTGATTATGTTTTTAAATTGCATAAAGCATTATATGGTCTCAAGCAAGCTCCTAGAGCATGGTATGAGACCTTAGCATGCTTTCTTGGCAAATGATTTTATAAGAGGTAGAGTAGACCAAACTCTTTTTATTAGAACCCATAAGTCCAATATCCTACTAGTACAAATTTATGTAGATGACATTATTTTTGGATCTACTGATTCAAATTTGTGCAAAAGGTTTTCCAACCTAATGCATTCTAAATTTGAAATGAGTAGCATGGGTGAGCTTTCCTTCTTTCTAGGATTGCAAGTCAAGCAGAATGCTGATGACATATTCATTTCTCAAACCAAGTATGCAAAAGAATTGGTTAAGAAATTTGGTATGTCTGAAGCATCATGTATGAAAACACCTATGCCTACTAATGCTGTATTGGATGCTGATGAACATGGGAAACCTGTTGATCAGACAACATATAGAGCAATGATTGGCTCTTTATTGTACCTTACAGCTAGTAGACCTGACATAATGTTTGCTACATGCATATGTGCTAGATTCCAAGTAAGCCCTAGAGAGTTACACCTAACATTAGTAAAAAGGATTCTTAGGTATATGAAAAGTTGTCCAAATCTAGGTCTCTGGTATTCAAAAGATTCAGGATTTGAATTAACTGGATTTTCAGATGCTGATTATGCTGGATGTAGAGTAGACAGGAAAAGCACCAGTGGAACTTGTCAGTTTCTTGGTGACAAACTTGTCTCCTGGTTTTGTAAGAAACAAACATCTATGTCCACATCAACTGCTAAAGCTAAATATATGTCAGCAGGTAGTTGTTGCTCACAGATTTTGTTGATTCAAAATCAGCTCCTAGACTATGGTTACAACTTAGATAAGTCAAAAATATTTTGTGATAACACCAGTGCTATTTCTATAGCACAAAATCCAGTCCTTCATAGTAGGACAAAACATATAGAGATTAGGCATCACTTTTTAAGAGATAATGTTGAGAAAAATAAAATTGAACTTCAATATATCCCAACTGATTTGCAAAGGGGAGATATTTTTACCAAACTCTTAGATGAAAAGAAACACACCTTCTTCCTGAATCAGTTAGGAATGTTAGATGGAGGAAGTTTAAATTAAGATCCAAGATTTTAAAACCTTAAAATTGACCAAGACTAGTCTAAAAACTTAATTTTTCTAGTGTCTATAGGTTATTTCTGTTCTCTGAACTGCGCTCGACATTTTTCCCAAAGATCGTCGAACGGAGATCGACGTTCTCATGAAAGCATCGACCAGAGTTCAGCATTTTCCAGATAGTGCTAGGCTATCTTTTTCCGGCCAGAGAGCGTAGAATGGAGCTCGACGCTCTCCAATATCGTCAAACGGAGATCGACGATGTTGAAGATCTTTCAGATTCCTTTAAAAGCCCAGATCATCGAACGGAGTTCAACGATCTTTCCTTTTCGGCGTCGAACCCTATTATGAAATTCATTTTTCGACCGTCGTTCTCTTTTGCGCTTTCATACTTTTTGCAGAGCTTTTCCTTCCCTCCAAACATCTCTGCACTTGGTCTTGTTTGTTCATTTTTGCAGGTAACAATGGCCGTCCCTATTGCAGTCTTTGCAGCGATGAAGTTTGACACCGGCTTCGACATCGACATGGATTCATTCGAAGGCAGTGATCAAATCTTCAAAGATATTCTGGAACTGTTTAAGGAACAACAGTTGGTTCCTATCATGTACACAAGAATGAAATTAGCTACAGATGAAATTAAGGAATGGGTGTATTCAGCACACAACCTAGATCAGAACACAGTGATTGGAACAATATCAGGGACACAGGTATCCCTAACTCCTGCTCTTCTAACAGAAGTATTCAAATTGAGTACTGGGCATGATTCTGTAGAGTTATTTGGAGAGGAATTTGCTAGTATGCTGGATAGAATGGGTCACTCAGCAGCAAACCCTAATAAGTTGCTTAAGAAAAATCTGTCAATGGAGTATAGATTCTTAGCAGATGTTGTGGGAAAGGTACTGCTGGCAAAGCATTCTGCTCATGATACCATCTATAGGTATCAATTCTATTTGATGGGTGCATTAGTTGATAAGAAGCATTTGGATTGGGGAGAGATATTCTTTGATTTAATTAAGAAAAAGATAAACAAGAACCTTGTTAATTTTGGAAGGATTCTAGGACTGTTTCTGCATAATAGATGCCCTCAACTGCTTGTTTCCAGTAGCATGCACATCAATGCCTCCAAGAGACTATCCCGTGCCCTCTTTGAAAAGTTGGACAGGCAAATTGCCAAACCCAGCAGGGCTCCTGCAGTGGTCTCAACTTCAGGCACAAGGACTGTACAAGTCACTTCCCCTCAGGCAACTGCCCCCTTGGAAGAATTGCTGCCTCCTCCTTATCTCCTCCATCTCCACCCATTGTTTCTTCAACCATCCCTACATCCACAATCACCATTTCAATTTCATCCCCCATCACTATTTCATCTCCCATCTCAACTCCATCTCCATCTACTTTTTCACCACCACCAACAACTCATCAAGAACTATTCCATTCTCTACACTACTATCCCCCTCTTGATATTGATTCATCCATCCATCTTCCATCTTTCAACCTATTAGATGACTCCTTCATGGATGATTCTCATTCCTCACCCCTTGAGCCCCCATCATCTTCTACCTCCTACCAACAATTACTTCAAGACATTCTAGCTCAACCATCCTTCACTCCATCCATTTCCATTCCAGTGACATCCATCACAACCATCACCATATCACAACCATCCATTTAACTGTCATCCACATCATTTCTCCACATCAATGCAGGTCCTCCAACACCATCAACTTCTATCACATTCTCCTCTACCTCTACTCAAGCATCCCTTGAGCAAGTAGATCTTCCAGCTCTAGCAGATAAGCTCTATGAGATGTTAGCTCCCAGGCTAGCACTCTTGCTGGAGACCTCAATGGCTCCACTCCTTAAGTCTATACAGGACTTATCTGTAAGGCTCTCCTCTTTCTATCCTCCTCAGGCAATCCCTTCTGTGGGGTGCCTTGATCCAGTTCATATTGAATCTAGGCAGGGGGAGATGCTAGATGAAGAAGTAATACTGCCTGCTTAAGATGTAGTAGTGCCAACTTCTCCAGCCTCAGCTCCAGCCTCAGCTCCAGCCTCAGCTCCAGCCTCAGCTCCAGTTCTTTCCTTAAGTTCAGTTGACTTTAGGTCACTGCTTTCATAATTTGATGCTCTCCACAGCAGATATCTTCCAGCTCAAGAAGCTGAAGACCTTACTAAGGCCATTGTGCCTATTTTTAGTTGTGATCCCAGCCTGATATCTTCATATATCAATTCTATAAAGGTTGTGGAAAGTGTTACTGCTACTGATGTTGTGAATGCTGACTTTGCTGCTGATGAAGTTAGTTGTGATATTGCTGATGATTTGTTGATGACAGAGACTAATAATTCAGAGCCTGTTGTTCTTGTTGATGAGCCTGCTGTTACTACTGCTATTGTTTCAGAAACTACTGCTGTTATTTCTGTTTCTAATGTTGTTGCTGCTCCAATTATTAGTGTTGCTATCTCTTCTGTTTCTTCCAGTGTTGTTATTTCTACAAGTACTGCTTCTATCACTGCTGCTGCTGCTGCTTCAACTGAACAATCTAAACAACAGAAAGAGTATATCAAAAGGATTGATGAATTGTATGACAATCCTCAGAGCTTAGACAGTGACAAGTTTAGGACTGATTCTGATGAATCCTCTGCAACTAATGCAAGGAAGAGGAAAGCCAGAAGCAAAGCTTTGAAGAGAGTTCCTCCAGAGAAAGTAAAGGATGACAATGATATTCCTTATTATATTCTGCATGACTGCCCTTTAACTGAACCATGGATGCAATTCTCAAAGAATCAATTAAAGGCCATGAAGAAGAGGAGGAAGTATGACAAAGGATCATCTCACCATAATACTCCTCCTCCTCCTTCACCAGATGCAGGAACTGGTGGAGGTTCTGCTTCACAGACCTCATATGCTGCAACTCAAAGCTCCTCTCAGACTCAAGACAGATCCCAATCCAGAGGATATCAACAAAGAGGATACCAATTCAGGAGAGGCCAGTACAGAGGAAATCAGAGAGGCTACAGAGTTTATTCCAAAGGACAATCAAGACAACATCCTTATCATAGGGAAGGACAAGGCCCCATTGATTCAACTTCTGGTCCTTTCCCTTACAAGCTGAAAGAAATTATTACTTCAAGAGCTCCTCCTGCTGATACAATCAACAGATATGAACCTTCTGTCCCCTTTGAAGATCCAGAAAACAATCCCCTTTCTTGGACAGCAAGAATGAAAGAATTGGCTCCCTTAGAACAAATAAAGAAGGCAAGAGAATAAGGGAAAGATACTTCAAACATCACTACTCTATCTGAGCAAAGGAAGAAAGAACTTGAAAGATACTCCTCCAGAAAATTCTTTGATCCAGAGAGTTATATGAAGCTGCACCTAGAGGCTGTTGTTCCCAGACCTAAATCTCAAACCTACCTAGGTGCTGCTGATGACAGAAGATCCAAGAAGGAAGCTAAAAATCCCAACAGAGAAATCTTGTTCAAAAAGAGAGAAGAAAAGGAGTAATTATGTAAGCTGACAGTATACATCTATTTCTGACTATCTGCTGTGACTTTATATCTGCTTCTGCAATACTGCAATTCATTTTTCTACTTTGTTATATTTGCTTTTGTTTCTGCTTATATGTTTTTTAATTCCTATGTCATGTAAATAGTAATCCTAACCCAAATAGGGGGAGATTGTTGGAACACCCTATTACTGATTTGGGTAAGGATCACTATGTCCTTAGGAAAATGTCTTGACCTCCTTGTATAGTTTTAAAGGTCAACTAGAATAGGTCTAAGGCTTAGAACTTAGGTTTGAAAGCTGTCCCCAAGACCTTCTAATTCAGAATACAAGTGCAGGAGTTTAAGGCAATTCTTGTCGAGCTCAGATCGACGAGGCGTTGAAATCAGTTCGACTATCTCTGAGCTCAGTTCAATGAGTCGTCGAACTCGGTTCGACGATCTCCGAGCTCAGATCGACGATTCTTATCTCAAGTCTATTTCCAGTCTCTGAGCTCAGGTCGACGATAGTCGAGCTCAGGTCGACGATAGTCGAGCTCAGATCGACGAATTTCTGAGAGATCGACAATTTCAGAATTCAAATTCAGTTAGTTATGGAATTCAATCTGATTTATATCCAACATTTATTTCAAAGGATTTTGTAGCCATTTCAATAAATCTGGAGCAAGTTTCAAGGAAGACTAAATGGAATGTCTCTTAGGATTTTCCTCCAGAGACAGATATCAATTAAGGAAGTCATTTATAACTGGCTAACGGCTATCTAGAAGACTGAATTTCAATATATCATCTTAGAGTAATTGAGACAGGATAATTATTATTCTAAGGAATAGATTTTGAGACACAAGTCTACAGGATTACAAGTTAGAATTCTTATAGAACACAAGGAATACAACAGTGAAGGAGATCACCACACAAAAAAGAATTCCTCTATTCTTTCAAGATCTCTTCTGATTCAAGTGTTCAAGGCTTCATCAATTAAGGACTCCAGACACATCAAATTTCAGCCTTTGTTGAAATCATTCTTTGCTGGAGATCTCAAATAGATTGAAGGCCTATCACCCTATGCAAAGCTTCTCTTTTTGAACAACTACAAATCTCAGGGGGAGCTTTGACAACAACAATCCACTAGTCTTCTCTTTGACTGTTGACAGAGAAGAGCATCAACTCTTTATTTTTCTTTTATTCTGCTGTAAAAGGGTTACTCAAAACTCCCTTCAAAAGTTTTGTGGTAGAAGAGTGGATGTACCCAGGATGGTAGAAGAGTGGATGTACCCAGGTTGATTGGGGAACCATTATAGATCCTTGCATCTTCTGGTTGTTGTGTTTGATTTGCTGTGTGCTGTGATTTGTTTCTTGCTTAGTTTTTATTTACTACAAGCACAATACACATATATATAAATCAAGTCTTCCACTGCTGATTAATTTTTAATTTGGAAAATTATTTTAATATACTTTATTCACCCCCCCTCTACAGTAAATGTAGATCTTACCCTCACTTTCAAACAGTATCAACACTTGATGGAGGTGGATAATGTGGATAATAATCCTCGATTTTTATACAATAAGTACAAACCATAATAGGTAACTTTGATATTATCATGAGAGTTGAGAATTCATCAAGAGTCACAGTAGTAACAGTGACTTGATCAAAGAACTGTTTGACCGAGATAAACTCACAAGAGAATTCGATGGGTGTTGTGGAATTAATTATGTTGTTCGACATCAAGGCTAGAGAGAACAATGTAGAAAAAGAAAAAATTTCATCAAAAGCAATCAAAGGAATGACCTTCAATGAACTCAATGAAATCTAACATAAAATACTAAAATAGCATGACCGTTTTAAAAAGGTGCATCTATAGTAGCAGAAAATCTGTTTCTCTATAAATAGAACGCTTAACTTGACGCTACTGGGGGAGATTCTTACCTGTAGTCTATGTAAAATACATGTAAAAACCGCACCGAAACCGCAACCGCACCGAACTGAAACCGCACCGCATAATTTCGGTGCGGCGCGGTTTTGCTCGGGCAAAAACCGAGCTCTTACGGTGCGGTTGCGGTTTGGGCCAAAACCGCACCAAACCGCACCATGCACACCCCTACCTATTTGTAGAAGTCAAAACCCTCTATACTGATGTAGGCCCGCTCTTTCGAGCGTTTTGGTGGCCGACAAATTAACGCGACGCTCTCTGATAACTCTCACGTCACACTCAAACATTTAACATAGCAGCGGATCGATTAAAATTATTATTAGATTAACAATTATGTGGGGTTCGCAAAGCCCCTTAGATAATACCAAGGCAATAGGCCAAGGTCCTCTCAAGCGAAAAGAACCCACACGGTTCGATCGAGCGTGTTGTACCAAAAGAGAAACCACCAAAAACAAACGATTCGGACAAGGATGGTTCTCTCCCAACAAAATACATACGAGGACCGCCACGCCTCACGAACTTAAACGAAAATACGGTAAACAAGACAATAACTAAAATAAATTAAACCACGAAAAATCAAGCGTTACACAAGCCACGCAATTTGCCAATGCCACAAGAATTATCAAGGGAAGAGAAACACATAAAGTAGAAATTTTCGTTACCCAACCGGATGGGATGAGTCCGGTTTCACTCGACTAGAATCGTTCCTTAACGGCACCACCGGAGATACGACGGAGGGAGAGAAATTCGTCGCCTTCTTCGTGTCACGCCAACCAGAAAACTTTTACACAAGATAACTGTGGGAGAATCACTCTCTCCACGAATCCGCCGGCGTCACACCGAGGGGTTTGAAACCTTCTTCCAAGGAGTCGCACCGAAGGAAGCCGTGCCGGAGTCGCACCGAACGGATGGAGGGAGCAAGGGGGCGGCGGCTTCACACCACAAGCCAAGGGGCGGCGGCAAGGAGGAGTTCTCTTTGGCCGAAATTTCTCTTAGAGAGGAATTAGGTTTTAAATTTTCATTTATTCACTAATTAATCCTTCATAACATGGCTATATATAGCCTACACCACTCAATCTCCCTCCAATCAACATTCAAAATTCAAAATTCAAAATGAAAATTATGATGGTTATAAGCACCCATCATAATACAAGAAATGAAATAATAAAAACAACCAATGATGGTTATAAGCACCCCATCATTACATGACTTATTTAAATGCAATAAATATAAAAATGCTTGAAATAAAATTGCTTAAAATAATAAATTATTAAAAATATATAATTATAATTATTTAATTTATAATTATATATTTTTATAAAATGGCGGCGGACGTCGAGCAAAACATATGGCGGAGGTGGCGGTGGCGTCGCGGAAGAAAAGCCATCCTCGAGCTTGCGGCAACGATTGTCCCAATCCACAAACTCTCTCCGATGGGGATCAATGGCGGCCGCATCAACAACGTCTCTATTCAAATTTACCGGGTCACCATCATCGTCGGAGGGAGGACGCTCCTTGGCCACATGTCGTGGGAAGTCGGCTCCATCAATCCTCCCCCTCTTAAAAATACTCATCACTGATGAGTATGCCTGTTTGTACTCGCCTGGAAGGTCGTCAGCGAGGAAGAAGAACCTGCATGGCAAAAGGTGGTCTTGGAGGGACCTCAAATACGCGTTAGCCAAAGAAGGAAAAAGAATTTCAACAATATCCACCAACGTACCTCCGATGTAGACCGGGAAGGGGAACGATCCTAGAAAACTATCACCACCCAACCCAATAGAAAGCATAGTGGAAAATATATACGGAGAGGTAGACAGTTCTGGTGGCATTAAAGCATAAAGCGTAAAGTATATAACGATGAAAATAGGAGCTATGCCCCAATCAGTGGAAAATTTTATCAGGAATGTAATGTCACCAAACTTCCGTAAAATTCGTAAAACATGGACTAGCCTATTCGTTAATATTTCTAAAGTGCCCGGGGGCATCCGTTTAGGGGTGAGACAAATCAAAACCAAACCATTCACATAACGGTGGAAGACTATTCGAAACAACCTCGCAAGTAATTTAAAGGACGCATTTAAAAGGGTCAAGAAATAAAAAATGCGCCTAATTAAATTAAAACCATGAGGGGAGAACCCATGTGCCACATGACTTGAATTAATAGAATAAAATAACGGAATTATGTCCGGTGGCACATGTGCTTTAAATTCAAAATTTAACGTAGTGGGTTCCAACGTTTTCGTTTTAAATTTAAAATTAAATTTTGATTTAAAAATATCATAATAAATAGTCAGCGGAAAACGTTAGTCATCAACTACGTTCGCCCACGTCCTTCTAAGTAAGTTTAACGGGATGGCGGGAATAATAAACTTCTCTAAATACGAAGGGCTAGAAATGACTAAATCATCTACTCGAGCTAAGGGAACCGGAGGGAGAGTCGACAGGGTTGACTCCGTAGGGGGAACTAAGTCACACTCAACGCCAAAGCATGGATTAAGCGTCCAAGAGAACGCCTCCGGTTGCAAGCCTTTAAAATCAAAAGTAAACTCGAATAGTGGATTCGTCCTCACTGAAAACTCATCCTCAGTTAACGTTTCGCCACAGAATGAAACCACCAAATCATTAGAAATTTTACTTACGTCAGAAACAGTGATCGTCTCAATAGTAGGCAAATTCGTATCCGATAAATTTCCAAACTAACTTGGGACTCAGGCGAAGGGGCTATCATCAAAGAAAAGTCAGTTGGGCCCTCAGTGCTATCGTCATCCAAACATAATTCTTCCCATGAGGTGGGGACATCGTCTAAGTAAGAATAGGGGGATGGGCAAATCGAATCCAGGGGAGTATAATAATTAGCTTGAGTTCCAAGCGGCGATAATAACGTCAAAGGACTAACTCCCGGATGTATCACACTAAGCTTATCCCAAACTGAACATCCATCCCAAGGTGACTCTACCAATACCGTAGAAACCTCTAATAATCCTGGGTCAACCAATATAACGTCAGATCCTAGCAAGTCATCACCTAAATCAGTGACATGTAAGCTCTCAGCATCGGATGACTTTACCGACTCAACCGGAATGTCTACTAGCTTAGGGTCAACAGAAGATTCCATGACTAAATTATCGTCAAAGGGGATTGGAGATGATTCCTCAGGGGAGAAATCCTCTTCCAGGTCACTAGGGTAACCAATCTCCTCAACGTCACTAAAAGCGTCGGTGAAACTTGCCTCGTCCTCAGTGACGGGCACAGTTCTAATCACATCCTCAGGTTCAACAGGAGAGTCAGGCACTATCGTAAGTGAAGGAAGACTCTCACCTAGCTGATTAATTTCATCTTCCAGAGATTCTATATCCACAAAAGCATCCTCAGAGGTATCAGTCACTATATCAGAGGGCTTAGATGTCGAGGCTAAGGAAGCAAGCACCCTAATAGTAACCTCTTTCGAGTTCAAATTTTTGGGTCGGAATGGCTTATGTTTCCTATAGGTGGGACTAAGCACACTCTGGGTAATACTACCTCTCTGGGGATAGGATCTATCCTGAGGCGTAGGGTCACTCCTATAAGCCGATACGTGTCTAGTGCTGTAACTATTCTTACTAACGGGTGTGTGCTATTAGTGCGCAGGTAGGCGGGATCAAATTGATCCGAGAGGAGGTTACGCATGTGCGGCCATGCATAACGATAGCTACCAACACGACGCTCTTCATTTAACCAAAATAATCGGGCCCGACCTACTAATCGCTCTCGGGCAAAGCTAACCTTTTCGTAGTCATCCCATAAGTGATAATTAAAATATTGTTCTAATCCCTTAAGCGAGTCTCTAAAATTTTTGGGATACTCTAAACCGTCATAAGTAGGATAAATGTGGTGTGCCCTAGGGGTGTGTTTAGCCATATCCTTAGCATAGGAATAGTCTAACCGAGAAGCATATACGTCATATGCCATTTAGTGAGAACCGGAGAAGAAACTCGATCCAATACTTGTGCACATGCAAAGAAAAGTAAATTGGCCCTAATTAAATCTCAAAGATTTAATTATTCCCGCTAGTTTCAAAAAATAATATATGCATACTTTCTTATTTTCTGGGCAAGAAAATTATAAGGATTATTAATTAATTTTTTCAGTTTTTTTTTTGCAGAAAATAAAATATAGCCGGCTATTGGCACACCAAATACTAAATTTTCAAATTAATTAATAAAAATAATTACTGAATGAAAAATAAATTTTTTTTGTTTTCTTACTAATAATTAGATGGAGAAATACCAGAAATTTAAAATTTTAGATTTTGAGAAAAAATAACATTTTTAGGCTGCTATTTGCAGACCAATATTATTATTTTTTTCAAATTTTGAGAAAAATTTGAAATTTGGAATTTGAAGTTGGAAATTTGAAATTTGAAATTTATTATTTGAAATTTGAAATTTGAAATTTGAAATGTTGAATTTTATTATTTGAAATTTTGAAATTTGAAATTTGAAAATTGAAAATTGAAATTTGAAATTTGAAATTTGGAATTTGAAATTTGAAATTTGAATTTTGAAGTTGAATTTTGAATTTTGAATTTTGAATTTCGAAATTTTAAATTTGAAATTTGAAATTTGAAATTCAATTTCAAATTTGAATTTTAAATTTTGAAATTTTAATTTTAAAATTTGAAATTTAAAATTCGAAATTTGAATTTTAAATTTTGAAATTTGAAATTTGAAATTTTATAAATTTTAAATTTTAAATTTTAAATTTGAAATTTGAATTTTGAGATTTGAATTTTTTTTTAAATTTTGCTGAAAAATAAAGATTTCAGCCCGCTATTTGCAGACCAACTAGAGAGAATTACGATGTTCCAATTTTCAGGCTGACCTAACGAGGACGAATCGAAAATTTTTCTATTTTAATGTTGCTGGAAATAAGTGCAAGATGCTACAGAATTTTTTTCAGATTTTTTTGACAAGTTTAAAATTCCGAAGGGTTTTACTAAACGCAGACCAATCCGAAAATTTCAGATCCTAGAAAGATGAGATCGACCAACGAAGAACGCAGAGAGGATGTTTGCAACTTGGGAGTTGAAACGACCGCCTCTGATACCAAATTGATGTAGGCCCGCTCTTTCGAGCGTTTTGGTGGCCGACAAATTAACGCGACGCTCTCTGATAACTCTCACGTCACACTCAAACATTTAACATAGCATCGGATCGATTAAAATTATTATTAGATTAAAAATTACGTGGGGTTCGCAAAGCCCCTTAGATAATACCAAGGCGATAGGCCAAGGTCCTCTCAAGCGAAAAGAACCCACACGGTTCGATCGAGCGTGTTGTACCAAAAGAGAAACCACCAAAAACAAACGATTCGGGCAAGGATGGTTCTCTCCCAACAAAATACATACGAAGACCGCCACGCCTCACGAACTTAAACGAAAATACGGTAAACAAGACAATAACTAAAATAAATTAAACCACGAAAAATCAAGCATTACACAAGCCACGCAATTTGCCAATGCCACAAGAATTATCAAGGGAAGAGAAACACATAAAGTAGAAATTTTCGTTACCCAACCGGATGGGATGAGTCCGGTTTCACTCGACTAGAATCGTTCCTTAACGGCACCACCGGAGATACGACGGAGGGAGAGAAATTCATCGCCTTCTTCGTGTCACGCCAACCAGAAAACTTTTACACAAGATAACTGTGGGAGAATCACTCTCTCCACGAATCCGCCGGCGTCACACCGAGGGGTTTGAAACCTTCTTCCAAGGAGTCGCACCGAAGGAAGCCGTGCCGGAGTCGCACCGAACGGATGGAGGGAGCAAGGGGGGCGGCGGCTTCACACCACAAGCCAAGGGGCGGTGGCAAGGAGGAGTTCTCTTTGGCCGAAATTTCTCTTAGAGAGGAATTAGGTTTTAAATTTTCATTTATTCACTAATTAATCCTTCATAACATGGCTATATATAGCCTACACCACTCAATCTCCCTCCAATCAACATTCAAAATTCAAAATTCAAAATGAAAATTATGATAGTTATAAGCACCCATCATAATACAAGAAATGAAATAATAAAAACAACCAATGATGGTTATAAGCACCCCATCATTACATGACTTATTTAAATGCAATAAATATAAAAATGCTTGAAATAAAATTGCTTAAAATAATAAATTATTAAAAATATATAATTATAATTATTTAATTTATAATTATATATTTTTATAAAATGGCGGCGGACGTCGAGCAAAACATGTGGCGGAGGTGGCGGTGGCGTCGCGGAAGAAAAGCCATCCTCGAGCTTGCGGCAACGATTGTCCCAATCCACAAACTCTCTCCGATGGGGATCAATGGCGGCCGCATCAACAACGTCTCTATTCAAATTTACCGGGCCACCATCATCGTCGGAGGGAGGACGCTCCTTGGCCACATGTCGTGGGAAGTCGACTCCATCATATACTAAGGTGAATTATACCAAAAATAAAAAGAACTAGATATGAAAAGTAAGCACAGAACAAAATGCATGAAATTTAGAAATAAAAGGATAATCATCAAAACTAAGAATTATATAATTAGAAATGTTTCAAGATTTCATCTCTACATAGATTCAATCCTCAATCTCATAACATTTAACCATTCCTAGCTTTTATGTTATTGTTGTTGTTGTTGCTGCCTTTCCTTCTTCTCATGTTGTCTTCTCTGATAACTAAAGGGATTGGGTTAGTACTTTGGGGGTCTAGGTGGAGCATTAGGATTGTTCCTCCCATATTCTATGTCATAGATCCTTCTTTTAGTCATAGACTTATCATACAATTCCCATTCAGAAGAGCTATAATGAAGGTTCCTGCTTTCATTATAATCCATAACAAGCTTTAGTGTATCTAGAATCAAGGATTTGGAAGTTGGGCTCTAGATTTCAGCAAAATCCCGAGCTTTCCTTTTCTCTACCTCTGGGTTTGGAAAAGATCTACTAGCAGAAGCTCCATCTCCATATTTCCTTCTTTTAGGTATCTGAATTTCTGGTAGATCTTGAGGAATGTCAGATTCCCATACCTGAGAGTAAGATTCTGGAGGTAGATCTTCCCCTTGAGGCCTAGGAGAAAAGGCAGGCATCTTAGCAGACATGCCTTCTACAAGAGGATTCAGACGGTGAGGGATATTGTTTGGATTAGCTTGGAATTCAGGAAATATCTGATTATGCATCCACACTATAGTATCATAAGTATAAAACTTCACAGACTGAATCTGGGCTTGCACATCTTTATTAATTTCAGTAATTTTCTCAGTCTAGAGGGTCTTGACATTAGTATCATACTTTTCAACTTGTTCTTTCACTATTCCCTCCCCTTTCTGATTTCTACACATAGCTTCTCTATAGCTTCATCTTTGAAGGTGACCACTTCTTCACATATCTTTTGAAGGTGCTCTTGAGCTTTCTTTTCTAATTGAATCTTATTATTTGCTAGAGTAACTCCTTGGTCCATTACCTGACCAACACTTATAATTGTATGATCTAGAGCTTTGCCACCTATCTAGAAGAGGTGCCTTAGATGGTCAGTATTGTTTTGAATCTCAGCAAATTCTATGCTCATTTCTTTTTCTAGATTAGAAACTTTATCTTGAACAGCTTTTAGTGAATCATCAAAATACTTTCTTTGTTCTAGCAGCATCTGTTCAATCTTACCAAGTATATCAGATGTAACAGGTGTAGTAGTAACAGGAGGAGTAACAAAACTGGAGGAGGAGGTGAAGTCCAGGGGGCAATTTCTTCAACAACTACAGAGCTCTGAGCTCTTGTAGAATGAATCATGACATCTCCTTCCTCACCAAGAAGGTGGGAAGAGTGAAATCTAATCTCCTCAAGGGAACTTCAGCAGGTTTTGGAAACTGCTCATTCTCATCTGAAAGCAAATTGTCTCTTGTGGTTCTTTATCTGCAGTTGGGGAGTGATCAGTAGGTTACTCTGGAGATGGAGATGGTGCAGGAGTGGGTTCCTTGGATGGCTCTTCAGCATTTTCTTTATGAAGGGGAGGTAGAGGCTCATCTGAGCTAAGTTCTTCAATCATCTTATTTATATCTTCAGTAGTGGAGAGGATGATCTCTTGTACCTGTGAATCTGACAATATTTCTTCTGAAGTGGAAGGATGGAAGGATGTATCTGGAGGTGGAGAAGGTACTCTGTCTTGCGGACCAGAAGGAGCAGGAGGAGTAGGCATCCTAACTTGCTGCACAGAGGAGGCAGGCTCCCCCTCAGCTACTGTACCAGATGTGCCAGCAACTTTATGGAGAGAGGGAGATGGGGTCCTTTCCTCTACAGCAGGTTCCTCATGGGCTTGGACAACTTGGGCTGGGTTCTGCAATTTTAATTCCCACCTCTGAATAGAGGATATTGATACTTTTTTCATATGATGGATGGTTGTTCCCTTAGAGATGTCAAACACCTTAGGATTAATCTCATGCAACATTAAAGAGATAATCCTTGCATAATTTGGAGCCTTAATGCTCTCCCTTATCTTGCCAAAGATCATCATACCAAATTGAAATTTCTTCCTTGAAACAATAACTGTTATCATATAGAAAAGATATGTAGAAATAAGACTAATAGAGGAGGTTTTACACAGCAAAACCTTTCCCAAAATATCAACTAGGAGTTTTCCTTCAACATTCAGTTCTTGACGACGGATATTCTTGATAACCTCAGATATGCCACAAAAGCTATATGCTCTATCATAATCTTCTTCTGTTATGTCATCTTCTTCATCCACTACATACATTTTAAGGAGTTGTGAAACCGAGGTTTTTTTAAGCTTTCCCTTGATTCCCTTGACCTTGGTCTTCAACACTTTCCCATTCCTCTTGACTTTTAAGTTCTTGAAAAATTCTTCAACTTCTAGAAAGAGTATTTTGCACGGCTGCTGAAGAACAAATGTCAAACCTGCTGTGTCGAGTAGAATCATCAAGTTCTTGAAATCATCGAAAATCTCTGTTGTGCCGGGGACAACCAACTCACTGCCAACTCCGATCTTTGACGATGGCCCCATGTCCTTTAGTGAACTACGGGTGATGTATTGGAAGAAGATGGCGACGACGGCGTGCTCTGTGTGAACGGCGGAAGGCGAAGAGTCTTTCTGAGAGAGAGATGATTTGAACTCGAGTAGATTCTTGAAATCCGATAAAGCTTAAACATACCTTAGATAGCTGTAGATGATTAGCTGTCTAATAAAGCTTAAACATACCTTAGATAGCGGAAGAAAGGATGCGGGTTTCGAAATATGAAAATTTTTAAAGAATTCAGAATCTGACGGGTCATTTCTTGAGTGGAACTTTAGTACTCAAGTGATGGAATAGCTGTACTCGAGTGGCGGTATGACAGTACTCGAGTTGTATAATTATACTTCTCGAGAAGAAGTTTAGTACTCGACTAATAATACTTGAGTGACTTACTTAGTTCTCGAGAATTCAGAGAAGTACTCGAGTAGTCATATTCGAGTTCTCGAGTAGTCATTCCTTATCTCGAGAAATGAAGTCCACTTAGAGAAATTCTAACCTTTTTGACTTATCCTTGATTTTTGAGCAGTGAAAAGAGTCTACCTAGTCTATCCTTCTTTGTTGAGCATACCAAGCTCAGTTTTGAAGAAATTGAACTTGGTCTCATCCAGCGGCTTCGTGAATATATCTGCAATTTTCCTATCAGTTGGAACATACTATAGATCGATGTCCCCATGCTCCACATGCTCCCGGATGAAATGGTATCTCATCTCTATGTGCTTTGTCTGGCTGTAAGAGACTGGGTTGTTGGCTATTGCTATTGCACTGGAGTATTTGCAAAACAATGGGATGTCTTTGACTTGCATATTATAGTCTTCCAGTTGGTTCTTTATCCAAAGCAATTGTGCACAACAATTGCCGGCAGAAATGTATTCTGACTCGACCGTTGAGATTGTGACACAATTTTGCTTTTTTCTGCTCCAGGAAATGAGCCTTCTTCCTAGGAATTGGCAAGTCCTGAAAGTGCTCTTCCTGTCATCTTTGCTACCAGCAAAATCTTTATCTGAAAAACCAATTAGTTCGCTATCATTACTTCTTGGGTACCATAAGCCAAGATTCGGTGTACCTTTAAGGTATCTCAAAATTTGCTTTACAACAGCATAATGAGATTCCTTATAGTTCACTTGAAATCTAGCATAGAGATATGTGGAGAACATTATGTCTGGTCTACTAGCAGTAAGGTAGAGCAAGGATCCAACTATACTTCTGTACTTGGTTTTATCAAAAGGTTTCCCTTTCTCATCCTTGTCTAGAGACACAACTGAACCCATTGGAGTCCTCATAGAGGTTGCATTCTCCATTCTGAATTTCTTAATTAACTCCTTGGTGAACTTAGTCTGCGAGATGAAAATTCCATCTTCAGATTGTTTCACCTGAAGAACTAAGAAATACTTCAGCTCTCCCATACTGCTCATTTCAAACTTCCCTTGCATAAGTTTTGAAAACTTCTTACAGAGGTTGTTGTCAGTAGAGACAAAAATAATATCGTCGACATAGATTTGCACTAGCAAAATATTGCCTCTTATTTCCCTAAGAAATAATTTCTTATCTATCTTTCCCCTTGTGAACTTGTTCTCAAGAAGAAAGTTAGAAAGCGTCTCATAGAGCTGTTTCAAACCATACAGTGCTTTAGATAAAAGATATACGTAATTAGGAAAGTTAGAGTCAATGAAACCTGGAGGTTGTTTCACATACACTTCTTCCTTTATGTCACCATTAAGGAAGGCATATTTCACGTCCATTTGATAGATGGTGAAGCGTTTTAGTGCAACATATGCTAGGAACAACCTGATGGCCTCCAGCCTTGCCACTGGAGCATACGTCTGGTCGAAGTCAATTTCTTCTTCTTATCGATATCCCTTGGCGACGAGTCTGGCCTTGTTCTTTATGGTAGTTCCATTCTCGTCCATCTTGTTTCTGTAGACCAACTTGGTTCCGATGACATTCTTACCTTTAGGTCTTGGAACAAGTTTCTAGACTTGACAATGCTTGAACTGATTCAACTCTTCTTCCAAGGCAAAAATCCAAGATGCGTCCAAGTTTGCTTCCTCAAACTTCTTTGGTTCAACCTGTGAGAGAAAACTCAAATACAAATTATCATTAGTAGTACCTCTACGAGTTCTGACACCATCCCGGGGATCTCCGATGATTTTATCAATTGGGTTATCCTTCAGATGTCTGAGCTCTAGGTTCCTTGCATCTGGAGCTTCTTCAACCACATGAGTGACTTCATCGACTTGAATGATTTCTTCATCTTGATAATCAACCTCTCCAATCGGGGTTGGAGTGGTGATCTTGATTAATTTTTCACCTTTTTCTTCAGTTGACTCATACAAGTTTAGTTCTTTAAACTTTGAACCTGCATCTTCAATGAACACACTAGAAGAGTTGCTTTGCAGTAAGCTCGTCTCATTAAATACAACGTGAATAGATTCTTCTACAACCAAGGTTTTCTTATTAAATACCCTATATGCCTTACTATGGCTACTATATCTTACAAAATACCTTTAAAGCTCTTTTCACTAAATTTAGTAGTATGATACTTAGCATTGTTAAGAACGAAGCATTTGCAACCAAAGATTCTAAAATATGAGACAGTCAGCTTTCTGCCCTTTAGAAGTTCATAAGGCGTCTTATTTTGGTTCTTATTTATGAGTGATCGATTTTGCACGTGGCATGCAGTGTTGATGGCTTTAGCCCAGAAGTACTCCTATAGTGAAGCATCACTCAACATAGTCCTGCAGGCCTCTATGAGTGTTCTATTCCTTCTCTCAGTTACTCCATTTTGCTGTGGAGTATGAGGAGAGGAAAACTCATGAAAGATACCTAGGCTTTCACAGAATTTTATCATGGCCCCAGACTTGAATTCAGTTCCATTGTCACTTCTGATTTTGACTACGGAACAGTCGTATTCATTCTGGATCTGCCTGACAAAATTTGTGAAGATGTCGAAGGTATCTGACTTGTGTTTCAGAAAGAACACCCACGCAAAGTGCGAGTAATCATCGACAATAACCAACGTATAATCCTTACCTCCCAAACTTCTAACTTGCAGTGGACCGAACAAGTCTATATGAAGTAGGTGTAAACACCTATTAGAGTCTTTGCCAATAATGCTTTTAAAGGCAGCCCTTGTTTGCTTGCCTTTTACGCATGCGTGACAAGGTCTATCTTTAACGCACTTGACATTTGGGGCATCACGTACTAAATTCAGAGAAAATAATTTATTAATAGTTTTAAAATTAATATGTGCTAATCTCTTGTGCCATTGGTCACCAAGAGACGCACTATCTTTTCTCAAAAGACACACTGGTGTAGAAGAGTCTATGCAAATAAAATTTAAACAAAAGATATTTCTACTACGAGTGCCTGATAAAATTGTTTCCAAATTGTCAACAGACTTTATCAAACACTTATCAGCATGATATTCAACTATGTATCCTTTATTGCATAGTTGGCTTATGCTTATGAGATTGTGTTCATATCCTTCAACATAAGCCACATCCGAAAAAGATACACTACCGTTAGTAATCATACCATAGCCTTTCGTAATTCCTCGGTCAGAACCTCCAAAGATAACCTTTGGTCCGCTCACGACTGGTGAGTAATTCTGAAGAAGGCTTCTAGTCTCGGTCATATGCCGAGAGCATCTGCTGTCCAAATTCCAAATTGGAGTTTTGGTGGTCTTTGGACATACCTATAATCACAAGTCAGTGTGCCTTAAGAACCCAAACTTGCTTGGGTCCTTGGTCTCTTGTTAGCTTGCTCCCCCTACATGTATTAGCATTATGAGCGGTCTTTCTCATATTATTAATCTGAGAAGTTACATAGTTTCTGGAGTTAAACCAACAATCAATGGCAAAGTGATCAATTCTGCCACAACACCAATAGTAAAATCTGTTGTATCTTTGCCTAACAATTTCCTGCTTGACCTTTTGATATTGTGGTCTAGCGGGGGCAGTAGAGTTGGAGGTAGAAGCCTCATGATGATGACAATCACATGACTTCTTTTCCTTAGTAGGCTTTTCTACAACGGGTTTAACCCTTGGAGCTTTCTTGATGTTGTGACCATGATCATAAGGTCCAAAGTTCTGAAGAGTGATCTCCTCATAAGGTGCCATGAAGACACTCTCGCCAAAGTCTCGGGGACGGGTCCATCCTTGGTAACGGGACTTGGGCTCTACGTAAGTAGACCTAACAAAGTGACCATAGGATGAGTCCAGATCAAACTTATTCGTCAGAGAGATAACTTTCCTAAATGAAGTTTATTCTAGTGGAGCTTTCCCTTTTTCCTTGGCTAGAGCCTTCTTGGCCGCCTTATTTCTCCTTTGGGCTTTATTTCTCCTAGAATATTTACTAGGAGCACCCACATGGCCTAAGCCAGCATCTTTGGCCTGAGTAGAGAACTCAGCAACAAGGGAAAAACTATCTTGGGTTTAGAGAAACCTTCAACAAGTTTCTTTTCGGCTTTAAGTTGCCCTTCCAATCCCTTGATGATTTCCTCTTTCAGATCGAGGTGCTTGAGAGCCTTATTGTATTCTTCCATAGCATCATGAAAGTCTTTCTTGAGGGAGTCCATCATTACAATTTCCTCTCTCAGATTGCTCTCTTCAGCCTTTAGAGATTTTATCTCCTTAGCCCGAGCTCTTGCCACTCTACGACATTTGTCGTAGGCTTTGATAAACTCTTTATATTGAGACATGAGTTCAGACTCCTCGTCAGAAGAACATTCCTTATTCTCATTGTCAGAATCATCAGATTCAGAAAGAGGGGTGTGAGATTTTACCTCCCCAGTGAACTTGGGATCTTATTCTTCGTCAGTTTGTGCCATTAGCCCAATGTAGGCTTCCTCTTAATCACTTGACTCAGATGAGTCAGTGTCGCTGAGGGTTTTGCCCTTTTTGGCTACAAGGCTTCTTTCTATCTTCTTCTTATGGTAAGAAGATTTATTTTCGTCTCTTCTTCCACCCTCCTTCTTTTTATGAGAGCAATCAATAATAACATGAACTGGCTTATTGAAACAGTAACAAACGATGTCAGTAGATTTATGTTTGTTCAGTTTAGTATAATACCTATCCTGGCTACTTGAGCCTTTCTTTTAGCGATCATTATCATGTCGTGATATTCTGTATGAGGCATCCTTTCCTCTCCATTGCTTCTTATTGTTCAAGAATTTCTTGAACTGTCTTAAGAGTAGAGAGAACTCTCCTTCAGATAGCTCCGAGCCTAAAGTGCTTGGCTCAGATGATTCTTCTTCACTTTCCTCTTGTGTTGGGGAAGGGGAGGCAGCCTTAGACTTCCTTGAGGTGTATGCCTTGAGAGATGCAAACTTCTCCTTGGATAAAGCATTGTTCTTCTCTTCTTCAGCTTTTCTTGAATTGATTTGAAGCTCATATGACATAAGCTTTCCGAAGAGATTTTGCGGGTCAGTCTCAGCAAGCTTTCCAAATTCCCGAATAGCACAAACCTTATTATCCCATTCCTTAGTCAGGGATCGCAAGAACTTATCATTCAGTTCTCCGTTGGTGAAGACTCGGGCGTAGATTCTTAGGCCGTTAACTATCTTGAAGAAATTCTCAAATGTGTCAGCAATGGTGTCCTTGGGTCCTTGTCAGAAGGCTTCATACTTTTGATTCAGAAGAGATCTTCTGTCATCTATAACTTCTTCAGTACCTTCCATCAAGATGATAAGAGACTGCCACATCTCCTTAGCAGACTGGAAGTGAATCAAATTATGCAGCATTGAATCATCAACTGTACTTGCTATAATATTTTAGTCTTTCTTGTCTAAAGAGACAAGTGCAATCTCATCTTTGTCGAGATCCATCAGCTTCTTAGGAACTTGCTTTGTAGCATCTACAATGGAGGTGGTCATAGGAATATAAGGAACTTATTCAACAATCATGAAGATCCTTGGATCCACAGCTTCCATAAAGAACTTTATCCTTTCTTTCCACATAGCAAAATTGTTCTTTGTGCACAAAGGAAGCTTGGAAAAATCCTTGGCTCTGTCCATGCTTGAATAACTTAAAGATAACTTGGGGCAGATCTGATCAAGGTGTTAACCTTTTAATGATCAACCTCCCTCTGATACCAATTGAAAAACGTCTAAGTTTTCTACCTAAATAACCTAGAGGGGGGTGAATAGGTGAGTTGTGCACCTTTTTGCGGAATAAAAACTTTAGCAATCTAAGCAAAAAAATAAACAAGCATTCACAGAGGACACCAAGAATTATAGTGGTTCCCCAATATTGGGTACGTCCACTTTCCACTCACCGATCTAGCAAAGCACTAGACTCGGCTACTCCACTAATCTCAGATTGAAAATGATCCTACCACTCGGAACAAAGTTCCTACAACTCGATCCAAAAAGGGATCTACACTCGGAAGATGAAAACTTCCAATAACTCGGAGAACAAATCTCCTACACTTAAAGAAAAATCTCCTACAAGATTAAAAAGAAATTTGTACAATACAAACAGTAATCTTCTCAGATCTGAAAATCTCTCCCTAGGTCTTCTTTCTTGGACTTTGCGGCTTTATCAGAAATTGTAGAAGAAGACTCTCGACTAGATCTATTATGAGAAACTTTGACTCACACGATCAAGGAGTAGATTGAGAATGATGAAACTCTTGATCTGTAAATCGATCTGGATCGAAAGTTGCCCTTGACATTCTTGAAGACGTGCGACGACTTTCTGAAGAATAATAACACGCTTAGGCTTAGTCATAATGACATGACCTTTTATAAGATCTCCCTAACGGTTATAATCATCATTAATGATGGCCACATGGACCACTCATATCACTGAATTCAAAAATTTGATATGACAGAAACTTAAAGAATTTTCTGAAAAGTGGTCGGCATTTCTCGAGTAAGAAATATACTACTCGAGTGACTTAAATGGCTCTCGAGTGAATGACTCTTAATACTCGAGATGAGGTATTTCTGGAAATTATGGATAGAGAAAGAAATCACTCGAGTGGATAAGAGATCACTTGAGTGCTAGATATACTTCTTGAGAGGTAGACTTGAACTTCTCGAAAGCTTGGACTTGGAGAAAATTCTAGAGGAAATGTCGATAACTCGAGTACTGAAACTAGACTACTCGAGTACTAAATGAACTACTCGAGTACATGGATGTGCAACTCGAGTGGTCTTAGAATTTTCTCGAGATCTAACTTCTGTCACTCGAATTAAACTACTAAACTACTCGAGTACTCAGCTAGACTACTCGAGTACTTAACTTAGAAAATTTCTGAGACTTAAACATTGATTACTCGAGAAGGAGAGCAGGTCTACTCGAGTGATGGACTTGGCTTCTCGAGTGCTGGATATAAGCTACTCGAGAACCACTTCCATGCTCGAATCATAGACTAGATCTACTCGAGTACTTCTTAGGTTTCTACTCGAGTACTAGAATTTCACTCGAGTAAAACACTTAGAATTTTTCTCAGTTATATAAAACTTCAGTTCTTCATTCCAAACAACATCAAGTCTTCCTTCATAAGTCCAATGCTTAAAAAAGAAGTGTATCCCAATAGAGAGGCAACACATGAGTTAACACCATGGATCACACAATAAGGAATTACAATGAATGGTCCTGTGTTTGATGACCCACTGTAGAGTGACATTGATCTACACTTGGCAATAAGTCCTGTAAACACATAACTAGAATAGGAAATCAAATACAACCTAATTCATCTTAGTTCAAGGGTGACTTCATACAAATCTATGTTATTGTGGATACAATACCCAAAAGAATCTGCGACCGCATCCTGCAGGAAATATTCAGACGCCTCTTCTCAACCGAGTGCCCCAAAGCAAAAGTCCGACGCTCCCCCCACATCCTCTTCTAAGAAATCAAAGTCATTGGTGCTTTCCAAGGGTAAGGAGGCGATCATTGAAGCTCCTCCTGAAAACACCCCGGTTGCGGTGGATACAGTGGGAATCACTGCCAGCACGACTGATAAGATATCTGCTACGACGGAGAAGGCTCCAGTGGGACCAGTGCCGAGAGGGCACCAGAACCTTGGCCTTGGCATGAAGTACCTTGATGAAGTGGGCCTACCCCTTCTCTAGTTGGACAAGAAGAATAACCGCTCCTCAATCTCTATGCTCCTCCTATACTGGGTAGAGGAAGACGCCACAAGTGGTGGGACCTTTGACTTTGCCTCGTGCTCTACGGGCAAGAAGATGCTAGCATATTCGATGAAGAGTCCACCCGGACGCTTGTGCATGAGACTGTGCGAGCCCAACTACATGCTATCGAGTTTGCGCATATGGCGTCTCACCATAGCCTCCATATCTAGTATGACCTTAACGACGTTAAGAAGTCACAGGAGCTCACGTCTACCGAGATAATATCTTTGAAGCGCCAGCTGGAGGCCTCCGAGGCGCTCCTCGCCAGCCGTACAACATCAAGAGTGAGTATGATTTCACTAAGGTCTTTGCACGTTTGAATTTTTCCCGGGCTAACATTTGCTTATGCTTTTCTCAAAGGATTCCGCGAATTCCAACCTACTTCATGCGACAGTGGCCAGCCTCGAGGATGAGGTCACAGGGCTGAGGGCCGAGAAAAAGTGCCTGATATGCACCATTATTCTGCCGCCGTCACATGCGTTGAGTGAAGCCAGTTCACTCAATGCCAGGTGCAAGGGAAGATGCTGGATAGGCTGGAAATCGGCTAAGTCTACAGCATTGAGTGAAGTCTAGTCACTCAATGCTAGGTAAGTAAAAGCTTTGAGTATAGCTTGGTTAGTCTAAGCCTAACTATTGGCTAGACAGAAAAGTGGCTAAGTCCATAGGCATTGAGTGTAGTCTACTCACTCAATGACATACAACAAAAAGCCGTGATACAGGATGAGGCAGTCAAAGCCTAAGGAGAAACTGGCTGAGATGTGGCTCAGTCCACAGGCGTTGAGTGAAGTCCACTCACTCAATTCCATAACATCAAAATCATTGAGTATTGCTCAGTTAGGAAAAGCTACAGAAAATCTGTGTAATTATTTGACTAAGTCCACAGGCATTGAGTGAAGCTTACTCACTCAATGCCATGTGATAAAAAGCATTGACTGAACTTTTGTCAGTCAGAGATTGTGATTTCACAGAAATTTGGCTAAGTCTAAATGTGTTGAGTGTAGCTTACTCACTCAAATCCAGATAACAGAAGAATATCTGTTAAGTAGTTTGGCATTGAGTGAAGCTTACTCACTCAGGCTCTGTTTGGCGGGGCATTTAGGGGGTGGGGTGCCGCGGCGTTTGAAAAAGCCGCGCCAAACAAAATTTTAACGCCAGCGACTGGAGTCGCCCTTGCTCCCGAATCGTGTTTTTCTTGCGTTCCCGAGTCGTGAAAAATTATCATGACTCGGGAATCGCGTAGTTTCCGCGATTTGCTTCTCCCCTTCCTTTGTACCTCTCTGCCTCCCCTCTGCCGAATCTGATGGCTTACCTGCCTCTAATACCGCTCAAGTCGCTGCTACTTCTCCTCTTCTCCTACCTTCGCTCCTGCCCTCTGCCTCCCCTGCATCCGACCGTGTTGTTGTCCTCCTCCTTCAAACGTTTCTACACATCACTCCAGTCGAGCTCGTTATCGCTCCTCCAACAAATCGACTCCAGGTATGCTTTCTCTCTTCTATTCTAATCTTTTCTTCATCTTCTTCAACCTAGCCAACCCCCATCAACTCCAGTTTATTTGTTTTTCCAGCCCCTTGCCTCTATGTCGGGTGGCTTCCACCAAAGCCAGGTATTTTCATTTGCTCTATTATGGCTTTCTACGTGTTCCGGACTTCTATTTGCTTTTCATATTAGGCCTTCATCCAATGTGTCTGCTTTATACATTTTTGTTTAGGGTCTAATTATTGCTGTAATTACAGAGTTGTTTAGTTAGTTATAACTTGATCAATTCAGGTGTTCCTTTATTTGTACTTATTTTGCATACCAAGTGTTTGATGAATTGCTTAGGAAGATATTTTTATTTTCTCAGTATGTGTTATGCTCCTGAAATATACAACTTATGCATCAAATGTTTCTTTATAATTGTTCGTAGTTTTGTTACTGTTTATTGTGTTTAAGTTCGAAAAAAATGAACTGTGCACCGCACAGCTGTTTTGCCAAACAGATAAACAACTTCTCTGTTTGAAACAGCTTTGCAAAAGCTGTTCATCCAAACAGTTTCACAGATTCTGGCACCACTCTGCAAAACAGCTGATTATTCGACCACTACTTCCCACCACTAATTCTGCAGTCGATGCAGTTGTGCCAAACAGAGCCTCAATGCCAAGTGATAAATTCTGTCCAAGTATTATGGCGTTGAGTGATGAAGGCTCACTCAACACTTAGTAACAGAAAGTTTGGCTAAGGCAAAAAACGTTGAGTGATGAAGACACACTAAACGCTCTCAACACCTAGAGACAGAAAGATTTTTCTATGTTTTTTGGCATTGAGTGAAGATTACTCACTCAACTCCTAATGGCAGAAAACTTTTCTAGGTGTTTTGGCATTGAGTGAAGGTTGCTCACTCAAGGCCTAATGGAAGAGAAATTTTTCTAAGTGTTTTGGCATTGAGTGATGGTTGCTCACTCAACTCCTAGTGACAGAAATTCTGTCTAAGTGTTTGGCGTTGAGTGATGCTTACTCACTCAACGCCTATATTACTGATGCTTGATTTTGGCTAAGTCCACAGATAGTAACGTCAACAAAGTCAATAAGTCAATAAAATTACAATTTGTGGCAGGAAAGCTACAGTACACGACAAATGTAGTCGCACGCGTTCAGTAATGGAATTAATGCAAATGCAAAGTTGCAGCTGTCAATCTCAGTGGGGCCCACGGGTCAAAAGAGCCGTTGTTGGGCTAATAATAAAATACGGAGATCAAGGAAGAGAAAATAGCTTTTTGGAAAATACAGCTGGCCCTCATCTTCTTCCTCGCCATTATTGCAGAGGCTGAAGAACTAAGTTCAAATCAACGGGTCTAAAAGCTCAACAAAAGTTAGCTGTTATCTTCTTAATCGACACCAACAAAATCAGAGATATTCTCTAAGGAAATAAAAGAAATTAAGGCCTGAGGTAAGCTGTAGCTGATCTGAAAGCCATCAAGAGATAGCTGTTGTGATATACTTCTTCAACAACAGGATCAGAGAAAATTTCTGAGAAAAATAAGCAGTTGGTTGTTACCCAAACTGCAGCAATAGGAAGATAATCAAGTTATCTGTTGTTATCTCCATTATAAATAGCAGTTCAGGGTAAATCTCTGAGAGAGAAGGTGTAGCAAATGATAAACCTAGTTGTAGCCAATTCATAGTTCCAACAGTACAATTCTGAAGAACATTTTCTGGAGGCTGTGAAGAAGTAGTTATGGCTAAATCTCCTTAGCCCAAGAAAGAAATAAGAAGTAGAGCTATTCTACAAGTTACTTCCAGCACAAGCTAAGACATCCTGAAGATCTACATCCTTGTTGTTGAGAAGAAGTTAAGGCTGGGATTCTCTCATCTTAGGTAGCAACAACTAGCTGTAGTTACTTCTCAGTTCTAGCATGAACTCCTTCTGGTGCTGAGAAGAATTAGATAGGGCTGAGTATATCTCAGTTCAGGTAATAATAGGCTCTAAGATTATTTCCTTAGAGTCAAAGTTGGGCTGTGTTTATCTCAGTCTAGAGAGATTGGCACATAGAAACATCTCTTCTGCTAAGACCAACTCACCAACCCACTTCCACCCTGTAGGATCCTTTTGGATCTGAGTGTTAGGAGAAAATTTGCTATGAGGTAGGATCCAAGTTTGGATTTGAGTTATAAGGCTGTTTAGCCTGAGGTAGGATTTTATTGAGAATCTGAGGTAGGTGATCATTTGATCACTGAGAGTAGGATCCAGCTTGGATCTAAGGTAGGACCTTTGGGTCTTAGGTAGGAGAGTCATTCTCTCTTAGTGTAGGGAACTTGTGCCTGAGTTGCAGGATCCTTTGGATCTAAGGTAGTGCCTTTGTTCCTAAGATTAAAGTAGAGTCATTCTCTCTGAGGTAGGATCCCTTGTGGATTTGAGGTAGGGCTGTCCTCCCAGCCTGAGTTGTATGGCCTTTGGGCCTGAGGTAGGTTATCTGTTGATCACTGAGTTGTAAGGGCTTGTGCCACAGCTGTAGGTCTTGGAGGAGACCGAGTGGTCCCGCGAAATCGTGTTGTAAGCTCTTAGGAGCCGAGATTGGAGAAGTGCCTTGTTGAACTATAAGTTAGAAAGGTGGGAGGGAAAGTGAACATACCCATAATCTGGGGAACCACTATATATATTGTGTGTGCTTGTTGTGTTGTTTCTTTGATTGTAGGTTGTGTGTGTATTGAAAGCAGATAACTACTCACTCGCATAACACTTAAAGAAAGAAAATTAAAGATAGTCACAAGAGACTAAGAGACCTATTCACACCCCTCTAGGTGATTTAGCTATCCTTGAAAAAAAAGACTTTCAAGTGGTATCAGAGGAAGGTTACTCAAAAATCACTTAACAGTCTGATTTTACCTCAAAGGATAGCTAAAAGGTTTGTACTTGTGGATTCAAAAGAGAAACTTAAGAAATGGAGCTTCAAGTCTATAGTAAGGAAAACTTTGGAAGTTTGAAAGATAGGATTAGGTAGATCATGGAAGCCATTGATCCTTGAGTCTTTGCATCAATTCAATAAGGGCTCTTCATTCCTATAAAGGTCTCTACATCAGATGCAAGTATCCAGACCCCAAAGAGCCATTGTGAAAAGACTGCGAATGAAGTCATCCTGGCTGTTATGGATAAGAGAGCACAACACATCATGGTAAGTGACATGGATGACTCCACCTTACAGATCTTGGTCCATTACAAGACAGTCAAAGAGATGTGGGATTCTCTTACTATCTATATGGAAGGGACAGAGAAAGTCAGTCTTTCTAACATTGATTTAGAGTCTGAAGAAGAAGAAGCCTTCATTGGGCTACTTATTGTTATTACAAATGAAGCAGAAGACAATCCAGATGATAGTCTAAAGATTAGGACCCCTCTATCAAATCCAGAAAGTGATTCAGAGGATGATGATGAAGAAGAAGATGACTACAGATGTTATGGGCTAATTTCCATGATAGAAGATGAAGAATCCTGCTAGGATCAGCCTGGTCCAGATAAGGTGCAATCTCTGTCTAGTTCTTCTTACTATTCAGATTTTGAGGCCAGTCTTGATTCTGATGCATCCCTATCCAGTGATGAAGATGACTTTGAATCTGAGGTAGATGTCAATCAATTGATTGACAAGTATGGTAAAATTTTGGATGCTTTAAGAAGAAGCAAGAAGTTGGCCAAGGAGCAGGCTAAGGATATTATCTCCCTACAGCTAGCTGCTTCCCACCAATCTGATTTAGAATCCTTGCTGGAGCAGAAGTGAGGGAAGTAAGCCAACTAAAGGCTATCTCAGTCATCCAAATGGAGACCATAAGTCTAAAAGACAAGATCATCTTGGATCTTAAAGAGGAGCTCCTTAAGGAGAAAAGGATAGTAGCTAGTTTTTCTAAGCCAAGTATTATGTTTCCCTTGATATATTCCTTCTCCTCTCAAAAGGGTAAGAAGGAGTTAGCAGTCAAGGGAAGCACAAGAGTTGACCTTTCCAAAGGGAAAGGCAAATCTCCTGTAGTGCCATAGTCAACCTTTCAGAAGATAATCCTCCCTTCTAATAGGTTTGACCAGGACTGCATGTATGGTCACTTTAAGAATGGGAATTCTTCTTGTAAGACTACAAGTGTATCTTACAATAAGAGAATATAGGGTAGGGGAATGAGTGACTTTAATGCTCCCCATGAATAATTACAAATGGCCCATTCTGGACAATTTGTATTTGGTGCCTCAGCCCCAACTCTCAAGGACAAGGAAGTGGCTTTTACTCAAGCCCATCTAGTAATGACTCAGACTAAGGATCAATCTACTAGTAAGTATGACTTGGCTATTTCTGATGATATAAATAGCATGTAATCTGTAAAGAAGACAGTTGTAAAAAACATTCAGAGCAAGCAAAGGAAGCCTGATGGAAGACTAACCTTCAGTCAGATCCATGCTGAAAGGAACCTGAAGTAAGCTGATGCCCCTCTTCCTTCTGTTCAGTTAGTAGTTAACCATACTGTAGGACCTGCTCAGAAAAGGAGATATAATATCTGTTGGAACACTCTATTACTAATTTGGGTAAGGATCACTATGTTTTTCTTAGGAAACCAGTTTGACCTAGATGTATAGTTGGAAAGGTCAACATTAGAATGAGTCTAGGGCTTAGAACTTAGGTTTGAAGCTGCCCCCAAGACCATTCTAAGATCAAGGAAATAGAGCCAAGTCTAAGACAATTTTCGTCGAGCTCAGTTCGACGAAACGTCGAACTCCGTTCGACGATCTCTGAGCTCAACTATGTTAAATCGTCGAACTCCGGTCGACGATCTTCGAGCTCAGATCGACGATCTGCCTTTAGTCAGTTTGCTCAGTCGTCGAACTCAATTCGACGATCTTCTAGCTCAGGTCAACGATCTTTCTTCACTTATTTTTTTCAGGTCGCTGAGCTCAGCTCGGCGATCTTCGAGCTCAGTTCGACGTTTTCTGTCTGATGATGATTTTCAGTCTCTGAGCTCAGCTCAACGATCTTCTAGCTCAGATCGATGTTTTTCTTGAGAGATAGATGTTTTTGAGGATTCAAATTCAGTCAAACTTTGGAATGTTTTTCAAATTCTCTCAGCATTTATGTCAAGAGATCTGCCAGCCGTTTTCATTTATTCTGGAGCAAGTTTCAAGGAATTCTTTTTGAGAATGTTTTATTGGACTTTCCTCTAGAAGACAAAATTTTATGGAAGGCATTTAATGTCTGTTAACGGCTATCTTGGACATAGAATCTTCAGAGAATAAAAACTGCTTCTCTTCTTTTCTTTAATACACAGATTTAGATATACATACATAGACAGATACAGAGATAGTGATATACACAGATAAGAAAGAAAAAGAACAAGTGATTCTCAGGACAGTCTGATCAACACAAGAAAACTCAAGTAATCAACCCTGGAGAATCAGTTGAACATTTTGGCATACTGAAAAAGTGATATTAGCTTCATCTCAAGGACTCCAGACAACTCATCTTTCAGCATCTGCTGAAACTATCTTCTGCTGGAGATCTGAAGCTTCTAAAGACCTATCACCCTGAAGCAAAGCTTCCACTCCTGAACTAGTCTACATCTCAGGGGGAGCTTTGACAACAAAATCAATCCACTTGTGCTTCTCTCTTTGATTGAGACAGAGAAGTCAACTTCACTCTTTTCCTTTTTCTTTCCTACTGTAAAAGGGTTACCAAAACTCCCTTCAAAAGTTTTGATTCTGGTTCTGAGAACCTTGTCAAAACTCAGTGGTGGCAAGACAGCTAATCAAAAAATCTAGTTTGGTTTTTAAGCACCTTATCAAAAGCTCATTGGTTCCCAGGACACCTGATCAACCCTTCCTGCAGTGGATTCCTACCAAGGGTGGTAGAAGAGTGGATGTACCCAGGTTTTTGGGGAACCACTATAGCTCCTTGTGTTTTCTGGTTTGCTTGTGTATTTTCTTTGCTGTGTGCTGTGATTTTCTTTTTGCTGTCTTAGTTTTAAATTATATAGCAAGGCACCTTACACTTATACATAAATTAAATCTTAATTGTTTTGCTTGTGTAAATTATAAAGTTATTTTAAAAATACTCTATTCACCCCCCTCTAGAGTTGAGATAGATCTTTGCCTCACTTTCAATTGGTATTAGAGAGAGGTTGATTATTCATACAGGCTAACACCTAAACCAAAAGATCCTTGATAAGATCAATCTTTTAAGAGGGTTATTTTCATTATATTTAATTTTATATAAAGACATGGCACAGAACAAAGATTATGCAAGCACCAGGCCTCCAGTGTGCAATCTATCCAAGTTTACACTTTGGAAAGCAAGGATTAGACTTTACATGAACTCTATTGATGAAGACATATTTAATTTTGTTTTGACAGTGTGCCCAAGTCCACTAGCAAGCTCAAGTACAAATGCTGTTCCACCTCCTTCATGACTAGATGCTAAAATAAAGAAGTGGAAGACTGCAAATGCCAAGGCCATGAACATCTTAGCTCAGACAATGTCTGATGAGATATTTCAGAAGGTAGCTGAATACAACTCAGCAAAAGGAATTTGGAACAAGCTCTCTGAAATTGTCTCAGGATCTGCTGATGAAAGGAAAGACAGGTGATCCCATCTTATAAGCCAATATGAGAATTTCAAAAAGGGAGAAGCTGAATCAGTGGCTGACATGTACAATAGACTAAGTCTGATTGTCAATGAGTTAAAGATTCTGGATAAAGAAGTCTCATTGACTGAGCTGAATGACAAAATCCTAATGTGCTTCCCCAGCACTTGGGATTCAAGAATCTGGCCAATCAAAGATGCCAGAAGTCTAAATGAGATTACCACTGAAGCTCTCCTGGGCAAGCTCAAATATTATGAGCTGCTCATTAAAAATAGAGAAGAAGAACAAAAAGCTACTTCTCCAGTCACAAGGAAAAAGAAGACCATAGCCTTCAAAGCTACAGATGAGGAGCCTGAAGATTAAGCTACAGGAAATGATGAGCTCCTAAGTCTACTGGCCAAAAGATTCTACAAGATGGCCAGAAAAGACTTCAGAAAAAGATCATACAAGGGACATGATAAGCCAAGGTATGATAAATCAAATAACAATAAAGAAATTATATGTTTTGGTTGCAGGAAAACAGGCCATATTGTGCCTGACTGTCCAGAAAACAAGAACAAGGACAAGAAAGATAGAAGAGAAAGAAGAAAGGAGAAAGACTTCAGAAAGAACAGATCAGACAAACCCTCCTCCAGCAAGAACAAACATACAAGGAAGGGATTTGTTGCTGAGACATGGAGTGAAACTGAAGAGGACTCTGAAGCCTCATCCAGCTCCAGTGATGATGAGGATGATGCTGATGAAAAGGAATTTTGCATGATGGCTATCAATGCCTCTCAAACAGATTCAGAAGCAGAAGAGTCAGAATCAGATTCAGAAGCTCAACTAGAAGAAGATCAGATAATCAATTCTTTTGATTTCAGTTCTGAGGACTTTAAACATGAGTTTAAAGTACTATGCCTAGATCTGTTGGAGTCTGAGAAGGAAATCACTTCCCTCAGAAAACAACTATCTGAGTATAGCACTTTAAAATCAGAGAACCTCAAACTCTCTGAAGAGTTAGAATGCTATAGAGAGGAGATAGCTTCACTGAAGAGTGAACTATCCAAGGCCAAGCAATTTGAAGAATCCCTCAATGGGAGAAGTATCAAATTAATGGACATCACAAGCACAGTGAACTCAAGATTAAATAGTACACTGGGCTTGGGTGCTTCATCTAGCCAACCAATAGTATTAACAACCCCAATCAAATTTATTTCTGATAAAGGGAAGGGTGTTGTAGAGGTAGCTAGGATGAATTCAGATCTACCTAAGAAAAGCAAAGTTCAACAAAAAACGTCGAGCAGAGGTCGACGATCGTCGAACAGAGATCGACGATCTCAGGCTGAAACATCGAACTCAGCTCAACGATTCCTGAACTCTGAACTCCCTCACAGTCGATCTTCGAACGGAGCTCGACGATTTTACCCAAGATCATCGAACCCAGATCGACGATCGTCAAACGGAGTTCAGAGCTTTGAACCTTCTTTCAGAGGCAAATCTCAATTCAATCCTAGAAGTGCTTCATCCCAATGCTTTAATCCTTATACTGAATGGATAATACCTCCTAGGAGATACCATCCTGAAGGTTATAAGAATCAACCTGGGATGTCTTTTATTTCTGAATTTAAGGGATATCAACCTAGGCCCAAGGTAAACTGGGTCAAAAACATATAAGCTGTTTATGTGCAGGTGAAGACCTATCCAACATCAAACCAGCTATGGTATCTGGATAGTGGGTGCTCAAAGCACATGACAGAGAATAAGGACAACTTCACATCCTTTAAAGCCAAGCTTGGACCCAAAGTAATTTTTGGTGATTCAAACTTTGGAACTACAAAAGGATATGGTGCAGTCCAAATTGGGACAGTCACCTTCAAGAAAGTAGCCTATGTTGAAGGACTCAAGCACAACCTGATAAGCATTAGTCAGCTGTGTGATGAAGGATATCAAGTGACTTTCAACAAAGAAATATGCAAGATCAAGTTAGAAGACAACACAACTGTGTTGACAGGTAACAGGAAAGGTAATATTTACTTAGTAGACTTTCATTCATCTAAGGTAGATATTTGCCTGTTTAATTCCATATCTAGACCTAATATTCTATGGCATAAGACACTAGGACATGTTAACCTTAGAACCATTGCTAGGCTATCCAAGGACAACCTTGTTAGAGGACTGCCTTCTGGCCCCTATAAGAAGGAAGGACTCTGCAAGGCTTGTCAATTAGGCAAGCAAACTAAAAATAGCTTTAAATCAATTAACAAGAGTGATTCACCTAGGATTTTGTATCTGTTACACATGGATCTCTTTGGACCCATTACAGTACAAAGCTTAGGAGGGAAATCCTATACTTTAGTGATTGTAGATGACTTCACAAGATTCACATGGGTATTCTTTCTGAGGAAGAAGTCTGATAACTTTAAGTGTTTGACAGAGTTTCTCAAATGCATTCAGATTGAGTTCAACACTCACATTTCCCTGATCAGAAGTGATCATGGGACAGAGTTTGATTCTCTTCTCATGCAAGAGTTCTGTCAAAGTGAAGGGATCAGGCATACTTTCTCAGCTCCTAGAACTCCTCAACAAAATGGGGTAGCTGAAAGGAAAAATAGAACCCTTATTGAATCTGCAACTACATTATTGACAGATGCTCACCTACCTCTATCCTTTTGGGCCGAGGCAGTGAACACCTCCAATTATGTGTTGAATAGAAGTCTAATACATAAACTGAAGGGCAAGACTCCCTATGAATTGCTCAAAGGGAAGAAACCTAAAGTAGACTATTTTAAAGTTTTGGTTGCACTTGTTATATTCACAATAATGACAAGAAATATTTAGCAAAATTTCAAGCAAAAGCTGATGAAGGAGTGTTTCTGGGATACTCCATGATCAGTAAAGCTTATAGGGTTTATAATAAAACTACTCTAAAAATAGAAGAATCCGTCCACATTTCCTTTGATGAAACTAATATGTCTTTCAAGGAGAAGAATACTTCTACCATAGAACATTTGCAGGTGCATTCTCTAGCTGAAGAATTGGACAGATTACAAGTCACTCAAAAGGATGAAAGTAGTGAAGATGAAGAAGCTGCTCCACATCTGGAAGAAAATCTTCTTGAAGAGCCAGTTGTTGTCCCACAAGAGGAAACAACAACATAGGTTGGTGAACAATCAACACCCCCTGTTGATCTAGTAACACCAAGAGATCATCCAATCTCCCAAGTGATTGGAGACATCTCAGCTGGTGTGCAAACCAGAAATCAGGTCAATCAAAACCTGATGCACACTTGCTTTCTCTCTCAAATTGAACCTCAAACCATTCAAGATGCAGAGCAAGATCCACACTGGATCATTGCAATGCAAGAGGAGTTGCATCAATTTGAAAGAAACAAAGTTTTGTAACTAGTGCCTAAGCCAAAGGATCATTCAATTGTTGGAACAAAATGGGTGTTCAGAAATAAGCTGGATGATCACGGAATTATTGTAAGGAACAAGGCAAGGCTAGTTGCTGAAGGATATTCTCAAGAAGAGGGGATAGACTATGACCAGACCCTTGCACCTGTTGCATGGTTAGAGACCATAAGAATCTTCCTGGCTTATGCTGCTCACAAGGGATTCAAAGTCTATCAAATGGATGTGAAGAGTGCTTTTCTCAATGGGGAGATCAAAGAAGAAGTCTATGTCAGACAACCTCCAGGTTTTATCTCTCTAACTCATCCAGATTATGTTTTTAAACTACACAAAGCATTATATGGTCTCAAGCAAGCTCCTAGAGCATGGTATGAGACTCTAGCATGCTTTCTGCTGAAGAATGATTTTGTTAGGGGGAGAGTAGACGAAACTCTTTTTATTAGAACCCATAAGTCCCATACCCTACTAGTACAAATTTATGTAGACGATATTATATTTGGGTCTACTGATTCAAATTTATGCAAAAAGTTTTCCAAGCTTATGCACTCTAAATTTGAAATGAGTAGCATGGGTGAGCTATCCTTCTTCTTAGGATTGCAAGTCAAACAACATGCTGAAGGCATGTTTATTTCTCAAACCAAGTATGCAAAAGAATTGGTTAAAAAATTTGGGATGTCTGATGCATCATGTATGAAAACACCCATGCCTACCAATGTTGTATTGGATGCTGATGAACATGGGGAACCAGTTGATCAGACAACATATAGAGCAATGATTGGCTCTCTATTGTACCTTACAGCCAGTAGGCCTGACATAATGTTTGCTACATGTATATGTGCTAGATTCCAAGTCAGCCATAGAGAGTCACACTTAACTTTAGTAAAGAGGATTCTTAGGTATGTTAAAAGCTGTCCAAATCTAGGACTCTGGTATCCAAAAGATTCAGCATTTGACTTAAATGGATTTTCAGATGCTGATTATGCTGGATGCAGAATAGACAGGAAATTCACTAGTGTAACTTGTCAGTTTCTTGGTGATAGACTTGTCTCATGGTATTGTAAGAAACAAACATCTGTGTCAACCTCAACTGCTGAAGCTGAATACATGGCTGCAGACAGTTGTTGTTCACAAATATTATGGATACAAAACCAACTCCTAGACTATGGTTACAACTTAGAGAAGTCTAAAATATTTTGTGATAACACCAGTGCTATTTCCATTGCACAAAATCCAGTCCTCTATAGTAGGACAAAACACATAGAAATTAGGCATCATTTTCTAAGGGATAATGTTGAGAAAAACAAAATTGAACTTGAATACATCCCAACTGATTTGCAAAGGGGAGATATTTTCACCAAGCCTTTGTATGAAAAGAAGCACAACTTCTTCCTCAATCAGTTAGGAATGCTAGATGGAGGCTGTTTAAAATAAACTCCAAGATTTTGTAAATCTAAAAATAGACCAAGACTAGGCTAAAAACCTACTCTTTTTTTGTGTCTGTAGGATAGTTCTCTGACTCTGAACTACGCTCGACGTTTTCCCCAGAAAGCATCGAACAGAGCTCAACGTTTTCCCAGAAAGCATCGAACGGAGATCGACGTTTTCCCAAAAAACGTCGACCTGAGTTCAGAGCGTGTCAAATAGTTGTACACTATCTCTTTCAGGCCTTCGATCGTCGACCTGAGCTCGACGTTCTCCCTAGATCGTCGAACTGAGATCTATGATATTGAAGCCCTTTCAGCTTCCATCAGGAGTCCTGATCGTCGAACGGAGATCGACGATCCTTCCTTTTTCGCGTTGAACCCTAATATAAAATCATTTTTCGGCCGCCGCTCGTCGTTTATTCTTTCATACTCTCTGCAACTCTTTCCCTCCAAACCTTCTACACTTGGTCGTGTTTGTTTCATCTTTGCAGGTACAGATGGCTGTGTCAAGTGCTGCTATTTCAAAGATGAAATTTGATACAGGTTTCGACATTGATATGAATTCTTTCGATGGAAGTGATCAGAGATTCAAGGATATTCTAAACCTTTTTCGAGAACAACAACTATTTCAGATCATGTCCACCAGAATGAAGATTGCAGCAGAAGAGATAAAGGAATGGTGTTTTACCGCCATGAATGAGAATGAGAATTTTGTAATCGGCTCAATCAAAGGGACTCAGGTACCGTTGTCCGCAGCCCTTCTAACAGAGGTTTTCCTCCTTAGTACTGGAGATGACTCCATAGATTTGTCTGGAGAAGAGTATGATTCTATGCTGGATAGAATGGGTCACACTGCTGTGAACCCTAACAAACTGCTGAAAAAGAACCTTTCCATTGAATTCCAATTTCTGGCTGATGTGGTTGGAAAAGTGCTTCTGGCAAAGCACTCAGCCCATGATACAATATCAAGATACTAATTCTATTTAATGGGAGCATTGGTTGACAAGAAACATTTAGATTGGGGATCCATCTTTTTCAATCTAATCAAGAAGAAGCTGAACAAAAGCTGTGTAAGCTATGTGAGGATATTAGGGGTTTACCTACACTCCAAGTGCCCTGAACTGCTGACCTCTAGTGGGATGTACATCAATGCATCCAAGAGGCTTACCTGTGTCCTCTTCAGCAGATGGGACAGGCAGATCATCAACCCCAGCAGGGCTGCTGCAGCACCACTTGCTTCAGGCACTAGGACTATATCAGTCACTCCTCCTCAGGTATCTGCCCCAGCAGAAGAATTGCCTGTTTCTTCTTCTCCTCCTCCAGCTGTTTCTATCCCAGTCACCACCTCAACTTCTTCACCAATCTCAACCTCTATCATCTCATCCCCCATTACAATCTCTTCACCAATTTCACCTCCTCCAGCCTCTACCTCAGAACAATTCCACCCTTTGTTCTCTTATCCATCTTTCACCACTCCATCATTTTCTCTTATAGATGACTCCTTCTTGGATGATTCTTCTCCCACTCCTCCTGAGCTTCCCTCTACATCCTCTTACCAATAACTTCTTCAAGACATACTTTCTAACCCATCCTTCACCCCATCCTTTACCTCTTCCATCTCATCCATCTCCACCTCAGTAACATCTATCTCCACTATTCCTCCTTCAGAGCCATCCATCCCTACACCTCCTATCTCCACACTCTCTATTACATCAGCTCCAGCCACCCTCATTCCAGTCTCTTCAACTCCTACCTCTGCTCAAGCCAATCTTGAGCATGTAGATCTTTCAGCCCTGGCAGACAAGCTCTATGTGTTGCTTGCCCCCAGGCTAACCTCACTGCTGGAGACCTCCTTGGCTCCACTCCTGAAACATGTTCAGGAGCTGTCTACCAAGTTTTCTTCCTTCCTCTCCTCCCAGGCAATCCCTTAATCTGGGTGCCTTGATTCAGTTTCCACTGAACCCAGGCAGGGGGAGATGCCTTATGAAGCATTGGATGTGCCTGAGGCTGCTGAAGGTTCAAGTCCTGCTCCTGTTTTTGCAGTGGACCTTCAGAGTCTGCTTTCTATATTTGATTCTGTTTATTTCAGTTCTCTGCCAGTGCATCAAGCTGAAGACCTCACTAAGGCCATTGTGCCTATCTCTGTATGTGATCCCAACCTAATTGCCTCATATGTCAATTTTTTCAAGGCTGTGGATGTTGATGCTTTCAGTTCTGCTGCTGCTGCTATTTCTACAATTGTATCAGAAGATATTGACATGATTTCTATTTTTGAGGATACTGCTGCTAAAGAACTTGCTACATATCTGGAAGGATCTGAACCTGCTGTCTCTGTTACTTCTGCCCCTACTGCTTCTCCAATTCCTGCTGCTGCTGCTACTGCTCCTGCTCTGACCCCTGATCAAGTAAAACAATAAGAAAAGTATATAAAGAGTATTGATGACTTATATGATAGACCTCAAAGTTCAGACAGTGATCAGTTTCACACTGAATCTGATGACTCTTCTAATACTATTACCAAGAAAAGGAAGGCCAGAAGCAAGGCCATGATGAAGGTTCCTCCTGCTCAAGCTAAAGATTCAAATGACATTCCATACTATATTCTGTATGAATGTCCCATCTCTGAGCCCTGGATGCAGTATTCCAAAAATCAATTAAAAGCTATGAAGAAAAGAAGGAAGTTGGATAAATATGAAAAGGGATCTTCTCAGTTTCAGCCTCCTCCTCCTCCTCCTCCAGATTCAGGGTCAGGTGGAGGCTCAGCTTCTCAAACCCCAGCTTCTAAGCAAAGTTCCTCCCAGTCCTCACAAAGATATCCTCCCAGGGGACAATACCAAAGGGGTTATCAGTCCAGAAGGGGACAGTATAGAGGAAGTCAAAGAGAACATAGATTTCATGCAAGGGAAGGACAAAGACACATGGACTCTGCTCAAGGTCCTTTCACTTATAAA
Organism: Platanthera zijinensis; assembly: GCA_039513925.1. NCBI lineage: Eukaryota > Viridiplantae > Streptophyta > Magnoliopsida > Asparagales > Orchidaceae > Platanthera > Platanthera zijinensis. The sequence goes on along the minus strand of CM077084.1, from coordinate 94,068,206 downwards.
CTCAGAGAAAAAGTTGAGACTAGAACTCCTATTGCTTTAGAAACTGTCAATAGATATGAGCCTGCAGTGCCTTTTGAAGATCCAGAGAACAATCCATTGTCATGGACTGCAAGGATGAAAGAACTGGCTGCCTTAGATCAGTTGAAGAAAGCCAGAGAACAAGGGAAAGACACCTCTAATATTACTACTCTATCAGATCAAAGAAAAGCTGAACTGGAAAGGTATTCTTCAAGAAAATTCTTTGACCTAGTGGACTACATAAAGTTGCATCCTGAGGCTGTGGTTCCCAGGCCAAGAGCTCAAACATCCTTAGGTGCAGATGATGATAGAAGGTTAAAGAAGGAAGCCCTTAATCCTAACAGAGAAATTATATTTAAGAAAGGAAGTGAAAAGAAGTAATTTCTGTAAGCAGACAACACAATCTCTCTGAACATTTGCTGAAATTCCATTTGATTGCTGCTATGATTGCTTGCTCTGCTATTTTGTTTTAGTTTGTGCTCTTCTATATGTTGATTGTAGTTTTTATTTCTGAAATATGTAAATAGTAATCCTAACCCAAATAGGGGGAGATTGTTGGAACACCCTATTACTAATTTGGGTAAGGATCACTATGTTTTTCTTAGGAAACCAGTTTGACCTAGATGTATAGTTGGAAAGGTCAACATTAGAATGAGTCTAGGGCTTAGAACTTAGGTTTGAAGCTGCCCCCAGGACCATTCCAAGATAAAGGAAATAGAGCCAAGTCTAAGACAATTTTCGTCGAGCTCAGTTCGACGAAACGTCGAACTCCATTCGACGATCTCTGAGCTCAACTATGTTAAATCGTCGAACTCCGGTCGACGATCTTCGAGCTCAGATCGACGATCTGCCTTCAGTCAGTTTGCTCAGTCGTCGAACTCAATTTGATGATCTTCTAGCTCAGGTCGACGATCTTTCTTCACTTATTTTTTTCAGGTAGCTGAGCTCAGTTTGGCGATCTTCGAGCTCAGTTCGACGTTTTCTGTCTGATGATCATTTTTAGTCTCTGAGCTCAGCTCAACGATCTTCTAGCTCAGATCGACATTTTTCTTGAGAGATCGACGTTTTTGAGGATTCAAATTCAGTCAGACTTTGGAATGTTTTTCAAATTCTCTCAGCATTTATGTCAATAAATCTGCCAGCCGTTTTCATTTATTCTGGAGCAAGTTTCAAGGAATTCTTTTTGAGAATGTTTTATTGGACTTTCCTCTAGAAGACAAAATTTTATGGAAGGCATTTAATGTCTGTTAACGGCTATCTTGGACATAGAATCTTCAGAGAATAAAAACTGCTTCTCTTCTTTTCTCTAATACACAGATTTAGATACACATACATAGACAGAGACAGAGATAGTTATATACACAGATAAGAAAGAAAAAGAACAAGTGATTCTCAGGACAGTCTGATCAACACAAGAAAACTCATGTAATCAACCCTGGAGAATCAGTTGAACATTTTGGCATACTGAAAACGTGATCTTAGATTCATCTCAAGGACTCTAGACAACTCATCTTTCAGCATCTGGTGAAACCATCTTCTGCTGGAGATCTGAAGCTTCTGAAGACCTATCACCCTGAAGCAAAGCTTCCACTCCTTAACTAGTCTACATCTCAGGGGGAGCTTTGACAACAAAATCAATCCACTTGTGCTTCTCTCTTTGATTGAGACAGAGAAGACAACTTCACTCTTTTCCTTTTTCTTTCCTGCTGTAAAAGGGTTACCAAAACTCCCTTCAAAAGTTTTGATTCTGGTTCTGAGAACCTTGTCAAAACTCAGTGGTGGCAAGACAGCTGATCAAAAAATCTAGTTTGGTTTTTGAGCACCTTATCAAAAGCTCATTGGTGCCCAGGACACCTGATCAACCCTTCCTGTAGTGGATTCCTACCAAGGGTGATAGAAGAGTGGATGTACCCAGGTTTTTGGGGAACCACTATAGCTCCTTGTATTTTCTAGTTTGCTTGTGCATTTTCTTTGCTGTGTGCTGTGATTTTCTTTTTGCTGTCTTAGTTTTAAATTATATAGCAAGGCATCTTACACTTATACATAAATTAAATCTTAATTATTTTGCTTGTGTAAATTGTAAAGTTATTTTAAAAATACTCTATTCACCCCCCTCTAGAGTTGAGATAGATCTTTGCCTCACTTTCAATATCCATGAGTGCTGGTGCTGTGGTAAAGTGGGCCATTTTGCCTTAGATTGTTGGCACAATCCTTTTGTGCCTAGAGCAAGAGTTATCCTACTTGTCAGAAATGATACTGGTAGGCAAGTTAGATTCCAGACTAATTAGAACCTAGGAACCAATACTGATTGGGGTCCTAAGGAAGGATGAACTCTGTTTTGTATGTTAGTCCAAGTTCCCATTACCCCCATGTGGTAATTGGACAGAGGATGTTCCAGAACTTGGACTACAACAAGAAAGTCATCTTATGGATGACACTCTAGTGAGGGAAAAGACCTAAGATCTATTGTTGGGAAGTTGGTGATGGATATTGACCATCTAGGATACTCCTACTACTGTCTAAGAGGAAAAGGATGGTGTGTGCAGTCCTGATGAAGGACAAGTAGGCTGTACTCATCATTGAGGAAAGCACTAGAAGTATCTCTTCTGAGAGCTGTAAGGAAGGAGCACATAATGCTCAACTGAAAAGTTTCTCAAGTGGTATCCTCAACTGTTAGACTCTTTAGAGGAAACTTTAAGAGAAATATATGCTCAGGGTTCAATATCATCTGAACCTGAAGCAAGGTATGTCCAAGTTAGTGGGTTTTATGGACAGGTTCTGTGCAAATTCTAAGGGGAAGACTGTCAATCTAGATGCTCCTATTTGGGGAGCATGTTCAGTCAAGGTTGCTGGACAAGCTTGAGTCTTTCCTAGAGTACCTCCAACACTGAAAAGATCATCACTACAGCTGTTGAAAGGATAATGCTGCTGCAGGAGAAGAGGAGTAATATTAGGTCAAGGGGATGAATGGTAGGAGCCGGCTCAAGTGGATCATTGGACCACTCAAGTGTTAAGGGGATGCATTGATGTGGTGTATCAGTGGTATCACCACAAGACTATGTTGAAGTTCACAAATTCTGTGGATACAACATCAGCAAGAGGACTACAATCTCAAGGTTTAGACTAGAATGTCTACTAGGAAGTATGTAAGAGGATGCTTCAATTGAGGGGTTGTAACACCCCAAAAAGGCCCCAAAAAGACTCAACATGAAGTTTGAGTAGCAGGCTGTTTGACACGGCCTGGGACACGGGCGTGTCCCAGGGCGTGTTCAGGCTAGTCGACGTTTGAGAGTCGACGATCGTCGAGCCTGGGACACGGCCTTCGACACGGGCGTGTCCCAGGGCGTGTTCGAATTATTTTTCGAAATTGGCCTATTCGAGTCAGAGCCGGACACGGCCGTGAACACGGCCTTGAACACGGGCGTGTCAGGCTGGACACGGGCGTGTCAGTTGCCGTGTTCCGACCCGTGTTGTTCAGTCGGTTCAATACCGCGTGTGCCGCTTAAGGGTACACGGCCTGTGACACGGGCGTGTCACAGGCCGTGTCAGGCAAAATTTGGGTTTTTGACCAAATCGTGGCCGTTCAGTTTTCTCTCTTTTGATCCAAGGGTTCAGGTGGTTTCCTGGCTGGATTAAGTCGTGATGGAAGAATGAAGAGTCATTCTTCATTTGTGCTTAAGGAAGAGAAAAAGAGAGAGGAAGAGAGAAAGAAAGAGGAGGAGAGCAAGCCACCGGCGGAGTTCCCGTGGTCCGATTCGTGATCCGAAGCCGGCGTTGTGAAGGCAAGGCTTCTGCGGTTCTTTCTCACCGGCTAGTTTTCGATGGCACCGAAGAGATCGACAAGGGTAACGATCTCCCTCCTTGGACATGCGAAGTCCTTCTTTTCTGCATTGCATAGGGAAAACCCTTCCCCGCGAGTGTGCGGTGGGTTGTGGTGTCCCTTGGGGTAGATATGTGAAGTCCCCCTTGTTAGAGTCCGGAATTTGAGTACGGATCTAGGCATGCTGTGTGAAGCCCATCCGGACGTGGTCTGGATTGGTGGTGCTTGTTTGCATATCGGAGAAGGCTCCGTGATTATGGCTTGTGATGCCTATGGCTTGTGATGCCTTGTTCCTACCTGTTGCTTGGTGCGGCAGGAAGTACTGGACGATGTCCAGGAAATGAAGAGGGTTGGATGCAACTCTTGTGGCCGTGTGTTGCCACTTTGTGAGTGGTTGAGCCGTTGGGCTGCAACTCGATAAAAAGGCAGATTGCCGAACAGGAAAGGTGAAACCGACCCGCGCCTATAAATAGCCATGGATACTTCCGTATTCGAGGTGGCACGGCGACTTGAGCAACGGGGGGTGGCTGATCCGTACCTGCGTTAGGTCCGTCCGACTTGGAAGCCTGGTTATAGGTTTTGTTGGAGCGCCTAATGAGAGTCTTAGGCCCGCGCGCCGGAAAGACTAGAATGCTTAAATACCGTGTAGACGGTGGTGTTGACCCTGGTATTCCGGTACACCGAAAATGTGCCCTGAGTGCACGGACTGTCGGGCCGTGTGGCCGATGGTTGTGATGGCTTGAATGTGCCTGCGCGCACATAGTTGCTATTTGATGATGCCATGCTTGCAGGGAAAGAATGCTCATGCCCCGAGAAAGGGGTAGGATTGTTATAATTGGGTCAACTGAATGCTGACCATTGCATTGTTTGCCACCGGTTGGGTGGATTGTTCCCGTGCAGGTGCTGGAGAGCCAAGTGGTAAGTGATGGGCTGAAGCCCGACTGCTGTTGCTGCTGCTGCTGCGGCTAGCCCTTGAAGGCTACGCGAATGTTTTGCTTTTACTCATGTATGGCCGGCCTGCGCGCCGATGTTTGTAAATCATGTGGTAAAAAGAGGAATTGTAAGGCCTTAGGGCCAAACTCTTGTATTTGTGTCCATTCCGTGGTATATATATAAAGGTGGTTTATATATTGGACATTCCTGTTTAGAGTTCAAAGTTGTAACTTAAAGCTTCCGCTAGAATGCTCTGAGTTAGGATTCATATGGTTTGGTATTATCCTGTGACCTCACCGTCTGTTTGTGGCATATAGTGTGGGGCCCCGGCCGGACCTTCTACTATACGTCATTTAACGGATGGGGTCGTTACATTTTGGTATCAGCTTTCCTCGGTCTTCCTCTTTCGAATTCGTGGTCGAATTCTTTTGTGGGGTGGCGAGCACGTGTTTGTGCGACCTGCTGTAACGCTAATGAACTCTGGAATGTCCACTAAGGAATGTACAAATCTTGTTTGAGGAATCTGCGCGTTCCTCTTTGTGTTGTTTTGCTTGCATACGTTCGCTAATGTGTGTCTTGTCCACCTATAGGTGACACGTAGTGGTGCTGGGCAGTCTGAGCCCCAGCGCTCTGATGAGAGTGCGGCACCAGCTGAGGTGCCAACACCTCCTCCATCTGCGGAAACTGTTCGCTTAGTTGTTGAGGCGCTATTTGCCATGATTCAGCCGACCGGGCAAGCGCAGCCGGCAGTAGTGCCAGTTCGTATTGGTGTAAGACCCGAGCCGGTTGAGGCTGTAGATCCACGAACAGCTGACCGACAGTTGAAGCAATTCATGAGCTTCAGTCCTCCTACGTTTGCGGGAATGGGATCTCCAACGCAGGCAGAAGATTGGTTATCGCGTGTCAAGAGGATAATGACAGCGATCAGGGCGGAGGAAACTCTCAAGGTCACCTTGGCCACCTTCATGCTTGAAGGGGAGGCGCGGTTGTGGTGGGACGAGGTTGAGCTACACCATTTGGCGGGCAGGCAATTAACACAAGTGTCGATTGAGGAGTTCTCTCGAAAATTTCTGGCGAAACATGTCCCAGCGGCGCAATGCATTGCTATGGAAAATGAGTTCCAACGGTTAAAGCAAGGGGAAGATAGTGTGGATATCTACTTGCATGAGTTTACCAGGTTGGGACGATATGCGGGAACAATCTTCGCGGATGACCAAAGGAAAACGAATCGGTTCTATGAAGGACTGCGGGATGAGTTGAGATTCCTGCTTTCGAGTTCTGTGAGCCAAGGGTTTCAGGCGTTGGTTGATACTGCGTGCGCGTTGGAGAAGGACATGAAGCGAGTGCAAGGGAATAAGGGCTTGGTTGTGTCGAAGCCAGAGTTTCAAGCACCTCGCCCGAGCAAGTCGTTTTACCAGAAGAAAGGGGGCAAAAGGTCCAAGCCATCTGGGCAAGTGACTACGACCGTTGTGTCGGGAGCGACATCAAGGCCGGATTCTCGTACATGCTATAACTGTGGCCGGGTGGGGCATATAGCCCGTGACTGTCGGGTGGTTCAGCCCAAAGGGGAAAAGAAGACGGGTGCGTCTTATGCTGAGAAGGGCAAAGCGGTGGTGGACTCCTCTGCTTCTCAGGCACAGCCCCGAATCTATCAACTTGGCCAACAGGAAGCGATTAAGCAAAGTGACGTCGTCACAGGTACGAGTTGATTTAGTTTACTTGCTGGTGCTTTTGGTTTTGGTTATGTATAGCTTGTGCATGATGTGTGTGCTGCAGGCTTTGTCCTGATTCGGAATAATTTGGCGAGAGCCCTGTTTGATACGGGTGCTTCGCATTCTTTTCTGTCTGAGGATTTCGTATCTCGCATTGGGGTACCAAGTCATGTGACGGTGGATAGTACAAGGGTGCTATTGCCGAATGGCTGTATGATGCTTGCAAATAGGGCTTGCGATGTGGATGTGCAAATAGGAAGTCGGGATTTCGGTTTGAGTGCAGCTGTGCTACCGTTATCGGAGTTTGATGTGATCTTTGGTATGGACTGGCTCTCGGAGCAGCGTGCCTTTATTGATTGCAACTCCAAAGAGATTACACTGGGCCAGAATACCGGGCTTGTGACGAAGTTCGCTGGTATGCGAGGAGTTGGCGGGACTCTGTTGTCTGCACTCCAAGTCGTCAATGCTGTTCGGAAGGGCGCGGAGTTATTCTTCACGCTAATTCAGGCTGTTGAGCCAAAGGCCAGTGTCGGTGAAGTGCCAGTTGTGTCAGAGTTTGCCGATGTGTTTCCTAAAGATCTTCCTGGGTTACCACCCCAGCGGGAGATTGACTTCTCTATTGAGTTGGTGCCAGGTGCGAAACCTGTGGCCCGCTCTCCATATCGCGTCGCGCCAAAAGAGATGGCTGAGTTGAAAGTCCAATTGCAAGAGTTGTTGGAGCAGGGATATATATGCCCAAGTATGTCACCTTGGAGCGCGCCTGTTCTCTTTGTGAAGAAGAAAGACGGTAGCTTACGGTTGTGTATTGACTACCGCGAGTTGAATAAGCTGACAGAGAAAAATAAATATCCGATCCCGCGGATTGATGACCTCTTTGATCAGCTGGCAGGATCAACGGTCTATTCCAAATTGGATTTGAAATCGGGATATTATCAGCTGCGGATTAGGGAAGGTGACATTCCCAAAACGGCGTTTGGAACACGCTACGGTCATTATGAGTTCACGGTAATGCCGTTTGGCCTATGTAATGCGCCTTCGGTATTTATGGACTTAATGCATCGAACGTTCCGAGAGTACTTGGATTTGTTTGTTATTGTGTTTATCGATGACATCTTAGTATACTCTCAGTCGGAAGAGGATCACGCATACCATTTGCGGTTGGTCTTGCATACCCTGCGGAGGAATAAGCTTTTTGCCAAGTTCTCAAAGTGTGAGTTCTGGCTCTCTTCAGTAGCCTTTTTAGGCCATGTGGTAAGCGGAGAGGGTATTGCGGTGGATCCGTTGAAGATAAGTGCCATTCGAGATTGGCCAGTGATGTCTTCAGTGGCCGAGGTCAGGAGCTTCCTTGGACTTGCGGGCTACTATAGACGGTTTGTGGAAAACTTCTCACGGATTGCGTTACCTCTGACCACGCTGACGAGAAAAGATCAAAAGTTCATTTGGACGCCGGAGTGCGCGCGAGCTTTTGAAGACTTGAAGAGTCGTTTGACCACGGCGCCTGTGTTGACATCGCCATGTGGTACCGATGGGTATGAGATCTATAGTGATGCATCTGGGAGCGGCTTAGGCTGCGTTATTTTGCAGTTTGGTAAAGTGATTGCGTATGGCTCGCGTCAGTTGAAAGTGCATGAGCGGAATTACCCCGTCCATGATTTGGAGTTGGCGGCGGTAATCTTTGCGCTCAAGTTGTGGCGACACTATCTATATGGCGTGAAAGTGGATATCTATACGGATCACAAGAGCCTAAAGTATTTGTTGGATCAGAAGGATCTGAATATGCGACAACGAAGATGGATGGAGTTCCTTGGGGACTACACCTTCGAAATTCACTATACCCCCGGGAAGGGAAATGTGGTCGCTGATGCTTTGAGTCGAAAGACTCCGGTACGGGCAAGCTGGTTGCAGAGGCATGATCAGCATTTGATCCAGGAATTGGAAGCAATGGAGATATCGTGTGTTGACAAGGGTGCGTCAACCGATGCATGTTTGAACTGGATGGAGGTGCAGTATGACCTTACGGACAGAGTTCGGCGAGCAACGGAGCTTGATGAAAGTCTCCAGCGCTATGCTAAAGATGGGCCGGATGACCAATTCTCTTGGGATAACGGGTTGTTAAGGAGAAATGGTCGAGTGTGCGTCCCAAGTGTGGGTAAATTGAGGGAAGAGTTGATGTACGAAGCTCACTTTGCAAAGTACTCAGTTCACCCAGGGAGCACAAAGATGTACAGAGATCTGAAAAAGTTATTCTGGTGGCCCGGACTAAAGAAAGATGTCGCACATTATGTGGCTGAATGCACTACCTGTGCGTTAGTGAAAGCAGAATGCCAGAAGCCTGGCGGTTTCCTGAAGTCGTTACCTATTCCGGAGTGGAAGTTCGATGATATTTCGATGGATTTCGTGCATGGGTTGCCGAGATCTCAACGCGGTCATGATTCAATCTGGGTGATTGTGGACCGGTTGACAAAAGTGGCGCACTTCCTTCCAAACAGAAGAGACGATTCAGTGGAAACCTTGGCCAAGCTGTATGTGGAGCAGGTTGTTCGACTGCACGGTGTTCCCCGGAGCATCGTTAGTGACCGTGATGGGCGGTTCACATCGAATGATTGGCGGCTCGTTCATCAAATGTTGGGTACAAAGTTAGCGTTTAGTACGGCCTTTCATCCCCAAACGGATGGCCAGACTGAACGAACCAACAGGACGATGGAAGATATGCTCCGCATGTGCGCCCTAGACTTTGGTTAGAGATGGGAAGATTATATATTCCTTGTCAAATTTGCCTATAATAATAGCTACCAAGCGAGTATTGGTATGGCACCATTTGAGGCGTTGTATGGTCGGAAATGCCGTACACCCTTAGCTTGGGCAGAAGCAGGCGAATCTAAGCTGAATGGGAAAAAGAAAGTCGAAGAAGCTACCTCGCTCATTCGCTCTATTCGGGAGAGGCTATTGATAGCCCAAGATCGTCAAGCAAAGTACTACAATGCCAAACATCGGAACGTGGAGTTCGCGGTGGGTGATTGGGTATATTTGAAGATCAAACCCTTCAAAGGCGTGTCCAGGATTCGGCGTTTGAAAAAGCTAAGTCCGAGGTATCTTGGTCCATTTAAGGTGGTGGAGCGAGTTGGGGAAGCTGCTTATAGACTAGCACTTTCAGCGGACTTGGGTGGATTACATGATGTGTTTCACATCTCAGTCCTTCGTAAGGCGGTGAAGGATCCAGCTCAAGTAATGGAGAATGATCGGGTACCGGTCGAGTATGGGCTAACGACGAGGGTTAGACCCATTCGGATCGAGGATCGAGCCGAGAAACAGTTGCGGAACAAAGTGATCGGGATGGTCAAGGTCCGATGGGACAATTGTGGCCGTGAAGAGCTAACATGGGAGCGGGAGCAGACCATGCGAGCTGAGTTTCCCGAGTTATTTGTATAAACTGTAGGCCGGGTACTTTTTGTTATAACATGGTTATAGCATTGCTGGTTTTTGTTTCCTTACCGTGCAAATTTCGGGACGAAATTTTGTTAAGGGGGGAGGGTTGTAACACCCCAAAAAGGCCCCAAAAAGACTCAACATGAAGTTTGAGTAGCAGGCTGTTTGACACGGCCTGGGACACGGGCGTGTCCCAGGGCGTGTCGGGTGTACACGGCCTGGGACACGGGCGTGTCCCAGGGCGTGTTCAGGCTAGTCGACGTTTGAGAGTCGATGATCGTCGAGCCTGGGACACGGCCTTCGACACGGGCGTGTCCCAGGGCATGTTCGAATTATTTTTTCGAAATTGGCCTATTCGAGTCAGAGCCGGACACGGCCATGAACACGGCCTTGAACACGGGCGTGTCAGGCTGGACACGGGCGTGTCAGTTGCCGTGTTCCGACCCGTGTTGTTCAGTCGGTTCAATACCGCGTGTGCCGCTTAAGGGTACACGGCCTGTGACACGGGCGTGTCACAGGCCGTGTCAGGCAAAATTTGGGTTTTTGACCAAATCGTGGCCGTTCAGTTTTCTCTCTTTTGATCCAAGGGTTCAGGTGGTTTCCTGGCTGGATTAAGTCGTGATGGAAGAATGAAGAGTCATTCTTCATTTGTGCTTAAGGAAGAGAGAAAGAGAGAGGAAGAGAGAAAGAAAGAGGAGGAGAGCAAGCCACCGGCGGAGTTCCCGTGGTCCGATTCGTGATCCGAAGCCGGCGTTGTGAAGGCAAGGCTGCTGCGGTTCTTTCTCACCGGCTAGTTTTTGATGGCACCGAAGAGATCGACAAGGTTAACGATCTCCCTCCTTGGACATGCAAAGTCCTTCTTTTCTGCATTGCATAGGGAAAACCCTTCCCCGCGAGTGTGCGGTGGGTTGTGGTGTCCCTTGGGGTAGATATGTGAAGTCCCCCTTGTTAGAGTCCGGAATTGGAGTACGGATCTAGGCATGCTGTGTGAAGCCCATCTGGACGTGGTCTGGATTGGTGATGCTTGTTTGCATATCGGAGAAGGCTCCGTGATTATGGCTTGTGATGCCTATGGCTTGTGATGCCTTGTTCCTACCTATTGCTTGGTGCGGCAGGAAGTACTGGACGATGTCCAGGAAATGAAGAGGGTTGGATGCAACTCTTGTGGCCGTGTGTTGCCACTTTGTGAGTGGTTGAGCCGTTGGGCTGCAACTCGATAAAAAGGCAGATTGCCGAACAGGAAAGGTGAAACCGACCCGCGCCTATAAATAGCCATGGATACTTCCGTATTCGAGGTGGCACGGCGACTTGAGCAACGGGGGGTGGCTGATCCGTACCTGCGTTAGGTCCGTCCGACTTGGAAGCCTGGTTATAGGTTTTGTTGGAGCGCCTAATGAGAGTCTTAGGCCCGCGCGCCGGAAAGACTAGAATGCTCAAATACCGTGTAGACGGTGGTGTTGACCCTGGTATTCCGGTACACCGAAAATGTGCCCTGAGTGCACGGACTGTCGGGCCGTGTGGCCGATGGTTGTGATGGCTTGAATGTGCCTGCGCGCACATAGTTGCTATTTGATGATGCCATGCTTGCAGGGAAAGAATGCTCATGCCCCGAGAAAGGGGTAGGATTGTTATAATTGGGTCAGCTGAATGCTGACCGTTGCATTGTTTGCCACCGATTGGGTGGATTGTTCCCGTGCAGGTGCTGGAGAGCCAAGTGGTAAGTGATGGGCTGAAGCCCGACTGCTGTTGCTGCTGCTGCTGCGGCTAGCCCTTGAAGGCTACGCGAATGTTTTGCTTTTACTCATGTATGGCCGGCCTGCGCGCCGATGTTTGTAAATCATGTGGTAAAAAGAGGAATTGTAAGGCCTTAGGGCCAAACTCTTGTATTTGTGTACATTCCGTGGTATATATATAAAGGTGGTTTATATATTAGACATTCCTGTTTAGAGTTCAAAGTTGTAACTTAAAGCTTCCGCTAGAATGCTCTGAGTTAGGATTCGTATGGTTTGGTATTATCCTGTGACCTCACCATCTGTTTGTGGCATATAGTGTGGGGCCCCGGCCGGACCTTCTACTATACGTCATTTAACGGATGGGGTCGTTACATTTTGGTATCAGCTTTCCTCGGTCTTCCTCTTTCGAATTCGTGGTCGAATTCTTTTGTGGGGTGGCGAGCACGTGTTTGTGCGACCTGCTGTAACGCTAATGAACTCTGGAATGTCCACTAAGGAATGTACAAATCTTGTTTGAGGAATCTGCGCGTTCCTCTTTGTGTTGTTTTGCTTGCATACGTTCGCTAATGTGTGTCTTGTCCACCTATAGGTGACACGTAGTGGTGCTGGGCAGTCTGAGCCCCAGCGCTCTGATGAGAGTGCGGCACCAGCTGAGGTGCCAACACCTCCTCCATCTGCGGAAACTGTTCGCTTAGTTGCTGAGGCGCTATTTGCCATGATTCAGCCGACCGGGCAAGCGCAGCCGGCAGTAGTGCCAGTTCGTGTTGGTGTAAGACCCGAGCCGGTTGAGGCTGTAGATCCACGAACAGCTGACCGACAGTTGAAGCAATTCATGAGCTTCAGTCCTCCTACGTTTGCGGGAATGGGATCTCCAACGCAGGCGAAAGATTGGTTATCGCGTGTCAAGAGGATAATGACAGCGATCAGGGCGGAGGAAACTCTCAAGGTCACCTTGGCCACCTTCATGCTTGAAGGGGAGGCGCGGTTGTGGTGGGACGAGGTTGAGCTACACCATTTGGCGGGCAGGCAATTAACACAAGTGTCGATTGAGGAGTTCTCTCGAATATTTCTGGCGAAACATGTCCCAGCGGCGCAACGCATTGCTATGGAAAATGAGTTCCAACGGTTAAAGCAAGGGGAAGATAGTGTGGATATCTACTTGCATGAGTTTACCAGGTTGGGACGATATGCGGGAACAATCTTCGCGGATGACCAAAGGAAAACGAATCGGTTCTATGAAGGACTGCGGGATGAGTTGAGATTCCTGCTTTCGAGTTCTGTGAGCCAAGGGTTTCAGGCGTTGGTTGATACTGCGTGCGCGTTGGAGAAGGACATGAAGCGAGTGCAAGGGAATAAGGGCTTGGTTGTGTCGAAGCCAGAGTTTCAAGCACCTCGCCCGAGCAAGTCGTTTTACCAGAAGAAAGGGGGCAAAAGGTCCAAGCCATCTGGGCAAGTGACTACGACCGTTGTGTCGGGAGCGACATCAAGGCCGGATTCTCGTACATGCTATAACTGTGGCCGGGTGGGGCATATAGCCCGTGACTGTCGGGTGGTTCAGCCCAAAGGGGAAAAGAAGACGGGTGCGTCTTATGCTGAGAAGGGCAAAGCGGTGGTGGACTCCTCTGCTTCTCAGGCACAGCCCCGAATCTATCAACTTGGCCAACAGGAAGCGATTAAGCAAAGTGACGTCGTCACAGGTACGAGTTGATTTAGTTTACTTGCTGGTGCTTTTGGTTTTGGTTATGTATAGCTTGTGCATGATGTGTGTGCTGCAGGCTTTGTCCTGATTCGGAATAATTTGGCGAGAGCCCTGTTTGATACGGGTGCTTCGCATTCTTTTCTGTCTGAGGATTTCGTATCTCGCATTGGGGTACCAAGTCATGTGACGGTGGATAGTACAAGGGTGCTATTGCCGAATGGCTGTATGATGCTTGCAAATAGGGCTTGCGATGTGGATGTGCAAATAGGAAGTTGGGATTTCGGTTTGAGTGCAGCTGTGCTACCGTTATCGGAGTTTGATGTGATCTTTGGTATGGACTGGCTCTCGGAGCAGCGTGCCTTTATTGATTGCAACTCCAAAGAGATTACACTGGGCCAGAATACCGGGCTTGTGACGAAGTTTGCTGGTATGCGAGGAGTTGGCGGGACTCTGTTGTCTGCACTCCAAGTCGTCAATGCTGTTCGGAAGGGCGCAGAGTTATTCTTCACGCTAATTCAGGCTGTTGAGCCAAAGGCCAGTGTCGGTGAAGTGCCAGTTGTGTCAGAGTTTGCCGATGTGTTTCCTAAAGATCTTCCTGGGTTACCACCCCAGCGGGAGATTGACTTCTCTATTGAGTTGGTGCCAGGTGCGAAACCTGTGGCCCGCTCTCCATATCGCGTCGCGCCAAAAGAGATGGCTGAGTTGAAAGTCCAATTGCAAGAGTTGTTGGAGCAGGGATATATACGCCCAAGTATGTCACCTTGGAGCGCGCCTGTTCTCTTTGTGAAGAAGAAAGACGGTAGCTTACGGTTGTGTATTGACTACCGCGAGTTGAATAAGCTGACAGAGAAAAATAAATATCCGATCCCGCGGATTGATGACCTCTTTGATCAGCTGGCAGGATCAACGGTCTATTCCAAATTGGATTTGAAATCGGGATATTATCAGCTGCGGATTAGGGAAGGTGACATTCCCAAAACGGCGTTTGGAACACGCTACGGTCATTATGAGTTCACGGTAATGCCGTTTGGCCTATGTAATGCGCCTTCGGTATTTATGGACTTAATGCATCGAACGTTCCGAGAGTACTTGGATTTGTTTGTTATTGTGTTTATCGATGACATCTTAGTATACTCTCAGTCGGAAGAGGATCACGCAAACCATTTGCGGTTGGTCTTGCATACCCTGCGGAGGAATAAGCTTTTTGCCAAGTTCTCAAAGTGTGAGTTCTGGCTCTCTTCAGTAGCCTTTTTAGGCCATGTGGTAAGCGGAGAGGGTATTGCGGTGGATCCGTTGAAGATAAGTGCCATTCGAGATTGGCCAGTGATGTCTTCAGTGGCTGAGGTCAGGAGCTTCCTTGGACTTGCGGGCTACTATAGACGGTTTGTGGAAAACTTCTCACGGATTGCGTTACCTCTGACCACGCTGACGAGAAAAGATCAAAAGTTCATTTGGACGCCGGAGTGCGCGCGAGCTTTTGAAGACTTGAAGAGTCGTTTGACCACGGCGCCTGTGTTGACATCGCCATGTGGTACCGATGGGTATGAGATCTATAGTGATGCATCTGGGAGCGGCTTAGGCTGCGTTCTTTTGCAGTTTGGTAAAGTGATTGCGTATGGCTCGCGTCAGTTGAAAGTGCATGAGCGGAATTACCCCGTCCATGATTTGGAGTTGGCGGCGGTAATCTTTGCGCTCAAGTTGTGGCGGCACTATCTATATGGCGTGAAAGTGGATATCTATACGGATCACAAGAGCCTAAAGTATTTGTTGGATCAGAAGGATCTGAATATGCGACAACGAAGATGGATGGAGTTCCTTGGGGACTACACCTTCGAAATTCACTATACCCCCGGGAAGGGAAATGTGGTCGCTGATGCTTTGAGTCGAAAGACTCCGGTACGGGCAAGCTGGTTGCAGAGGCATGATCAGCGTTTGATCCAGGAATTGGAAGCAATGGAGATATTGTGTGTTGACAAGGGTGCGTCAACCGATGCATGTTTGAACTGGACGGAGGTGCAGTATGACCTTACGGACAGAGTTCGGCGAGCAACGGAGCTTGATGAAAGTCTCCAGCGCTATGCTAAAGATGGGCTGGATGACCAATTCTCTTGGGATAACGGGTTGTTAAGGAGAAATGGTCGAGTGTGCGTCCCAAGTGTGGGTAAATTGAGGGAAGAGTTGATGTACGAAGCTCACTTTGCAAAGTACTCAGTTCACCCAGGGAGCACAAAGATGTACAGAGATCTGAAAAAGTTATTCTGGTGGCCCGGACTAAAGAAAGATGTCGCACGTTATGTGGCTGAATGCACTACCTGTGCGTTAGTGAAAGCAGAATGCCAGAAGCCTGGCGGTTTCCTGAAGTCGTTACCTATTCCGGAGTGGAAGTTCGATGATATTTCGATGGATTTCGTGCATGGGTTGCCGAGATCTCAACGCGGTCATGATTCAATCTGGGTGATTGTGGACCGGTTGACAAAAGTGGCGCACTTCCTTCCAAACAGAAGAGACGATTCAGTGGAAACCTTGGCCAAGCTGTATGTGGAGCAGGTTGTTCGACTGCACGGTGTTCCCCGGAGCATCGTTAGTGACCGTGATGGGCGGTTCACATCGAATGATTGGCGGCTCGTTCATCAAATGTTGGGTACAAAGTTAGCGTTTAGTACGGCCTTTCATCCCCAAACGGATGGCCAGACTGAACGAACCAACAGGACGATGGAAGATATGCTCCGCATGTGCGCCCTAGACTTTGGTAAGAGATGGGAAGATTATATATTCCTTGTCGAATTTGCCTATAATAATAGCTACCAAGCGAGTATTGGTATGGCACCATTTGAGGCATTGTATGGTCGGAAATGCCGTACACCCTTAGCTTGGGCAGAAGCAGGCGAATCTAAGCTGAATGGGAAAAAGGAAGTCGAAGAAGCTACCTCGCTCATTCGCTCTATTCGGGAGAGGCTATTGATAGCCCAAGATCGTCAAGCAAAGTACTACAATGCCAAACATCGGAACGTGGAGTTCGCGGTGGGTGATTGGGTATATTTGAAGATCAAACCCTTCAAAGGCGTGTCCAGGATTCGGCGTTTGAAAAAGCTAAGTCCGAGGTATCTTGGTCCATTTGAGGTGGTGGAGCGAGTTGGGGAAGCTGCTTATAGACTAGCACTTTCAGCGGACTTGGGTGGATTACATGATGTGTTTCACATCTCAGTCCTTCGTAAGGCGGTGAAGGATCCAGCTCAAGTAATGGAGAATGATCGGGTACCGGTCGAGTATGGGCTAACGATGAGGGTTAGACCCATTCGGATCGAGGATCGAGCCGAGAAACAGTTGCGGAACAAAGTGATCGGGATGGTCAAGGTCCGATGGGACAATTGTGGCCGTGAAGAGCTAACATGGGAGCGGGAGCAGACCATGCTAGCTGAGTTTCCCGAGTTATTTGTATAAACTGTAGACCGGGTACTTTTTGTTATAACATGGTTATAGCATTGCTGGTTTTTGTTTCCTTACCGTGCAAATTTCGGGACGAAATTTTGTTAAGGGGGGGAGGGTTGTAACACCCCAAAAAGGCCCCAAAAAGACTCAACATGAAGTTTGAGTAGCAGGCTGTTTGACACGGCCTGGGACACGGGCGTGTCCCAGGGCGTGTCGGGTGTACACGGCCTGGGACACGGGCGTGTCCCAGGGCGTGTTCAGGCTAGTCGACGTTTGAGAGTCAACGATCGTCGAGCCTGGGACACGGCCTTCGACACGGGCGTGTCCCAGGGCGTGTTCGAATTATTTTTCGAAATTGGCCTATTCGAGTCAGAGCCGGACACGGCCGTGAACACGGCCTTGAACACGGGCGTGTCAGGCTGGACACGGGCGTGTCAGTTGCCGTGTTCCGACCCGTGTTGTTCAGTCGATTCAATACCGCGTGTGCCGCTTAAGGGTACACGGCCTGTGACACGGGCGTGTCACAGGCCGTGTCAGGCAAAATTTGGGTTTTTGACCAAATCGTGGCCGTTCAGTTTTCTCTCTTTTGATCCAAGGGTTCAGGTGGTTTCCTGGCTGGATTAAGTCATGATGGAAGAATGAAGAGTCATTCTTCATTTGTGCTTAAGGAAGAGAGAAAGAGAGAGGAAGAGAGAAAGAAAGAGGAGGAGAGCAAGCCACCGGCGGAGTTCCCGTGGTCCGATTCGTGATCCGAAGCCGGCGTTGTGAAGGCAAGGCTGCTGCGGTTCTTTCTCACCGGCTAGTTTTCGATGGCACCGAAGAGATCGACAAGGGTAACGATCTCCCTCCTTGGACATGCGAAGTCCTTCTTTTCTGCATTGCATAGGGAAAACCCTTCCCCGCGAGTGTGCGGTGGGTTGTGGTGTCCCTTGGGGTAGATATGTGAAGTCCCCCTTGTTAGAGTCTGGAATTGGAGTACGGATCTAGGCATGCTGTGTGAAGCCCATCTGGACGTGGTCTGGATTGGTGATGCTTGTTTGCATATCGGAGAAGGCTCCGTGATTATGGCTTGTGATGCCTATGGCTTGTGATGCCTTGTTCCTACCTGTTGCTTGGTGCGGCAGGAAGTACTGAACGATGTCCAGGAAATGAAGAGGGTTGGATGCAACTCTTGTGGCCGTGTGTTGCCACTTTGTGAGTGGTTGAGCCGTTGGGCTGCAACTCGATAAAAAGGCAGATTGCCGAACAGGAAAGGTGAAACCGACCCGCGCCTATAAATAGCCATGGATACTTCCGTATTCGAGGTGGCACGGCGACTTGAGCAACGGGGGGTGGCTGATCCGTACCTGCGTTAGGTCCGTCCGACTTGGAAGCCTGGTTATAGGTTTTGTTGGAGCGCCTAATGAGAGTCTTAGGCCCGCGCGCCGGAAAGACTAGAATGCTCAAATACCGTGTAGACGGTGGTGTTGACCCTGGTATTCCGGTACACCGAAAATGTGCCCTGAGTGCACGGACTGTCGGGTCGTGTGGCCGATGGTTGTGATGGCTTGAATGTGCCTGCGCGCACATAGTTGCTATTTGATGATGCCATGCTTGTAGGGAAAGAATGCTCATGCCCCAAGAAAGGGGTAGGATTGTTATAATTGGGTCAGCTGAATGCTGACCGTTACATTATTTGCCACCGGTTGGGTGGATTGTTCCCGTGCAGGTGCTAGAGAGCCAAGTGGTAAGTGATGGGCTGAAGCCCGACTGCTGTTGCTGCTGCTGCTGCGGCTAGCCCTTGAAGGCTACGCGAATGTTTTGCTTTTACTCATGTATGGCCGGCCTGCGCGCCGATGTTTGTAAATCATGTGGTAAAAAGAGGAATTGTAAGGCCTTAGGGCCAAACTCTTGTATTTGTGTACATTCCGTGGTATATATATAAAGGTGGTTTATATATTGGACATTCCTGTTTAGAGTTCAAAGTTGTAACTTAAAGCTTCCGCTAGAATGCTCTGAGTTAGGATTCGTATGGTTTGGTATTATCCTGTGACCTCACCGTCTGTTTGTGGCATATAGTGTGGGGCCCCGGCCGGACCTTCTACTATACGTCATTTAACGGATGGGGTCGTTACAGGGGGAGCAAGTCCAGCACTTGCAAAGGCAGATTCAAGTGGTTCAAATACTGCTAGAGTGGCTTATCTGTACTCAAAAAGGGGGAGCAGATAATCTGAACCTCCCTGAATATTTACAGAAGTCAAAAGAGGGGAGGGGATAGGATATAAATACGGCATCAGATCACAACAGGAAAAGAAGGATACAAGTGGTATCAGAACTATGAGAAGGTTATGATCAAATTGATCAAGACCAGGTAGCAACAATTAATGTGGAGCAGGAGCAGGTGTGCCCTATAGGCAAGAAAGTATGGTAACTATAACTTCTTTTGTTATATGGTTTCCAAGTTGATATATTGCTGTATATGTTAATGTATATCATTGAATCATTTGATTGAGGGTTTTGACTTCTTCAAATAGGGTGAGATTGTTGGGTCCATTGCCCACAATGTCCTAGATTTGAAGAAGTCAATCATATCATTGTCATACAAAAAGTTTTATTTGATGTATGCTTAAGTAATGCATGCAGGATAGTCCTTATAACATTGATAAGATAGGTATTCCAAGTTTGTGAAAGGTGGACACAAAGATAGATGCTGGACAGGCAAGAATTTTTTTAAGTCCATGGGCATTGAGTGAAGCTTACTCACTCAACGCCAGGTGTAGGAATTTAGTTAAGTCCACAGGAATTGAGTGAAGCCAGTTCACTCAACGCTAGATACAAGGGAAGATGTTGGATAGGCTAAAAATTGCCAAAGTCCACAGACATTGAGTGAAATCTACTCACTCAACGCTAGGTAAGTAAAAGCGTTGAGTATAACTTGGTTAGTCTAAGCCTAACTATTGGCTAGAAAAAAAGTGGCTAAGTCTACATGCATTGAGTGTAGTCTACTCCCTTAATGCCATACAACAAAAAGTTATGAGACAGGCTGAGGCAGTCAAAGCCTAAGGATAAACTGGCTGAGATATGGCTAAGTCCACAAGCATTGAGTGAAGTCCACTCACTCAACCCCAAAACATCAAAATCGTTGAGTATTGATCAGTTAGTCAAAGCCACAGAAAATCTGTGTAATTATTTGACTAAGTCCATAGGCATTGAGTGAAGCTTACTCACTCAATGCCATGTGATAAAAAGTGTTGACTGAACCTTTGTCAGTCAGAGACTGTGATTTCACAAAAATTTGGCTAAGTACAAATGCGTTGAGTATAGCTAACTCACTCAATGACATATAATAGAAGAATATGTGTTAAGTAGTTTGGCATTGAGTGAAGCTTTCTTACTCAATGCCAAGTGAAAAATTCTATCTAAGTATTATGGCGTTGAGTGATGAAGGCTCACTCAACGCCTAGTAATAGAAAGTTTGGCTAAGGCAAAAAGCATTGAGTGATGAAGACACACTCAATGCTCTCAAATTCTAGAGATAGAAAGATTTTTATAAGTGTTTTTGCGTTGAGTGAATCTTACTCACTCAAAACCTAATGAAAAAAAACTTTTCTAAGTGTTTTGGCATTGAGTGAAGGTTGCTCACTCAACGCCTAATGGTAGAGAAATTTTTCTAAGTGTTTTGGCATTGAGTGATGGTTGCTCACTCAATGCCTAGTGATAGAAATTCTGTCTAAGTGTTTTGGTATTGAGTGATGCTTACTCACTCAATGCCTATACTACTGATGCTTGATTCTGGCTAAGTCCACAGATGGTGCCGTCAGCAAAGTCAATAAGTCAACAAAATTCAAATTTGTTGCGGGAAAGCTACAGTACACGACAAATGTAGCCGCGTGCCTTCAGTACTGTAATTAATGCAAAAGCAAAGTTGCAGCAATCAATCTCAGTGGGGCCCACAGGTCAAAAGAGCCGTTGATGGGCTAATAATAAAAGGCGGAGATCAAGGAAGAGAAAATAGCTTTTTGGAAAAGATAGCTTGCCCTAATCTTCTTCCTCCCCATTATTGTAGAGGCTGAAGAACTAAGTTGAAATCAGCGGGTCTAAAAGCTCAACAAAAGTTAGCCATTGTCTTCTTAATCAACACCAGCAAGATCAGAGATATTCTCTAAAGAAATAGAAGCAGCTAAGGCCTGAGGTGAGCTGTAGCTAATCTGCAAGCCATCAAGAGATAAGTGTTATGATATACTCTGTCAACAGCAGGATCAGAGAAAATCTCCGAGTAAAAAGAAGCAGCTAGTTGTTACCCAAGCTGCAGCCATAGGAAGATAATCAAGTTAGCTGTTGTCATTTCCATCATCAATAACAGTTCAGGGTAAATCTCTGAGAGAGAAGATGCAACAAAGGATAACCCTAGTTACAACCACTTCATAATTCCAGCTATACAGTTCTGAAGAACATATTCTGGAGGTTGTGAAGAAGCAGTTAGGGCTAAATCTCCTTAGCCCAGGAAAGAAAGAAGAAGCAGAGGTGTTTTGCAAGTTTCTTCCAGCACAAGCTAAGGCACCCTGAAGATCTACATCCTTGTTGCTGAGAAGAAGTTAGGGTTGGGAATTTCTCAGCTCAGATAGCAGCAACTAGCTTCAGTTACTTCTCAGTTCCAGCAGGAACACCTTCTGGTGCTTAGAAGAATTAGATAGGGCTGATTATATCTCAGTTTAGGTAACAGTAGGCTCTAGGATTATTTCCCTAGAGTCAAAGTTGGGCTGAGTTTATCTCAGTCCAGAGAGATTGACATAGAGAAACATCTCTTGTGCCATGACCAACTCACCTACCAACTTCCACCCTATAGGATCCTTTTGGATCTGAGTGGTAGGAGTAAATTTGCTCTGAGGTAAGATCCAAGTTTGGATCTGAGTTGTAGGGTTGTTTAGCCTGAGGTAGGATTATGTTGAGAATCTGAGGTAGGTGATCATTTGATCACTGAGAGTAGGATACAGCTTGGATCTGAGGTAGGACCTTTGGGTCTAAGGTAGGAGAGTCATTATCTCTAAGTGTAGGGCACTTGTGCCTGAGTTGTAGGATCCTTTGGATCTGAGGTAGGGTCTTTGTGCCTGAGATTGTAAGAGAGTCATTCTCTCTGAGGCAGGATCCCTTGTGGATCTGAGGTAGGGCTGTCCTCCCATCCTGAGTTATAGGGCCTTTGGGCCTGAGGTAGGTGATCTTTGGATCACTGAGTTGTAGGGCCTTACGCCTGAGCTGTAGGTCTTAGAGGAGACCGAGTGGTCCTACAGGATCATGTTGTAAGTTCTTAGGAGCCGAGATTGGATAAGTGCCTTTTCTAACTATAAGTTAGAAAGGTGGGAGGGAAAGTTGACGTACCCATAATCTGGGGAACCACTATATATCTTGTGTGTGCTTGTTATGTTGTTTCTTTGATTGCAGGTTATGTGTGTCTTGAAAGCAGATAACTACTCACTCACATAGCTCTTAAAGAAAGAAAATTAAAGATAGTCACAAGATACTAAGAAACCTATTCAACCCCTCTAGGTGATTTAGCTATCCTTGAAAACAAAGATGTTGACCCTGAAGAATCCTTCTCGGAGCCCCAACGTGAAGGCCATCATCATGGTAAACCCTGACACCTCTTCTACGATGAGGACTTCCTCCTGGAACATATATATAGCTCTCCAGGGCTTCTTCTGGCCCCTACTTGACTACGAAGAGGAACTCCGTGCCCTTCTTCTCCTTCTTTGAAGTTGAGAATCTCAATTGAAATCCCTGATGCAAATCTGTGTAGCAGTAAATTGAGCTTGTGGAACCAGTCCCTTACCTTGTCTTTGAAGGAGATGGCAAAA
Source organism: Platanthera zijinensis (assembly GCA_039513925.1). Classification (NCBI taxonomy): domain Eukaryota; kingdom Viridiplantae; phylum Streptophyta; class Magnoliopsida; order Asparagales; family Orchidaceae; genus Platanthera; species Platanthera zijinensis. The sequence goes on along the minus strand of CM077084.1, from coordinate 94,045,605 downwards.
AGTTGGCACTTGAAGGCTTCCGACATTTGTCTGATGGAGTCTGCGTCCTAAAACCACTGGACATGCTAAACTGGGTCGTCTCTGCCATCATAGTAAGACATCTCCGGCTCCCTGAACTTCTCTGGAACTAGGTACGACACGACCAACTCGCTGAAGGGGATTCCTCCTGAGATGCGAGTGGGTAGCTCCTGTAAAACCATCTCGCTGACGGGCCAGCACTCGACGAGTCGGGGAATAGATCTCGCCAGGTGAAATCTTGCTCGCCAACCTCGCCCTCTTTCTCCTTCCTTGTCCGCCTTACCGGTGTGTTTTCACCTAAAGTAGGGTGTACGACCACTTGGATAGCCGGTGTCGAGAATTCTCCATGAGTGGTATTAAGCCAATGGTGTAAGGTCTCAATGACCACCTTCCTGAAATCTCCGAACATGCCCACCGTGGCTAAGACTGGTGGGGGCGGCGATTGCTCCTGGCTAGACCCTTATCCTTCACCTCTAGTCGTGGAACTAGCTGAGGATCTTCTGTGCTCGCCACCCTCCACGCTCACCGCATCAAAGTGTTGAAACCTGAAATCAATCTCTTGTGGAGTTAAGGGTCCCAAAAGAGGTGTGGCCTCAAACTTACTTCCCTCGAGCTAGTACACCAGAACAAAGGCTTAGCAAACTTGGAACATAATAGAGGTCCTAGCGAGGAGGTCCCAATGCACGCCCAGAAGATTTAAGAGCACTTCCCCTCCCAAGCCAATGATGAGCTTGGGTACCTTGGAGGATACTCAAGGCTCGCTAAGAAAAGCCTGAAGAAGAAGTTAAAAGAATCTGACCTTTACAAAGGTGCCCCCTCGAGTTTATTTATTGAATTCCAAACTTGGTCTGCCAACAACGTAACTCCGCTGTCACATTTCTCTATACGAAACCCAATTGGGTCTGCCAACAACATAACTCCGCTGTAGAAAAAAGTTATTCGCAGGGTGTTGGATATATTGGACACAATGTACTTGATTTGAAGAAGCCATTTTTAACTCAATGATATACACATGTTTGTATTTGATATATGTTTCAGTTTAAGTATACAGGTTGCCTATGTCATGTTGATTGGACAAGTGAACACAAGAAGCTCACTGGATTTTGAAGAAAAATTGTCTAAGTATAAAAGCGTCGAGTGGAGTCAGCATAGTGCTAAGTAAAGTCAGCACAGTTGACATTCAGCAACCTGCAGTGCAGAAAATGGCTAAGTACAAATGTGTCGACACACTTCAACTGTGTCGATACACTTGCAGAAGCTGTGCCAAGACAAGTCAGACAAGTTTGTTGTCTCAACACATAGAAGACTAAGTCAGCAGTGTCAAGATAAGACATCCATCTCGACACATTGAAGATTCAAGACAGCTATGTCGAGACAAGTAAGTTGTCTCGACACCTTGAATACTGAGTCAACAATATTGAGATAAGTCAACATACTTGACACTATAAAGCTTGAAGTAGTTGCGTCGAGACAATACAACTGTCTCGACACAAAGAAGACGAGAGATTTTCCTAAGTAAAATTGTGTCGAGACAAATCAACAATCTCGACACAATGAAGGAGTAAAGTATAGAAGTCTCGACACAAGGAAAAAATAAAATGTGTAGACATCAGGCAGACAGTTGTGTCAAGAAAATCTTACTGTCTAGACACTAAGAAGAATTAAAGAGGTTGACACAGAAGATGGTTGTGTTGAGATAAGTCAACTGTCTCGACACTCTCAAGTTTCAGATGAAAATTCTTTCAAGTAGAATTGTGTCGAGACTGCTAAGATGTCTCGACACAAGTGTCGACACACTTTGGCCATCTCGACACTTATGTTTCTAAAAATGTGCAGAGTCAACACTGAAGTGTCAAGACAAGTCAGAACTATCACTTAAGCTACAGTAATGTGATACTTCAACAAAAACTTTTTAAGGGGAGAATTTGAAGTATGATGTCAAATGCTGATGTCATCATTCAGTTATCAGCAATCTATGAAGGCTATAAATAGAGGGGTTGTCTACACTAATAGAGATAGACAGAATCAAAAAAAGCAAACAAAAATTCTCATTCTATTCTCAACCCGAGAAGGAGGAAGAAGACAAAGGTCTTCAAGAATATCTCCAGATCCTTTATCAAAGTCGATCTGAAGATCAAGGTGGATCTGATCTACTATTTCTTAAAGTTTTTCAAGCAGATCAACATCAAGAAGATTGCAGATCAAGAGAAGCAACTTTTCATCCAGCCAATTTATCAAGAAGACATTCATTGCTACTGAATTGAAGAATCTGTGATAACAGATATATCATATTATAGATTTTTTTATTTTTTGAGAATTTCATTTTTACCTCTATATTTTGTAAGATCTCCTTGAGATCTGGGTAGGTAGGAGATCTTATCTTTGAGTTGTTGGCCTATTTTATAAAGGCTGAGGTAGGGTTCTTGAGGGACCTGAGGTAGGTAGTTTGAGTGAATCATTGAGTTGTAGGCCTATTTTATAAAGGCTGGTTTTTGAGGGACCTGAGGTAGGAGATTGGGAGAATCTATGAGGTAGGACCTATTGGTCTGAGTGTAGGTTTCTTTACAAAAACTGAGCCTGTAGGATCTTTGGATCTGAGTTAAAGAAGAGGATATATAACCTCATCTAACATATTGATAGTGAGGAAGAAGGGGGAAAGTGGATGTACCCTAGATAGGGGAACAACTATAAATTCTGTATGTGCTGTGTGCTGTGGATTACTTTAGCTTGTGCTGTGATCTAAGTCTTTATAACTACAAAATTAGTTAAATGATAATAATCTGATAAAGTAACTTTAAAAGTCACCTATTCACCCCCTTTAGGTGATTATCTACCCATAAGATTATCTTTCAAGTTGTATCAGATGGAGATTATTCAAGAAATGCCTAACAGTCTGAAAGATCCAAAGGGTATTAGACAAATATCAGATCTATAGCTTCTGAATCTCACAACGAACTCAGTTATATAAAACTGTCTATTTGTAATAAGGACAACTTTGCTATATGGAAACATAGAGTGAGATTGTTAATGGAAGCCTCAGATCCAAGAATCTTTGTCACTATACAAGAAGGACCATATATACCAATGAAAACATCTGTCTTAGATGCAAATGTTCAAACCCCTAAGAAATTATCAGAAATGATAAAGGATGAGGTGGTACTTGCCACCATGGACAAAAGAGCACAAAATATAATAGTCAGTGCAATAGACAATTCAACCTTTCATAATCTTGTGCATTGTAATACATCCAAGGAGATGTGGGATACTCTCATTGTATACATAGAAGTTACAGAAGAAGTAAGAGATGATAATAAATCTCTCCTCAACCAGCAGTATGAGGCTTTCAGACAAGGAAAGAAAGATTCTATATAACTGTGCTATGAAAAGTTATTTATAATAGTAAATGACTTAAGAAACTATGACAGAAATTTCTCAAATTATGAGCTAAATGACAAATTCTTGAGATCCCTAAATAAAGAATGGGACATCAAGATTTGTGCTGTAAGAGAAATGGAGGATCTAAGAAATATATTACCCCAAGACTTGCATAGGAAGTTAATGTCACTGAGCTTCAACTGAATTCTAGAAAAGCTGAAGCAGAATCAGCTAGAAGCTCAACTCAAACTAAATCTGTGGCCTTCAAAGCAGATACATCTAAGAAAGCTAGAAGAAAAATCCCATCATCACCCAGAAGGGATGAAGATACAGATATCATTGGAGCCTGTTCTTTATCAGAAGAACTATCAGATGATGAATTAGCACTGTTTACCAGGGAATTCAAGAAAATTCTAAGGAGAAGGATGCAGTGGAATAAAAAGAAACCTTCTGGATCAAGCTCTAGTAAAAGCAAAGACAACCATAGAGACAAATCTGTGGTCAGGTATGATTCTCATCAGAATAAACAATTTAAGACTGACATTATTTGCTTTTGCTATAACAGGCATGGGCATGTCATAGCTGATTATCCAGTAAAAAGGAAGGAGAACAAAAGGTCTAAAGAAGAGAAATTCTATATGAACAAGAAATCAGAGAAAGGTTTGATGGCAAAGAAATCCAAGACTTATCTGATAGTGATACTGACTACACTAAGTCAGGAGAAAAACTTGCTGGACTGTTCTCCTATGAAGAAGAGTTCATCAGAGAGGCCATATACAAAGGGAAAAGCTCCACAACTTCATCACACTATGGTGATTCTAAAGAGGATATGGAGATCAATTTAATGGCACTATTTGATGATCCAGAAATAGAAGCTCTTGATTGTTAGGAGACTCAGGTAATAATGACAATTCAACATCTTATAAAACCTTTGTATATAAGACTAGAGATGAGATAGACTCATGTGACTCAAAATTTGATTCACATGAGACTAACTCTGTGATTGAATTGTAGCAGCTCACAGTCAAATTTGAAAAGTTGTTGTAAGACCTAGTAAGTAGCAAGAAGCTTGTCAAAGAACAAGCTATATAAATAACATCATTAAAAGGTTTTGAGTATCACCATAAGATGGATACTCAAAAAATTGGTCTTCAAAGTTCTAAGTTGGCAATGTTGACTAGGATCATTGATGATCAAATCTTATTGCTAAAGCAGAAGGATGCAACTATTCAGGAGCTGGAACTCAAACTACTGAATGAGAAAAGATTAGTACAATAATTTTATAAACCTAAAACTATATTGCCCATTATAGATACCTTCTCAGGAACACCTAGAAGTGGTCTTGGGTATGTTAAACCCAAGAGGAAAAGAGGAAAAAACTACAGGACAAAAGGGTCTAGTCATTCCACAGACTGTATTTCAGACTAAGAGAAAAGAAATCCAGAAGTCTGAACTAGCTAGACCAAGTTCATATGTGAATAGGAAAGCTATTCCTAATGTACCTGCTCCAAGGAGGATAGTTGTAACTGAGAGACAAAACAACTTGTTTACTACCAATAAATATACAACTGACAAGTGTGCAGATTCTTGTTCGATGGAATGTCAGCACAAAATTCCTTCTATTACTCCAAAAAGGAGGTACAACGGGTATGAATGCTGGTGTTGTGGAAAGGTAAGACACTTTGCCTTAGACTATTGGTTCAATTACTCAGTGTCTCATATTCGGAAAAGATATCCAATTAAGAAGCTCCGTGGTGGTTTCCATAGAGCCACAACTAACAAGAACCTAGGACCCAAAATAACTTGGGTTCCTAAGGAAAAACAAATTCTTATTTTGCAGGTATGTCCAAACAACAGAGATAGACCAATATGGTACTTGGATAGTGTTGGGTACATTGGAAAATGTGTACCTGATTTAGGGAAGCCTCACTTAGCTCAATGATATACATTAAGGTGTATTTGATGTTATTTTGAGTTTATATGTGCAGGTTAAGTATTGGCTAAAATGTAGGAAAAAGTTTCTAAGTCCATATGTCGACACCAGAGGAAGCTGTGTCGACACTTCAGTAAGTTTGTGTCGACACTTGGAAAAGGCTGTGTCGACACACAGAATAGTTAGTCGACATCAACTGTGTCGACACCATGAGGCAGTGTCGATACACAGAAGCAGAGTCGACATCAACTGTGTCGACACCAGGAGGCAGTGTTGACACACAGAATTCTTAGTCTACATCAACTGTGTCGACACACAGGACTTGTGTCGACACACAACAGAGTTTCAACATAGTTGATTACTGTGGAGTGAAGAAGTGATTGTGTCGACACAAATAATCTGTGTCGACACATTCTTAATATGCAATGTCTAGAAGCAGTGTCGACATCAAGGCAGCTATGTCGACACCACCAAAGTCTGTGTCGACACTTAAGTCACTTGTGTCGACACATATTGATAGTTTGTCTCGACACAGAATCACAGTCAGTCTCGACGCTTTGCTGACAAATACAAAGGTTCAAGAACTGACTGGAGACTTGACAGCTGTGCATTCCAACAACTTTAATGAAGCTGTCAGACTTGTCAGAAGTCAGCTAGAAACTAGAGCAGCTGGTTACCATGGATGAAGAATATATATATAGATGGATTCTGATGAAAAAGAGATGATACACACACAACTAACACAACTATTGAGAGATTGATCTTTGATCAAGAAAGTGCAAGTCACACAAAAGAAGATCTTCGTGAGAAGATCTAAGAAGACATTCTGAAGTGATTATCCACTCAGATTTTGTCTAAGGAGAATTCAAACTAGAATTAAGAAGGAACTTCAGAAGATTTGGGGAGAGAGAGCTCCAGCTGTTTTGAAGTCAAGAAGGAGACTATCACATGTCTCTCAAGAAGTAGATCCTGAACTAATCTACTAAGTAGATCAAGATCTATTTCTGGAATCCAAGAAGGAAGTTGCCAGTCAATCAACTTCAAAGGAGATCAACCCTACTAAGTTAAGATTCAAGAAGGTTTGAAGAAAGCTAAGAACAGGTTGATTTCGTCCATCAGTCTCATCAAGAAGCTGATCAAGAATCCTCTTATCCTTTCTCTCTCAACAAGGGTAAGAGTCCATCAAAAATACTTATCAAATTCTGTAGGATCTTTTCAAAGATTTGAGTTGTAAGCCTGTGTTATAAAGGCTGAGTGTAGGAGATTTAGATCTCTGAGTGGTAAGGCTGTTTGAGCCTGAGTGTAGGAGAATCAGTTCTCTGAGTTGTAGGCCTTGTGGCAAGGCTGAGGTAGGGCTGATTAGCCTGAGCTGTAGGAGTGTGGATACATTCTGAGTTATAGGAATCCTTGAGGATTCTGAGCTATAAGATCTGTGGATCTGAGAAAAAAGGAAGAAGTTAGGCTGAATCTTGCATATTGCTGGATAGGCAAAGGGGGAAAGTGGATGTACCCAGACCTTGGTTAACCATTATAAATTAGTGTGCAATCTGTGATTTGTGTAATTATAGATTCTGTGATTGTATATGCTGTGTTAGCTGTAGAGTTTTCAGATTTATATTAAAGAACTAAAGTTATATTCTGCCTTAGATTGAAACAAGGATAAGAACCTATTCACCCCCCCTCTAGGTGTTTAGGTTATCTTGAAGTTTAATCTATCAAGTGGTATCAGAGGGAGGTTGCTTAAAGAAGGACTTAACAGTCTTAGTTAGATCCCTAAGGTAGAATCAAGAATCAAGAAAATGGGTTCTGGAGAAAATCACAAGGAACTAGGGTCTATGAAATTACCCATCTACAGGAAGGAGATATTTGGAATATGGAAAGAAAGGGTCAGGCTTTTCATGGAGGCTTCTGATCCAAGGATTTACATTACTGTAATGGAAGGTCCTTTTGTTCCAATGAAGGTGTCTGTTCTAGATGCAAATCAAAGAACTCCCAAAGATTTTTCTGAGATGACTAAGGATGAGATCATCCAGGAAACTATGGATAAAAGAGCCCAGAATATCATAGTAAGTGCCATAGATGATTCAACCTTTCGGAATTTGATTCATTGCAAGACCTCCAAGGAAATATGGGACACTTTGATAGTCTACATGGAGGATTCTAAAGAAGTTAGACAAGATAGAAAGTCTATGATAAATCTGGAATATGAAAGTTTCAGACAAGGGAAGTCAGATAGCATATCTGAGTTCTATAAGAAATTCTATAGAATAGTAAATGAGCTGATGTCTTATTGAAGGGTCTTCAGTACATATGAACTGAATGATAAATTCCTAAGATCCTTGACAAAGGATTGGGACACCAAGATTTGTGCCATTAGGGAAGTGGACAAACTTGCAGATATTTCTCCTCCAACTTTATTTGGAAAGTTGCTGTCTTATGAAATGCAACTAATGACTAGAAAAGAGAAGAAAGAAATGCAAAAGGGGAGCATAGAGAAAATTCTGTGGCATTCAAGGTTGAAGCCACTAGAAAGAATAGGATGATGTCTCCATCACCTCCTAGGGAAGTTGCTGAAATTACCTCAGATAATTCAGACAACCAAAATTCAGATAGCAGTGATTCAGATATAGATTTTGCTGCCTTTACAAGGTAGTTTCAGAGATTCTTGAAGAAGAAGCAGTTGAAATCTAGGCCCTCCACATCACAGCAAGTTGATGACTATTATCAAAAGAGAAAGTCATCTGGGAAGGACAGGAGCAGGTCTAAGCCTAGCAAATCTACAACATCAAAGATAGTTTGCTATTGCTGTAATAGGCCTGAACATGTTGTGGCTGAGTGTCCAGATAAAAGAAAGGAGTCTGCTAATAAAAGAAAGACTCAACAAAAGAGCAAGAAGGAGAAATCCTTTGTTGCTAAGAAGGAGAAAAGCTTGACAGACCAATCATCTTCAGAGTCTGAATCTGAAGCTGAGGCATACATTGGCCTATATGCAGCAAATAAAGAAGATGAGTTTATGTAATTGCTGAACTCTATCTATGCACAAGAAGACCATCAGTGCATGGGACTGATGGCTGTATCCAAAGAAGACAAGTGCCAGGATCAGCCTGGTCCTAGCAAGGTACAATGTTTGTCTAGTAATCCAAATTATAGTACTGGCATAAAGTCAGCTACATTTGCACCAAGTGATGTGGATGGGTCTGAGTCTGAAGGTGATATTCATCAGCTGATAGATGAATATGGGTACTTGTTGCAGGCACTAAAGAAAAGCAAGAACCTGGCCAAAACTCAGGCTAAGGAAATTGTAGATCTTAAGATGGTTGCATCTGACTTAGAGAAAGAGTTGGATCAAAAATTGAATGAGATTGCCAAACTGAAAACTATAACTGTTATTCAGATGGGCACAATCACATACAAAAATGATCTAATTAAAAGTCTGGAAGTCAGAATTCAAAAGGAGAAAGGTTTGGTGGCTAGTTTTTCCAATCCAAAATCAGTTTTACCCTTAATAGATGAGTTTGTGGCTCAAAAGGGTAAGGCTGGAATAGGCTTTAAAGGTAACACCAGGGCTATACAATTCAAGAGAAAGGGCAAATCCTCAGTCCAGCCACTGAATTTTAAATTCCCTGTAGTTTTTAGAAAGGTACAAGTGCCTTCTAACAAGTATGACCTTGAGAATACTCATGGTCATAGTAAGACTGAAGTTCTGAATGACAAGGGTGCTTATGTCAATAAGACAACCCATGTTCATAAACCCCATATTTGTGAGAAACCAGTGGGTGTAGCTGCAGCAGTACCAACACAATTCAAAGATTTGCTGTCAACCAGACTATCAAGAATGTATATAAAAATAGATAAAACAAGTATGAATGCTGGTGCTGTGGTAAGACAGGTCATTATGCCATAGATTGTTGGCACAACACTAGTGTCAGAAAGAACAATAGTCTACCTATAAGAAGAGCTGCAGGTAGATTTGTTAAGTATGAAGCTAACTTGAACCAAGGACCCAAGACTTACTTGGGCTCTAAGAGAAGGTAATTCTTTATTGCAGGTGAGTCCAAGTTACCATGCCCCTATATGGTACTTGGACAGTCGATATTCCAGGCACATGACTGGAACAAAGGGATTGCTGAAGGAGTACTTGCCTATCAGGGCCTAAAGTAATCTTTGGTGGCTCTGAAAAAATAATCATCAAAGGGTTTGGTAACATTTCTAGTAACCAGATTACTATCACTCAAGTGGCTTATGTGAAGGGTTTGAAACACAAACTTATAAGCATAAGTCAGCTGAGTGATTTAGGATATGACATTTCATTTGTTAAGAATGGATGTCATATCAAAAGGTCATTTTGACAGGATACAGAAAAAGGAATGTGTACTGTCTTAATTTTGAGTGTGAGAACGAAGGTTCTCCTATTTGTCTTGTAGTTGATGAGAGATGTAACTCCCCTGATTTTTTACTACAATTATTAAATTCTCGTTTGGCGTTACGTCGACTCATTTTCTTGGCTTGGGCCATCTGTGGAGTGTGGTCTTAACTCCTTAGAACTGAGTGCCCTATTTTGTAGCGTGGTTGCAAGATCTATCTAGCAAGCCGAGTCGTTTTGGGTGACCCAGTGTGGCCTCTCGGGGGATGCTTGTGTTTTGGCTTTGGGTGGGTATAACTCGAGTTCTGTTCGTCGAAAGTTAATTTCGACTTCGCCGTTGTGTTCGTAGCGTGGGTATTTAGCTACGGTGCGAATTTCATCGAATTCCGAGGTAGTTCGGTTTTCGCATCGTTTTGGGTGTGCTATTAGTAAAATCAAATTAGAAATTTGATTTTTTAGCTGAGTGAACCGGCGGCTGGGCTGCAGTTAGGCTGAACCAACATGGCTAAGCAGTTATAAAAGCCTTATTAAGAAGTGGCGGGCCCACTTCTCCTTCCTCCTTCTTCACGAGACCAAAAGAAAATCGCTGTTCCTGTTTCGCGGAAAGCAGAGGAGGAAGCGACGGTTAGCCCTAGCCTTCAGACGGTGATTCTGGGAGTTTTTGTGGACGGATTTCGATTCCGAAAGCGGCGTTGAATTCCTCTCGCTCAGATCTACGTTTCGACCGTAAGAAATTCGATTTTTGTGGAGATTTTAGGAGGCCCGAAATTCTGGTTTTGGCCCTTTTCCGCCATTAAAAGTTCGGGATTTTTGCTGTTAGGGTGTTGCTGCTGCTGGTGCCGTGTGCAGTTAAGGGAAAGCCGACCAAATTTTGTCGGAAACCGAGGCAAGTAGTTTTTGCACTTGCTGTTTGATTTTTTTCCCTTCTTAACTACCCAGTTTGCCCTAGGATAGAAGCCAAGTATCTCTCTTCTGCTTGTTAAAATTCTGTGCAGTAGTTTTAGGCTAACCCTAAAATTCTGTTTGATCTTCCCCTCCTTGTGCTGTTTTGCTCAACCTGCTAGTTATTTTCACCATTTAGACTCCAGATTTGTAGTTCGGGTTGGGTGCTTTTGGGGTGGAGCCGAGAGAGAGAGTGAGGGAGGTTTTTGTGGTAGTGCTCTAGTTAGAACCAGTCTTGGTGGGTTCTCGGGATTTGGTGTTAAGTGTGGTGCACACACTCAAAGCCAAAAGCTACCCGGGCTTGGCGTTGAGTGTGGTGCACACACTCAAAGCCATAGTTTGGTCTGTTCTTTTATGGCTAAGTAGTGAGGCGTCTGAGTGAGAATTTTTGTCTAAGTCAAAATCGACGGGAATCACTAGGTGATTCTCGCCGATTTCGACGAGTATCGTCAATGATTACCGCCGATTCGGCGAGAATCAATCTGGATTCCCGCCGATTCGACGAGAATCATTCTGGATTCCCGCCGATTCGGCGAGAATCATTCTGGATTCCCGCCGATTCAGCGAGAATCATTCAGGATTCCTGCCGATTCGGCGAGAACCAGTCGGCATTCCCGCCGACCTCTTCCTGTTGGTGTTGGTTTAGGGTTTTCCTGCGGGTAAGTACTTTGGCGTAGAGTGAGTTGACCACACTCAACGCCAAAGCTGTTTTGGCGTTGAGAGAGGTGGACTCACTCAACGCCACCGTTGGGTTTTGTGGTTTAGTACTAAGGCGTTGAGGGAGTGGACCTCACTCAACGCCGTAACTATTTTGGCGTTGAGTGAGGTTAGCTCACTCAACGCCACTGCCTCTTTTGCTGAAGGCGTTGAGGGAGTGGACCTCACTCAACGCCATGGCTATTTTGGCGCTGAGTGAGGTTAGCTCACTCAACGCCAGGGCTGTTCTTGCGGAGGGCGTTGAGTGAGTGAACTTCACTCAACGCCATGCTTGTTCTGGCGCTGAGTAAGGCTAGCTCACTCAACGCCAAGGTCTAGGTAGGCGTTGAGTGGGTCCCACTCAACGCCAAGCCATGTTGAGTCATTTCAACACTTTTCCTCTACCTCGATTTTCGTTCCCGAGTGAATTCCTTGTTTATATATATTTTTAGTTTCCTTGTCGGCCATGTTTTTCTTTCCTAAAGGCCGAATCGTGGGTCGTGGTTAGTAGTGGTGGTTTGAAGCTCTTCATGGGGGAGGTGTTGTGTAATTTAGCCAAGGCCACCCTTATTCTTTTATCTTGCTCTAGGTACGGGCTGGGCAAGGGGGTGAAAGGTCCCTTGTGCTTTCACATGTAGACCCTTTAGCTTGTTGTCTTGGAAATGGTGGTTGGGGGACTGAGTTATCCTCCAACCCGGATCCATGTTGTTTGTTTTTGCTACTACCACCTCCCACAGCTTAGGGCGTTAGATGTTTCTTTCTTGCTAGATTGCAGCATTTTGGGCTCTTGGTAGCTTAGTAGACTCTGCAGGATGTAGTTTCTGGGCAGGGTTGAGGTTGTTTCCTCGCACGTAGTGTATTCCTTGTTATCTTGCTTTGGGCAGTTGTGACTTTTACTGCTGTGTGTTTTCCTCTTTCTTTTACCCCCCTGGTTGACACTTTCATGCAGTTTTTCCTAGTTTTGCTTGCTGAGGTATTCTTTCTTCTTTTGAATGCCTCAGGTTCTGAGCAGTAGCCAGTTTGGTGGCTAGGTTGTGGTGGTGTACTGGTGGTCTCCTGGGATTTGGAGGTCCTGTTGCTTTGTTAGTGAGGTAGTTTTTCAGTACTTTTCTTATAGACATACATATGTGCCAGTGGGTTCGTGTCAGGTCGTTGGCGCCCACTGGTAGTTTTTACCTTTGTACTAGATATATTACTTTTGCTGCTACCATTTTCTGGAGATAGTCTACTTGCTCTGGGGAGGATTTATGCTAGGTTGCTAGTTATTTTAAAACTACAATTATTATTGTAAGTATATTGCATGATCAGCATGTTTTATAAAAGTAAATCACTATTTTCCAAACAACGTATAAAAATCGTTTTCTTATATATAATATAAATTAAATGTAGAGTCTTGCATAGTATAAGTGGTCCTCTTAGGGCTCTTATACACTTCTTAGGATGTCAAACCTGAATAAAGTATTTTTCCGCAGCGCTTAAGTATAGTTTTTAACTGTGGACTAGGTGATCCATCGAGCCGAGGGAAACGACCTCTAAAATATAATTGATTTTCTAATCATTAAACTCATGAATTTCTTTCATAAAGTATAGTAGATGGTTTTGCCTGAGCGTCAGCAGTTATCCCTTGCTTGACGTGGCATCATGACGCGTGTTTTCTCATACTCTGATAATTCTTTAATTCAGATAAAATGCGGGTTGTGACAGTTGGTATCAGAGGGAGGTTGCTTGACAAGTTAGTCGGGCAACCTTCCTTTGATTGCTTTAGTAGTTCAGCATCATGTCATTCACACACCGATATGTCAACAGCACGCCTTTGCAAAAGCACGAACACAACACTCATAGCATAACATGAAGTATACGGGGCATATTATGTAGTATGGGATGCATAATATGTGTTCATATATGGATCCACCATAGGGGCAACATGTGAGGGTTATGTCGTATGAGATGCATAACCTCACCACATGGCTGCGACTAGCTCGTTTTCTTTTTTGTTGCATGAGAATTTTATGTAGTATGGGATGCATAGCATTTTCATGCATACGCCGCTCATAACATGCATTAGGGTCTTTTTAGAATGCATAACACAAACATGCATAGCATAACATTGCATAAGCACAATGTGCCAAGCTAAAGACTGGCAAGATGACATATGTATACACATAAGCTTTCAAGTCAAAAGTAATAAAAATTCATGCATTCCCGATCTAGGCACATGAATTAGTATGGTGGTGGTTAACCATCTTAGGTTAGGACATATCATCAATTTTTGTAAAAAAGATAAACTCCTAGAGCAAGTTTAGCAGCTTTAAGTTTATATTTATATATGTATTGTCTGTACTTGTAGTGGGTCTAGCCGTTGTACTGGGATCTAACTAGTGTTGCTATAATTTTAGGATGGCGAGACGTCCTTCGACTAGATCGACTCCCCTGTCTGAGGGTGAGTCATCTAGAGCTCAGAATGACGCGGTAATCGAGAGCCTGCGACAGAGTAGCGATGCCATGAGCAGGCAGATGGTAGAGATGCAGGCCAAGATTCAGTCCCTGGTGGCGGTTATGGCAGGTCAGACTTAGGGAGTGTAAGGTACTGCATGGGGATTAGCTGTCCCTCCTCCTCCTGCACCCTTAAGGCCTCTAGTAGTGGTGCCAGCAGAGATGGCCTTCATCTCGCAGTTTCAGAGGCTGAGCCCTCCCACTTATGACGGGAAGACAGATTTCATTGTGATAGATGACTGGCTGATCTCCATGGAGGAGATGTTCTCGTACTCAGGGATTGTAGATGATCAGAGGGTGATGATATCCGCCTATCATCTTAAAGGTTTGGATAAGAGTTGGTGGCTGAGAGAGAAGGCGAGCTTGGTAGCTGGATGCTCTTGGGAGGTGTTCAAGGAGATGCTGTTGAGGAAGTTCTTACCCTTGGACGAGCGTGACCGCCTCATGAATGACTTCTTCCATCTGAAGCAAAGGCAACTCACGGTGGGTAAGTATGAGATAGAGTTCAGCAAGTTGAGCCGTTTTGCCCTTGGATTGGTCAGCATTGAGGCTGATCGAGTTAAGCGATTTCTTGGTGGTTTGAGGAGCGAGGTATAGCAGTTGACCAGTGCTTATGGGTCAGAGACTTTTGCAGGAGTAGTGGAGGCTGCTCTGAAGGTGGAAGCTATTGAGACCGCGAAGAGTAGAGGCCAGCAAATGAGGAAGGACAAGAGGAAGTCTGTGGAGGAGAAGAAACCCCAGGAACCCGGTGCGGCTCCGGGAAAGAAGAGAAAGGTGGTGTGTAGCTTCTATGGCCGATCAGGCCACCCTGTCGAGAGATGTTTCAAGAAGGCAACGGCTCAGAGGAAGGAGCAGGTTCATGCAATTTAGGGTGCTCCTAGGAGAGATGTCTCCTATTCTATTTGCAAGCGACCCGGGCATGATGCTGCCCAGTGCTAGTCCAAGGATAAAGTTTGCTTTCAGTGTGGGCAGAAGGGACACATCAAGTCTAGGTGTCCTCAAGTCCATCCTGTTCTTCATGCAGTTCCTCTACATGCATTACCTCCACCTCAGCGTGTGGACAAGGGAAAGGGAAAGCTGAACGTGATCTCTTTCGAGGAGGCTCAAGCTTCGACTCTAGTCATCTCAGGTTAGTTGTCTTTCCAGCCTAAAGATTTTATTCTTGTTTTGCTAGAATGTTTGTAGTATTGTTGTGGTAGTTCCTTAGTTTTATATGCTCCTATAGGGAAATTTAAGGTGAAGAACCACTGGGCGCGTGTTCCGTTTGACTCCGGCGCTACCAACTCGTTCGTGGCTAGAGCCTTTGTGGAGCGACATCGGTTGACTTTAGATCAAGTTCGGGATACCTTCCGTGTCAAGTTCCCCTCTGGTGAATCTGTGTTGTCAGATTCGGTCATGTTAGATTGCCTTGTTTTGTTGGGGGACTTCCTTGCGAAGGCAGACTTGAAGATGATTGATCTGGAGGACTTCAATGTTATTTTGGGCATGGACTGGCTGTCTAGGTATGATGAAGTCATTCAGTGTAAAGGGAAGCGCTTGGACTTCATTAGGGATGACGGTCAGCCCGGAAGCGTGTATGCTGATCTATGCCAGGATTCTCCTGTCATCTCTGCGGTATGTGCTCAGAAGCTATTTCTTTCGGATTGTTTTGTTTTTTTGGTCTCGGTGGTTGGGACCGCTGTTAGTGTACCGTGCTTGGAGGAGATTACAGTTGTTCGTGGTTTCGCCGATGTTTTTTCGGATGATCTTCCTGGTCTTCCTCCCGAGCGGGATGTGGAGTTTGTGATTGATTTGGAGCCGAGTACGTGTCCTATTACTAAGGCGCCGTACCGGATGGCCACTCGTGAGCTAGAGGAGTTGCGAGTCCAGTTAGATGAGTTGTTGGCGAAAGGGTTTATCAGGCAGAGTTCGTCGCCTTGGGGTGCTCCTGTGCTGTTTGTAAAGAAGAAAGATGGGTCAATGCGGCTTTGCATCGACTATAGGGAGTTGAACAAAGTCACTATTAAGAACAGGTACCCTCTGCCCAGGATCAATGATTTATTTGACCAGTTGTGCGGTAGCACGGTGTTCTCCAAGATCGACCTTCGTTCGGGCTATCATCAGCTTAGGATCCGTGAGGCAAATATTCCACGGACTGCATTTAGATCGAGGCATGGACATTTTGAGTTCTTAGTGATGTTGTTTGGATTGACCAACACATCATCAGCGTTCATGGATATGATGAACTGGGTGTTCAAGGATTTCCTAGATAAGTTCGTGGTGGTCTTCATCGATGATGTGTTGGTTTATTCTCGCAGTGCTGAGGAGCACGAGCAGCATCTGCGCTTGGTTCTATCAGAGTTGAGGAACCACAAGTTATTCGCCAAGTTAAGCAAGTGCGAATTTTGGTTGCCTCAGGTCTCGTTTCTGGGTCACGTGGTGAATAAGTATGGGATCTCGGTCGACCCAGAAAAGATCGCAGTAGTGATGGATTGGAGTAGGCCGGCCACGCATAAGGAGATCAGGAGCTTCCTAGGATTGGTCGGCTACTACAGGAGGTTCGTGGAGGGTTTCTCTACCCTAGCTGCACCTTTGACCAAGCTGACTCAGAAGAACGTAGATTTTGTTTGGAGCGAGAAGTGCGAAGAAGCCTTTCTGGAGTTAAAGAAGAGATTGTGCACTGCTCCCGTTCTGACCCTGCCTACTGAGGGTGTAGATTATGATGTATACGTGGATGCTTCACATGTAGGTCTGGGTTGTGTGTTAATGCAGGTTGGAAAAGTGATTGCCTATGGGTCAAGGCAACTGAAGACTCATGAGAAGAATTATCCTACGCATGACCTCGAGTTCGCAGCGGTTATTTATGCGTTGAAGCTGTGGAGACACCTACTTTATGGGGCTCAGTGCAAGATCTTCACCGACCATAAAAGTCTGAAGTACGTGTTCACGCAGAAGGAGTTGAATCTGCACCAGCGGCGGTGGCTTGAGTATGTGGCCAATTATGACGTAGAGATCCAGTATCATCCAGGCAAGGCCAATGTGGTGGCCGACGCCCTGAGCCGTAAGATGGGAAAGATCTTTAATCTCACCACCGATTGTTTAGTGGAGGAGTTTCTCCTTATGGATATATCAGTGGGATGCTGGGGCTCGCAGAGTAGTTTATTAGTGGCAGAGCCGTCTTGGATTTCTTTGACCAGACTGCACCAGAAGGACGATCCGGATCTTCTACACTTATTCTCTAGGACTGAGAGAGGAGAGTTGCCGGATTATTCCATTGATGATGCGGGTACTTTGAAGTACCGTGGCAGATTTTGCATCCCCGCTGTTGGGGACATTAGAGGTATGATTTGCAGAGAGGCTCATGGATCCAGCGTTGCCTACCATCCAGGATCTACGAAGATGTATCGTGACTTAAAGCAAATTGCCTGGTGGTATGGCATGAAAGGTGATATAGCCCGATTTGTGGCTGAGTGCCACACTTGCAAGCATTTGAAGGCCGATCATGGAAGGCCTGGTGGCAAGTTGACTTCGTTAGAGATCCCGACTTGGAAGTGGGAAAGTATATCTATTGACTTCATCACGGGGTTACCTAAATCCCCAAGGGGATTTGATTCTGTTTGGGTCATAGTGGATAGACTGACGAAGTGTGCTCACTTCGTGCCATATAAGATTGATTACCCGATGAAGAAGATAGAGGAGTTGTACTTGAATGAAGTCATCCGACTGCACGGTGTGTCTGTTAGCATCATTTCTGATCGAGACTCCCGGTTTACTTCTCGTTTTTGGCAAAGTCTGCAGGAGGGTTTGGGTATGGATCTGCGGTATTCTACTACGTACCACCCACAGAAAAATGGGCAGACAGAGCGGGTGAATCAGATAGTTGAGGATATGATCCGATGCTATATTTTAGACCACGGTGGAGCGTGGGATGAGCGGCTGCGACTTATAGAATTTGCATACAACAACATTTATCAGGAGAGATTGCAGATGGCTCCGTTCGAAGCCTTGTATGGGAGGCGCTGCAGAACTCCGTTGTTTTGGGCTGAGGCTGGTGAGAGGCCTTTGTTGGGTCCTGATGCACTCGAGGAAATGGAAGTCGCAGTGAAGCTAGTTCGATAGAAGCTTCGTATAGCTCAGGAGAGGTATGAGAAGAACGCCAATCGGCGTAGGTCTGCCTTGGAGTTTTCTGTAGGGGACCTTATATTTCTTAAGGTTTCCCCGATGGTGGGTGTAAAGAGGTTTGGTAAGAATCAGAAATTGGACCCGAGGTATGTGGGCCCGTTTAAGATTTTGGAGCGGATTGGCGTGTCAGCTTACAGGTTGGATTTGCCAGCAAACTTCCCCGGTGTTCATAATGTTTTCCATGTTAGCCAATTGCGGAAGGGCGTGCGCAGTAGTGGGCAAGTCTTGGATGTTGTGCCCCAGTTGGAGCCCAACCTCTCTTTTGTTGAAGTGCCGGTCCGTCTTTTGGATACTCAGGAACGGGTGCTGCGAAAGAAGTCTATTCCGATGGTGAAAGTTCTTTGGAGGAATCAGGAATTGGAGAGCGCGACTTGGGAGCTAGAGTCGGCCATGAGGAAAGCTTACCCTCACCTGTTTCCCTGATTTTGATCGGTATTTTTTCCTTCTTGTAACTCCTGTTTGTTACTTTTTCCTTCTATAGTAGAAGTGTTGTGCGTAAAGTTTCGGGACGAAACTTTCTTTTAGGGGGAGTGACTGTAACGCCCCCGATTTTTCTGCGATTATTTAATTCTCGTTTGGCGTAACGTTGACGCATTTTCGTGGCTAGTGCCATTTGTGGAGTGTGGTCTTAACTCCTTAGAACTGGGTGCCCTATTTTGTAGCATGTTGGCAAGATCTCCCTAGCAAGCCGAGTCGTTTTGGGCGACCCGGTGTGGCCTCTTAGGGGATGCTTGTATTTTGGCTTCGGGTGGGTATAATCAAGTTCTGTTCATCGAAAGTTAATTTCGACTTCGCCGTTGTGTTCGTAGCGTGGGTATTTAGCTACGGTGCGAATTTCGTCGAATTCCGAGGTAGTTCGGTTTTCGCGTCGTTTTGGGTGTGCTATTAGTAAAATCAAATTAGAAATTTGATTTTTTAGCTGAGTGAACCGGCGGCTGGGCTGCAGTTAGGCTGAACCGACATGGCTAAGCAGTTATAAAAGCCTTATTAAGAAGTGATGGGCCCACTTCTCCTTCCTCCTTCTCGAGACCAAAAGAAAACCGCTGTTCCTGTTTCGCAGAAAGCAGAGGCGGAAGCGACGTTTAGCCCTAGCCTTCGGACTAGGATTCCGAGAGTTTTTGTGGACGGATTTCGATTCCGAAAGCGGCGTTGTCTTGCTCTCGCTCAGATCTATGTTTCAACGGTAAGAAATTCGATTTTCGTGGAGTTTTTAGGAGGCCCAAAATTCTGGTTTTGGCCCTTTTCCGCCATTAAAAGTTCGGGATTTTTGCTGTTAGGGTGTTGTTGCTGCTGGTGCCGTGTGCAGTTAAGGGAAAGCCGACCAAGCTTTGTCGGAAACCGAGGCAAGTGGTTTTTGCACTTGATGTTTGAATTTTTTTTCCCTTCTTAACTACCAGGTTAGCCCTAGGATAGAAGCCAAGTATCTCTCTTCTGCTTATTAAAATTCTGTGTAGTAGTTTTAAGCTAACCTTAAAATTCTGTTTGATCTTCCCCTCCTTGTGCTGTTTTGCTCAACTTGCTAGTTGTTTTCACCATTTAGACTCCAGATTTATAGTTCTGGTTGGGTGCTTTTGCGGGTGGAGCCGAGAGAGAGAGAGTGAGGAAGGTTTTTATGGTAGTGCTCTGGTTAAGACCAGTCTTGGTGGGTTCTCGGGATTTGGTGTTGAGTATGGCGCACACACTCAAAGACAAAAGCTGCCCGGGCTTGGCGTTGAGTGTGGTGCACACACTAAAAGCCATAGTTTGGTCTGTTCTTTTGTGGCTAAGTAGTGAGGCGTCTGAGTGAGAATTTTTGTCTAAGTCAAAATCGACGGGAATCACTAGGTGATTCTCGCCAATTTTGACGAGTATCGTCAATGATTCCCGCCGATACGGCGAGAATCAATCTGGATTCACGCCGATTCGGCGAGAATCATTCTTGATTCCCGCTGATTCGACGAGAATCATTCAGGATTCCCGCCGATTCGGCGAGAATCAGTCAGCATTCTCGCTGACCTCTTCCTGTTGGTGTTAGTTTAGGGTTTTCCTGCGGGTAAGTACTTTGGCGTAGAGTGAGTTGACCTCACTCAACGCCAAAGCTGTTTTGGCATTGAGAGAGGTGGACTCACTCAACGCCACTGTTGGGTTTTGTGGTTTAATACTAAGGCGTTGAGGGAGTGGACCTCACTCAACGCCGTAGCTGTTTTGGCATTGAGTGAGGTTAGCTCACTCAACGCCACTGCCTCTTTTGCTGAAGGCGTTGAGGGAGTGGACCTCACTCAACGCCAGGGATGTTCTTGCGGAGGGAGTTGAGTGAGTGAACTTCACTCAACGCCATGTTTGTTCTGGCGCTGAGTGAGGCTAGCTCACTCAACGCCAAGGTCTAGGTAGGCGTTGAGTGGGTCCCACTCAATGCCAAGCCGTGTTGAGTCATTTCAACACTTTTCCTCTACCTCGATTTTCGTTCCCGAGTGAATTCCTTGTTTATATTTTTTTGAGTTTCCTTGTTGGCCATGTTTTTCTTTCCTAAAGTTTGAATCGTGGGTCGTGGTTAGTAGTGGTGGTTTGAAGCTCTTCATGGGGGAGGTGTTGTGTAATTTAGCCAAGGCCACCCTTATTCTTCTATCTTGCTCCAGGTACGGGCTGGGCAAGGGGGTGGAAGGTCCCTTGTGCTTTCACATGTAGACCCTTGAGCTTGTTGGCTTGGAAATGGTGGTTGGGGGACTGAGTTTGCCTCCAACCCGGATCCATGTTGTTTGTGTTTGCTACTACCACCTCCCACATCTTAGGGTGTTAGATGTTTCTTCCTTGGTAGATTGCAGCATTTTGGGCTCTTGGTAGCTTAGTAGACTCTGCAGGATGTAGTTCTTGGGCAGGGTTGATGCTGTTTCCTCGCACGTAGTGCATTCCTTATTGTCTTACTTTGGGCAGTTGTGACTTTTACTGCTGTGTGTTTTCCTCTTTCTTTTACCCCCTGGTTGACACTTTCATGTAGTTTTTCCTTATTTTGCTTGCTGAGGTATTCTTTCTTCTTTTGAATGCCTCAGGTTCTGAGCAGTAGCCAGTTTGGTGGCTAGGTTGCGGTGGTGTTGCTGGTGGTCTCCTGGGCTTTGGAGGTCCTGTTGCTTTGTTAGTGAGGTATTTTTTAAGTACTTTTCTTACAGATATACATATGTGCCAGTGGGTTCGTGCAAGGTCATTGGCGCCCATTGGTAGTTTTTACCTTTGTACTAGATATATTACTTTTACTGCTACCATTTTCTGGAGATAGTCTACTTTCTCTGGGGAGGATTTATGCTAGGTTGCTAGTTATTTTAAAACTACAATTATTATTGTAAGTATATTGCATGATCAACATGTTTTATAAAAGTAAATCACTATTTTCCAAACAACGTATAAAAATCATTTTCTTATATATAATATAAATTAAATGTAGAGTCCTGCATAGCATAAGTGGTCCTCTTAGGGCTCTTATGCACTTATTAGAATGTCAAACCTGAATAAAGTATTTTTCCATAGCGCTTAAGTATAGTTTTTAACTGTGGACTAGGTGATCCACCGAGCCGATGGATACGACCTCTAAAATATAACTTATTTTCTAATCATTAAACTCATGAATTTCTCTCATAAAGTATAGTAGATGGTTTTGCCTGAGCATCAGCAGTTATCCCCTGCTTGACGTGGCATCATGATGCGTGTTTTCTCATACTCTGATAATTCTTTAATTCGGAGAAAAATGCGGGTTTGACAAGAGAGACTCTCATTGTGTCAAATGGCATAAGAGGCTGGCCCATCTTAACTACAAAACAATTGGCAAACTCCTTAGCAAAGAGTTAGTGAGGAATGGTCCTCAAGTTAAGTGTATAAAGGAAGGGATATGTTCAGCTTGTCAAAAGGGCAAGCAGACAAAATCCTCCTTTCATAGCCTTGAAAACAAGGATTCAGTCAGGTGTCTATACCTATTGCATGTAAATTTATTTGGTCCTATGCCAGTTCATAGTCTAGGTAGGAAGGTCTACACTTTTGTTGTGGTAGATGACTATTCTAGATATTCCTAGATGTTCTTCCTGAGACAATAATCAGAAACACCAACTGTTTTACATAGTTTTGTCAGACAAATTCAGAATGAACTGGACAGTACAGTGGTCAAAATCAAAAGTGACCATAACACTGAATTTCAATCTGAAAGTATGACATGACTGCGTGAAGAATTTGGGATTTTTAAAGAGTTCTCCTCACCTAGAACACCACAGCAAAATGGTATTGCTGAAAGAAAGAATAGGACATTGATTGAGGCTGGTAGAACTCTATTGAGTTACACTTCTCTCCCAGAATATTTCTGGGCTGAGGCTCCTAAGGGATTCTAATCTTTTGGATGCAGGTATGTCCATGGGCCAACAAAATTCTTATCTGGCAAACGGACAAGAAGAAGTTCCAGAAAAATTCTTGGAACTAGATGATTAAAGTACCTCTATTGAAAAGCATGATGTGTTTAGAAATTGAAGAAGAATTCCTTATGCATTGATTTAGGGGGAGTTTCTAGTGTCCCCTATTTAAAGAAATCAGAAAGGGGGAGAGCAAAAGGAAATGGAATGAAGAGATGAAAAAGGAAGAGAAAATCCAAATGAAGATTTCAGAAAGGGGGAGAAATGCAAAACAGTTCTAGTACAGAAATGGGGAGATTGTTGGACAATTATAGTAAAGAAATGTAAGACAATGCATCCTCTTTCATGTCATTTTGTTTTTATCTCTAGCAATTCAACTTAGTAGATGGTGTTCTGACCTCTTCAAATAGGGGGAGATTGTTGGGTCTTGTTTCCACAATGACCTTAATTTGAAGAAGTCCTCCTAAAACTAAGGTGAATTGCAGTTGTATTTGATTTTGTGTTTGAGTTATGTATGCAGGACTATATTGCGAAGTGTAGACCAATGTCAGTCTACAATGGGTCACCTAACACAGGACCATACAATGTAATCCCTCATTATGTGATCCATGGTGTTGACTCATGTGTAGCCTCTCTATTGGGATGCACTTCATTTCACAAGCGCATGGACAAATGGAACCTTGAAGTGTTGCTGATCTTTAGTAGGAGAAATGAGTTCTCAAGGAAGAAATTTTTCTAAGTCTACATACTCGAGTAGATAGCTTCATATACTCGAGTAAGTAACTTAGTACTCGAGTAATCCAAAGGACATACTCGAGTCTTCAGATTCTTCCTCTTACTCGAGTAGGCACTATGATACTCGAGTAGCTCATATATATACTCGAGTAGTCCAGCCAAGTACTCGAGTATATCCTTTACTCGAGTATGTTAGTTTGCAGACTCGAGTGAATGACTTTGTACTCGAGTATCTTGATTCTCTTACTCGAGTAGGTTTGTGATTACCCGAGTAGTTTACTAGTTACTCGAGTAGTTATATGTATACTCGAGTAACTGAGTTTCTATACTCGAGTAGCTCATGTATATACTCGAGTAGTCCAGCCAAGTACTCGAGTATATCCTTTCTTCCAGCTCAGAATTATTTTCTAACTACTGGACACGAGTATGTCCTCATGTACTCGAGTAGTTACTTCTCTTACTCGAGTAGCTATTCTGTCACTCGTGTATATCTGTGTTTTTCCCAGAATATTTCTAAGTCCAGAAATTGCGGCTTATTTCAAATCCTCTATTATGATTGGTCCACGTACACTTAATTAAGTATTTTGACTGTTACAGAAGTCCTATAAATAGGTCTTGTCAAGTCGACAAACCCTAAGAAGAAAAAAAATTTTCTGAATCTAATTTTATCGCCGACATCGGAAAGCCGACAATTTCACGCCGACAAAACACTGTTCATCTTCTTCGTCGCCGGTCTTCTCCGATACAGAGATTCAACTAAGAGGTTTCAGAAGATCAAGCTATTCTCAATCGACAGATCCAGTTCTTGATCCCGCTGATTCTAGTTTTCAGATCCAAGAGATTTCGCCTCTGCCTTCCTCGATCTATTTTCCGCTGATCCCTAAAAGCTGAAGAAGGAAGAAAGATTTGAAGATCCAGATCTGAACGATTCTGTTTGTATTTTTTATTTATACAACCTTTTATTCTTGTAGGAGTCTTGACTCCGAGTTCTGTAGATCCAGTTTGGATCGAGATTTGTAGGAAGGTTTTCTTCCGAGTATAGATCCGATTTGGATCGAGTTTGTAGGAACGTGGTTCCGAGTTATAGGATCGTTTTGATCCGAGATAGTGGAGTAGCCAAGTCTAGTGGTTTACTAGATTGGTGAGGTGAAAGTGGATGTACCCAGGGTTGGGGAACCACTATAAATCCTGTGTTCTCTGTGTGATTGCTTGATGTGTGCTGTGTTATTTTTTTAATTCCGCATTTAACACACATTTCACCTATTCACCCCCCTCTAGGTGATTTAGGCTAACAACTTAGTTCTCTCAATTGGTATCAGAGGGAGGTTGATCTTTAAAAGGTTAACACCTTGATCTGATCCCTCCCAGTTGTCTTTCTGAGTTAATCAAGCATGGACAGAGCCAAGGATTTTTCTAAGCTCCCAGTGTGCAATAAGGCAAACTTTCCCATATGGAAAGAGAGAATAAAACTTTACATGGAAGCTGTTGACCCTCTCTTATTCATGATAGTGGAGGAAGGCCCTTATATCCCTATGATTGCCTCCACTAGTGATCCGACAAAGGAGGTGCCAAAGAAGTTGATGGATCTTGATAAGAATGAAATTGCACTTGTCTCTTTAGACAAGAAAGCCAAGAACATCATCGCAAGTGCAGTCAATGATTCTATGTTGCAAAACCTCATTCACTGCCAATCTGCCAAGGAAATGTGGAGATCTCTAATTATCTTGATGGAAGGTACAAAAGAAGTAAGGGATGATAGAAGATCCCTTCTTAATCAGAAGTATGAAGCCTTCAAGCAAGGACCAAAGGAAGCTATTGCTGACACATATGAAAATTTCTTCAAAATTGTAAATGGATTGAGGAACTACGGCAGAGTGTTCACAGATGGTGAACTAAACGACAAGTTCCTAAGATCCTTGACAAAGGATTGGGACAACAAGATATGTGCCATCAAAGAGTTTGGAAGATTAGCAGAAACTGACCCTCAGAACCTCTTCGGAAAGCTTATGTCATATGAGCTTCAAATCAATAATAGAAAAGTTAAAGAAGAGGGCAACAGCTCCTCATTCCAATATAAGCCAGTTGCACTAAGGGCAGACAGCTCAAGGAAGGCCAAAGATGCTTCCACTCAAGGAGACTATGAAGAAGAAGAGTCTGAGCCAAGCACCTCAGGCTCAGATTCATCAGATGAAGAGTTTCATCTTCTCTCCCGACAATTCAAGAAGTTTCTTAGCAATAAGAAACAAATGAGAGAAAATGATTCCTCCTCCAGAAGATCACGTCCTGATGGTGATCGTCACAGCAGACATGACATGTATAAATCTAAACCGAACAAACATGTTTCATCTAACGTTGTTTGTTATTCCTATAGTAAGCCAGGGCATATAAGCACTGAGTGCCCTCAGAAGAAGAAAGAAGGAAGAGGCATAGAAAAGAATTCCCCTCAAGGGAAAAGGAAGAAAGAAAGAAGCTTCATTGCCAAAAAGCCAAAGACCCTAAGTGACTCTGACTCATCTGAGTCAAGTGCGGATGAAGAAGCCTACTTCGGGCTTATGGCTTTTTCTGACCAAGAGGACAAAGACAACGGTAACTCCTCATATACCGGGAAGGTAAATTCTCACACACCTCTTTCTGCCTCAGATTCTGACTCAAATGGTCATGATGGCTATTCTTCTGGGGAGGATGATTTTGAATTGGTAAATCAGTATCAAGTCTTATTGACTGCATTTGACAAATGCCGGAAGGTAGTCAAATCGCAATCAAAAGAGATTACATCCCTCAAAGAGGTGGAATCAAATCTGAGGGAGGAGATTGACCAAATGACCCCTCTCAGAGATGAAGCTCAATCTTTGAAGGAGGAAATCAAAGACTTTACTGAATTAGTAAATCATAAAGATTTTCTCCTGGATGAATTGAAAGCAAAGCTAGTCATTGAACGAAAGCTGGTTGAAACTCTCACCATGCCTACAACTGTGCTTCCAATCACTAATGGAGAAACCTCCTTTGGGAAAAATAGCAGTATAGGACATAAATCATCCAAAGGTAAAGGCAAGGCCTTCTCAAGCCAAACTGTTGCCTTACTGAAATATGATCCTTACAATCATGGGCCAAATAAGAAGAAGACACCAAAAGCTAAAACTGGTGTAACAAAGGCCAAGGAGACAAGGAAGCCATATACCTGTTGCAATCATGAGGCTTCCTCCTCCAAGTCAGTTTCTCTTGCTAGACCCCCCATCCATAAGGTAAAGCAAGATAACAAGAGAAGGTACAACAGGTTTAACTGTTGGTGTTGTGGCAAGGTTGGTCACTTCGCCATAGATTGCTGGTTTAGTCCCAAATATGTTTTAAATCCTCAAGTTGATAATGTGAGAAAGACCACTCATAATGTTAACTCTCATAGGGGGAGGATACTAACAAGAGACCTAGGACCCAATCTTGTTTAGGCTCCTAAGGGATTCTAATCTTGTGGATGCAGGTATGTCCATGGGCCAACAAAATTCTTATCTAGCAAATGGACAAGAAGAAGTTCCAGAAAAATTCTTGGAACTAGATGATTAAAGTACCTCTGTTGAAAAGCATGATGTGTTTAGAAATTGAAGAAGAATTCCTTATGCATTGATTTAGGGGGAGTTTTTAGTGTCCCCTATTTAAAGAAATCAGAAAGGGGGAGAGAAAAAGGAAATGGAATGAAGAGATGAAAAAGGAAGAGAAAATCCAAATGAAGATTTCAGAAAGGGGGAGAAATGCAAAACAGTTCTAGTACAGAAATGGGGAGATTGTTGAACAATTATAGTAAAGAAATGTAAGACAATGCATCCTCTTTCATGTCATTTTGTTTTTATCTCTAGCAATTCAACTTAGTAGATGGTGTTCTGACCTCTTCAAATAGGGGGAGATTGTTGGGTCTTGTTTCCACAATGACCTTAATTTGAAGAAGTCCTCCTAAAACTAAGGTGAATTGCAGTTGTATTTGATTTTGTGTTTGAGTTATGTATGCAGGACTATATTGCGAAGTGTAGACCAATGTCAGTCTACAATGGGTCACCTAACACAGGACCATACAATGTAATCCCTCATTGTGTGATCCATGGTGTTGACTCATGTGTAGCCTCTCTATTGGGATGCACTTCATTTCACAAGCGCATGGACAAATGGAACCTTGAAGTGTTGCTGATCTTTAGTAGGAGAAATGAGTTCTCAAGGAAGAAATTTTTCTAAGTCTACATACTCGAGTAGATAGCTTCATATACTCGAGTAAGTAACTTAGTACTCGAGTAATCCAAAGGACATACTCGAGTCTTCAGATTCTTCCTCTTACTCGAGTAGGCACTATGATACTCGAGTAGCTCATATATATACTCGAGTAGTCCAGCCAAGTACTCGAGTATATCCTTTACTCGAGTATGTTAGTTTGCAGACTCGAGTGAATGACTTTGTACTCGAGTAGCTTGATTCTCTTACTCGAGTAGGTTTGTGATTACCCGAGTAGTTTCCTAGTTACTCGAGTAGTTATATGTATACTCGAGTAACTGAGTTTCTATACTCGAGTAGCTCATGTATATACTCGAGTAGTCCAGCCAAGTACTCGAGTATATCCATTCTTCCAGCTCAGAATTATTTTCTAACTACTGGACTCGAGTATGTCCTCATGTACTCGAGTAGTTACTTCTCTTACTCGAGTAGCTATTCTGTCACTCGTGTATATCTGTGTTTTTCCCAGAATATTTCTAAGTCCAGAAATTGTGGCTTATTTCAAATCCTCTATTATGATTGGTCCACGTACACTTAATTAAGTATTTTGACTGTTACAGAAGTCCTATAAATAGGTCTTGTCAAGTCGACAAACCCTAAGAAGAAAAATAATTTTCTGAATCTAATTTTATCGCCGACATCGGAAAGCCGACAAGTTCACGCCGACAAAACACTGTTCATCTTCTTCGTCGCCGGTCTTCTCTGATACAGAGATTCAGCTAAGAAGTTTCAGAAGATCAAGCTATTCTCAATCGACAGATCCAGTTCTTGATCCCGCTGATTCTAGTTTTCAGATCCAAGAGATTTCGCCTCTGCCTTCCTCGATCTATTTTCCGTTGATCCCTAAAAGCTGAAGAAGGAAGAAAGATTTGAAGATCCAGATCTGAACGATTCTGTTTGTATTTTTTATTTATACAACCTTTTATTCTTGTAGGAGTCTTGACTCCGAGTTTTGTAGATCCGGTTTGGATCGAGATTTGTAGGAAGGTTTTCTTCCGAGTGTAGATCCGATTTGGATCGAGTTTGTAGGAACATGGTTCCGAGTTGTAGGATCATTTTGATCCGAGATAGTGGAGTAGCCAAGTCTAGTGGTTTACTAGATTGGTGAGGTGAAAGTGGATGTACCCAGGGTTGGGGAACCACTATAAATCCTGTGTTCTCTGTGTGATTGCTTGATGTGTTATTTTTTTAATTCCGCATTTAACACGCATTTCACCTATTCACCCCCTCTAGGTGATTTAGGCTAACAACTTAGTTCTCTCACTAGGCCTTTGGTACCCTAGGAATGGAGTTTTTCTACTAACAGGCTATTCAGATGCAGACTTTGCAGGTTGTAAAGAAGATAGGAAAAGCACTACAGGTACATGTCAATTCTTGGGAGGAAGATTGATATCTTGGAGCAGTAAGAAGCAGACTAGTGTGGCAATTTCCACAGCTGAGTCTGAATATGTGGCAGCAGGAAGTTGCTGTGCACAACTGTTATGGATTCAATATCAGCTAAAAGACTATGGTATTCAAGTAAGTAGAACACCCTTGTTTTGTGATTCTAAAAGTGCTATATCTATTGCTAATAATCCTATTTCACATAGTAGGACTAAGCATATAGAAATAAGATACCATTTTCTTAGAGACCATGTAGAGAAAGATGACATCTCATTAGAATTTGTTAAGACAGATTATCAAATTGCAGATGTATTTACTAAGCCTCTATATGAAACTAAATTCAATATATTTAAAATTGAATTAGGAATGTTGACCATATGTTAGATTAACAAAAGTGGCTAAGTAAAATTGTGTCGACACATTCAGTAATAAAGTGTCGACATAAAGGAGTTGTGTCGACAATTCAGTAAAATTGTGTCAACACAGTGTTGTAGTGTCGACACCTAAGGGACAAATTGTCGACACATCCAGGAAAGTGGTGTCGACACATCCAGAGAAGTGATGTCGACACTTCAGTTAGTGGTGTCGACACAACCAGGGTAATGTTGTCGACACTTCCAGAAATTGTGTCGACACTTGCAATAAGAGTCGACACAGAATTTTTGATGAACTACTAAGTATATCCAGTGTCGACATATCATCAATTGGTGTCGACACATAGTAGTCAATGCCGTGGTCGAGACAATAGAAGTATGTGTCGACACTTTTCAACAGTGTCAACACTTTTAGACAATTTTTGCCCGCCTTTTGACCTTCTTTATTTAGAAGGGTATAAATAGGTCGAGAACATATTCTATCGACATGCTCTCCAGATTTTCGAGACTAAACCCTTGTGTAGACAAACTCTCTTCTCTCAATTAAAGTTTTCTCTCCATTCCAATGGCGCCAAAGGTTCAAGACAACATTAACGAAGGCTACGAGCTGGTGCACAATGCTTTTGATGATGCGGCGACATAGATTAAAGGGGTAATTACCCTTGTTAATGATAATGAATTAGAGTTTCTTGTATCTGAACCTACCAAGATCTGTAAGAAGGAAGTGTTTGAGTTCTATACTGCTGCAACAGTGGACTCCACTGGACTCAAGATTAAATCGTTAGTTCATGGAAATAGAGTCAAACTTACTCTGAAAAGTTTGTGAAAGATTCTTCACCTTCCTAGAATTCAGGATGAAGAAGAGGTCCCAGCCTCAAAGACAAGGGAGGCACTACAATGGTGTTTATTTGATCCAACCATGAAGATTGGAGCAGCCATTAACAGAAAAGGGATGAATCAACAAGGAAAATTTCTATCTGAAGTGGTTGGGAAGGTGATTTTGTGTAAACCAGGAGGATATGATAGGCTCTCTGCCTTTATGTTCAGTCTGATGACAAGGATAATCTATAAGATTAACACAGATTGGTCTGCAGTTCTGTTTGAGAAGATAAAGGAAGGAATCAAAAAGCCTAATTTGGCTAGATTGATGAGTTTATACCTGGTTGGAGCAATTCTAGAGGTAATACATCAGATTCCAGGATCTAAAATAAATCATATGAGAAGGATAGACATCCGAATAATATCCAGATGGGATAGGGTCCTCTCAAAGGACATACCTGATTTGGATAACCAAGAGACTGCAGCAAAATCACCAATACATGACATTACTGACACTGCACAAGTGCAGAAGGAAACAATTAGTGCATAGGCGTAGGGGTAGCAAGAAAGTGTACAAGTACAGGACAATGCTGAGAATGCACAAGTGCAGGGGGAGACAGTTACTGCACAGGTACAAGGAGAATAGAGAATTCACTTGGTAAGTGAAATGGATTCACAATCTATTTTTATAACACCTCATTTCAACAGTCCAGCACTAGCTGTGATCATGGAGGATACTTCTGGAGTTGCTGATGCTGCTGAGAAAGAACTATCACCTACTCACACTTAACAGGAATTCACTCTAGAAGAGTTGTTTCGTGAGATTGAGGGAGCAGCAGATAAGGAGGAGCATATCAGGGTTGAGGAGGAACAAAAGAGATTTGAGGGGGAGTAGGCTAATCTTGAGGGGGAGCAGATTGGGACTACAAAAGATACACCCTCTACTCCACCAGAAAGGGTTGAGATAGCCAGTACTTCTGATTCAAAGAATGAAGAACTCAGGAATGCCAAGAAGAAAAAACTTCTGGTCTTTAAGAGAAGGAGCCAAAGTTATAAAAGGGCACTACAAACTACTCCTCCACAACCTGCTCCTGAGACTGATTACAACAAATTTTTGGTAGATTTACAAGTGAAATTAGATGAGCAGAGATTGGTTTTGGAAAAATATGTGGATGAAAGCCATAAGGCCCTCCAATTTGATCTAGCACAAGATATAAAATCAATCAGATTTGAGGTAAATCAGAATAAGAAAGAAATGACAGATTGCTTCCACAAGGGGGGGCAATGCTGTAGTATTTCTAGCAAAGCAACAAGCAAAAGTAAAGAAACAAGTGGATGATATTGCTGTCAAACAAGGCTATGTCCTTGAAAATCAGATTAGAATGAATGATAATCTGACTGAATCTCACAATGAGATAGTCACTGAAATAAAGAAAATAGTTATAATAATGACTGAAGCAAGAGCTAAGGAGAAAGAGGAATTTGATCAGAAGCTACATGAAGCCTTGGATTCCTTTAAGACATCCATCACTACTTCTAAGAAAATAATTTCTGATCAACTTCTTAAGTTAAAATCATTTTATAAAGATGGTGTCAATTTTCTTGATGGCCAAATAAGATTTCAAAAGGATGACTTAAGAGATCACATAGTAAGAGAAGCCATAAAGGGGGAGAGAGTGTTAGTCAATGCTGGCTCAGATCATGCAAAATGGATATCTAATAGCATCAGAGCCACTCTAGGATATCCACCCCTTTGTGATGATGACAATGTTGCAGAATCTGGTGTGCAACCTGCTTTTGATGGAGGTGATCAACCTAAAGTTGCTCAGATCATCTACCCTCTAGCAGATTTTGATATGATTCAACAATAAGTTCAGACAATGTACAGTCCTCCACAGGATGTTGAAAAATGTCATTATAGAGAAAGTTTAAATGCCAGAAGCTGCCTTGAAAGCTCAGCAGGAAGCTCAACTTTCAAAGAAAAGATTCAGAGAACAGGTTGAGTTAAAGCCTGATTTTGAGCAGTGGAGCCCCACTTCTAGAAATATCATATTAACTGCCTGGAAAGCTGTAAAAGACCAGGTTCATGAAAGGGGAAAATGGTATAATGAGCAGGAATGATAGAAGTATGAGGCAAGGCATGAAGCCAAAGTTCAACACAGAAGAAAGGCTAAGAGTGGGAAGCTACCTCCTGATGCTCAGGAGCCTAGCAAGTATTTCCCTAAGACTTTTCATTATTTTGAAAGGCAAAGGATTAAGGCTGAAGCACAAAAGAAGGCTGAGTTGAAAGATAAGAAGCCCATTGGAGATACAGAACCTTCTATGTAGGCTCAGATTAGATCAGGGAAAGGAATAGTCATCAAGGAGCCTGTCCAGCCTTAGTTTAGTTTTACTAGATTTTTTAAGAACTATGTAATTCTTAGTTTTTTAAAGAAGTCTGTATAAACAGTGCTAAGAAATTTTTTGATATAACAAAACAATGTTCCATGTTCATTTAATTTGCATCCTTATTCTGTGATGTGATTTTGATATATGTTTTGTTTATAAGTTGCCCTGTCATATAATGTTTATATACATCATAATGTTTGTTTATTATAAGTGGTGTATATCATTGACTAAAGGGTTATGACTTCTCCAAATAGGGGGAGATTGTTGGGTATATTGAAAAATATGAACCTAATTTGGAGAAGCCTCACTTAGCTCAATGATATACATCAAGGTGTATTTGATGTTATTTTGAGTTGATATGTGCAGGTTAAGTATTGGCTAAAATGAAGGAAAAAGTTTCTAAGTCCATGTATCGACACCAGAGAAAGCTGTGTCAACACTTCAGTAAGTTTGTGTCGACACTTGGAAAAGGCTGTGTCGACACACAGAATAGTTAGTCGACATCAACTGTGTCGAAACCAGGAGGCAGTGTCGACACATAGAAGCAGAGTCGACATCAACTGTGTCGATACACAGAATTCTTAGTCTACATCAACTGTATCGACACACAGGACTTGTGTTGACACACAGTAGAGTTTCAACATAGTTGATTGCTGTGGAGTGAAGAAGTGATTGTGTCGACATAAATAATCTGTGTCGACACATTCTCAAGATGTAGTGTCTAGAAGCAGTGTCGACATCAAGGCAGCTATGTCAAAACCACCAAAGTATGTGTCGACACTTAAGTCACTTGTGTCGAGACATATTGACAGTTTATCTCGACACAGAATGACAGTCAGTCTCGACGCTTTGCTGACAAAGACAAAGGTTCAAGAACTGACTGGAGATTTCACAGCTGTGCATTCCAACAACTTTAATGAAGCTGTCAGACTTATCAGAAGTTGGTTAGAAACCGGAGCAGCCGGTTACCATGGATGAAGTATATATATATAGATGGATTCTGATGAAAAAGAGATGATACACACACAACTAACAAAACTATTGAGAGATTGATCTTTGATCAAGAAAGTGCAGGTCACACAGAAGAAGATCTTCGTGAGAAGATCTAAGAGGACATTCTGAAGTGATTATCCACTCAGATTTTGTCTAAGGAGAATTCAATCCAGAATTAAGAAGGAACTTCTGAAGATTTGGGGAGAGAGCTCCAGCTGTTTTGAAGTCAAGAAGGAGACTATCACAAGTATCTCAAGAAGTAGATCCTGAACTAATCTACTAAGTAGATCCAGATCTATTTCTGGAATCCAGAAGGAAGCTGCCAGTCAGTCAACTTCAAAGGAGATCAACCCTACTAAGTTCAGATTCAAGAAGCTTTGAAGAAAGCTAAGAACATGTTTATTTCAGCCATCAGTCTCATCAAGAAGCTGATCAAGAATCCTTTTATCCTTTCTCTCTCAACAAGGGTAAGAGTCCATCAAAAATACTTATCAAATTCTGTAGGATCTTTTCAAAAATCTGAGTTGTAAGCCTGTATTATAAAGGCTGAGTGTAGGAGATTTAGATCTCTGAGTGGTAAGGCTCTTTGAGCTTGAGTGTAGGAGAATCAGTTCTCTGAGTTGTAGGCCTTGTGGCAAGGCTGAGGTAGGGCTGATTAGCCTGAGCTGTAGGAGTGTGGATACATTCTGAGTTGTAGGAATCCTTCAAGATTCTGAGCTGTAAGATCTGTGGATCTGAGAAAAAAAGGAAGAAGTTAGGCTGAATCTAGCATATTACTGGATAGGCGAAGGGGGAAAGTGGATGTACCCAGACCTTGGTTAACATCTATAAATCAGTGTGCAATCTGTGATTTGTGTAAATATAGATTCTGTGATTGTATATACTGTGTTAGCTGTAGAGTTTTTGATTTATATTAAATAACTAAAGTTATATTCTGCCTTAGATTGAAATATGGATAAGAACCTATTCACCCCCCTCTAGGTGTTTAGGTTATCTTGAAGTTAAA
Source organism: Platanthera zijinensis (assembly GCA_039513925.1). NCBI lineage: Eukaryota > Viridiplantae > Streptophyta > Magnoliopsida > Asparagales > Orchidaceae > Platanthera > Platanthera zijinensis. Next base: position 94,011,311 of record CM077084.1, on the reverse strand, counting down.
TCTATCAGATAGTGGGTGTTCCAGGAACATGACTGGAACAAGAGGAAATTTGAGAGAATTGTTCCCTATGGAGAATGGAACAAAGGTGATCGTTGGTGGAGCTAATAAAGGAATAACCCAAGGTTATGGTAAGATCACAAATGGCTTAGTCACTCTCACCAAAGTAGCTTATGTGGAAGGGTTGCAACACAACCTTATAAGCATAAGCCAACTTTGTGATCTTGGCTATGACATTTCATTTCACAAAGATGAGTGCCTAATAAAGAAGTCAAGTGACCAAGAGGTCATCTTGACAGACACTAGATGTGGGAATGTGTATTATTTGAATTTTCTTCATTTAAAGTCATACTCACCCTTATGTCTAGTTTCAAATGAGAAAGCCTCACACTCTATCAAATGGAACAATAGGCTAGCTCATTTGAACTACAAGGAAATTGGCAAACTTTTCAGTAAAGAGCTTGTTAGGAATGACCCTAACATTAAATGCTCTAAGGAGAGCATATGCTCAGCATGCCAAAAAGGCAAGCAAACCTAAGCTTCATTCAAAAGTATTGAATGCAAAGAATCAGTGAGGTGTTTATACCCTTGTATATGGACTTATTTGGTCCTATACTAGTTCATAATTTAGGAAGGAGAGTCTACACCTATGTAATTGTTGATGACTATTCCATATTCACTTGGGTTTTCTTCTTAAGGAAAAATTTGGAAACCCCTGATGTCTTCAAGACTTTTGTCAAACAAATTCAGAAAGAATTGAACAGCTTTGTGGTCAGAATTAGAAGTGATCATAGAACTGAGTTTCAATCTGATTATATGACAAAGTTTTGTTAAGAATTGAGGATTCAACAAGAGTTTTCCTCACCAAGATACCCCAATAGAATGGGATTGCTCAGAGGAAGAATATGACTCTCATTGAAGCTAGAAGAACCTTGCTTAGTGATTCTTTACTTCTAGAATACTTCTGGGTTGAAGATATTAACACAGCATGTCATGTTCTTAACAAAGCTTCAGTCAACAAAAGATTGAATAAAACTCCTTATGAACTTATGAAGGGCAGAAAACCAAACTTGGCCTATTTTAGAATCTTTGGATGTAGATGTTATGTCCTAAATAATGGAAAAACATACCTATCCAAGTTTGCTGAGAATTCCTATGATGACTTTTTTGTTGGTTATAGTGACCACAGTAAGGCCTATAAGGTCTACAACTCGAGGGATCAAGTTATGGAGGAGTCTATTCATGTTGTATTTGATGAATGTTCTATGTTTTATATTGATAAGCCAGGTTCATCAAGCACAACAGGTGAGGACTTGAAGCTAAAGGAGCTGACTATAGAAGATAGTGTTCCAGCAAGCCAGAATATGCAAGATGGAGTAAACATTGTTGAGGAAGTACTTGCATAGGAAAATCAAGGATAAGAAACTCAGCATGATGCAGGTGGTCTAGGAGAAGAAGTCACATTACCTGTTGCTATCAGACATCTTAAGGATCATCCAAGGGAATTGATTATAGAAGATGCTGCATAGGGTATGAACACAAGAAGCAAACATCACAACACTGTGATGTACTCAAGTTTTTTGTCCCAAACAAAACCAAAGAAATTTGAAGAAGCTAATGTGGATCCATTTTGGATAGGTACAATGCAAGAATAATTGAACCAGTTCAAGAGATGCAATATTTGGAAGCTGGTTCCTAGACCAGATGACTGTAACATCATAGGAACCAAATGGATATATAGAAACAAACTAGATGAGAATGGTGTTATAGTCAGAAACAAAGATAGACTAGTTGCAAAGGGATATAAACAAGAAGAGGGGATAGACTTTGATAAAACCTTTGCACTAGTGGCTAGATTGGAGGCTATAAGACTCTTCCTAGCATATGCAACCTACAAAAGTTTCAAAGTTTACTAAATGGATGCGAAGTCAACCTTCCTAAATGGTAACCTTAAAGAAAGAGTATATGTTGAGCAAACCTTAGGTTTTGTTGATTCTACAAAACCTACTCATGTTTATTTGCTTTTAATAGCTCTCTATGGTTTAAAACAAGCCCCAAGGGCTTGGCACGCGACTCTGTCTCAGTTCCTTCTGGAGAATAAATTCTCAAGAGGGAAAATAAACAAAACACAATTCCTAAAGGAAGTTAAAGGCAAGACCATCATAGTACAAATATGTTGATGACATTATATTTGGATCTACTGATGAGTCACTTTGCACTAAGTTTTCTAAATTAATGCAAAAAAGTTTGAGATGAGTAACATGGGTGAACTCAAGTTTTTCTAGGGTCTTCAAGTCAAACAAACTTTAGATGGACTTTTTATTAGTCAGTCTAAGTTAACCAAGGAGTTAATAAAGAAGTATGGCATGGAAACTACCACTTCTATGAGAACTCCCATGCGGTCCAGTATGTATTTAGATAAGGATGGTGCTGGGAAGCCAGTTATTATCACCTTATATAGGGGCATAGTTGGATCACTGCTCTATCTGAAAGCGAGGGATAGATCTACTTTACAATAGAGGGGGGGGGTGAATAGTGTATTTTAAAACTTTAATTTATTTTATAGCGGATAAAGTAGGTGATATATATATATATATATATAAAGCAAAAATCACAACACACAAATAAAAATGAATAACAATCACAGACGACACAAGGAAGTTTATAGTGGTTTCCCAATAAACCTGGGTACATCCACTCTTCTACCACCCTGGTAGAAATCCACTACATGTTTTTGATCAGATATCCCGCCACCAGAATATCTATTTTCTAAAGGAGATATAACAACCCTTTGAGCTTTTTACCAGGTGCCCAAAAACCAACTTAAGTTTTTGTTCAAGTGACTTAGAAACCAAGAGGTCAACTTTTGAAGGGAGTTATAACCCTGTACACAGTTTATGAAAATTAATAAAAAGAGATGATGTCTTCTCTGTCAATATTCTTTGAGAAGACTAGTTGATGAAGCTAAAAGGCTCCCCCTGATTTGAGTAGAGTTTATGATCAAGAGAGGGACTCTTTTCTTCAGGGTGTAGGCCTTCTTGAATCTGAGAGATGAGGAATTTGCACAAGCAGAGACTGAAGATCTAATTTTGTGAGAGTGTGTTGATATGCAAGTCTCTAAATCAGTATCTCTAAGTCTGTAACTCTAAGTCTGTATATCTGAGTGAGTTACCTTGAGATAGCAATCTTCTGTACATATATATAGAATGTTGAGAAAAATCTAAACATTTGAATTTAGAAAAACATTCCTGAATTGTTTGAAGAATCTCTGAGGATTTGCAACGGCTAGATTCAAATATTTGGAATAAAATCATTCCTTAACTGCCCTGGAAATTAATTAGAAATAATAACTCTTTGAAAAATTCCATATTTAATGCTGCCAGGAAAGGCTATATTCATTAAGAATATTTAGCATTAAATATCAGAGTCATAACTTCCTGAAATTAAGCCTGAAATCATTTTGCTTCTGAATAAAAAATAACGGCCTGAACACTATAAAGAATTAGTCAAACTGAATCTGGAATTCATCGAGCTGAGAATGGAGTTCGTCGAGCTGACTTGTAGTTCATCGAGCTAAACTTTTGAGAAGAGATCATCATTCGTCGAATGGAGCTCAACATTCGTTGAGCTAAGCTCAGAGTTAAGACTCTGAGTTCATCGAACTGAGCTCGACGTTTGTCAAATAGAGCTCAGCTTTTGTCGAACTAAATTCTACATCCGTTGAACTTCTTTTCTATAGAGTTCTTTTGAAGTAGCAACCCTGGAAAGAATAACTTATGACCCTAGGCTATATATATTGGGTCAAACAAATCATCCTAATAGTAATCCTATTCCAAATCAGTAATAGGGTTCCAACAATCTCCCCCTATTTGGGTGAGGATACTATTTACAAAAGAAAAACACAAAGCATAAAATATCTAGCAAAAACACTTCTAGCAGATATAAAATAAAGTGCTTTGAGAGTACATAAACATAAACACAGTTATAAGAGCATAAAATCAGAAATCACTTGTCTTTCATAGGAGCATTAGAGGATGATTCTGAAGAAGGTTTGGTGAAGATTAACTACCTGTTAGGATCAGTAGCTTCCTTTTGACTCATATTCAAATCTTGAGAGCCAATAATCTTCAAAGAAGTAGGCACCACTGCCTCTAGATCTAAGCTCATGTATTGATCAACATTGAATAAGTTCTTCTTAGTATACCTATCAAATTCTTTTTGTCTATAAGAAGACAGTTGAAAAATGGGAAATGTCCTTTCCTTCAGCTTTAGCTTTATTGATTTGAGATAGAGCAATAAGCTCATTGAACCTTTCCATTATTAAGTTTGGGTCTAACTCTGGATCATAATGAGGTGAAGGCGGCCTCTATAAATCTGATTGCTATGAGTTCCTTTGGCTTGATGAATGTCTGCCCTGCTTTGATTGCTGCTGCTTACTGCTTTGAGATCCTGACTTTGAAGGTCTAGAGTGATCATGAGAAGAAGTATACCTTTGAGAAATGTTTCCTGCTACACCTGCTGCTGGAGGAGGAGGTTCATTGCTAGACCTTGGAGGTGAATTATATCTCTTCATTTTCTTCCTCCTTTTCTGTTCATTTTTAGAATATCTCATCCAGAGGGGAAGGTTTGTGTGAGAGTTAATCCATGCAAGATGTAGTATTGAATGTCAGTAGTGGAAGAAGGTTGGGGAGCAACCTTTGCAGGAACTTTCTTTTTCTTATACTTTCTTTTCTTTGAACTAGAGTCATCTGACTCATCTGATTCATCATCATCATCATAATCATCTGCAGGCAGATCATATAAATCATCAATCTGTTTAAGCAAATCAGTCTTATCATGAACTTGTACTTCTGGCTGTGTATGCACAATATCTGTATCAGCTTGTATCTGTACACTATCATCTTATTCCATGTCTTCAAAAAGAATATCATCTAAATTAGGCATTGGGGATTCATCCCATACATAAGTTAAAGGGGAACAAACTGGCTCTATAATCTCAATAGCTGCTACAGCCTTAGGGACTGGATTATAATTGGGAGAAACAACTGAAAAATTGTTTCTTAGTTATTCTAGAACTGAAGAACTAATAGGAGCTGTATAACATACTATAATATTATTAGAAGAATCAAAAATAGGAAAATAACTAGTATGTAGAGTATTAAAATCTGATAATAAAGAACTCAAGTTTACTGTGGGATTAATAGTGACATCCCCAACAGTAGTAACTTTTGGAGTTTCTACAACGACTTCTTCAACTGAATCTACAAACATTTCATAATCTTGAATAATAACTTCTGCTATTGCTGCTGAAACCTCTAGAACTGATACTGCAGATAAAGGAGCTTCTTCATGAAACATATCCCCCTACCTATATCCAGGGAGACCTGAATCTAGGCCCCTTGAAGAAGGGACAGTAGAGGAAGAGGATATTTGAGAAGAGAGAGCAGAAATGGAAGCAACAAGAGGAGCTATGGCTTCTTCTATTAGCTTTTTGAGTGTGGGGGTAATGAATTCAAGAATGTTAGCAAAAATAGAAGCAAAATCAACATACATAAACTCAAAAGGATTCTGAGCAGATGCAGAAGATTGATTAGAAGTAGAAGGAATGGAGGTAGAAGGGATGGAACTGATAACACAGTTGGAGCAATGGTAGAATGTTTGTGGAATGGATGATGGAGGAATGACAGTAGGAGTGAAATCAGGAATAGTTTCTTCCTGTATAGGGGAGTGAGGTGGAGATGGAGGAAGTAGATTGAAGTTAGGTAGAGTAGAGAGTAAAGTGGATGAGGGTTACTGAGGAATTGGTGATTCTGGATGAAATGAAGTGGATGGTATATCTTCAAATATAATGGGTGGTATAGGTGACTGAAGAATGAGGGAGTCATCATGTGGAGTTGATGACTAAATAGGGGAATTAGGTGGAGATAGCTATCTAGGGGAATGATGTAGAGAAGGAGGAGGAGAAGAAATGAGAGGAGAAGAGACTTCTGCTGGGGTTTGGAGAGTAGCTGATACAGCCCTTGTGTTTTCAGAAGCTACTTTAGAAGGGGTAGCCCTTGTTGGCTTTGGGATAACCCTCTCCCATCTTCCAAACAAGGCAAATGTAAGCCTTTTGGATGCATTGATATGTACACTTTGAGAAATCAGAACATCTGGAAATTTAGCTTGTAGGAAAATGCCCAAAATTCTACAATAACTGACATCCTTCTTATTGATCTTCTTCTTAATTAAGTCAAATAAAATTGTTACCCAATTCACAGATTTCTTATTAACCAAGGCACACAACAACATAAATTGTTGCCTAGTTACATAGTTGTGTGCAGAATGTTTTCCCAACAAAACTTTACCTACCACATCGGCCAAAAACATATATTCAACAGAGAAATTATTCATTAACATGTGATTAGGGTTTCCCTGATTATGACCCATTCTATCTAGCATCTCATCAAATTCAGTACTGGATATTTCTATTTCATCTTCACCATTCAAAAAACCAAAAATTTCAGATAAGATATCAGGTGTTAAAGAAACCTGATTTCTTGCGAGCGATCCAATAACAGTTGTAGGGTCTTGAATCCTTACACTATAGACCCATTCCTTGATTTCCAAGATAGGGAGTTTGATTCTTGTAGTCATAAAATTCCACAGATGTTGTGAATCAAACAGCTGCAATATATCCTTGAAAATCTGATCTGAATGGATGAAGGAGTCCATGTCTATATCAAAACCTGCATCAAACTATTGGATCCCTAATTTTGATTTGGGATAGGTTCACTACTTAGGATGTTTGACCCATCTTGTATAGCTAGGGTAGGGTCTATTAGTCCTAGAGTTTAGGCTAGTCATTAATATCAATCTTCATGGACCAGCCTGTAGTGGACTTCAAGAGACTCAAGGCTTAGAATAATTCAAAGTTAAGATTATTAGTTTGAAGTTCATCAAACTTACCTCGATGATCGTCGATCTCGGATCGACGAACTCAGAGTTTCTTCTCTGAGTTGAGCTCGACGATATTCGAGCTCAGGTCTACGATTTCTTCCCTCATGACATATTATATGATCGACAAACTTGGAGCTCAGAATTAACAAGATATTGCCAGACTGTTGTTCATTGAGCTTAGGTCGACGAATAGGATTTCTCAGCTCAACGAACTTGGAGCTTAGGTCGACGAAATCTATTTCTAGGTCGACGAAATCTGTTTAGAGTCAGAATGTCAAGGTTTTTCTATATCTGTCCCTCTATTCATTCTATTCTTTGGCAGTAATTCTCCGAGTAATTAATGCTCATATTCTCAAGAATATAGCCGTTCTTGGCAGCATTAATTATGGATTTCATCATAGTTAATTACTTGCTTATTTTAATGAGACAGTTGGGGAAACTCATTAAAGAATATATTTCCAGCCGTTTCATTCTCTTGAATCTAATCATTAATTAATGCTTAGAATTCAAAATTAAAAGAAAGAAGAATTAGACAACAGGATATAAAAGAGTTCTTTTTTGAGACGGCTCTCAAGAAGTAATATACAGAGAAGAGAATATACAGATACACAGAACAAGATACATAACAACATCTGCTCCTTCTCTGTGCAGAAAAACACTATGTTTTCCCCTTGATCTTATAGAATACTGAAGAAGAACATCAATCAGATATAATTTGTCTTCTTCAACTTCTACTCCAGAAATCATCAAAGACAACAACTCTAGATCTGTCTACAAGTTCCTGGATTACAACAAGTCAAGGCTGAAGACCTACACCCTGAGCAAAGCTCCAGGCTTTTTTAACATTTCAACATCTCAGAAGGAGCTTTGACACCAACAATCCACTAAGTCTTCTCTGTTGTTTAGAGAAAGAGAAGACAACATCACCTTTCTTAACCTCCTGTACAAAGGGTTTATTAACTCCCTTCAAAAGTTCTTGTATTGGTTTTTGGGCACCTGATCAAAAGCCTAAAGGGTTGTGAGATCTCCCTGCAAATAGATCTTGTGGTGACAGGGCACCTGAGCAAAAACCTGTGGTGGTAGTCACCTAATCAAAAACCTGATAGTGGATTCCTACCAGGGTGGTAGAAGAGTGGATGTACCGAGATTTGGGGAACCACTATAAAATTCTTGTGTTGTCTGTGTGTTCATTTTCTCTTTGTTTTGCTGTACTGTGATTGTGTAGTTTAGCCTAATTTCTATTTCATTTCATATAACTACTACTATCACTTAATTTACTGGTATAAATCTTAAAAATAACAAAAGTTTTAAATCACTCTATTCACCCCCCTCTAGATTAAATCAGATCTATCCCCTAACTTACAATTGATATTAAAGGATTATCAATTGCCTAAATTATCTTTCAATTGGTATCAAAAACTTATAATAAGAAACACCTTATAAAGTTTGAAGCCAAGGCTGCAATGGGAATTTTTCTAGGATATTCCCAAGTCAGTAAGGCATATAAGGTATATAATAAATCTACTATGAAAATGGAAGAGACTATACATATATCATTTGATGAAACTAACATGTATTACAAGGAGAAGAATCCTTCTACTAGTGAAACTTTGCAGGTACCACACTTGTATAAGAAGTTGGATGAGTTGACCCTCACCAATGAGGTTGTTACACATCCTTCTTCTCATGCTATTGAAGACAGTGAAGATGAATCCACTGAAGTGGATGTTGAACCAACAACAACTCCCATAATTCCATAAGAGGAATTAATTCCCTAAGCTGTTGCTGAACCAACTGCACCTACTGAGTTTGTCACACTTAGATATCATCCTGTATCTCAGGTGATTGGAGATATGTCAATAGGTGTACAGACTAGGCATCAAATCAACCAAGACTTGATGCATGACTGCTTCATATCTCAAATTGAACCCCAATCCATTAAAGATGCTGAGCAAGATCCACACTGGATTATTGCAACGCAAGAGGAGCTCAACCAGTTTGAGAGATGCAGAGTTTGGGATCTAGTTTCAAGACCCAAAGACTACCAAGTCATTGGAACTAAATGGGTATTCAGAAATAAACTAGGTGCCAAAGGTATTATTGTTAGGAACAAGGCAAGGCTAGTTGCTCAAGGCTATAGACAAGAGGAAGGCATTGACTATGACTAGACATTTGCACCTATTGCAAGGCTGGAAGTAATCAGAATCTTCCTTGCTTATGCTGCCTACAAGAAGTTCAAAGTATATCAAATGGATGTCAAGAGTGCATTCTTAAATGGTGAACTTAAAGAAGAGGTTTATGTGGAGCAACCATCAGGTTTTATTTCTCCAACCGATCGTTCTTATGTCTTTAAATTGCATAAGGCTCTCTATGGTCTAAAGCAAGCTCCAAGAGCTTAGTATGAAATCTTAGCTAGCTTTCTTCTAGAGCATAAATTATCTAGGGGCATAGTAGATAGGACATTGTTCACTAGACATCATAAGGATCAATTCTTATTAGTACAAATTTATGTAGATGGCATTATTTTTGGTTCTACTAATTCCAAACTATGCAAGAGGTTCTCTGACCTAATGCATTCCAAGTTCGAAATGAGTAGCATGGGTGAGCTCTCTTACTTCCTTGGCCTCCAAGTGAGGCAACTTCCTGATGGCATCTTCATATCCCAGTCCAAGTATGCTAAGAAGCTAATCAAAAAGTTTGGGATGTTAGATGCCTCAGCAAAGAAAACACCCATGGCTTCTAATGCTGTGATTGACTCTGATGAACATGGCAAGCCTGTTGATCAAAAATTATATAGGGGCATTGTTGGGTCCCTGTTATATCTCACAGCAAGTAGGCTAGACATAATGTTTGCTACATGCCTTTGTGCTAGGTTCCACGTGAACCCTAAAAAATCTCACCACCTTACTTTTCTAAAATGGATTTTAAGATATATAAAGGGTTGTCCTAGTCAAGGATTCTGGTATCCAATTGAGTCAGAGTTTTAGTTGACTGGATACTCAGATGCTGATTTTGCTGGATGTTGAGTGGACAAAAAATGTACCTTAGGGACATGCCAGTTCCTTGGTGCTAGACTTGTATCCTGGTTTTGCAAAAAGCAGACATCTGTGTCTACTTCAACTGAAGAAGCTGAATACATAGCAGGTGGCAGTTGTTGTTCCCAAATACAATGGATTCAGAACAAACTCCTAGATTATAATTTCAACTTAAATAATTCAACCTTACTATGTGATAATACAAATGCAATTTCCATTGTACAAAATCCATTGCATCATAGTAGAACTAAGCATATAGAAATAAGACATCATTTCATTAGAGATTGTGTGGACAAAAATAAAATCAAGCTTTTCTATATCTACACTGATTTGCAAAGAGTAGACATCTTCACCAAACCCTTGGATGAGAGGAACCATATGTTCTTTATGAATCAGCTTGGTATGATAAATGAATATGCTTTGATTTAATTTCATTCTGTGGTCGAAGAATTTGTCACAGTTTGTCGAACAAAGACCGACGATCTGAGAAAAGTTCTTGCGAAAATTCATCGACCAGAGATCAACGAACTCTCTATGTGAAGTCTTATTCGTCGAACGGAGATCGACGATATTGCTTTAGAAAAGTTTTCGTCGACCTGAGAATGACAAAAAGTTTTCCCCTCTTCAGACTGAGATTGACGATATCATTTCTTTATGAAATCTTTCGTCGACCTGAGATTGAAGACATTTTATTTTTTTCGTAGGACAAAGCTCGTCGCTTCATATTCCAAAAACCTTATAATAGGGTTTTTCTTCGAGCTCCATCCCGCGCTTTCAGAACTCTCTTGCACTTGATATTTCTTGTTTTTGCAGGAAATAATGGTGATTCCAGCAAACTTTCTAGCAAGCATGAAATTCGAAACAGGGTTTGATATTGATTTTCAATCTTTCCAACACTCCGATCAGATATTCTTGGATATACTGCAGTTGTTTGAGGATCAACAGTTAAAGAAGTTTTTGTCCACCAGGATCAAGATAGCAGCGAATGAGATAAGAGAATGGGTGCATACATCAACTACTCCTGATGCCGATTCCATGACTGACACCATCTCTGGGTATCAGGTTACTCTAACCCCCACCATCTTAACATAAATTTTTGGTTTGGTAAATTGCGATGAAGATATTGAGATAGAAAGTTCTGATTTTGATAATATGTTAATTAAAAGGGTCATACTGGTGAGAACCCTAACAAGCTCCTCAAAAATAACTTGTCCACTAAATACAAGTTTTTTGCTGATGTTGTGGGAAAAGTCTTGCCGATCAAGCATACTGCTCATAACTACATTACCAGGCACCGATTTTTGGTAATGTGTGCTGTGGTGAATAAGAAAGCAGTGAATTGGGCAAGGATACTATTTGATTTAATCAAAAAGAAGAATATTAAGAAGGAAGTCTGTTTTGGGAGGATTCTAGGGATTTTCCTCCAGGAAAAGGCATCTGAATCACTAGTCTCTCAGACCATATTCATCAATGCATCCAAAAGGCTGACTTGTGCCTTATTTGGAAGATGGGAGAGGACCATCATTAAGCCATCTAGGGCTTCATCCTCTTCCAGAATTTTTGAGGATACAAGGGAAGTAATAGCCTCTCCTCCCGCTCTAGAAGAAATTCCTTCCATCAGGATTCCATCACCTCCCTCTCAACACCAACCTATTCCTCCACAGGTTTCACTTCCTTCATCAACTCCACTCCAACAACCATCCACTACCTCAACATCACAACTTCAATCTCCAACACCACCTGCCTCACAAATGCATCAACTAGCACCCCCTGCATCTCCAGAACACATCACACCACCTTCATCTCCATTACAACCTCACCTTGATAACATACCACTTCACAATCTTATATTAACTCCATCATTTAAATTATTAGCATCATCTCCACAACACACTCATACTCCATCCCCTTCACATACTCCTCCATCTTCATCCATCCAAGATGAAGATATGACTGATATCATTCCCATCCCTCCTATCATTCCATCTCCATCTACCATCATCCATCCATCTGTATCAACTCAAACATTACTTGAGTTAATGTAGCTGGATTCTCCATCCATTGCAACAATCTTGGAGCTCATCAGTCCAATCCTTAAGAATATCATAGCAGAGGAAATTGCACCTCTTGCTGACTCCTCTCTGCTCTCTTTACTGTTTCCCCCTCCGTCCCTTCTTATTCTAGGGTCCTTGCTTTAGGACCCTCTGAAACCAGGTAGGGGGAGATGTCCTATGAAGAAGTTCCAATTCTCTCTCCTCTAGCAGCAGTAATAGCACCATCCACAGCAGATGTATATATGGATATAGTAGTTACAAAAAGTGTAAATACATATACAGAGCTATTAGATTTTCTTGAGGCAGATCTTTCAGAATTTGATATTGAGCTTACTGAAGTTGAGATTGCAGAACCTTTGGCAGCTGCACCATTCTTTTACCTAGTCCCTTCTGTGGACTTAGCTGATTTATTAAGAGATTTTGATACTCTTTATCATTCTCTCCCTCTTCCTGAGCAAGCTTTCTCCAAAGCCATTATATGCTATTCTGCTCCAGTAAGTCCAGTAGTTATGGACCAAATAAGAGCAAGTTTTGTGGCCCCAGTCCTTTCAGATATTTCAGTTGCTGAAAATTTTTTGTACTAACTTTTGTTCCTGCGTAAAAGGCTATCTCTCCTCCAACTTACAAAATGGATGAAAGTCCTATACCATCCTTGGATGATATTATGATTGCAGATATAGTAGTAGAAGAAAAAGAAAATCAGAGTGTTGCTGAAAAGCAGATCTCCATGGAAGCTTTGAAAGAGATTGATGATTTGTATGATAATCCTCCTGGATCCTCTAAAGACAATGATGATGATGACTCTGAAGACTCTGATTAACCAAAAGCTAAGAAAAAGATACCTAAGAAGAGGAAAGCTGTTCCTAAGGCTGTTCCTAAGCCTAATCCTATTGCAGACACACCATACTATATATTGAACAAGATTACTCCTTACCCTGGTATGCCTCAATGGATGTGGCTTTCTAAGAATGAGCAGATGGAAAGGAAGAAGAGCAGAAGGTACAGGTACCCTCCCAAGCAATTCACAAAGGATCCTTCTCCTCCTCCTCCATCAGCAGGGGCCTCTGTAAGTGTCTCTCAAAGATCAACTCCAATCACTAAAACATATTAAAGACATTCCAAGCCAAGTTCTCAGAGCAGCAGGCACCAACAGTAATAGTCTACAAGAGGCAATACTCCTTCAACCTCAGAGCTAAAAAGTTCTTCAAAATCTTATGATGAATCAAAGAAGGACAGCAGTCCTAAAAGGCCTGAATCTCCACCAATTCCCTTTGTTGATCCTGAATAGGAGACTACTGCCAAAATCGCCAGATTTCAAGAATTGATTGTACTACCCTTGATTAACAAAGCTAAAGCAGAAGGAAAGGATCCCTCTCAGTATTCCACCATGTCCTCCTACAGGAAAGAAGAGTTAAAAAGGTATGATAAAGCAAATCAATTTTTCCATGTAGATGCATACATGAGTCTCCACCCAGAAGCTATTGTGCCAAGAGCTACCTCTTGCAATATTATTGGAGCAGCTGATATGACAATATCCAAGAGAGAAGCTGCCAATCCTAACAGAGAAATCATATTCAGACAACATTCTGACAAAGAAAAGTCCAAAGATCCTAAATAACTTTTTGATAAGTTAATTTTCTGAACTATTTATGTTAATTCATCATGAAGCACTTGTTGTATATATCTGCTAGATTTTCATTCTCTGCCAGATATCTGTTATCTTGCTTTATGATTGTATTTTATCTTTTTGTTTAGTGACCTCACCCAAATAGGGGGAGATTGTTGGATCCCTAGTTTGGATTTGGGCTAGGTTCACTACTTAGGATGTTTGACCCACCTTGTATTGCCAGGGTCAATTCTGTTAGTCATAGAGTTTAAGCTAGTCATTAGAATCAATCTTCATGGACTAGCCTGCAGTGGACTTAAAGAGACTCAAGAATTAGAAGAATTCAGAGTTCAGATTATTAGTTTTAAGTTCTTTGAACTCAGCTCGACGATCGTCGATCTCAGATCAACGAACTCAGAGTTTCTTCTCTGAGTTGAGCTCAACAATATTCGAGCTCAGTTCAATGATTTCTTCCCTCAAGACATATTCTTTGATCGACAAATTTGGAGCTCAGAATTAACAAGATATTGCCAGACTGTTGTTCGCTGAGCTCAGGTCGACGAATAGGATTTCTCAGCTCGATAAACTTTGAGCTTAGGTCGACGAAATCTATTTTCAAGTCGATGAAATCTGTTCAGAGTCAAAATATCAAGGTTTTTCTATATCTGTCCCTCTATTCATTCTATTCTTTGGCAGTAATTCTGTGAGTAATTAATGCTTATATTCTCAAGAATATATCCGTTCTTGACAGCATTAATTATGGATTTCATCAGAGTTAATTACTTGCTTATTTTATTGGGACAGTTGAGGAAACTCATTAAAGAATATATTTCCAGCCGTTTCATTCTCCAGAATCTAATCAGAAATTAATGCTTAGATTTCAAAATTCAAAGAAAGTAGAATTAGATAGCAGGATATAAAAGAGTTTTTTTGAGACTGCTCTCAAGAAGTAATATACAGAGAAGAGAATATAAAGATACATAAAACAAGATACATAACAACATCTGCTCCTTCTCTGTACAGAAAAAGAATCTGTTTTCCCCTTGATCTTACAGAAGACTGAAGAAGAACATCAATCAGATATAATTTGTCGCCTTTAACTTCCACTCAAGGAATCATCAAAGACAACAACTCTAGATCTGTCTATAAGTTTCTTGATTTCAACAAGTCAAGGCTGAAGACCTACACTATGAGCAAAGCTCTAGGCTTTCTGAACATTTCAACATCTCAGAAGGAGCTTTGACACCAGCAATGCACTAAGTCTTCACTGTGGTTTAGAGAAAGAGAAGACAACATCACCTTTCTTAACCTCCTGTATAAAGGGTTTATTAACTCCCTTCAAAAGTTCTTGTGTTTGTTTTTGGGCACCTGATCAAAAGCTTAAAGGGTTGTGAGATCTCCCTACAAATAGATCTTGTGGTGACAGGGCACCTGAGCAAAAAACTGTGGTGGAAGTCACCTAATCAAAAACTTGATAGTGGATTCCTATAAGGGTGGTAGAAGAGTGGATATACCCAGATTTGGGGAACCACTATAAAATTCTTGTATTGTCTGTGTGTTCATTTTCTCTTTGTTTTACTGTGCTGTGATTGTGTAGTTTAGCCTAGTTTCTATTTCATTTCATATAACTACTACTATCACTTATTTTAATGGTATAAATATTAAAAACAACAAAAGTTTTAAATCACTCTATTCACCCCCCCATCTAGAGTAAATCAAATCTATCCCCTAACTTACAATTGATATCTGAGGATTATCAATTGCCTAAGTTGTCTTGCACAAACTTTATTCCAGAGAGAATCGCCTGCGAAATTGCCATTGCTCTATAAGACAGAAAAAATCAAGTGCAAAGGGAAATGGAGAAAGCGTGGGATAGAGTTCGATGAAAACATAAATATACGTTTTTTAAATTCAAAATGGCGAACTCTGTCTGACGAAAAATAAAGCATCGAATCCTGTTCGATGAAAAATCCTGAAAAGAAAAGCATTTCGTCGATATCCGGTCGACGAAAGTTTTGCGAAATAAGTATATGTCGTCGAGCTCTGTTCGACAAAAAATAACTGAAACTAATCCATCGACCTCCATTCGATGAAGATTTTAAAGGAAGGTTCGTCGATCTCCATTCGATGAACGTTTCACAAAAATAACACAGTTCGTCGAGCTCCGTTCGATGAAAGGTGTGCAATTCGTCGATCTCAAAAACAAAAATCAAATTAATATTCTCCATTTATCATGCCTAGCTGATTTAGGAAGAACAGATGTTTCTTTTCATCTAAGGGTTTAGTAAAAATATCTGCCCATTATAAATCAGTAGAAATGAAGTCAAGATTAATTTTATTTTTGTCTACATTATCTTTAAGAAAATGATGTCATATTTCTATATGTTTAGTCCTACTATGTAGAACTTGATTTTGTGTAATAGAAATTGCACTGGTATTATCACAAAATATAATTGAATTATTTAAGTTGTATCCATAATCCAGTAATTGATTTTGAATCCACAAGATCCGTGAACAGTAACTACCAGCTGCATATATTCAGCTTCAGTAGCTGAGGTAGACACAAATGTTTGCTTCTTGCAAAACCATGACACAAGCCTATCACCAAGAAACTGATAAGTTCCTGATGTGCTTTTCCTGTTAACTATGCATCTAGCATAGTCAATATCTGAGAATCTAGTTAATTTAAATTCTGACTCTATTGGATACCAAAGTCCAAGATTAGGGCAACCCTTTATATATCTCAAAATTCTTTTAGCTAAAATCAGGTGAGATTCTTTGGGATTTACTTGAAACCTAGCACAAATACATGTATCAAACATTATGTCTGATCTACTAGCTGTTAGGTATAATAAAGACCCAATGATGGTTCTTTTTATTTTATGATCAATAGGATTGCCCTGTTCATCATTATCAATAACATCATTTGAGGGCATGGGTGTTTTCATAGTTGAGGCATCTGACATCCCAAATCTTTTAATTAGCTCTTTAGCATATTTAGACTGGGATATAAAAATACCATCAGGAGTTTGCTTCACTTGTAAACCAAGGAAGTAGGATAGTTCACCCATGCTACTCATTTCAAACTTTGAATGCATTAGATCAAAAAACCTTTTGCAAAGTTTGGAATCAGTAGAGCCAAATATTATATCATCTACATATATTTGAACTAGCAAAATTTTATTTTAATGATGTCTAACAAATAATGTTTTATCTACAATGCCCCTACTAAATTTATTTTCTGAAAGAAAACTAGCAAGAGTCTCGTACCAAGCTCTTGGAGCTTGTTTAAGACCATAAATAGCTTTGTTAAGTTTAAAAACATAAGAAGAGTGAGTTAGAGAGATAAAACCTTGTGGTTGTTCAACATAAACTTCTTCTTTAAGTTCTCCATTTAGTAAGGCACTCTTCACATCCATCTAATATACTATAAATTTCTTGAATGCTGTATATGCAAGAAAAATCCTAATAGCCTCCAATCTTGTAATAGGAGCAAATGTCTGGTCATAGTCTATGCTTTCCTCCTGTGAATATCCTTGAGCTACCAATCTTGCTTTATTCCTTACAATAGTTTCTTGTGCATCCAACTTATTCCTAAAGACCCATTTGGTTCTAATGACTGGGTAGTCTATGGGTCTTGGAACTAAGTCCCAAACTCTACATATCTCAAACTAATTGAGTTCCTCTTGCATAACAATAATTCAGTGGGGATCTTAATCTGCATCTTTGATGGATTGAGGTTCAATATAAGAGATAAAACAAGCATGCATCTGATCTTGAATCAATTGATGCCTTGTTTGAACACCAGCTGATATGTCCCCAATCACTTGAGATCTAGGGTGATACCTAAGTATGATAAGATCAATAGGTAGAGTTGGTTGTTCAACTCTTTGTGGTGCTAATTCCTCTTGTGGAATTTCATTGACCACAATATTTTCAAAATACATTTTAGTATTTTCTTCATCACTGTCATTAACAGTAATCTGTTGAGAGGGGTGTATTGTATCCTCTTGTGTTAGGATTAAATCATCCAATTTCTCACACAGATTTGGTACCTGAAAAGATTCTATGGTAGAGACATTTTTCTCCTTGTAAAACATATTAGTTTCATCAAAGGTTACATGTACAGATTCTTCCATTTTAAGAGTAGATTTGTTATAAACCCTATGAGCCTTGCTGACTTGAGAATATCCAGGGAAAATTCCCTCTACAGCTTTGGCTTCAAATTTTCTTAGATGTTTCTTGTCATTATTATGAATATAACACTTACAACCAAAGACTTTAAAATAATTTACTTTAGGTTTCTTAGATTTAAGTAATTCATAGGGAGTCTTACCCTTAAGTTTATATATTAGACTTCTGTTAAGGACAAAAGTTGATGTGCTTACTGCCTATGCCCAAAAGGATAGGGGCAAGTGAGCATCTGCATGTAATGTACCAGCAAATTCAATTAGGGTTCTATTTTTTTCCTTTCAGCTACCCCATTTTGTTGAGGAGTTCTAGGAGCAGAAAAATAATGCCTGATACCTTCCTTCTCATAGAATTCTTGCATCAGAAGAGATTCAATCTCTGTGCCATGATCACTTATGATCAATGCAATCTGAGTACAATACTCAATCTTGACGCTCTTAAGAAAATTTGTAAGAACTTTAAAGTTATCTAACTTGTTTCTCAGAAAAATACCAAAGAGAATCTAGAGAAATCATTTACAATAACTAAGGTGTATGACTTTCCTCCCAAACTTTGTACTACAATAGGTCCAAAAGTTCCATATGTAGCAAATACAAAATCCTGGGTGAATCACTTTTAGAAATGGATTTAAAACTATTTTTAGTTTGCTTGCCTAGTTGACAAGCCCTGCAGAGTCCTTCCTTCTTGTAAGAAATAGAAGGTAGTCCTCTAACAAGGTTGTACTTAGAAAGTTTAGCAATAGTCCTAAGGTTCACATGTACTAACCTTTTATGCCATAAATCATTTGTTTTATTAATTTGATTAAACATGCAAATCTCTTAATTAGCAGAATTAAAGTTAACTAAGTAAATGTTACCTTGTCTAATTCTAGTTAAAACTATTATATTTGAACTAGAAGTAATTGAACATAAAGACTTATTAAAGATTACCTGATAACCTTCATCATATAATTGACTTATGGAGATGAGGTTATGCTTGAGGCCATTCACATAAGCTACCTTCTTGAAGATAACTGCTCCAACTTTGACATTTCCATAGCCTTCTATCTGGCCACAGTTGGAGTCTCCAAAGATAACTTTAGGTCCAAGCTTTGCTTTAAAATCCATTAGATTAGCCTTGCTTCCTGTCATGTGTTTTGAGCAACCACTATCCAAATAGCACTGTTCCTCTATGGTAGGATAGTTCTTTACCTGCATAAAAACAAATTAGATGTTCTTGACCCAGGTTACCTTGGGTCATAATTTTCTTTTATAATGATAATTGGAAATGTAAGAAGACTCTGGTTGATCTTTATAACCAAGTGGATGATATCTCCTAGGAGGGATGATCCACTCCGTAAAGGGGTTTTTCAATTTTTGTTTTTGATTATTGTTTTGAAAGGAATTAAAATTTCTATTTTGGAAAACTGGGTTCGACGAATTATAGTTATTTCATTGAGTAGTACTAATTTTGTCGAGCTCGGTTCACAGAATGATAGTATTCATTCTCTGCATTCTACGTTCATCGATCTCTGTTCGACGAATCATATTGATTTCGTCGAGCACCAGCTGTTGAGTAATTGTACCAAAATTCTGGGTTCAGAGTATGTCGATCGACGTTCGACTAAAAATACTGATTTCATCGATCTTGGTTCGACGAATTTTGTTGATCATGATTTTTCTGTGAATTTATATTTTTCTTTGATTTATTCTTTGGTGAAACTTAGTAATTTTATCTGTAATTTTTAAAACTTCTTTTTCTTTAGCTGATATGAAGTTTATGGGGGTTGATAAAATATATTTCTGAATAAGATGAGGTTGACTAGATGAAGCCCCCAAATCTAGTTTGCCATTGAGCCTGACATTGACTGTGCTTGTGATATCCATCAGTTTGATGCTTCTCCCATTAAGGGATTATTCAACTTTTTAGCCTCAATTAACTTGTTTTCTAAGGAACCTATTTGTTCATTAGCAATCTTTAAATTTTCTTTGAGTTCAAAGTTTTCTGAGGAAAGATTATCAAATTCAGTTAGTTTCTCTCTGAGAAGTCTTATTTCCTTCTCAAATTTTTTTAAATCTTTGTATAGTAATTTGAAATCTATTTTAAATTGATCTGAAGTGAAATCAAAAGAGGATATTACCCGTTCTTCTTCAGATTCTGATTCAAACTAAGAATTGATGCAAGATGCATTGATTGCAATCAAATAGATTTCTTTAGCTTTTGCTTCTTCTTCATCTTCACTTGAGCTAGATGAAGATTCTGATTCTGTATCACTCCAAGTTTCAGTAATAAATCCTCTCTCCTTCTTCTTGTGTTTACTTAAAGAAGGTTTGTTGAAGTTCCTCTTTAGAGTATTTTCTTTCTTCTTGTCCTTCTTTTGATTATCAAGACACTCTGGAAGAATATATCCTGTCTTCCTGCAACCATAATACACAATTTCTTTAGTTGGTGTCCTATCATACCCTAGTTTGTCTTCATTTCTAGAAGATCTTCTCCGGAAGTCTTTCCTTGCCATTTTATAGAATCTCTTAGCCAAGAGACCTATAAGATCTTCATTCTCTGGAGATTTTTCTTCATTTTCTGTTCCTTGAAAAGCAATTTTTTTATCTTTCCTTACTGGGGGTGAAGACTTCTATTCAGCTTCTCTGGTTCTGATGAGCTACTCATAAGACTTGAGCTTGCCCAACAGGGTCTCTATGGTAATCTCATTTATACTTCTGCCTTCCTTGATTGGATAGATCCTTGAATCCCATGTGCTAGGGAAACACATGAGGATCTTATCATTGACTTCTGTCACTATGATGTCCTTCTCTAAGGTTTTTAGCTCATTGATAATAAGGCCGAGTCTTGTGTACATCTCAATAACTGATTCAGCTTCTCCCTTCTTGAAATTCTCATATTGAGAGATCAAGTTGAATCTTCTGTCCTTTCTCTCATTAACAGATCCAACAACCATTATGTTGAGGGATCTCCACTTGTCCCTTGCTAAAGAGCATTCAACAATCTTCTGAAAATGTCATCTGACATTATTTGAGCTAAGATGTTCATAGCTTTGGCATCAACAATCTTTGCTTTCTTCTGTGCTTTTGTCCATTCTGGAGGTGGTACAACACGTGTACTTGTTGTTGCCACTTGTAGAGGTGGACGTGTCAAGATGGAATTGTAGATATCTTCATCAATAGAGTTCATATAAAGCCTAATCCTTGTCTTCCATAGTGCAAACTTATTTAGATTGCACACAGGAGGTCTAGTACTTGAATATTCCTTATTTTGTGCCATGATAGATTTCTAGGGAAAATAAAATCTATCAGATCTTATGGTTCAGGTGTTAGCCTGTAAAACCCAAGAACCTGCCCTCTGATACCAATTGAAAGTGAGGGATAAATATACTTTACACTAGAGGGGGGGGGATAGTGTATTTTAAAACTTTAATTTAATTTATAGAGGATTTAAAGTAGGTGATATATATATATAAAGCAAAAATCACATCACACCAATAAAAATGAATAACAATCACATACGATACAAGGAAGTTTATAGTGGTTCCCCAATAAATCTGGGTACATCCACTCTTCTACCATCCTGGTAAAAATCCACTATAGATTTTTGATTAGGTGCCCTGCCACCAGAATATCTATTTTCTAAGGGAGATATAACAACCCTTTGAGCTTTTGACCAGGTGCCCAAAAACCAACTTAAGTCTTTTGATCAGGTGACTTAGAAACCAAGAGGTCAACTTTTGAAGGGAGTTATAACCCTGTACAAAGTTTATGAAAATAAATAAAAAGAGATGATGTCTTCTCTGTCAATATTCTCTGAGAAGACTAGTGGATGTTGATTATGCTAAAAGGCTCCCCCAGATTTGAGTAGAGTTTATGATCAGGAGAGGGAGTCTTTTCTTTAGGGTATAGGCCTTCTTGAATCTGAGAGATGAGGACTTTGCACAAGCAGAGACTAAAGATCTAATTCTGTGAGAGTGTGTGTTGATCTAAAAGTCTCTAAGTCAGTATATCTAAGTCTGTAACTCTAAGTCTATATATCTGAGTGAGTGACCTTAAGGCAGTAATCTTCTGTACCTATATATAGAATGTTAAGAAGAATTCAAACATTTGAATTTAGAAAAACATTCCTGAATTGTCTGAAGAATCTCTGAGGATTTGCAATGGCTAGATTCAAATATTTGGAATAAAATCTTTCCTTAACTACGCTGGCAATTAATTAGAAATAATAACTCTATGAGAAATTCCGTATTTAATGCTTCCAGGAAAGGCTATATTCATTAAGAATATTTAACATTAAATATACGAGTCATAACTGCCTGAAATTAAGCCTGAAATCATTCTGCCTTTGAATAAAAATAACGGCCTAAACACTGTAAAGAATTAGTCAAACTGAATATGGAATTCTTCGAGCTGAGAATGGAGTTCATCGAGTTGAGCTTGTAGTTCGTCGAGCTGAGATTTTGAGAAGATATCATCATTCGTCGAACGGAGATCAGCATTCGTCAAGTGAAGCTTAGAGTTAAGACTCTGAGTTCGTCGAACTGAGCTCGACGTTCGTCGAATAGAGCTCAGCTTTCGTTGAACTAAATTTTGCATTCGTTGAACTGCTTTTCTCTAGAGTTCTTCTGAAGTAGCAACCCTGGAAAGAATAACCTATGACCCTAGGCAATATATGTTGGGTCAAACTAATCATCCTAATAGTAATCCTAGCCCAAATCAGTAATAGGGTTCCAATACTATCTAACAGTTAGTAGACCAGACATAATGTATGCCACTTGTGTTTATGCCAGGTATCAAGTATGCCCTAAGGAATCTCACTATAAAATAGTTAAAAGAATATTGAGATATCTAAAGGGCATACCTAATCTTTGCCTTTGGTCTCCCAGGAATAGTGATTTTGAACTGACAGGCTTTTCAGATGCAGATTATACAGGATGTAAAGAAGACAGGAAAAGAACATCAGGATCATGTCAATTTCTTGGAAGGAGGCTGGTGTCATGGAGCAGCAAAAAGCAAACTTGTATAGCAATATCCATATCTATATCTGAGTATATTTCAGATGGTTATTGTTGTGCACAATTGCTTTGGATTAAGCATCAATTACAAGATTACAATTTCAAGCTAAGTAAAATTCCTTTATACTGTGATTCTACTAGTGCTATTTCTATTGCAAACAATCCTATGTCATATAGTAGAACAAAACAAATTGAAATTAGATATCATTTTATCAGAGAATATGTAAAAAATGAAGATATTAGCTTAGAATTTGTTCCAACAAGTATATAAATTGCTGATATTTTTACTAAGCTACTAGAAGAAGAGAAATTTAATTTCTTTAAATTTGAACTTGGAATGTTAAATCTTGAGTAAAACAGTAATAACATAAGTATAAAACTAATTAATCAGAAATTAAGTATACTCATTTACGTTTCAAGGATAAACTTCAACCGTGTCAAGAATCAACACTTAAGAAGAACAAAGGTTTGACCAGTCAGTGTCGACACACAAGAAAGTATGTCGACACTATATGTAGTAATGTGTCGAGACAACAGTGAGTGTCGACACTATAGGTAGTAATGTGTCGAGACACATGAAAGTGCGTCTACACAGGATAACCTTATGTGTCGTGACACTAAAATGGGTGTCGAGACATATGGGTGTCAAGAACCTAAGGTACATGTGTCGAGAAACATAATCCTTGGGTCGAAATTAGGTATTTACTTAAAAAAAAAATCGGAAAAGACTAAAATGCAGCTTGCCTTTTCATCTTCTGCGACAACTACTATAAATAGGGTGTAAAAGAAGTTGTCGTCTACGCTTACCTGAAATCCTGAGAGATTGATCCTTGAGTGTCGAGACCTAGAATTTCGATTATTCAACACTCATCATTTCTTTCCTTCCCCTTCAATGGCTCCCAAGAATGACGATAACAACTTCGAAGGATACGAGCTTGTTCGTAATGGATTCAAGTCGGCGGATGACGAAATTAAGGAGGTGGTAAACCTAATCGATGAAGCTGGCTTGGAGTATTTGCTTTCTGAACCAATAAATATCTGGAAAAGAGAAGTATCAGAATTCTTCTCCAATGCATCACTCGAATGAAGTTCAACAAAGATTAAGTCAAAGGTGAATGGAATAAAAGTGAAAATCATAACAAGAAGATTGGCCAAGGTATTCCACTAATTGACTAAGAAGAAGACTTAAACTCTTCCAAGACCTCAGATGCATTAGAATGGTGTGGATTGGCTCCATCTACCAAGCTGGGAAGTACCCTGTTTCGCAAAGGTATGAACAATTAAGGGAAATTCCTGTCAGAAATAATAGGGAAGGTGCTGCTGTGCAAAACAAGAGCACATGACAGAAAATCAGCCAACATGTTTTAGCTAGTGGCTCGAGTAATATTCAAAGTCAAGACTGACTTGAGCAAAGTAGTCTTTGAGCAGATTACAAAATGCCTTAAGAAGCCTAATCTGGGCAGAATAATTAGCCACTATTTAGTACAAGCTATTCTTGATTGTCTGAACCTAAAAACTGGAACAAAGATCAACCACATGCGTAGAATGGATATGCTGATTTTTCCAGGTGGGATAGAGTTCTATCCAAAGAGACACCAGTAGTGGTAAAGAAGAAAGAGAAAAAGAAGAAGGCTATAGTGGTGGAAGAAGATTCTTCTAGTGAATCTGATAGACAAGAGAGTTCAAGCTCAGATGCCCAAGATTTTCTAGCCACAGAAAATTCTCCTAGGCACTTATCTGGAACTAGGGATCAGATGCATGGGGAGATAATTCTAGAGAAGGAACACATTGAAGAAGAAAACCTCAATGTGCTTCCAACTTTAGAAAGTGAAATTGCTGGCAAAATAGTGATAGATGTGATCCATGACCTGAACAAAGAGGAAAGACTTAATGATGCTACTATGTAACACCTCCCCTGTAATGACCGTATAATATGGGTCCGGCCGGGGCCCCACAACATACAGACGCCACAGCTTAAGCATTAAAAGATGATATAAACTACCTAAACTCAAAACTTAGATTACAACTGCTGAAACATACTATTAAATAGGAAGTTATCCACTAATCCAAGAGTATCAAAATGGCCTTAAGGCCTCACACATCATAAGTCCAAAACTGAAAGGAAACATATAAACGTGCATGAGCACTCCTAGGCTACCTCAGAATGCAAGCAAGATTATATTACATGAGCAAAGCATTCAATCAGAACATACGTAAATATAAGAAAGTTCACTTCATGAGGCTTAGGCCTTTTTGGCCGGCGAGCTTGCTCCTGCTTGCGATCCTTGCCCTGTAAAAATTTGTTGTAACATGGGTTAACAAAGGCTGACCTCAACTATGTAACCATCATATCTCCTCCCGGCCATCCCTAGCGGACCCCGGGGTACACCATTACCCTACAGGTCAACACTTCGCATGTAACAAACTATAACATGTAAAGCAATAAAACAGGTTTGGATGTCTCATTCAACAAATATGTTTCTATGTTGAGCATAAAGAAAAGGGGGCCTAAAATGCAGCATGTATGCAATCCTGTGTTTCACCCAAGGCACCCTAAAGTGTATGAATCTAACACATCATCACACATCATCAATCAGGTACTTCCATTTCCCCCTTCGATGTTCAAGCTGCAAACACATGGGTACTTTCAATTTCCCCAACCGGCATACAAGCTGCTACATGGAACTCTTGCTAAGGCCCAACCCGCTCGTGGGTCTCAAAACCCAGACTTGCCTGCAAACTCTTACTTCTCTCATCTGGATTCTGTCTTAAACAAACAAACCGATACTATGAAGCCTCACAGGACCCCGCCCGCTCGTGGGCTTCATTGCCCGGGCTTGCCCAATGCTTGACATTCTCATCAGTTTCACAGAAGGGGACTTGTCATGCCGGGACACACTCCACACATGACTTGCACGTCACGGGCTAGCCAGTCGACCACGGAGACAAAGTCAAGCCTTCGCACATAACACAACATAGCCTTTCCACCCTAATCCATCATTTGTACCGTAACATCCCCGCGCACCAAGGAAACCATCTACCGCCAATGCGGAGCTAACCCTATCCAGTTTCGTCTACATGAACTCACTCGAGAAAGGGGGTACACATCAAAAACAACATCTTGCCGCAACGGATTTATACCAAAATCCTTAAGTTTGCTATGAAACATCAACGAGTCGGACTAATGGTCGCGAATACGACTTCACCCACAATGCCTAATCCACTATAGGAGCGGATCTCTAATGAAATATCATGCTTGGGATAGACACAATTGACCCAGTGGTTCCTCTTCGACCAAGGCAACCCAAACCCCTCTCATTTGAGAGATCGGGTGCCTATATGCTTGAAATAAAAGCAATAAAAGAAATGATGCCATGCACGCATCCTATAACCGAGAGGAGAAGTGTCATTACCCTTCGACTCCTCTTTCTAGCCATGAAGCCCTTGTCTTGTACGGATGAAAACGAGCACCTTTGCGTCCTCTTCACGGATCTGACCTCGGAACGACAATCAGAGGTCTGAGGCTTGAGTAATGGCGGAAGAAACTCTCTACTTCTTCCCCTAACTCTCTCGCACAAACCCTAAGTCAACTCCAGAAATGAGGAGAAATCCCGCTCAGCCCTTCATAAGCCCCTTGGGAGAAGAATCCTGGGCCCTCAAATCAGTTTGAAGTGAAAATGGATGGCAGGGCATTCAGGTTTCGGAACTCCACAAAAAAGCCTTCGACTTGCGTCGAACAGCTTCATAGATCAACCAATAAAATTCGTCGAAACGACAGAGATCGACGAACGTCCTGCACATTCTTCGAATGACCTTCAACATTCGTCGACCGACCTTTGACATTCGTCGAATAGCCTTCAACGTTCGTCGAACGGCTCCACAATGCTGCCAGACATGCATCGAACAGACAGCTCGATGAACAGCCTTCGACTTTCGTCTAACGGGCCTCGAGTTTGACAAACAGCCTTCGACTTTCGTCGAACGGCCTCAAGTTCGTCGACAATAACCCCCAGATATTGAACTTCCGGGAAAACTGGGGCGTTACAACTCCTCCCCCCTTTAAAAATTTCGTCTGCGAAATTATTCTTCACACAGAAAGACAACAAGAAAATAGTTGCAATACATTCAAACATTATTACAACAACTTTAAACAACCGACATACCAGACAAAAAGAGTTTTGGAAATTCCTCCCGTATTGCTTGCTCACGCTCCCAAGAGAACTCATCTCGCCCGCAGTTGTCCCAACGCACCTTTACGAGCTTAACCATTTTATTTCCGCAACTGCTGAACTTCTGAATCCTCCAAGCTAACTCGATGGAACTTCTTCCTCAAGTCCTCTTCTACCAGCACCATTGCCAATTCGATCACAACACTAGCCTCCATTAAGGATTTTCGCAAGACGGAGACATGGAAGATATCGTGTAATCCACTCAGCTCCGCAGACAATGCTAACTAGTAAGTTGCTTCTCCAATATGTTCTATAATCTCGAATGGTCCCAAAAACCTCAGAATCAGCTTCTTTAGTCGGTGAATCCGCAAAACGCCTTTGAACATCTTAATCTTGAGATAAACCCAGTCGCCTCTCGTGAACTCCATATTCTTATGGCTAGCATTAAAATACTTTGCTTGCCGGTCCTGGGCAACCTTCATGCGTTCCTGGATGGTCCGTGAAGATCTCCACCTTCGCACCATGTACATAGTGCCGCCACAACTTCAACCCAAAAATTACCGCCGCTAATTCCAAGTCATGGACGGGGTAATTCCTCTTGTGAGGCTTCAACTTCCTAGACCCAAAGGCTATAACGCTGCCATGTTGCACCAACACGCCGCCCAAACCGCATCCTGATGCGTCACTGAAAATCTGAAATCCTTCAGTCCCTTTAGGCAGACTTAGGATTGGAGCTGTCATCAGCCTTCCCTTCAGGGTGTCAAATGCCTGATTGCATTCCTGAGTCCACGCAAACTTCTGGTCCTTACGAGTTAGAGAACTGAGAGGTAGAGCTATCCGCAAAAAGTTTTCCACAAACCTTCTATAATACCCGGCTAGTCCAAGGAAACTTCAGACTTCCGCCACGGTTCTCAAAATTGGCCAATTCCTGATGGCTTCAACTTTTGTCGGATCTACCGCCACCCCATCACCACTAATCACATGGCAAAAAAATGTCACATTTTCTAACCATAACTCGCACTTCGAGAACTTTGCATAAAGCTGGTTCTCTCTCAACACCTGCAAGACTACTCTCAAGTGAGTCTCATGCTCCACCTCCAATTTGGAGTAAACCAGAATGTCATCAATAAAGATAACTGCAAAAGAGACAAAGTATTCCCTAAATACTTGATTCATCAAATCCATGAATACTGATAGTACGTTTGTCAACCCGAACAACATCACCGAGAAATCGAAATGACTATACCTTGTACCAAAAGCTGTCTTGGGTATGCCCTCATCTCGAATCTGCAACTGATAGTATCCTGAATTCAAGTACAACTTAGAATACACTACTGACCCTACAAACTGGTAAAATAGGTCATATATCTGAGGAATCAGATACTTATTCTTGACAGTCAATTTATTCAACTCTCGGTAGTCTATGCACAACCACATACTACTGTCTTTCTTCTTCACACACAATACTGGCACACTCCATGGCGAAGAATTGGGTCTAATATACCCCTGCTCCAATAGTTCCTGCAACTGTACTTTGAGTTTGGCCAACTCTTTTGGCGCCATCCTAAAAGGAGGACGTGACACCGGCCTAGCCTCTAACACTAACTCAATCGAGAAATTAATCTCCCGTCGAGGAGGTACTCGAGGAAGCTCATCAGGAAACACGTCCTCGAACTTTTCCATTACCGGCACTTCCCCACGTAATAACCTGGAAAGGAGATCCTCCAACAATGCTACAAGATCTAATCCTCCCTGGTTAACTGCCCGCACCAGCTACATGGCCGAAATCAGGGAGCATGCCACTCCACTAAGGCCCTCAAATTAAACTTTTGCCTTCCCTTCACTTCTTAGGGTCACCACCTTAGATAGGCAGTCAATACTGGCATGCAGATTTGCAAGCCAGTCTATTCCCAAAATCACATCAAACTCAACCAGCAGTAGACCGCTGCTACCAACATGAAGTAAACTCCGCCTAGACTCCAGCAAATGCGCCCCTTCGCCCCGGTAGTCATGGATGACCCATTGGCATGCACACCTTCAGCTCTGTGTCCGCCGAGAATGACTCAACTCCAATTCTCCGTATAAAGATTTCTGCAAGAAAGGAGTGTGATGCTCCTGTATCAAACAATACCCTAGTGGGGTATGCAGATACTAACACAAAGCCTAAAACATAGGCAATAAACATAAACGGTCTTTAAAGTATAAAGTAAAAGATTAACTTAAACTTTTATACCTGTCACCACATCGGGTTGGCGGATCGCTGAAATCATGAAGCTCTCTAATCCGCCATCTTTCCCTTCTCCGCCATGCTGGGCTCGAAGCGCACCGACTGCTCTTGCCTTGGCTCCTGCCCAGCGCCATCTTCAGTGCAAAAATGAGTTGTGTGGCCCGGCTTGCCACACTTGTAGCACGATTGTGGTCCCTTGAAACGAGACCCTCCAGACGTTATGTTGCTTTTCTAACCTAACTTGAAAGGATAAGGCTTCTTCTTCCACCTGTTCCCTTCAAACTTCCCTTGCGTGTGAGAAGGCTTCCCTTCCCCTTGCTTGGCTACAAAACCCTTACGACGTTGGGTTCGCTCCATATCGCTCTCAAACGTTCTAGCAGCCTCAACTAGCTCATTGAAACCATCATTCTTCATAGATATGAGGGGTTGTCTCAAATTCTCCCTTAGCCCATAATAAAAGAGGTTGTCCCTCTCCTCGTCATCAGCCATGGTCGTCCCAGCATAATGACCCAAACGAGTGAACTCCCGAACATACTCGTTCACAATCTTGTCCTGCTGCATCAAGTGCAGAAATTGCCTCTGCAGGGCCAGCCTTGTCGACATAAAAATGTACTTCTTTAAGAAAGTATTTCCGAACTCTTCAATGGACGGGGTGCGTCCAGGAAAATGGCGACCGCTATGGCTCTCCCACCACAACTTAGTGTCTCCTTCCATCATGAAGGTCGCAAACTCAGATTTCTTTTCCTCTGGCGTCTCTGCCGCCCTAAGAAGTTCTTGAATCCTTGCCCACCAATCCTTCGCATCGATCGACATGTCAACTCCCTTAAACGTTGGTGGATGGAAGCTTAGAAAATATTTCATTTATCGGTCTTCCTGTCCGACAACCACCTTTCAGCCAAAGGCTCTACTTGCCTGGCTCCTCCACCCGACACGACTAATGTCGCATCCAGGGCAGCAAGAGTTGCTACCTGTGCAATAGGGGTCACAACTTACGCTGCCACTGCATCTTGGGTCGCTACCATCGCTTTTGTAAGCATGCGACAGAAATAAATCGGGGTTACCCCCATGCCCAACAGACTTGGAGCAGTAGCACTGCTCGCTGAAGGCTCTTCTCGTGGCCTTGACATCCCTGCCTCGTTGCTTGCACCCTTAATAAAACCAAGGTAAACACAAATAAGTCTCTATTTGAAATCTCAAACACAAGGACACTCATGGTCCCGCGATACTCTTATGTGAATAACATCTCTATGCGATGCGATTAGGACATTCGACCACGAATCTTTACCTTGGACGCTAACCTCCCTTATACCAAATTGTAACACCTCCCATATAATGATCGTATAATCTGGGTCCGGACGGGGCCCCACAATATATAAATGCCACAGCTTAAGCATTAAAAGATGATATAAACTACCCAAACTCAAAACTCAGATTACAACAACGGAAACATATAATTAAACAAGAAGTTATCCACTAATCCAAGAGTATCAAAATGGCCTTAAGGCCTCACACATCATTAGTCCAAAAATGAAAGGAAACATATCAACGTGCATGAGCACTCCTAGGATACCTCGGCATGCAAGCCCGATTATATTACATGAGCAAAGCATTCAATCAAAACATACGTAAATATTAGAAAGTTCACTTCATGAGGTTTAGGCCTTTTTGGCCGGCGAGCTTGCTCCTGCTTGCGATCCTTGCACTGTAAAAATTTATTGTAACATGTGTCAGCAAAGGCTGACCTCAACTGTATAACCAACACATCTCCTCCTGGCTATCCCTAGAGGACCCCGAGGTACACCATCACCCTGCAGGTCAGCACTTCATATGCAACAAATCATAACATGTAAAGCTATAAAATAGGTTTGGATGTCTGATTCAACAAACATGTTTCTATGTTGAGCATAAAGAAAAGGGGCCTATAATGCAACATGTATATAATCCTGGGTTTCACCCATGGCACCCTAAAGCGTATGAATCTAACACATCATCACGCATTATCAATCGAGTACTTCCATTTTGCCCTTCGGCGTTCAAGCCGTAAACATATTGGTACTTTCAATTTCTCCAACCCGCATATAAGCCACTACACAGAACTCTTGCCAAGGCCGCTCCCGCTTGTCGGTCTCAAAACCCAGTCTTGCCTTCAAACTCTGACCTCTCTCATCAGGATTCCATCTCAAATAAACAAACTGATACTAAGAACCCTCGCAGGACACCACCCGCTCGTGGGCTTCATTGCCCGGGCTTTTCCAATGCTTGGCATTCTCATCAGTTTCACAGAAGGGGACTTGTCTTGCTGGGAAACTCTCCACACATGACTTGCACATCACGGGCTAGCCAGCCAACCACAGAGATAAAGTCAAGCCTTCGCATATCATACAACATAGCCTTTCCACCCTAATCCATCATTTATACCGTAACGTCTCCGCGCACCAAGGAAACTATCTACCGCCAATGCGGAGCTAACCCTGTCCGGTTCCGGCTATATGTACTCACTCGAGAAAGGGGGCACACATCACAAACGACATCTTGTCGCAACGGATTTCTACCAAAATCCTTAAGTTCTCTATGCAACATCACCGAGTTGGACTAACGGTCGTGACTACAACTTCACCCACAATGCCTAATCCACTAGCGGAGCGTATCTTTAATGCAATATCATGACGGAGATGGACACAATCGACCTAGTGGTTCCTCTTGGACCATGGCAACGCGAACTCCTCTCATTTGAGAGATTTGGTGCCTATATGCTTGAAATAATAGCAAGAAAAGAAAAGATGCCATGCACACATCCTATAACTGAGAGGAGAAGTGTCGTTACCCTTCGACTCCTCTTTCTAGCCATGAAGCCCTTGTCTTGCATGGATGGAAACGTGCACCTTTGTGTCCTCTTCACATATATGGCTTCGGAATGACGATCGGAGGTCCGAGGCTTCAGCAATAACGGAAGAAACTCTCTACTTCTTCCCCTAACTCTCTCGCCCAAAACCTAAGTCAACTCCAGAAATGAGGAGGAATGAGGAGAAATCCAGCTCGACCCTTCATAAGCCCCTTGGGAGGAGAATACTGGGCCCTCAGATCTGTTTGAAGTGAAAATGGACGACTAGGCATTCAGGTTTCATAACTCTATGAAAAATCCTTCTACTTGCATCGAACGGCTTCACAGCTCAGCCAATAAAATTCGTCGAACGGACAGAGATCGACGAACAACCTGCACATTTGTCGAATGGACTTCGATGTTCATCGAACTGCCTTTGACATTTGTCGAATGGCTCCACAACGCTGCCAGACACACGCCGAACAGATAGCTCGACGAACGACCTTCGAATTTCGTCAAATGGGCCTCGAGTTCGTCGAATAGCCTCAAGTTCATCGACGGTAACCCCCAGATACTTAACTTTCTTGAAAACTGGGGCATTACATACTACACAGGATCTGCAGATGACAGATTAAGATACTGGAAATGCAGTCTATAAGGAGACTGAAGAAGAAGCTTTTTTGGATAAAGCAGATGACATATAGGGGGAGATAACTTCAACTTCAGTGAACCAAGTTCCTGATGCTGAAGTTCAGTAAGATGAAGCTCACTTGGAGGACATCAATATTGATAAAGAAGTTGCAAGGGTTGAAGGGGAGTTGGCCCCAAATACTGGCAATGACAAAGAGACACCAACAGTTGAAGAAGTAGGTTCTTCTGAATCTGAGGAAGAAGAAGCCACTCTACTGAAGAAATGAAAATTATCTGAAATGAGAAAGAGAAGTAGGAACTATAAAAGGTTTATTCAGTCTGAACCAACTCTAGCTCCTCCAGTGGACTCAAGCTCACTACTAGTGTAAATGCAGATTATGTTATACCAGCAGAGAACTAAACTTGAGCAATATATAGATGACAGGAATAAAGAGCTGCAGTTTTAGCTGGCCCAAGACATCAAATCAATACAATTTGTGGTCAATATTTTAAAGAAGGATATGACTAATTACTTCCAGAGAGGAGCACATGATGCAGTATACATGGCAAAAAAGCAAGCAGACTCAAAGAAGACTGAAGATGATATGGCAGACAAACAAGACTATATCCTTGAAAATCAGAACAGAATGAATGAAAATTTAGTAGAAATACATGATATTTCCCCAGAATAAGCTACAAGAGCAAACTATAACTCTAGAAGCAAAGATATATAAAACTTCTACTACTATTGAATCCAAGATCTCAACACAGTCAGATTCAATAGTTCAATCTATCAAAGATTCTACCAAAACCCTCACAGATAACTTGACCAAAGTAAACACTCATCTTACCTCAGGACTACATCATACAGTTGATCAAGTAAGATTTCAGAAGAATGATTTGCGAGATCATATTGCAAGAGAAGTCATAAAGGGGGAGAGAGTAATGATAAAAGCAAGCTTTGATCATGCTAAGTGGATCTCCAATAGCATTAGAGCCACTCTAGGCTATTACCCCCTATGTGATGATGACCAAACAGCTGAGTTTGACTGCCAATAACCTCAGTTGGAAGGTATTCACCCTACTGTTGAACATATCATATATCCTCCTCCACAGTTTGAGGATATTCATAAAGTAATTCAAGCCATGTACAGTCCTTCACCTGATGTTCTAAATGTGAGATGTGAAGAGGTGGAGATGACTGATGCTGCTTTGCTCAAGGAAAGGGAAGCTCAGCTATCAAAGAAGAGTTTCAGAGAGCAGGCTGAAGCTAAGCCAGAATTTGAGCAGTGGAGTGTTGGAACCCTATTAATAATTTGGGCTAGGATTACTATTAGGATGTTTAGTCTGACCCATTTTGTATAGTTTAGGGTCATAGGTTTATTTTCAGGGTTATTGCCTCAGAAGAATTCCAACAGAAATGCAGTTAGTCGAATGAAGAATTTAGGTCGACGAAAGCTGAGCACAGTTTGACGATCGCCGAGCTCAGCTCGACAAACTCAGAGTTTTAACTCCGAGTTTAGCTCGACGAACTTTGAGCTCCGGTTGACGAACTTCGATCTCTACTCAGAAACTAAGCTCGACGAAAGTCAAGCTCAGCTCGACGAACTCTGAGCTTAGGTCGACAAATAAGCAGATTCAGTTCGACGAACTCCAGGCTCAGGTCGACGAAATGCTTGCTGAGTTCGACTAATTCTCTGCAGTGATTTAGGTAGTTTTATTTAGAGAAGGCAGGAAAAGTTTCAGGCTTAATTTCAGGCTGATTATATTATGAAGGTAGAATGATTTAAAGGTTAATTACAGACAGCTATGACTGTGATATTTAATGCCAAATATTCTAAACGAATATAACCATTTTAAGGTAGCATTAAATATGGATTTATCATAGAGATTAAGGCTAATCTATTTCCAAGGCAGTTTCCATTCTTGGGAAATCTCTCAGACATTTCAGAATCGACTAATTCAAATGTTTGAATTCTTCTCTACATTTTTTATATATATGTACAGAAGATTGCTGCCTCAAGGTTACAGACCAAGGTTACTCACTCAAAAATACAGACTTAGAGTTACTGACTTAGAGACTTGGAGATCAACACACACTCTTATAGAAATAGATCTTCAATCTCTACTTGTGCAAAGTCTTCATTTTCTTAAATACAAGAAGGCCTACACCCTGAAGAAAGGACTCCCTCACCTGATCATAAACTCTACTCAAATCAGGGGGAGCTTTCTGCTTCAATATCCACTAGTATTCTCAGAGATTCTTGACAGAGAAGACATCATCATTTTTGTTTATTTTCATAAACTGTGTACATGGTTTTAACTCCCTTCAAAAGTTACCCTTTTGGTTCCTAAGTATCCTGATCAAAAGACTTAAGTTGGTTTTTGGGAACCTGTTCAAAAGCTCAAAGGGTTGCTAGATCTCCCTTAGAAAAATTTATCTTGTGGTGGCAGAGCACCTAAGAAAAAACCTGTGGTGGCAGGGCACCTGATCAAAAATCTGTAGTGGATTCCTACCAGGGTGGTAGAAGAGTGGACGTACCTAGATTTATTGGGGAACCACTATAAATTTCCTTGTGTCGTCTATGATTGTTAATCATTTTATTTGTGTGCTGTGATTTTTTGCTTTATATATATATATCACATACTTTAAATCTTCTATAAAAATAAATTAGAGTTTTTAATATACACTATTCACCCACCTCTATTATAAAGTAGATATATCCCTCACTTTTAATTTGTATTAGAGGTTAGTTCTTTGGTTTTACAGGCTAACACTTGAACCATAAAATCTGATAGATTTTATTTTTACCTAGAAACTCATCATGGCACAAAATAAGGAACTCTCAAGCACTAGACCTCCTGTGTGTGACCAAAATAAGTTTGCACTATGGAAGACAAGGATTAGGCTTTATTTGAACTCTATTGATGAAGATATCTACAATTCCATCTTGGCTGATCCACCTATACCAGTGACAATAATAAGTACAAGTGCTGTACCACCTCTAGAATGGACAGAAGCATAGAAGAAAGCAAAGATTAATGATGCTAAAGCTATGAACATCTTATCTCAAACTATGTCAGATGAAATTTTCCAGAAGGTTGCTAAATTCTCTTCAGCAAGGGACATTTGGAACTCTCTCAACACAATGGTTGCTGGATCTGCTGATGAGAGAAAGGACAGAATATCCAACTTGATCTCTCAATATGAGAACTTCAAGAAGGGAGAATCTGAATCGGTTACTGAGATGTACACAAAACTCAGTCTCATTATCATTGAGATGAAAACCCTAGAGAAGGACATCATATTGACAGAAGTCAATGATAAGATCCTCATGTGTTTCCCTAGCATATGAGATTCAAGTATCTGGCTAATTAAAGAAGCCAGAAGTTTAAAAGAGATCACCATAGAGACCCTGTTGGGCAAGCTCAAGTCTTATGAGTAGTTCATCAAAACCAGAGAAGCTGAACAGAAGTCCTCACCCCCAGTAAGGAAAGAGAAAAGCATTGCTTTTCACGCAACAAAAAAAGAAGGAAAGTCTCCAGAGAATGAAGATCTTATAGGTCTCTTGGCTAAAAGATTCTATAAAATGGCAAGAAAAGACTTTAGGAGAAGATCTTCCAAAAATGATGACAAACCAAGGTATGATAAAACTCCCACTAAATAAATACTGTGTTATGGTTGCAGGAAACCAGGACAAATCCTTCCATAATGTCCCGAGAATAAGAAGAAAGATAAGATGAAGGAGAAATACTACAAGAAGCACCCACACAAATCTTCTTCATGTAAATACAAAAAGAAGGAGAGAGGCTTTGTTGCTGAGACTTGGAGTGAATCTGATTCAGAATCTTCATCTAGCTCAAGTGAAGATGAAGAAGAAGCAAAGGCTAAAGAAATATGTTTGATGACAATCAGTCTGAGTCAGAATCTGAAGAAGATTAGGTAATATCCTCTTTTGATTTTACTTCAGATCATTTTAAAATAGATTTCAAATTACTATACAAAGATTTAATAAAATCTGAGAAGGAAATAAAACTTCTCAGAGAGGAACTAACTGAATTTGGCAATCTTTCCTCAGAAAACTTTGAACTCAAAGAAAATTTAAAGATTGTTAATGAACAAATAGGTTCCTTAGAAAACAAGTTAAATTAGGCAAAAAAGTTTGAAGAATCCCTTAATGGGAGAAGTATCAAACTGATGGATATCACTAGCACAGTCAATTCCAAGCTCAATGGCAAACTAGGCTTGTGGGCTTCATCTAGTCAGCCTCATCTTATTCAGAACAATATTTTATCAACCCTTATAAACTTCATATCAGCTAAAGGAAAAGAAGTTCTACAAATTATAGATAAAATTACTAAAGTTTCACAAAAGAATAAATCGTAGCAAAATATAAATTCACAGAAAAATTATGTTCAACAAAATTCGTCAAACCAAGATCGACGAAATCAGTATTTTTCGTCGAATGACGATCGACGAACTCTGAACCCAGAATTTGGGTATAATTACTCAATAGCTGGTGCTCGACGAAATCAAAATGATTCGTCAAACAGAGATCGACGAACGTGGAATATAGAGAATGAATACTATCATTCTGTGAACCGAGCTCGACGAAATAAGTATTATTCGTCGAACGAAGCTCGATGAAATAATTATAATTCGTCGAACCCAGTTTTCCAGAATAGAAATTTTAATTCCTTTCAAAACAATAATAATAAAAAAAAATTAAAAAACCCCTTTACTAAGTGGATCATCCCTGTCACAACTCGCATTTTCTCCGAATTAAAGAATTATCAGTGTATGAGAAAACGCGCGTCATGATGCAACGTCAAGCAGGGGATATCTGCTGACGCTCAGGCAAAATCATCTACTACTCTTTATGAAAGAAATTTATGAGTTTAATGAATAGAAAATAAGTTATACTTTAGAGGCTGTATCCCTCAGCTCGGTGGATCACTTAGTCCACAGTTAAAAACTATACTTAAGCGCTGCGGAAAAATATTTTATTCAGGATTGACATCCTAAGAAGTGCATAAGAGCCCTAAGAGGACCACTTATGCTATGCAAGACTCTACATTTAATTTATATTATATATAGGAAAACGAACTTTATACGCTGCTTGGAAAATAGTGATTTACTTTTATAAATCATGCTGATCATGCAATATATTTATAATATTAGTTGTAGTTTCAAAATAACTAGCATCCTAGCATAAATCCTCCCTAGAGAAAGTAGACTATCTCCAGAAAACGGTAGCAGTAAAAGTAATATATCTAGTACAAAGGTAAAAACTACCAGTGGGCGCCAACAACCTGACACGAACCCACTGACAAATATGTATGTCTGTAAGAAAAGTATAGAAAAACTACCTCACTAACAAAGCAACAGGATCTCCAAAGTCCAAGAGACTACCAGCAACACCACCGCAACCTAGCCACCAAACAGGCTACATCTCAGAAACTGAGGCATTCAAAAGAAGAAAGAATACCTCAGCAAGCAAAACAAGGAAAAACTGCATGGAAGTGTCAACCGGGGAATAAATAAAAGAGGAAAACACACAGCAGTAAAAGTCACAACTGCCCAAGGCAAGACAACAAGGAATGCACTACGTGCGAGGAAACAACACCAATCCCTGCCCAGAAACTACATCCTGCAGGGTCTACTAGGCTACCAAGAGCCCAAAGTGCTGCAATCTACCAAGGAAGAAACTTCTAACACCCTAAGCTGTGGGAGATGGTAGTAGCAAAAACAAACAGCATGGATTTGGGTTGGAGGCAAACTCAGTCCCTCAACCACCATTTCCAAGCCAAAAAGCTCAAGGGTCTACATGTGAAAGCACAAGGGACCTTCCACCCCCTTGCCCAGCCCGTACCTTGAGCAAGATAGAAGAATAAGGGTGGCCTTGGCTAAATTGCACAACACCTCCCCCATGAAGAGCTTCAAACCACCACTACTAACCACGACCCACGATTCGGCCATTAGGAAAGAGAAACATGGCTGACAAGGAAATTACAAATATAATCAAGGAATTCACTCGGGAACGAAAATCGAGGTAAGAGAAACAGTGTTGAAATCACTCAACACGGCTTAGCGTTGAGTGGGACCCACTCAACGCCTAACCAGACCTCAGCGTTGAGTGAGTTAGCCTCACTCAGTGCCAGAACAGCCATGGCGTTGAGTGAGAATCACTCACTCAATGCCCTACGCAAGAACAGCTCTGGCGTTGAGTGAGCTATCCTCACTCAATGCCAAAACAGCTCTGGCGTTGAGTGAGGTCCACTCCCTCAACGCCTTCAGCAAAATAGGCAGCGGCATTGAGTGAGCTAACCTCACTCAACGCCAAAACAACTATGGCATTGAGTGAGGTCCACTCCCTCAACGCCTTCAACAAAACCACAAAACCCAACAGTGGCGTTGAGTGAGTCCACCTCCCTCAATGCCAAAGCAGCTTTGGCATTGAGTGAGGTCAACTCACTCTACGCCAAAGTTCATTCCCGCAGGAAAACTGTAAGCCAACGCCAACAAGAGGAGGTCGGCGGGAATGCCGACTGATTCTCGCCGAATCGGCGGGAATGCAGGATGATTCTCGCCGAATCGGCGAGAATGCAGGATGATTCTCGACGATCGGTGGGAATCAAGAATAATTCTCGCCGAATCGGCGGGAATCAAGGATGATTCTCGCCAAATAGGCGGGAATCAAGGATGATTCTCGCCGAATCGGCGGGAATCAAGGATGATTTTCGCCGATCGGTGGGAATCACTAACGATACACGTCGAAATCGGCGGGAATCACTTGGTGATTCCCGTCGATTTTGACTTAGACGAAAATTCTCACTCAATTACCCCACCACTCAGCCGCAAGGAACAGACAAAACCATGGCTTTGAGTGTGTCCACCACACTCAACGCCAAGTCCGGGCGGCTTTTGCCTTTGAGTGTGTGCACCACACTATACTCCAAAACCCGAGAGTCTACCAAGACCTGTTCTAACCAGAGTCCTACCACTACTTCCTCCCTCACTCTCTCTCTCTTGGCCCCACCCGCAAAAGCACCCAACTAGAACTACAAATTTGGAGTCTAAATGGTGAACACAACTAGCAGGTTGAGCAAACAGCCCAAGGAGGGGCTAACCCAGAAACATTCCAAAATTCAAAAGAACAACAATGGCAAGGGCAAGAATACCACTTGCCTCGATTTCCGGCGAAGTTTGGATGGCTTTCCCTCCCTCTTCACTTGGCACTAGCAGCAACAGCACCTAAAAGCACACTCCCATACTTTAATGGCGGAAAACCACAAGGCCGAAATTTCAAATCTCCTAAAACTTCACAAAAATCAAATTTCTTACCGTCGAAACGTAGATCTGAGCGAGAGCGAGTCCATGCCCAAAATAACATCGAAGTCCTCCAGATCAATCATCTTCAGTTCTGCCTTCGCAAGGAAGTTCCCCAACAAAACAGGGCAATCTAACACGCCCAAATCTGACAACACAGATTCACCAGAGGGGAACTTGACACGAAAGGTATCCCGAACTCGATCTAAAGTCAACTGATGTCGCTCCACAAAGGCTCTAGCCATGAATGAGTGGGTAGCGCCGGTGTCAAACAGAACACGCGCCCAGCGGTTCTTCACCTTAAACTTCCCTATAGGAACATATAAAACTAAGGAACTACCACAACAATACTACAAACATTCTAGCAAGACAAGAACAAAACATTCAGGCTGGAAAGATAACTAACCTGAGATGACCTGAGCCGAAGCTTGAGCCTCCTCGGAAGATACCACGTTC
Organism: Platanthera zijinensis; assembly: GCA_039513925.1. NCBI lineage: Eukaryota > Viridiplantae > Streptophyta > Magnoliopsida > Asparagales > Orchidaceae > Platanthera > Platanthera zijinensis. The sequence goes on along the minus strand of CM077084.1, from coordinate 93,970,860 downwards.
AGCTTTCCCTTATTTTTGTCCATACGCTGAGGTGGAGGTAATGCCTGTAGAGGAACTGCAGGAAGAGCAGGCTAGACCTGAGGATACCTAGACTTGATGTGTCCCTTCATCCCACACTAAAAACAGACCTTATCCTTGGACCAGCACATGGCAGCATCATGCCCGGGTCGCTTGTAAACAGAACAGGAGACATCTCTCCTAGGAGCACCCTGAATCGCATGAACCTGCTCCTTCCTCTGAGCTGCTGCCCTCTTGAAACATCTCTCGACAGGGTGGCCTGACCGGCCATAGAAACTGCACACCACTTTGCTCTTCTTTCTCGGAACTGCATCAGGTACCTGGGGTTTCTTCTCCTCCACAGACTTCCTCTTATCCTTCCTACTTTGCTGTCCTCTGCTCTTCACGGTCTTAATAGCCTCCACCTTCAGAGCAGCCTCCACTACTCCTACATAAGTCTCTGACCCATAAGCACTGGTCAACTGCTGCACCTCACTCCTCAAACCACCGAGAAATCGCTTAACTCGATCAGCCTCAATGCTTACCAATCCAGGGGCAAAACGGCTCAGCTTGCTGAACTCTATGTCATACTCCCCCACCGTGAGTTGCCTTTGCTTTAGATGGAGGAAGTCGTTCATGAGGCGGTCATGCTCGACCGAGGGTAAGAACTTCCTCAATAGCATCTCCTTGAACACCTCCCAAGAGCATCCAACTACCAAGCTCTCCTTCTCTCTCAGCCACCAATTCTTAGCCAAACCTTTAAGCTGATAGGCGGCTAACATCACCCTCTGATCGTCTGCAATCCCTGAGTACGAGAACATATCCTCCATGGAGATCAGCCAGTCGTTTATCACCATGAAATCTGCCTTCCCGTCATAAGTGGGAGGGCTCAGCCTTTGAAACTGCGAGATGAAGGCCATCTCCGCTGGCACCACCACTAGATGTCTTAAGGGTGTAGGAGGGGGAGGAACAACAATCCCCCTCTACAGGGCCTTGCACTCCCTGAGTCTGACCTGCCACAACTGCTACCAAAGACTGGATCTGGGCTCACACCTCCACCAACTGCCTGCTCAAGGAATCGCTACTCTGCCGCAAGCTTTTGATTACCGCATCATTCTGCGCTCCCAATGACTCACCCTCAGATAGGGGAGTCGATCTAGTTGAAGGACGTCTCGCCATCCTAAAGTCATAGCGATACTAGTTAGATCCTAGTACAACGGTTAGACCCAACTACAAGTACAGACAATACATATATAGATATGAACTTAAAGCTGCTTAACTTGCTCTAGGAGTTTATCTTTTTACAAAAATTGATGTTATGTCCTAACCTAGGATGGTTAACCACCACCATACTAATTCTTGTGCCTAGATCGGGAATGCATGACTTTATATTATTTTTGACTTGAAAACTTATGTGTGTACATATGTCATCCTACCAGTCTTTAGCTTGGCACGTTGTGCTTATGCAATGCTATGTTATGCATGTTTGTGTTATGCATTCTAAAAAGGCCCTAATGCATGCTATGAGCGGCGTACGCATGAAAATGTTATGCATCCCATACTACATAACATTCGCATGCAACGAAAAAGAAAACGTGCTAGTCGCAGCCATATGGTGAGATTATGCATCCCATACTACATAACCCTCACATGTTGCCCCTATGGTGGATCCATATACGAACACATATTATTCATCCCATACTACATAATATACCCCGTATACTTTATGTTATTCTATGAGTGTAGTGTTCGTGCTTTTGCCAAGACGTGCTGATGACATATCGGTGTGTGAATGACATGATGCTGAACTACTAATACAATCAAAAGGGAAGGTTGCCCAACTAACTTATCAGGCAACCTCCCTCTGATACCAACTGTCACAACCCGCATTTTCTCCGAATAATAGAATTATCAGAGTATGAGAAAACGCGTGTCATTATGCTACGTCAAGCAGGGGATATCTGCTGACGCTCAGGCAAAACCATCTACTACTCTTTATGAAAGAAATTTATGAGTTTAATGAATAGAAAATCAGTTATACTTTAGAGGCCATATCCCTCGGCTCGGTGGATCACCTAGTCCACAGTTGAAAACTATACTTAAGCGCTGCGGAAAAATATTTTATTCAGGTTTGACATCCTAAGAAGTGCATAAGAGCCCTAACAGGACCACTTATGCTATGCAAGACTCTACATTTAATTTATATTATATATAGGAAAACGATCTTTATACGCTGCTTGGAAAATAGTTATTTACTTTTATAAATCATGCTGATCATGCAATATATTTACAATATTAGTTGTAGTTTCAAAATAACTAGCATCCTAGCATAAATCCTCCCCAGAGCAAGTAGACTATCTCCAGAAAACAGTAACAGCAAAAGTAATATATCTAGTACAAAGGTAAAAACTACCAATGGGCGCCAACAACCTGACACGAACCCACTAGCAAATATGTATGTCTGTAAGAAAAGTACAGAAAAACAAACTCACTAACAAAGCAACAGGATCTCCAAAGTCCAAGAGACCACCAACAACACCACCGCAACCTAGCCACCAAACCGGCTACTGCTCAGAACCTGAGGCATTCAAAAGAATAAAGAATACCTCAACAAGGAAAAAAAGGAAAAACTGCATGGAAGTGTCAACCGAGGAATAAATAAAAGAGGAAAACACACAACAGTAAAAGTCACAACTGCCCAAGGCAAGACAACAAGGAATGCACTACGTGCGAGGAAACAGCACCAATCCCTGCTTAGAAAACTACTTCCTCCAGGGTCTACTAGGCTACCAAGAGCCCAAAGTGCTGCAATCTACCAAGGAAGAAACTTCTAACACCCTAAACTGTGGGAGATGGTAGTAGCAAAAACAACTAGCATGGATCCAGGTTGGAGGCAAAGTCAGTCCCTCAACCACCATTTCCAAGCCAACAAGCTCAAGGGTCTACATGTGAAAGCACAAGGGACCTTCCACCCCCTTGCCCAGCCCATACCTGGAGCAAGATAGAAGAGTAAGGGTGGCCTTGTGCACAACACCTCCCCCATGAGGAGCTTCAAACCACCATTACTAACCATGACCCACGATTCAGCCATTAGGAAAGAGAAACATGGCCGACAAGGAAATTACAAATATAATCAAGGAATTCACTCGGGAACGAAAATCGAGGAAAGGGAAACAGTGTTGAAATCACTCAACACGGCTTAGCATTGAGTGGGACCCACTCAATGCCTAACCAAACCTCAGCATTGAGTGAGTTAGCCTCACTCAGCGCCAGAATAGCCATGACATTGAGTGAGAATCACTCACTCAACGCCCTCCGCAAGGACAGCTCTGGCGTTGAGTGAGCTATCCTCACTCAACGCCAAAACAGCCATGGCGTTGAGTGAGGTCCACTCCCTCAACGCCTTCAGCAAAAGAGGCAGTGACGTTGAGTGAGCTAACCTCACTCAACACCAAAATAGCTATGGCGTTGAGTGAGGTCCACTCCCTCAACGCCTTCAGCAAAACCACAAAACCCAACAGTGGCGTTGAGTGAGTCCACCTCCCTCAATGACAAAGCAGCTTTGGGGTTGAGTGAGGTCAACTCACTCTACACCAAAGTTCATTCCCGCAGGAAAACCCTAAGCCAACACCAACAAGAGGAGGTCAGCGAGAATGCCGACTGATTCTCACCGAATCAGCGGGAATGCAGGATGATTCTCGCCGAATCAGTGAGAATGCAGGATTATTCTCGACGATCGACGGGAATCCAGAATGATTCTCTTCGAATCGGCGGGAATCAAGGATGATTCTCGCCGAATCGGCAGGAATCAAGGATGATTCTCGCCGATCGGTGGGAATTACTGATGATACACGTCAAAATCGGCGGGAATCACTTGGTGATTCCCATCGATTTTGACTTAGACGAAAATTCTCACTCAATCACCACACCACTCAGCCGCAAGGAACAGACCAAACCATGGCTTTGAGTGTGTCCACCACACTCAACTCCAAGTCCGGGCGGCTTTTGCCTTTGAGTGTGTGCACCACACTCAACTCCAAAACCCGATAGTCTACCAAGACTGGTTCTAACCAGAGTCCTACCACAACTTCCTCCCTCACTCTCTCTCTCAGCCCCACCCTCAAAAGCACCCAACTAGAACTACAAATTTGGAGTCTAAATGGTGAACAAAACTAGTAGGTTGAGCAAACAGCCCAAGGAGGGGGCTCATAGGAGAATCTAAGCCCTAAATTTAGTAAGATAAAAGAGAATACGCTTGGTTTCTACCCTAGGGCTAACCGGGAAACATTCCAAAATTCAAAAGAACAACAATGGCAAGGGCAAGAATACCACTTGCCTCTATTTCCGGCGAAGTTTGGACGGCTTTCCCTCCTCTTCACTTGGCACTAGCAGCAGCAGCACCTAAAAGCACACTCCCATACTTTAATGGCGGAAAACCATAAGATCGAAATTCCAAATCTCCTAAAACTCCACGAAAATCGAATTTCTTACCGTCGAAACGTATATCTGAGTGAGAGCAAGACAACACCACTTTCGGAATCAAAATCCGTCCACGAACACTCCCGGAATCACCGTCCGAAAGCTAGGGCTAACCGCCGTTCCGCCTCTGTTTTCCGCGAATAGGAGCAGACGGTTTTCTGTCTTGGGAAGAAGGAGGAGAGTGGACCGCCAACTTCTAATTAAAGCTTTTTTATAAGTTTTTAACCGTCGGTTCAGCATAACTGAAGCCTAACCGCCGGCTCTCTTATTAAAATAAGAGGATTTTCTAATAGGCTTTACTAATGGCACACCAAAAACGACGCGAAAACCAAACTATCTCGGAATTTGACGAAATTCGCAGCGTAGCTAAATATCAATGCTACGAACACAACGGTGAAGTCAAAACTAACTTTCGATGAACAGAACTCGAGGTATACCCTCCCGAAGCCAAAACACAAGCATCCCCCGAGAGGCCACACTGGGTCACCCAAAATGAGTCGGCTTGCTAGGGAGATCTTGCCAACAGGCTACAAAATAGGGCACCCAGTTCTAAGGAGTTAAGACCATACTCCAAATATTGCACAAGCCAAGAAAACGCGTCGACGTAACGCCAAACGAGAATAAAATAGTCGCAGAAAAATCGGGGGCATTACAATCCCTTCTTGGAGATATCATCCACTTAGTTATAAAGATCAACCAGAGTCTTCTTACATTTCCAATTATCATTCTGAAAGAAAATTAGGACCCAAGGTAACCTAGGTCAATAACATCTAATCTGTTTTTATGCAGGTAAAGAACTATCCTACCATAGAGGAACATTGGTATTTAAATAGTGGTTGCTCAAAACACATGACAGGAAGCAGGGCTAATCTAATGGATTTTAAAGCAAAGCTTGGACCAAAATTTATCTTTAGAGACTCCAACTATGGATAGACAGAAGGCTATGGAAATGTCAAGGTTGGAGCAGTTACCTTCAAGAAGGTAGCCTATGTGAATGGTCTCAAGCATAACCTCATCTCCATAAGTCAATTATGTGATGAAGGTTATCAGGTAACTTTTAATAAGTATTTATGTTCAATCACATCTAGTTTAAATAAAATAGTTTTAACTGGAGTTAGACAAGGTAACATCTACTTAGTTAATTTTAACTATGCTAAAATTGAAATCTATTTATTTAATCAGTGTAGTAAAACTAGTGAACTTTGACATAAAAGGTTAGGACATGTAAACCATAGGACTACTGCTAAACTATCCAAGGACAACCTTATTAGAGGACTACCTTCTGGTTCTTTTAAGAAGGAAGGACTTTGCAGGGCTTATCAATTAGGAAAGCAAACTAAAAATAGTTTTAAATCCATTTCTAAAAGTGATTCACCCAGAATTTTGTATTTGCTACATATTGACATTTTTGGACCTATTGCAGTACAAATTTTGGGAGGAAAGTCATATACCTTAGTTATTGTAGATGATTTCTCAAGATTCACTTGGGTGTTCTTTCTTAGGAACAAGTCAGATAACTTTAAAGTTCTTACAGACTTTCTTAGGAACATCAAGATTGAGTACTCTACTTAGACTACATTGATAAGAAGTGATCATGACACTGAGTTTGAATCTCTTCTGACTAAAGAATTCTGTGAGAAATAATGTATTAAGCAATGTTTTTCTGCTCCTAGAACTCCTCAATAAAATTAGGTAGCTGAAAGGAAAAATAGAACCCTAATTGAATCTACTGGTACATTACTTGCAGAAGCTCACTTGCCCCTATCCTTTTGGGCAGAGGCAGTAAGCACAATAAACTATGTCCTTAATAGAAGTCTAATACGTAAACTTAAGGGTAAGACTCCCTATGACTTACTTAAATCTAAGAAACCTAAAGTAAATTATTTTAAAGTCTTTGGTTGTAAATATTATATACATAATAATGATAAGAAACATTTAAGAAAATTTGAACCCAAAGCTGCAGAAGGAATATTTCTAGGATATTCTCAAGTTAGTAAAGCTTATAGAGTGTTTAATAAATCAACACTTAAAATGGAAGAATCTGTATATATAACTTTTGATGAGACTAATATGTTTTACAATGAGAGAAATATCTCTACCATAGACTCATTTCAGGTACCAAATCTGTTTGAGAAATTGGATGATTTAATCCTAACATAAGAGGATACAATACATCCTTCTCAATAGATTGCTGATGATGACAGTGATGAAGAAAATTCAGAGATTCATGCTGAAAATATTGTGGTAAATGAAATTCCACCAGAGGAATTAGCACCACATGCAGTTGTACAACAAAATCTACCTGTTGATCTTGTCACACTTAGAGATCACCCTAGATCTCAAGTGATTGGAGATATATCTGCTGGTGTTCAAACAAGGCATCAATTGAATCCAGATCAGATGCATGCTTGTTTTATATCTCAGATTGAACCGCAATCCATTAAAGATGCAAAACAAGATCCCCACTGGATCATTGCTATGCAAGAGGAACTCAATCAGTTTGAGAGATGTAGAGTTTGGGACTTAGTTCCAAGACCCAAGGACTATCCAGTCATTGGAACCAAATGGGTCTTTAGGAATAAGTTGGATGCTCAAGGAATTATTGTAAGAAATAAAGCAAGATTGGTAGCTAAAGGATATTCACAGGAGGAAGGCATACACTATGACCAGACATTTTCTTCTGTTGCAAGATTGGAGGCTATCAGGATCTTTCTTGCATATGCAGCATTCAAGAAATTCACAGTATCTCAGATTGATGTGAAGAGTGCCTTTCTAAATGGAGATCTCAAAGAAGAAGTCTATGTTGAACAACCACCAGGTTTTATCTCTCTAACTCACTCTTCTTATGTTTTTATACTTAACAAAGCTCTTTATGGTCTTAAACAAGCTCCAAGAGCTTGGTACGAGACTCTTGCTAGTTTTTTTTTAGAAAATAAATTTAGTAGGGGAATTATAGATAAAACAATATTTGTTAGACATCATAAAAATAAAATTTTGTTAGTTCAAATATATATAAAAGATATAATATTTAGCTCTACTGATTCTAAACTATACAAAAGGTTTTATGACCCAATGGATTCAAAGTTTGAAATGAGTAGCATGGGTGAACAATCCTACTTCCTTGGTTTACAAGTGAAGCAAACTCCTGATGGTATTTTTTATATCCCAATACAAATATGCTAAAGAGCTAATTAAAAGATTTGGTATGTCAGATGCCTCAGCTATGAAAACACCCATGCCCTCCAATGCTATAGTTGATAATGATGAATAGGGCAATCCTAATGATCAAAAATTATGTAGGACCATGATGAGTCTATATTTTATACTTAATTCAGGACTCATCTGGGCTCATTTGCATGTCTTTGCACTACCATTTAGCGCCATTAGCACTCCTTTTGGTTCGCTGCGACATTCTACGTCTTGTGCACTTTTTTAGCCTATTTTTGTGCGTTTGTGTATTTCCCTCTTGCTACACATTTTATTAATATCTGTGACTGCCATGATCGACAACCCGTCCAATTTTCCTGCAGGTTCGGGGATCGTGTGGGCATCCGGGATAGGGCTTTCACCATTTTTTGCAAAGGAGTCAATGGTCGTGCGTTTTTTCCCACGCACGACCATCGACCTCTTTGGCGCACGATCATCGGTCGTGCACAGTCTGGCTTCTCTTGTAAAAGTTCTGTCCCGCCATATCGCACGGTCACCAGCTATACCGCGCACGATCACTGCTCGTGCGCTGCCGATCGTGCGCATTCATGACCTATTTTATACCATCCTTGTCTCCGCTATCGCACGAGCACTGACAATGCCTCGCACGATCACCGATCGTGCGCCTTTGCTCGTGCGCTTATTTCTCTGACTTCTTCGGCAAGCTACAGGTTTCCAGGTGTGCTGCGCACGATCATCGACCGGACAGTGCGCACGACCAATGGTCATGCGCCACTGATCATGCGTGCTCAATTCTGTTTCGCGCCTATAAATACCGCTCACGATTTTAGGTCAAGGAGCGATTTTTTGGAGGGCCTTATTCTGCAATTTTCAGCAGGGCTCGCCTCCTTCTCCACCGCCCACTATAGGGAGGGTCTCCGGGCAATCTTACAATGCCAAATCAACGTCGGAGAATCCTCTTGGCCTCCTCCTTCATCCACAAGCTTCAAGAAGATCTTGACCTAGATTTCACCAAGCCTGGAGCAGTTTGTGCCATTCTCCACCAGGTTGTGACACGAAGAAGACGGGCCATTGGAAGGTGGTGACAGCCCTTCTCTACACCGGAAGCAGTTGAGGACCGAGCTTGGACGCGGATTGATAACCTGGCGATTCTTTCCGTGAATCATCAATAAGACTTCGGAGTTGGTTGATTTCGCACACTCACCTCCTCTTGTATTGATAGCATAGTAGATTTCTTGGTATTGATGAAGTGTATTTTGACTGTTAGCATGTTTAGTTAATCATTTTTATGTGATTTAGTATTCCTACTTATCTATTTGAGGTGTGCTTGTGTGGTGTGGATGTGTTTTGTGCCACACTAGCAATTGCTAGTGGCGTGCTTCGTGAAGCAGTGCATAGCAGCCTGCATAGTAGGATTTCCGCTGTTCTCTCCACCTCATCCGCTAGCCTACTCTCCCATCCGCCTAGCGATTCAGTGCATAGAGGCCCTACTAGTCTTCCATCCTGCCTGGCGAAGCTTCACATAACGGCGTTGCATAGGAGTAGTTGATAGTGTTTTATTTTCTTTTATCGCAACCACCAAAACCCCCATTTCATTACCTCTGACCTAAGGATTTCAATCTCAAGTCCTCCTCGAAATTAACTCCACCTTACTGTGTTCCTTGTGAGATCGATACTTGGGAAAACCTGCCCATTTTATATTACTTGTGTGACCGGTTCGCTTGCCATATTTACACGCATCAAGTTTTTGGCGCCATTTTCGGGGAACACAGTCGTGTGAGTTTTTGGAGTAGGAGATTGTAGATCGAAGACCTTTTTCCATTTGTTCATTCCATGTTTTCTTTTTCTTTGTTTTATTTTTTTAAAATTTACTATTTATTTTCTTTGTTCCTCTTCTAGTTTTAATTTTTAAGTAGCAGGCATTCCTTTCCTTTTATTTGCTAGTGTGTAGTTAATTCTTTGCTTAGAAAATTCTTGTGGTGAATTCTTTCTTGCTGCATCATGTATTCTTATTTGAATATCCATTGCCGATGGTGCGGGGATTATAGACATGGTAGTGATGAGTGCCCCACTGAAGATTGGGAGCATAATTCTCGTGGTTCTGTGTATGGAGCACCGTCTTCCTATGGTACTTCATACACCCAACCCAGGTCTTATGGTCACTCCTCTTCTACGCATTCACCTTTTTCTTATTCCTCTCCGGTTCCACCTGGACCGTGGAGTACTTTAAAATGATGTTTGTGTTGTCACAACACCGATCATGTGTTGAAGGATTGCGCAGAATTTCAGCGCCAATTGGAGGAGGATGACGAGCCGGATATCCGAATCGTTCCATCCACCTCTCAATCGGTTGCTCCTGCTAATTCGGATGATGATTTCGCAGTACCACCATGTTATTTTTGCAGTGCTGTAGATCGGTGTGATGACATTGTGGTACCGTCTCCCCCTATGCCTTCTTCCCCACTTTTTGAGTCACCACTGGAGGAACCTGAACATGTTTTCTCTGATGCTGTTGTTCCTCCATATTCTTTGTAAGAATTATCTACTCCATTTTCTTGTGAGTTGGCTGATGATGTTGTGCTCGATGGTGATGTTGAGTCTGAGGTTGCGTCATGGTGTGACGAGGACATTATTCTCATTAATGGAGAGTATTATGTCTTGGAACATAATGCCGCACCGAGGTGTGTTGATGAGGAGATCCTTTCTGATGAGGAAGTTTCCACTTCATTGTTGGATGAGGGGATCCAAACCACCACCGAGGACCTCCTATTCTCAGATCCCCATCATCATGACTCATATGAAGCCGACGATGATCATTGTTCGGAGCCTGCTGGGAGTGAGACCGGGACCACTCCCCCGATTAGTTCCTTATGTTCTTCGTCTCCTTTATTTCTTGATCCCCTTTCTATATCTGAGCCCGTGCGAGTTGAGTCTTCGCAGGTGCCTCAGGAGGACTTGGAGCTTTTTGCTCGAGTCATGGATGATAGCATCCTCTTTCACAAGGAGGGTGATTCCTCCTCTATTGAGGAAGCTCCATTCACTGCTTTCTCCTACTGCCGTCTCCCTGTAGTGGATGATACCTTGCAGGGCAAGGATTTTTTGTGTGAGTTGAGTGAGGACCAGGCCTCCTCCTCATCTTATATTCTATTTCCTCTACTTGCAATTTGCAAGTATTATTATTCAGGTAGAGGGGTTACTGTTCTATCACTGTATCGGTACCTGTTACCGACACGGATATTAGGACAGTTGCATGTTCATTTTTCTTTTCATAAGCCCATTAGCTAGAACTGTATAGAATTTAATAAGTCGTGCTGGGATGACAGTAACCCTAGTAGTTATCTTATATTTTCTGCATTTTATTTTTCATGTCTCGTTTTAGTTTTAGTATTTCTTTTTGTATATTTTCTTTTATTTTTGCGGAGCTCACCCTTGTAGGTATTCATGGAAATTACGCATTGGCGGGGTTGTGATTCTTCATTTGGCGGGCCTGCTTCTACTTTTCATGCGTCTTCTGGTATGCTCACTAGCTGAGCATTAGGTAACCTCTTCCCTTAGCTCTTTTTGATTTAAATTTCTATATCGTATGCTATATATGCTGCTTAGTTTAAGTCTGGGGGAGAGCTATTGTTTGTTACCTTTTGCTCGTGCACATTTCATGTGCATACTAGAAGCTTTTATAGTTTTATTTTGATTAGTTCACTGCATTGCACACCACTGCACCCACATGAGCGCGTGCTTCGTTGTTACCGTGCCGCGAGTTAAACTTGTGTTTTTGTTAGATTTGGGAAAATTTTGGTGCTGGCTTAGGATTGTGAGACGGAGTAAAATGTTGACCTTGCTGTGTTTCTAGTCAACTGCTCTCGTCTTGTGTAGAATTAATTTTTCTTTATACTTATAGCTTTATATTTTTTTCTTTTTTTCCATTTGCGTGAAGATCTTTTTATTCTACTCAAAAGTTGTGAATCTGGTGTGAATCAAACAGTAGTGTAGGGATGTGTGTAGCCGTCACTAGACTCGTTTTGTTCGAGTCGGGAGGAAGGATTATCTTTTTCGGTGGCTAAGAACTTGTCCCAAGCTACTTTCGAAGCATTGGTGCATGGTTTTTCTAGCGTGAGCGTGATGTAGGCCATCATTTTGGCCTGGTTGAGCTTTGTACCATTCCTAACGTCATATCCTCGCTAAGACCCGTTGTGCCTACCCTTATTTTGATTCAGCTCCACCATTATTTCACCAAAGCCTCATAGCCGATCCTAGTCGCACACCCAAGTCGAGCTTAGTATTTTATATTTTCATGTTGGGTTGTGATGTGGTGTTATTATTTGTGAAAATGTGGAAGTGCTTCCAAGTTATATCTGCTAAAATTATGAAAATAAAAAGATGAAAAAGAAAAGAAAATGATTTAAAAAAAAGTGAAAATGAAAAGCGAAAAGAAAAAGTTTGATTGAAAATATTTTTGGAGATGATTTTGATTTGGAGTAGGCGGTGCACACACCCATGTTACAGAAATCAAGTCTGGGGGTGTGGTGCACCTGGTTATATTGTGGTTTGCTGAGGGATTCTTTTAGGCTAGCTCATTTGGATTAGGTGCATAGCCTATCTTTTTATCATTGTTTACCTCACCGTAACCCAAGCCCTGTGATTATCCTAAAGTCCTACAGATTTGCGCTTGAGTCTAACTAGTGCCGTGGAGAGAGTGTGAACGGGCAAGCGTATGATCCCCGGCATTGGTGGATTCCTTTGGAGGTGATCCTGAGCCCCGATCTTTGGCAAAGCTCACCTTAGTGGCCAGTCTACTATCTTCCTATGCGTTACCGGTTGATTCACCGTGATTCTATTTTTGAGTAGTAATAAAATGTTGATACGTATTGTGAAAAATATAAACTATTTTGCATACTTAGGAATTTCTTCTATTGTATTTTTATACACGCGAGCATGCGACTTCACATGGTACTCCGTATTTCAATTTCTATGTCAGCTAGATTATTTTCCCTGCCTGCTTAGATTGTGTTTGCTCGGGATGCGCAAAAAGTTAAGTCTGGGGGTGTGATGAGTCCATATTTTATACTTAATTCCGGACTCATCTGGGCTCATTTGCATGTCTTTGCACTACCATTTAGCGCCATTAGCACTCCTTTTGGTTCGCTGCGACATTCCACGTCTTGTGCACTTTTTTAGCCTATTTCTGTGCATTTGTGTATTTCCCTCTTGCTATGCATTTTATTAATATCTGTGACTGCCATGATCGACAACCCGTCCAGTTTTCCTGCAGGTTCGGGGATCGTGTGGGAATCCGGGATATGGCTTTCACCATTTTTTTGCAAAGGAGTCAATGGTCGTGCGTTTTTTCCCACGCACGACCATCGACCTCTTTGGCGCACGATCATCGGTCGTGCGCAGTTTGGCTTCTCTTGTAAAAGTTCTTTCCCACCATATCGCACAGTCACCAGCTATACCGCGCACGATCACTGCTCGTGCGCTGCCGATCGTGCGCATTCACGACCTATTTTATGCCATCCCTGTCTCCGCTATCGCACGAGCACTGACCATGCCTCGCACGATCACCGATCATAAGCCTTTGCTCGTGCGCTTATTTATCTGACTTCTTCGGCAAGATGCATGTTTCCAGGTGTGCTGCGCACGATCATCGACCGGATAGCGCGCACGACTAGTGGTCGTGCACCACTGATCGTGCGCGCTCAATTTTGTTTCGCGCCTATAAATACCGCTCGCGATTTTAGGTCAAGGAGCGATTTTTGGGAGCGCCGTATTCTGCAATTTTCAGCAGGGCTCGCCTCCTTCTCCATCGCCCACTATAGGGAGGGTCTCCGGGCAAGCTTACAATGCCAAATCAACGTCGGAGCATCCTCTTGGCCTCCTCCTTCATCCACAAGCTTCAATAAGATCTCGACCTAGCTTTCACCAAGCTTGGAGCAGTTTGTGCCATTCTCCACCAGGTTGTGACACGAAGAAGACGGGCCATTGGAAGGTGGTGATAGCCCTTCTCTACCCCGGAAGCAGTTGAGGACTGAGCTTGGACGCGGATTGATAACCCGGTGATTCCTTCCGTGAATCCTCAATAGAACTTCTGAGCCGGTTGATTTCGCACACTCACTTCCTCTTGTATTGATAGTATAGTAGATTTCTTGGTATTGATGAAGTGTATTTTGACTGTTAGCATATTTAGTTAATCATGTCTATGTGATTTAGTTTTCCTGCTTATCTATTTGAGGTGTGCTTGTGTGGTGTGGATGTGTTTTGTGCCGCACTAGCAATTGTTAGTGGCGTGCTTCATGAAGCAGTGCATAGCGGCCTGCATAGTAGGATTTCCGCCGTTCTCTCCACCTCATCCGCTAGCCTACTCGCCCATCCGCCTAGCGATTCGGTGCATAGTGGCCCGACTAGTCTTCCATCCCGCCTGGCAAAGCTTCGCATAGCGGCGTTGCATAGGAGTAGTTGATAGTGTTTTATTTTCTTTTATCGCAACCACCAAAACCCCCCATTTCATTACCTCCGACCTAAGGACTTCAATCTCATGTCCTCCTCGAAATTAACTCCACCTTACTGTGTTCCTTGTGAAATCGATACTTGGGAAAACTCGCCCATTTTATATTACTTGTGCGACCAGTTCGCTTGCCGTATTTACATGCATCAGACCATCATTGGGTCTTTATTATACTTAACAACTTGTAGACCAGACATAATGATTTCTACATGAATTTGTGTTAGGTTTCAAGTAAATCCCAAAGAATATCATATAATTTTAGCTAAAAGGATCATGAGATATATAAAGGGTTGTCCTAATCTAGGACTTTGGTATTCAATAGAGTCAAAATTTGAATTAACTGGATTCTCAGATGCTGACTATACTGGATGTAGAGTTGATAAGAAAAGCACATCAGGAACTTGTCAGTTTCTTGGTGATAAGCTTGTGTCATGGTTTTGCAAGAAGCAAACCTCTGTGTTTACCTCAACTACTAAAGCTAAATACATGGCAATTAGTAGTTGTTGTTCACAGATTTTGTGGATTCAAAATCAATTACTAGATTATGGATACAACTTAAATAATTCAACTATATTTTGTGATAATACCAGCGCAATTTCTATTGCACAAAATCTAGTTCTGCATAGTAGGATTAAACATATAAAAATAAGACATTATTTTATTAGAGATAATGTAGACAAAAATAAAATTAATCTTGACTTCATTTCTACAGATTTACAAAGGATAGGTATTTTCACTAAACCCTTAGATGAGAAGAAACATCTGTTCTTCCTAAATCAGCTAGGCATGATAAATGGAGAAACATTAATTTGATTTTTGTTTTTGAGATCGACAAATTGCACACCTTTCGTTGAACGGAGCTCGACAAACTGTGTTATTTTCATGAATCATTCGTCGAACGGAGATCGACAAACCTTCCTTTAGAAACTTTCGTCGAACGGAGATCGATGGATTAGTTTCAAGTATTTTTCATTGAACAGAGCTCGATGAAATATACTTCTTTTGCAATACTTTCATCGATCGGAGATCGACGAAATGCTTTTCTTTTCATAATTTTTCATCGAATAGGATTCGATGCTTTGTTTTTCGTCGGACAGAGTTTATCTTTTTGTCTTCTGAAAACTTATATTTAGGTTTTCATCGAACTCTATCCCACGCTTTCTCTATTTTCCCTTGCACTTGATCTCTTTTTCTTACAAGAAGAAGGCGATTTCACAAGCAACCATCTCGACGATGAAGTTTGATGCTGGTTTCGATATAAACATGGATTCCTTCCATCATTCTGACAAAATATTCCAGGACATTCTTAAATTATTTGAGGATCAGACTTTGAAGAACTTCATGACCACAATGATCAAACTCCCAGTTACTAAAATCAAAGAATGGGTTCACACTACAAGGTTTCAAGATCAGATAACAGTTACTGGATCAATCTCGGGAAATCAGGTTACTATATTGAAAGTTAGGGTTAGATCTGATATACTCTAGAGGGGGGGGGGGGGGGGGAATAGTGTAAGACCCCCCTCCCGGAACACAACACACGGCACGAGGGGAGTCTTATGCCCGAAATAGCCGCCTTGCGGTAGCACTAACACACGGGTTAGCCTTTACCATAAGACGCCTATTCCGCCGGCTACAATCCATATCACATATACTATGCCAACCCAACCATAACAGAAAAGTAAAGCAGTTCAATTCACAACTAAGTTTAAGTCCAAAAGAGCGGAAGATAACAAGCACAACAGGCTTGTACAAAAGAACAAGAGTCTAGAAATGTTTTGCCAAACAGCTACATGAAAACACTCACGACTGTCACTGACGGTGCCGATGGCACAACCACTTCAGGTCCTATCGTCTGGGCCTGGCTGTCCTGCTGCATAGTCCGTTGCTGCTCTACCTGCGGGGTTTCCTCCTAAAAAGGAAGACGTAGCAACCGTTAGTCATAAGACTAAGTGGCTTCACATCCGCTCCCCCGGCGACTCCTCGGCACCGGGCGGAGAAAGGAACAAAGGTACAATATATATATATAAAAGCAAGTAAACAAGCAGGTGACTGTAAATATGGTGGAGTACAAACTACGCTACACAACTAGCAGTTCTACAATTATCTATATATATGACAGTAGGTATAAGTAATCAGAATAGTAAATTAACTTATAAGAGTGCCCATACAAACTTATAAGTTAAGGATCGGCTTAACAGTAAAGTAACTCATCGTATAAGAGTGCCCATACAAACTTATACGATGAGGATCTTGTGTATGCAATGAATGACATGATATGAGTGTTATGCTATGACCGAATCATGCGCACGCACATGCAAGTTGCTATGTCGACACAGACTTGAAGTTCCCACTTTTCGAGCAGGTAGCTAACCTCTCAGGCATCGTCCGTCGTGGCCAGACGGCGATAGTGGAGCGGGCGTCTCCACTACTAGGTGGTATCACACTACCTATCCTAGGCCCCCGTACGCCTCAACGCTAAAAACACAACAGCGGAGCTCACATGCGTACTACGGCTCAGAAGGAGTCTTGGGTAGATATGCACCAAGAACACAGCCCAACCTGGCCTTTGATTTCGAACCGGATGGAACCTCAGAAATGCACGAGGTGCAAGCCCAACCGTTCTCATGGTGCGGAGATCTCGGGTTATGGACACCAAGTATCTAACCCTACCGCCCAAGGTCTACCCATTGGCTCCCATCGGTGTGACGACTGGCGAACCCGTAGACCTGCCACAGTCATTATCTCAATATCGCGACACGATGAATCGTCGCACATCACATGCCCCAAAACAACTCACTCGATGCTACCCGTAGGGAGGCTACAACTCTAAGCATCGGTTGTTAATAAACCCCTTGGGCTCGGATTACGGTTTTAAAATCCTCTTCACATAGTGTTCATCGTATTCACGTCCACCTATTCAATGAATTCACCTCAACACTACGCATAATAGATATGTTCAACACCAAACTGTATAAATATATTCTATACCAATCTCAACTCTTAATATCTAGCCTTCCCATCCAATCCATTTCTCCACCAATACATGGTTATTCCTTATTACACAACCAAATGAGTAACCATGCTAAATTATAGTAACAACAACATTATAGATATATGGGAGCAAGATAACAAATGAGCAAATCGCAACCATTGCAAGAGTGCTAACATTGTAAATTAACAAGTGCATTAACATAGGATAGCCCGATACTAAAACTGGGATTCCCGGAGCTACAGGAATCCGATCACAATGCTAGACCCCTCGTTGGAAAGGTATTCGCGAGGGATACGACTTTCGTGTTGAGTCGATCACCCAGATCTGGTCGCAACATACCAGAAATTCAACTCGAATACGTACAGGAAACAGTTTCCTGTACAGGATTTTCCCGAACGCAGCGGACTCGAACCCGCTTTCCCGTGGCTACAGGTATCGCATGGAAACGTGCAACCACTCGTTGGAAAGGTAATTTCAAGGGCTACGACTTTCGTGTTGAGTCGATCACCCAGATCTGGTCGCAACATACCAGAAATTCAACTCGAATACGTACAGGAAACAGTTTCCTGTACAGGATTTTCCCGAACGCAGCGGACTCGAACCCGCTTTCCTGTGGCTACAGGTATCGCATGGAAATGTGCAACCACTTGTTGGAAAGGTAATTTCAAGGGCTACGACTTTCGTGTTAAGTTGATCACCCAGATCTGGCCAGAACACCTCCGAAATTGGCCACGAAGGTCGCCGCGTGCAGAAATCAGATTTCTGCACGCATCTTAAGGCGAGATGAACGACATCCGTTCATCTTCTTCCTTGCAACGACCTCGCATAAACTTCTCCAGAAATCACACCCAACCTTATTTCTCCTTTCAAAGCCAAACCCTCAACGAAAACCCCTCTCATCTCCACTTTGAATGATGAGAAGGTTGAGGGAGACTAAGCCTAGAAAACCTAGGCATGGCTTATCCTAAGAACTCTCCTCCTCACCATCAAGACTCTATGGAGTCGATGTCTCTCCTAAAATAACTATAGATCTAGCACCAAGGGAGAGGGGAGGAAGCTCACCTCAAGTCCAGCGGTACCACCATGGCCGGACATGAGCCTCGCACTCCTTCGTAGCGGTATTTCGTTTCCGCCAAAGATGGCCCGGCAATCTTCTTCCAAGGATGGCTCCGGCAAGCCTCTTCCTCCTCCAGCCAAGAGAACTCTCTCAAAAATTTCGGGGCTGAAGAAAGGGGATGAAATGCTAGGGTTTCACATCTTTTTCATTTTTATACACCGCAGACACGGGTAGGCACACGGCCGTGTTCCTACCCGTGTTTAGGTGACACGGTCGTGTCGCCTGCCGTGTTTAGGGCCGTGTTCATCCCAGAACATCTTTCTGCCGTGTTGGGGTTGCGGCATACGGGTAGAGACACGGCCGTGTCTCGACCCGTGTCCTCAGCACACGGGTAGGGACACGCCCGTGTCCCAATACCCGTGTACCTCTCTGACTGGTAAGCCTAATATTGGCATGAGGCACACGGGTATGGACACGGCCGTGTCCATACCCGTGTCGGCCAAAATCACCGTTTTGCCTTGTTTTCCTCATTTCCCATACGTTCGCACCTGTTCACCCACACCCCCATTGGGCTCACCACAGCCCCCTTGACTCAAATACGCAATCAAGGGTCCTAGCGCGAATTGGGACGTTACAAATCCTATAAACAAAATAAAAGATTTTGTCCCCGAAATCAGGGTAAGGCTATGGGAGTGAAACACATAAAAGGGGACTATGCTTTCAAGTAAAATTTTTTACCTGGGGTAAATAATTCCGGGTAGCGCCCTTGCATCAAATCCTTTGGCTCCCATGTGAACTCCTCCTTCCCATGATTAGACCATAGTACTTTCACCAAGGGAACACTTTTGCGGCGCAAGGTTCTTGTCTCGTTATCAACGATCCGCACCGGCTCCAGTCGCACAGACCTATCAGACGCCACGGCACCATCTGTCATGGGGATATACTGTTCAGGCCGCAACAAGGCCTTCCGAAGCGACGATACATGGAACACGTCGTGAAGGTTCTCCAGCTCCGGTAGTAACTCCAATCGATAGGCCAGAGGGCCAATCCTTTCCACTATGTCATAGGGCCCGACATATCTTGGGCTGAGCTTCTTGACTCCACGCACCCGCGACACTCCGTGCATCGGTCGAATCTTCAGGAACACCTTATCACCCACTTGAAACTCCACCATACGGTGCCTTGCGTTGTAATATTTCGCCTGTCGGCTTTGAGCCTCTAGCATTCGATCCCGGATCAACCTAACCACCGCATCCGTGTCATCAATATACTCATTTCCAAATGTCTTCGGATCTTCGTCTTGCACCCAGGACAAGGGTGTTCTACACCTCCTTCCATACAAAGCTTCATGAGGTGCCATTCCAATACTGGCTTGATGACTGTTATTATAAGAGAACTCCATGAGAGGTAAGAGTCTCTCCCATGGTTCTCCTTTATCTAGCACACACAACCTCAGAAGGTCCTCCAATGTTCGGATGGTTCGTTCAGATTGCCCGTCCGTTTGTGGGTGAAAGGCTGTGCTAAAGGCGAGGCGCGAGACCAAATAAGCCTGTACAGCCCTCCATTCTCTTGAAGTAAACCGACCATCCCGATCGGAGACGATCGTCTTCGGCACACCATGGTACCGCACAAATTGCTCCACAACGAGACGCACTAGGACGCCCACCTGTGCCTCCTTCTTCATTGGGATAAATCGGGCTACCTTGGTCAACCGGTCAACTATCACCCACACAGAATCATTCCCCGAGCGCGAGCGAGGTAACCCGTGGACGAAGTCCATGGAGACGCCCTCAAATTTCCATTCGGGGATGGGCAATGACTGTAGCATTCCACCGGGGCTTCTGCACTCCGCCTTCACCATTTGGCAGGCCACACAATGAGTAACAAAGTACTTGACATCCCTCTTCATGCCCGGCCAACACATTGTCTTTCTCAAATCGGTGTACATCTTCGCGATCCCCGGGTGCACCGAGTACTTGGAGCAATGGGCCTCCTTTAGAATATCCTCCCGAATGTTGTCACCTTCGGGGATGTAAAGCCGGCCACGAAAATGGACGAGGCCGTCTTTTAGGGAGTATTCTTCCGTAGTCCCATCCTCTATTGACTTGAAAGCCGGGGTTAAAGCCGCATCCTTCTTTTGTTCCGTCCGGATCCGGTCTCGTATGTTGCAAACTATACTCATCGCGGCCAAATATTATGTATACTCTTCCGATTGATTCTTAAAGACCAAAGTGACTTCCATCTCTTGCAGTGTCTGGATTAACTCCATCCTCATCAAGCGGGATTCCGTGCTCGTTCCCGATGCCTTTCGGCTCAAGGCATCAGCTACGGAATTAACCTTCCCGGGGTGGTAGTTCAAGGTGAATTCGTAGTCGCACAAGAACTCCAACCACCGCCGCTGTCTCAAGTTTAACTCCTTTTGGGTGTGAACGTACTTCAGATTTTTGTGATCCGAGTAGATCTCGCAGTGGACGCCATATAAATAATGCCTCCAAATCTTCAAGGAGAATACCACCGCTCCCAACTCTAGATCATGCATCGGGTAGCTGGCTTCATGCTTCTTCAACTGTCTTGAAGCATAAGCGATCACATGCCCATTCTGCATCAACACAGCTCCCATCCCTTGATACGACGCATCCGTGTAAACTTGAAAGCCCTCCTTCCCAGATGGAAGAGCTAGGATGGGTGCAGTCGTCAATCTGTCCTTCAACTCTTGGAATGCAGCTTCGCACTGGGGTGTCCATTCAAACGGCACACCCTTCTTGGTCAGCGTAGTAAGGGGAAGGGCGATCTTCGAGAAGCCTTTCACGAACTTGCGATAGTACCCGGCAAGTCCAAGAAAGCTCCGTATGTCGGCCGCTGACTTCAATGGCGACCACTCCTTCACGGCCCGCCCCTTGGCCGGATCTACTGCTAGCCCCGCCCCACTAATCACATGGCCCAAGAACGCGACCTCTTGAAGCCAAAACTCGCATTTGTTGAACTTGGCGAACAATGTGTGCTCCTTTAGCTTCCTCAGTACTAAAGTTAGATGTTCGGCGTGTTCTGCTTCAGTCTTGGAGTAGACTAGGATATTATCGATGAACACGATGACAAAGATGTCCAAATAAGGGCTGAACACCTTGTTCATCAAGCTCATAAAGGCGGAAGGGGCATTTGTGAGCCCAAACGGCATCACGGTGAATTCATACAAACCATATCTCGAACTGAACGCCGTCTTCTGAATGTCATCTTCTTGTATCCTCAGTTGATAATATCCCGAACGCAGATCTAACTTGGAGAACCAATACGATCCCACCAATTGATCAAACAACTCATCAATGCGCGGTAGGGGGTAGGTGTTCCGCACCGTTAACCGGTTCAATTCTCGATAATCAATGCATAACCGCAGGGTGCCATCCTTCTTTTTGACGAACAAAACGGGCGCTCCCCAAGGCGACGAGCTTGGGCGAACGAACCCTGCTTCCACCAATTCCTGAAGCTGGACTCTAAACTCTGCAAGTTCCTTCAGAGCCATTCGGTATGGAGCTCGCGAGACGGGCTTGGCACCCGGAATTAGCTTGATTTGGAAGTCCACTTCCCTATGCGGGGGTAGTCCCGGCAATTTCTCGGGAAATACCTCAGGAAATTCTCGCACCACCCGCACATCCTTGACCTCTAATGTCAATTTCTTCAACTCGAAGCAAATTATATAGACCTCGTCCCCTTCCATATGAGATTTCATAACTTGGATTGAAGATAATAATTTACGGGGTGCGAATTTAATACCTTGGAAGATGACTTCCGAGTCTCCATACCTCAACATAACTTGCTTCTCCGCACAATTGATCCTGGCGTGGTGCCGGTCCAACCACTTCATGCCCAGGATGAGATCGAACTCCGGGATTCTTAACACTGTAGCCGGAGTTTCAAAGAACTTTCCTCCAATAAGGGTGTCGAAGTCGCAACTTGCTGACGACGTCATCTCAGAGCCGTCCGGAAGGCGCACCCTTTGAGTAATGCCCGTGAAGTGTTGCACTCCCTCCAAGTCCTTCACGAAGTCCGCCGAAATGAACGAGTGAGACGCACCCGTGTCAAATAACGTATAGGCGGGTCTCCCGCTAACCATGACAGTGCCTAGGTTCCAAAAGGGTAATCACTATCCAGAATTGCGCGTATCATTTGTATCGTAAAACTAACAAGTCATATAATATTAATAAATTTTGCACGTACCAGTGATGACTTCCTGCGGATTTCTCTCCTGAGTCATATCCAATGCGAATACATGCTCCCGTGCATGTCCTTGATTTCTCCCTGGTGGTACTCTTCCTCGGCCACGCATGTGCCCTCGCCCCCGTGGAGCTACTAGAGGGAGAGCAATAGGAGCATCCCCGATCAGTCGCGGGCAAACTCGTCGGACATGCCCCGGTTGGTTGCACTCAAAACATATCACCTCACGTCGGCCCCCAGGTTGTTGATAATGTTGCTGCTGCGGTGGTGGAGGTAAAGCTAGTGGTTGCGGAATTGGGTACTCCACCCGATAGTTCCGGTTGACCCACCGACCGCCTCTGTGGTTTCCCCTTCCTCTGCCATGATCATTCCGCCTTCTATTACTAGGGCCGACTTCAATTACTCCTTCCGCAGGTCTCTTGCCACATCCCATGTGGTCCGCCTCCAGTCTCTTTGCCATGCCGATGATTTCTGCCAGGCTTGCATCGGCTATAAACAAAAGGGCCTGCCTCAGGGGGTCCCTCAACCCTTTGTAGAAGCGCTTCGCGTAGCCTCTATCGTCCAAATCATAGGAATCGGCAAACCTAGCGAGGTGTTGGAACTCTCTCTGGTACTCCGTTACCGATTTCGATCCCTGCTTCAGCTGCAGAAATCTTTCTTCAAGTTCATCCCGAGCAGAATAAGGGATGAAGTGATCCAGAAAAGCCTCGGTGAACTCGTTCCAACTGATGTCCGTGTACAACCGCCCTTGGAAGGTGGAGCCCATGAGGGACTTCCACCACCTTTTGGCGTGCAGCTCTAGCAGCGACACTACCAATATCACCGCCATGCTGTTCGGACATCTTATGCCAGCCATCAATTCCTGCACGGTATCAAGCCATTCCTCGGTGCGCACCGGCGATTCTGTCCCAAGATAGGCAGGAGGGGACAGGGCACGGAAGGTGCTCAACCAGTTAGAGCCTGGCGCTTGTTGTTGCACCGGAGCTTGCTGGGCTTTAAATGCATCCAATATGGCTGACAGCGTTTGTCCCAGTTCCGACTGCTGGAACTGTGAAGGGACGGAAGGGGTAGGAGTGCCCCCAACCGGCTCCACCTGCGCTGGGACCTATACGCAAGGTACAAATTAGGGTCAGGTTGGCTAAAACTAATGTCAAGGTTGGACAACTTAGTGCGAATTACATATGGGCACACCACAGCTTCCGCTAAGTCGGTTTGTCCCCAAACCGACTAATCGAACGGGAGTGGCCCATTGTTACCTGACTGCTCTAGTTGAAGATCGGCTAAGTCTGATACAATTTGTAAGACCCCCCTCCCGGAACACAACACACGGCACGAGGGGAGTCTTATGCCCGAAATAGCCGCCTTGCGGTAGCACTAACACACGGGTTAGCCTTTACCATAAGACGCCTATTCCGCCGGCTACAATCCATATCACATATACTATGCCAACCCAACCATAACAGAAAAGTAAAGCAGTTCAATTCACAACTAAGTTTAAGTCCAAAAGAGCGGAAGATAACAAGCACAACAGGCTTGTACAAAAGAACAAGAGTCTAGAAATGTTTTGCCAAACGGCTACATGAAAACACTCACGACTGTCACTGACGGTGCTGATGGCACCACCACTTCAGGTCCTATCGTCCGGGCCTGGCTGTCCTGCTGCATAGTCCGTTGCTGCTCTACCTGCGGGGTTTCCTCCTAAAAAGGAAGACGTAGCAACCGTTAGTCATAAGACTAAGTGGCTTCACATCCGCTCCCCCGGCGACTCCTCGGCACCGGGCGGAGAAAGGAACAAAGGTACAATATATATATATATATAAAAGCAAGTAAACAAGCAGGTGACTGTAAATATGGTGGAGTACAAACTACGCTACACAACTAGCAGTTCTACAATTATCTATATATATGACAGCAGGTATAAGTAATCAGAATAGTAACTTAACTTATAAGAGTGCCCATACAAACTTATAAGTTAAGGATCGGCTTAACAGTAAAGTAACTCATCGTATAAGAGTGCCCATACAAACTTATACGATGAGGATCTTGTGTATGCAATGAATGACATGATATGAGTGTTATGCTATGACCGAATCATGCGCACGCACATGCAAGTTGCTATGTCAACACAGACTTGAAGTTCCCACTTTTTGAGCAGGTAGCTAACCTCTCAGGCGTCGTCCGTCGTGGCCAGACGGCGATAGTGGAGCGGGCGTCTCCACTACTAGGTGGTATCACACTACCTATCCTAGGCCCCCGTACGCCTCAATGCTAAAAACACAATAGCGGAGCTCACATGCATACTACGGCTCAGAAGGGGTCTTGGGTAGATGTGCACCAAGAACACAGCCCAACCTGGCCTTTGATTTCGAACCGGATGGAACCTCAGAAACGCACGAGGTGCAAGCCCAACCGTTCTCATGGTGCGGAGGAGATCTCGGGTTATGGACACCAAGTATCTAACCCTACCGCCCAAGGTCTACCCATTGGCTCCCATCGGTGTGACGACTGGCGAACCCGTAGACCTGCCACAGTCATTATCTCAATATCGCGACACGATGAATCGTCGCACATCACATGCCCCAAAACAACTCACTCGATGCTACCCGTAGGGAGGCTACAACTCTAAGCATCGGTTGTTAATAAACCCCTTGGGCTCGGATTACGGTTACAAAATCCTCTTCACATAGTGTTCATCATATTCACGCCCACCTATTCAATGAATTCACCTCAACACTACGCATAATAGATATGTTCAACACCAAACTGTATAAATATATTCTATACCAATCTCAACTCTTAATATCTAGCCTTCCCATCCAATCCATTTCTCCACCAATACATGGTTATTCCTTATTACACAACCAAATGAGTAACCATGCTAAATTATAGTAACAACAACATTATAGATATATGGGAGCAAGATAACAAATGAGCAAATCGCAACCATTGCAAGAGTGCTAACATTGTAAATTAACAAGTGCATTAACATAGGATAGCTCGATACTAAAACTGGGATTCCCGGAGCTACAGGAATCCGATCACAATGCTCAACCCCTCATTGGAAAGGTATTCGCGAGGGCTACGACTTTCGTGTTGAGTCGATCACCCAGATCTGGTCGCAACATACCAGAAATTCAACTCGAATACGTACAGGAAACAGTTTCCTGTACAGGATTTTCCCGAACGCAGCGGACTCGAACCCGCTTTCCCGTGGCTACAGGTATTGCATGGAAACGTGCAACCACTCGTTGGAAAGGTAATTTCAAGGGCTACGACTTTCGTGTTGAGTCGATCACCCAGATCTGGTCGCAACATACCAGAAATTCAACTCGAATACGTACAGGAAACAGTTTCCTGTACAGGATTTTCCCGAACGTAGCGGACTTGAATTAGCTTTCCCGTGGCTACAGGTATCGCATGGAAACGTGCAACCACTCGTTGGAAAGGTAATTTCAAGGGCTACGACTTTCGTGTTGAGTAGATCACCCAGATCTGGCCAGAACACCTCCGAAATTGGCCACGAAGGTCGCCGCGTGCAGAAATCAGATTTCTGCACGCATCTTAAGGCGAGATGAACGGCATCCGTTCATCTTCTTCCTTGCAACGACCTCGCATAAACTTCTCCAGAAATCACACCCAACCTTATTTCTCCTTTCAAAGCCAAACCCTCAATGAAAACCCCTCTCATCTCCACTTTGAATGTTGAGAAGGTTGAGGGAGACTAAGCCTAGAAAACCTAGGCATGGCTTATCCTAAGAACTCTCCTCCTCACCATCAAGACTCTATGGAGTCGATGTCTCTCCTAAAATAACTATAGATCTAGCACCAAGGGAGAGGGGAGGAAGCTCACCTCAAGTCCAGCGGTACCACCATGGCCGTCCATGAGCCTCGCACTCCTTCGTAGCGGCATTTCGTTTCCGGCAAAGATGGCCCGGCAATCTTCTTCCAAGGATGGCTCCAGCAAGCCTCTTCCTCCTCCAGCCAAGAGAACTCTCTCAGAAATTTCGGGGCTGAAGAAAGGGGATGAAATACTAGGGTTTCACTTCTTTTTCATTTTTATACACCGCAGACACGGGTAGGCACACGGCCGTGTTCCTACCCGTGTTCAGGTGACACGGCCGTGTCGCTTGCCGTGTTTAGGGCCGTATTCATCCCAGAACATCTTTCTGCCGTGTTAGGGTTGCGGCACATGGGTAGAGACACGGCCGTGTCTCGACCCGTGTCCTCAGCACACGGGTAGGGACACGCCCGTGTCCCAATACCTGTGTACCTCTCTGACTGGTAAGCCTAATATTGGCATGAGGCACACGGGTATGGACACGGCCGTGTCCATACCCGTGTCGGACAAAATCACCGTTTTGCCTTGTTTTCCTCATTTCCCATACGTTCGCACCTGTTCACCCACACCCCCATTGGGCTCACCACAGCCCCCTTGACTCAAATACGCAATCAAGGGGCCTAGCACGAATTGGGACGTTACAAATAGAGTATTTCTGCGTGTTTTTATAATTTTCTTCTTTAACAGTATAGTATCTTAACCTTTAAACACTATATCTAACTAACAAAGATTAAAGTAAATCAAAGATCACAGATTATCTAACTAACATAGCCACAATAAGAACAGAAAAGAAAGAGCAACCAAACAACACAAGAAATTTATAGTGGTTCCCCAAACTGGGTACATCCACTCTTCTACCACCCTTGGTAGGAATCCACTACAGGTTTTGATCAGGTGACTGCCACCAATGAGCTTTTGATCAGGTGCTCAAAAACCAAACCTCAAGTCTTTTGGAAGGAGACTTGCAACCAGAATAATTTTGAAGGGAATTAAAACCCTGTACATGGGTGGGAATGAGAGAGTGATGTAAGTCTTCTTTTCTCAAATCAAAATGAGAAGACTGTGTGGATTCTTAGTTGTTGTCAAAGCTCCCCCTGAGATCTTGAATGGTTCAGGAGTGGAGGCTTTGTTTAAGGGTGTAGGCCTTCAGCTTTTATGAGATCCTTGACTGATTTGAATGTTACTATCACTTGATATCCCTGAAAATAAAGAGGGAGAGAAAGAAAGAAAGATTCTTGATGGTGATAGTTGTTCTTTCTTCTTCTCTTCAGAGCATCCAATTTTTGAGAGATCTTTTTCACTGCACTTTTGAATAACTTTTCTTTGTTGTGTCTCTGGTTGATAATTAATCTCAGCTCTCATGTGTGGCTTCTTTTCTTGGCAGAGAGATGTGTATTAGATCACTGCAACTTAGTCGAATTCAAAAGAAATTCTGCAATAAATGTTCAGCCGAAATCTTAGGAACGAGAAGCGGCAAGAATGCTGTCAATTATTCTATTCTATGTCTGTCCCGAGATATAAGAAATTAATTCCATGGAGGATGTTTGCAATCAATGCTTCCAGTAACGGCTCTATTCAGAGAATATAAGTGCATTGATTTATAAGGGATTTAATAGCCTATAATAGTTAAAATGATGAGACAGAAAGAGAAAGAATAAATAACAAAAAATCTTACAGTTTTTCGTCGACCTGAGATCAGCTTTCGTCGACCTCTAATCAGTTTTCGTCGACCTCTAATCAGCTTTTGTCGAGCTGATATTTCGTCGACCTCTGATCAGCTTTCGTTGAATTGAGATAACCTTTCATCGACTTGAGCTCTGTGAATCAATTGCTGTGCATAAGCTGACTAATTCTGCGCTCTATGTTCGTCGACCTGAGACTTTGAAGTTAGTCGACCTAAGAACTTAGTCAATCTGTTGGTGTTGAGTGAATAACACATCTAGCTTCGAGTGTTCTTTGTCTCTGAGTCAGCCTTGGCTTTGAGTGAATTATGGCGATGAGTGATGAAGAGTTAGTCGATCTGAGTACGGAGTTCGTCGAGCTCAACTCAGAGATTTTGGCTCTGAGTTAGTCGAGCTGCGCATGACTATCGTCGACCTGAGATCGACGAACGTAGATCTCTTTCTCAAAACCTTGATTTCTCTAAGTCTTGATCTCTGGCAGTGATGGAGGCTGGTCCTTTGTACTGTTGACTCTAAGGACTTGCCCTAGACTCTAAGACACACCTATGACCCTGATCTATACATATTGGGTCATATCCTAACTCAGTGAACCTAGCCCAAATTCAACTAGAGGTTCCAACAATCTCTCCCTATTTGGGTGAGGTCTCTGATTACAGACTCAATAATAAAAAATACACAAAGCAGGAACATATAATATATCTGGCAGATAATTTACTAACAAGTGCAGCAGATATAAGTACATAGCTTTGTAACATATAATAAAAACATGAATTTAACAAAGTATACCACAAGTAGCAATTTTTTCTTCAGGGTTCTCTGCTACTACTTCTTGGATTTTTCTTCCTTCTTCTTTTCTCCTGGCTTTGTAAATATAATTTCCCTGTTAGGATTTTTAGCTTCTCTTTTTGACATATATAAATCAGCTGCTCCAATCACTGTCTGAGTTGATGTTCTGGGAACTATTACTTCTGGATGTCTAGCCATATATTCAGTAGGATCAAATAGTTTCTTGCTTATCTGAAGCCTTTCAAGTTCTTTTTCTCTGTATGTGTACATTGTGGAGAATTTTGTTGGATCCTGTCCTTCTTCTCTGGCCTTTTTCATTTGTGATAAAGCAATTAATTCTTGGAGTCTGGCCATCCTGAAGTTTGAATCATCATCCTAACTGGCTGAAGATTGATCTTCTTGTGAGGATTGCAGTGCAATAGGCTTGAAATGTGTAGACTGTGCTTGAAAGTTTGTCTCAGCTTGGCTTTTCAGTACTTAGAGTGTATAAGGGTTTGGGAGGTGCAGTTTCACTGTATTTTCCTTTAGGCTTGAATGATTCAGAATGCCTTCTTTGTTCAATTTGAGGTTGAGGAGGAGAGAATTCTGGTTTTTGATAAACAGTTTACTTTATTTGTTCTGAACCACTTACACTTCTCTGGTGACTGCTTCTATGAGAATGCTGACTGGATGACCTTTCCTGTCTCTGATAAGTTCTTATGTAGGAGGGCTTGGAAGGTGCATCTGACTTTTGAGAACTCATTCCAAAAGCACCAACAACTGGTGGAGGAGGAGGAGGAGGATCCTTCATGTATTTGTGAGCTGGAGGTGGAGAATACCTTCAACTTTTCGTCCCGGCCTTCTGTTCATTCTTTGAGAGCCACATCCAGGCTGGCATTTCCTTGTTTGGGGTTATTTTTGAAGGATATAGTAGGGAGTATCATTGGTATTTCCATGTTTGGGAGCAGGAGGAGGTGGAGTCTTCCTTTTCTTTGAGAGCTTCCTTTTCTTAGATTCCTTATCAAAATTCATCATCATCATCATCATTAGAGGATTGTGGATAGTCATACAGGTCATCTATCTCTTTTAAGAACTCAGCAAGAATGGAGGTTTTTCTATGCTGGACAGGAGCTGGAGGAGGAATGTCAATTAGTCCTGGAGAGTTGCTTGTGATAGTGCTTTCAGCAGCTGCCTTATTTTCTTCTTCAATATAAGCCATGATCAAGGCATCAAGATCAGGCATTGGAGAATCATCCATGATAAATGTTGGAGCAGAAAATGTTTCTTGAGGGGAGGAGGCTCTTACTAAATCAGCTTTGGTTATCTCTGCTGGAGTTTGGGAAATCTTGGCAAAACTGTCCTTAAGTTGCTTAGCAACATTAGGACTTATTGGGGAGGAGTAGGGGATAAGAGCCAAGGATGGCTTAGTATACTCAGCTGGAGGGAGACTTAGGTAAGCTGTATCAAAAGTCTATAACAGACTTACCAAGTCTACTGTGGGATGGATGACAATATCACCAACAGATTTTATTACAGCTATTACTGACTCATCAATGTCCATGTCAGTTTCAATGAATTGAGTTAAATCAAATTGATAGTTTAACTTTTAAGGCAGCCTAAACACCTAGAGGGGGGGGGTGAATAGGTTCTGCTTTACTTATAAAAACTTCTAGGCAGAATTCAATTCAATAGCTAACACAATTTACACAGCAATCACAGAAAATAAAACATCACAGATTGCACAATGTTTTATAGTGGTTCCCCAAGGTTTGGGTACATCCACTTTCCCTCCTTCACCTATCTAGCAGTATGCTAGATTCGGCCAAACTTCCACTTATCTCAGATCAACAGATCCTACAACTCAGAACCCAACTGGTTCCTACAACTCAGGCACAACTGCCCTACCTCAGCCTTGCCCCAAGGCCTACAACTCAGAGAATATCCTTCTCCTATACTCAGCCTTTATAACATAGGCTTACAACTCAGATCTGTGTAAACAAATCCTACAGAAATATAGAAAAGATTATTAATCTGTCTTGCCAAAGATGAGAGAGAAAAGGCTAAGACAATTCTTGATCAGCTGATGCAATCAACTGTTTCTGAGCCTTCTTCAAGGCTTCTTGAAAATGAACTTAGCTGAGTTGATTCCAAACAGCTTCTTGAGAATCCACTGGTGGTTTCTTTCTTCTTCTTCTAATTCAGGCTTGATCTCTCTCTATCCAGCACTTTGAAAGATTCTTCTGAATTCTGATTAGAACTCTTCTTAGATCTATCCTTAGATAGTCTTCTTAGATCTCCCGGAGAAGATCTTCTTAAGTGCCTAGCACTTTCTTGAAATGAATTGGATCGTAATCCTTCTCAACTTTTTGATTCTTAACAATGTTTTTCAACAGTTACTTTCTCCTTCTGAATCCATCCATTTATAGACATTCTTCATGGTAACCGGCTGATCCGGTTTCTAACCGTTTTCTGACATGTCTGACAGCTACAGTTAACCGGTGGTAACCCGCAGCTGTCAAGTCCTCAAACAAATCCTGTGCCTTAGTCTTGAACCACAAGCTGTTGACACAGTCTGTCAGAAAGTGTCGAGATCATTTGTCTATCTGTGTCGACATAATTGACTTTGGTGTCGACACAGTCTTCAGTGATGTTGACTAAGTCGCCTTTGAGTCGACACAGCTTCTTCTGCAAATAACTTGATCTTGACTCTTCAGTGTGTCGATACAAGTCCTGTGGGTCGACACAGTTGTTGTAGAATCATAACTTTAGTAAGTGTCGACATAGCCTTCAGGTGTCGACACATTCATTTTTTTAACTCTGCTTTAATGTGTCGACTTAATCATAATGTGTCGACACATTCTGCTGGTGTCGACAAACTTGAGGTAGACTATTTTCTTTTGTGTCGACACATTCAGCTGATGTCGACAATCTTGAGATCGACTATATTCTTCTGTGTCGACACATTCTCCCAATGTTGAGGTCGACGCTTTTCTTCTGTGTCGACACAAACTCCCAGTGATGTGTCGACTTACTTCTTCTGTGTCGACACTTTTTCCCAGTGTAGTTGTAGACTAACTGCTATGTGTCGACACTGCTTCCCAGTGTTGTGTCGACTCTTTTCTCCTGTGTGTCGACACTGCTTCCTCTGTGTCGACACTTGGACTTAGAATTTTTCTGCATACTTTAACAATTCTTCACCTGCACATGTCAACTTAAAACAACATCAAATACACCTTGATGTATACCATTGAGCTAGGTTGGGCTTCTTCAAATTAGGTACACATTTTCCAATGTACCCAACAATCTCCCCCTATTTGGAGAAGTCATAACCCCTACAGCCAATGATATACACCATTTATAAACAGTACTAAATGATGATTAATGACATAGCAGGAATACTTTAATATAACCAAAACATAACAAAGAATCATTCATCACAGAATGCACATTAAAATATGCCAAACAATATTTTTTTTATAACTGGGTAATGTTTGATTACAATGTTTTACATTTAATGATTACATCACAACATTACAAAACACTATAAAAGAACT
Source organism: Platanthera zijinensis (assembly GCA_039513925.1). Lineage (NCBI taxonomy): Eukaryota > Viridiplantae > Streptophyta > Magnoliopsida > Asparagales > Orchidaceae > Platanthera > Platanthera zijinensis. The sequence goes on along the minus strand of CM077084.1, from coordinate 93,938,614 downwards.
TAAAACATAATCAGGATTGATCAGGCTCTCTAATTATAATCCCTTTGCCAGATTGAATTGTAGCTGTCACAGGAGCTTCTGATTCTTCAGCTATCTTCTTTCCTTTAAGATCAGCTTTCTTCTGAGCTTCTTCCTTGATCCTTTGCCTTTCAAAATAATGAAAAGGCTTTGGGAAGTATTTGCTTGGCTCCTTAGCATCTGATGGCTGTCTTCCCAGCTTGGCTTTCCTTCTGAATTGTACTATTGCCTCTTGCCTTGCCTCATACTTCTGCCATTCAATTTCATTGTACCACTTCCCTCTCTCATGAACTTTATCTTGTACAGCTTTCCATGCAGTGAGTATTATGTTCCTTGAAGTAGGACTCCACTGCTCATAATCTGGCTTAAGTACAGCCTGCTCTCTGAATTTCTTCTTTGCCAATAGAGCATCCTGCTGTTCTTTCAGAGTAGCCTCAGGCTTATCAACCTTTCCAAAGACAATATTAGTAACCTCCTTTGGAGGACTATACATTCCTTGAACTTTCTGATCAATCAAGTCAAAATCTGGAGGGGGGTAAATGACTTGGGCAACCTCAGGTTGAGTGCCTTCAAGTAGATTTGATTGTATTCCTGATTCAGCTACCATAGCATCATCACACAATGGGGGATATCCCAAAGTGGCTCGAATGCTATTGGTCACCCATTTGGAGTGCTCTGAGCCTGCATGTATTAGCATCCTCTCCCCCTTTATGGCTTCTCGAGATATATGATCTCTGAGATCTTCCTTTTGAAATCGAATTTGGCCATCCAAATAATTCACTCCCTCTTTGAAAAATGGTCTTAACTTGTTAAGCTTTTCAGATATTTCTTTTTGAGAGGTTGTGATGGCAGTCTTAACAGATGCAATGGCATCTTGAAAATTCTTATCAAAATCTTCCCTTTCTTTGGCTCTATCTGCAGGCAGACCTGGAACAGTCTTCTTTACTGTCTCAATGATCTCATTATGAGATTCAGTTAAATTATCATTCATTCTGATCTGATTTTCCAAAACATAACTTTGCTTCAAAGCAATGTCATCTACCTTTGTAGTGAGAGCCTCCTGTTGTTTAGCTAGATAAACCACAGCATTGCCACCCTTGTGGAAGCAATCTGTCATCTCAGTTTTATGCAAGTTGACCTAAAATTGGATGGACTTGATATCTTGAGCTAAGTCAAACTGAAGTGACTTGCTATTCTCATCAACATACTTTTCCATAGCCAACCTTTGTTCATCCAATTTTACTTGTAGATCTATCATAAAGTTGTTGTAATCAAAGGCTGGAGATACTTGTATAGGTGTGGTCTGTAAAGCCTGCTTATAATTCTTGCTTCTTCTCTTGAAGACAACAAGTTTTCTTTTCTTTGCCACCCTGGCATCTTCAGTTTCTGTTTCAGATGAAGTATCTACATGAATTCTTTCTTGAGGATGATGAATAGTATCTGTTCCAGGGGACTGTTGCTCAGCTTCAACATCCACTGGCTCACCCTCAACCTGTGGCTCAACTTCAGCTTCCTGCTCAATGTCCATACCTATGGACTTCTCAATATCTGGTCCACCTCCAACTTTATCAGCAGTAGTATCAATATCAGGGAATAACTCCTCCATAGTAAATTCCAGTTGAGCTGTAACTTCTGCAGCAGTTAAATCTTGAGACAAGTTTAACTGTGCTTCCTGTTGTACTTACACTTCAGTACTTGTAGTATCAGGAGTAGAAGAGGACACTAGCTCCCCCTGAACCTGTGCAGTAATAAGAATATGAGCAATGTCTTTTATAGTAAAATACATTAGCTCCCCCTATACCTGAGCAGGAGTAGATACCTTTGGAGCAGGAGTGGAAACTGGCTCCCCCTGCATCTGTGCAGGTGTTGATACTTCCTGGACCACAGTTGAGTCAAGCTGTGTCCTCAGTGGATCTTCTTGTACTTGTTCAGATTCTTGATTTTGTGTAGGGGATTGCACAGGGGTGTCTGGCCTGCTCTCGTCAGGCACATCCTTGGACAGCACCCTATCCCATCTTGAGAACAATCTCATATCCATTCTTCTCATATGATTAATCTTACTCCCTTGTAATTGCTGCAGCACTTCAGGAATCACTCCCGTGAGGTACAGGCTCATGATCCTAGCCATGTTAGGCTTCTTGATTTCTTCTTTGATCTTGGCAAAGATCACCCCTGACCAATCAGTAGGAATAGTAAAAACAATCCTGGTCATCAGGCTGAACATATAGGCAGAAATCCTATCATGTCCACCTGTCTTGCAGAGGATTACTTTCCCAACTACTTCTGACAAGAACTTCCCTTGCTGATTCATACCCTTCCTGTTGAATGCAGCTCCAATCTTCAATCCTGAATCCAGTCCACACCATTGAAGGGCTTCCCTTGTTTTAGATATAGGAACTTCCTCTTCATTCTCAATTACTTGCAATTGAAAGATCTTTCTTATACTTCTTTGATTAATCTTCACCTTAGTTCCTTGAACATTGGACTTAATCTTGAGGCCAGTAGAGTGGACTGATGCAGAGATAAAGAACTCGTGCACTTCCTTCTTCCAGATTTTAGTAGGTTGTGAGATGAGAAATTCTAACCCTGACTCAGAGAGGAGGGTGATAACTCCTTGGACATCTGGCGGCGCCGCTGCAAAGGCCTGGCGCACCAACTCATACCCTTCATTGATGTTATCTTCAATCTTTGGCGCCATCGTTTTGTCGAGAAAGCTTGAGAGAAGAGAGAAAGATAGACTGTCGACACAGGGTTTTAGTCTCGAAAACCTTGGAAGCGTGTCGACAGAATGAGATTTTGACCTATTTATAGCCGCAGTTGAAAGAAGTTCAAAAGGCGCCAAAAGCAGTCAAAATGTGTCGACACAGACGGAATGTGTCGACACAAACTTCTACTGACTCGACATTACTTCAACCTACTATGTGTCCACACCAAGTTGTGGTTATGTCGACACCTTAGATAAACAGAAATTCTGTGTCGACTCTAAGGATAAGTGTCGACACATATTTTGTAAGTGTCGACACCATTTTCCTGGTTGAGTCGACATTATATTTCTGGTCAAGTCGACATAATTTCTCTGAGTCGACACATTACTACTGAATGTGTCGACACATTCTTACTTAGCCCATTTCTGTAACTTCAATGTGTTCTTTTTAACACTTGATTAAGTTGTTGTTATTACCTTTACTTATTTATATGCCACTTCAATTGCATTGTTAATGATTTTGTTAATACATTAATCAATGGTTAACATACCTAATTCAATTTTGAATTTATTGAATTTGGTTTCATCTAAAGGCTTAGTAAACACATCTGCAATTTGATAATCTGTTTTTACAAATTCCAATGAGATGTCTCCTCTTTCTACATGTTCTCTAAGAAAATGGTATTTGATTTCTATATGCTTAGTTCTACTATGAGAAACTGGGTTATTAGCAATAGAAATAGCACTCTTTGAATCACATAAAAGGGGTGTTCTACTTACCTGAATACCATAATCCTTAAGCTGATGCTGCATCCACAATAGCTGTGCACAGCAGCTTCCAGCAGCAACATACTCTGACTCAGCTGTGGAAATTGCCACACTGGTCTGCTTCTTACTACTCCAAGATATTAGTCTTCCTCCCAGGAATTGACAAGTACCTGTAGTACTCTTTCTATCCTCTCTACATCCTGCAAAATCTGCATCTGAATAGCCTGTTAGTAGAAAATCTCTATTCCTAGGGTACCAAAGACCTAGAGTAGGAGTGCCCTTTAGATATCTCAGAATCCTTTTGACTGCAGTATAATGAGATTCTTTAGGGCAGGCTTGGTACCTAGCACAGACACATGTAGCATACATAATGTCAGGTCTACTAGCAGTGAGATATAGTAGAGACCCAACTATTCCTCTATACAATGATTCATCAACAGGTTTACCTGCCTCATCTTTGCATATAGACATACTTGTTCCCATAGGAGTTCTCATGGAGGAGGATGACTCCATACCATATTTCTTAATTAATTCTTTAGTGAACTTAGACTGGGATATGGACAATCCATCATCAGTCTGTCTTACTTGGAGTCCCAAGAAGAACTTAAGTTCTCCCATACTGCTCATCTCAAATTTCCCTTGCATAAGTTTGGCAAACTTTTTACAAAGGTTGTTTTCAGTAGATCCAAAGATTATGTCATCAACATAGATCTGGACTAAGATGATCTTTCCTTTGGATTCCCTAAGGAATAGAGTTTTGTCTATCTTTCCTCTTGAGAATTTATTCTCAATGAGGAAGGTAGACAGGGTTTCATACCAAGCCCTTGGAGCTTGTTTTAACCCATACAAAGCTTTCCTAAGCTTATACACAGAATCAGGTTTAAGAGAATCTACAAAACCTGATGGCTGCTCTACATATACTTCTTCTTTAAAATCACCATTCAGAAATGCTGACTTTACATCCATCTGGTATACTTTGAAGTCTTGGTAGGCTGCATAGGCAAGGAACATTCTGATTGCCTCCAGCCTTGCTACTGGAGCAAAGGTTTGATCAAAGTCAATCCCTTCTTCCTGCCTGTATCCTTTTGCAACCAATCTTGCTTTATTCTTTACTATTATTCCACTTTCATCTAGCTTATTCCTATAGATCCACTTAGTGCCAATTATGTTGTGGCCTCTTGGTTTAGGAACAAGCTCCCAGACTTTGCACCTTCTAAATTGATTCAGCTCCTCTTGCATAGCATCAATCCAGTGCTGGTCTAGGATAGCTTCTTCAAACTTCTTAGGTTCCATTTGGGACAAGAAACTAGAATGCAAAACTGTGCTTTGATTTCTGCTTCTAGTTTGAACTCCTTGTCTTGGATCACCAATTATCTGATCAGTAGGATGATCTCTTAGATATCTTATAGCTGGAGGTAGATTCCCTTCAGGTTGTGCATCTCCAGCTTCTTCATTCTGTTGTTCCTCTTGGTTTTCATCACCTCCCATTATCTCTTGTACTCCCCCTGGACAGCAGCCTTCATTTTCCAATTCTCCATCTTCCTTTGAAGCTTCAGCAATGGAGAGCTTGTCCATCTTCTTGCTTATACCTGTTGAGTCATTTGATCTACAAGACAACTCACAATTGATTAATCTTGTTTCATCAAATACAACATGCACTGATTCTTCAACCACTTGAGTAGTTAAGTTGAAGACTCTATAGGCCTTACTATTTGTGCTGTACCCAACAAATATCCCATCCTGGGATTTGGCAGCAAACTTTGTCAAATATGACTTGCCATTGTTAAGTATATAGCACTTGCAACCAAAAATCCTAAAATAGGATAGATTTGGTTTTCTGCCTTTCACAATCTCATAGGGAGTCTTTCTGTGGCTTTTGGTGATAAAAGCCCTATTGATGACATGACAAGCAGTGTTAACTGCCTCAGCCCAAAAATATTCTGGGAGAGAGGTGTCACTCAATAGAGTTCTACCAGCTTCAATTAATGTTCTATTCTTTCTTTCAGCAATTCCATTTTGCTGAGGTGTTCTAGGTGAGGAGAACTCTTGGAAAATCCCAAAGTCTATACACAAGTTTGTTATGCTTTCAGATTGAAACTCAGTACCATGGTCACTTCTGATTTTGACCACTGTACTATTCAGTTCATTCTGAATTTGCTTTACAAAATTAAATAATACACTTGGGGTTTCAGATTTTTGTCTCAGAAAGAACACCCATGTAAATCTAGAATAGTCATCTACAACCACTAGAGTGTAGACCTTCCTACCTAGACTGTGAACTGGCATAGGACCAAAAAGATCCATATGCAAGAGGTATAAGCACCTCACAGAATCCTTGTTTTCAAGGCTTTGAAATGAGGTTTTTGTCTGCTTGCCCTTTTGACAAGCTGAGCATACCCCTTCCTTTATACACTTAACTTGAGGCCCATTCCTCACTAGTTCTTTACTAAAGAGTTGGCCAATTGTCTTGTAGTTTAGATGAGCCAATCTCTTATGCCACTTAACACAATGAGAGGCATTGTCATCAGCTACAAGACAAATGGGGGATGCCTTATTCTCACATTCAAAATTAAGGCAATACACATTTCTCTTCCTATACCCAGTCAATATGATCTCTTGATCACTTGACCTTTTGATATGACATCCATCCTTACCAAATGAAATGTCATATCCTAGATCACTCAGCTGGCTTATGCTTATTAGATTATGTTTCAAACCTTTTACATAGGCCACTTGGGTGATAGTAATTAGGTTAGAAGAGATGTTACCAAATCCTTTGATGACTCCTTTTTCAGATCCACCAAAGATCACTTTATGTCCATCTTTGACAGATGAATACTCCTTCAGCAGCCCCTTTGTTCCAGTCATGTGCCTGGAACAACCACTATCCAAGTACCATATAGGGGCATGGTTACTTGGATTCACCTGCAATACAGAATTACTTACCCTTAGAACCCAAGTAAGTCTTGGGTCCTTGGTTCAGGTTAGCATTAATAAAGTTATCATAACCTCTTCTAACAGGTAGACTCTTATTCTTTATAACACTTGTGTTATACCAGCAGTCCAATGCAAAATGGCCCCTCTTGCCACAGCACCAACATTCAAACTTATTGTATCTAGATCTAGATACATCCTTGTCAGAAGAATTTCTGTTCATTGCTGGTGCTGTTGCAACTTCCCCTACTGATTTCTTAAAACCATTGGGTTTATGACCATAGGTAGGCCTGCTTGCCTTAACACCCTTGTTCTTCAGAACATTTGTCTTAATATGACCTTGAATGTCTTCATGATCATATATGTTAGAAGGCACTTTCTCCTTACTAAACTTTATGGGGACTGAAAGGTTTAATGGCTGAATAGGGGCTTTGCCTTTCCTCTTGAATCTGCCAGCCCTGGAGTTACCTTTAAATCCTAATCCAGCCTTACCCTTCTGAGTGACAAATTCATCTATCAAGGGTAAGACAGATTTTGGCTTAGAGTAACTAGCCACTAAATCCCTTTCAATTCTAAGTCTGGCCTCCAGACTCTTTACTTGATCATTAGTATAATTAATTGTGCCCATCTGAATAATAGTTATATTCTTCAGCTTGGCAATTTCATTAAATTTTTGATCAAGGACTTTCTCTAACTCAGTTGTTGCTACCCTTAGTTCAGCAATTTCCTGAGCCTGTGTTTTAACCAGGTTCTTGCTTTTCTTAAGGGCCTGCAACAAGTCCCCATACTTGTCTATCAATTGATAGACATCTCCTTCAGATCCAGATGCATCTTCATCACTTGATGCAGATGTAGCTGATTCTTCATTTGTACTACAAACAGATGTACAGGAAGGATAGTTTACCTCATTAGGACCAGACTGATTCTGGCATATGTCCTCCTCTGATCTTGTCATCAAACCCATGCATTGATGTTCATTGATGGAGTCTAGCAACTGCATAAACTCTTCTTCCTCAGATGCAGCATATAGTCCAATATATGCTTCAGCTTCAGATCCTGATTCTGAAGTTGACTGGTCTGACAGACTTTTATCTTTCTTTGCTACAAAGGATTTCTCCTTCTTGCCTTTCTGATAAGTCTTCTTTTTTTCTGAAGATTCCTTCCTTTTGTCAGGACAATCAGCCACTACATGTCCAGGCCTATTGCAACAATAGCAGACAATCTTTGAAGTAGTGGCTTTGCTGGGCTTTGATCTACTTTTCTCTTTCCTTGATGACCTTCTCTTCTGATAATAGTCATCAACTTGCTGTGATGTGGAAGGCCTAGACTTCCATTGCTTCTTTTTCAAGAACCTTTGGAATTGCCTAGTGAATGCAGCAAAGTCTGCATCTGACTCACAGCTAACTGAACCCTTATCTGAATTTTCAGAACTATCTTCTTCAACTTCCGTAGGAGGAGATGGTGATTTCCTCCTATTCTTTCTGGTGGCTTCAGCATTAAATGCCACAGTCTTCTCTCTATGCTCTCCTCTTGAGTTTCTTTCCTCCTCCTTCCTTACCATAAGTTGCATTTCATAGGAAAGCAACTTTCCAAACAGGGTTGGAGGAGATATCTCTGCCAATTTAGCCACTTCTCTTATGGCACAGATCTTTGTATCCCAATCCTTTGATAAGGATCTTAAGAATTTGTCATTCAGTTCATAGGTACTGAAGACTCTTCCATAGGATATTAGCTCATTCACAATTCTATAGAATTTCTTATAGCACTCAGTTATGCTATCAGACTTTCCTTGTCTAAAGCTTTCATACTCCTGATTTAGCATAGACTTTCTATCCAGCCTTACTTCTTCAGATCCCTCCATGTAGACAATCAATGTGTCCCACATCTCCTTGGAGGTCTTGCAGTGAATCAGATTCTGAAATGTTGAATCATCTATGGCACTGACAATGATGTTCTGTGCCCTTTTATCCATGGTTGCCAAGATGATTTCATCCTTGGTCATTTCTGAATAAGTCTTTAGTATTTGGATATTTGCATCAAGAACAGATATCTTCATTGGAGTGAAGGGCCCTTCCTGTACTGTGATGTAAATCCTTGGGTCAGATGCTTCCATAAACAATCTGACTCTCTCTTTCCAGATCCCAAAGATTTCCTTCTTGTATATGGGTAATTTCATAGATCCTAGCTCCTTATGATTCTCTCCAGAACCCATCTTCTTGAATCTTGAATCTGCCTTTCAGATCTACCTCAGACTGTTAAGTCCTTTTTGAGTAACCTCCCTCTGATACCACTTGATAGTTTAACTTTTAAGGCAGCCTAAACACCTAGAGGGGGGGGGGGTGAATAGGTTCTGCTTTACTTATAAAAACTTCTAGGCAGAATTCAATTCAATAGCTAACATAATTTACACAGCAATCACAGAAAATAAAACATCACAGATTGCACAATGTTTTATAGTGGTTCCCCAAGGTTTGGGTACATCCACTTTCCCCCCTTCACCTATCTAGCAGTATGCTAGATTCGGCCAAACTTCCACTTATCTCAGATCAACAGATCCTACAACTCAGAACCCAACTGGTTCCTACAACTCAGGCACAACTGCCCTACCTCAGCCTTGCCCCAAGGCCTACAACTCAGAGAATATCCTTCTCCTATACTCAGCCTTTATAACATAGGCTTACAACTCAGATCTGTGTAAACAAATCCTACAGAAATATAGAAAAGATTATTAATCTGTCTTGCCAAAGATGAGAGAGAAAAGGCTAAGACAATTCTTGATCAGCTGATGCAATCAACTGTTTCTGAGCCTTCTTCAAGGCTTCTTGAAAATGAACTTAGCTGAGTTGATTCCAAACAGCTTCTTGAGAATCCACTGGTGGTTTCTTTCTTCTTCTTCTAATTCAGGCTTGATCTCTCTCTATCCAGCACTTTGAAAGATTCTTCTGAATTCTGATTAGAACTCTTCTTAGATCTATCCTTAGATAGTCTTCTTAGATCTCCCGGAGAAGATCTTCTTAAGTGCCTAGCACTTTCTTGAAATGAATTGGATCGTAATCCTTCTCAACTTTTTGATTCTTAACAATGTTTTTCAATAGTTACTTTCTCCTTCTGAATCCATCCATTTATAGACATTCTTCATGGTAACCGGCTGATCCGGTTTCTAACCGTTTTCTGACAAGTCTGACAGCTACAGTTAACCGGTGGTAACCCGCAGCTGTCAAGTCCTCAAACAAATCCTGTGCCTTAGTCTTGAACCACAAGCTGTTGACACAGTCTGTCAGAAAGTGTCGAGATCATCTGTCTATCTGTGTCGACATAATTGACTTTGGTGTCGACACAGTCTTCAGTGATGTTGACTAAGTCGCCTTTGAGTCGACACAGCTTCTTCTGCAAATAACTTGATCTTGACTCTTCAGTGTGTCGATACAAGTCCTGTGGGTCGACACAGTTGTTGTAGAATCATAACTTTAGTAAGTGTCGACATAGCCTTCAGGTGTCGACACATTCATTTTTTTAACTCTGCTTTAATGTGTCGACTTAATCATAATGTGTCGACACATTCTGCTGGTGTCGACAAACTTGAGGTAGACTATTTTCTTTTGTGTCGACACATTCAGCTGATGTCGACAATCTTGCGATCGACTATATTCTTCTGTGTCGACACATTCTCCCAATGTTGAGGTCGACGCTTTTCTTCCATGTCGACACAAACTCCCAGTGATGTGTCGACTTACTTCTTCTGTGTCGACACTTTTTCCCAGTGTAGTTGTAGACTAACTGCTATGTGTCGACACTGCTTCCCAGTGTTGTGTCGACTCTTTTCTCCTGTGTGTCGACACTGCTTCCTCTGTGTCGACACTTGGACTTAGAATTTTTCTGCATACTTTAACAATTCTTCACCTGCACATGTCAACTTAAAACAACATCAAATACACCTTGATGTATACCATTGAGCTAGGTTGGGCTTCTTCAAATCAGGTACACATTTTCCAATGTACCCAACACAAATATATCAGAATCTATACTATTTTTCACTGCTTCTGCTTGAGCTGCTGCATCTGCTTCATCATGAAGTATCTCCCCCTGCCTGGTTTTAGTACGCACTGAAGCCAGGCCCCAAGATGAAGAGAGGGTAGATGTGAGGGTAGAGATTTGAGCAGAGAGAGATGATATGGAGATAGCCAAAGGTGAAATAGCCTCTATGATGATGGTTTGGAGGATAGGCTTGAGGAGCTCAAGAAGTGGTTGGATGATAGAGGGATTCAAAGATATGGAGTCAGATGGTTGGGCAGGGGGTGGTGGATATGGTATAGAGGTAGTGAAGATAGTTGCTGGAGGATATGGTTGCTTGGAGGTTTCTGGAAGGGGGTCCTGTTGAGGAGAGTGTTGAGGAGGAGTGTTCAGAGGAGATAAGAGTAAATTGAAGGATGGGATTGAAGATAGAGTGGAGAGTGGGAAATCAGCAAGATGATATGGAAGAGGATATTGAGGAGGAGTAGGGATGGATGTATCAGCCATAAGAGAGGGAGAATTTGATGGAATATGTGTAGGGGAAGAAGGAATTGGAGATGCTAGAGGTGTTGGGGTATGGATGTGGATGGCAGTGGAAGGTGTGGGTAACTAGACTTGTTGTTATTGGGATGGAACTGGAGGGACATGAGGTGGTGGAGGAGTGGAGAGGAGCCCTTCAGAGGGGTGGGGAGTGGCTGTAGCAACCCTTGTACTTCTTGAAGCTTGGGTGGCAGAGGATGAAGCCTTAGAGGGCTTTGTGATTGTCCTCTCCCACCTGCCAAACAAGGTACATGTGAGCCTCTTGCTGGCATTGATGAATGTGGTCAGGGAGACCAGTGATTCAGCAGCCTTTTCTGTCAAGAAGATCCCTAGGATCCTTCCAAAGTTCACTTCCTTCTTACTGTTTCTTTTCCTGATAAGATCAAAAATGATCTGAGCCCAGTCCACCTGCCTTTTATTTACCACTGCACACATGACTAGAAATTGATGTCTGGTTATATAATCATGTGCAGTGTACTTGCCCAACAAGATTTTCCCAACTATATCTGCGAGAAATTTGAACTCGGCAGATAGGTGTTTCTTCAGTAGTTTATTAGGGTTATCCCCAGAGTACCCCATTGTGTTCAGCATTATTTCAGACTCTTCAGAATCAATTTCTAACTCTTCCTCACCATTTTTCAATCCAAACAATCCAGTAAGAATATCAGTGGTAAGAGAGATTTTGTTACCCGCGATGCTGCCGGTCATCTTGTTCTCATTGACGGTAGCCGTGTACACCCATTCTCTGATTTCTGTGCTAGGTAGTTTGATTCTCATGGTCAGTAGTTGTTTCAGTTGTTGCTCTTCCAATAGTTGCAGGATGGGAAGAAATATCAGATCTGAATGCTGGAATGAGTCAAAATCCATGTCGAATCCTATGTCAAATTTCATTGCCGCAAGAGCGCCTGCTGGAATCGCCATGAATGCACCTGCAAGAGATAAAACGAAAATCAAGTGCAAGAGAACTGAAAGCGCGGGACGGAGATCGAAGAAAACCTAAATATAGTGTTTTCCTAAATATGAACCGACAGACTCCATTCCACGAAAAATGAATAGATCTTCGATCTGAGGTCGACGAAATAATTTGGACTTAAATGATTTGTCTATCTCAGTCTGAAGGGTTGAAGACATTTCGTCGATTTTCATTCTACGAAAGTTTTCTGAAGTAGGTTCATCGATCTTAGTTTGACGAAACTAACTTCACACACAGAGAGTTCGTCGATCTCCATTCGACGAATATCTCACAAACTTCCCCCAGTTCATCGATCTCCGTTCGACGAACTTTGAAAAATTCATCGAGTGTAGATAGAAATTAAACTAATTCTTCACCATTTATCATTCCAAGCTGATTTATGAAGAACACATGATTTCTTTCATCCAGAGGTTTGGTGAAGATATCAGCTCTTTGTAAATCAGTGTAGATATAGATAAGGTTAATTTTATTTTTATCTACACACTCTCTAATGAAATGATGCCTAATGTCTATATGCTTAGTTCTGCTGTGATGAACTGGATTTTGTGCTATGGCTATAGCACTTATGTTATCACATAGTAATGTTGAATTATTTAAGTTGAGACCATAGTCCAGTAGTTGGTTTTGAATCCACAACATCTGGGAACAACAACTGCCAGCTGCAATATATTTTGCTTCAGTAGTTGATGTAGACACAGATGACTGCTTCTTGCAAAACCAAGACACTAATCTCATACCAAGCAACTGACAAGTTCCTGAATTACTTTTCTGTCCACTCTGCATCCAGCAAAGTTAGCATCTGAGTATCCAGTCAACTCAAACTCTGACTCAGTAGGATACCAGAGACCTAGACTAGGACAACCCTTTATATATCTCAAAATTCTTTTTAGAAAAACTAGATGAGATTCTTTAGGGTTTACCTGGAACCTAGCACAAAGGCATGTAGCAAACATAATATCAGGTGTGCTTGCTGTAAGGTATAGTAGGGATCCAATAATGCCCCTATATAGTTTCTGATCCACAGGTTTCCCATGTGCATCAGAGTCTAATACAACATTTATAGGCATGGGTGTTTTCTTTGCTGAGGCATCAGCCATCCCAAACTTCTTTATGAGCTCTTTGGCATATTTAGCCTGGGAAATGAAGATGCCATCAGGGAGCTGCTTCACTTGGAGACCAAGGAAGTAGGAAAGCTCACCCATGTTACTCATCTCAAATCTTGAATGCATTAGATCAGAAAATCTCTTGCATAATTTGGGATTAGTAGAGCCAAATATTATATCATCTACATATATTTGTACTAACAGATTTTATAATGATGCAATTTGGTAAACAGAGTCCTATCAACTATGCCTCTTGAAAAACCATGCTTTAATAGAAAGCTGGCTAAGGTCTCATACCAAGCTCTTGGAGCTTGCTTTAAACCATAGAGAGTCTTGTGCAACTTAAACACAAAAGAGGGATGAGTTGGAGAAATAAAACCTGGAGGCTGTTCAACATAAACCTCTTCTTTAAGTTCCCCATTCAAGAAGGCACTCTTCACATCCATTTGATAGACTTTGAACTTTTTGAATGAAGCATAGGCCAGAAATATCCTTATTGCTTCTAGCTGGCAACTGGAGCAAATGTTTGATCATAGTCAATCCCTTCCTCTTGTCTATATCCTTGAGCAACAAGCCTAGCCTCTTTCCTAACAATCACACCTTGGGCATCAAGATTATTTCTGAATACCAATTTGGTTCCAATGACTGGGTAGTCTTTTGGTCTTGGAACCAAATCCCAAACCCTGCATCTCTAAAACTGATTGAGCTCTTCTTGCAATGCAATGATCCAGTGGGGATCTTGCTCTGCATCAGATATGGATTGAGGCTCAATTTAAGAGAGGAAACAGGCATGCTTCAAGTCCTGGTTAAGTTGATGCCTTGTCTGTACACCTACTGGTATGTCTCCAATCACTTGGGATCTGGGATGATCCCTCAGTGTGACAAGATCAGTGGGTGGAGTTGGTTCAGCAACAAAATTTTGGAAGAATTCCTCTTGTGGAATTACTTCTGCTGTTGTGGAGGGTTCAACTTCATCTAGATTTTCTTCATCACTTTCTTCATTGGCTTGTTGAGGAGACTGGGATGTAAATTTCAATTCATCCAATTTCTCACACAAGTTGTTTACCTGCAGGAGGTTTCTGGTAAAAATTTATTTCTCCTTGTAAAACATGTTAGTCTCATCAAATATAACATGCATGGATTCTTCTATTTTCAATGTGGATTTATTAAAAACCCTATAAGCTTTGCTGACTTGAGAATATCCTAGAAAAATTCCCACTGCAGCCTTTGCTTCAAACTTTCTAATGTGCTTTTTGTCATTATTGTGAATATAGCATACACAACCAAAAACTTTAAAATAGTTAATTATTAGTTTCTTCCCTTTGAGCAATTCATAAGTGGTCTTATGTTTTAATTTGTGTATCAAGCTTCTATTCAGGACATAGTTTGTTATGCTTACTGCCTCTGCCTAGTAGGATAGGGGCATGTAAGCATCTGCTAGTAATGTACCTGCAGCTTCAATGAGTGTTCTATATTTCCTTTCAACTACCCCATTTTGTTGAGGATTTCTAAGAGCTGAGAAGCAATGTCTTATACCTTCTTTCCTACAGAACTCTAGCATAAGAAGAGACTCAAACTCAGTGCCATTATCACTTCTGATCAATGCAACTTGAGTAGAATACTCAATCTGTATGTTCTTGAGAAAATCTGTAAGAACTTGAAAAGTATCTGACTTTGCTCTCAAAAAGAAAACCCAAGTGAATCTGGAGAAGACATCTACAACCACTAATATATAAGACTTCCCTCCTAGGCTCTGTACAACAATAGGTCAAAAAAGGTCCATATGTAGTAAGTACAAAATCCTAGGTGAATCACTCTTATTAATGGATTTAAAACTAGATTTAGTTTGCTTGCCTAGTTGACAAGCCCTACAGAGACCTTCCTTCTTATAGGGGACAGAAGGTAAGCCTCTCACAAGGTTATCCTTAGATAACCTAGCAATGTTTTTCAGATTTACATGTCCCAATCTCTTATGCCATAAGTCATTTTGACTACTAACTAAGTTAAACAGACATATATCTTAAGTAATGGACTGGAAATTAACTAAATATATGTTTCCTTGTCTACTGCGAATTAAAACTGGTTTGTTTTCTCTTGAGGTAATAGTACAGGATTAAGAGTTGAATGATACCTGATAACCTTTATCACAGAGTTGGCTTATGGAGATGAGATTGTGCTTCAGTCCACTCACATATACAACTTTCTTGAAAGTTACAGCTCCAATCCTGATTTTGCCATAGCCCTCTATTTGACCACAATTTGAATCACCAAAGATGACCTTTGGTCCCAGCTTGGACTTATAGTCAATTAAGTTGTCCTTGCTGCCTGTCATGTGCTTGGAGCAGCCACTATCCAGATACCAGTGTTGATTATATGATGGATAGGTCTTCATCTGCAAGTATAACACTTAGTTATTCTTGACCCAGGTGACCTTGGGTCCTTGTTGATTAACATAGGAGTAACTGGAAATATATGAGCATTCAGGTTGATCTTTATAGCCTAAAGGATGATACCTTCTAGGAGGTATGACCCACTGACTAATGGGATTAAAGGATTTATTAGTTTTTAGATTACTCTTCTTATGAACAAGATCTGACAAATTTGGGAATGTTCGTCGACCTGAGCTCGACGATCGGGATTGAGTTCTTCGATCTCTGCTCGAAGAATGGAAGTATCCATTCTCAGAGCCCCAAAAATGTCGATCTCTGGTCGACGAACCATACTGGTTTCGTCGATCGTAGTTCGAAGAATAGATTACATTATTATTTACGTTCAGAGTTCATCGTTCTAAGTTCGACGAACTATACCCATTTCGTCGTTCTGAGTTCGACGAAATTTGCTGAACATAGTTATGTTGTTTATTTTTCCTTTTCTGATTGGTTTTCTTAAGTTCTAACTGTTTAAGAACTTCATTAACCTTCTCTACCTGTTCAGTATTTTTCTTGCCATTTTCAGAAATAAAACTGTTGGTACCCTAGTTTTGATTTGAGTTTAGTCCTCTTCTTTGTGTCCCCATGACCCAAGAAATATCTATGGTCAATGGTTAGTAGTCTTGCTGTAGAGTCCTCACTTTTCCAGATTGAGAATTTGGTTAAGTAGTTTTTCGTTCGACTATAGTCGAACGCCGCTCGACTTTCGTCTATCGGCTGATCGACGATCGTCTGTCAGTTGGTCGACGCTCTGTCTGCGTTGATAGTTCGACTATCTGTTGATAGGTCGACTATCTGTTCTGCGCTGATAGTTCGACTATCTGTT
Organism: Platanthera zijinensis; assembly: GCA_039513925.1. NCBI lineage: Eukaryota > Viridiplantae > Streptophyta > Magnoliopsida > Asparagales > Orchidaceae > Platanthera > Platanthera zijinensis. The sequence goes on along the minus strand of CM077084.1, from coordinate 93,922,308 downwards.
GATAGGTCGACTCTCTGTTCTGCGCTGATAGTTCGACTATCTGTTGATAGGTCGACTATCTGTTCGGCGCTGATAGTTCGACTATCTATTGATAGGTCAACTATCTGTTCTGCGCTGATAGTTCGACTATCTGTTGATAGGTCGACTATCTGTTCCGCTTTGATAGGTCGACTATCTGTTGATAGGTCGACTATCTGTCGTCTTTGATAGTTCGACTATCTGTCCTGATAGCTCAACTATCTGATAGTTCGACTATCTGTTGATAGATCGACTATCTGGTCTGTTTTGATAGTTCGACTATCTGTTGATAGGTCGACTATCTGTTTTCTGAGGTAGGTCGACTATCTGCTTGATAGATCGACTATCTGTTTGCGCTTGATAGTTCGACTATCTGTCCTGATAGATCGACTATCTGATAGTTCGACTATCTGTTCTGATAGGTCGACTATCTGCCGAGGTAGTTCGACTATCTTCTTCGATAGGTCGACTATCTGGATCGTTCGACTATCTGCCCGATAGATCGACGATCTCCGTGCGTCGGTCGACGATCTCCGAAGGTCGTTCGACGCTTTCTGCCTGCCTTTATATTTTGTATTTATTTATTATATTTAATTAATTAATACATTTTCTGGCACATTGTTTTAAGTTGTATGATAAAATTACCAGGCAATATTTGCTCCATCTCCTTTGCCTGAGTCAAATCTTTTTAAGATAAAGTTGTTTGTCTTATTAGCTGTCATTATAAATTACTTTATCTGTTGTCAGCCCTTTATAGCCGTTGGACTGAAAAGTCTTCTTTTTGCTATAAAGAGATTATTTCTGATGTGACTTTATTTAGTCCTTCTGTTATTTGATTTGGTCCTGCAGCTTCTTAGAAAAAGGGTTATTCCTTTTATAGAATGTTTTGCTGCAGAGATTGCTTTGTCTTCTTGATATTTACAGCCCAGGTCTCAAGGCTCAGAAGAAGACAAATAATTCAAATGGAAGAGAGCCGTTGCTTGCTGATGTTATATAAAGAACCCTTTGAAGAAGGATTCAAGCTAGTCAACAGTCAAGAGTCAATAGTAAATAGTCAATAGCTAATAGCTAACCAGTTGTTCATTCAAGCTTTCAAGCCTTCATCAAGTTCAAGCTTTCTGCTCTCAGAAATTTCCATCTAACTGAGAAGTGGTAAGATCTTCTACTCCTCTTCAACCTGAGTTCTCTTGCTTTCAGGAAGTTCAAACTCAGAGATCTTTTGAAGAAGAAGAAGAAGAAGATAGCTGCTTGAAGATCTTCATTTTATTATTTATTTTCTTCCTGTAGTTTTTTTCCTTCAGAGTTTTCTGAAGAGTTTTTCTGCACTGAAGCAAGACTTCACCTGGACACCTTTGAGCCAGGGGGAGCCTTGATTCTTTAAAGCATTCTAGCTCAGTGCAAGCTTTTGTGCTTCTCTAATCTATTGTAAAATAGAGAAGACATCTTAACCTTCTTCCCCCTCCTGTACAGGGTTATTACTCCCTTCAAGAGTATCCCTTGGTGGCAGGGCACCTGATCAAAAACCTGTGCTTGGTTTTTAGACACCTGATCAAAAGTCTAAAGGGTTTCTGGATCTACCTGAAGCAGATCCTGTTGGTGGCAGGGCACCTGATCAAAAACCTGAGTGGATTCCTACCGTGTGGGTAGAAGAGTGGACGTACCCAAGTTGTTTGGGGAACCACTATAAATTTCCTTGTGTCGTCTGGATTCCCTTGTTTAATTCCTGTATTGTGGCTGTGATTAGATATAACTAGGTTGCTAGTTGCTGATTAGGTTTTCCAAGCCTTAACTATAATTACAGTTAGCTTGAGTTTGTGCACACCACTTGTGTTAGGCTCTAGGGTTAAATCTATATCTATAATCTTTCATTCCGCACTTAACTCCCTTGGAGTTAAGTGCGGAATGAAAGATTATAGATATAGATTTAACCCTAGAGCCTAACACAAGTGGTATGCACAAACTCAAGCTAACTGTAATTATAGTTAAGGCTTGGAAAACCTAATCAGCAACTAGCAACCTAGTTATATCTAATCACAGCCACAATACAGGAATTAAACAAGGGAATCCAGACGACACAAGGAAATTTATAGTGGTTCCCCAAACAACTTGGGTACGTCCACTCTTCTACCCACACGGTAGGAATCCACTCAGGTTTTTGATCAGGTGCCCTGCCACCAACAGGATCTGCTTCAGGTAGATCCAGAAACCCTTTAGACTTTTGATCAGGTGTCTAAAAACCAAGCACAAGTTTTTGATCAGGTGCCCTGCCACCAAGGGATACTTTTGAAGGGAGTAATAACCCTGTACAGGAGGGGGAAGAAGGTTAAGATGTCTTCTCTATTTTACAATAGATTAGAGAAGCACAAAAGCTTGCACTGAGCTAGAATGCTTTAAAGAATCAAGGCTCCCCCTGGCTCAAAGGTGTCCAGGTGAAGTCTTGCTTCAGTGCAGAAAAACTCTTCAGAAAACTTTGAAGGAAAAAAACTACAGGAAGAAAATAAATAATAAAATGAAGATCTTCAAGCAGCTATCTTCTTCTTCTTCTTCAAAAGATCTCTGAGTTTGAACTTCCTGAAAGCAGGAGAACTCAGGTTGAAGAGGAGTAGAAGATCTTAACACTTCTCAGTTAGATGGAAATTTCTGAGAGCAGAAAGCTTGAACTTGATGAAGGCTTGAAAGCTTGAATGAACAACTGGTTAGCTATTAGCTATTGACTATTTACTATTGACTCTTGACTGTTGACTAGCTTGAATCCTTCTTCAAAGGGTTCTTTATATAACATCAGCAAGCAACGGCTCTCTTCCATTTGAATTATTTGTCTTCTTCTGAGCCTTGAGACCTGGGCTGTAAATATCAAGAAGACAAAGCAATCTCTGCAGCAAAACATTCTATAAAAGGAATAACCCTTTTTCTAAGAAGCTGCAGGACCAAATCAAATAACAGAAGGACTAAATAAAGTCACATCAGAAATAATCTCTTTATAGCAAAAAGAAGACTTTTCAGTCCAACGGCTATAAAGGGCTGACAACAGATAAAGTAATTTATAATGACAGCTAATAAGACAAACAACTTTATCTTAAAAAGATTTGACTCAGGCAAAGGAGATGGAGCAAATATTGCCTGGTAATTTTATCATACAGCTTAAAACAATGTGCCAGAAAATGTATTAATTAATTAAATATAATAAATAAATACAAAATATAAAGGCAGGCAGAAAGCGTCGAACGACCTTCGGAGATCGTCGACCGACGCACGGAGATCGTCGATCTATCGGGCAGATAGTCGAACGATCTAGATAGTCGACCTATCGAAGAAGATAGTCGAACTACCTCGGCAGATAGTCGACCTATCAGAACAGATAGTCGAACTATCAGATAGTCGATCTATCAGGACAGATAGTCGAACTATCAAGCGCAAACAGATAGTCGATCTATCAAGCAGATAGTCGACCTACCTCAGAAAACAGATAGTCGACCTATCAACAGATAGTCGAACTATCAAAACAGACCAGATAGTCGATCTATCAACAGATAGTCGAATTATCAGATAGTTGAGCTATCAGGACAGATAGTCGAACTATCAAAGACGACAGATAGTCGACCTATCAACAGATAGTCGACCTATCAAAGCGGAACAGATAGTCGACCTATCAACAGATAGTCGAACTATCAGCGCAGAACAGATAGTTGACCTATCAATAGATAGTCGAACTATCAGCGCCGAACAGATAGTCGACCTATCAACAGATAGTCGAACTATCAGCGCAGAACAGAGAGTCGACCTATCAACAGATAGTCGAACTATCAGCGCAGAACAGATAGTCGACCTATCAACAGATAGTCGAACTATCAACGCAGACAGAGCGTCGACCAACTGACAGACGATCGTCGATCAGCCGATAGACGAAAGTCGAGCGGCGTTCGACTATAGTCGAACGAAAAACTACTTAACCAAATTCTCAATCTGGAAAAGTGAGGACTCTACAGCAAGACTACTAACCATTGACCATAGATATTTCTTGGGTCAAGGGGACACAAAGAAGAGGACTAAACTCAAATCAAAACTAGGGTACCAACAATCTCCCCCTATTTGAGTTAAGTCTCTCAACATATAAAACATAAAGCTAGCTAAAGAGCAATAAAATAATACAGTACATAGTTAACAATTAACTAGCAGATTATCAAACAGATAAACAAATATAGCACAGCAGTTAATCAAACTATGGATCAACAGAGTCAGGCTTAAATACAGAGGAGCTAGAAACAAAAGATATTTTCCTTAACGGATCATCAGATTCTTTCTTTGACAGCTTCAGGTCCTGCGCACCAATGATCTTTAATTCTGCAGCTCTTGGGACTACTGCTTCAGGATGCTTTTCCATGTATTTAGATGGATCAAAAATCTCAGGATTTACCTGGAACTTTTCAAACTCTTTCTTTCTGTAAGCAGACATGGTAGTTAGACCAGTCGTATCTTTTCCTTCGGCTCTTGCTTTTCTTATTTGCGCTGCTCCAACTAGTTCTTGGAAACGAGCCATCCTAAAATTAGGATCAAGCTCAGGATTTTCATAAACAGGCTCAGGAGGAGCAGCCTCAGATACTGTATCTTGAATAACTAGATAAGACATTAGAGTATACTTAGCAAAAGGATCTTGCTAGAAATTTTAAAACAAAGTAAACTATTTACCTTTCGAAACACTTTTCTCAGACTGAACTGGTATTGAAGATGGAATTCTTTTCTTTGGAGAAGGAGGAGGGGAAAAGGTTGGTCTTTGAACCACAGCCTCCTTCACTTGTCTTTGAGAACCAGAAAATGATTTGCCTTGCGAGCTTTGATAACTTTGTCTTGGCTGGGGCTGAAAAGAAGCAGATCTTCCAAAAGAGGCAGCAGGATTAGCTGATAGGTTCCCAGAGGCTCCTGCACCTGGAGGAGGAGGAGGAGGACCTCTGGGAGTCCATCTTGAGACAGGACTATCATACCTCTTAGTCCTTTTCCTTTCTTTCTGCTGATTCTTTGAAAACCACATCCAGTGCTGAAAATCCTTTGACTTAGGGTCAATGCCCTTCAAAATATAATAAGGAGTGTCATTATCTTTACTGGGAGGAGGAGGAGCAGCAGCTTTCCTTTTCTTTTGGGCAACTTTCCTTTTCCTTGATTTCTCAGAAACATCAGAATCATCCTCATCATCAGAGGGAGATGATGGAGGATTTTCATACGGATCATAGGCTTCAGAAACAGCCTTTTCTTTAAGCTTCAGAGCAGATTTTTCTCTTTCCTCTTCCATGGCATCCCCTGCAACGGCGCCAGGGATTGTTGGGTCCGACGTTCCTTCACTTGACCCGTGGTGCTTTGCTACTTATTTAAGAAATTAAGTAGCGCCCTTTCCAATAGTCCGGGCTTTTGGTGCAGTTGGGTATGCGCTTGATCCTTTAATTGGTATCAGAGGAGGTCACGGGTTCAAGACCGGGGGGCGCAATTAAATCCTGATTTTTCCCTTCTACCTGTGTGGGTCCGGCGGGTCAGGCAAACCGTGGACATGTGGTAACCCCACCTCTGAGCCATGTGGTAACCCCACCTCTGAGCCGACGGGTTGTGCTGGACGCCGGGGGGGGGATTGTTGGGTCCGGCGTTCCTTCACTTGACCCGTGGTGCTTTGCTACTTATTTAAGAAATTAAGTAGCGCCCTCTCCAATAGTCTGGGCTTTTGGTGCAGTTGGGTATGCGCTTGATCCTTTAAAAACTTATGAGTTTTGATAGTTGATTTTTCTGAATAAGGATTGGTTCACTAGATGAGGCTCCTAATCCTAGTTTGTTATTACTGGATCTTGTATTGTCTGTGCTAGTTATGTCTATCAGTTGTAAACTTCTACCATTTAAGGTTTCTTCTAGTTCCTTAGCCTTACATAATTCAGATTTTAGGAACATTATTTGTTGATTAGCTAGGTCTAATTCTTAAGTTAATTTTTTATTATCAGCAATGAATCTTTCTTGTTCTAATAGTTTTTTCCTGAGAAGTTTGATTTCCTTCTCAGATCCTATTAGGTCTAAATATAATAGTTTAAATTCAGATTTGAATTCCTCTGATTCAAAATCATAAGAGGCTAATACCTGATCCTCAGCTGATAAGAGCTCTTCATCTTCAGACTAGTCAGCATCTGATCTTCTACAGCCTACCTCAATAGCCATGAGACAAACTTCTTTGGCCTTCTGCTCTTCTTCATCCTCACTGGAGCTGGAGGAGGTTGACTCTTCTTCAGTGTCACTCCATGACTCAGCAACAAAGCCCTTGTCCTTCCTCTTGTGCTTGCTTGAGGAAGGCTTGCTGTAGTCACCCTTCCTTGAGTCACCCTCCTTTCTTCTATCCTTCTTCTGAACTTCTGGGCACTCAGAGATGAAATGCCCAGGTTTCCTATAGCCAAAGCACACTACTTCTTTAGATGGTGTTTTATCATACCTTGGCTTATCTTCATACTTGGATGGTTTCCTTCTGAAATCTTTTCTAGCCATCATAAAGAATCTCTTGGCAAAGAGACTCATCAATTCTTCATTCACAGGAATGACTTCAGAGTCTTCTGCAGCTTTGAAAGCTATGTTGTGCTCTTTCCTAGTTGGTGTAGGAGTCTTGACTTCAGCTACTGCTTCCCTTGATTTTATCAACTGCTCATAGGACTTTAGCTTTCCTAGTAGTGCTTCTGTTGAGATCTCTGTTGTGCTTCTTGCTTCTCTGATGGGCCAGATTCTTGAGTCCCATGTGCTGGTGAAGCACATGAGGATTTTATCATTCACTTCAGTCAAAGTGATTTCCTTATCTAGAGTCCTCAGCTCACTGATAATGGAGCTGAGTCTATTGTACATCACTTCCACTATTTCAGCTTCATCCTTTTAGAAGTTTTCATATTGAGTGTTGAGGTTGGATCTTCTATCCTTCCTCTCATCTGCTGATACAGCCACCATTTGGTTCAGGGAGTCCCAAATGGCCTTGGCTGATGAGCACTCAGTAACCTTTTGAAATATTTCATCTGACATTGTTTGAGCCAATTTGTTCATGGCTATGACATCAGCTATCTTTGCCTTCTTCTGTGCATTTGTCCATCCAGGGAGTGGAACTTCACTCATGTTTGTTAAAGTTGATGGGGTTGAATCAACTGGAGCTGGTGGTCCTGTTAAGATGGAATTAAATATATCCTCATCAATAGAATTGATGTAGAGTCTGATTCTTGCCTTCCAGAGTGTGAACTTTAACAAGTTACACACTGGAGGTCTGGTGCTTGCATATTCTTTGTTCTGTGCCATGTTGTATAGATCTAAAAGAAGTAAGAGAACAGTTCTATCTTGGGATCCTTGGTTCAAGGGTTATCTTGTGCAACCAAAAGAACCACCTCTGATACCAATTGAAAGTTAGGGTTAGATATGATATACTCTAGAGGGGGGGGGGGGGTGAATAGAGTATTTCTATGTGTTTTTATAATTTTCTTCTTTAACAGTATACTATCTTAATCTTTAACAACTATATCTAACTAACACAGATTAAAGTAAATCAAAGATCATAAATTATCTAACTAACACAGCCACAACAAGAACAGAAAAGAAAGAGCAACCAGACAACAGAAGAAATTTATAGTTGTTCCCCAAACTGGGTACATACACTCTTCTACCACCCTTAGTAGGAATCCACTACAGGTTTTGATCAGGTGACTATCACCAATGAGCTTTTGATCATGTGCTCAAAAACCAAACCTCAAGTCTTTTGGAAGGAGACTTGCAACCAGAATAATTTTGAAGGGAATTAAAACCCTATATAGAGGTGGGAATGAGAGAGTGATGCAAGTCTTCTTTTCTCAAATCAAAATGAGAAGACTATGTGGATTCTTATTTGTTGTCAAAGCTCCCCCTGAGATCTTGAATGGTTCAGGAGTGGAGGCTTTGTTCAAGGGTGTAGGCCTTCAGCTTTTCATAGATACTTGACTGATTTGAATGTTGCTGTCACTTGAGATCCCTGAAAATAAAGAGGGAGAGAAAGAAAGAAAGATTCTTGATGGTGATAGTGTTCTTTCTTCTTCTCTTCAGAACATCCAATTTTTGAGAGATCTTTTTCACTACACTTTTGAAGAACATTTCTTTGCTGTGTCTCTGGTTGATAATCAATCTTAGCTCTCATGTGTTGCTTCTTTTCTTGGCAGAGAGATGTGTATTAGATCACTGCAACTTAGTCGAATTCAAAAGAAATTCTACAATAAATGTTCAGCCAAAATCTTGGGAACGAGAAGCGGTAAGAATGCTATCAATTATTCTATTCTATGTCTGTCCCGAGATATAAGCAATTAATTCCATGGAGGATGTTAACAATCAATGCTGCCAGTAACGGCTCTATTCAGAGAATATAAGTGCATTGATTTACAAGGGAATTAATAGCCTATAATAGTTAAAATGATGTGACAGAACGAGAAATAATAAATAACAAAATGTCTTACAGTTTTTCGTCGACCTGAGATCAGCTTTCGTCGACCTCTAATCAGCTTTCGTCGACCTCTAATCAGCTTTCGTCGAGCTGAGATTTCGTCGACCTCTAATCAGCTTTCATCGAACTGAGATCAGCTTTTGTTGACCTAAGCTCTGTGAATCAACTGTTGTGCATAAACTGACTAATTTTGCGCTCTATGTTCGTCAACCTGAGACTATAAAGTTAGTCGACCTAGGAACTTGGTCAATCTGTTGCTGTTGAGTGAATAACACATCTGGCTTCGAGTGTTCTTTGTCTCTGAGTCAGCCTTAGCTTTGAGTGAATTATTGTGCTGAGTGTTGAAGAGTTAGTCGATCTGAGTACGGAGTTCGTCGAGCTCAGCTAAGAGATTTTTGCTTTGAGTTAGTCGAGCTGAGCACGACTATCGTCGACCTGAGATCGACGAACGTAGATCTCTTTCTCAAAACCTTGATTTCTCTAAGTCTTGAGTCTCTGACAGTGATGGAGGCTGGTCCTTTATACTGTTGACTCTAAGGACTTTCCCTAGACTCTAAGACACACTAATGACCCTGATCTATACATATTGGGTCATATCCTAACTCAGTGAACCTAGCCCAAATTCAACTAGAGGTTCCAACATATATCACCAAAAATTCTTTCTGAAATTTTTTGTTTTGTGAATGGAGAAGATGAAATAGAAATATCTAGTACTGAATTTGATGAGATGCTAGATAGAATGAGAAATAATTAGGGAAACCCTAATCACCTGTTAAAGAAGAATTTTTGTTGTTGAATATAAGTTTTTGGCCGATGTGGTCGGTAAAGTTTTGTTGGGAAAACATTATGCAAACGACTACGTAACCAAGCAACAATTTATGTTGATGTGTTCCTTGGTTAATAAGAAATATGTTAATTGTGGAATAGTTTTATTTGATTCAATTCAGAAGAAAACTAATAAGAAGGATGTATGCTATGGTAGGGTACTAGGAATTTTCCTACAAGCTAAGTGCCCTGAACTCCTTGTCTCACAGACCCCCCATATCAATGCATCCAAGAGGCTTACTTCTGCCTTGTTTGGAAGATCAAAGAGGGTTATCCCAAAGCCATCAAGGGCTACCTATTCTAGAGCAGCTTCTGAAAATACAAGGGCTGTATCAGCCACTCTCCAAACCCCAGCAAAAGTCTCTGCTCCTCTCATTTATTCTCCTCCTCCATCTCCACACCATTCCCTTAGACAGCTATCTCCACTATCTAACCTTCCATCTCTACCTCATTCCCATATTCAGTCATCATCTCCACATGATGACTCCCTCATTCTTCAATCACCTATACCACCCATTATATCTGAAGATATACCATCCACTTCATTTTATCCAGAATCACAAATTCATCAGTCACCCTCATCCTCTTTACTCTCTACTCTACCTAACTTCAATCTACTTCCTCCATCTCCACCTCATTCATCTAAAATTCATATACCTCCATCTCCACCTCACTCCCCTATACAGGAAGAAACCATTCCTGATTTCACTCCTCCTGTAATTAATCTTCCTCATATCCCTAAAGCTTTCACCATCTACCAAATCTGTGCAAATAGATCTGATCCATCTTCTTCCACCCAAAATCCACCATCTACATCTACTCAGACTACTCCTGAGTTTATGTTTTTGGATTTCTCTTCCATTACATCAAATCTTATTAAATTCATTACTCCAACTCTGGAAAAGCTAATAGAAGAAGCCATCGCTCCTCTTGCTGCTTCCATTTCTGCTCTCTCTTCTCAGATATCCTCTTCCCTTACTGTGCCTTCTTCTAGGGGCCTAGATTTAGGTATCCCTGGATCTAGGCAGGGGGAGATGTTTCATGAATAAGCTCCTCTATCTGCAGTATATGTAAGACCCCCCCCTCCCGGAACACAACACACGGCACGAGGGGAGTCTTATGCCCGAAATAGCCGTCTTGCGGTAGCACTAACACACAGGTTAGCCTTTACCACAAGACGCCTATTCCGCCGGCTACAATCCATATCACAACAATTATGCCAACCCAACCATAACAGAAAAGTAAAAGCAAAAGCAGTTCAGTTCACAGCTAAGTTAAAGTCCAAAAGTAGCGAAAGATAACAAGCACAACAGGCTTGTACAAAAAGAACAAGAGTCTAGAAATGCTTTGCCAAACGGCTACATGAAAACACTCACGACTGTCACTGACGGTGCCGATGGCACCACCACCTCAGGTCCTATCATCCGGGCCTGGCTGTCCTGCTGCATAGTCCGTCGCTGCTCTACCTGCGGGGTTTCCTCCTAAAAAGGAAGACGTAGCAACCGTTAGTCATAAGACTAAGTGGCTTCACATCCGCTCCCCCGGCGACTCCTCGGCACCGGGCGGAGAAAGGAACAAGGTACAATATGATTATATATATGCAAGTAAACAAGCAGGTGACTGTAAAAATAGTGGAGTATAAACTACGCTACACAACTAGCAGTTCTACAAATATCAATAGTATGTGACAGCAGGTATAATTAATCAGAATAGTAACTTAACTTATAAGAGTGCCCATACAAACTTATAAGTTAAGGATCGGCTTAACAATAAAGTAACTCATCGTATAGGAGTGCCCATACAAACTTATACGATGAGGATCTTGTGTACGCAATGAATGACATGATATGAATGTTATGGTATGACCGACTCATGCGCACGCACATACAAGTTGCTATGTCGACACAGACTTGAAGTTCCCACTTTTCGAGCAGGTAGCTAACCTCTCAGGCATCGTCCGTCGTGGCCAGACGGCGAAAGTGGAGCGGGCGTCTCCACTACTAGGTGGTATCACACTACCTATCCTAGGCCCCCGTACGCCTCAACGCTAAGAACACGACAGCGGAGCTCACATGCGTACTACGGCTCAGAAGGGGTCTTGGGTAAATGTGCACCAAGAACACAGCCCAACCTGGCCTTTGATTTCGAACCGGATGGAACCTCGGAAGCGCACGAGGTGCAAGCCCAACCGTTCTCATGGCGCGGAGGAGATCTCGGTTTATGGACACCAAGTATCTAACCCTACCGCCCAAGGTCTACCCATTGGCTCCCATCGGTGTGACGACTGGCGAACCCGTAGACCTGCCACAGTCATTATCTCAATATCGCGACACGATGAATCGTCGCACATTACATGCCCCAAAACAACACACTCGATGCTACCCGAAGGGAGACTTCAACTCTAAGCATCGGTTATTAACAACCCCTTGGGCTCGGATTACGGTTACAAAATACTCCTCACATAGTGTTCATCATTTTCACGCCCACCTATTCAATAAATTCACCTCAACACTACGCACAATAGATATGTTCAACACCAAATTGTATACGTATATCCTATACCGATCTCAACTCCTAATATCTAGCCTTCCCATCCAATCCATTTCTCTACCAATACATGGTTATACCTTATTACACAACCAAATGAGTAACCATGCTAAATTATAGTAACAACAACATTATAGATATATGGGAGCAAGATATCAAATGAGCAAATCACAATCATTGCAAGAGAGCTAACATTATAAATTAACAAGTGCATTATCATAGGATAGCCCAATACTAAAACTGGGATTCCCGGAGCTACAGGAATCCGATCACAACGCACAACCCCTCGTTGGAAAGGTATTCGCGAGGGCTACGACTTTCGTGTTGAGTCGATCGCCCAGATCTGGTCGCAACATACCAGAAATTCAACTCGAACACGTACAGGAAACAGTTTCCTGTACAGGAATTTTCCCGAACGCAGCGGACTCGAATCAGCTTTCCCGTGGCTACAGGTATCGCATGGAAACGAGCAACCACTCGTTGGAAAGGTAATTTCAAGGGCTACAACTTTCGTGTTGAGTCGTTCACCCAGATCTGGCCAGAACACCTCCGAAATTGGCCACGAAGGTCGCTGCGTGCAGAAATCAGATTTCTGCACGCATCTTAAGGCGAGATGAACGGCATCCGTTCATCTTCTTCCTTGCGACGACCTCGCAAAATCTTCTCCAGAAATCACACCCAACCTTATTCCTCCTTTCAAAGCCAAACCCTCAACGAAAATCCCTCTCATCTCCACTTTGAACGATGAGAAGGTTGAGGAATACTAAGCCTAGAAAACCTAGGCATGGCTTAACCTAAGAACCCTTCTCCTCACCATCAAGACTCTATGGAGTCGATGTCTCTCCTAAAATAGCTATAGATCTAGCACCAAGGGAGAGGGGAGGAAGCTCACCTCAAGTCCAGCGGTACCACCATGGCCGGCCATGAGCCTCGCACTCCTTCGCGGCGGCATTGTTTTTCCCTTGACGGCGGCGGCGTTTTGATTCCTCCAAGGATGGCTCCGGCAAGCTCTTCCTCCTCCTCCAGCCAAGAACCCTCTCAGAATTTTCGGGGCAGAAGAAAGGAGAATGAATGCTAGGGTTTCACAACTTTTTCCTTTTTATACATCGCAGACACGGGTAGGCACACGGCCGTGTTCCTACCCGTGTGCATGTGACACGGCCGTGTTGCCTGCCGTGTTCAAGGCCGTGTTCATCCCAGAATCACTTTCTGCCGGGTCGGGGTTGCGGCACACGGGTAGAGACACGGCCGTGTCTCGACCCGTGTCCTTGGCACACGGCTAGGGACACGCCCGTGTCCCAATACCCGTGTACCTCTCTGACTGGTAAGCCTATTTTTATGAGGCACACGGGTATGAACACGGCCGTGTCCATACCCGTGTCAGGCAGAATTGCCATTTTACCTTGTTTTCCTCATTTCCCGTACGTTCGCACCTGCTCCCCCACACCCCCATTGGGCTCACCACAGCCCCCTAGACTCAAATACGCAATCAAGGGGCCTAGCGCGAATTGGGACGTTACAAATCCTATAAACAAAATAAAAGATTTCGTCCCCGAAATCAGGGTAAGGCTATGGGAGTGAAACACAAAAAAGGGAACTGTGCTTTCAAATAAAATTCTTACCTGGAGTAAACAACTCCGGGTAGCGCCCTTGCATTAAGTCCTTTGGCTCCCATGTGAACTCCTCCTTCCCATGATTAGACCATAGCACTTTCACCAAGGGAACACTTTTGCGGCGCAAGGTTCTCGTCTCGTTATCAACTATCCGCACCGGCTCCAGTCGCACAGACCTATCAGACGCCACGGCACCATCCGCCGTGGGGATATATTGTTCAGGCCGCAACAAAGCCTTCCGAAGCGACGATACATGGAACACGTCGTGAAGATTCTCCAGCTCCGGTGGTAACTCCAATCGATAGGCCAAAGGGCCAATCCTTTCCACTACGACATAGGGCCCGACGTACCTTGGGCTGAGCTTCTTGACTCCACGTACCCGCGACACTCCGTGCATCGGTCGAATCTTCAGGAACACCTTATCACCAACTTGAAACTCCACCATACGGTGCCTTGTGTTGTAATATTTCGTCTGTCGGCTTTGAGCCTCTAGCATTCGATCCCGGATCAACCTAACCACCGCGTCCGTGTCATCAATATACTCATTTCCCAATGTCTTCGGATCTTCGTCTTGCACCCAGGACAAGGGTGTTCTACACCTCCTTCCATACAAAGCTTCATGAGGTGCCATTCCAATACTGGCTTGATGACTGTTATTATAAGAGAACTCCACGAGAGGTAAGAGTCTCTCCCATGGTTCTCCTTTATCTAGCACACACAACCGCAGAAGGTCCTCCAATGTTCGGATGGTTCGTTCAGATTGCCCGTCCGTTTGAGGGTGAAAGGCCGTGCTAAAGGTGAGGCGCGAGCCCAAATAAACCTGTACAGCCCTCCATTCTCTTGAAGTAAACCGACCATCCCGATCGGAGACGATCGTCTTCGGCACACCATGGTACCGCACAAATTGCTCCACAAAGAGACGCACTAGGACGCCCACCTGCGCCTCCTTCTTCATTGGGATAAATCGGGCTACCTTGGTCAACCGGTCAACTATCACCCACACAGAATCATTCCCCGAGCGCGAGTGAGGTAACCCGTGGACGAAGTCCATGGAGATGTCCTCAAATTTCCATTCGGGGATGGGCAACGACTGTAGCATTCCACCGGGGCTTCTGCACTCCGCCTTCACCATTTGACAGGCCACACAATGAGTAACAAAGTACTTGACATCCCTCTTCATGCCCGGCCAACACATTGTTTTTCTCAAATCGGTATACATCTTCGCGATCCCCGGGTGCACCGAGTACTTGGAGCAATGGGCCTCCTTTAGAATATCCTCCCGAATGTTGTCGCCTTCGGGGATGTAAAGCCGGCCACGAAAATGGACGAGGCCGTCTTTTAGGGAGTATTCTTCCGTAGTCCCATCCTCCATCGACTTGAAAGCCGGGGTTAAAGCCGCATCCTTCTTTTGTTCCGTCCGGATCCGGTCTCGTATGTTGCAAACTATACTCATCGCGGCCAAATATTCTGTATACTCTTCCGGTTGATTCTTAAAGACCAAAGTGATTTCCATCTCTTGCAGTGTTCGGATTAACTCCATCCTCATCAAGTGGGATTCCGTGCTCGTTCCCGGTGCCTTTCGGCTCAAGGCATTAGCTACGGAATTAACCTTCCCGGGGTGGTAGTTCAAGGTGAATTCATAGTCGCACAAGAACTCCAACCACCGCCGCTGTCTCAAGTTTAACTCCTTTTGAGTGTGAACGTACTTCAGGTTTTTGTGATCCGAGTAGATCTCGCAGTGGACGCCGTATAAATAATGCCTCCACATCTTCAAGGCGAATACCACCGCTCCCAACTCTAGATCATGCACCGGGTAGCTGGCTTCATGCTTCTTCAACTGTCTTGAAGCATAAGCGATCACATGCCCATTCTGCATCAACACAGCTCCCATCCCTTGATACGACGCATCCGTGTAAACTTGAAAGCCCTCCTTCCCAGATGGAAGAGCTAGGATGGGTGCAGTTGTCAATCTGTCCTTCAACTCTTGGAATGCAGCTTCACACTGGGGTGTCCATTCAAACGGCACACCCTTCTTGGTCAGCGTAGTAAGGGGAAGGGCGATCTTCGAGAAGCCTTTCACGAACTTGCGATAGTACCCGGCAAGTCCAAGAAAGCTCCGTATGTCGGCCGCTGACTTCAATGGCGACCACTCCTTCACGGACCGCACCTTGGCCGGATCTACTGCTAGCCCCGCCCCACTAATCACATGGCCCAAGAACGCGACCTCTCGAAGCCAAAACTCGCATTTGCTGAACTTGGCAAACAAAGTGTGCTCCTTTAACTTCCTCAGCACTAAAGTGAGATGTTCGGCGTGTTCTGCTTCAGTCTTGGAGTAGACTAGGATATCATCGATGAACACGATGACAAAGATGTCCAAATAAGGGCTGAACACCTTGTTCATCAAGCTCATAAAGGCGGAAGGGGCGTTTGTGAGCCCAAACGGCATCACGGTGAATTCATACAAACCATATCTCGAACTGAACGCCGTCTTCTGAATGTCATCTTCTTGTATCCTCAGCTGATAATATCCCGAACGCAGATCTAACTTGGAGAACCAATACGATCCCACCAATTGATCAAATAACTCATCAATGCGCGGTAGGGGATAGGTGTTCCGCACTGTTAACCGGTTCAACTCTCGATAATCAATGCACAACCGCAGGGTGCCATCCTTCTTTTTGACGAACAAAACGGGCGCTCCCCAAGGCGACGAGCTTGGGCGAACGAACCCTGCTTCCACCAATTCCTGAAGCTGGACTCTAAACTCTGCAAGTTCCTTCGGAGCCATTCGGTATGGAGCTCGCGAGACGGGCTTGGCACCCGGAATTAGCTTGATTTGGAAGTCCACTTCCCTATGCGGGGGTAGTCCCGGCAATTTCTCGGGAAATACCTCGGGAAATTCTCGCACCACCCGCACATCCTTGACCTCTAATGTCAATTTCTCCAACTCGAAGCAGATTACGTAGACCTCGTCCCCTTCCATATGAGATTTCATAACTTGGATTGAAGATAATAATTTACGGGGTGCGAATTTAATACCTTGGAAGATGACTTCCGAGTCTCCATGCCTCAACATAACTTGCTTCTCCGCACAATTGATCCTTGCGTGGTGCCAGTCCAACCACTTCATGCCCAAGATGAGATCGAACTCCGGGATTCTTAACACTGTAGCCGGAGTTTCAAAGAACTTTCCTCCAATAAGGGTGTCGAAATCGCAACTTGCTGACGACGTCATCTCAGAGCCGTCCGGAAGGCGCACCCTTTGAGTAATGCCCGTGAAGTGTTGCACTCCTTCTAAGTCCTTCACGAAGTCCTCCGAAATGAACGAGTGAGACGCACCCGTGTCAAATAACGTATAGGCGGGTCTCCCGCTAACCACGACAGTGCCTAGGTTCCAAAAGGGTAATCACTATTCAGAATAGCGCGTATCATTTGTATCATAAATCTAACAAGTCATATAATATTAATAAATTTTGCACGTACCGGTGATGACTTCCTGCGGATTTCTCTCCTGAGTCATATCCAATGCGAATACATGCTCCCGTGCATGTCCTTGATTTCTTCCTGGTGGTCCTCTTCCTCGGTCACGCATGTGCCCTCGCCCCCGTGGAGCTACTGGAGGGGGAGCAATTGGAGCATCCCCGATCAATCGCGGGCAAACTCGTCGGACATGCCCCGGTTGGTTGCACTCAAAACATATCACCTCACGTCGGCCCCCAGGTTGTTGATAATATTGCTGCTGCGGTGGTGGAGGTAAAGCTAGTGGTTGCGGAATTGGGTACTCCACCCGATAGTTCCGGTTGACCCACCGACCGCCTCTGTGGTTTCCCCTTCCTCTGCCATGATCATTCCGCCTTCTATTACTAGGGCCGACTTCAATTACTCCTTCCGCGGGTCTCTTGCCACATCCCATGTGGTCCGCCTCCAGTCTCTTTGCCATGTCAATGATTTCTGCCAGGCTTCCATCGGCTATAAACAAAAGGGCCTGCCTCAGGGGGTCCCTCAACCCTTTGTAGAAGCGCTTCGCATATCCTCTATCGTCCAACTCATAGGAATCGGCAAACCTAGCGAGGTGTTGGAACTCCCTCTGGTACTCCGTTACCGAATTCGATCCCTGCTTCAGCTGCAGAAATTTTTCTTCAAGTCCATCCCGAGCAGAAGAAGGGATGAAGTGATCCAGAAAAGCCTCGGTGAACTCGTTCCAACCGATGTCCGTGTACAACCGCCCTTGGAAGATGGAGCCCATGAGGGACTTCCACCACCTTTTGGCGTGCAGCTCTAGCAGCGTCACTACCAATGTCACCGCCATGCTGTTCGGACATCTTATGCCAGCCATCAATTCCTGCACGGTATCAAGCCATTCCTCGGTGCGCACCGGCGATTCTGTCCCAAGATAGGCAGGAGGGGACAGGGCACGGAAGGTGCTCAACCAGTTGGAGCTTGGCGCTTGTTGTTGCACCGGAGCTTGCTGGGCTTTAAATGCATCCAATATGGCTGACAACGTTTGTCCCAGTTCCGACTGCTGGAATTGTGAAGGGACGGAAGGGGTAGGAGTGCCCCCAACCGGCTCCACCTGCGCTGGGACCTATACGCAAAGTACAAACTAGGGTCAGGTTGGCTAAAACTAATGTCAAAGTTGGACAACTTAGTGTGAATTACATATGGGCACACCACTGCTTCCGCTAAGTCGGTTTGTCCCCAAACCGACCAATCGAACGGGAGTGGCCCATTGTTACCTGACTGCTGTAGGTGAAGATCGGCTAAGTCTGATACCATTTGTAAGACCCCCCCCCTCCCGGAACACAACACACGGCACGAGGGGAGTCTTATGCCCGAAATAGCCGTCTTGCGGTAGCACTAACACACAGGTTAGCCTTTACCACAAGACGCCTATTCCGCCGGCTACAATCCATATCACAACAATTATGCCAACCCAACCATAACAGAAAAGTAAAAGCAAAAGCAGTTCAGTTCACAGCTAAGTTAAAGTCCAAAAGTAGCGAAAGATAACAAGCACAACAGGCTTGTACAAAAAGAACAAGAGTCTAGAAATGCTTTGCCAAACGGCTACATGAAAACACTCACGACTGTCACTGACGGTGCCGATGGCACCACCACCTCAGGTCCTATCATCCGGGCCTGGCTGTCCTGCTGCATAGTCCGTCGCTGCTCTACCTGCGGGGTTTCCTCCTAAAAAGGAAGACGTAGCAACCGTTAGTCATAAGACTAAGTGGCTTCACATCCGCTCCCCCGGCGACTCCTCGGCACCGGGCGGAGAAAGGAACAAGGTACAATATGATTATATATATGCAAGTAAACAAGCAGGTGACTGTAAAAATAGTGGAGTATAAACTACGCTACACAACTAGCAGTTCTACAAATATCAATAGTATGTGACAGCAGGTATAATTAATCAGAATAGTAACTTAACTTATAAGAGTGCCCATACAAACTTATAAGTTAAGGATCGGCTTAACAATAAAGTAACTCATCGTATAGGAGTGCCCATACAAACTTATACGATGAGGATCTTGTGTACGCAATGAATGACATGATATGAATGTTATGGTATGACCGACTCATGCGCACGCACATACAAGTTGCTATGTCGACACAGACTTGAAGTTCCCACTTTTCGAGCAGGTAGCTAACCTCTCAGGCGTCGTCCGTCGTGGCCAGACGGCGACAGTGGAGCGGGCGTCTCCACTACTAGGTGGTATCACACTACCTATCCTAGGCCCCCGTACGCCTCAACGCTAAGAACACGACAGCGGAGCTCACATGCATACTACGGCTCAGAAGGGGTCTTGGGTAAATGTGCACCAAGAACACAGCCCAACCTGGCCTTTGATTTCGAACCGGATGGAACCTCGGAAGCGCACGAGGTGCAAGCCCAACCGTTCTCATGGCGCGGAGGAGATCTCAGTTTATGGACACCAAGTATCTAACCCTACCGCCCAAGGTCTACCCATTGGCTCCCATCGGTGTGACGACTGGCGAACCCGTAGACCTGCCACAGTCATTATCTCAATATCGCGACACGATGAATCGTCGCACATTACATGCCCCAAAACAACACACTCGATGCTACCCGAAGGGAGACTTCAACTCTAAGCATCGGTTATTAACAACCCCTTGGGCTCGGATTACGGTTACAAAATACTCCTCACATAGTGTTCATCATTTTCACGCCCACCTATTCAATAAATTCACCTCAACACTACGCACAATAGATATGTTCAACACCAAATTGTATACGTATATCCTATACCGATCTCAACTCCTAATATCTAGCCTTCCCATCCAATCCATTTCTCTACCAATACATGGTTATACCTTATTACACAACCAAATGAGTAACCATGCTAAATTATAGTAACAACAACATTATAGATATATGGGAGCAAGATATCAAATGAGCAAATCACAATCATTGCAAGAGAGCTAACATTATAAATTAACAAGTGCATTATCATAGGATAGCCCAATACTAAAACTGGGATTCCCGGAGCTACAGGAATCCGATCACAACGCACAACCCCTCGTTGGAAAGGTATTCGCGAGGGCTACGACTTTCGTGTTGAGTCGATCGCCCAGATCTTGTCGCAACATACCAGAAATTCAACTCGAACACGTACAGGAAACAGTTTCCTGTACAGGAATTTTCCCGAACGCAGCGGACTCGAATCAGCTTTCCCGTGGCTACAGGTATCGCATGGAAACGAGCAACCACTCGTTGGAAAGGTAATTTCAAGGGCTACAACTTTCGTGTTGAGTCGTTCACCCATATCTGGCCAGAACACCTCCGAAATTGGCCACGAAGGTCGCTGCGTGCAGAAATCAGATTTCTGCACGCATCTTAAGGCGAGATGAACGGCATCCGTTCATCTTCTTCCTTGCGACGACCTCGCAAAATCTTCTCCAGAAATCACACCCAACCTTATTCCTCCTTTCAAAGCCAAACCCTCAACGAAAATCCCTCTCATCTCCACTTTGAACGATGAGAAGGTTGAGGAATACTAAGCCTAGAAAACCTAGGCATGGCTTAACCTAAGAACCCTTCTCCTCACCATCAAGACTCTATGGAGTCGATGTCTCTCCTAAAATAGCTATAGATCTAGCACCAAGGGAGAGGGGAGGAAGCTCACCTCAAGTCCAGCGGTACCACCATGGCCGGCCATGAGCCTCGCACTCCTTCGCGGCGGCATTGTTTTTCCCTTGACGGCGGCGGCGTTTTGATTCCTCCAAGGATGGCTCCGGCAAGCTCTTCCTCCTCCTCCAGCCAAGAACCCTCTCAGAATTTTCGGGGCAGAAGAAAGGAGAATGAATGCTAGGGTTTCACAACTTTTTCCTTTTTATACATCGCAGACACGGGTAGGCACACGGCCGTGTTCCTACCCGTGTGCATGTGACACGGCCGTGTTGCCTGCCGTGTTCAAGGCCGTGTTCATCCCAGAATCACTTTCTGCCGGGTCGGGGTTGCGGCACACGGGTAGAGACACGGCCGTGTCTCGACCCGTGTCCTTGGCACACGGCTAGGGACACGCCCGTGTCCCAATACCCGTGTACCTCTCTGACTGGTAAGCCTATTTTTATGAGGCACACGGGTATGAACACGGCCGTGTCCATACCCGTGTCAGCCAGAATTGCCATTTTACCTTGTTTTTCTCATTTCCCGTACGTTCGCACCTGCTCCCCCACACCCCCATTGGGCTCACCACAGCCCCCTAGACTCAAATACGCAATCAAGGGGCCTAGCGCGAATTGGGACGTTACAGTATAAGTTCTAGAGGTTCTAGCAGCAGAAGCTCAGGTCAGTCCAGCAGCAGCATACGTTGTTATTCAAGATTCAGAAATGCTTTTAGTTGATTCAGATGAGTTAGCAGTTATTTCTATAGTTATCACTAGTGGTGATGTCTCTATTCATCCCACAGTCAACTTGAGTTCTTTGTTATCATATTTTGATACTCTGCACAATAGTTATTTTCCAGTTTTTGAGAAATCTTCTAAAGATATAATATGTTATACTTCCCTAATTGATTCTTCAGTTTTAGAACAACTAAGAAACATTTTTTCAGTTATTTCTCCTAGTAATAATCCAGTCCCTGAGACTGTAGTAGATGATAGTATAATAGATCTTATAGAACCAGTTTCTTCCCCTCCTGTTTATGCTTGGGATGAAACTCCTATGCATAGTTTTGATGACATCCAGTTTGAAGATATGGAACACGATGACAGTGTAAATATTCAAGCAGTAGATACAGATATTACAAATACACTGTCAGTAGCATCAATTCCTGATCAGTCAGATTTGTTTAAACAACTAGATGATCTATATGATCAACCTGTAGAAGATTTTGATGATGATGAATCAGATGAGTCAGATGACTCTAATTCCAAGAAAAGAAAGTATAATAAAAATAAAGTTCCTGCAAAGGTTGCTCCTCAACCTTATTCTATTGCTGACATTCCAAACTACATCTTACATGGAATAACTCTCACTCCAGACCTTCCCCACTGGATGAGATATTCTAAAAAAGAATAGAAAAGGAGTCAGAAAATGAAGAGATATTAGTCACCTCCAAGGTACACCAGAGGACCTCCTCCTCCAGCAGCAGGTACAACAGGAAACATGTAACACCCCAAAATCCATAAGTCCCAAAATGGTGTCAGGTTGGGTGATACGGCCTGGGACACGGGCGTATCCCAGGGTGTGTCCAGTGCACACAGCCTGGGATATGGGTGTGTCATTTATGGTGGGTGTCGATTCGAGTTCTTGAGATAGCACGGTCGACGATCGTCGAGAGGTGACACGACCTGGGACACGGGCATGTCCCAGGGCATGTCCTACTCGGGTGAATACCGGGCGGCATTGAGTGGCGTTTAGTGGAATGACATTGAGTGTGGAACACGGACTTTGACACAGGCATGTCACAGGGGCGTGTTGGGCACACGGCCAAGGACACGGGCGTGTGCCTTAGCCGTGTTCTTCTCAGGTGATTTGGTCCAGTGTTGAAAGGGTGACACGACCTGTCACACAGCCGTATCAAAGTTTATACGGGCATGTATGCCAGGTGACACGGGCGTGTTGGAGCCCGTGTTATGGTCTGGTTTGAGTCAGTTCGTACACCGCTTGGAGTACACGGCCTGTGACACGAACGTGTCACAGGCCGTGTCAGGTATGAGATTTTGGAAAAATCTTGGCCATCCATTTATTTTTAATTTGATCCAATGGCCCAAGTGCTTTCCTGCACTGATAAGACTGGGGGGTTGGCATCTTATCTCATTCAAACTAAGAGAGAATGGAAGAGCTTGGAGGAAGGGGAAGGAGGAGAAGAGCAATCCATTGGTGGAGCTCCCGAGGTCCGATTCGAGATCCGAGGCTAGTTCTGTGGAGGCAAAGCTACTGCTGTGCTTTCCAACCGGCAAGATTTTCGATGGATCCCAAGAGATCGTCAAGGGTAACGATCTTCCTTCTTGGACTTGTGAAGTCCTCCTTTATGCATGAGTAAGGAATCCTCTCCACCAAAAGGTGGAAAGAGTGAGTGATTCCGGTGGGTTGATAGTTGCTATCCCCTATTGAGTCTGCATTTAGATCCGGAAATGTGTAGTATGGGATATGCATGCTGTGTGAAGCCCATCTAGACAGGTTGGTCTGGATTGGTGATGTTACATATTACGCACCAGAGAAGACTCCACATATAATCGTGTAGTTTGTGGGGTCAATGGGTTGTGCCTGTGAAGGGAAGTAGCAAGAAGTACTGGAATGAGGAATTCCTGGAAAACACCTTTTTAATGCTTGTATTGTATGCTATGAAAGACCAATTTTATGGCACTGCATGAACTACAGGGTTTGGGTTGAGTTTGGGTGCAGATAGAGAGTTCTGCTGAACCCGCCTAGCGACTGCGAAGGACGCCAGCATTAACTCCCCTTTTTGCTTGTGAAGCCAGTCCTTGGCAGAAATTATGGCTATTGTGAGATACGAGCTCTTAAAAGGCTTCTTGCCAAACAGGAAAGGTGAAGCCAACCCGCGCCTTTAATTGTAGTCGCAAGTACGATGTGCTTTGTGATGGCAAGGCGATTTGAGTAACGGGTGGTGGTGGATATATACCTGCGTTATGTTGGTTGTACAAGAAAGTGCCAAGGCATTGGGCTTTCGCCAGCAACATAATGAGAGTATTAGGCCTGCGCGTCATTAAGAATAACTGCTCAAGCATTGAACCTGGTTCGCCAGTGTACCCAAGTGTGCCTGAGTGCACGGATCATTGGGTCGGGTGTCTAACAGTTGCGTTGGATTGCTTGTGCGTGAGAGCACAATATATATATGATATCTGTCTATTAATGCATTGCTCTGCAGGGAAGGAATGCCACTGCCCGGGAAAGGGGTAGGATTGTTATAAATTGGTCAGCTGAATGCTGACCGTTACCTTGTTTGCTATCTTCTGGGTGGATTGTCCCTGTGTAGGTGCTGGAGAGCCGAGTGGAAAATGAAGGGCTGAAGTCCCTGCTGCTGCGGTTGCTGCTGTTGCCACTGCTGCTACTATCCCCTGACGGCTAAGCGAAATGTGTTGTCTTTTATTCATGTATGGCCGGCCTGCACACCGATGTATGTAATCTATACGATGTAAAGAGGAACTGTAAGGCCTTAAGGCCCTAATTTTGTGTATTTGGTACATTCCTTTGGGGTACATATATAAATGTGCAATTTATCTATAGTGGACATTCCAAATGGTTGAGTTCAATATTAACTTTAAGCTTCCGCTAGCATGCTTTGAGTTAGGTTGCGTTTATGATTTGGTATTAACCTTTAGCTTCACCACTTGTTTGTGGCATATAGTGTGGGGCCCCGGCCGGACCTTCTATTATATGTTGTTTTATGGGTGGAGTCGTTACATTTTGGTGCCAGCGTCTCTCGGTCTTCCTCTTTCGAATTCGTGGTCGAATTCTTTTGTGGGGTGGCGAGCACGTGTCTGTGCGAACCGCTGTAATACTAATGAACTCTGGAATGTCCACTAAGGAATGCAAATACAATTGTTTGAGGAACCTACGCGTTCTTAATTGTTGTTCTTGCTTGCACGAGGGCGCGAATGTGTCTATTTGGGGTCCTTGTGTGTTCCTGCTTCTACTTTGTGCAAAAGTTTAGTTGCTTACTTGTGTGTTTCACGCTTGTAGGTGACTAGCAGTAATGAGAGACAACAAGAACCCCATCATGCAATAGGGATTAATGATCCAACACTCCCTCTTTAGGTAGCGATGGTCCGATTGATCATTGATGTGGTTTTTGCAATGATCAACGTCCGCCACGAGGGACATGTCCAACCCTCTATTCCGATGGTTCCTCTCACGCCGGTTAGTGTGCCTGAGCAAATGGAAAGGAAAAGAGCATCGGCCCCGCCGGTGAATATGTGTCTGATCCTTGGAATATATACGGTCGAGGAGTACTTTCATGCATTTGTGGCGCTAAGACAACATGCAGAGTGTGTGGTTGAAAGTGAGGAGACAAAGATCAACAAATTTTATAATGGTCTGCACAAAGAACTGCGAAGTCTATTGTTGGGTCCAAACTTACTTGGCTTTTGTGCCTTGGTCACGACAACTCGGTCTTTGGAAATGGACTTAAATCAATTCACGGCAAGGTACTGTGCCAGTGTGCCCACCGTTAATAAGATGCCAACAACAAGTTCTCGTAAGCGGAAGAAGAATAGACATATGCGGGAGTCGACCTCTTCTACCACAATTTAAACAAAGGAAAGGCATGTTTGTTTTGCGTGCAGAAATGTAGGGCATATTGCCCTGGACTGCCATGGTAATGTGCCAAGGACCAAGAAAGCTAAGGCTGGAGCGGTGGCAGGGCGAGTTCCACCCATTTTCTACTCGTGTGGTATAGAAGGACATAAAGCCCGAGACTGTAGAGTTGGCCCTTAGATGGGTTGAAACAAGAAGAGAATGAACGGACTGTACATAAATAATTATCACTATATACTGTACATATCCGCGTGTGTAATGCTGGCTTTAAAACTTGTTTTGTATATGTATAATTATGTTTTGATTAATAAGCAAAACGTTGGTTTACGGCTTGTTCCACCCTATGTATTTATCTGGGTATCAGAGATACCAGTGAAATGGCATGGCCGTAGTAGAAAGAATGCATATGGGTAGAGGTCGTTTGAGGTTATCGCAGACCATAGGACCATCTGTGCTGAACGAAGGACCAAGAGTGCTTGTATGCTCGCTAGTTGTTCGGTCATGTTTTAAGCGAGTCTTCATTCCTCTAGCGGTCTATAAGACGAAGGCGGGTTGAGTGACCCTTCTCGTGTGTGGTCGGTTTAGAAAGATTTATTTCCTAATGACCTATATGAGTGATGACGTCCATAGGAGTTCAACTTTGCTCTTGCGTTAGTGCCCGATGCGAAACCTGTGGCCCGCTCGTCATAGCGCGTTGCACCAAAGGAAAGGGCTGAATTGAAAGTCAAATTGCAAAAGTTGGTGGAGCAGGGATACATATGCCCAAGTATGTCACCTTGGAGCGCGCCTATTCTATTTGTGAAAAATAAAGACGGTAGTTTGCGATTATGTATTGACTACCGCGAATTGAATAAGCTGGAGGAAAAGAACAAATATCTGATTCCATGGATCGATGACCTCTTCGATCAGCTAGCGGGGTCAACCGTATATTAAAAGTTGGATTTGAAATCAGGATATTATCAATTACGGATTAGGGAAGGTGACATTCCCAAAATAGCGTTTGGGACACGCTACGGTCCTTATGAATTCACGGTAATGCCGTTTGGCTTATGTAATGCGCCTTCGGTATTCATGGATCTAATGCACCAGACGTTCCGAGAGTACTTGAATCTATTCGTAATTGTGTTTATTGATGATATTCTTGTGTACTCTCAGTCAGGAGATGATCATGCAAACCATTTGCGGTTGGTATTGCATACCCTGCGGAGGAATAAGCTCTAAGCTCTATGCCCAGTTCTCAAAGTGTGAGTTCTGGCTATCGTCAGTGACTTTTCTGGGCCATGTGGTTAGTGGAAAGGGCATAGAAATGGATCTGTCAAAGATAAGTGCCATACGAGATTGGCCAATGATGTCTTTAGTGGCTGAAGTCAGGAGCTTCCTTGGACTTGCGGCCTACTACAGACGGTTTGTGGAAAACTGCTCACGGATTGCTTTACCTCTGACCACATTGACGAGAGTGCACACAATCCTTTGAAGAGCTGAAGAGTCGTTTGACCATGGCGCTTGTGTTGACATCTCCATGTTGTACTGAAGACTATGAGATCTATAGTGATGATTCAGGGAGCGGCTTAGGCTGCGTTATTCTTCAATTTGGTAAAGTGATTACTTATGGCTCACTCCAGTTAAAGGTGAATGAGCGGAATTACCCCATCCATGACTTGGAGTTGGCGGTGGTAATCTTTGCGCTAAAATTGTGACGGCACTGTCTCTGTGGCGTTAAAGTAGATATCTATACAGATCACAAGAGCCTAAAGTATTTGTTAGGTCAGAAGGATCTGAATATGCGATAACGGAGGTGGATGAAGTTCCTTGGGGACTACACTTTCGATATTCATTATACTCCCGAAAGTGGAAATGTGGTCGCAAATGCTTTGAGTCGTAGAGTGCCAGTACGGGCAACCTGGTTGCAGCAACATGTTGAGCGGCTAATCCAGGATATGGAAGCGTTAGAAATATCTTATATTGATTAGGATGCCACACCCGACGCATGCTTACAATATGACCTTGCAGACAGAGTTCGATGAGCAACGAAGCTTGATGAAAATATCCAATGCTAAATAAAGGATGGTCCTGGTGACCAAATCTCCTGGGATGTTGGCTTGTTGCGAAAAGATGGTCGGTTGTGTGTTCCAAGTACGG
This sequence comes from Platanthera zijinensis, assembly GCA_039513925.1. NCBI lineage: Eukaryota > Viridiplantae > Streptophyta > Magnoliopsida > Asparagales > Orchidaceae > Platanthera > Platanthera zijinensis. Next base: position 93,894,962 of record CM077084.1, on the reverse strand, counting down.
GGAAGTTAAGAGAAGAGTTGATGTACAAAGCACACAGAGCCAAGTACTCAATTCAACCTGGGAGCACAAAATAAATGGATAGATACATGACAAAGTTGTTCTGGTGGATCGAACTAAAGAAAGTAATAGCACGTTATGTGACGGAATGTCACACTTGTGCTTTGGTGAAAGAGGAATGCGGAAGCTTGGTGGCTTCCTGAAGCCGTTATTGATTCTGGAGTGGTAGTTTGATGATTGTAGACCGGTTGACAAAAGTGGCTAACTTCCTTCCAAACAAGAGAGACGATTCAGTGGAAACCTTGGCTAAGTTCTATGTGGAAAAGATTGTTCGACTATACGGTGTTCCTCGGAGCATTGTTTGTGATCGTGATGGGCGATTCACCTCAGCTGATTAAAGGTTAATTCATCAAATGTTGGGCACAAATTTAACATTCAGTATGACCTTTCATCCCCAAACGGATGGCCAAACTGAGCGAACCAACAGGACGATGGAAGATATGCTCCGTATGTGCACCCTGGATTTTGGTAAGAAATCGGAAGAGTATATTTATCTGGTGGAATTTGCCTATAATAATAGCTACCAAGCGGGCATCGGTATGGCACTGTTTGAAGCTCTATATGGTTGTAAACACCATTAGCTTGGGCAGAAGTAGGCGAATCAAGCTGAATGGGAGAAAGGAAGTCGAAGAAGCTACCTCGAAAATACGCTCTATTCTGGAGAAGCTATTGATAGCCCAGGATCGACAAGCAAAGTACTACAACACCAAGCATCGGAACGTGGAGTTTACGGTGGGCGATTGGGTCTATTTGAAGATCAAACCCTTCAAAGGCGTATCTAGGATTCGGCGTTTGAAAAAGCTAAGTCCGAGATACCTTGGTTCGTTTGAAGTGGTGGCGTGAGTCGGGGAAACTGCCTATTGGCTAGCGCTTTTAGTAGAGTTTAGTGGATTGCATGATGTATTCCACATCTCAGTACTTCGCCAAACCATCAAGGATCCAGTTCAAGTAGTTGAGAATGATCGTGTACCGGTCAAGTATGGGCTAATGACAAAAGTTAGACCCATTCAGATCTAGGATCGAGCCAAGAAACTGTTGCGGAAACAAGATAATCGAGATGGTCAAAGTACGGTGGAACAATTGTGGCCGTGAGGAGCAACCATGGGAGCGAGAGCAGACCATGTAAGCTGAGTTTCCCGAACTTTTTGTATAAATAGTTGACCGTGTACATTTTGTTATGACAGATCTTTTAACGTTATAGCATTGTGATTCTTGTTCCCTTGCTGAGTACAAATTTCGGGACAAAATTTATCTTAAGTAAAGGAGGATTGTAACACCGCAAAATCCATTAGTCCCAAAATGGGGTCAGGCTGGGTGATACGGCCTAGGACACGGGCGTATCCCAGGGTATGTCTAGTGCACACGGCCTGGGACACAGGCATGTACCAGGGCGTGTCCTTTACGGTGGGCATCGAGTCGAGTTCTCGAGATAGTACGGTCGACGATTGTCGAGTGGTGACACGGCCTGGGACACGTGCGTGTCCCAGGGCGTGTCCTGCTCGGGTGAATACCGGGAAACGTTGAGTGGCATTGAGTGTGGAACACGACCTGTGACACGGGCGTGTAACAGGGGTGTGTTGGGCACACGACCAAGGACACGGGTGTGTGCCTTAGCCGTGTTCTTCTCGGGTGATTTGGTCCTGTGTTGAAAGGGTGACACGACCAGTCACACGGTCGTATCAAAGTTGACACGGGCGTATCTGCTAGGTGACACAAGCGTGTTGGAGCCCGTGTTCTGGTCTAGTTTGAGTCGGTTCGTGCACCGCTTGGAGTACACGGCCTGTGACACGGGCGTGTTACAGGCCGTGTCAGGTCAAAAAATGAGATTTTTGGCAGATCTTGCTCATCCATTTATTTTTAATTAGATCCAATGGCCTAGGTGCTTTCCTGCAGTGATAAGACTGGGGAGTTGGCATCTTCTCTCATTCAAAGCAAGAGAGAAAGGAAGAGCTTGGAGGAAGGGGAAGGAGGATAAGAACAAGCCATTGGTGGAGCTCCCGAGGTCTGATTCGAGTTCCGAGGCAAGTTCTGTGGAGGCAAAGCTACTGCAGTGCTTTCCAACCGGCCAGATTTTCGATGGATCCCAAGAGATCGTCAAGGGTAACGATCTTCCTTCTTGGACTTGTGAAGTCCTCCTTTATGCATGAGTAAGGAATCCTCTCCACCAAAAGGTGGAAAGAGTGAGTGATTCCGGTGGGTTGATAGTTGCTATCCCCTGTTGAGTCTGCATTTAGACCCGAAAATGTGTAGTACGGGATATGCATGCTGTATGAAGCCCATCTGGATAGGTTAGTCTAGATTGGTGATGTTGCATATTGCGCACCAGAGAAGTCTCCGCGTAAAAACGTGTAGTTTGTGGGGTCAATGGGTTATGCCTGTGAAGGGAAGTAGCAGGAAGTACTGGAATGAGGAATTCTAGGAAAACACCCTTTTAATGCTTGTATTGTATGCTATGAAAGACCAGTTTTCTGGCACTACATGAACTACAGGTTTGGGTTGAGTTTGGGTGCAGATAGAGAGTTCTGCTGAACCCGCCTAGCGACCGCGAATGACGCCGACATTAACTCCCCTTTTTGCTTGTGAAGCCAGTCCTTGGCGGACATTATTGCTATTGTGAGCTGCGAGCTCTTAAAAGGCTTCTTGCCGAACAGGAAAGGTGAAGCCGACCCGCACCTTTAATTGTAGGCGCAAGTACGATGTGCTTGGTGAATGCAAGGCGATTTGAGCAACGGGGGGTGGTGGATCTGTACCTGCGTTATGTTGGCTGTACAAGAAAGTGGCAAGGCATTGGGATTTCGTCAGCAGCATAATGAGAGTCTTAGGCCTGCGCGCCATTAAGACTAACTGCTCAAGCGTTGATCCCGGTTCGCCGGTGTACCCAAGTGTGCCTGAGTGCACGGATCGTTTGGCTGGGCGGATAACGGTTGTGATGGATTGCTTGTGCGTGAGAGCACAATATATATACGATATCTGTCTATTAATGCATTGCTCTGCAGGGAAGGAATGCCACTGGCCCAGGAAGGGGTAGGATTGTTATAAATTGGTCAGCTGAATGCTGACAGTTGCCTTGTTTGCCACCTTCTGGGTGGATTGTCCCTGTGCAGGTGCTGGAGAGCCGAGTGGAAAATGAAGGGATGAAGTCCCTGCTGCTGCGGTTGCTGCTATTGTCGCTGCTACTACTAGCCCCTGACGGCTAAGCGAAATGTGTTGTCTTTTATTCATGTATGGCCGGCCCGTGCGCCGATGTATGTAATCCATACGATGTAAAGAGGAACTGTAAGGCCTTAATGCCCTAACTTTGTGTATTTGGTACATTCCTTTGGTGTACATATATAAATGTGCAATTTATCTATAGTGGACATTCCAAATGTTTGAGTTCAATATTAACTTTAAGCTTTCGCTAGCATGCTTTGAGTTAGGGGTGTTATAATTTGGTATCAGACTACCGGTTCCAGTCAAGCTTAAACGAATTCGTAGGAGAATTCACTTTACGGGGTTGTCAGCACACGTGTGTGCATCATCGTTATAACAAGAAAAGAACCCATGAATGTCCACTTAGGAATGAAAATACACATGTTTGAGGAACCTGCGTGTTCCTATAATTGCTTTTTGCAATGTTGTTTGGTCTCTTATCGGTGTTTTGTACGACTATAGGTGACGAGGAGTGGTGCGGGGCCGTTAGAATGCCCAGTATCTGAGGCGAGTAGTGCACCAAATGATGCGCCGACAACACCTCCTTCGGCTGAGACCATACGATTGGTAGCAGAGGCAGTGTTTGCGATGATTAACGCGCAGACTGCGAGACAGGTGCAGCAGCCTGCCCCTACTGTGGAGCAAGTATCGCTCCAAGAAGCGGAGCCAAGGAGAGTAGAGCAGGTTGTAGTGGAGCCTTTGTTGCCTAGGAGAGCAACGGAGAAACAGCTCAAGCACGTTATGGTCTTCAATCCTCCAGTGTTCTCAGGGATGGGAACCCCAACCCAAGCAGAGGATTGGCTCTCCAGAGTCAAGAGAGTGTTGATAGCTACTGAGATGGAAGAGTGGCAGAAGACCAGAATTTCCACATTCTTACTGGATGGTGACGCAAGACTATGGTGGGAAGGCTTGGAGCTACACCATCTGAGGGGTAGACATCTTACTAACGTCTCGATAGAGGAATTTTCGAGACTGTTCTTGGCTCGCTACCTCCCCTCGACTCAGAGGATTGCTTTGGAAAATGAGTTCCAGAAGTTGGTTCAAGGAGATAATACCGTGGATGAGTATCTCCACGAGTTTACTCGTTTAGGTCGGTATGCAGGCGCTACCTTCGCTTATGAGGAGCGCAAGACGAACCAATTTTACGAAGGTCTGAGAGATGATTTGAGAATATTATTTTCGGGGCCTATGACGCAGGGTTTCCTGACCTTGGTCAATAGGGCTCGGTTTTTGGAAAAACACATGAAGAACGTACAGGCTAAGAAGGACTCTAACGAGAAGGGGTCGGAGTTCAAAAGGCCGAACTCCTCAAAATCGGTGTTCTACAAAATGGAATAAACAGGCTAGGGCTTCGGGCCCAGCCCCTTCTTCGGGTGCTTATGGGGCGACTACAGGTCAAACCCCGAGTGCATGTTATTTTTGTGGAAAGCCGGGGCACTAAGTCTGAGATTGTCGGAGCGGACGTGCAAAGTCTGAGAGGAAGCCGGGAGCAACCTACAAAGAAAAGGGCAAGGCGGTGGAGTCAACCGCATCCTACTATGCTCTGACTCAACCAAGAGTCTATAATCTGGGCCAGCAGGAGGCCATCAAACAAGCAGACGTGGTGACAGGAACGGTTTAAATTTATAGCAAGTTAGCTTTAAATACTGTTACCTAGTGCTTGTTAGCTTATTACTGTTTGTATAGGCTTTGTTCTGATTTGCGATAGTCCGGCAAGAGCACTATTCGATACGGGAGCTTCGCACTCCTTTTTGTCCAAAGGTTTCATATCGCGCAATGGAGTCCCTTCTTTGATTGCGAAGGACAAATTGGACTTGTTATTACCGAATGGGTGTTCTATGCATGCGGACAGAGTATGTGACGTAATGATCCGTATTGGAAGTCAGGAGTTCGAATTACTAGCGTCGTTACTGCCGCTAGTAGAGTTTGACGTCATCTTCGGTATGGACTGGCTTTCGGAGCAGAAGGCATTCATTGATTGCAACTATAAGGAAGTCAAGCTGGGTGTTGGGCGGGAGAAAACATTTGCGAGACTGAAGGGGTCGAGCAAGATGCTAATATCTGCTCTTCAGGTGGTCAAGGCAGTTTGTGCTGGAGCAGAGCTGTTCTTCACGTTAGTGGAGGCTGTAAAGCCTAAGCCCACTTTGGGTAGTATCCCAGTAGTATACGAGTGCCCCGACGTGTTCCCGGACAATCTTCCCGGAGCCCCGCCTTAGCGGGAGATCGATTTCACGATCGAGCTAGTGCCCGGTGATAAACCTGTGTCACACTCTCTGAAAGTGAAGGGATAGATACTACTCTAGAGGGGGGGGGGTGAATAGAGTTATCAAATTTTGCACTAGACAAAACTTAATCGTCTACCCAACTCCCTTGGAGTGAAATGCGGAATGAAAAGATTATAGATATGGAGATAACCCTAAAGCCTAACACAAGTGTTGTGCACAAGCTCAAGCTAACTGTAATTACAGTTAAGGCTTGGAAATCCTAATTAGTAACTAGCAAACCTAGTTATATCTATTCACAGCCACAATGCAGGAATTAAAACAAGGCAAGCCAGACGACACAAGGAATTTATAGTGGTTCCCCAAACAACTTGGGTACGTCCACTCTTCTACCAACAAGGTAGGAATCCACTACAGGTTTTTGATCAGGTGCCCTGCCACCACAAGATCTGCTTCAGGTAGATCTAGAAACCCTTTAGACTTTTGATCAGGTGTCTAAAAACCAACACAGGTTTTTGATCAGGTGCCCTGCCACCAAGGGATACTTTTGAAGGGAGTAATAACCCTGTACAGGAAGGGGAAAGAAGGTTAAGGTGTCTTCTCTATTTTACAATAGATTAGAGAAGCACAATAACTTGCACTGAGCTAGACAGCTCAAAAGAATCAAGACTCCCCTTGGCTCAAAGAATGTCCAGGTGAAGTCTTGCTTCAGTGCAAAAACTCTTTAGTAAGAACTGAAGGAAAAACTACAAGAAGATAAATAAAATATAAAATAGAAATCTTCTAGCAGCTATCTTCTTCTTCTTCTTCAAAAGAACTCTGAGTTTGAACTTCCTAGAAGCAGGAGAACTCAGGTTGAAGAAGGGAAGAAGAGCTTAACACTTCTCAGTTGAATTGAGGATTGCTGAGAGCAATGAACTTGGACTTGATGAAAGCTTGAATGCTAATTGAATAGCTCTTAGAATAACTGGTTAGCTAGCTGAAATCCTTCTCCAAAGGATTCCTTTTATAGAAGCAACAAGCAACGGCTCTTTTCAATTTGAACTGTTTGTCTTCTTCTGAAACTTGAAACCTGGGCTGCAAATATCACAAAGACAAACAAACTCTGCAGCAAAATATTCTATAAAAGGGATAAACCTTTTTCAAGGAAGCTGCAGGAAGCAATCTGATAATAAAGTTACTAAATAAAATCACATCAGAGACAAACTCTTTATAGCAAAAAGAAGACTTTTCAGTCTAACGGCTATAAAGGACTGACAGCAGATAAAGTAAAATACAATGTCAGCTAATAAGATAAACAACTTTATCTGAATAGATTTTACTCAGGCAAAAGGGATGGAGCATATATTGCCTGGAAATATTATCATAAAACAACTGAAATAAAATGCCAGATAATGTATTAATAGAATAAATAAATACAAAATAAAAAGGCAAACAGAAAATGTCGAACGACCCTCGGAGATCGTCGAATGAAGAACGGAGATCGTCGAACTATCGGACAGATAGTCGAACGATCCAGATAGTCGAACTATCAAAGGAGATAGTCGAACTATCATAACAGATAGTCGAACTATCAGAAGATAGTCGAGCTATCAGATAGTCGACCAATCAACAGATAGTCGAACTATCAAAGCAAAACCGATAGTCGACCTATCAATAGATAGTCGAACTATCAGAAGAGAAACAGATAGTCGATCTATCAACAGATAGTCGAACTATCAAAGAACGACAGATAGTCGAACTATCAACAGATAGTCGAACTATCGAAGAATGACAGATAGTCGAACTATCAACAGATAGTCGAACTATCGAAGAACGGCAGATAGTCGAACAATCAACAGATAGTCGAACTATCAGATAGTTGAACTATCAAAGCAGATAGTCGAACTACCAAGGGAAAACAGATAGTCGACCTATCAACAGATAGTCGAACTATCAGAAGAAAGCAGATAGTCGACCTATCAACAGATAGTCGAACTATCGAAGAACGACAGATAGTCGAACTATCAACAGATAGTCGAACTATCAAACAACACAGATAGTCGACCTATCAACAGATAGTCGAACTATCATAGCACACAGATAGTCGAACTATCAATCAAATAGTCGAACTATCCACGCAGACTGAATGTCGAGCAACAGATAGACGATCGTCGAACAGTTAGTCGACGATAGTCGAGCGGTGTTCGACTATAGTCGAACGAAAAACTACTTAACCAAATTCTTCATCTGGAAAAGCGGGGACTCTACAGCTAGACCACTAACCATTGACCATAGATATTCCTTGGGTCAAGGGACTAAAAAGACAAGACTAAACTCAAATCAAACTAGGGTACCAACAATCTCCCCCTATTTGAGTTAAGTCTCTCAAAAACTAAAACACAGAACTAGCTATAGATCAATATAATCAATACAGGAAATAGATAACAATTAACTAGCAATTATCAATCAGTCAGATCTATATAACAGCAGTCAATCAAAATTAAGAATCTACAGAATCTGGTTTAGGGACAGAAGAGCTAGGAACAAAAGAAACTTTCCACAAGGGATCAATAGCTTCTTTCTTGGATAGCTTCAAATCTTGCACACCAATAATCTTCAGTTCTGCAGCCCTTGGAACAACTGCTTCTGGGTGCTTTTCCATATATATAGAAGGATCAAATACCTCAGGGCTAACCTGGATTTTATCTAGTTCCTTCATTCTGAACTTTGACATTATTGTAAATCCTGTAGGGTCCTTTCCTTCAGCTTTAGCTTTCTTTATCTGAGCAGATCCAACAAGTTCTAAAAAATGAGCCATCCTGAAATCAGGATCTAACTCTTGGCTTTCATACACATTTTCAGATGATGTATCTATTGGCTTCACAGTTTTAAACTTAACAGATAAATCTAATAAACTTTCAGCTGTATCTTTAACTTCTTGAATAACTAAAGATGGTGGAGGAGCAAACTCAGCAAACTTTTTACTGGATTTTTCAGAGAAGATGGTTCTTTTACCTTTTGCAACATCCTTAACAACATGAACTGGTATATCAGGAGAAATATTTCTCTTGGGAGATGGAGGAGGTGAAAAAGTTGGCTTTTGATATACAACCTCCTTTACTTGCTCTTTAACTTCAGTATCATGCCTTTGAGTACCAGAATACGATTTGCCTTGGTGGCTTTGAGAACTTTTCCTTGAATGAGGCTGAGAAGAAGCAGATTTTGCAGATGGAGCAGATGGATTAGCAGATAAATTGCCAGAGGCTCCTACACCGGGAGGTGGAGGAGGAGGACCTCTGGGTGTCCATCTGGAAGCAGGACTATCATATCTCTTAGATTTCTTTCTCTCCTTTTGCTGGTTCTTGGAAAACCACATCCAATGTTGGAAGTCTTTCGACTTAGGGTCAATCCCTTTCAATATGTAATAGGGAGTATCATTGTCTCGATTGGGAGGAGGAGGAGAAACAGCTTTCCTTTTTCTCTTTGCAGCTTTCCTTTTCTTAGAGTCCTCAGACATATCTGAATCATCTTCATCTTCAGAATAAGATGAGGGAGGATGATCATAAGGGTCATAGGCTTCTGATACAGCCTTTTCCTTTGCTTTCAGATCAGCTTTCTCTTTTTCTTCTTCTATGGCATCCTGAGCCAGAAGAGAATCCAGATCAGGTCCTGGAGAGTCATCCCATACAGTAGATTTTTCATCTTGCAAAACTTTTTCTTTCTCTTTCAAAATGTCTTGTACTCTTTGCTGCCAGGCAGCTCTTGCTTTCTCTTCTTCTAAACTCAGTACTGGAGTCTTTTCATCTTGGCTTAAGAAAAGATCCAATTCTGGATCTATTTGCACATCTGACTGAGCTGGTTGAGCAGACTCAGTATCTTGAGCAGCAGGCAAACAATCAGCTGGAACTTCTGGAGAGGGTTCTGATACTGTCATTATGACATCTGGAGCAACTGAAACATCTGAAACAGATTCTCGAACAACTACTTCTACTTGAGCAGCTATATCTTCTTTAATATAATCTGTAGATTCATGAACACAAATCTGCTATATAAGCTAAAAGCATTCCTTCTAGGTATTCACAAACTAGCAAATCAGTTGACTCGTCAATAAAACGGATGAGTGAATTACCATCATACTTTACCAACTCCCAGGATTCATCTAGATAGGATGTAATAATGCCTTCTAGGAAATGGGCAACCAAAGGAGTGGTGAGATCTTCTAAACAAACTTTTACAGCAAATTCAGATAACATAACTGCATCAGATATTTCTTTTTCAGATAACACTGAAACTGATTCTTCTTGAGCTGGAGCAGTCTCTTCTTGAACTGTCATCACTATATCTGTCACCGCTGGAGGATCTGCTAGAGGGGAGGCAGGACGCTCTGAGACATCTTCATAGAACATCTCCCCCTGCCTGATTTCAGTGGGAACTGAAACCAGGCCCCTGGAAGAAGAGTGCTCAGCAGAATTAGAGAGGGATTGGATGGTAGCAGTCAAAGTAGCAATGGAGGAAGCATGTGGAGCAATTGCCTCTTCAATCATGATTTTGATTGAAGGGGTAATCAACTCCAAAATGCTGGAGATGAATGCTGGGGTGACTTCAAAAGAATGTGGGGGAACTGCAGATGATGGAAGATCAGCAGGAGGAATGTATTCCTGTTGAACTGGAGAACGAACAGGGGATGGAGAATGATGTGGAGATGGAGGAGGAGAGTGAACTGGAGAGGATATTTCAGAAACCGATAAATCAAAACTGGGTTGAGATGTCCCAGCCAGATGAGATGGTATAGGAGAAGCAGGAGGAGAAGGAATAACAACCGTAGTTGTATCTCGAACAGGAGAAGCAGAAAGTCGTACTTCAGCTGAAGTTGATGGAACTTCAACTGAGGTAGACGGAACTGAAGAGGATGGAACTACTTCAGTAGAAGTTGATGGTAAGGCAGAAGAAGATGATGGAAGAGAAGGATGAGCTGAGCCAGCTTCTAGAGGGTGAGGAGTGACTGAATCAGTCCTTGTGCTCTCGGATGTCGCTGGAGCAACCCCTGTGAGAGCGGGCTTCACAAATGTCCTCTTCCACTTGGAGAACAAGTTCGGATCCATCTTCTTGCTTGCATTAATTGTTGTAGCAACTGAAACTAGCAGATGCGGATATCTTTCCTTCAGAAAAATTCCAATAACCCTTCCTAGGGTAACTTCCTTCTTACTGTTCTTCTTCCTTATCAAATCGAACAAAACCCCTGCCCAATTAATCCTTTTCTGATTTACAATTGCACACATCAGTGCAAATTGTTGTCTAGTAATGTTGTCATGGGCAGAGTGCTTGCCTAGCAGCACTTTTCCAACTAACTCAGCAAGAAATTTTATCTTGAAGGGGAAATTTACCTTGAGCAGCTTCGTGGGAATGCCCTCCGCATGTCCCAGCTCAATCAGCATTCTTCCAAACTCTGGAGCATCTTGCTCAACATCTTCTTGACCATTTATCAATCCAAATAAATCAGTCAGAATGGCGGGAGTTAAAATAACCTCTTCTCCGCCAATAGAGCCGGTCATCGATTCGTCGGTGGAGGACGAAGTAAATGCCCATTCCTTAATCTCGGGAATATTTAACTTAATCCTTGTAGACATTAGTCTTTCTAACCCTTGATCTCTGCATAACTGGAGGATTTCCACAATCCCTGATTCACAACAGCTGAAGGCATCAAAGTCAACACTGAATCCTGCGTCGAACTTCACAACTACGAGCAATGCTGGAGAAATCTCCATTGAAGGAGCTGGAGAGGGCGTGAGAGAGACGGAGAAGATGAATCGGCAGAAAAGCGCGAGAAGGAGCAAGCGGGAAGACGGAATGCAAAAAGTCGCTCCCCGTCGACGATAAAAGCAAAGATCTTTTAACCTAGGTCGACTATCAGCTTTATATTAGACCGGAGATAGTCGATCTATTTAAAAGATACTGGACACGATGGTCGAACGGCCGTTCGACGATCGGCCCAGAAGCAGAGTAGTCGAGCAATCGTTCGACTATTTCTGGCTTCTCAAACACACAAGCTGTCGTCATCCAGAGATCGACGATGAGCTCGACTTGTTCGACGATGGTCGAACGCCGGTCGACGATCTTCAACCAGACAAGCTTTCATCAACCATAGGTCGACGATGGGCTTGACCCGATTGACTATCTTCGAACGTCGTTCGACTATCTTCAAACAAGTTTCAACATTGGCAGATATAGTCACACTTAGTCTCTTCCATTGATCATGCCTAGTTGAATCAAAAAGAACAGATGCTTCTGTTCATCTAAGGGCTTGGTGAATATATCACCTCTCTGAAACTCAGTGGATATGAACTCAAGACAAATCTTGTTCTTTTCCACACAATCTCTCAGGAAATGGTGCCGAATCTCAATGTGCTTCGTTCTAGAGTGGTGCACTGGATTTTGTGCAATTGAGATAGCACTGGTACTATCACACATGATTTTGGTGTTCTTGTGTGAGTAACCATAATCCACAAGCTGGTTTTGAATCCACAGGATCTGTGAACAACAACTGGCAGCTGCTATATATTCAGCCTCTGCAGTTGAAGTTGAGACACAAGCCTGCTTCTTACAGAACCAAGAGACCAATCTCTCTCCCAGGAACTGACAAGTTCCTGAGGGGCTCTTCCTGTCAACTCTGCAACCAGCATAGTCAGAGTCAGAGTATCCAATTAACTCAAATTCTGATTCTACTGGGTACCAAAGTCCTAGATTTGGGCATCCCTTCAGGTATCTCAGGATTCTCTTGAGAAGAATCAGATGAGATTCCTTGGGGTTGACCTGGAATCTAGCACAAAGGCATGTAGCAAACATTATATCAGGCCTACTTGCAGTTAAATACAATAGGGAACCAACAATGGCCCTATAATTCTTTTGATCAACTGGCTTGCCGTGATCATCAGAATCAATAACTACATTAGTAACCATAGGTGTAGGCATTGCTGAAGCATCAGCCATCCCAAATTTCTTTACCAATTCCTTGGCATATTTGGATTGGGAGATGAAGATACCATCAGCATCTTGCTTAACTTGGAGACCAAGAAAGTAAGACAGCACACCCATACTACTCATCTCAAACTTATAGTGCATCAGGTCAGAAAACCTTTTGCAAAGTTTGGGATCAGTGGAGCCAAATATAATATCATCCACATACACTTGAACTAACAGGATTGTGTCCTTGTGGTGCTTGACGAAAAGGGTTCTATCAACTACTCCCCTAGTAAAGTTGTGCTCTAACAGGAAACTAGCTAAAGTCTCATACCAGGCTCTGGGTGCTTGCTTTAGTCCATAAAGAGCTTTCTGCAACTTAAACACATGTGAGGGCTGAGTTGAAGAAACAAACCCTGGTGGTTGTTCAACAAACACCTCTTCCTTAAGCTCACCATTTAGGAATGCACTTTTGGCATCCATCTGAAAGACCTTAAACTTCATGTAGGCTGCATAGGCTAAGAAGATCCTTATTGCTTCTAGCCTTGCAATAGGAGCAAAGGTTTGGTCATAATCTATACCTTCCTCCTGTCTGTAGCCCTGAGCTACAAGCCTAGCTTTATTCCTTACAATAATTCCATTTGCATCCAACTTGTTTCTATACACCCACTTAGAGCCTATGATCAGTTGGCCTTTAGGTCTTGGAACCAAAGTCCAAACTTTACATCTCTCAAACTGATTGAGTTCCTCTTGTATGGCAATGATCCAGTGGGGATCTAGCTCTGCATCTTTAAAGGTGAGGGGCTCAACCTATGAGAGGAAACAAGCGTGCATCATATCATGTCTTAATTGGTGTCTTGTTTGCACACCAGCTTATATGTCTCCTATCACTTGAGATGTGGGGTGATCTCTAAGTGTGACAATGTCAGCGGGTGGGATGTGATCTTCAGCAACAGTTGGGATTAATTCCTCAGGAGGAATTTGATCTACTGTTGTTGGAACAACAACAGCTTCTGCAATGTCTTCATCATTGTCCAATTCAGTGATCTGAAGAGTTGATAGTTGAAGAACTCTTGAGTAGCATCAGGTACCTGCAATGAACTGGAGGAAGGAGAATTTTCCTTCTCCTTGTAAAACATCTGAGACTCATCAAAAGATACATGCACGGATTCTTCAATTTTACAGGTTGATTTGTTATAAACCCTATAAGCTTTGCTTACTTGGGAATATCCAAGCATAAATCCCATTGAAGCTTTTGCTTCAAACTTTCTAAGGTATTCTTTATTGTTATTATGAATGTACACTACACAACCAAAAATTCTAAAGTAGTTTATTTTAGGTTTCTTTCCTTTAAGCAACTCATAAGGAGTTTTACACTTAAGCTTGTGTATCAGACTTCTATTCAAGACATAATTGGCTATACTAACAGCTTCTGCCTAATAGGAAAGAGGCATATTAGCATCTGCCAACAATGTGCTAGCAGCTTCAATGAGTGTTCTGTTCTTCCTTTCAACTACCCCATTTTGTTGGGGAGTTCTAGGAGCTGAGAAGCTATGTTTGATACCTTCTCTCTCACAGAATTCTTGCATGAGAAGAGAGTCAAACTCAGTACCATGATCACTTCTGATCAAGGCCACATGAGTAGAGTACTCAGTCTGCACACATAATAGAAAGTCTGTAAGGGCTTTGAAGTTATCAGCCTTAGTTCTCAAAAAGAAAACCCAACTGAACCTAGAGAAGTCATCTACAATGACTAAGGTGTAATACTTCCCTCCTAAACTCTGTACATTTATTGGGCCAAAAAGGTCCAAATGTAATAAGTACAAGATTCTAGGAGAATCACTTTTATTTACAGATTTAAAAGAGTTTTTGGTTTGCTTGCCTAGCTGACAAGCCTTGCATAGGCTCTCCTTCTTGTAGGGGCAAGAAGGTAAACCTCTAACAAGGTTGTGCTTAGATAACCTAGAAATATTTTTAAGGTTAACATGACTAAGCCTCTTATGCCACAAAGAATTATTATTAATTGTTACTTCATTAAATAAACAGATTTCAGAATGAGTTGAATTGAAATCTACTAAATAAATATTACCTAATCTAATGCCTACTAAAACAACATTATTATTTAAAGTAATATTACAAGAAGAGTTAGAAAATGAAACCTGGTAGCCAGCATCACATAGCTGGCTGACTGAGATCAAATTGTGCTTCAGTCCAGTCACATATGCAACTCTCTTGAAAGTAACATCTCCAATTGTGATCCTGCCATAGCCTTCTGTCTGACCACAGTTGGAATCTCCAAAGATCACCTTTGGGCCGAGCTTAGCTTTGAACTTTGACAGATGATTTTTATTTCCTTTCATATGCTTGGAGCATGCACTATCCAAATACCACTTATTTTGAGTGATAGGATAGGCTTTCACCTGTAATTAAAACAATTTAAACATTGTGGACCCAGGTAACCTTGGGTCCCTTGTTTTTCACATAAGAAAAACTGGAAATAAATGAAAATGCAGGCTGAGGGTGATAACCTAATGGGTGAGATCTCCTAGGTGGGATTCTCCATGCAGATGATGGGTCAACAAACCTAGGGTTTCTATTTTCATTTAGGTTTCTATGGGTTGGATGATGATTTTGAAAATCATATTGAAAACGTCGATCGACGTTCGACGATGGGCGCTCAGATCGTCGAGCTTCGTTCGACCATTGAGCTTCCGATCGTCGAGCGGTGTTCGACGCTCTTTGCATTTCTTTAAAAAAATTCTTCCTCTTTTCTCTCTTAGCTTTATTTAAAGTTTTATTAACTAGGTTTACTTGCTCAGTGTTCTTCATTCCACTAGCTGAAATGAAGTTCACTGGAGTTGAAAGATTATTTTTAAGAATAACTGGGGGTTCACTGGGAGAAGCTCCTAAGCCTAGTTTGTTATTGCCTGACCTGGTGTTAGTCATGCTGGTTATTTCTAATAACTTAAGGCTTCTACCATTTAGAGATTCTTCTAACCTCTTAGATTTAGCTAACTCTATTTTAAGAAATTTAATTTCTTCACTGTAATTAGTGAGATCTTCCTTTAACTTAATATTTTCAGTAGATATGATTTCTGATTCAGCTAGCCTATGTCTAAGTTCTTTAATCTCTTTTTCAGAACTAATTAAATCTAAGCATAAAGATTTGAAATCTAATTTGAATTCTTTAGAAGTGAAGTCATAAGAAGATAGTACCTCATCTTCTGTTGGCATTTCTTCTTCTGAATCTGAACTCTCTGCAGCTGAATGATTGCTGCAGGCATCTATTGCCATCAGGCAAACTTCCTTTGCCTTCTTCTCTTCCTCATCCTCACTTGAGCTAGAGGAGGAAGATTCCTCTTCTGTATCACTCCAGGTTTCAGCAATGAAACCTCTCTCGTTCTTCTTGTTCTTGTAGGAGGATGGCTTGGTGTGCTTCCTGTGTTGTTCATTTTCTTTCCTATTATCTTTGTTTTTCTCCTCTGGACAATCTGGTAAGATATGTCCAGGTTTCCTGTAACCATAACAGATAATTTCTTTAGCAGGTGAACGGTCATACCTTGGTTTGTCTTCATAGCGTGAAGACTTCTTTTTGAATTCCTTTCTCCCCATCTTGAGAAACCTCTTGGCAAATAATGCCATTAGTTCCTCATTAGATTGGCTGCCTTCAGAAGCATCAGCAGCCTTAAGAGATAGAGATTGCTCTTTTCTTGTTGGAGTAGGGATCTTTGCTTCAGCTTCTGCTTCCCTTGTCTTCAGCACTTGCTCAAAAGACTTGAGCTTGCCGAGAAGGGATTTAGTTGAGATCTCATTTGTACTTCTGGCTTCCTTGATGGGCCAGATCCTCAGATCCCATGTACTAGGGAAGCACATAAGAATCTTATCATTGACCTCTGTCAATGATATGTCCTTGTCAAGGGTCCTCAGCTCATTGATGATTGAGCTGAGCCTTGTGTACATGGCTTTAACTGATTCAGCATCAGTTTTCTTGAAGTTCTCATATTGTGAGATAAGGTTGGACCTTCTGTCCTTCCTTTCATCAGCTGAACCAGCTACAATCTGGTTCAGTGTATCCCACATAGCTTTTGCTGAGGAGCAGTCAGCAACCTTCTGGAATACCTCATCAGACATTGTCTGAGCCAGAATGTTCATCGCCTTGGCATCTGCTATCTTTGCCTTCTTGTACTCATCGTTGTAGTCTGGAGGAGGCACTGCACTCATATCAGATGATGAGGCAGAAGCAGCAGTAGGTGCTCTTGGGGGTCCTGACAAAATAGAAGCAAAGATGCTTTCATCAATAGAATTCATATATAATTTGATCCTTGCCTTCCAGATGCCAAACTTAGCTAAGTTGCATGTTGGAGGTCTGGTGCTAGAATATTCCTTGGACTGGGCCATGATAGTGATAGTGAATATTTATAAACTTTGGTATCTATCAGGATCTTGTGACTTAGGTGTTAGCCTATTAAGTCAGTCAACCTCCCTCTGATACCAATTGAAAGTGAAGGGATAGATACAACTCTAGAGGGGGGTGAATAGAGTTATCAAATTTTGCACTAGACAAAACTTAATCGTCTACCCAACTCCCTTGGAGTGAAATGCAGAATGAAAAGATTATAGATATGGAGATAACCCTAAAGCCTAACACAAGTGTTGTGCACAAGCTCAAGCTAACTGTAATTACAGTTAAGGCTTGGAAATCCTAATCAGCAACTAGCAAACCTAGTTATATCTATTCACAGCCACAATGCAGGAATTAAAACAAGGCAAGCCAGACGACACAAGGAATTTATAGTGGTTCCCCAAACAACTTGGGTACGTCCACTCTTCTACCAACAAGGTAAGAATCCACTACAGGTTTTTGATCAGGTGCCCTGCCACCACAAGATCTGCTTCAGGTAGATCTAGAAACCCTTTAGACTTTTGATCAGGTGTCTAAAAACCAACACAGGTTTTTGATCAGGTGCCCTGCCACCAAGGGATACTTTTGAAGGGAGTAATAACCCTGTACAGGAGGGGGAAAGAAGGTTAAGGTGTCTTCTCTATTTTACAATAGATTAGAGAAGCACAATAATTTGCACTGAGCTAGACAGCTCAAAAGAATCAAGGCTCCCCCTGGCTCAAAGAATGTCCAGGTGAAGTCTTGCTTCAGTGCAAAAACTCTTCAGTAAGAACTGAAGGAAAAACTACAAGAAGATAAATAAAATATAAAATAGAAATCTTCTAGCAGCTATCTTCTTCTTCTTCTTCTTCAAAAGAATTCCGAGTTTGAACTTCCTGGAAGCAGGAGAACTCAGGTTGAAGAAGAGCAGAAGAGCTTAACACTTCTCAGTTGAATTGAGGATTGCTGAGAGCAATGAACTTGGACTTGATGAAAGCTTGAATGCTAATTGAATAGCTCTTAGAATAACTGGTTAGCTAGCTGAAATCCTTCTCCAAAGGATTCCTTTTATAGCAGCAACAAGCAACGGCTCTTTTCAATTTGAACTGTTTGTCTTCTTCTGAAACTTGAAACCTGGGCTGCAAATATCACAAAGACAAACAAACTCTGCAGCAAAATATTCTATAAAAGGGATAAACCTTTTTCAAGGAAGCTGCAGGAAGCAATCTGATAATAAAGTTACTAAATAAAATCACATCAGAGACAAACTCTTTATAGCAAAAAGAAGACTTTTCAGTCTAACGGCTATAAAGGACTGACAGCAGATAAAGTAAAATACAATGTCAGCTAATAAGACA
Source organism: Platanthera zijinensis (assembly GCA_039513925.1). Lineage (NCBI taxonomy): Eukaryota > Viridiplantae > Streptophyta > Magnoliopsida > Asparagales > Orchidaceae > Platanthera > Platanthera zijinensis. Next base: position 93,876,813 of record CM077084.1, on the reverse strand, counting down.
AACAACTTTATCTGAAAATATTTTACTCAGGCAAAAGGGATGGAGCATATATTGCCTGGAAATATTATCATAAAACAACTGAAATAAAATGCCAGATAATGTATTAATAGAATAAATAAATACAAAATAAAAAGGCAAACAGAAAACGTCGAACGACCCTCGGAGATCGTCGAACGAAGAACGGAGATCGTCGAACTATCGGATAGATAGTCGAACGATCCAGATAGTCGAACTATCAAAGGAGATAGTCGAACTATCACAACAGATAGTCGAACTATCAGAAGATAGTCGAGCTATCAGATAGTCGACCTATCAACAGATAGTCGAACTATCAAAGCAAAACCGATAGTCGACCTATCAACAGATAGTCGAACTATCAGAAGAGAAACAGATAGTCGATCTATCAACAGATAGTCGAACTATCAAAGAACGACAGATAGTCGAACTATCAACAGATAGTCGAACTATCGAAGAATGACAGATAGTCGAACTATCGAAGAACGGCAGATAGTCGAACTATCAACAAATAGTCGAACTATCAGATAGTTGAACTATCAAAGCAGATAGTCGAACTACCAAGGGAAAACAGATAGTCGACCTATCAAAAAATAGTCGAACTATCAGAAGAAAGCAGATAGTCGACCTATCAACAGATAGTCGAACTATCGAAGAACGACAGATAGTCGAACTATCAACAGATAGTCGAACTATCAAATAACGCAGATAGTCGACCTATCAACAGATAGTCGAACTATCACAGCACACAGATAGTCGAACTATCAATCAGATAGTCGAACTATCCACACAGACTGAACGTCGAGCAACAGATAGATGATCGTCGAACAGTTAGTCGACGATAGTCGAGCGGCGTTCGACTATAGTCGAACGAAAAACTACTTAACCAAATTCTTCATCTGGAAAAGCGCGGACTCTACAGCTAGACCACTAACCATTGACCATAGATATTCCTTGGGTCAAGGTATAACGTCCCTAGCCGATCCAACGTGACGATGTCACGGCTCCGCTCTAGGCGACGCTACCGGGCTGCAGCCCAAGCACCCCAACCCCTCTCCCTCCACGGGCGGGTTATTGGTGGCCACAGCCTCCCTTTGATGAGGAAAACTCGATAGTCAAGCCCGTACTACGGGAACTTCCCAGGAGGTCACCCATCCCAGTACTACTCCAGCCCGAGCACGCTTAACTATGAAGTTCTTTCAACCTTCATCACCAATTGAGCTGCAGCTCAATTGGTGATGAAGGTTGAAAGAACTTCATAGTTAAGCGTGCTCGGGCTGGAGTAGTACTGGGATGGGTGACCTCCCGGGAAGTCCCCGTAGTGCGGGCTTGACTATCGAGTTTGCCTCATCAAAGGGAGGCTGTGGCCACCAACAACACGCCCGTGGAGGGAGAGGGGTTGGGGTGCTTGGGCTGCAGCCCGGTAGCGTCGCCTAGAGCGGAGCCGTGACATCGTCACGTTGGATCGGCTAGGGACGTTACAATAAAAAGTGCACTTTTTATTGTAACGCCCCTAGCCGATCCAACGTGACAGCGTCACGGCTCCGCTCTAGGCGACGCTACCGGGCTGCAGCCCAAGCACCCCAACCCCTCTCCCTCCACAGGCGGGTTGTTGGTGGCCACAGCCTCCCTTTGATGAGCGAACTCGACAGTTAAGTTGGGCCGTACGGGGAATTCCCAGGAGGTCACCCATCCCAGTACTACTCTCGCCCAAGCACGCTTAACTATGGAGTTCTTTCAACCTTCATCACCAATTGAGCTGATTGTAACGTCCCTAGCCGATCCAACGTGACGATGTCACGACTCCGCTCTAGGCGACGATACCGGGCTGCAGCCCAAGCACCCCAACCCCTCTCCCTCCACGGGCGGGTTGTTGGTGGCCACAGCCTCCCTTTGATGAGGCAAACTCGATAGTCAAGCCCGCACTACGGGGACTTCCCAGGAGGTCACCCATCCCAGTACTACTCCAGCCCGAGCACGCTTAACTATGAAGTTCTTTCAACCTCAATTGGTGATGAAGGTTGAAAGAACTTCATAGTTAAGCGTGCTCGGGCTGGAGTAGTACTGGGATGGGTGACCTCCTGGGAAGTCCCCGTAGTGCGGGCTTGACTATCGAGTTTGCCTCATCAAAGGGAGGCTGTGGCCACCAACAACCCGCCCGTGGAGGGAGAGGGGTTGGGGTGCTTGGGCTGCAGCCCGGTATCGTCGCCTAGAGCGGAGCCGTGACATCGTCACGTTGGATCGGCTAGGGACGTTACAATAAAAGTGCACTTTTATTGTAACGTCCCTAGCCGATCCAACGTGACGATGTCACGGCTCCGCTCTAGGCGACGATACCGGGCTGCAGCCCAAGCACCCCAACCCCTCTCCCTCCACGGGCGGGTTGTTGGTGGCCACAGCCTCCCTTTGATGAGCGAACTCGACAGTTAAGTTGGGCCGTACGGGGACTTCCCAGGAGGTCACCCATCACAGTACTACTCTCGCCCAAGAACGCTTAACTATGAAGTTCTTTCAACTCTCATCACCAATTGAGCTGCACTTTTTATTGTAACGTCCATAGCCGATCCAACGTGACGATGTCACGGCTCCTCTCTAGGCGATGCTACCGGACTGCAGCCCAAGCACCCCAACGCCTCTCCCTCCACGGGTGGGTTGTTGGTGGCCACAGCCTCCCTTTGATGAGGCAAACTCGATAGTCAAGCCCGCACTACGGGGACTTCCCGGGAGGTCACCCATCCCAGTACTACTCCATCCCGAGCACGCTTAACTATGAAGTTCTTTCAACCTTCATCACCAATTGAGCTGCAGCTCAATTGGTGATGAAGGTTGAAAGAACTTCATAGTTAAGCGTGCTCGGGATGGAGTAGTACTGGGATGGGTGACCTCCCGAGAAGTCCCCGTAGTGCGGGCTTGACTATCGAGTTTGCCTCATCAAAGGGAGGCTGTGGCCACCAACAACCCACCCGTGGAGGGAGAGGCGTTGGGGTGCTTGGGCTGCAGCCCGGTAGCGTCGCCTAGAGCGGAGCCGTGACATCGTCACGTTGGATCGGCTAGGGACGTTACACAAGGGACTAAAAAGACAAGACTAAACTCAAATCAAACTAGGGTACCAACACTCTCCTTATAGGTTGGCGCATAAGGAGATGGCGGAGCTAAAGGTTCAACTCAAGGAGTTATTGGATCAAGGGTTTGTGCGCCCAAGTTCGTCGCCTTGGAATGCACCAGTCCTCTTTGTTAAGAAGAAGGATGGGAGTTTGCGGTTGTGTATCGACTAAAGAGAATTGAACAAGTTTACAGAAAAGAACAAATACCCGATCCCAAGGATTGATGATCTTTTTGATCAGTAAGTCGAGCCGTCGGTATATTCAAAATTGGATCTGAAGTCCGGTTACTATCAGATGAGGATAAGGCAGAGTGATATCCCAAAGACAGTGTTTAGTACGAGGTATGGGCATTTCAATTTTACAGACATGCCGTTTGGGCTGACTAATGCGCCATCAGTGTTTCTGGATTTGATGAACAGAACGTTCAGGGAGTACCTAGACCATTTTGTGATCGTCTTTATTAATAACATATTGGTGTACTCGCAGTGCAAAGAAGATCACTTCAGGCATCTTCATTTAGTTTTGGAGACACTGAGGAGGAATAAACTTTACGCAATGTTCTCCAAATATGAGTTTTGGTTGTCCTCAATGGCGTTCCTTGGTCACATAGTCAGTCGTGAAGGGATTGCAGTAGATCCAGCGAAGATAACTGCGATACGGGAGTGGCCTGTGTTGTCTGCGGTAGCGGAAGTCCGGAGTTTTCTGGGGCTTGTCGGCTATTACAGGCGCTTCGTTGAGAACTTCTCGCAGATAGCGCTACCTCTCACGACGTTGAAAAGGAAATATCATAAGTTTGTATAGACGCAGGAGTGCGTGCAAGCGTTCGAAGAGTTGAAGAGTCGGTTGACCACGGCTCCAGTGCTAAGTTCGCCGAGTGGGACCGAAGGTTTTTAGATATACAGTGATGCCTCAGGCAATGGTTTGGGTTGCGTGTTTCTGCAGCATGGTAGTATTGCGTATGGCTCGTCTCAACTGAAAGTGCACGAAAGGAATTATCCGGTCCATGACATGGAGTTAGCGGCCGTGATTTTTGCGCTAAAGCTGTGGAGGCATTATTTGTACGACGTAAAGGTCGATATTTATACCGACCACAAGAGCCTGAAATATATGTTGGATCAAAATTCATTATGTTACCGGGAAAGGACATGCAGTTACGGATGCGTTAAGTCGCAGGGCTCCAGCCCAAGACAACTGGTCGTCGATTCATGATGAGCGGTTGATTCGGGAGTAGGAGGTGTTAGAGATCTGTTATGTTGACAAGCAGACTAGCACCGAAGCGTTATTAAACTGGACGAAAGTTCAGTCTGATCTGGCTGATCGGATTCGGCAGGCTATGGATTTGAATAGTAGCATGAAGGAAATCATGGATGTAGCTTTGGATGGGTCAAATTCCCAATTTACAGTTGAAGATGGACTGCTAAGGAAGGACAATCGTTTGTGCGTCCCAAATGTGGGTAATTTACGGCTGGAGTTGATGTACGAGTCTCATCATACCAAGTACTTAATTCACCCGGGGAGCACGAAGATGTACTGAGATCTGAAGAAGTTGTTCTGGTGGTCAGGACTCAAAAAGGATGTGGCACTATATGTGGCTAAATGTCAGACTTACGCCTTAGTGAAGGAAGAGTGCAAAAAGCCAGGGGGTTTCTTGAAATCTTTGCCTATTCCGGAGTGGAAGTTAGATGACATTTCGATGGACTTTGTGCATGGCTTTCCAAGGTCGCAGAAGGGAAACGATGCCATCTGGGTGATCGTAGATCGGTTAACAAAAGTGTCACACTTCACTCCGCATAGGAAGGATGATTCGGTGGAGAAACTGGCGAAGCTGTATGTGGATAATATAGTCAGACTTCACGGTATGCCCCACAACATCGTGAGCGATAGAGATGGACGTTTCATGTCCAATGACTGGAGGTTGGTGCAGCAAAAGGTTGGAACTAAGTTGAAGTTCAGCACAGCCTTTCATCTGTAGATGGATGGGTAGACCGAGAGGGTCAACAAGACGATGGAGGACATGCTTCGCATGTGTGTCTTGGACTTTGGAAAGCTGTGGGAAGACCATCTATATTTGGTGGAGTTTGCGTACAACAACAGCTACCAAGCAAGTATACAAATGGCGCCCTTCAAAGCTCTATATGGTAGAAAGTTTCGCACACCGTTGTTGTGGCTAGAAACGTGTGAGGCAAGGTTACAAAAAAGCAAGAGGTGGAAAATGCTACATCTTTAGTGTGAACCGTTCGAGAGCGTTTTTTGATTGCTCAAGATAGACAAGCTAAGTACTACAATGCCAAGCATCAAAACGTGGAGTTTTCGGTTGGCGATTGGGTGTACTTGAAGATAAAGCCGTTCAAGGGTGTTTCACGGGTACGACGCTTGAAGAAGCTGAGCCCAAGGTACCTTAGACCATTTGAGATCCTGGAGCGGATCGGCGAAGCAGCTTATCATCTAAAGCTATCAGTGGAGTTGAGTGGTCTATACGATGTATTCCACATATCAGTGTTGCGGAAGGCGGTGCAAGAGCCTTCGCAAGTTATCGCAGTTGATCAAGTGCCTGTGGAAGAAGAGTTGACAGCGAGGGTCAAGCCTATTCGTATTGAGGACTCTGAAGTCAAGTGACTTCATAACAAGGAGATCAGGATGGTCAAGGTCCGTTGGGAAAATTGCGGTCGTGAGGAGCTGTCTTGGGGACGGGATCATACCATGCTTGAGGAGTACCCAAGGTTATTCCACTTAGGCACCGTTTTTGGTTTTGTGTATCTTTTCCTTTCGGTAATTTCGTGGACGAAATTCTTTTAAGAGGGAGAGAGCTGTAATGCCCCGAAACTCAAAAGAGGGACTGGTGGCATTTTGAGCCAAGTCTAGGATTTGGTGATCGACGAAATTGCAGTCAACGGTCATCGGGGCAGTGAACATGGCCTGGGATACGGGCGTGTCCCAGGGCGTGTCAGCCACTCGACGCCTCAGTACTCAACGCTTTTCACTCAATGAGTGTAGAGTGAGGGAACACGGCCTGCGACACGGGCGTGTCCATGGCTGTATCCTACTCGAGTGATTTGCAGGTTTGTGCTGAGTATGCTACACAACCTGGGACACGGGCGTGTCCCAGAGCATTTCTAGCACACGGCATGTGACACGAACGTGTCACATGGCAGTGTCATACTATGGACGTTTTGGTCCTTAGTCAATGGAGGAACATACCCAGCTACACTGGCGTATACTGAATGACACAGGCATGTCAAGCCTGACACGGGCGTGTCGAGTGCCCGTGTTCTTTTCAGGATGCGACGGTTTTGATGGCAAATGAGTTACACGGCCTTGGACACGGGCTTGTCGCAAGCCATGTTCGGCCCAGGAAGTTTATTTTTAGGGCAAATTGTGGCCGTTCTTTTCCTTATTTTGGGATCTAACAGCTCAGGCCTTTCCATGCTAGGGTTAAGGCCTGGATTGGGGGTTTAAACTCTCATATTCCTTTGGCCATTCTCTTTCTAAATCTTAGAGAGAAGGGGGAGTAAGGAGGAAGAAGGTAAAGGGAGATCCGATCGTCGGAGGAGATTCGGAGCGCCAAATCGCAAACCGAGCACAAATCTGCGGAGGCAAGATCATCGCGGTGCTTTTCATCCGCATAGTTTTCCATGGTGTCGAAGAGGAATGCTAGGGTAACGATTCTCATCTTGAGCATGTAAAGCTCTTCTTCTTTTGTATTTTAAAACCCTCTCCCGCAAGTGTGCGGCGAGTTTGCGGTATTCCTTGGGGTAGATATGTAAAGTCCCCCTTGTTTCGAGTCTGGAATCGAAGTATGGGCATATGCATGGTGTGTGAAGCCTACCCGGACATGTTGGTCTGGATCGGTGATGATTTGTTATGCATTGTTAGCCGGAGAAGACTCTGTGCCTTTGGTTATTTTCGGGTTTCCACGTGGTAGATTACAGCAAGGATCCTTGGAGATTAACCCCAAGGCGCACCCGGAAATTTGGGCAGAAGCGTGATTCTACCATCTTTGGTGGCCCGGGAGCCATCTTTGTACATAACCGGGTTATGTACTTTGGTCGATCAATTTACGGGCTACCGATAAACTTAGCTCGCGCCGATGACTTTTATTATTGTGGCAGTGTGAGCAGCGAGTTGAGTGAAATCGTACCTGCTCTATGTGGTTCGGTTTAGTGGCCTGTCGATGGAATAGAGGGAGGGTATTCGGCTTAGGCCATGAAGAATTTATTGCTCACGAGATTGCCATCCCAATGGCAGTGGTGGACCGAGTCCACCGTATAAGTACCCTGAGAGCACGTGGTGTGCAGCCGTGTGTGCCTACATATGTGGTGAAGTGTGCTTAAATTGTACTTTCCCTATCCTGTTTGTTTATACTAATACAAGTTTGGGGAAGAAGCTTTGCCGCCCCGAGTTTGGGGTAAGAATTGTTATAATTTGGTAAGCTTTAGCTGACCGTTATTCTTGTTTGCCACCGTTGCGGTGATTTGTGCTTGCAGGTACTGCGGAGTTGAGCGGCAAATAGCGGGCCAAAGCCCAAGTTGCTGAGCTGGCCCTCGAAGGCCTTGTTTGTTTACTTATTTAAATCATGTGTGGTCGGCCTGCGATACGAAGTTTGTAAAACACTATTTATTTAAGTGAACTGTTGTAAGGCCATAAGGGCAGTACATTTGTGTATTTTGTACTTCATTCCTACTGGGTTTTTGTTAATGGACATTCGTGCTTGTGCTGGGTTCTTTCCTTTGCATCTTAATAATTTACTTCCGCTAGATGCTCTGTGTAGGACGTATGTGTTGGTTGAATGGTTTCATTGAGTAACACACCGGTCTGTCTGTGGTATATGGCGTCGGGCCCCGGCCGGACCTACTAGTATATGCTATGTGATGGATAGGGGTATTACAGGAAAGCTCCTCCCTCCAGCTCTCCATCCTGCACAACATCCAGACGGTGACCAACTCTCAGGTCTGCCAGCAATGGGCGGACTCGGTCTCAGCCCGCCTGTAGAGACGGAAACATGACCAACCATTCTCTGCCAGACAGCGCCATACCACGTGGACTCACCTCCAACCCGCAAGGAGGAGGTTAATTCTCTTCATCCAACAGCAATGGCGACATGTCTCCAGGCCGCTAGTCAGTAGTGCGCGACCTACCTCCTCAGCCCGCCAGATCGCCAAGCAAGTGTGATGCCTCCCGGAGGTGTCCTGCTCAACCCGTCCATCGCGATTTGGGCACACTCATTGTGTAGTCCTCCAAGACTACCCCAACTCAGTAGCCGATGATCTGCCTCATCCTCTCCACAGTGGGCTAGGCGGATTCATTCTACAGTCCGCCAGCTAGCCCTCCAGATTCCCGATGCATGCTTCTTCCCAACAGAAAGTGAACTGCTCCTCAGATTGCATACCTCGACGCCGGCTCGCTCAGCACATTAGAGGCGAACTCATCCAAGTCTGCAAACAACTGGATCAGCTCAGTAGTCCTTAATTGCTCAGCATGGTGCGGACTCGGCAGACTCCTTCTTTACTTGTACAACTTACCACTCTACCGGAGGTAACATTACCAAGACCGTTACCTCCTCGGGCCTATAAATAGGCCCCCATACCTCTCATTCGGCAGGCACGGAGGAGTGAGACAACCAAGACAACAAAGCTTGCGGACATAACTTCCCAGATTGCTGACACTAACCTGCGGTCTGACCTTCAGACCGGGCAAACTCCTGCAGTCAACTCGCGCGGCCTGAGACATCAAGTTGGGTGGCATGTTTGAACTACTCTTCTCTAGCCTCTGGCATCTTCCTTCCTTAGCCGTCATCTTCCCCCTTTGTGCCCTTTATTTTATTTCTATGTAAAGGTGTAATCTCAATCTGTAACTCTGATTCATAATCAAGGGAAAGCTCGTGGCAAGAGTGGCATTTAAGCCATGACATGCTAAGTCTATTGTTGACGCTGCCACCAGCCCCCTCTTCTTCTTAACTCCACTCTCCTCTTGGCATCAACCTGCAAGGCTAACCGTCAAAGTAGCTGTCTGCTCGACAGTTCTTGATCAACCTTCCCTGCTATTCCCAGCATCCTATACAACCTCTCCTCTATCCCCGCAACCTTCTTCTTCACCTCGCCTATGAGACCGAACACTAGTTAGCTGCTGGTGCCCGCGAGTCCTCCTCTCCATTTTCACGCATCAACAGTTAACAAGCGACCTTCAGATCTCAATCAGACAGTGAAATCAGCGGTTACTCATGTCAGACCATCAACCAGCCGAAAACCTTGCTCCTTCAAGTCCTAGTTTAGATCCTCTCTGGGAAGCCTTAGAGCAATCGCGCGGAGAAACTGCCCAATAGTTTCAAGCAATCAAACGTACTCTAGCTGCTATCGCTCAACGATTAGAAATGAAATCTGTAGCAGCACCAGTTCCGCCATTCAATCAAGCACCAGCATTGGAGACTTTGCAAGCTTATCCACCGGTCTATCCTCCTGTTTACCCACCAACCTTTCCACAAGTACCTGCTGCCCCTTTGCGATCTCAAGACGATGAGTTCATAGCTCATCAAAACTTCTTACAGGAATCTGCCCGAGGAAGTCTAACTAGATTCCTAAACTTTTAGGGAAGTCGTCACTACTCTTCATCTCCTGGCTTTGCTCCTCCTCTAGCAGCTTTTCCCTTCTATCCTCTTGCTTATTTTGCAGCTACAACTTATGCTCCCTTTTTTACTTATGCGGTAGGAGAGCAACAAGAGCCATCACTATTTTCAGAGAATGTTCGACATGAACCAACTCAAGTTAACTTCAGAGAGCCAAGATTGCCAATTTACACTGGAGAGACTGATCCAATGAAGCACCTTCAAGCCTTTGAATAAGCCGTAGCTCTCAAGACCCTCTCAGATGCTACCAAATGCAAACTCTTTGTAACAATCTTTGAAGGTCAAGTAAGGGATTGGTTCTATGGACTGCGTCCTCAGTCCATCTCTTCCTTTTCTGATTTGCAAAGTGATTTTCTGCTCAGGTTTTCTACCTCTACAAAGAGAAAGAGCATTCCAGAAGCCCTCTTTGAGATCAGGCTGCGAGAGAATGAGACTTGGTCTCATTTTATGGATTATTTTCAAAAAGAAATTTTGGACATTGAGATCGTTTATCAAGAAATATATCGAGTGCCACTTATTCACGGTCTGCGTGAAGAACCACTCAAGTTTGAGGCTAACGTCCGAGCGCCAAGGACATATCAAGAGTTGATTGGTTTAGCCAACTCATCCCTTCGTGAGAAAAGCAATCCCAGCTTTGTCTCCAGGCTTATAGTAGAGAAAGATTCTTCTTATTCTTATAAGCAGCCTCTGAGGTATCCTCGGAAAGATTTTCCATCCTACTCAGGGAAGGGAAGAAGATTTCAGCGTCATCGACACCCCTTCCCAGGCCAGGATCGTGCCCAAGATCAATTGTTACTATTGCAAGCAGTAACTCCGCAAACAGCTTCGGTTCATCACCAGCAAGATGATGACTTGCCAAACTCCGAAATAGATGAATCCATGGAAGAAGTGAGCCAAATCATGAAGGGTAGGCCTAATTTCAAAAGTTCTTACCAGCCGACAGATCAAAGATCAAAAGGTTCAGATCTGTTCTGTGAGTTTCACAAAGAAAGCAGGCATTTGACTGAAAACTGCCGAGCGCTTCAAAAACTTATATAAAAAATGCTTAGGCAGAGTAAGATATGGGATCTAGTCCTGAAGGATGATCACTCTGATCCATCAACTTCAAAAGGCAAATAAGTAGCAGACGTTTTGATGTAGGGTAGGCTATATATTATGAAACCTAGGTTGACTCGAGTGAGTGGACACGTGAATGCTATGATGAGATGCACAAAACCCGTTAGACAATTATTACAAACAATGATTCACAACCATGCATAATTAAATTAGATAACAACAATTCTTTTAGGACAATTAAGCAAGGCTTTCCTCCAAGTGGAGGGCCAAAATAAGCGCGCTGCGGATAGCTCCTTCCTACAATCAATATTTTAACGGGCAAAATTCCACAACAAATATTTTACGCAAGCACAAAATATCTCAAACAATATTCAAAACTGAGAACTAGAAATCCATACAACAAACAACTCATAAACATAAGGGATGTCCGAGGCGGGAGAGATCCGGCGGTTTCGGGAATAGATCCGGGTTGGTGAATCGAAACGGTGTTCGTCCACGGTGTAAGATGGGTGCGGAGGGTTGGAAACGGGTAGATCCGGTAATATTATGACGGATCCGGGTTACGTAAGAGGGGATATGTGAGTTGATGGTAGATCGGGGATGGTAGTGCTAGATCAAGGTAGATCTAGGGTTTTCGGAGGGGATTAAAGTGGATCCACGAAGGGTTAGTTGGAAGTGGTCGTCTAGGGTTGAGGGGGGCTATGTGAGGGGCGGGTATGGACGGGAAAAGGGAGGCGGAAGGGGGCTGGATGGGCAGCGGGGCTGGCGGCCGGTTCCAGGCGGTCCGGCAGTGGCGGACAGGGGAAAGAGGGTTGGGCGGGGTCGGTTTGCAGGCAGCAGGGCAGCGGGGGTTCAGAGGTGATGTTGCGGGATTCCGGCGGTGGGGAAGAGGTAATATGGTTGGAAAATGAAGGAGGGGGATAGGGTTTACCTTGGGGATGAAGTTCCACCACTAGGAGTCAACACCTAGGGCTCCACGGTGTCGGCACCGTGGAATAATCGCGGAGGTCCGGGAATCTCTTCTCCAAAGCCAGCAATGAGCCTCTCCAAGCCTCTAACATTCCTATTTATATTATTCTAACATTAGGGCAACCCGGATTCGACGGCTATGATTGTCCGACGAGTCCACGTGCCAAACATAAGAAAATGAAATTAAAAATAACAAAGTTATATATAAAAAAGATTCGCGGCACGCATCCGGACGCATCCGCAGGATCGGATCGTCCCTCCGCTCAAGTCTTCCTGCGAGAATATATGAAAGTGGGCCCCGCCTTGTTACGGGCTGATGGTCCCCCATCAACTCCCCCCGACTAAAAAGAATTCATCTCCGATGAATGGAGAGAATCGTACTGGCATCGAAGCCCAGGGGCGAGTCGGTCCAACTCTGTAGGTAGAATCCATGTGTCATCAGATATCGAGCGGTCTCTCCAACGAACCAAGTAGCGGCATGAAAGTCCCGTGGTGGAAGGAACGTACTCATGGGTGACGATATCTATAATACTCTCAGTAGACTGCTCTCGTGAAACGGATACCGGTACGATCAGGGGTGCATGCGGTGTCACCATAGATGATGGACTCCCAAGGGTGCAGGTAGGAGGAGACAAGGTCAGAGGTGGAGGTGAGTGGGCCGAAGCTGTAGCTGGTGGCGGGATGGAAGGGTGGTGATCATTCCAACTCGGGTCCAAATATTCAAGAGGTTCATAATACGGAGTCAAGTCCTCAATATTGAATATCGAATGGATGCCCATACTTGCGGGGATATAAAGTTCGTAGGCATATCTCCTGATCCACTTAATGATCGAGTAGGGACCGATTCGCTTAGCGCTTAATTTTTTGGCAGGCCCCGGTGGGAGCATCTCTGCCCGGATTCGGACCATTACTTGCTCGCCTTCGTTGAAAACCTGTTCCCTCTTGCTTAAATCTGCATGGGTTTTATAGTTGTCATTACTTGAAATAATTTACCGACGGACTAACTCATGTAAATCATGCAAGTGACGTGCAAAAGACTTGGCAGACTCGCTAGGACGGGCCTCAAATGGGTAAGGAAGGAGGTCAATGGGCTTCTTGGGTTCATATCCTAATACTATGTGAAATGGGCTCAACCCGGCAGACCTATTGACCGAACTATTGTAGGTGAATTCAGCGATAGGAAGGACAGAGTCCTAACTCGCCACATGCTCGCCAACGAGACACCTAAGCAAGTTCCCTAGACTACGGTTCACCACCTCAGTATGCCCGTCCGTCTGGGGGTGATAGGCAGATGAAAACTTCAAGGTAGTACCCATTTTGTACCAGAGGGTCTTCCAAAAGTAGCTCACGAATCGAACCTCTTTGTCAGAGACTATGGATTTTGGTAGGCCATGTAGCCTAAAGACATCCCGAATAAAAATGGGAGCAACACGTGAAGCGTCAGCGGTCCTAGAGCAAGCGATGAAGTGTGCCATCTTGGAGAAATGATCAACTACGACAAAAATGGAGTCGTGCTTTCGAACCGTGCGTGGCAGTCCGAGTACGAAGTCCATACTAATATCCTCCCAGGGTCTAAGTGGGACCGGCAAGGGTGTATATAGTCCCGTGTTTTGTTTAGTTCCCTTCGCCGTCTGACACGTGTGGCAATGTCGAACAACTCTAGCCACGTCCCTCTTTAGACCTGTCCAATAAAATCTATCCTCTACGATAGCTATGGACTTATCCCTGCCAAAATGCCCGGCTGCTCCGCCCACATTAAGCTCCCAAATCAGATAGTCCTGGTATGAAGTTCTTGGGATGCACATTGAAAGTGGAGGATAAGATCAGTCTGACTCTAGAGGGGGGTGAATAGAGTTTGTTAAAATAATTTTTAAAAATAAAACTTTTCAGAGGAAGAGTTAAGTTAATATAGTATGTGTATTGTGCTGCAGCAATAAAACAGAAGTAATAATAAAAAGAAAACAAAAGATTCACAGCAAACAACAAAGAATACACACAAGCAACCAAACACAAGAATCTATAGTGGTTCCCCAATCAACCTGGGTACATCCACTCTTCTACCACCCTTGGTAGGAATCCACTCAAGATGAGTTGATCAGGTGTCCTAGCACCAATGAGCTTTTGATAAGGTGCTCAAAAACTAGATCTAGATTTTTTGATAATGTGTCTTGCCACCACTGAGTTTTGACAAGGCTCTCAGAACCAGATTCAGAACTTTTGAAGGGAATTTTGATAACCCTTTAATAGAAGGAAAAGAAAAAGGAAGAGGTGAAGTTGTCTTCTCTGTCTCAATCATTGAGAGAAGACTTAGTGGATTGATTGTGTTGTCAAAGCTCCCCCTGAGATGTAGATGGTTCAGGAGTGAGAGATTTGATAGGGTGATAGGCCTTCAGAAGCTTCAGATCTCCAGCAGAAGATGGTTTCAGCAGAGGCTGAAATATGAATTATCTGGAGTCTTTGATGTTGAAGCTATGAACACTTTTCAGTATGCTAATTTTCAATCTAATTCTTCAGGATTGATCACTTGATTTTTCTCTGAGTTGATCTCTCTATCTGTGTATATCTGTATTGAGTTTTGTATATCTCTTGATCTGTTGTTGTGTATTTTATTCTCTGATGATTCTCTGTCCAAGATAGCCGTTAGCAGTCATAAATGTCTTCCATAAATATTTTGTCTTCCGGAGGAAAGTCCAATAAACATTCTCTGAGAAATCCCTTGAAACTTGCTCCAGAATAAATGAAAATGGCTAACAAATCTCTTTAAATAAATGCTGAGAGAATTTGAAAAACATTCTAAAAGCTGACTGAATTTGAATCCTTAAAGTCGTCGATCTCTCAGAAAAATGTCGATCTGAGCTCTACGATCGTTGAACTGAGCTCAGAGATTGGAATGAACATCAGACAGAAAACGTCGAACTGAGCTCTACGATCGTCGAACTGAGCTCAGTGACCTGAAGAATAAGTGAGGATAGATCGTCGAACTGAGCTCAGTGACTTGGAAATAGGCTGAAGGCAGATCGTCGATCTGAGCTCGAAGATTGTCGACCGGAGGTCGACGACTTAGAAGAGTTGAGCTCAGAGATCGTCGAACGGAGTTCGACGTTTCGTCGACCTAAGCTCGACGATAATTGTCTTTGTCTCAGCTCTAAGTCTTGATCCTTGAATGGTCCTAGGAGCAGCTTCAAACCTAAGTTCTAAGCCCTAGACTCATTCTAACTTGACCTTTTCAACTATACATCTAGGTCAAACTGATTTCCTAAAAACACAGTGATCCTTTCCCAAAATAGTAATAGGGTGTTCCAACAATCTCCCCTTATTTGGGTTAGGATTACTATTTACAGAACTCAGTAATAAATACAAAAGCAAATATAGAAAAGCAAAATATTAAAGCAATAGAGCAGAATATGCGGCATAACAGCATTGAGATAAAATATCAGCAAGTGTTTTAAAATGAATGTACTGTCTGCTTATAGAGATCACTTCTTTTCACTTCCTTTCTTAAATAAGATTTCCCTGTTGGGTTTGATATCTTGGCCTGGGAACTACAGCCTCAGGATGCAGTTTCATGTAATCCACTGGGTCAAAGAACTTCCTTGAAGCATATCTTTCCAGTTCTGCCTTCCTTTGCTCTGACAAAGGTAGTGATGTTGGAAGTGTCTTTTTCTTGCTCTCTAGCCTTCTTCAACCTATCTAAGGCAGCAAGTTCTTTCATCCTAGCAGTCCATGATAAAGGATTGTTCTCTAGATCTTCAAAAGGGAATGCAGGTTCATATCTATTAATAGTTTCTGAAGCAGTAGAAGTCCTTGTATCAACAGTTTCTCTAAGTTTATAAGGGAAAGGACCTTGAGTTGAGTCCATATGTCTTTGTCCTTCCCTTTGTTGTCTTGATTGAATTCTTTGTTCTCTCTGATTACCTCTGTATTGTCCCCTTCTGGACTGATAACCTCTTTGGTATTGCCCTCTGGGATGATATCTCTGTAAAGATTGGGAGGAGCTTTGCTTTGGAGTAGAGGTTTGAGAAGCTGAGCCTCCACCTGATCCTGAATCTGGAGGAGGATGAGGAGGAGGCTGAAACTGGGATGATCCTTTCTCATACTTATCCAACTTTCTTCTTTTCCTCATGGCCTTTAGCTGGTTTTTAGAATACTGTATCCAAGATTCAGTTATCTGGCAATCATGTAGAATATAATAGGGTATGTCATTAACATCCTTGGCCTTTGTAGGAGGGACCTTCATCATGGCCTTACTTCTAGCTTTCCTTTTCCTAGCAATAGTTCCAGCAGAGTCATCAGATTCTGTATTGAATTGATAACTTTCAGAACTCTGTGGTCTGTCATACAAATCATCTATACTTTTGATGTATTTCTCTTGTTGTTTCAATTGTTCAGGAGTCAGAACAGGAGCAGCAGCAGCAACAGCAGATACACAACCTATTGAAGCAGCAACAAGAGCAGAAGGAATTGGAGCAGCAGGTTCTTCCAGATAAGTAGCAAGATCTTTATCAGCAATAACATCAACATCAGCAGACAGCATTTCAATGTCAGTAGATCCAACAGATATAACAGCAGTACAAACAGAAGCAACAACATCCTCAGCCTTAAAAGAGTTGACATATGATGCAATCAGGCTGGGATCACATTCTGAAATAGGAACAATGGACTTAGTAAGATCTTCAACTTGCTGAACTGGTAAATATCTTCTGTGAAGAGAATCAAAAGCACTCAACAGTGACTTGAGGTCTACTGTAAACACTGGTACTAGAGCAGCAGCAGGCACTTCATCAGCTTCATGAGGCATCTCCCCCTACCTTGATTCAGTAGGAACTGGATCAAGGCACCCAGAGGAAGGGATTGCCTGAGAAGAGAGGAAAGAAGATAGCCGGTCAGACAGCTCCTGAACATGCTTCAGAAGTGGAGCCATTGTGGTCTCCAGCAATGAGGATAGCCTGGGGGCTAGCAGCTCATACAGCCTGTCTGCCAGTATAGGAAGATCTACATGCTCAAGATGGGCTTGAGTAGAGGTAGGAGTTGATGTTGCTGGCATAATGTTGGATGGTGTGGTGGTAGGAGGTATAGGGATGGATGGTTGAGATATTGGGATTATGGAGATAGATGATACGGGTGTGGAGATGGATGGTGAGAAAGATGGTTTATCAAGGATGTCATTGAGGAGCTGTTGGTATGAGGAGGATGATGGAGGCTCAAGAGGTAAGGAGGGGGAATCATCTACGAAGGAGTCATCCAAAATATTGAAAGATGGAATGGAAGAATCAATGGGTGGATAGTAGTACAGAGGGTGTAATGGTTCTGAGGTGGTGGCTGGAGGAGGTGAAATAGGTGATGAAATTGTGATGGTGGAGGAGATGGCTGATTGGATGGTTGATGAAGAAGGTAAGGCAGAAACAATAGGTGGTGGAGAAGGAGGAGCAGAGGAGGAAGAGACTGAAACAGTCCTTGTGCCTGAAGTAGATGGTGCTGCTGCTGCCCTGTTGGGGTTGATAATCTGCCTGTCCCACTTGCTGAAAAGGGCACAGGTGAGCCTTTTGGATGCATTGATGTGCATCCCATTTGAAACTAGTAATTCAGGGCACCTGGAATGCTGGAAAACCCCTAGAATCCTCCCAAAAGAAACACAACTTTTGTTAATTTTCTTCTTGATCAAGTTAAAGAAGATAGTTCCCCAATCCAGATGTTTTTTGTCAACTATTGCTCCCATTAAACAGAGCTGATACCTTGAGATGGTATCATGAGCTGAGTGCTTTGCCAGAAGCACTTTCCCACAACATCAGCCAAAAATTGAAATTCAATTGATAGATTCTTTTTCAACAGCTTATTAGGGTGTACAGCAGAGTGACCCATTCTATCAAACATGGAATCAAATTCTTCTCCAGACAAATCAATAGAGTCATCTCCAGTACTTAAGGTGAATACTTCAGTCGGAAGAATATGGGACAATGGTACTGAGTCCCGTTGATCGTGCCGACTATAGTATTCTCATTCTCATTAGTTGTAGCAAAAACCTATTCCTTGATTTCATATGCCGCAATCTTTATTCTGGTGGTCATAAACTGAACTTACTGCTGTTCTCAGAAAAGATTCAGAATAGCTTTGAACCTCTGATCGCTGCCATCGAAGGAGTTCATATCTATGTCAAAACCTGTATCAAATTTCATTTTGGAAAGAGTGGCAACCGACACCGCCATTTGTACCTGCAAAGATTGAACAAACACGACCAAGTGTAGAGAGTTTGGAGGGAAAGAGAAAAAATTACAGAAAGTATGAAAGCGTAAAAGACGAACTGCGGCCGAAG
Source organism: Platanthera zijinensis (assembly GCA_039513925.1). NCBI lineage: Eukaryota > Viridiplantae > Streptophyta > Magnoliopsida > Asparagales > Orchidaceae > Platanthera > Platanthera zijinensis. The sequence continues at coordinate 93,858,740 of CM077084.1, read as the reverse complement.
AAATGATTTTATATTAGGGTTCGATGCCGAAACGAAAAATCGTTGAACTCTGTTCGACGATTTGGGCTTCTAATGGAATACGAAGAGGTTTCAATATCGTCGATCTCCATTCGACGACATTGACGAGCGTCGAGCTCTGCTCGACGACCGCTTAACAGAAGGAAGGACAACTTAGAGCTATCAGGCGGCGTTGAACTCAGGTCGACGATTCAGGAAATGTCGATCTGCGTTCGACGATTTTTGGGAAACCGTCGATCGCCATTCGACGATTTCTGGGGAAAACGTCGAGCGCAGTTCAGAGACAGAAACTATCCTACAGACACAAAGAGAAATGAGTTTTTAGCCTAATCTTGGTCTGTTTTTAGATTTTAAAATCTTGGAATTTATTTTAGGCTTCCTCCATCTAACATTCCTAACTGATTGAGGAAGAAGTTATGTTTCTTTTCATCCAAAGGCTTGATGAAAATATCTCCTCTTTGTAAATGAGTTGGGATATATTGAAGTTCAATTTTATTTTTCTCAACATTATCCCTTAGAAAATGATGCATAATTTCTATGTGTTTGTCCTACTATGGAGGACTGGATTTTGTGCAATGGAAATAGCACTGGTGTTGTCACAAAATATTTTAGACTTCTTTAAGTTGTAACCATAGTCTAGGAGTTGATTTTGTATCCACAAGATTTGTGAACAACAACTACCTGCAGCCATATATTCAGCTTCAGCAGTTGAAGTTGACACAGATGTTTGTTTCTTACAAAACCATGAGACAAGTATATCACCAAGAAACAGACAAGTTCCACTGGTACTTTTCCTGTCTATTCTGCATCCAGCATAATCAGCATCTGAAAATCCAGGTAAGTCAAATGCTGAATCTTTTGGATACCAGAGACCTAGATTTGGACAGCTTTTAACATACCTAAGAATCCTCTTTACTAAAGTTAAGTGTGACTCTCTAGGGCTAACTTTGAATCTAGCACATATACATGTAGCAAACATTATATAAGGCCTACTAGCTGTAAGGTACAATAAAGAGCCAATCATTGCTCTGTATGTTGTCTGATCAACTGATTTCCTATGTTCATCAGCATCCAATACAACATTGGTAGGCATGGGTGTTTTCATACATGATGCATCAAACATACCAAATTTCTTAACCAGCTCTTTTGCATACTTGGTTTGAGAAATAAATATGCCTTCAGCATGTTGTTTGACTTGCAATCCTAAGAAAAAGGATAGCTCACCCATGCTACTCATTTCAAATTTAGAGTGCATCAGCTTGGAAAATTTTTTGCACAAGTTTGAATCAGTAGAACCAAAGATGATGTCATCTACATATATTTGTACTAGTAGGGTATGGGACTTATGGGTTCTAATAAAAAGAGTTTGGTCTACTCTCCCCCTAATAAAATCATTTTCCAGAAGAAAGCATGCTAGGGTCTCATACTATGCTCTAGGAGCTTACTTTAGACCATATAATGCTTTATGTAGTTTGAAAACATAGTCAGGGTGAGTTGGAGAGACAAAACCTGGGGGTTGTCTGATATAGACTTCTTCTTTGATCTCCCCATTGAGAAAAGCACTCTTCACATCCATTTGGTAGACTTTGAATCCCTTGTGTGCAGCATAAGCCAGGAAGATTCTTATGGCCTCTAACCTTGCAACTGGTGCAAAGGTCTGGTCATAGTCTATCCCCTCTTCTTGAGAATATCCTTGAGCAACTAGCCTTGCCTTGTTCCTTACAATAATTCCTTGATCATCCAATTTGTTTCTGAACACCTGATAACTCTAATTATTTCTATATTTTTATTCACTATTTTATATTAATAATAGATATTTTATATTAATTTTATAATAATAAGTTTATTTTAACTTGTTTTTATAATTTATATCTCTTTGATCTAATAAAATCATTTTTTAATCTTGCAGGGCTGATCTACAGGTAATTTGGAGCAAAAAGAGGTTTTCATTTTTTTCTGCCTAGACACGCCCTGTGACACGCCCTACCTGGGCGTGACACAGGGGCGTGACACGTTATAACCAAGGCTGCAGCCAGAGCTCGCCGACCGCGCCAAAAGATCGTCGACCGGCCCAGACACGCCCGTGTCAGTTGAAGACACGCCCGTGTACTCCCTACACGGGGCGTGACGGCCTGCAACATCACAGCTGCCGTGCCACGTCGGATTAAAATTACACGCCTGGGTCACGGGCGTGTCCCAGGGCGTGTCGAAGAAGTTTCCAATCATTAACGCGCCGTTCCAGCCGTTGCCGCCAGATTTACGTTCCTGCAAGACACGCCCCTAGTCACGGGCGTGACTAGGGGGCGTGACACCTCCTTGAAGACCAATCTACTCCCGCCGTTTTCAGCTTCCCGCCGTTTCCAGAAACCGCCGTGACACGCCCTAGGTCACGGGCGTGACCTAGGGGCGTGACCCGTCAGTTGACCAATTTTGGCGGTTTCTCCTCCAACGTTCCCGGGCTTTCAAGACGACGGTTCCGAGCCTGACACGCCCTAGGTCACGGGCGTGACCTAGGGGCGTGACCAAACAGAAATTTTTCTATAAATTCCAGACAGCTTCAGAGCTCAGGGGGTAGAATTTTGGGAGTTAGAGTCTTGTAATTTTCTATTTCCTTTGCTGTATTTCCTCATTTCTAAGTTAGATTTACTTTTGTTGTAACTTTAATTTTAGTTATTTCCATTTCAATCATGTCTTTTCCTACTTCATTTTGTATTTCCAAAATCATGATGAGTAGCTAATCTTCTTTTAGCACTTGATCATGATGAACCTTAGAATAAAATAGATCTTTCTCCTTCTTATTAAATGTCTTGTTCTTAATTATTCTCGCTACGATTTATCTTTGATTTTCATTTCGTCGAATTCATATTACGCGGATATGATCTTCGATCTAAGATCCGTATCCTAAATGACCGAGAGGTTGCGGATATGAGGAGATCACTCAAAGATAAAAGGAGTTGAACGCACTCCTCGAGAGAGGACGACGTAAATCTTCCGGATTGGAGTCAAATCCAATAGTGGGGTTCACCGCATAAAGCAAGCTTAGGGGTTTCGACTGGCCGAGAGGTCTTAATCGATCAACCTAAGGTTAGTTAGAAGCATGAGCTCGAGAGAGACGCTTCTATATTTTAGGAACCTCCACGGTCGAGTGAATATAATTAAGAACTCGCATTTTATTATTTTTCAAGAAGATTTATTTTAGTTCAAGGGGATTCTAGATCAAGTGCTAGCTTTCTCTTATTTGAATTTCTCTTTAGCTTCAGCGTTATTTTTATTATCTAGTATAATCAAACCCACTTTTCCGTTAGATAAAATAATAGCTCTTCCTTGTGAGTACAAGTACTCAACAGGCCCCGAATCGCAATACGACACTTCCTATACTGCATTTCGATAGGTACGCTTGCCTAATCGAGATTCTAGTTTGGACGTAATTTAACTTCTAGAAAATCTTCATCAAGTTTTTGGCGCCGTTGCCGGGGACTTTTCTTTGTTGATATTTCGAAAGCAAGGATCTATTAGTTTTATCATTTTTTTTTTCTTTTATTTCAAAAAAAAAAAAACAAACTTTTTCTTTCAAAAGTTTTATCTTCAAATTTTTATATTTAAAATTTCTTGCGAAAGGGCCGTGTCGGGTTTTCATCCCGCAATACCGCCTAGTACCTTGCGAACCCGTCACTGGGTAGCCCTTGGGAAGTCCGGGAAATTTTATCTTATAAATTTTTAAACCTTAAAACTTTTATCTTATGTTTTGTTCTTGTGTATGACCCGAGGGAATCCGTCACCTCTTTTTGATTTGGATCCGGAAATCGAGCGAACCCTTCGGCACCGCTTACAATTTCGAGTTCCGAATTTTCTAGATACGGAATCCTTAGGAGACACTCCTAATCCTTCTTTAATTCTATCTCCGTCACCCTCTTCTTCTCCTCCTTCTTCATTAAGTTCTTCTTCTCATTCTCCTAGATCTCTTTCTTCTTCTTCTTCCAATATGGGTGAGCCAAATGCGGTCGAACAACGAACTATGTCTTATTATGCCCGTCCAAATTTGGACGAGGCTCAATCTAGTATTGTTCGTCCCGCTATTGCTCCCAATAACTTTGAGTTGAAGCCAAGCATCATCCAAATGGTACAACAATATGTACAATTTGATGGGCTTCAAGATGAAGATCCAAACGCGCATATTTCTAATTTCTTAGAAATATGCGATACTTTTAAAATTAATGGTGTATCCGATGATGCCATCCGGCTAAGGTTATTTCCATTTACATTGCGCACCAAAGCCAAGCAATGGTTGAGTTCTCTACCAAGAGGATCAATCACAACATGGGCTGAAATGACGGAAAGATTTCTTACGAAATACTTTCCGCCGGCTAAAACGGCTAAATTGCGCAATGATATTACTTATTTCTCCCAACTTGATTCGGAAACGTTATATGATACTTGGGAGCGTTTCAAGGAATTGCTTCGTAGATGTCCTCATCATGCAATTCCGGATTGGTTACAAATCCAAACCTTCTATAACGGCCTAAATTCTCAAACTAGGCAACATATCGATGCCGCCGCTGGTGGAACGCTTAATAACAAAACACCAGCGGCCGCCCAAGAGCTTATAGAAGGTATGGCTTTGAATACCTATCAATGGAGTACACCTCGGTCTAAATCACCTAAACCGGCCGGGATGTATGAAATTGATACGGTCTCCAATCTATCTCTCCAGGTTGAGATGCTAAACAAAAGATTAGAAGAGATGACTGCTCCCTCTTCTATACCCACCTGGGATCCTACATCTTCCCCCTCTCCCACTACGTTGGCCGAGCATGTGGATTATATGGGAAATCCGAATCGGCCACCTTTTAATCCGGGTAATACTAATTATGGTAATACCTATCACCCGGGTATAAGGAACCACCCCAACTTCTCTTGGAGTAATCCGGGGAACGCGGCTCGCCCACCAAACACGATCCCACCAGGATATTTTCCACCACAAACTCCAAAAGCTCCCAATCTCGAGGAGTTGTTCTCCAAATATACGAGTACAAATGATACCAATATCCGGAATCTCACCGGATCTCTTCGTAATTTGGAGACTCAAATTGGGCAAATTGCAAAGATGCTCTCCGATCGACAACAAGGAGCGCTACCGGGCAATACAGAGCCAAACCCAAGGGAGCAAGCCAAAGCCATAACTTTACGGAGCGGGAAGGAGGTAACCACTTCTACAATTCCAGTTGAAACTTCTCCAATTCCGGTTGATACGGAGGTAACAATTTCGTCATCTTCTCCTCTAATTAAGCCTTCTAGAAAATCTTCATCAAGTTTTTGGCGCCGTTGCCGGGGATCGAACCCGGGTCACCCGCGTGACAGGCGGGAATACTCACCACTATTCTAGTTATATTAAACCAAAACCTTATCAACCACCTCTTCCCTATCCGTCTAGAATGCAAAAAGACCGGATAGATGAGCATCACGGTAAATTTTTAGACATGTTTAAACAAATCCAAATAAATTTACCGTTATGCGAAGTGATAGCACAAACGCCAAAATATGCTAAGTACCTCAAGGATCTTTTATCAAATAAAAAGAAACTTGAGGATATCTGCACGGTTCAATTGAACACGGAGTGCTCGGCAGTTTTACTTAATAAATTGCCTAAGAAATTACCTGATCCGGGTAGTTTCTCTATACCTTGTTCATTTGGCGATTTATTGGTAAAACGTGCGTTAGCCGATTTAGGTGCCTCAATAAATTTAATGCCTTATTCTTTAGTTAAGAAATTGGGTTTAGGAGAACCTAAACCCACAAGAATGAGCATTCAATTGGCGGATCGGTCTATAAGATATCCGATGGGTATTATTGAGGATGTGCTTGTCAAAGTTGACAAATTTATCTTTCCGGTAGATTTTGTCATCTCTGACATCGAAGAGGACACCGAGGTACCACTCATTCTCGGTCGCCCATTTCTTGCCACCTCGCGCGCCGTTATAGACGTTAGTAACGGTAAACTTCTCCTTAGAGTCGGAGATGAAGAAGTTACCTTTACTATTGACGCGTCTATGAAAAATTCGCTTTCCAATGACGACTCATGTTACTATTTAGAAGCTTCTCCCGAAGAAGATTTCATTTCTTTTTATGAACATTCTTTATCGTCTATTGATCATAACGCTTATTTTGAAAATTTAGATTTAATTACTTATGAAAATAGTGATAAGGATTTGATCACTCGCACACCTACTTTTGAAATTTTGGAAATTAGTAGTGATCGTTTGAAAACTTCTTATGATGAACCTCCCACGCTAGAATTAAAACAATTGCCTGATCATTTAGAATATTTATTTTTAGCGGAGGATTCTAAACTTCCCGTAATTGTGTCGGCCTACTTGACCGATGATGAAAAATTTAAATTATCTAATATTTTAAAACGCCATCGCCGCGCAATTGCGTGGAAGATCACGGATTTGAGGGGAATTAATCCCTCCTTTTGCACCCATAAAATTTTATTAGAAGAACATTCTCACAAAACAATTCAACCTCAACGCCGGCTAAATCCTAACATGAAGGAGGTAGTCAAGGCCGAGGTGATTAAATTATTAGATGCGGGCATCATCTATCCGATTTCGGATAGCTCTTGGGTGAGTCCGGTCCAAGTAGTGCCTAAGAAAGGAGGCTTAACGGTAGTTCCTAATGATAAAAATGAATTAATTCCTACTCGAACCGTTACCGGATGGCGGGTTTGCATCGACTACCGTAAATTAAATGATGCAACCCGAAAGGATCATTTTCCTTTACCGTTCATTGACCAAATCCTTGAACGGTTATCCGGGCACTCGTTTTATTGTTTTCTTGATGGTCTCTCGGGATATTTCCAAATCCCAATTGCGCCCGAAGACCAAGAGAAAACAACCTTCACTTGTCCGTTTGGCACCTTCGCCTATCGAAGGATGCCTTTTGGTTTATGCAATGCGCCGGCAACCTTCCAAAGGTGTATGCTAGCGATCTTTGATGAACTAGTGGAGGATATCATGGAGGTCTTCATGGACGATTTCTCCGTCTTTGGAGACTCTTTTGATTTATGTTTAGCAAATCTTTCCCGTGTACTCCAAAGATGCGAGGACACGAACCTAGTCTTGAACTGGGAAAAGTGCCATTTTATGGTGCGGGAAGGTTTGGTCTTAGGCCATAAAATTTCTAGCAAGGGTATAGAGGTAGATAAGGCAAAAATTGAAACTATAGAAAAATTACCTCCACCTTCAAATGTTAAGGCCGTTCGTAGTTTTTTGGGGCACGCCGGTTTCTATCGCCGGTTTATTAAAGATTTTTCTAAAATCACTAAGCCCCTTACACATTTATTAGAAAAAGACGCGCCTTTTATTTTTGATGAAAATTGTTTGCGCGCTTTTTCTCTTATTAAAGAAAAATTGATAAACGCACCAATCGTAATAGCTCCCAATTGGGAACTTCCTTTTGAAATTATGTGCGATGCTAGTAGTTTTGCCGTTGGTGCGGTCTTAGGACAACGCATCAATAAAAATTTTCATCCGATATATTATGCGAGCAAAACACTAACCACCGCACAAGAAAATTATACAACCACCGAAAAAGAACTTCTTGCCGTAATTTTTGCCTTTGATAAATTTCGTTCTTACCTTACTTTTTCCAAAGTTATTGTTTTTACCGATCATTCGGCTTTGCGTTATTTACTAACCAAAACAGATGCCAAGCCTCGACTGATTAGGTGGGTATTGCTTCTCCAAGAATTTGACTTGGAGATTCGGGATAAAAGAGGAGCGGAGAATCTAGCGGCGGATCATCTTTCTCGGTTGGAGAACCCCAATTCAGAGGAGCTCAAAGAGGAGGACATCGATGACACCTTTCCTGAAGAGCGCCTCCTCGCTATGCATAAGGTAATCACTCTCCCCACTCCTTGGTTCGCCGATTTTGCAAATTTTCTTGTTGCAAGATTCCTCCCAAATGGTTTTTCTTATCAAGAAAAGAAGAAATTCTTTTCTGATTTGAAAAATTATTTTTGGGAGGATCCATTTCTCTTCCGAGTTTGCGCGGACCAAGTAGTGCGGAGGTGTGTTTCTCATGAGGAGGGCGCAAAAATTTTAAAACATTGTCACGAGGGACCCGCCGGTGGGCATTATAAAGCTAATCGGACGGCTCGGAAAGTACTTGAAGCAGGCTTCTATTGGCCGAGCATCTTCAAGGACGCTCACGCACATGTAAGTCGTTGTGAACAATGCCAACGCTCAGGTAATATTTCCCGCCGAGATGAAATGCCCTTAAATTTATTTATAGAAATTGAAGTTTTTGATTTATGGGGAATCGACTTTGTCGGCCCGCTACCAACTTCTTTTGGAAATAAATATATTCTGGTAGCGGTTGACTATGTGTCACGGTGGGCGGAAGCGCAAGCTCTCCCCACCAATGACGCCCGAGTCGTGACCCGATTTCTTAAACAATTATTTTCACGATTTGGAGCACCGCGGGCAATAGTTAGTGATAGGGGCACCCACTTTTGTAACGCACAATTTGCTAAAGTATTATCTAAATACGGCGTTACACATAGGTTAGCCACCCCCTATCACCCTCAAACTAGTGGCCAGGTAGAAGTAGTTAACCGAGAAATTAAACGTATTTTAGAAAAAACGGTTTCTACTAATAGAAAGGATTGGTCGGTCAAGCTTGATGATGCTCTATGGGCTTATCGGACCGCGTACAAGACCGCTATCGGTTGTACGCCGTATCGATTGGTCTATGGGAAAGCATGCCACTTACCGGTTGAGCTTGAACATCGTGCCTTTTGGGCTCTTAAATTTTTAAATCTTGATGAAAATTTGTCCTCCGAGCTCCGCAAATTCCAACTTAACGAGCTCGATGAGTGGCGCTCCCTCGCTTATGAGAGTAATAAACTCTATAAGGAGCGCACCAAATTTTATCATGACAAGAAAATTAAGCACCCAAAGGACTTTAAACCGGGAGACCAAGTCCTTTTATATAACTCGCGCTTACGCTTATTTCCGGGTAAACTTAAGTCCCGTTGGTCCGGCCCCTTTGTCGTAAAGGAGGTTTGGCCTTACGGGACGATTCTTATTTCACACCCGGAAAAAGGCAGCTTTAAAGTGAATGGGCACCGGCTAAAATTATTTTTTGCCGGTGATAATATTAACGAGAAATTAGACAACATAATGTTGTCAAACCCATAATAAGCGCGCGCCACCATGGTCGAGCTCACCGACCATAAACAAAGCGCTCGTGGGAGGCATCCCATGGTTATCTTGTCTTTTTATTTTAATTTTGTTGTTGAGTTTTTTTTTTTACAGGATTGAAGAATTGCGATGCATGATGATCGGCCGGGGACGAACATGAAGTCTACATTATTCTTCAAGTCGGTAAATTGTTGTTTTTTTTTTTAGTTTATTTAAATATATATAAAAAAACAAAAAAAAAAAAAAAAAAAAAAAAAACCCAAAAAAATAAAAAAGGAAAAAAAAAAAAAAAAATCTCGTACTCGCGTCCGTCACGCCCGTGACCCAATGGTCACGGGCGTGTTTGCCAAGACTGCGGGAGGTTCCTCCTCCCTCGGTTTTCCCGCCCGTCATTCGGACATGACACGGGCGTGACATGATGTGTCACGGGCGTGTCGACCACGTGTCGCGGGTATCCGAGGCGCTGACCAGTCACGCCTCGGATTCCTTCTTTGCCAGTCAAATTTGACTGACACGCCCAGAGTCACGGGCGTGACTCTGGGGGTGACTGAAGAATCCGATGCCGTAGCATCGGATTCCCTTTGGATTCCCCCTCCACGCCCTCGTCACGGGCGTGTCCCGCAGAGTCACGGGCGTGACTCTGCGGCGTGACCCCGAATCCGAGGCAGTCCGCCTCGGATTCCCTTTCCCTTTGACCCGAGCTTGTCACGCCCCCTGTCACGGGCGTGACATGGGGGCGTGTCTCACCCGAAAAAAAAAACCTATAAATAGGATCCCTCCCCCCCTCTTCTCTTCACACCTCCACCCTTCAACCCTTCTCTTCTCTCCTCCCTTGTCCGAAATTTCCTCCACATTTTCACCATGCCTCGCCACCACGCTCGATCCACCGCTTCCTCCTCCGAGCACCCCGCTGATCCAGCCTCGGCGGAGGCCATGCTTCTTTTCGAGAATGCTACCCAACAAGATCGAAGCGAGAGACTGCGCGCCAAACCCTTTGGCGTGTTCAGGATCTTGGATTGGGTCATCCTCGCCCAATTCGGAGCAGCGGAGCTAGTTCGGGAGCTCATCTCTACCCAAGGGTGGGATCCCCTTTTCGCCATTTCTGAGCCTGCTTTCCTCGAGCTCACCATTGAGTTCCTGGCCTCTTTTGAGTTCCGTTGGGCGGCGCAAGATGATTTCATCGTCTTTCACCTGGGCGGGATGATGCACCAACTCACCATCCGCCAGCTTAATGTTGCCATGGGCTTTTGCTCGGAGGCCTTATCCACTTCCCCCGCCTACCCCGACCTAAAAACTGATTTCCCTCCCGACTTCAGTCTCCCCACTTTTTGGTCGGAAATTAGTAATGACGTCGCCCCCTACACTCCAAAGAAATCTAAGGGCAGCCACCTCATCTCCCCCGCTTTACGTATTCTGCACAACCTTCTCTCTTTTACCATTTCCGGGCGCGGCGATAGCCACGGCGTGGTGACTCGGGCGGACTTACTATACTTGTATAGTATGTTTTACCGGGTCCCACTCAACCTTGGTTACATGCTCGCCATTTTCTTTCGGCACCAGGCCGAAAATGTGAGATTGGGAGCGGTGCACGGCGGGAATTTTATCACTTTCCTCGCCAAGCAACTCGGTGTGTGGGCTGCTCTTCCGCGGCTCACTTGCATGCAAACGCCGCAGCCTCTTCAGTTCCCGACCCTTCAGGCGCTTGGTTTAGCTCGCCGACGCGACGGCGAGTTTGAGGCTGTTCCCCCGTTCGTTGGTGGCGGTGATCTTGACCTTGATCATGGTGCCGGTCCCAGCGGTACCCATCATTCCCCGCAGATTCCGCCACCACCGCTGCACTCTGCTCCAGCGCCCGATCCTGCAAATTATTGGGACCGACAATTTGGGTTGCTCCATACTCGCATAGACCAGATGCAAACCCATTTTGACGGTCGCTTCGATTCTTTTGATGCGCGCTTCACAGTGCTCGAGCGAAACCATACTTCCTCCATAGCGCATATTACTCGCGAGTTCGCGAACATGCGGACTTTCTATCAGGAGCACGAGGACGGTTCTGACCAGGAGTAGCTGTTTTTTTTTTCTTTTCTTTTGAGCTGTAGAGGGCCACCTCTTTGTATCTGTATCTTTATTTTACTTTCATGTATCTGTTTTTTTTCTTATGAAAAAAAAATCTATAAAATATTATGTTTTGCTTTCATCATCTCTTACAGGTATCTTTTGATGCTGCTTTGCGCTTCTCAGGGAAGTCTCCTCTCTTCTTTTTCTTCTTCATTTTTACATTGGGGACAATGTATAGTTTAAGTATGGGGGGAGGGATATTTCTCAAGCAAAACATATAAAAATGTTTCAAAAAAAAAATTTTAAATAAAACAAAAACCAAAAAAAAATTTTTTTAAAAAAAAAAAAAAAAAAAACATATTTAAAAACTCAAAAAAAAAAAAAAAAAAATTTTTTTTTTATTTCATCTTAAAATTTTGTTTTTCCAATCATAATAAAATTAAAAAAAAAATGAAAAAAATAGAAAATCAAAAAAAAAATTAGGGAAGTCTTTATTTCTATATTTATTCACATGCAAAATTCCTAGTAATTCAACTTTTTTATAGTGTTTAGAGAATTTTGATGTTTTAATTGAATGTTGAATTTTGGAGTAGAACTGTTGGCCATGCTGTGTTTCTAGTTAAGTGCACGTGTAAGTAGAATTTTTAATAGATCTAAATATTCAGCATATAATTAGATTTTCATTTTTCTAAATGCGTAGAAACAACTTATTTTACTTTAATTTTGAAAACCGATAAAACTCTAAAATAATTTAGGTGAGTAAGTAGAAGTTTGCTAGAGAGATATTTCGCGGACTAAGAGAGAGTTATTCTTTTTCGATGTCTAGAACTTGCCCTCTAACTATTCTCAAGACTTTGCATAAGTTAAACTCATTAGCATAAATATGATTTAGGCACTCCCTTTGGCTAGTTTGAGCTTTTGTACCCGCACCTAAAATTTTAACTTTGCTTAGCCAATTTGAGCCTATTACCGTACCTTTTGTTTTAGCTCCACCAAATGATTTACCAAAGCCTAAAAAGCATCCTAATTACACACCTAAACCCGAGCTTGAAAGAACAAATGTACAAATATTTTGTGAGTGATTAGGAGCCTTTTCATTTTTGGTGGCTCTTTTCTTAAAAAAAAAAAAAAGTTGATTTATTTTTCTCTCCTCTTCAAAATAAAGAAAAAAATTATCATTAAAAAATGAAGAGGTAGAAAAAATTCAATATGATGAGAAAGTTAAAAAATAAGAAAAGAAACAAAAGAAATAGGAATTTGGCTACGTTCTTAAGAGCCATAGCAAATTTTTATGTACAAGCTTCTCTAGGTTTTGGTGTGACTAGCCATCATGTTTATCTTTGATTACCCTCACCAAAAACCTAAGCCTACATTTCAACCTAATTAAGCCCTATTGATTTATGTTTATAAGTTAGACTAGTGCCGTGGCGAGAGTGTGAAAGGGCAAGCCTATGGCCATCGACATTGATGGATTTCTTTGGAGGGTATCTTAATCTTAGTTTGTGCAATGTTATCTTAGTACGCACGCTACACTCTCCCTAAAGATAATTTCAAGATTTACCGGATTTTCATCTTAAAAGTAAAAATAATAGTGAAAACGCATTTTAAGAAAAATAAAAACCTAATTTGTATGCTGAGTGAGTCTTTCTACAGAAGTATCTACAAACATAGGCATAAGACTTCGCATTTTACTCCTTAGCTTCAATTTTCTAGACTAGCATTTAAAATTTTTCTACTCCCTATAGGAAGTTGTTTGCTCGGGACTAGCAAACGGATAAGTATGGGGGTATTTGATAACTCTAATTATTTCTATATTTTTATTCACTATTTTATATTAATAATAGATATTTTATATTAATTTTATAATAATAAGTTTATTTTAACTTGTTTTTATAATTTATATCTCTTTGATCTAATAAAATCATTTTTTAATCTTGCAGGGCTGATCTACAGGTAATTTGGAGCAAAAAGAGGTTTTCATTTTTTTCTGCCTAGACACGCCCTGTGACACGCCCTACCTGGGCGTGACACAGGGGCGTGACACGTTATAACCAAGGCTGCAGCCAGAGCTCGCCGACCGCGCCAAAAGATCGTCGACCGGCCCAGACACGCCCGTGTCAGTTGAAGACACGCCCGTGTACTCCCTACACGGGGCGTGACGGCCTGCAACATCACAGCTGCCGTGCCACGTCGGATTAAAATTACACGCCTGGGTCACGGGCGTGTCCCAGGGCGTGTCGAAGAAGTTTCCAATCATTAACGCGCCGTTCCAGCCGTTGCCGCCAGATTTACGTTCCTGCAAGACACGCCCCTAGTCACGGGCGTGACTAGGGGGCGTGACACCTCCTTGAAGACCAATCTACTCCCGCCGTTTTCAGCTTCCCGCCGTTTCCAGAAACCGCCGTGACACGCCCTAGGTCACGGGCGTGACCTAGGGGCGTGACCCGTCAGTTGACCAATTTTGGCGGTTTCTCCTCCAACGTTCCCGGGCTTTCAAGACGACGGTTCCGAGCCTGACACGCCCTAGGTCACGGGCGTGACCTAGGGGCGTGACCAAACAGAAATTTTTCTATAAATTCCAGACAGCTTCAGAGCTCAGGGGGTAGAATTTTGGGAGTTAGAGTCTTGTAATTTTCTATTTCCTTTGCTGTATTTCCTCATTTCTAAGTTAGATTTACTTTTGTTGTAACTTTAATTTTAGTTATTTCCATTTCAATCATGTCTTTTCCTACTTCATTTTGTATTTCCAAAATCATGATGAGTAGCTAATCTTCTTTTAGCACTTGATCATGATGAACCTTAGAATAAAATAGATCTTTCTCCTTCTTATTAAATGTCTTGTTCTTAATTATTCTCGCTACGATTTATCTTTGATTTTCATTTCGTCGAATTCATATTACGCGGATATGATCTTCGATCTAAGATCCGTATCCTAAATGACCGAGAGGTTGCGGATACGAGGAGATCACTCAAAGATAAAAGGAGTTGAACGCACTCCTCGAGAGAGGACGACGTAAATCTTCCGGATTGGAGTCAAATCCAATAGTGGGGTTCACCGCATAAAGCAAGCTTAGGGGTTTCGACTGGCCGAGAGGTCTTAATCGATCAACCTAAGGTTAGTTAGAAGCATGAGCTCGAGAGAGACGCTTCTATATTTTAGGAACCTCCACGGTCGAGTGAATATAATTAAGAACTCGCATTTTATTATTTTTCAAGAAGATTTATTTTAGTTCAAGGGGATTCTAGATCAAGTGCTAGCTTTCTCTTATTTGAATTTCTCTTTAGCTTCAGCGTTATTTTTATTATCTAGTATAATCAAACCCACTTTTCCGTTAGATAAAATAATAGCTCTTCCTTGTGAGTACAAGTACTCAACAGGCCCCGAATCGCAATACGACACTTCCTATACTGCATTTCGATAGGTACGCTTGCCTAATCGAGATTCTAGTTTGGACGTAATTTAACTTCTAGAAAATCTTCATCAACACCCATTTTGTTCCAACAATGGAATGATTCTTTGGCTTAGGCACTAGTTCCCAAACTTTGTTTCTTTCAAATTGATGAAACTCCTCTTGCATTGCAATGATCCAGTGTGGATCTTGCTCTGCATCTTGAATGGATTGAGGTTCAATTTGAGAGAGAAAGAAAGTGTGCATCAGGTTTTGGTTGACCTGATTTCTGGTTTGCACACCGGCTGAGATGTTTCCAATCACTTGGGAGATTGGATGATCTCTTGATGTTACTAAATCAACAGGGATTGTTGATTGTTCACCAACCTTTGTTGTTGTTTCCTCTTGTGGAACAGCAACTGGCTCTTCAAGAAGATTTACTTCCAGATGTTGAGCAGCTTCTTCATCTTCACTACTTTCATCCTTTTGAGTAACTTGTAATCTGTCCAAGTCTTCAGCTAGAGAATGTACCTGCATATGTTCTATGGTAGAAGCATTCTTCTCCTTGAAAGACATATTAGTTTCATCAAAGGAAATATGGACAGATTCTTCTATTTTTTGAGTAGTTTTATTATAAACCCTATAAGCTTTACTGATCATGGAGTATCTCAGAAACACTCCTTCATCATCTTTTGCTTGAAATTTTGCTATATATCTCTTGTCATTGTTGTGAATATAATAAATGCAACCAAAAATTTTGAAGTAATCTACTTTATGTTTCTTCCCTTTTAGTAATTCATAGGGAGTCTTGCCCTTCAGTTTATGTATCAAACCTCTATTTAGTACATAGTTGGAGGTGTTCACTGCCTCAGCCCAAAAGGATAGAGGAAGGTGAGCATCTGACAACAATGTAGTTGCAGATTCAATTAGGGCTCTATTTTTCCTTTCTGCTACCCCATTTTGTTGAGGAGTTCTAGGAGCTGAGAATGTATGCCTGATCCCTTCACTCTGACAGAACTCTTGCATAAGAAGAGAATCAAACTCTGTCCCATGATCACTTCTGATCAGGGCAATATGAGTATTGAACTCACTCGGTATACATTTGAGAAACTCTGTCAAACACTTAAAGTTATCAGACTTCTTCCTTAGAAAGAACACCCATGTGAATCTTAAGAAGTCATCTACAACCACTAAAGTGTAGGATTTCCCTCCTAAGCTTTGTACTGTAATGGGTCCAAAAAGATTCATGTGTAACAGATACAAAATCCTAGGTGAATCACTCTTGTTAAGTGACTTAAAACTGTTTTTAGTTTGCTTGCCTAATTGACAAGCCTTGCAAAGTCCTTCCTTCTTGTAGGGGCCAGAAGGTAGTCCTCTAACAAGGTTGTCCTTAGATAGCCTAGCAATGGTTCTAAGGTTAATATGTCCTAGTCTCTTATGTCATAGTATATTAGGTCTAGATATGGAATTGAACAGGCAGATATCTACTTTAGATGAATTAAAATCTACTAAGTAAATGTTACCTTTTCTGTTACCTGTCAACACAGTTATGTTGTCTTCTGACTTGACCTTGCATATAGCTTTGTTGAAATTCACTTGATATCCTTCATCACAAAGTTGACTGATACTTATCAAGTTGTGCTTGAGTCCTTCAACATAAACTACTTTCTTGAAGGTCACTGTTCTAATTTGGACTGCACCATATCCTTTTGTTGTTCCAAAGTTTGAATCACCAAAAATTACTTTGGGTCCATGCTTGGCTTTAAAGGATGTGAAGTTGTCCTTGTTCCCTGTCATGTGCTTTGAGCACCCACTATCCAGATACCATAGCTGGTTTGATGTTGGATAGGTCTTCACCTGTGCATACAAGAATTTACATGTTTTTGACCCAGTTTACCTTGGGCCTAGGTTGATATCCTTAAAATTCTAAAATGAAAGACATCTCAGGTTGACTCTTATAACCTTCAGGATGGTATCTCCTAGGAGGTACTATCCATTCAGTATAGGGGTTGAAACCTTGGGATGTAGGACTTCTAGGATTGAATCTAGATGTACCTTTGAAAGATTGTTCAAAGCCCTGATCTCTGTTCGACAATCGTCGAGCTTAGGTCGACGATCTTGGGTCAGATCGTCGAGCTCTGTTCGAAGATCGTCTGTCCTGGAGTTCAGAGTTCAGGTGTCGTCGAGCTGAGTTTGACGATTTTTTCTTGGATCGTCGAGCGCCGTTCGATGATAGTGGAGCTCTGTTCGACACATTCTGTTGAACTAAAACTTTCTTTGGCAAATCTGCATTCTTCCTAGCTACCTCTATAACTTCCTTCCCTTTATCAGAGATAAATTTGATTGGAGTTGTCAGAACTATAGGCTGGCTAGATGAAGCTCCCAAGCTTAGTGTACTATTAAGTCTAGAGTTCACTGTGCTTGTGATATCCATCAGTTTGATGCTTCTCCCATTAAGGGATTCTTCAAACTGCTTGGCCTTGGATAGTTCACTTTTCAGTGAAGTTATCTCCTCTCTATAGAATTCTAACTCTTCAGAGAGTTTGAGGTTCTCTGATTTTAAAGTGCTATACTCAGACAGTTGTTTTCTGAGGGAAATGATTTCCTTCTCAGACTCTAATAGATCTATACATAGTACTTTAAACTCATGTTTAAAGTCCTCAGAACTGAAATCAAATGAATTGATTACCTGGTCTTCTTCTAGTTGAATTTCTGAATCTGACTCTGACTCTTCTGCTTCTGAATCTGTTTGAGAGGTATTGATAGCCATCATGCAAAATTCCTTTTCATCAGCATCATCCTCATTATCACTGGAGCTGGATGATGCTTCAGAATCCTCTTCAGTTTCACTCCATGTCTCAGCAACAAATCCCTTCCTTGTATGTTTGTTCTTGCTGGAGGAGGGTTTGTCTGAGCTGTTCTTCTTAAAGTCTTTTTCCTTTCTTCTTTCTCTTCTATCTTTCTTGTCCTTGTTTTTGTTTTTTGGACAGTCAGGCACAATATGGTCTGGTTTCCTGCAACCAAAACAGATAATTTCTTTGTTGTTATTTGATTTATCATACCTTGGCTTATCATGTCCCTTGTATGAACTTTTTTTGAAGTCTTTTCTGGCCATTTTGTAGAATCTTTTGGCCAATAAGCTGAGTAGCTCCTCATTGTCTGTGACCTTTTCTTCAGGCAGGTCCTCAACAGCTTTGAAGGCTATTGTCTTCTCTTTCCATGTGGCTGGTGAGGCAGCCTTCTGTTCTTCTTCTCTATTTTTAATGAGCAGCTCATAAGATTTGAGCTTGCCCAGGAGAGCTTCAGTGGTAATCTCATTTAGACTTCTGGCATCTTTGATTGGCTAGATTCTTGAATCCCAAGTGCTGGGGAAACACATTAGGATTTTGTCATTAAGCTCAGTCAATGAGATTTCTTTATTCAGAGTCTTTAACTAATTGACAATCAGACTTAATCTGTTGTACATGTCTGCAACTGACTCAGCTTCTCCTTTCTTGAAGTTCTCATATTGGGATATGAGATGGGATCTTCTCTCTTTTCTCTCATCAGCAAATCCTAAGACAATCTCAGAAAGTTTGTCCCAAATTCCTTTGGCTGAGTAGTATTCAGCTACCTTCTGAAATATCTCATCAGACATTGTCTGAGCTAAGATATTCATTGCCTTGGCATCTGTAGTCTTCCACTTCTTTATTTCAACATCTGTTCCTGAAGGAGGTGGAACAACATTTGTACTTGAGCTTACTGGTGGACTTGGGCACACTGTCAAAATAGAATTAAATATGTCTTCATCAATAGAATTCATATAAAGTCTAATCCTTGCTTTCCAAAGTGCAAACTTGGATAGATTGCACACTGGAGGCCTGGTGCTTGCATAATCTTTGTTCTGTGCCATATCTTTATATATTGTTAAATATAATGAAAATAACCCTCTTACAAGATTGATCTTATCAAGGATCTTTTGGTTCAGGTGTTAGCCTGTATGAACAACCAACCTCCCTCTGATACCAATTGAAAGTGGAGGATAAGATCAGTCTGACTCTAGAGGGGGAGTGAATAGAGTTTGTTAAAATAATTTTTCAAAATAAAACTTTGCAGAGGAAGAGTTAAGTTAATATAGTATGTGTATTGTGTTGCAGCAATAAAACAGAAGTAATAATAAAAAGAAAACAAAAGATTCACAGTGCACAGCAAAGAATACACACAAGCAACCAAACACAAGAAGCTATAGTGGTTCCCCAATCAACCTGGGTATATCCACTCTTCTACCACCCTTGGTAGGAATCCACTCAGGATGAGTTGATCAGGTGTCCTGGCACCAATGAGCTTTTGATAAGGTGCTCAAAAACCAGATCTAGATTTTTTGATAAGGTGTCTTGCCACCACTGAGTTTTGACAAGGCTCTCAGAACCAGATTCAGAACTTTTGAAGGGAGTTTTGATAACCCTTTTATAGCAGGAAAAGAAAAAGGAAGAGGTGAAGTTGTCTTCTCTGTCTCAATCACTGAGAGAAGACTTAGTGGATTGATTGTTTTGTCAAAGCTCCCCGATGTAGATGGTTCAGGAGTGAGAGCTTTGCTAGGGTGATAGGCCTTCAGAAGCTTCAGATCTCCAGCAGAAGATGGTTTCAGCAGAGGTTGAAATATGAATTGTCTGGAGTCTTTGATGTTGAAGCTATGAACACTTTTCAGTATGCTAATTTTCAATCTAACTCTTTAGGATTGATCAGTTGATTTTTCTCTGAGTTGATCTCTCTATCTGTGTATGTCTGTATTGAGTGTTGTATATCTCTTGATCTGCTGTTGTGTATTTTATTCTCTGATGATCCTCTGTCCAAGATAGCTGTTAGCAGTCATAAATGTCTTCCATAAATATTTTGTCTTCTGGAGGAAAGTCCAATAAACATTCTCTGAGAAATCCCTTGAAACTTGCTCCAGAATAAATGAAAATGGCTAACAAATCTCTTGAAATAAATGCTGAGAGAATTTGAAAAACATTCCAAAAGCTGACTGAATTTGAATCCTTAAAGTCGTCGATCTCTCAGAAAAACGTCGATCTGAGCTCTACGATCGTTGAACCTAGCTCAGAGATTGGAATGAACATCAGACAGAAAACGTCGGACTGAGCTCTACGATCGTCGAACTGAGCTCAGCAACCTGAAGAATAAGTGAGGATAGATCGTCGAACTGAGCTCAGTGACTTGGAAACAAGTTGAAGGTAGATCGTCGATCTGAGCTCGAAGATCATCGATCGGAGGTCGATGACTTAGCAGAGTTGAGCTCAGAGATCATCGAACGGAGTTCGACGTTTCGTCGACCTAAGCTTGACGATAATTATATTTGTCTCAGCTCTAAGCCTTGATCCTTGAATGGTCCTGGGGGCAGCTTCAAACCTAAGTTCTAAGCCCTAGACTCATTCTAACTTTACCTTTTCAACTATACATCTAGGTCAAACTGATTTCCTAAAAACATAGTGATCCTTGCCCAAAATAGTAATAGGGTGTTCCAACACACATGTGGGAACCCCGGTAAAGGTAACCTTCACAAATCTGGAAGCCATCGACAGGTTCGGGTGGGTCTCGGGATAAGGCTGCGTATATCTCGTCGAAGTCAGGACATCCGGGATAGTCATGAATAATCTGCTCAAGTCCGTCCACATGGGCTCTCAGGGTCTGCAAGAGGGTGACCCACCGACTCAACGCATCAGCGGGCTTGTTCTCAACACCGGCGCGATGTTTGAGAACATAGTGGAAATCCTGAAGGTACTCAACCCACTTCGCATGCTTATGTCCCAACTTCTTCTGTGAGTCTAAGTATCGGAGCGCCTGGTGGTCAGAGTAGAGAACGAACTCCCGGGGGAGGAGGTAGTGTCTCCAATATCGCAAGGACTGAACGATCGCATAAAACTCCCTATCATAATTGGAATACTTCTGATTGGCCTCATTTAACTTTTCGCTGAAGTAGGATACCGGGTGTCCCTCCTGGCTCAGCACACTGCCGATCCCAACTCCAGAAGCATCACACGCAACCTCAAAAGCCTTGCCAAAGTAAGGGAGTCGTAAGACGGGTGCCGTGGTCAATTTCTCTTTAATCTCTTCAAACGCTTGAGTGGCTGCAGGGGTCCACTGAAATTCGCCTTTCTTCAAACAACTGGTGAACGGGGCCATAATTGAGCTAAATCCACGAACAAATCTTCTATAGAAGATAGCTAGCCCATGAAAGCTGCGAGCCTCGTGAAGGGTCGTGGGCAGGGTCCACTCACGGATGGACTTAACCTTCTCAGGGTCGACTGACACTCCTGTGGATGATACGATAAACCCCAAGAACTGTACTGACTCGGCGTAAAATGAACACTTCTTTAGATTCACAAAAAGTTTCTCCTGACGGAGGGTCTCAAAAAGTAGCCTCAAGTGCGCTAGGTGGTCACCATGGGTCTGACTGTAGATCAGAATATCATCAAAATATACAACGAGGAATTTGCCCATGTAAGGCCGTAAGATCTGTGTCATAATCCTCATGAACGTGCTCGGGGTGTTGGACAGCCCAAACAGCATGACCAACCACTCATACAGGCTATCTTTAGTCTTAAAGGTCGTTTTCCACTCATCGCCCTCCCGTACTCGGATCTGGGGGTACCCACTCCGCAGATCGATCTTGGAAAAGAGTTGGGCACAAGACATGGTATCTAATAGGTCATCCAGACGAGGGATAGGGAACCGATACTTCACCGTAATCTTATTGATTGCATGACTATCGATGCACATGCGCCAGCTACCATCCTTCTTAGGAGTAAGAAGGGTGGGAACGGCATAGGGACTCAGGCTCTCCCGAATGAACTGCTTCCGAAGAAGCTTGTCAACTTGCCGCTTGAGCTCGGCGTGCTCATCTAGATTCATATGATAGTGCGGCAGATTTGGGAGAGAAGCTCATGGGACTAGGTCGATAGCGTGCTGGATATCTCGCAAAGGTGGGAGTTCATCAGGTAACTCCTCCGGCATGATGTCGGTGAACTCGTCAAGTAGGGTCTGGATCTCCGGGAGAAGATGTGGGGTCACTATCGGACTCTAAGAAGCCATAGTGGCAGCAACAATGTAAAATATCCTGGCATCCCTACTCTCCCGCAAGAACTCACTACACCGCAGGAGATGTAGCGGTCACGACAATATGGTGCTCGGGGAGGGCTCAATCGGGCCCTTAGATTTCTCCTTGGGTCGGGTTGGGGACAACGTTATTTTCTTTCCTTTATCGAAGAATGTATAAGTATTCGACCGACCGTAGCTCGTGACGTCACGGTCGTATAACCAAGGTCGAGCCAATAACACGTGGGAACCGTCCATAGGAATGACGGCACACCACACGTTATTCCTAAATGTAGCAAGCTGAATAGGAATGAGGCACCGCTGCGTCACCTGGATGGCGGTCTTGTCTACCCAAATGACTCGATACGGGTGGGGGTGGGGCTCCGCCTTTACTTGCATACGCTCTAAACCTCTCTGGGCCACGATATTGACACAACTCCCACTATCAATGGATAGTTTGCAGGGTCCGCCTGCACTAGAAAAATATGTGTAGAAGATAGTGGTACGACGCCAATCCTCGTCCGTACGGGGGGTATGTAGGAGATGTTGAACTACTCCCATCTCTAGGGACCTCTAAGCCTCGCTCTCCCATCCCTCCTCGATCGTAGCTTAGACCTCCTCGATAACATCCTCGGCCCCTTCTAATCCTAGCTCTTCCTCTCCCTCGACTAGCAGATTTCGTGTGGGGCAATGTGCCGCCACATGTCCTCTGCCAGCGCACCTAAAGCACTGGATACCCTCAGGCCTCTGACCCTCCGTGGCGATGGCCTTGCCCTTCATGTCAGTGGCGATCCATGGGGGTTGGGTTATTTTTGTGGTCTGGAAAGGTGTGGGCTTCTTGAATGTCGAGGAATAGGTGCGCGAGGGGAACTGCCTCGTACTCGACGTACGGAGATACAGTTCGTACTCTAAGGCGAGCTGGAATATTTGATCAACCGTCTCGAGGCGATGGTGGATTAACTCTCTCCGGAGCTCTGAGCGAAGGCAAGCCTTAAATCGCGATGCAGTGGCAATGGGCTCTTCTGAAATATCACTCCTAACGACCAACTCATCAAATCGAGCCATGCACTCCGCTACTGAGAGCGTTCCCTGACGTAGGTTCTGCAGCTGATCTAGCAACTGATCACGGTATGAGGCGGGGAGATATTTATCTTTAAGTCTCTCCTTCATCTCATCCCATCGGGAGATGGGATAATAGCCTTCCCTCTCGACAGCTCTCTCCACACTAATCCAAAATACTTTGGCTTTCCCAACCAACTTCATCTTCGCGAAACGGACACAATGCTCATCTCTCATGTCATACCAGTCAAAATAGTGATCCATGTCTAGGATCCAATCACTAAAGGCCTTCGGATCCAAGCGGTCGTCGAACGATGGGGCATCGAGGCGAATCCGATGGGTGATGTCGAAGGCATGGCCACCTCTCTGTGGGTCGGGGTAGTCCCCTGGATTGTCATCGTAGTCGTAGTCAAACCTTCATCGATCTGGCGGGTAATACTCATCCCGCTGCTAGTCGCGACAACCAGGTGGAGGCACCCGGTCCCAAAGGTCTGGTTGCAGCTGACAGGGCACACGGTAATCCTCACATAGCGGCACGTGCCTATCATGTGTTGGCTCAGGGTTTCGCCTTGCCGGTGGGACTGGGGCCCGGTAGGGAATGTCACGGCGACGGCGTTCCACTGGTGGTTGGCCCACTCTTGGGTGTTGGTCGGGACATGGAGAAACATCAAGGTCGTCCTCCAAAGGATCGTCACGATGTGTAGGCGTGTCCCTAGTGATCTCTAAGTGGTCCAGTCGTACGTTTACCTCGACAAGGTCCTGTCGCACGTCATTAAACTGGGCGCCTAATACGTCAAAACGATCTAAGATAAGGCGCTGGAACTCAGCAAACGCGGTGCCCGAATTTGAGCTTCCCGCATGGTCGTCGGTTACTTGTGGTTCAGCCATGCTAGTCCTAAATGTCCTACCACTACGGAGCATGCAAGTGGCCTAACCTTGACCTCTGATACCAATTGATGTAGGGTAGGCTATATATTATGCAACCTAGGTTGACTCGATTGAGTGGACACGTGAATGCTATGATGAGATGCACAAAACCCGTTAGGCAATTATTCCAAACAATGATTCACAACCATGCATAATTAAATTAGACAACAACAATTCTTTTAGGGCAATTAAGCAAGGCTTTCCTCCTAACGGAGGGCCAAATTAAGCGCGCTGCCGATAGCTCCTTCCTGCAATCAATATTTTCACGAGCAAAATTTCGCAACAAATATTTTACGCAAGCTTAAAATATCTCAAACAATATTCAAAACTGAGAACTAGAAATCCATACAACAAACAACTCATAAACATAAGGGATGTCCGAGGCGGGAGAGATCCGACGGTTTCAGGAATAGATCCGGGTTGGTGAATCGAAATGGTGGTCGTCCACGGTGGAAGATGGGTGCGGAGGGTTCGAAACGGGTAGATCCGGTAATATTATGACGGATCCGGGTTACGGAAGAAGGGATATGTGAGTGGATGGTAGATCGGGGATGGTAGTGCTAGAACAAGGTAGATCTAGGGTTTTCGGAGGGGATTAAAGTGGATCCACGAAAGGTTTGTTAGAGGTGGTCATCTAGGGTTGAGGGGGGCTGTGTGAGGGGCGGGTATGGTGGGAAAAGGGAGGCGGAAGGGGGCTGGATGGGCAGCGGGGCTGGCGGCCGGTTCCAGGCGGTCCGGCGGTGGCGGACAGGGGAAAGTGGGCCTGGCGGGGTCGGTTTGCAGGCAGCAGGGCAGCGGGGGTTCGGAGGTGATGTTGCGGGATTCCGGCAGTGGGGAAGAGGGAATAGGGTTGGAAAATGAAGGAGGGGGATAGGGTTTACCTTGGGGATGAAGTTCCACCACTAGGAGTCAACACCTAGGGCTCCACGGCGTCGGCACTGTGGCGTGATCGCGCAGGTCCAGGAATCTCTTCTATAAAACCAGCAATGAGCCTCTCCAAGCCTCTAACACTCCTATTTATAATATTCTAACATTAGGGCAACCCGGATTCGACGGCTATGATTGGCCGACGAGTCCACGTGCCAAACATAAGCAAATGAAATTAAAAATAACAAAGTTATATATAAAAAAGATTCGCGACACGCATCCGGACGCATCCGCCGGATCGAATCGTCCATCCGCTCAAGTCTTCCAGTGAGAATATACGAAAGTGGGCCCCACCTTGTTACGGGTCGATGGTCCCCCATCACGCTCCTTGCTGCTCAAAGGGAGTGAATCAAATCAACAATCGTCCTCACATCATCGTAGACAACACCATTGATGCTGATGATGAGGGCTCCCTTGGAAGGCTATTCTGAAAAAAAGGACATCACCAGTTCCGAAAGCTCCTTGTGATCATGACTGTTTGTTTCTACTTTGCTCTTCAAACATTCTCTTTTAAAAAAAACACTTCTAAGTGTTCTTTTGTTTCATTTCAATAAATTTTACCTCTGAGATCTCATACTGACACATTTCCCTTTATGGAGTGCTTCCTCCTCTACTTTTTCTCTTTGCCAAAGAGATCACTGAACCATCGAGATATGGTCGAGTCTTGCTTAGGACCCCCTCGAGGTTGGACTCTAGCATAAGACCACAATGACCACATATAGTGGGGAGTATTCGTGTATTTGTAGTGGGGGCCATTCAAATCTCGTGCGGAGGATTACGAGACTTTGGATCCTAGCCGGTATATAACACAGAGTGTGTACCGAGGAAGGTCCCATGTGTTAGCTCTACTGCGCTCCGTTAGGGATACATTGCAGTTACGATGATCTTTGCTGGGAAAGCAATGGCGATCAAGTATAGCCTTGCCTCCTCGATCACCTCACGATTGTAATAGACGAATACTCTATGGTACTCTCAATCCGTGCCTTCGCGGGGCCCACAACTCTGCCGATCAATCCACAGACAAGAAATAGGCCACTTGGCACATCTAGTATAATTCATCAGTGATGCTTGTAACACGAGGCATGAGAGATGTGCATCTATCGATGCTTCTCAAGATTTTCTGTGCTTTTTTCTCTTTTGTGCCTTTTAAAGGATGCGCGGCTAGCCCGCTCATGGTAGGACAACATCCTAGATGATTTTTCTTAGGCAAGCGATGCATAAGGCCCATGGGTACACTCATATGGCAGCATCCAGTCTTTTTGGTCATCTTCAGGGTGTTCCCCTCCTTTTTTCATTTTGCCTTCTTACAGGTTAACAAGTTAAATCCAACCTATCAAAAGGATTTGCAGCATCTATTTTTCTTATACTCATTATATATATTCGGCTTTCATGAAGCTCCATCCGCTGACGATTAATTATGCTTATTCTTGGCATCTATTATTCAATCAAGGATTCTATTTCTGTTTATTGGCAAGGCAGGCTATTGAATTATAATCAAGATAGTTTCATCTTGCCAATCTGGATTGTATATTAAAGATATCATACTTGATCATGCAAGACGATCATTATCGCGGTTTGATCTCTATTCAGTAAATAGCAGAGTTTGTCGGGTATCTCTTCTGTTATCTGGTTATATCTTATCGTATCGACAGTCAACATTTGCAATTTCCCTTCAGGTACTTCCAGCTTAATTTTTTATCACATCTGCTTCTAACTCCACTTTTGCAGAGATCAGCAGATACTTTGCAAGTTCTCTTCAGGTACTTGCGACTTAGTTTTCTTCTATATCTGCAACTTACTCTTCCTTTTGCAGAGATTAGCAGACATTAGCAAGTTCCCTTCAGGTACTTGTGACTTAGTTTTCTTCTATCATAACTGCTACTTACTCTTCCTTTTGTAGAGATTGGCAGATACTTGCAAGTTCCATCCAGGTACTTGCAATTTAGTCTCATTTCATACCTGTAACTTACTCTTCTTTTGCAGAGATTAGCAGATACATGCAAGTTCCATCCAGGTACTTGCAATTTTGTCTCATTTCATACCTGCAACTTACTCTTCTTTTCAGAGATTAGCAGATACTTGCAAGTTCCATCCAGGTACTTACAATTTAGTCTCATTTCATATCTGCAACTTACTCTTCTTTTGCAGAGATTAGCAGATACTTGTAAGTTCCATCCAGGTACTTTAAATTTAGTTTCATTTTATATCTACTGCTTACTCTTCCTTTTGCAAAAGATTAACAGGTGCTTGCAAGCCTCCTTCAAGTACTTGTAAGTTATCATTCTTTTGTGCTTTCCACTCATCTTTGTTTTCCTTAGCTCAATGGAAGACATTCACGTCTTCTTCGTTTTGCAAAAGCAACCTAGGTACGCACGAGATGTATCTCTTTTTACCTGCATTAACTCTTCCTCTGCAGGAAAAATATAGTAATTGGCAAACTTTTTTTGAGGAGAGATATTAAGTTCTGTCTCTCCCTGCCTCTTGTTTTTCTGAGGGATGGATCATGATTTTCGTGGGTCTCCTACTTTTTCGAAGTTCCCTCTGGGACTTAAAAAAGTGCGGGGATTATGTTAACCCAGAAATCGACGATCCCTCCCAAGGTAGCCAGCTCGCAAGTTGCGCCCTGCTCCAGGTTTCCCCTGAAGGTCGCGGCCTGTCAGCCCTCTTTTCTAAGGATGGGAGGACAGACTTCTCTATCCTCTCAGGCCGTGTGGCTAGGGCAGTCTCCCCAGCCAGACCGCCAAGGTCGCCCAGCAGTCTCTCGTTCTTTAGGGGTTGCGGACTGCTTCCTCATTACGCCCCTACAGGCCGCACGGTTAGATCAGTGAACCGCGCGTCAGTTCTCTTCCAACAGGTCCAATAGAATGGCGAACTCACATTACCATCCGCGTAGACCGCCATATTATCAGGCGACCTGCCTCCAGGTCGCAAGTCAGTACACGATAAGCCTGTCCATCCAACAGGAGACAGGCTTGCTGCGCCAAAGAGGGAGACCTGCTCTTTCTATTCAGCAAGAGGTGGAGGATTCAGTCTTCAGTCTGCCTAAGGAAGGCAGGATTGCTCCTCCCTCCAGCTCTCCAGCCCGCACAACATCCAGACGGTGACCAACTCTCTTATCCGCCAGCAATGGGTGGACTCGGTCTCAGCCCCCCTATAGAGACGGCAACATGACCAACCATTCTACGCCAGACCATGCCATACCACGCGGACTCAACTCCAACCCACAAGGAGGAGGTGGATTCTCTTCATCCAACAGAAGTGGCGACTTGTCTCCAGGCCGCTAGTCAGTAGTGCGCGACCTACCTCCTAAGCCCGCTAGATTGCCAAGCAAGTGGGACGCCTCCAGGGGGTGGCCTGCTCAACCTGTCTATCGTGAGTTAGGAGTACTCGTTGTGAAGTCCACCAGGATGAACCCAGCTCAACAGCCGGCGATCTGCCTCATCCTCTCCGCAGTAAGCTAAGCGGACTCATTCTGCAATCCGCCAGCTATACCTCCAGATTCCCGGAGGGCGCTTCTTCCAAGCAGCATGCGAACTGCTCCTCAGCTCGCATAGCTCGACGCAGGCTCGTTTAGCACAATAGAGGCGAACTAATACAAGTCTGCCAACAATAGGATCAGCTTAGTAGTCCCTAACAACTCAGCATGGTGTAGACTTAGCGGACTCCTTCTTTACTCGTACAACTTACCGCTCTACCGGAGGTAATGTTACCAAGATCGTTACCTCCTCGAGCCTATAAATAGGCTCCCATACCTCTCATTCAGCAGGCATGGTGGAGTGGGACAACCAAGACAACAAAGCTTACGAACATAACTTCCCAGTCCGCTGACACTAACCCACGGTGTAACTGTCAGACCAGGCGGACTCCTGCAGACAACTCGTGTGGCCTGAGACTTCAAGCCGAGCAGCCTGTTCGACCTACTCTACTCAATCCTCTGGCATCTTCCTTCCTTAGCCGCCAGCTTCCCCCTTTGTACCCTTTATTTTCTTTCTATGTAAAGGTGTAATCTCAAGCTGTAACTCAAATTCATAATCAAGGGAAAGCCTGTCGCAATAGTGGTATTTAAGCCACGATGGGCGAAGTCTGTTGTTATCGCTGTCAGTGGCCCCCTCTTCTTCTCAACTCCTCTCTCCTCTTGGCATCAACCTGCAAGGCTAATCGTCAAAGTAGATGTCTGCTCGATAGTTCTTGATCAACCTTCCCTGCTATTCCCAGCATCCACAACAACCTCTCCTCTATCCCCGCAACCTTCTTCTTCACCTCGCCTGTGAGACCGAACACCCATTAGCTGCTAGTTCCCGCGAGTCTTACTCTCCATTTTCGCGCATCAACAAGTTTAATAAACAAATTGTTTGGGAAAATTTGGTGAACAAAATACTTGATACAATTTGGGTGTACAAATGATATTCTTGTGAAATCCGGTAAGGATGTGCATGATTATAATCAGGGGAATGAAACAGGTTTTGGAAGAGGGTGTGACACCCGATAATTGTGTGTGTAGCTTATAGCTATGTTATCATGTTTGATGGATATGTGAAGTATCATTAAATTATTATGGTTATCATATGGTGTTGTACTTATTGTGAATGTTTGATCATGTGGAAAGGAATTGGATGTGGTTAATGCATGGCCATGTGATATGATAATTAATGGAATGTGTAAAGTAGTCCACTGCTTAGAGTTATGACTCTCTACAGGTAGTAGTGTTGGGCTGGTTTTTTGTATAATGTTGCTTCCCACCTGTGTAAATGATGAACCCTTGTGTTGTATGGAAACGTGGAAGGGTTGGAAATGTGCAAGTGTTTTCCCCACTAGAAGGATGTGTTGATAAGGGAATCGGTGTGGAGCCCTTGCATGTTAATTAGTACGGGATGTGAATAATGAAAAGGGAGTTAGTGTGGAGCCCTTAGATGTGAAATTGCATGTGGTGTGAGATGACACGCGGTGTCATAATCCTGGGTTAAGGATAGTGTGGCAGGTCTACAGGCTCGCCATTTGTCACACCGACGGGAGTTGGCAGATATACTAGCACGGTGGGGCTTTGGTCCTCAGTGCGCACTCTCGAGGCTCCTTCCGTACTAGTGGACGTTTTGGCTTTGTTCTTTTGTGACACGCTCACGAAGACCCTCTCTGTGCCACGATATAGGCATGTTTGGGCTATTTCCTTAGTGCTCATCTACCTGAGACCCCTCTGAGTCGTAGTACACATGGGAGCTCCACTATTGTGTTCTTTGCGTTGAGGAGTATGAAGTCCTAGGATTGGTAGTGTGGATGCCCGCCTAGTAGTGGAGAAACCCGCTCTACTGTCACCGTCTGGCCACGACAGATGATGCCTGAGAGGTTAGCTACCTGCTCGAAAAGTGGAAACAACAAGTTTGTGTCAACATAGCAGTGTGCGTGTGTGTGCAAGGGTGAGTCATCACATTGCATTCATAACATTGCATTGCATTACATACACAAGATCCTTATCATATAAGTTTGTATGGGCACTCTTATATGATGAGTTACTTTATTTTTAAGCTGACCCTTAACTTATATGTCTGTATGGGCATTCATATAAGTTAACTTACTTTCCTATTATAGACCTATTTACTTTGATGGATGGATATATTTTGAGTAGAACTACTAGAATATAATGTTGATAATAATGTTATACCTTTACTACTATTGTTACTCATGTTTATACATTCTCCACCATATACTACTGCTTACATATATTGTACCCTTGTTCCTTTTCTCAGCCCGATGCCTAAGAGTCATCGGGGGAGCGGATGTGATAGCCACTTAATCTTTATGACTAACGTTTGTTATGTCTTCCTTTTTAGGAGGAAACCCCACAGATAGAGCAGCAGCAGGTGTTGTAGGTGGGCATCCAGTCCAGGGTTACAGGGCCTGATGTGACGTTACCATCGCTGTCGTCGGCTACGGATGTGAGTCTTTGAGAGATTCATGTTGTGTCCCTTTCGGAAAAGTTTTTATGTACTCTGATATTATAGAAGTTTTTGTTGCTTCTTATTATTAATTTACTAGTTGGACCTATTATACTTATATGGATTTTGACTTTTGATTATTCTTTATGTTGGGTTGGCATGGATGATATTGATTATAGCCAACAGGATAGGCGTCTTGTAGTATCAGTCGACCCGTGTGTCGGTGTTAACATAAGATGGCTGTTCTAGGCATAAGACTCTCCTCGGCCGTGTCTTGTGTTCCAGGAGGGGGTCTTATAAATGGTATCATCTTACAATGATACTCAACTAAAGAAGTCATTGAATAATGGTGCCAACCCCGTTCGATTGGTTAGTTTGCAGACAAACTGACATAGTGGAAGCAGTGGTGTGTCCATGTGTAATTCACACTAAGTATGTCCAATTTTTACCCTACGTTTAGCCAATCTGACCTTAGGTTTGTACCATTACGTGTAGATTCCGGCGCATATAGAGCCAGTAGCAGGCACTCCCGCCCCTTCCATCCCTACCCAGTTCTAGCAGTCTGAGTTGGGATAGACACTTATGACAATCTTAGATGCCTTCAGGTCTAAACAGGCCCCTGTGCAGCAATAAGCCCCAGTCTCCAACTAGTTCAGCACCTTTCGAGCCCTCTCCCCGCATGCTTATCTTGGGACAGAGTGGGCTGTCCGTACTGAAGAATGGCTCGACATTATACTAGAGTTAATTGCTGGAATCAGATGTCCAACCAATATGGCGGTGACCTTAGCAGTGTCAGTCTTGGAAATGCGTGTGAAGAGGTGGCAGAAGTCCCTCATAGGTTCCACTTCCAAGGCTTAGTGTACACGGATATTAGTTGGAATGAGTTTTCTGAAGCTTTCTTGGAGCATTTTATTCCCTTGACTGCTCTAGATGTGCTTGAAGAAAGATTCCTGTAGTTGAAGAAAGGATCTAAGTCCGTGACGGAATATCAAAGGGAGTTTAAGCACATCGCTAGGTTCGCTAATGCCTATGAGTTGGATGATCGTGGTTATGCAAAGAGGTTTTACAAAGGCTTGCGAGATCCCCTAAGGCAAGCCCTTTTGTTTATAGCGGACTCTAGCTTGGAAGAGATAATAGATATGGCAAAAAGGTTGGAAGTGGATCACTTAGGAGTCCAAGAAATCGAATAGAGACTCGCTGAGGGAGTAATGGAAGCAGGCCCAATTATAGACGGAGGCAGGATAATAAAGGAAGAGGAAATAATAAAGGTGGAGGTCACTTTCGTCAAAATTTTAGAATGGAGCGCCCAACCCCGCAGCCAGCGCTTCCTCCACTACAAAAACTGTACTTGCAGCCTAGGGAGCAGTACGAGCGAGTTTGCTTCCAGTGCAACCAGCCGGGACACATCCGATAATCTTTCCCACTGTTAGGAGGAGGTGCTCCCCTTGTTTTTCCTCCGGCGGCCCCGCGAGGATGAGGACAAGGTCATGGTCGAGGATGAGGACCACGAGGAAGGAATCCTGAACCTGCTAAAGAGCAGGTGTTTGCTCTAGACATGACTCAGAAGTGAAATCCTCAAGATGTGATTACAGGTATTTCATGATTTGATTAATACATTATAAGCATTCGTCCTTAAGTTTCCTAAGATGAGCTAGGAATCTAGCTTGAGTCTTTATGATTTATACTTAGGCACCGTGACTGTTAGTGGGGAACCAACTTATACTCTATTTGATACTGGTGCCACTCACTCGTTCGTTTCGGCAGATTTTGTTAAAGACGTATAAGGAGTGCAATACTTCACCGGTGTTACTCGGAGAGAATGTCTCCCGGATGGCTTCGAGATGACTTCGTCCGCAAAGTGTGATTTGGAAGTATTCCTTGGGGGAAAATTCTTTGAAACCCCTGCAATGGTGTTGAGAATCCCGGAATTTGATCTCATTTTTGGCATGTCGTGGTTGGATTGGCACCACTCCAATATAGATTGTGCGGCAAAGCAAATTACCTTGATGCATGGAGACTCAGAGGTCATTTTACAAGGTATCAAATTTGCACCCCGTATGTTGTTGTCTTCGATTCAGGCCCTTAAGGCCCATATGGAAGGGGACGAAATATATTTGATATGTTTTGAATGAAAAGAGATGGCGATAAGTATGAAAGATGTGCGGGTAGTGTGGGATTTCCCTGAGGTGTTTCCCGAGAAGCTGCAAAGATTACCCCCACATAGAGAGGTGGAATTTCAGATTAATTTAATACCGGGTGCCAAGCCCGTCTCTTGGACCCCTTACCGAATAGCTCCAAAGGAACTCGCCGAGTTTAGGGTTCAATTGCAAGAGTTGGTAGAATCAGGGTTTGTTTGCCCCATTTCATCACCTTGGGTAGCCCCTGTATTATTTGTTAAGAAAAAGGATGGGTCACTACGGTTATGCATAAACTATCAGGAAATCAATCGATTAACTGTGCGGAACACCTATCCTCTACCCCTGATCGACGAGTTGTTCGATTAGTTAGTGGGAGAGCATTGGTATTCCAAATTGGATCTATGCTTGGGGTATTATCAGTTAAGAATAGCAGAGGAAGATATCCTGAAGACAGTGTTTAGCTCGAGAAATGGTTTGTACGAATTCACGGTGATGCTGTTTGGACTCACAAACGCCCCTTCTGCATTCATGAGTTTGATAAACTGGGTGTTTGAGACGTATTTAGACATCTTTGTCATCATATTCATCAATGACATTCTAATTTATTCGAAGACAGAAGAGGAGCACGTTGATCACATGGCCTAAGTTTTGAAGAAGCTAAAAGAGCATGCCCTGTTTGCTAAGTTCAGCAAATGCGAATTTTGGCTCCGATAAGTTGCCTTCTTGGGTCATGTGATTAGTGGATCTTAGTCAGAAGTCGACCCATCTAAGGTGCATTCCATAAAGGAGTGGTCTCCTTTGATATTAGTGGCCGATATACGGAGTTTCCTTGGACAAGCCGGATATTATCGTAAGTTCATGAAGGGATTGTCAAATATATCCCTTCCCCTCACTACCCTAACAAATAATGGTGTGCCATATGATTGGACACCTCAGTGTGAAGTTGCATTTCAAGAGCTGAAGGATTGACTTACCACTGCACCCATCCAACACTTCCATCAGGGAAAGAAGGATTTCAGGTTTACACTGATGCGTCCTATCAAGGGATTGGAGCAGTGTTGATGTAGCATGGGTATGTGATCCCTTACACATCAATGCAGTTGAATAAGCATGAAGTTAATTATCCGGTACATGATTTGGAGTTAGGAGCAGTGATGTTCGCCTTAAAGGTTTGGAGGCACTACTTATTTGGCATCCACAGCGAGATCTTTTCGGATCAGAAGAATTTGAAGTATGTTCACACTCAGAAAGAGCTTAACTTGAGGTAGCGGCGGTGGTTAGAATTTTTTGTTATTATAAATTTACATTGAACTACCACCCCAGGAAAGCAAACTCTGTAGCTGATGCATTGAGCAGAAAAGCACCAGAGTCGAGCCCTAAGTCTCAGTTGATGTGTATGGAATTGACTCGAGTGCTCGAGGAGATGGAGATCACGTTGGTGTGTAAGGATCATCACGAGATGTATACTGAATATCTAACTGCCATGAGCATAGTTTGTGACATTCGAGATCAAATTCGGGAAGTGCAAGGGAAGGATGCTGCTCTGGCCCGTATGATTAAAGCTATTTAGGATGGATCTACTAAAGAGTATACTCTGAAGGACGGCCTCATTCATTTCCATGGCAGGCTCTACATTCCCAAGGGCGGTGAAATCCAGGAAGATATCTTGAGATAAGCACATTGCTCTAAGTATTCGGTGCATCCCGGGATTTCCAAGATATATAGTGACTTACGAAAGACCATGTTCTAGCCAGGAATGAAGAGTGCAATTAATTATCATGCTACACACTCTGAGGCTTGCCAAAAGGTGAAGGTAGAGTGCAAGAGCGCTGGAGGATTTTTACAATTGTTACTCATTCTGGAGTGGAAGTTTGAGGATATCTCCATGGATTTTGTTCACGGCCTTCCCCGATCGCGATCAGGGAATGACTCAGTATGGGTAATTGTGGATCGCTTGCCGAAGGTTGCTAGATTCATACCAATGAAGAAGGAGTCGCATGTCAATGTTTTAGTGCTCTCTTTGTGGAGCAGTTTGTACGGTACCATGGGGTACCTAAGATAATAGTTTCTGACCATGATGGTCACTTTACCTCCAAGGAGTGGAAGGCAGTTCAAGCTTAATTGGGTTCTCGCCTTACCTTTAGCACAACCTTCCATCGTCAGACAGATGGTCAGTTATAGAGGACCATCAGAACAATAAAATATCTGTTGGTACCCTAATTTGGATTTGAGTTTAGTCTTCCCAATTAGTTTCTTGACCCAAGATTTATCTATGGTAAAAGGTTAGTTGTTAGGTTAGATTGCTTTAGTTGTGTAGAGAGTTGTTTATCCAGATGAAAATTTGGTTAAGTCCTTTTTGGTTCGACTATGGTCGAACGGAGCTCGACTATCTTCTATCAACTGTTCGACAATCGTCTATCAGTTGGTTGACTATCGTCAGTCAGCAGATTGTCTAACTCTGAGTTAGTTCAACTCTTGTTAGCTCGACGATCTGTGGTATCTGCCTCATCAATCGTCGAACCCTGCTCGACTTCTTTTGCCCAGACAGATTTCTTGATAGTTCAACTATCGGCTTGGATAGTTCAACTATCTGATAGCTCGACTATCTGTTTGATAGTTCGACTATCTTCTCTGTGTTGATAGTTCGACTATCTGTTTGATAGTTCGACTATCTGTTCTGTTATAATAGTTCGACTATCTGCTCTGTGTTGATAGTTCGACTATCTGTTTGATGGTTCGACTATCTGTTCTGTGTTGATAGTTTGACTATCTGTTTGATGGTTCAACTATCTGCTCTAATAGTTCAACTATCTGTTCTGTTGTGATAAATCGATTATCTTTTTAATAGCTCGACTATCTGCTTTGATAGTTCGACTATCTGTTTCGTTCGACTATCTGTTCTTATAGTTCTATGAACTTTGTGGTTCGTTCGACGATCTCTGTGGATCGTTCGACGATCTTTTGTCTGCTGTTAGTAATTTTGTACTCCTCTTCTGTGTTTTATTTCCTATTTATTTGGCATATTTTATTAAAGATTATTTTATTGATTTTATGTTGACATTTCAAGGCAATTTTTGCCCTATTCTTTATGCATAAGTCAAGTTCTTTCTGACAAAAGTCTTTTGTCTTATTAGTTCAAATATCTTTTTGCTTTATCTGTCATGCTGTCATTTATAGTCTTTAGACTCAAAAGTCTTCTTTGGCCGTAAAGAGTTTGTTCTGATGTGACTTTCTCTAGTATTCTTTATCAGATTAGATATGCAGCTTCTTAGAAAGCTTTATCACTTTATAAGATGTCTGTCTGCAGGATATGTTTTGCTTTGTGCTATTTGCAGCCCAGATTGCAGATCTCAGAAGAAGACAAAATTCAAACAAAGATTAGAGTCGTTACAAAGGCCAGTATATAAAGTGCTATCAAAAGACAGAGATATATACACATATACACATATACACAGATTCAAAATAAGAAGAGATACAGCTCTCGGATATTGTTACATTCAACTGAGAAGATCAACCTTCTTCAACTCTCTCTTCTTCAATTCTGAGTTCATCCTGCTTCCAGGAACATTCACTCAGAGTCTCAAGAAGAAGAAGAAGAAAGAAAAGCTGATTGAAGAAGAACAATCATTCTACATCAAGAGTCTTCTTCAAGCTGCTCCTTCAAGAACTTCAAGACAGCTCTCTGTCAAAAGTTCAGAAGAGCTCCTGCACCCTGAAGCAAGACTTCTTCCTGGATATCACTAAGTCAGGGGGAGCCTTGATTCTTTAGAGCTTTCTAGCTCTGTGCAATCCACTAGCTTCTCTAATCTTATTTTACAATAGAGAAGACACTCTAACTCTCTCAACCTCCTGTATAAAAGGTTATTACTCCCTTCAAAAGTGAACCTTGGTGGCAGGGCACCTGAGCAAAAACCTGTGTTGGATCTTAAGCTCCTAATCAAATGCTCAAACGGTCTACTTGATCTACCTGAACCAGATCAGTTGGTGGCAGGGCACCTGAACAAAAACCTATAGTGGATTCCTACCAGGGTGGTAGAAGAGTGGATATACCTATTTAGAGGGAACCACTATAAACCTTCTTGTGTCGTCTGTGTTTCTTACTTTAATTATTGCACTGTGGCTGTGAGTAGAAATAACTAGGATTGCTGGTTGCTGTGATAGGACCAAAGCACAACTGTAATTACAGTTAGCTTTCTCTTGTGCACTTCACTTTGTGTTAGGCTCTAGGGTTTCAAATATCTACAAACTCATTCCGCAAATTAACTCTAAGGGAGTTGAGTAGGGTGTCATAATTTTTGAATACTCTATTAACCCCCCCCCCTCTAGAGTTGTATCTATCCTCTCTTTCAATTGGTATCAGAGGGAGGTTGACTGACTGTACATGCTAACACCTGAGTCACAAGATCTAGATAGATACCAAGCTTATAGATATTCACTTCATGGCCCAGTACAAGGATTTCTCTAGCACCAGACCTCCAGTTTGCAACTTAGCTAAGTTTAGCATCTGGAAGGCAAGAATCAAGTTATATATGAACTCTATTGATGAAGATATTTTTTCTTCTATTTTGACAGGGCCACAAACACCACCTGCTGCAGATACTGCTACAACATCTACAAATCTCAGTGCAGTGCCACCTCCAGACTACAATGATGCATACAAGAAGGCCAAGATAGCTGATGCTAAAGCAATGAATATTCTGGCTCAAACTATGTCTGATGAAACATTCCAGAAAGTAGCTGATTGCACTTATGCAAAAGCCATGTGGGATTCACTGAACCAGATTATAGCTGGGTCAGCTGATGAAAGGAAGGACAGAAGGTACAACCTTATATCTCAATATGAAAACATCAAGAAGACTAAAGCTGAATCAGTTGAAGGAATGTACACCAGGCTCAGCTCTATCATCAATGAGCTGAGAACTCTTGATAAGGAGATAACATTGATAGAGGTCAATGAAAAGATACTAATGTGCTTCCCCAGCACATGGGATCTCAGGATCTGGCCTATCAAGGAGGCCAGAAGAACAACTGAAATCTCAACTGAAGCCCTCCTTGGAAAGCTCAAATCTTTTGAGCAAGTTCTAAAGACCAGGGAAGCTGAGGCTGAAGCCAAGATTCCAACTCCAATAAGGAAAGAGCAAACTCTTGCTCTCAAAGCTGCTGATGCTTCTGAAGGAAGCCAATCCAATGAGGAACTGATGGCACTCTTTGCCAAAAGGTTTCTCAAGATGGGCAGAATGGAATTCAGAAAGAAGTCTTCAAGATATGAAGATAAACCAAGGTATAACAGATCTCCTGCTAAAGAAATTATCTGTTATGGTTGCAGGAAACCTGGACACATTCTACCTGAGTGTCCAGAGGAAAAGAACAAAGAAAAGAGAAAAGAAAAAGAACATCACAAGAACCACTCCAAGTCCTTCTCCTACAAAAACAAGAAGAAGGAGAAAGGATTTGTTGCTGAGACCTGGAGTGACACAGATGAGGAATCTTCCTCCTCAAGCTCTAGTAAAGATTAGGAAGAGAAGGAGGCAAAAGAAAATTGCCTTATGGCAATTGATGCATACAACAATCATTCAGTTGCAGAGAGTTCTGATGATGATGAAGAAATGCCTACAGAACATCAGGTATTATATTCTTATGATTTTTCTTCTGCTGAATTTAAATCGGAATTTAAATCCCTTTGTTTAGATTTAATTAGTTCAGAAAAGGAAATTAAGGAGCTTAGAAATAGGATAGCAGAATCAGAAATCCTCTCCATTGAAAATGCTAGGTTAGAAGCAGAACTCACTAAGTCCAGTGAAGAAATAAAATTTCTTAAAAATGAACTAGCTAAATCAAAAAGATTAGAAGAATCTCTAAATGGTAGAAGTCTTAAGCTGCTAGAGATCACTAGCATGACAAACACTAGGTCAGGAAATAACAAGCTAGGCTTAGGAGCCTCATCAAGTGAACCCCCATTGGTTCTTAAAAATCATCTTTAAACTCCAGTAAACTTTATTTCAGCTGATGGAATAAAGAATACTGAGCAAGTAAAACAAGTTAACAAAGCCTTAAATAAAGCTAAGAGAGAAAAGAGAAAACAAAAATTTAAGGAATTACAAAAGTCGTCGAACGCTGCTTGACGATCGAAGGCTCAATGGTCGAACGATGCTCGACGATCTGAGCATCGATCGTCGAACGCGGATCGACGATCTCAATATGATTATCAAAATAATCACCTGAACCTTAGAAATCCTAATGAAAATAGAAACACTAGGTTTGTTGACCCATCAAATGCTTGGAGTATCCCACCTAGAAGATCTTACCCTTTAGGATATAAACCTCAGCCTGTTTATTCTTTTATTTCAAGTTTTCATTATGTGAAAAATAATGGACCCAAGGTTGTCTTGGTCCACAATGTCTAATTGTTTAATTTGCAGGTGAAGACCTATCCATCTACTAAAGATAAATGGTATTTGGATAGTGGCTGTTCCAAACACATGACAGGAAACAAAGATAATCTGTCAAAATTCAAGACCAAGCTTGGACCAAAGGTGATCTTTGGGGATTCCAGCTGTGGTCAAACTGAAAGATATGGTAGGACTACCATTGGAGCAGTAACATTCAAAAGGGTTGCATATGTAACTGGACTGAAGCACAACCTAATCTCAGTAAGCCAGTTATGTGATGCAGGTTATCAGGTATCTTTCACTAACACTTTCTGTAATATTACTTTAAATAGTAATGTTGTGTTAATAGGTATTAGACAGGGTAATGTTTATTTAGTAGATTTTAATTCAACCCAATCTGAAATCTGCCTGTTTAATGAAGTAACAAATAATAACACCTTATGGCATAGGATGCTTAGCCATGTTAACCTCAAGAACATATCTAGGTTATCTAAATACAACCTTGTTAGAGGTTTACCTTCTTGCCCCTACAAGAAGGAGAGCCTATACAAGGCTTGTCAACTAGGCAAGCAAACCAAAAATTCCTTTAAATCTGTAAATAAAAGTGATTCACCTAGAATCCTGTATTTGTTACATTTGGACCTTTTTGGTCCAATAAATGTACAGAGTGTAGGAGGGAAGTATTACACTTTAGTGATTGTAGATGACTTCTCTAGGTTCACTTGGGTGTTCTTTTTGAGAACTAAGGCTGATAACTTCAAAGTTCTTACAGACTTTCTGCTATGTGTGCAGACTGAGTATTCTACTCATGTGGCCTTGATCAGAAGTGATCATTGTACTGAGTTTGAGTCTCTTCTCATACAAGAATTCTGTGAGAAAGAAGGTATCAAACATAGCTTCTCTGCTCCTAGAACTCCCCAACAAAATGGGGTAATGGAAAGGAAGAATAGAACCCTGATTGAAGCTGCTGGAACATTATTGGCAGATGCTAACATGCCTCTCTCTTATTGGGCAGAAGCTGTTAGCACAGCTAATTATGTCTTGAACAGATGTCATATACACAAACTTAAGAGTAAAACTCCTTATGAGTTACTTAAAGGAAAGAAACCTAAAATTAATTATTTTAGAGTCTTTGGTTATGTAGTGTATATTCACAATAATAATAAAGAATACCTTAGAAAGTTTGAAGCAAAAGCTTCAATAAGAATTTTTCTTAGATATTCCCAAGTAAGCAAAGCTTATAGGGTCTTTAACAAATCAACATCTAAAATAGAGGAGTCTGTGTAACATCCCATTTCCGGCTAGACCCCTAAGAGTCGGTTAGTTGTGACAAAACCCTAGGAAGCCCAAAAATTGAAATAAAGCGATCAATATTTCGGGTCACGAGTTGGTCACGCCCGTGACCGACCCGTCACGCCCGTGACCGACCCGTCACGCCCGTGACTTGGGCGTGACTACTTCGACGATCGTCGATCTCCACGAGACGATCATCGAACATGCTGCCTGGGCATGTCACGCCCGTGACCAAGGTGTCACGCCCGTGACTAAGGGCGTGACTCCTCCGATGATCGTCGATCGTCGTGAGACGATCATCGACCTTGCAGCCCGGGCATGTCACGCCCGTGACATAAGTGTCACGCCCGTGACCTAGGGCGTGACCAGCCTTCGGCGACCGTCGAGCTCAGTTCGACGCTCGTCGACCTCAGAAATTGCCGTTCGGGCCTGTCACGCCCGTGACCTAGGTGTCACGCCCGTGACTTAGGGTGTGACCACCATTCGATGAACGTCGATCTCAAATCGACGATCGTCGGCCCAGAATTAACCACTCCGGCCTGTCACGCCCGTGACCCAAGTGTCACGCCCGTGACCATCCTTCGAAGATCGTCGATCTCAGTTCGACGATCGTCGAGCCCAGAATTGGCTATCCGGGCCTGTCACGCCCGTGACCCATGTGTCACGCCCGTGACATTGGCCGAAACAATGGTTCAGGGCCGAAATTATTCTAACACGCGTGGAAATAAATGCTGGTGTGGGAAGTTATACCGGGAGTAATTACGGGCCGTTTTTCTTTCTATAATTATATAATAAAGGAGGAAGTGTGGTCCAATAGGAAACCGCCAACTGGACACACCTGTTCATCGTCCACCGTTTCCTATCCCTTCATAGTAACCGAAAGGCTATTAAGAGGAGCCTTCATGGCCATTACGGTTTTACCTTTTCACCTCCCCACTTTCTGACTTATAAAAGCCCACTTGGGACAAGAGGAGAAGTTTACACGCTCAAGTAAACGGATCAGAGCCTTGTTCTTGCTGTAGGAGAAGTTCAGCAACGCCACCACCGCGCCATGGCACCCCGTCGTTCTTCTCGTCTCCAAACCGCGAACAAGGTCCTCCTCTGCTCCTTCTCTTTCA
The DNA here is from genome assembly GCA_039513925.1 of Platanthera zijinensis. Lineage (NCBI taxonomy): Eukaryota > Viridiplantae > Streptophyta > Magnoliopsida > Asparagales > Orchidaceae > Platanthera > Platanthera zijinensis. Next base: position 93,817,217 of record CM077084.1, on the reverse strand, counting down.
TGGGTAGATCTTAGGATTCTTAGAAAAGAAGTTCGCGCTCAACGGAGCCGGACCCGTCTCTCGTTTTCATGGGAAAACCATGAAAATGGTATTTTTGAGTTCGCCGGAAACCGCCACCTCCGGCGGCCAAACCACCGCCGACCGCTAGCCATCGCCTCAACGGAGGTGGTGGTGGTGGTGGCTGGCCAGGGAAGTGACCGGACTGCCGGCGACGGATCACGGAAGTGTTACAGGAAAAATGGTTTTCTGTATCTGTTTTCGGTTTCATGAAGAAGATGAACAGTAGAATAAACTTTATAATATATAGATTATTATATATTACAAAATGGGAAAAGGTATTATTTGGATATATTTTGGGGCTGTAAAATGAGGCACTTAGAGGCCGTTTTAGGAAAAATGACCAGACACAAAAGTCGTAGCCCTTCGAGTCCAGATAAATCTAAAATTGGTTTCAACTCGTTTGGGTAAGCGGTTCGGCCGCAGCACCCGTTTTAGTGGGGGCTGTACCTAGAGTTGGGCAGAAATTAAAACGGATGCCCACTCTTCGTCCCTTGTCCAAATGACCTGAAATTTGGGCAGGGGGTTAATCCTGATTATACCTAAAGGCAGACCAAAAATGGGAATTTTTGGAGATACTTTTCCTAAAGTTTTTGTTTATATTTAATAATCTTAGATGAATTTATTTAGGTGGTCAAATGACCTCCAAACCCTCCCAAATTTTGGTGAGTGGTCCCTGGCTATAAAACCTAGGTCTGTGTAACATTCCAAGTGATTTGGAGGAGTTTTGGGTGAGAAATCTTCTACCCTTAACTAGGCGTTAGTGAGACACCTTTTAATAAAAAGTGCACTGAGAATTTGGAAAGGTCAAATCGCCTCAACCGAGGCTGATTTTCTGATCTCTGACTTAGAATGGTGTTATAACCTGCATGGAATAAATTATTTATAATTTTTGGAAGAATATTTTCTGTACTTGATTCATAAACAATAGAAGTTAGAGATTATTTCTAAAATAGTTTTCATGCCTTATTAATGATAGAAAAATTATGATACTTAGGATTTAACCTATTGAGATAACCTACTATTTATCATAAATTTGCTGGACATCTTGCATGATTACTTAGGGTAGTTCATGTTCAAACCGGTAGCCCTTGAGATTTTCGAGGAATTTAATTAAATGCCAAATAGATTAGGAAAATTTCCATTTTCTGGGTTTAGGTCATTTATATCATGGTGAGTCTCCAGTAAATAATTTAGGGCAATTGGATGAGTATTGGACCATTGCATAACCGGTTCGACATGAAGTCTAGGTCAGTCTGCATATAGCAATTGTGAATTGAAATAAGACCTGATCTGAGGAAGACATTGGAGTTAAATAATTCATTTTGTTTGGGTGGGCAATAGTGGAGGAAATCGCAATAGGAAGATAAAAAGAGTAGCGAGAAGTGGTGATAGCTAGAGTTAAGAGGTGCTCGGGTTCGGCGAAAGATCGCTTTTCCCGAAGAGAGGAAGGTTAAAAATCACCCTAGGATAGTCTATCGTAATATGAGAAGGGAATCGGGCTAAGGGAGATAAACCAATAATATTAAGTGCCTTGCGAAAGGGAACTTCGGGCCGTAATGCCGCCGTCTTGGTTCCTAGTGCCCCTTGAGAGCCCTTCACGGGGAATACCGGGGGCAGTCCTGGGCTAACGTAAACTGTAATAACAAACTGGCAAGAGTAACTTAGTAACTAGGGCTGCACTTTTCACAAACACTGTTGGCACAGGAAGATTGATGAGAGCTTCGGCTCGGGTGATTTGGAAACGGACGTTTGGGTCCGGGGAGCTTCGGCTCGGTTTGTTAGGAGACGGACGTTTGGTCCGGGGAGCTTCGGCTCGGTTTGTTGGAGACGGACGTTTGGTCCGGGGAGCTTCGGCTCGATTTTGTGTGTTTACGAATAAACTTGCATGTGCATAAGATAGGAAAAGTTAAGGTGGTGGGTTTTACGATATCGGGGAGTTCGATTGCACCGACACCAATATCGTTGACTCGGCGAGGTGGTTAGCACTTCGCCAACAGAAGTCCAGTGCGCCATCCGGCAAGAGTACGCAGGCGTCCGCTTAGTGCACCAAGCGTTGAGGCGTACGATAGGTCAGACCAGTGGTGCTTTTACTGGTTTTGAGGTGGGCGAGGCCCAACCCACCGCTTCCGTCCGCCACTACGGAGGTATCCTGGGAGGTAACGGCTCCGAAAGGGGTAACTAAAGGTCTGTGTGCACAGAGTCGGGTGTGTGAGTTGCACTTGCATGTTTCATCATACCCACTAGCATGTCATAGCATAATCGATTCATTTAACCCTGACACCTAAAGTATAAGTGGTATGGGACGCTTATAAATTAGGACCTACAAAACGACCCCTTGGTCTATAAGCTTGTGTGGGCAAGTTTATAAATCAAAGGTTAATTTCAATATATAACAACCATTGCTGTTTAATAACCGACACCCCAACGTATAAGTGGTATGGGACACTCTATACAATGGGAGCCTTGCAAAAGATCCCTTTTGCTTATGTGTTCTCACATAAGTGAAGGTTTAAGTTCATATAATTGCTTTTCTTACTGCTAGACCTATTATAACATTCATATTAACTGCTCACCGAATACAATTTGCTAGATTAAGTCCACTGTCACCTGTTTACTTTTATTCTCCACAAATATGTCCTCCCCTTTCTTCCTCTCCGCTCGGTACCTAGGATCCATGGGGGAAGGGGTGGGGGATGATAGGGCTTAGTCTTTATGACTAACGGTTTTCAAACCGCATCATTTAGGGGATCGTGGAGCCCAGCATGGAGGAGCAGCCCCATAGATCGGTGCGCCTGGAGATGGGGCAGTCTAGCTCCGGAGTTCATACAGCCGGGACCGTGAGTCTCGACTCTGAGTAGATTCTATTTTCGCTTCCGCGTGAGAGACTTGTAGTGAGGACATTTTGTACCGGGCATAAGCCTGCATTTATAGTACTCTGATGTTTTCTGTGGACTCTCCCTTCGTGGAGATTTTATCTTATTTATATGTGATGTATTATTGTGGACTGCATTGTTCTTACTTCAATTATTATGCACTTATTGTGATCGAAAAGACCGGCAGAATCGGCGTGTTGTAGTGACAACCTTCCCGGGTGCGAAGGCGTCACCGCAAAGCGGCGGTTCTGGGCATAAGACCCCGGTGGTTGAAAAAAAAAGGGGGGTCTTACAAGTGGTATCAAAGTGAGACATCGATCAGAAGGAAGTAGTAGTCCACAAACCCTAGGTCACCCCCCGCTCGAGTTTAGTTTGGGGACAAACTAAGCAGCGGAAGCAGTGGTGTGCCCATAGGGGATCACATATAAATTGTCCACCTTTATGTAATATTTGAACGTTTTCTCAGCGTGTGTTTTTGTTACGCAGCCTCCAGCACGGACTACGCCACAAGGTGGAGTTCAACAGGCTCAGGATGTTGCACCACCCCCACCGGCCCCCACTCCTTTCCTTCAGTCAGACATGGGACAGACCCTGACTGCCATCCTTGAGGCCTTCAGGGCCCAGCAGGTTCCGGCCCCGCAGCCAAATCCGGGGGCCAACTGGCTAAGCATCTTCCGAGGACTGGCTCCCCCGTCATACTTGGGGACAGAGTCGGCTGTTCGGACGGAAGAGTGGCTAGATATCATGTACGAGATGCTGACCGGGATACGATGTCCCTGGGAGGAGAGGGTGGCTCTGGTTGTCTCCTGCCTGGAGTCCCATGCAAAGAGGTGGTGGAAGACGCTGTTGGACACGACATTTACTGATAGGGAGGTTGCGGAGGTTACTTGGGAGGAGTTCAGGGCCGCACTGCTGGAGCATTTCGTTCCGCAGTCGGCTAGGGATGATTTGGAGGAGCGGTTCTTACAGCTGAAGCAGGGTACCCGGACCGTGGTGGAGTACCATCGAGAGTTTGACCATCTGGCTCGATACGCAGATTCCTACCAGCTGGACGAGGCAGGGTATATCAGGAGGTTCTATAAGGGTCTGCGGGAGGACTTGAGGGAGGCACTGTTGTTTGTATCTGATGGGCCCATCTCCCGGATTTTGGAGATGGCCAAAAGGATTGAGGCAGATTGGCACGCCACCCGGGGCCGGAAACGGCCAGCAGAAGATCAGGGACGGAGAGGTAGAAATGACCAGCGGCGAGGTGCTGTACCAAAGGGGAGGAGGACGGAGGACCAGCCTCGTCAGGACGTGAGGCAGGAGCCGAGGGAACAGGTGGTATTAGCCCCTCCCCCTCTTCGGATGCAGGAGATGCCGAGACCCGGGGGAATGGCGTATCCCCCACCAGAGTGTTTTCTTTGTCATCAGATTGGGCACATTCGGAGGAACTGCCCCATGAGGGGGGCACCACCTCCAGCACATCAGGGCAACCCAAGAGCTCAGTATTACGGAGGCCGAGGATGCGGCCGCGGTCGAGGATACCAGGGGGGAGATCGTAGACAAGGAAGAGAGCAGGTATATGCTTTGGACCTTGCGCAGCCTCGGAATCCGGAGCAGGTCATCGCAGGTACGCTGCTATGCTTCTTCATTTTCATAGAATTTCCCTTTAAGTTGTTAAAACTTTGAACCGCACTAGATAGATTAACAAGGAAAGAAAATTCTTTATAGAACCCTAAGATATTTAATCACCCCAGGTATAGTCTTCATCAGCGGCAAGCCTGCCCGCACACTTTTTGATACTGGAGCTACTCACTCCTTTGTGTCGGAGACGTTCGTAGAAGGACTAGAAGGTGTGGAGCGATTCACAGGCTCGAGGATGAGGGTGCGACTATCGGATGGATCTGAGCTCCTTACCACGGATCACTGTAATATGGAGGCAGAAATTGGTGGAAAGGCATTCGAGGCTCCAGCGACGATTTTGAAGCTGACGGACTACGACCTGATCCTGGGCATGGTATGGCTGCACTGGAACCATGCCCAGATTGACTGCCAGGCGAAGAGGATCACCGTGAGACACGGGGACTCTTTCATTACCATCGAAGGTATAAGACCTGTCTCTCGTATACTCTTATCTTCGGTACAGGCCGTTAAGGCCCATATGCAGGGAGAGGAGGTCTATCAGATTCTATTTGAGATGACGGAAGTTAAGGAGTCGGTGACAGACATCCCGGTGGTGCGAGATTTCGCTGACATTTTTCCAGAGAAACTGCCAGGACTACCTCCACACCGAGAGCAGGACTTTCGGATACAGCTTGTGCCGGGGGCCAAGCCGGCGTCTAGGGCCCCTTATCGAATGGCCCCAAAGGAGTTGGCAGAGTTTCGGACTCAGTTGTAGGAATTGGTTGAGGCAGGATTTGTTAGACCGAGTTCCTCGGCATGGGGAGCACCGGTCCTATTCGTGAAGAAGAAGGATGGGACACTCCGCCTGTGCATCGATTATCGAGCACTAAACAGGCTGACCGTCCGGAATACCTATCCGCTCCCACGGATAGATGAATTTTCGACCAGCTGAAAGGATCCCATTTTTTCTCGAAGCTGGACTTGAGGTCAGGATACTACCAACTACGGATCCAGGAGGAGGATATCCCGAAGACGGCCTTCAGTAGCAGATATGGCCTGTATGAGTTCACCGTGATGCCCTTCGGGCTCACGAATGCTCCGTCGGCGTTCATGAGTCTCATGAACCGGGTTTTCAAGGCCTACTTGGATGTGTTCGTCATAGTATTCATAGACGACATCCTGATCTACTCTAGGACGGAGGAGGAGCACACTCGGCATCTGGCACTGACTTTGGAGAGGTTGCGGGAGCATCACCTTTATGCAAAATTTAGCAAGTGTCAGTTTTGGTTGAAGGAGGTGGCTTTTCTGGGCCACATTATTAGCGGAGCCGGGTTGGCAGTGGACCCGACAAAGATTCAGGCAGTTCGAGATTGGCCGCAGTTGAAGACAGCCACCGATGTATGAAGTTTCTTGGGACTTGCCGGTTACTACCGGAAGTTCGTGGAGGGGTTCTCTCAAATTGCCCTCCCCCTCACATCGTTGACGAAGAAGGAGGCACCTTTCGTTTGGACCCCGCGGTGCCAGGCGGCCTTCCAGGAGCTGAAGGACCGACTCATCTCAGCCCCTATTCTGGCCCTTCCATCCGGAAAGGAAGGATTCCAGGTGTATACCGACGCATCATACCAAGGGATGGGAGCGGTGCTGATGCAGAACGGACACGTCATAGCATATGCCTCCCGCCAGCTGAAGACCCATGAGAAGAACTACCCAGTGCACGACCTTGAGATGGGAGCGGTCGTTTTTGCTCTGAAGGTCTGGCACCATTATCTTTATGGAGTCCACTGCGATATCTTCTCCGATCACAAAAACTTGAAATACGTGGACACGCAGAAGGAGCTGAATATCAGGTAGAGGCGCTGGGTGGAGTTCTTAGCAGATTATCAGTATGAGATGCACTACCACCCAGGGAAGGCAAACGTGGTGGCCGACGCGTTGAGTCGGAGAGCAGCCACTTCCGAAGCTGGGCCCCAAGTTATGTCCATGGAGCTAGTCCAGTCATTCAGAGATATGCAGATATCCCTAGTGTCCGAGGATGATCCAGAGCTATATAGGGAGTATCTGACGTCGATGGTGGCCATAGACGATATTCGGGACCGCATTCGGGACGGACAGAGGACAGATGCGTGGGCAGAGCCGATGTTCCAAGCCTTGGAGGAGGGTTCTACAGGAGATTATTCCCTGAGAGATGGTCTGTTACATTTCAGAGGCAGAGTATATATACCCGCAGGAGGCCAGATCTGAGAGGATATTATGACGGAGGCGCATTGTAGCTGGTACTCTATGCACCCGGGGATCACAAAGATGACCGCTGATCTGAAGAAGATGATGTTTTGGCCAGGCATGAAGAAGGACATTACGTACTTCGTGACCCATTGCGAGGCATGTCAGTTGGTGAAGGCAGAGTGCAGGAACCCCGCAGGATTGTTGCAGCCACTCCCGGTGCCGGAGTGGAAGTTCGACGATATAGCTATGGATTTCATACATGGTCTTCCCCGGTCTCGGACGGGGAATGACTCGATCTGGGTGATTGTCGATCGGTTGACGAAGGTGGCCCGCTTTGTACCGATCAGAAAGGATGACTCGGTGGGAGTGCTGGTACGAAAGTTTGTGGAGCAGTATGTCCGATATCATGGCGTGCCCCGGACGATAGTGTCGGACCGCAATGGACGGTTTACATCCAGGGAGTGGCGGTCAGTGCAGGCATATTTGGGCACCCGGTTGACTTTAGCACGGCCTTCCACCCTCAGACGGACGGGCAGACCGAGCGCACCAACCGGACCTTGGAGGACTTACTACGGCTGTGTATACTGGACCGAGGGGAGCCGTGGGAGAAGATGTTACCGTTGGTCGAGTTCTCCTATAATAATAGCTACCAGTCCAGCATCAGGATGGCGCCTTATGAAGCCTTGTATGGAAGAAAATGTAGGACCCCGCTTTCTTGGGTTCAAGATGAGGATCCAAAGGTGTTGGGATCGGATTTTGTTGAAGACACCGAGGCTCAGGTGAGACTGATCAGAGATAGGATGTTGGAGGCGCAGAGCAGACAGGCTAAATACTATGACGCCCGACATCGTCAGGTGGAGTTTCGGGTAGGAGATCGAGTGTTCTTGAAGATCCGGCCCATGCACGGAGTCTCACGGGTGCGCGATCGGAGGAAGAAGCTCAGCCCTAGGTATATGGGCCCTTACCGGATCCTGGAGCGGATCGGACCCCTAGCCTACAGGCTAGAGTTGCCGCCAGAGCTGGCAGCTCTACACGACGTCTTCCACATTTCTTCGCTGAGAAGGGCTCTACTACGCCCGGAGCAGCGGATTTTGACCACCGAAGGGCCGGTAGCTTCAGACCGATCGGTTCACTTGGAGCCAGTTCGGATCGACGACAAAGGAGTACGGATCTTGCGCCGCAAAAAGATCCCCTTAGTCAAGGTTCTGTGGAGAAACCACGGTCAGGAGGAGCACACCTGGGAACCGCAGGATCTGATGAGGCAAAGATACCCGGAGTTGTTCAGTCAGGTACATCTCACCACCTCTCGGTATACTATAGATTGTCTTCTTGTTTTGGACTGTTAAGACTAGGTAAGGAAAATTCAAGACCTAGGCATGCGCACTTAATCAGAAAGGTAGGGGCTAATCTTTTGTTTATTGGGGAGATTGTCTTCGTTTATCAAACGAATATTCGCTTAAACCCGATAGAAAGATCGTATGGGATGTTACAAGTTTAATTTATTCCGATAGAAATCCCCGTAGGCTCAACCTCAATTTCGGGGACGAAATTTTTGTTTTGTTTATTGGGATTTGTAAAATCCCATTTCCGGCTAGACCCCTAAGAGTCGGTTAGTTGTGACAAAACCCTAGGAAGCCCAAAAATTGAAATAAAGCGATCAATATTTCGGGTCACGGGTTGGTCATGCCCGTGACCGACCCGTCACGCCCGTGACTGACCCGTCACGCCCGTGACTTGGGCGTGACTACTTCGACGATCGTCGATCTCCACGAGACGATCGTCGGACGTGCTGCCTGGGCATGTCACGCCCGTGACCAAGGTGTCACGCCCGTGACTAAGGGCGTGACTCCTCCGACGATCGTCGATCGTCGTGAGACGATCGTCTACCTTGCAGCCCGGGCATGTCACGCCCGTGACATAAGTGTCACGCCCGTGACCTAGGGCGTGACCAGCCTTCGGCGACCGTCGAGCTCAGTTCGACGCTCGTCGACCTCAGAAATTGCCGTTCGGGCCTGTCACGCCCGTGACCTAGGTGTCACGCCCGTGACTTAGGGCGTGACCACCATTCGATGACCGTCGATCTCAAATCGACGATCGTCGGCCCAGAATTAACCACCCGGGCCTGTCACGCCCGTGACCCAAGTGTCACGCCCGTGACCATCCTTCGACGATCGTCGATCTCAGTTCGACGATCGTCGAGCCCAGAATTGGCTATCCGGGCCTGTCACGCCCGTGACCCATGTGTCACGCCCGTGATATTGGCCGAAACAACGGTTCAGGGCCGAAATTATTCTAACACGCGTGGAAATAAATGCTGGTGTGGGAAGTTACACCGGGAGTAATTACGGGTCGTTTTTCTTTCTATAATTATATAATAAAGGAGGAAGTGTGGTCCAATAGGAAACCGCCAACTGGACACACCTGTTCATCATCCACCGTTTCCTATCCCTTCATAGTAACCGAAAGGCTATTAAGAGGAGCCTTCATGGCCATTACAGTTTTACCTTTTCACCTCCCCACTTTCTGACTTATAAAAGCCCACTTGGGATAAGAGGAGAAGTTTACACGCTCAAGTAAACGGATCAGAGCCTTGTTCTTGCTGTAGGAGAAGTTCAGCAACGCCACCACCACGCCATGGCACCCCGTCGTTCTTCTCGCCTCCAAACCGCGAACAAGGTCCTCCTCTGCTCCTCTTTCATGGGTAGATCTTAGGATTCTTAGAAAAGAAGTTTGCGCTCAACGGAGCCGGACCCGTCTCTCGTTTTCATGGGAAAACCATGAAAATGGTATTTTTGAGTTCGCCGGAAACCGCCACCTCCGGCAGCCAAACCACCGCCGACCGCTAGCCATCGCCTCAACGGAGGTGGTGGTGGTGGTGGCTGGCCAGGGAAGTGACCGGACTGTCGGCGACGGATCACGGAAGTGTTACAGGAAAAATGGTTTTCTGTATCTGTTTTCGGTTTCATGAAGAAGATGAACAGTAGAATAAACTTTATAATATATAGATTATTATATATTACAAAATGGGAAAAGGTATTATTTGGATATATTTTGGGGCTGCAAAATGAGGCACTTAGAGGCCGTTTTAGGAAAAATGACCAGACACGAAAGTTGTAGCCCTTCGAGTCCAGATAAATCTAAAATTGGTTTCAACTCATTTGGGTAAGCGGTTCGGCCGCAGCACCCGTTTTAGTGGGGGCTGTACCTAGAGTTGGGCAGAAATTAAAACGGATGCCCACTCTTCGTCCCTTGTCCAAATGACCTGAAATTTGGGCAGGGGGTTAATCCTGATTATACCTAAAGGCAGACCAAAAATGGGAATTTTTGGAGATACTTTGCCTAAAGTTTTTGTTTATATTTAATAATCTTAGATGAATTTATTTAGGTGGTCAAATGACCTCCAAACCCTCCCAAATTTTGGTGAGTGGTCCCTGGCTATAAAACCTAGGTCTGTGTAACATTCCAAGTGATTTGGAGGAGTTTTGGGTGAGAAATCTTCTACCCTTAACTAGGCGTTAGTGAGACACCTTTTAATAAAAAGTGCACTGAGAATTTGGAAAGGTCAAATCGCCTCAACCGAGGCTGATTTTCTGATCTCTGACTTAGAATGGTGTTATAACCTGCATGGAATAAATTATTTATAATTTTTGGAAGAATATTTTCTGTACTTGATTCATAAACAACAGAAGTTAGAGATTATTTCTAAAATAGTTTTCATGCCTTATTAATGATAGAAAAATTATGATACTTAGGATTTAACCTATTGAGATAACCTACTATTTATCATAAATTTGCTGGACATCTTGTATGATTACTTAGGGTAGTTCATGTTCAAACCGGTAGCCCTTGAGATTTTCGAGGAATTTAATTAAATGCCAAATAGATTAGGAAAATTTCCATTTTCTGGGTTTAGGTCATTTATATCATGGTGAGTCTCCAGTAAATAATTTAGGGCAATTGGATGAGTATTGGACCATTGCATAACCGGTTCGACATGAAGTCTAGGTCGGTCTGCATATAGCAATTGTGAATTGAAATAAGACATGATCTGAGGAAGACATTGGAGTTAAATAATTCATTTTGTTTGGGTGGGCAATAGTGGAGGAAATCGCAATAGGAAGATAAAAAGAGTAGCGAGAAGTGGTGATAGCTAGAGTTTAGAGGTGCTCGGGTTCGGCGAAAGATAGCTTTTCCCGAAGAGAGGAAGGTTAAAAATCACCCTAGGATAGTCTATCGTAATATGAGAAGGGAATCGGGCTAAGGGAGATAAACCAATAATATTAAGTGCCTTGCGAAAGGGAACTACGGGCTGTAATGCCGCCGTCTTGGTTCCTAGTGCCCCTTGAGAGCCCTTCACGGGGAATACCGGGGGCAGTCCTAGGCTAACGTAAACTGTAATAACATACTGGCAAGAGTAACTTAGTAACTAGAGCTGCACTTTTCACAAACACTGTTGGCACATGAAGATTGATGAGAGCTTCGGCTCGGGTGATTTGGAAACGGACGTTTGGGTCCGGGGAGCTTCGGCTCGGTTTGTTAGGAGACGGACGTTTGGTCCGGGGAGCTACGGCTCGGTTTGTTGGAGACGGACGTTTGGTCCGGGGAGCTTTGGCTCGATTTTGTGTGTTTACGAATAAACTTGCATGTGCATAAGATAGGAAAAGTTAAGGTGGTGGGTTTTACGATATTGGGGAGTTCGATTGCATCGACACCGATATCGTTGACTCGGCGAGGTGGTTAGCACTTCGTCAACAGAAGTCCGGTGCGCCAGCCGGCAAGAGTACGCAGGTGTCCGCTTAGTGCACCAAGCGTTGAGGCGTACGATAGGTCAGACCAGTGGTGCTTTTACTGGTTTTGATGTGGGCGAGGCCCAACCCACCGCTTCCGTCCGCCACTACGGAGGTATCCTGGGAGGTAACGGCTCCGAAAGGGGGAACTAAAGGTCTGTGTGCACAGAGTCGGGTGTGTGAGTTGCACTTGCATGTTTCATCATACCCACTAGCATGTCATAGCATAATCGATTCATTTAACCCTGACACCTAAAGTATAAGTGGTATGGGATGCTTATACATTAGGACCTGCAAAACGACCCCTTGGTCTATAAGCTTGTGTGGGCAAGTTTATAAATCAAAGGTTAATTTCAATATATAACAACCATTGTTGTTTAATAACCGACACCCCAACGTATAAGTGGTATGGGACACTCTATACGATGGGAGCCTTACAAAAGATCCCTTTTGCTTATGTGTTCTCACATAAGTGAAGGTTTAAGTTCATATAATTGCTTTTCTTACTGCTAGACCTATTATAACATTCATATTAACTGCTCACCGAATACAATTTGCTAGATTAAGTCCACTGTCACCTGTTTACTTTTATTCTCCACAAATATGTCCTCCTCTTTCTTCCTCTCCGCTCGGTACCTAGGAGCCATGGGGGAAGGGGTGGGGGATGATAGGGCTTAGTCTTTATGACTAACGGTTTTCAAACCGCATCATTTAGGGGATCGTGGAGCCCAGCATGGAGGAGCAGCCCCAGAGATCGGTGCGCCTGGAGATGGGGCAGTCTAGCTCCGGAGTTCATACAGCCGGGACCGTGAGTCTCGACTCTGAGTAGATTCTATTTTCGCTTCCGCATGAGAGACTTGTAGTGAGGACATTTTGTACCGGGCATAAGCCCGCATTTATAGTACTCTGATGTTTTCTGTGGACTCTCCCTTCGTGGAGATTTTATCTTATTTACATGTGATGTATTATTGTGGACTGCATTGTTCTTACTTCAATTATTATGCTACTTATTGTGATCGAAAAGGCCGGCAGAATCGGCGCGTTGTAGTGACGACCTTCCCGGGTACGAAGGCGTCACCGCAAAGCGGCGGTTCTGGGCATAAGACCCCGGTGGTTGAAAAAGAAAAAAAAGGGGGTCTTACAGTCTGTGCATGTTTCCTTTGATGAGTCAAAGATATTTTACAAGGTGAAGGAAACTTCTCCTTCCTCAAGCTCATTATAGGTACCTGAATCATGTAAAGATGTCACTCAAGAGATTCGCCCTCTATCAACTCTTCATATCACTGATTCAGACAGTGATGAAGACACTGTGGAAGTAGTTGTTATACCACCAACAGTTGATCCTATTCCTAGAGAGGAATTAATCCAAACTGTTGTTGAAGATCACATCCCACCTACTAATCTTATCACACTTAGAGATCATCCTACATCTCAAGTGATTGGTGACATATCAGCTGGTGTACAAACAAGACATCAATTAAGACAGGATGTGATGCATGCTTGTTTCCTTTCACAAGTTGAGCCCCTCACCATAAAAGATGCTGAGCTAGATCCCAACTGGATCATTGATATGCAAGAGGAGCTCAATCAATTTGAAAGATGTAAAGTATGGACTTTAGTTCTAAGACCAAAAGGCCAACTGATCATAGGCAACAAGTGGGTGTTCAGAAACAAGTTTGATGCAAATGGAATTATAATAAGGAACAAAGCTAGGCTTGTAGCTCAGGGCTACAGACAGGAGGAAGGTATAGATTTTGACCAAACCTTTGCCCCTGTTGCAAGGCTAGAGGCAATAAGGATCTTTCTAGCCTATGCAGTCTATATGAAGTTTAAAGTTTTTCAGATGGATTTCAAGAGTGCATTCCTAAATGGTGAGCTAAAGGAAGAGGTGTTTGTTGAACAAGCTCCTGGTTTTGTCTCTTCAACTCAACCCTCATTTGTTTACAAGTTGCAAAAAGCTCTTTATGGACTTAAGCAAGCACCCAGAGCCTGGTATGAGACTCTAGCTAGTTTCTTGTTAGAGCACAACTTTATTAGGGGAGTAGTTGATAGAACCCTGTTTGTTAAGCATCACAAGGACACAATCCATTTAGTTCAAGTCTATGTGGATGATATTATTTTTGGTTCCATTGATCCCAAACTATGCAAAAAGTTCTCTGACTTGATGCATTCTAAGTTTGAGATGAGTAGTATGGGTGAGCTGTCTTACTTTCTTGGTCTCCAAGTAAAGCAAGATGTTGATGGCATCTTCATCTCCCAATCCAAATATGCCAAGGAATTGGTAAAGAAGTTTGGGATGGCCGATGCTTCAGTAATGCACACACCCATGGCTACTAATGCAGTTATAGATTCTGATTATCAGGGTAAGCCAGTTGATCAGAAAAACTATAGGGCCATTGTTGGTTCCCTATTGTATTTAACTGCAAGTAGACCAGATATAATGTTTGTCATATGCCTATGTGCTTGATTCCAGGTCAACCCCAAGGAATCTCATTTGATTCTTCTCAAGAGAATTCTGAGATACCTGAAGGGATGTCCAAATTTAGGACTGTGGTACCCAGCAGAATCAGAATTTGAGTTAATTGGATACTCTGATTCTGACTATGTTGGTTGTAGAGTTGACAGGAAAAGTACCTCAGGAACATGTCAGTTCCTGGGAGAGAGATTAGTCTCTTGGTTCTGTAATAAACAGGCTTCTGTCTCAACTTCAACTACAGAGGCTGAATATATAGCAGCTGCTAGTTGTTGTTCACAGATCCTGTGGATTCAAAACTAACTTTTGGATTATGGGTACACACACAAGAACACCAAAATCATGTGTGACAGCACCAGTGCTATCTCCATTGCACAATATCCTGTGCACCACTCTAGGACCAAGCACATTGAGATTAGACATCATTTTCTAAGAGATTGTGTGGAAAAGAACAAGATCAGCCTTGAGTTCATATCCACTGACCTTCAGAGAGGTGATATTTTCACCAAGCCCTTAGATGAACATAACCATCTGTTCTTTTTGCATCAACTAGGCATGATTAATGGAAAAGACTAAGTGTGACTTCTGCCTTGTTGAAATCTATTTGAAGATCGTCGAACGACGTTCGACGATAGTCGAACAGGTTGGGCCTATCGTCGACCTATGGTTGACGCTGGCCTGTTTTTTTGTGAAGACAGAAATAGTCGAACGATTGCTCGACTACTCTGCTTCAGGAGACGATCGTCGAATGACCGTTCGACTTTCGTTTCTATTATCTGTTAAAATAGATCGACGATTATTTGTTTTAATATAAAACGATCTTCGACCTAGGTTAATAGATCGTCTTTTAGTAGTCGACAGAGCTTGTCTTTTCGTATTCCATCTTTCTGCTTGAGCTTTGCCCCGCGCTGTCTGCCGTTTAGTTTTCGTCGTCCTCTCAAACCAAATCGATTGCGATTGCTCCAGCTCTCCTGACAGCGATGAAGTTTGACGCCGGTTTCAGTATGGATTTCGACTCGTTCAGCGCCTGCGATGAGGAGATTATAGAGATGCTACAGCTCTGCAAGGATCAAGGACTGAAAAAGCTAATGTCAACAAGGATCAAGATCAACATTCCAGAGATTAAAGAATGGGTTTACTCTTCGTCTTCCAGCGACGAATCCATGACCGGGACAATAGGCGGCGAAGAGGTAATCCTGACTCCTGCCGTACTGACTGAAATTTTTGGATTATTGAATGGTCAAGAAGAGTATGACCAAGATACTCAAGAGTATGGAAGAATGCTCGTCGAGCGAGGACATGCTGAGGGCATTGCTACAATGTTGCTGAAAGTTAACTTCCCTTTGAGGATTAAGTTCTTAGCTGAACTTGTTGGAAAAGTGTTGTTAGGTAAGCACTCAGCTCATGACAACATCACCAGGCAGCAGTTTGCCTTGATGTGTGCCATTGTAAATAAGAAAGAGATAAATTGGGCAAGTATAGTGTTTGATTTGATCAGAAAGAAGAACAGCAAGAAGGAAGTAACCCTTGGAAGGGTAATAGGAATATTTCTAAAAGAAAAATATCCTCAACTGTTGGGTACAGTTGCAACTTCCATCAATGCTAGTAAGAAGATGGATCCCTCTTTGTTTGTTAAGTGGAGGAGGAACATCAAGAAGCCCTCACCAGCTGGGGTTGCTCCTACTGCATCTGAGAGCACCAGGACTGTATCAGTCACTCCCCACCTACCTGAAGAAGGCTCCTCCATTCCTCCTTCTACTGCACTACCATCTACTTCCTCTGCATTGCCATCCACCTCTACATTAACATCCACTTCCATTGAAGTGCCATCTACATCCACTGCCTCTCTTCTACTTGATTCATCCACTATTCTCCATGCTTCACCTCCAACATCTCCACTTCTTTCACATCTTGCTGGGACTTCAATTCCCAATTTTGATCTGTTGGGATCTGAGAGAATTCCCACACCACCTCAGTCACCACTTACACCTCCAGATCATATTGATCTTCCCTCATCCACTCATAAGTCTCCAGTTCACAACATATCTCATCAGGAGACCACCGTCCCTGATGATCTTCCATCTACTATGATTCCCCCACCTTCTTTCGAAATCACCCCAGCTTTCATTTCAAACATCCTGGAGCTAATTACTCATTCAATCAAAATCATGATTGAAGAAGCAATTGCCCCTCTTGTTTCCTCCATCTCTTCCCTGACATAATCCATCACAGCCCTGTCCAAATCTGCTGAGCCCTCTTCATTTAGGGGCCTGACTTCAGTATCTACTGAAATCAGGCAGGGGGAGATGTTCGAGGAAGATGCCTCAGGACTGCCCCTTGTTACTCTTCTAGCAGATATTCAAAAAGAAACAGCAGTTACAAAAGAGATAGAAGCCTCAACTTCTAAAGCAGCAGTTCTAGAACCTTCAACTTCTCCTACAGTTACAGTTATAGAACCAGCTGAAGTTATAGCTGATGTTCCAGACATAGTTGCTGATCAAGTAGTTCAAGCACCAGTTCAGAGACCATCTGATATCATAATGGAAGCAGAATTTTCCTTCAAAGTATGCCTTGAAGAAGTCTCCACTCCCATTATTTCCCTATACCTAGAAGGAGTTATTATATCCTTTCTAGAGGACTTATGGGAGGTAGGAAATCCTGAAGATAATTCATTTACTCAATTCCTTGACATATTAACTGACATGCTAGCCTGTGAATACCTTGAAGGGATGTTTTGATACCATTTAGAATATCTTTGTGCCCCTTTGGTTACAGATCAAGTGCAAGAAGATCAAGAAGATCTAGAAGCTCCAGAACCAGCTCAAGAACCTGCTTCTATAAAAGAACCTGAAGCTGAGCAAGCTCCAGAAGAACTGGTCCTCAAGACAGTTACAGTTGAGCAAGAGAAAGTTTCAGTTGAACAAGAAGAAAGATCTACAGTCTGGGATGACACCCCTGGACTAGACCTTGATACTCTTCTGGCACAGGATGCCTTAGAAGAAGAAAGAGAGAAAGCTGCATTTAAAGTAAAAGAACAAGCTGAGTAAGAGGCTTTTGATCCCTATGATCAACCTCAATCATCCCACTCTGATGATGAGGATGATTCTGATAATTCAAAAGGTTCTAAGAAGAAGAAAGCAGCAAAAAGAAAAAGGAAAGCTGCTGCTCCTCCTCCTCCTAATCCTGATCATGATGTTCTCTATTACATACTGAAAGGGATAGATCCCAAATCTAAAGAATATCAACATTGGATGGGACTATCCAGAAACCAACAAAAGAAGAGAAATAAAAGCAAAAGATATGACAGTCCAGCTCCAAAGTGGTATCCCAGAGGCCCTCCTCCTCCTCCTCCAAGTGCAGGAGCCTCTGGAAATGTATCTGCCAATCCCTCAGCTCCTTCTGCAAGATTCACACCCTCTCAAGCACATCAAATAAGAAGTAATCCAGGATATCAAGGCAAATCTCAATCTATACATCAAAGATAAGAGGCTGATATAAAAGAGCAAGTGAAGGAGATAGTATATCAGAAGCCAACCTTTTCTCCTCCTTCTTCACCCAAGAGAAAAGCATCACCCCCTAAAGAAAGCAAAAGCATACTATCCAAAAAGCCAGCTCAAACAAAGAAAACAGATTCAAAAGGAAAAAGGATTATTTAATCTGAAAAATCAAGTAAATAATATGCAGAGTTTGCTCCTTCATCTTCTCTAGTTATTCAAGAAAATAGAGAGCCAGCTGCAAGTATGCTAGAACTCTCTACAAAATTCAAAGCTGTAAAACCTCTAGATCCAACTGATGATAATGAATATGAAAGCCAAGAGCTAAATCCTGATTTCAGGATGGCCAGATTTCTCGAACAAGTTGGATCAGCTCAAATCAGATAGGCCAGAGCTGAAGGCAAAGATACAACAGGCTTAACTACAATGTAAAAATTCAGAAAGAAGGAACTAGACAGATTCCAGGTTTGACCTGAGGTTTTTGATGCTTCAAGATATATGGAAAAGCACCCATAAGCTGTAGTGCCTAGAGCAGGAGAATCTAAAGTCATTGGAGAATAAGACTTGAAGACATCAAAGAAGGAAGCTCTAGATCCATTCAGAAAAATTTCATTCCTTCCTGGTTCTTCTGTCTCTAAACCAGATTCTGATGCTGCTTAAGTTTTATTTATTGACAGTATGTTTATTTGACTGTTTGATTGATGCAATTTGATGCTTAGATGTTTCTTTTCCTGAGTTATATTTATTTCCAGTAGTTTTGTTTAGAGAGACTTAACCCAAATAGGTGGAGATTGTTGGTACCCTAGTTTGGATTTGAGTTTAGTATTCTCAATTAGTTTCTTGACCCAAGATTTATCTATGGTCAAAGGTTAGTTGTTAGGTTAGATTGCTTTAGTTGTGTAGAGAGTTGTTTATCCAGATGAAAATTTGGTTAAGTCCTTTTTGTTCGACTATGGTCGAATGGCGCTCGACTATCATCTATCAACTGTTCGACGATCGTCAATCAGTTGGTCGACTATCGTCAGTCAGCAGATCGTCTAACTCTGAGTTAGTTCAACTCTTGTTAGCTCAACGATTTGTGGTATCTGCCACATCGATCGTCGAACCCTGCTCGACTTCTTTTCCCAGACAGATTTCTTGATAGTTCAACTATCTGCTTGGATAGTTCAACTATCTGATAGCTCGACTATCTGTTTGATAGTTCGACTATCTGCTCTGTGTTGATAGTTCGACTATCTGTTTGATAGTTTGACTATCTGTTTGATAGTTCGACTATCTGTTCTGTTATGATAGTTCGACAATCTGCTCTGTGTTGATAGTTCGACTATCTGTTTGATGGTTCGACTATCTGTTTGATAGTTCGACTATCTGCTCTGTGTTGATAGTTCGACTATCTGTTTGATGGTTCGACTATATGCTCTGATAGTTCGACTATCTGTTCTATTATTATAGTTCGATTATCTTTTTGATAGCTCTACTATCTGCTTTGATAGTTCGACTATCTGTTTCGTTCGACTATCTGTTCTTATAGTTCGACGATCTTTGTGGTTCGTTCGAGGATCCCTGTGGATCGTTCGACGATCTTTTGTCTGCTGTTAGTAATTTTGTACTCCTTCTCTTCTGTGTTTTATTTCCTATTTATTTTGCATTTTTTATTAAAGATTATTTTATTGATTTTATGCTGGCATTTCAAGGCAATCTTTGCCCTATTCTTTATGTATAAGTCAAGTTCTTTCTGACAAAAGTCTTTTGTCTTATTAGTTGAAATATCTTTTTGCTTTATCTGCCATACTGTCTTTTATAGCCGTTAGACTCAAAAGTCTTCTTTGGCCGTAAAGAGTTTGTTCTGATGTGACTTTCTCTAGTATTCTTTATCAGATTGGATATGCAGCTTCTTAGAAAGCTTTATCACTTTATAGGATGTCTGTCTGCAGGATATGTTTTTCTTTGTGCTATTTGCAGCCCAGATTGCAGATCTCAGAAGAAGACAAAATTCAAACAAAGATTAGAGCCGTTACAAAGGCCAGTATATAAAGTGCTATCAAAAGACAGAGATATATACACATATACACATATACACAGATTCAAAATAAGAAGAGATACAGCTCTCAGATATTTTTACATTCAACTAAGAAGATCAACCTTCTTCAACTCTCACTTCTTCAATCCTGAGTTCATCCTGCTTCCAGGAACATTCACTCAGAGTCTCAAGAAGAAGAAGAAGAAGAAAGAAAAGCTGATTGAAGAAGAACAATCATTCTACATCAAGAGTCTTCTTCAAGCTGCTCCTTCAAGAACTTCAAGACAGCTCTCTGTCAAAAGTTCAGAAGAGCTCCTGCACCCTGAAGCAAGACTTCTTCCTGGATATCACTAAGCCAGGGGGAGCCTTGATTCTTTAGAGCTTTCTAGCTCTGTGCAATCTACTAGCTTCTCTAATCTTATTTTACAATAGAGAAGACACTCTAACTCTCTCAACCTCCTGTATAAAGGGTTATTACTCCCTTCAAAAGTGAACCTTGGTGGCAGGGCACCTGAGCAAAAACCTGTGTTGGATCTTGAGCTCCTGATCAAAAGCTCAAAGGGTCTACTTGATCTACCTGAACCAGATCAGTTGGTGGCAGGGCACCTGAACAAAAACCTGTAGTGGATTCCTACCAGGGTGGTAGAAGAGTGGATGTACCTATTTAGAGGGAACCACTATAAACCTTCTTGTGTCGTCTGTGTTGTTTACTTTAATTATTACACTATGGCTGTGAGTAGAAATAACTAGGATTGCTAGTTGCTGTGATAGGACCAAAGCTCAACTGTAATTACAGTTAGCTTTCTCTTGTGCACTTCACTTTGTGTTAGGCTCAAGGGTTTCAAGTATCTCTAAACTCATTCCGCAAATTAACTCTAAGGGAATTGAGTAGGGTTTCATAATTTTTGAATACTCTATTCACCCCCCCCCCCCTCTAGAGTTGTATCTATCCTCTCTTTCAATATCTATTGAGATTGTGTGTACTGGATAGAGGAGAGCCATGGTAAAGGCTCTTGCCACTAGTGGAATTTTTGTACAACAACAATTATCAAGATAGCATCGGGATGGCACCCCACGAAGCACTTTATGGGAGGAGGTGTAGAACTCCTTTATCGTGGGTGCAAGATGAGGATCCAAAGATTTTTGGAATCGAATATATTGATGATACCGATGTTGCTGTTAGATTGGTACAGGACCGCATGCTTGAGGCTCAGAGTCGATAGGAAAAGTACTATAATGTGAAGCACTGGATGGTAGAGTTTCAAGTGGATGACAAAGTATTCTTAAAGATCAGGCTGATGCATGGAGTGTCGCGAGTGCGTGGTGGAATGAAGCTCATCCTGAGATATGTGGGGTCATATGTTATATTGGAGAGAATTGTCCCTTTGTCTAATCGTCTGGAGCTACCACCAGAGCTGGAAAATTTGCACGACGCCTTCCCTGTGTTGTCGCTTAGAAAAGCACTTATACATCCCAATCAACATGTCCCCACCATAAATGGAACAGTGGCAACTAATAGGTCTGTTCGACTAGAGCCGATGCGGATAGTGGACAACACGACAAGGAATTTGCGTCGAAATAGTGTTCCTTTGGTGAAGGTATTATGTTTTAATCATAGGAAAGAGGAATATACGTGGGAGTCGGTGGACTTGATGCAGAAGCACTACCCAGATCTTTTTTCCAAAGTTAAACTTAAAACATACTTTGTATTCTGCATACTTTACTTCCCCCATAGCCTTAGCCTGATTTCAGTGACGAAATCTTTTATTTTGTTTATAGGATTTGTAATGTCCCGATTCATGCTAGACCCCTTGCACGTGTTTTGATTCAGGAAATTTGACTCAAGCTCGGGGTGCACTGGTAACAGGAATTGAGTTATACTCGACTAGTAGGGCAAATTTCACTAAGAAGAATTATGGACTCAAAAAGCGTTGAATGCGTCTACTGGTTGACAGGCGTCGAGTGCGTTGAGTGGTCTCAACGCCATTATACGAGGCCTTGAGTAATACTCAACGCACAGGAAAAAAAGGACTTAGAATATTTATGCACTCGGGAAGCGTCGAGTGTGTTGAGTGTTCTCAATGCCATTCGACGAGGCGTTGAGTTATACTCAATGCACGGGAATAAAAGGACTTAGAATATTTCTGCACTCGGGAAGCTTCGAGTGCGTTGAGTTGTCTCAACGCCATTAGATAAGGCATTGAGTGATACTCAACACACGGGAAGAAAAGGACTTAGAATTATCTTGGTTGCAGTATGCGTTGAGTACGTTGAATGGTCTCATCGCCACTCGATGAGGCGTTGAGTGATACTCAACGCACAAGATGACATGGACTTAGAATAATTCTGGATTCTATAGGCATCGAATGATCACTACGAATCTCGACGATTCATTGTGTGAGTATATGTATACTCAATGATTTTGAGTTGAAAATATCCTGGACTGGTAGGCGTTGAGTGGTCTCGACGCCACTCGACAAAGCATCGAGTTCGTTGAGTAAATTCGATGCCATTCAACGAATTGCCAAGTAAACATGACGATTTTAACTTGAAATTATTCTGGACTTTGTAGGTGTTGAGTGGTCTCGAGACCACTCGACGAAGCGTCGAGTGCGTTGAGTAAACTCGACGCCATTCGACAAATTTTTAAGTAGTACTCGACGAATGATAAATTGACTTAGAAAACTGTGTTGGACTTTATAGGCGTCGAGTGGTCTTGACGAATCTCGACGATTCGTCGAGTGAGTGTATGTATACTCGACAATTTTGACTTTGGTTTTTTTTTCGGCCCAGACAGTTTTCTGATTCCTATACACGAGTTGAACCGGGTTTTTGGGAAACGCGTCATATGACTTATTTGTACCCGGTCTTTTCGACAAGACTTAATTTAAATAATAATGGGCGGTCCAATACTAGGGTGACACATGGCAGGCGGTCTAAACCTAATTCCTCTTATAAAAGGAGATTTATGGGAAAACCCTAGCCGTCACTTCATCCCCTTGCCGAGCCATTTCTTGTGTCGAAATCGTCGGAAGTGAAGAAGTTGTCGGAGACGGATTTTCTGGACGAGGAACTTTTCCTTCCCATGAAGAACAACGCCAACGAGGGAGAAGATATCGCCGAGAAGGATAACGAGATCCATGGCCGGAAACTAGTTGAGCTTCCTACCCTCTCCCTTGGTGCTAGATCTTTAGTTATTATTTCTAGGAGAGATGTCGACTCAAAGGAGTTTGACTTACGAAAGATGAAGATCTCCTAGGGATAGACCATGCTAGGGCTTTGTCCTAGAGATTTGATGTCTTCAACCTCTCCTCTCTTTGTGTGAAGATGTAGGACTTGGTTTCGTGAAGAGAAATGGTCTATTGAGGGTGAATAAGGGAGGAGGAAGTGTTGTATATGGTTTTGAATAAGGGAGAGACCATGCTAGTCCCTTGCGTGTTGTTGAGCACAGGATGTGAATATTGAAAAGGGACTCTATGTGGAGCCCTTATATGTGAAATTGCATGCAGTGTGAGTTGATACGCAGTGTTTATAATCATGGGTTAAGGATAGTGTGGCTTGTCTACGGGCTCACTAGTAGTCACACTAACAGGAGTTGGCAGATAAACTTCCATGATGGGGCTTTGGTCCTCGGTGCTCACTCCTGAGGCTCATT
The DNA here is from genome assembly GCA_039513925.1 of Platanthera zijinensis. Classification (NCBI taxonomy): domain Eukaryota; kingdom Viridiplantae; phylum Streptophyta; class Magnoliopsida; order Asparagales; family Orchidaceae; genus Platanthera; species Platanthera zijinensis. The sequence goes on along the minus strand of CM077084.1, from coordinate 93,794,027 downwards.
CTGTGCCAGTGGACAGTTTCGATGTGTTCTTTGGTGACATGCTCACGAATACCCTCTCGGTGCCACGATATAGGCCTTTTTGGGCTGTGTTCTTGGTGAAAATCTACCCAAGACCCCTTTAAGACATAGTACGCATGGGAGCTTCGTTGTTGTGTTCTAAACGTTGAGGCGTACGGAGGCCTTGGCTTGGTAGTGTGGATGCTCGCCTATTAGTGGAAGAGCCCGCTATACTGTCACTGTCTGGCCATGATGGATGATGCATGAGAGGTTTTCTTTGTAACGACCCCATCCGTTACATAATATATAATATAAGGTATGGCCGGGGCCCCAAACTATATGCCACAAAACAGGCGGCGAGGTTACAGGTTAATACCAAAATACAATTGCATCCTAACTCAGAGCCATCTAGCGGAAGATTAAGATTAATATTGAACTCAATAGCCACGAATGTCCACTATATATAAACAACCCCATTTGTATATTTAACCCCAAAGGAATGTACATAAAATACACAAAAGGTTGGCCTTAAGGCCTTACAATTATGCTTTATAAGTGTGGATTATAAATATCGGCACGCAGGCTGGCCACACATGAACAATATAAAGTGCTTCGCTCAGCCTTTGAGGGCAAACAACAGTGGTAGTAGCAGCAGAAGCAGTAGGGACTTCAACCCTCAATTTCCCGCTCGGCTCTCCAGCACCTGTATAAGGACAGCCCACCATGATGGTGGCAAATAAGGCAACAGTCAGCATTCAGCTGACTAATTTATAACTACCCTACCCCTTTCCCGGGGTAGTGGTATTCCTTCCATGTAGGCATAACATTTCACAAGAAGATATATCACACAATGTGCACTAACGCACATTCAATATATCACATCCTTCGGCCACGCGGCCCGACGATCCGTGTACTCAGGGCACATTCTCGGTGTACCGGCGAACCAGGGTCCCACCACCGTCGAAGGCCCGAAACCCAATGGTATTAAGCATTATGCTCCACAACCTCTTGTCGGAGACTTTAGTCTTAATGGCCCGTAGGCCTAAGACTCTCATTATGTGATCTTGACGAACGCCACTTTTTCAGGCACTCATGTCAGACATCCATAACGCGGAGACAGGTCAGCCCTTACTTGTTGCTCAAATCGTCAAACTGACGTGGGTCGGCTTCCCCTTATCCGTTCGGCACGAAGCCTTCAATAGCTTGCAACTCACAATAGCCATAGTGTCTACCAAGGACTGGCTTCACAATCCAAAAGAGGAGCTAGTGCCAGTGTTCCTCGCGGTCGCTTGGCGGGTTCAGCATAAGCTCTCTTTCTGCACCCAAACTCAACCCAAATCCTATAGTATCCTGCAATGCCAGAAAACTGGTCTTTCATAGAATTCAGCACAAGAATTTCGAGGGTATTTTCCTGGAATTCCACTCCAGTACTTCCTGCTACTGCCTTCATAGGCACAACCCATTGACTCCACAACATACACATTTATATATGGAGTCTTCTCAGATGCGCAAAATAAAACATCACCAATCTAAACCAACCTGTCCAGATAGGCTTCACACAGCATGCATATTCCATACTACATATTTCTGGATCTCTATGCAAGCCTTGTTGGGGATATCAAGAATAAACCAAAGGGAAATCCCTCAATAATCCACTTTTTGGTGGGGGAAATCCATGCACATTCAAAAACAAGGACTTCACATGTCTAAGGAAGAAAGATCATTACCCTTGACGTTCTCTTTGGAGCCATGGAAAACTAGCCGGATGAAAAGCACTGCAATGGCCTTGCCTCCACGTATCTGGCTACGGCTCGCGATTCGTGGCTCTAAAGCTCCACTGGCGGCCAGATTCCAACTTCTCCTCCTTCCTTGCTCTCCCCACTCTCTAACTCTTTAGAAAGAGAAAGGATTGAGAGAAATGAGAGTTTATCCCTCAACTCCCAGCCTTAATACAACAGGGAGAGTTCTTGATCGTTGGATCCTAATTGAAGGAAATGTACGGCCACGAATCGCCCTGAAAAGCACTTTCCTGGGCTGAACACAGCTTGTGACGCACCCGTGTCACATGCCGTTTTCCTTAAGCGGCAAAGAAACCGACTTGACCTGACTAGGACGCGGCCCTGTGACACGCCCGTATCACAGGTCATGTGCCTAACACGACATCGGACACGCCCTTGTCCAGCCCGTGTTCATCAGTCCTCACAAAAAAACTAGCCAAATACAGAGAAGGACACGGCCCTTGACACGCCTTTGTGATAGGCCGTGTGCCCAATATGTCTTACCTCTCGAGGATCGTTGAGTGCATTTCATCGAACTCATAGGACACGGCCCTGGACATGCCCGTGTCACAGGTCGTGTGCCCCACTCGAGACCGCCCTGCGCCACACTCGAAACCGCCCTGCGCCACACTCGAGTAGACAGAGCAGGACATGGCCTTGGAAATGCCTGTGTCACAGGCTGTGTGCCACACTCGACCTCAGGATCGTCGAATGCATTTTCGTCGACCTGACGGTACCACATCGAACTCAACAGGACGCGGCCTTGGACACGCCCGTGCTACATACCGTATTGCTCAGCTCGACGATCTTCGTCGATCTCAGGTCGACTAACAAGTTGAAAGTGTTAAGTTGTCTACCTAAATCACCTAGAGTGGGGTGAATAGGTGAATTGTGTGTCTATTTGCGGAATAAAAAATTTAAAAAAACTTGCACAAACAATCAAGCAATCACAGACGATAAGAAGATTTATAGTTGTTACCTAACTTTGGGTACATCCACTTTCCCTCACCGATCTAGTAAATCACTAGACTCGACTACTACACTATCTCGGATTGAAATCCAATCATACGCCTCGAAACCAAGTTCCTACAATCTCGATCCAAAAGGGATCTACACTCGGAAGATGAAAACTTCCTACAACTCGGAGATTAATCTCCTACAAAATTTACAAAGAGATTTGAAATACAAACAAAGATTTATCTCAGATCTGGAAAAATTCAACTCTAGGTCTTCTTCTTGAACTTGCGGCTTTTTCAGAAAATGTTAAAGAAGAGTTGAGAGATGATCTGATAAATCATAGACCTAATCAATCAAGGAGAGGATGAAATATCCTTGAATAGCAAGCCTTTCTTGATCGAAAATAGAAGTGTCGATCTTCACGTTGAGCGGTGGTGGCGGCTGAAAGTTTGTTCTTCTTGGAGAGAGACGGCCGAACACGATAATAGAAATGTACGATTTTCCGCTTAGGGTTAGTCTTAGCGAAAATACATTATATAGGAATTCCCCTAACAGTTATAAAAGACATAAATGATGACACGTGGACCAATCACGTCAAGTCTTTTGAAAATCCCGTCGATCTGGACTTAAGAGAAATTTTCAGAAAAATTGTCTGCTGTTCTCGAGAAGTAGGAATGAGTTCTCGAGAACAAGATTGATTTCTCGAGAGCAAGTCTGTCTAGACTTCAAGTTAGTACTCGAGAACTGTGGGCTGAGACTTCTCGAGAACTAACTAGATTTCTCGAGAACTATTACTCGAAAGCCAAATCAAGTACTCAAGAACAATGTTGACTTCTCGAGAACTCGAGACTAAGTTCTCGAGAACTAAGATAGACTTCTCGAGAGAGGGACTTAGAATAATTTTGCGGCTGTCTCTGACTACTCGAGAAATAAATGCTGGGACTTCTCGATAACCTTAGACTGACTTCTCAAGAACTATAAAAAGGTTTCTCGAGAACTAGTCTCGGCATCTCGAAAACTAGAGGAACTTCTCGAGTTCTGCTAAGTCTACTTCTCGAGAACTATCATGGACTTATCAAGAAGTGGACTTAGAGAAATTTTTGACTTTTACAATTTTCTCTTCTCTTCAAGAATACTATCCTCATTTCTTGATTCAAGTGCTTGAATTTGAAGTGTATCCCAATTGAGAGGCTACACATGAGTCAATACCCTTGATCACACAGTGAGGGATTACACTATATGGTTCTGTGTTCATGACCCATTGTAGACTGACATTGGTCTACACTTAGTAATGATGATCTGCAAACACACAACTTAAACCAAGATATCGAATACAACTTAATTCATCTTTGTTCAAGGGTGACTTCATGCAAATCTGGGTTATTGTGGATGCAATACCCAAAAATCTCCCCCTATTTGTAGAAGTCAGAACCCTCTACACTTAGGTGAATTATACCAATAAATAAAGAACTGTAAATGAAGAAATAGAATATAAATGCAAGATAGAAAAATTATACACAATTAGCAAAACTAGAAATTATATATATAATGTTTTAGATTTCCAATTCAACATCATTTCTTCCATAGTCTCAAAAATAAGTATCAGTAGAAAAATCATCTCTAGCTCTGATGTTGTCTGTCATGCTTCTCCTGTTGTCTCCTCTAGTAGCTGAAAGGCTTTGGGTAGTATCTTGGAGGTTTTGTAGGAGCCTTGGGATTATTCTTTCCACACTCTCTGTCATATATCCTTCTTTTAGTCATGGACTTCTCATAAAGTTCCCACTTAGAGGAGATGTAGTGGAGATTCTTGTTTTCATTATAGTCCATTACTAACTTGAGAGTATCAAGAATCAATGGCTTGGAGGTAGGAATCCAGACTTCAGCAAACTCTTGTACCTTTCTTTTCTCAGAATTTGTCTTTGGAACACTTTTGCTAGCAGAGGGGCCTTCCCCATACTTCCTTTTCTTAGAGGTGTTGATCTCAGGTAAACCTTGAGGAATAATATCATCCCATACTTGTTCATAAGAAGCAGGAGGAGGATTCTGATCTTCTGGCCTAGGAGAGAAGCAGGGCATTTGAGGTTGTTGCATCTGAGCTGGCATCTGACTGGACTGTCCTTCAGTAAGAGGGTTCAGGTTATGAGGAATGATATTAGGATCAACTTGAAATTCAGGGAATATTTGGTTGTGCATCCTGACTAAGGTGTCATAGGTATGAAATTTCACAGATTGAATTTGCTCTAAAACATTCTTATTGATTTCACTTATCTTGTCAGACCAAGCTGTGTTTGCAGCAGCAGTAAACTTATCCACAAGTTTTTCCACATGTTCTTTCACATGGCTCTCCCCCTTTCTGAATTCTACACATAGCTTTTTTATGACAACTTCCTTGAAGGTTCCCACTTCTTCACAGATTTTCATAAAATGTTATTGGGTTTTCTTGTCTAACTGGATCTAGTTGTTGGCAAGAGTTACATATTGTTCCATTACCTGACCAACACTAGTAATGGTGTGGTCTATAGCTTTTCCACCAGTCTGAAACAATTCTTTGAGGGAGTCTGTGTTGTGCTGGATTTCTATAAATCCTCTGCTCATCTCTTTTTCTAGAGCAGTGACTTTGTCCTGGAGTACCTTCAATAATTCATCAAAATATTTCCTTTATTCTGCCAACATGACTTCAAGCTTACTTAGAATGTCTGAATTTATAGGGGTTGTAGAAGCAGCAGGAATGAGAGCAGGAGGGGTAACTAGATGAGGATGAAGAACTACCCATGGAGGGATCTCATCAACTACTATAAAACTTTTGGCTCTGACAGTATGAGGAAATATATCACTTTCCTCACCAAGTAGAGAGGGCATAGATAAATCAAGTGTCTTTAGAGGAGCTTCAACTTCCTCTTGTTCAGGTTCATCCTCTCTTGAGAGAATAATGGTTTCTTGTGGAGGTGATTCTTTCCTTGGAAAAGGTTCTGGAGATGGAGAGGGAGCTAGTGATGGAGAAGGATCCTTTGATGGCTCTTTAGCAGTTTCTGTGTGGAGAGAAGGAAGAGGTTCTTCTGAAGTCAACTCTTTGATCATACTATTAATATCTTCAGCAGAATATTTGAGGGTTCCTTGCACTTGCTCATCTGAGATGGTATTATCTGAAATGTCTGCCTCTAGGGACTTGGTTGGAGATCTTACCGGGATTCTGATGGGGGTTCTAATGGGTGAACTGGCTAGTGTTCTGACTGTACTTCTAACTGGAGATCTAGCTGGAGGAGGAGGAGAAGGAAGACTGACATCTGGAACTGAGGCTGCAGGCTCCCCCTTATGTTAACCCCAAAATCGGCGATCCCTCCCAAGGTCTCTAGCTCGCAAGTCCCGGCCCACTCAAGGGAACCCCCCGAGGATCGCGATCTGCCTCAGCCTTCCCTTGTTGGTCCAGGCGGACCTCCTTTTTTCTTATTCGCTCAGGCCGTGTGGCTAGGACGGTCTCCCCTATCTAAACCGCCCTAGTCACATAGCCACCGCGTGCCCTGCGGGACGGCGAGCTGCTTCCATAGCTCACCCTCGCAAGACAAGAAATTCGGCCAGCTAACCATGCAGCATGCTTCCTTATAGGAGACAACCTACATCAGTTCATAGGTTCGATCTGCCGGTGCCAGTGCACGACCGGACCATCGCAGGACTCGCCTCCCCTGTCCAGCCTAGCCCCAGGCTTCCGCCGTCAGGGGGCGGCCTGGCCTCAGGCCGCCTGCCTAGGGGCAGCCTGGCCTCAGGCCGCCTCCTCTAGGGGCGGTCTGGCCTCAGGCCGCCTCCCCTAGGGGCGGCCTGGCCTCAGGTCGCCTGCCTAGGGGCGGTCTGGCCTCAGGCCGCCTCCCCTAGGGGAAGCCTGGCCTCAGGTCGCCTGCCTAGGGGCGGCCTGGCCTCAGGCTGCCTCCCCTAGGGGCGGCCTGGCCTCAGGCCGCCTGCCGTAGGGGCTGCCTGGCCTAAGGTAGCCTGCCTAGGGGCGGCCTGGCCTCAGGCCGCCTCCCCTAGGGGCGGCCTGGCCTCAGGCCGCCTGCCTAGGGGCAGCCTAGCCTCAGGTTGCCTGCCTAGGGGCGGCCTGGCCTCAGGCCGCCTCCCCTAGGGGCGGCCTGGCCTCAGGCCGCCTGCCTAGGGGCGGCCTGGCCTTAGGCCGCCTCCCCTAGGGGCGGCCTGGCCTCAGGCCGCCTCCCCTAGGGGAGGCCTAGCCTCAGACCGCCTACCTAGGGGCGGCCTGGCCTCAGGTCGCCTGCCTAGGGGCGGCCTGGCCTTAAGCCGTCTCGCCTAGGGGCGGCCTAGCCTCAGGACGCCTGCCTAGGGGCGGCCTGGCCTCAGGCCACCTCCCCTTGGGGTGGCCTGGCCTCAGGCCGCCTGCCTAGGGGCATCCTGGCCTCAAGCCGCATGCCTAGGGGCATCCTGGCCTCAGTTCGCCTCCCCTAGGGGCAGCCTGGCCTCAGGCCGCCTACCCTCAGGGGGGCCTGCTCCTCAGGCCTCCCCCTCCTCTGCTCAGTCCGCCGTGGTCTTCAACCTCATCTTCTCAGTCCGCTCAGTCCGCCGAGGTCGTCAAAGGTGACGTCACTGGGCCCCGCTCCTAGAAGATTCTCCCCGGGCCTATAAATAGCCCCCAAGACCTCTCATTCTGGACGCGGGAGAGGAGAACTGCCACCTTGATCAGAGCCTTCAGACTCAGTTTTCCAGGTCGTCAGGGTTGATCAAGCAAGGTCTGCGGCCTCAAATCTCCAGTCCGCCCAGGTCGTCAAGGGCTGTGGACTTAGTTTTTCTGTCAACAGCAGGCAGCTTGCGCAGCCTCCGATTTCCAGTTCTCCCAAGTCATCAAGGGTTGTGGACTTAGCTTTTTCTGCCCTCAGCAGCTTGCGTAGCCTCCGCAACCTCCGATTTCTAGTTCTCCCAGGTCGTCAAGGGTTGTGGACTTAGCTTTTTCTGCCCTCAGCAGGCAGCTTGGGTAGCATCTGCAGCTTCAGTTCTTCAGTCCTCTACAACTCCCTTTACTTAGTTTCTGGCATCTCCTTCCTCAGCCGCCAGCTTCCCCCATTGTACCCTCTACTGCTCTTATATGTAATGGTGCAATAGCAAGTTATAACTCTTCTTGAATAAAGGAAAAGCCCGTCGCAAGAGTGGCATTCAAGCCGCGGCGGGCGAAGTCTGCTGTTGCCACTGCTAGCGGCCTCCTCTCTTCTTCTCTCCTCTCTCGGCATCAACCTGCAAAGCTGACCATCAAAGTAGCTGTCTGCTCGATAGTACCTGATCAAGCTCCCTCTCTTCTCGAGCAAGCTTCTCCTCTGCTCAAGCAAGCTTCTCCTCCATCCCCGCAACCCTTCTTTCTTCACCCTTAGCTTGTGAGATCGAACAACCTGTTAACTGGTCGGTGTCGCATTTTGTGCATCAACAGTTAACACGCGACCTTCAGATCTCGATCAGATAGTGAAAGAAGTGGTTACTCATGTCAGACCATCAACCAGCCGAGAATCTTGCTCCAAGTCCAAGTGATGATCCTCTTTGAGAGGCCTTAGAGCATTCCCGCAGAGAAACTGCCCAACAGTTTCAAGCCATCAACCGTACTCTAGCAGCTCTCACGCAGCAATTGGCCGCTCAATCTTCAGCAGCGCCAGCTCCTCCAATCAATCCAGCACCAACATCAGAGACTCCTCAAGTCTATCCACTGGCTTATCCACCGGTCTATCCTCCTCTTTATACTCCAACCTTTCCGCAGGGGCCAGCAGCTCCATTGCGATCTCAAGATGATGAGTTTGCAGCTCGTCAAAACTTCTTCCGGGAGGCTGCCCGGGGGAGTCCAGCCAGATTTTTGAACTTTCAGGGAATTCATCCCTTCTCTTCAGCTCCTGCATTTGCTCCTCCTGCAGCAACCTTTTACTCCTATCCTCCTGCTCCTTTTGCAACTACTGCTCATGCTCCTTACTTTCCTTATGCAGTAGAACTAGAAGAGTCGTCACCGTTTACGGAGAGCGTTCGGTATGAACCAACTCTAGTCAACTTCCGAGAGCCACGGTTGCCCATTTACACTGGGGAGACTGATCCTGTCAAGCATCTTCAAGCCTTTGAATCAGCCGTTGCTCTCAAGACTTTCTCAGATGCTACCAAGAGCAAGCTCCTCGTAACGACCTTTGATGGTCAAGTGAGAGACGGGTTCTATGGACTGCGACCTCAGTCAATCTCTTCCTTTATTGATTTGTGAAGGGAGTTCCTGCTCAGATTTTCTACATCTTCAAAGAGGAAGGGCGGTCCAGAAGCCCTCTTTGAGATCAGGCAGTGAGAGAATGAGACTTGGTCTCATTACGTGGATCGTTTTTAGAAAGAAATTTTGGACATTGAGATCGTTGATCAAGAAATTTACCGAGTGGCTCTCATCCACGGCTTGCGTGAAGGTCCGCTAAAGTTTGAAGCTAATGTCCGAGCACCGAGGACATATCAAGAGTTGATTGGTTTAGCCAACTCGTACATTCGCGGTGAAAAGAGCAACCCCAGCTTCGTCTCCAGGCTGGTATCAGAAAAAAATTCTTCTTCTTACAAGCAGCCTCCGAGGTCTCCTCGGAAAGACTTTCCATCTCTCTCTAGGAAAGCAAGAAGATTTCAGCATCATCAACACCCCTTCCAAGGCCATGATCGTGCCCAAGAATGGTTGCTATCATTGTCAACATCATCTCCGCTAGCAGCTGCAGTTCATCAGTAGCAAGAAGGTGACCTGCCATAATTTGAGCTAGATGAGGTCATGCAAGAAGTTAGCCAAATCATGAAGGATAAGGCATATCCCAAAAGGCCCTACCAGCCGGCGAATCAGAGATCAAGAAAGTCAGACCCGTTCTGTGAATTCCACAAAGAGAAAGGTCATTTAACTGAAGATTGCAAGGCCCTTCGGCGATTGGTTGAAAGATTGCTCATCGAGGGCAAGATCAACGACCTGATCAAGAAGATTGATTCTGCGAAACCTTCCACCTCCAAGGGCAAGGAGTTGGTTGAGGGTCAACAAGAGTGCATGGAAATACATGATGAGGGCCGACTGGGGCTTATTGATATTCCAAGCGAGTGCATTGATGTCATTGACGAAGGTGCCCTTGGAAGACTATTCTGAAGCAAAGAGGACACGTTTCCCGCGTCATCAGCTATGAACAATCGCAGTTCCTCAAAGCCCCTCGCGATCGTGATTGGTTGTCTTTACTTTACCTTTCAAACATTCTATTTTTCAGCACTTCTAAGTGTTTCATTCTTTCATTCAATAAAGCTTACGTTAGAGAGCACATACTGACACAGTTCCCTTTTTGTGATGCTTCTTCTCCATATTTTTCTCTTTGCCAAAGAGATCACTGAATCACCGAGATATCGCCAAGTCTTGCTCAGTACCCCCTCGAGATTGTCCTCAGGCGTAAAACCACAATGACCACATATGATGAGGAGTTTTCTTATATGTGTAGTGGGGGCCGTTCAACTCTCGTGCGGAGGATGACGGGGCTTCGGATCCCGGCCGATGTCTAGCGCAGTGTGAGTGCTTAGGGGAGGCCTCCTGTGATAGTTCTATCGTGCTCCGTTAGGGATACGTTACATTTATGATGATCTTTGCTTGACAAGCAATGACGATCAAGTGTAGCCTTGTCTCCTCGATCAACTCACAACTGTGACGGCCGAACACTCTATGGTACTCTCGATCCGTGCCTCCGCGGGACTCACAACTCCGCTGATCAATCCGCAGACAAGCAATAGGCCACTTGGCGCAACTAGTCTAATTGATCAGCGATGCTTGTAACCCGAGGCAAGAGAGCAGTGCATCTGTCGATCCTTCTTAGGATTGTTTCTTGTTTATTTGTGCCCTTCTAAAGGATGCGCGGCCAGCCCGCTTTGGTTAGGACTATACCCAGGATGACTTTGGCAAGTGATGCATAAGGCCCACGGGGAACACTTGTGGTAGCATTCAACCTTTTTAGTTCATCCTCGGGATATAGCTCCTCTTTTCTCTTTTTTTACCTTCTTACAGGTTAGCAGGTTAAATTCAACCTATTCTAAGGATCTGCAATATCTTCCTTGGCTTATGATCATCTTATATGCGCTGCCTGCATAAGCTTTTATCAGATGATAATCAACAAAGTTCTCTCATCAGATGTTAGCCACACATCATTTATTCAAGGCGTATGATTCTTCTTGATTAACAAGCCATGTCATCATGAATCTAATTTCGGATTTTATTATCTCGCTGATCTGGGTTTTCATGTTGGCATTATACCTTGATCACGCGAGACAATCATTATCGTAGTTTGATCTTTATTCAGTTGATAGTAGAGTGTGTCAGGTATCTGTTCTGTTATCCGATTATATCTTATCAAACCCACAGCCAACATTCGCAGATTCCGCCCAGGTATTTGCGAACTTAGTTTTCTTTCCTATCATATCTGCTACTTACTTTATTTTGCAGAGAATAGCAAATATTAGCAAGTTCCCCTCAGGTACTTGCAGTTTACTCTCCTATCATATCTGTTGCTTACCTTTCTTTTGCGGAGATCAACAGGTACCAGCAAGTCCTTTTCAACTCAGGTACACACAAGATGTACCTCCCTTTACCTGTATTGACTTTTTCTTCGCAGGTAAAATATAGGCACTGACAGATATTTTCGAGGAGAGACATCAGGTTCTATCTCTCCTGATCTCTAGATTTTTCTCTCCTGCTTCCCAAGGGGTGGATCCCGATTTTCGTGGGTTTCCTACTTTTTCGAAGTTCCCTGCGGAACTTAAAAAAGTGCAGGGATTATGTTAACCCCAAAATCGGCGATCACTCCCAAGGTATCTAGCTCGCAAGTCGCGGCCCACTCAAGGGAACCCCCCGAGGATCGCGATCTGCCTCAGCCTTCACTTGTTGGTCCATGCGGACCTCCTTTTTTCTTATTCGCTCAGGCCGTGTGGCTAGGACGGTCTCCCCTGTCTAAACTGCCCTGGTCGCATAGCCACCGCGTGCCCTGCGGGACGACGAGTTGCTTCCATAGCTCACCCTCGTAGGACAAGCAATTCGGCCAGCTAACCATGCAGCATGCTTCCTTACAGGAGGCAACCTACATCAGTTCACAGGTTCGATCTGCCGGTGCCAGCGCACGACCGGACCATCGCAGGACTCACCTCCCCTGTCCAGCCTGGCCTCAGTCCACCTACCTAGGGGCGGTCTGGCATCAGTCCGCCTCCCCTAGGGGCGGCCTGGCCTCAGGCCGCCTGCCTAGGGGTGTCCTGGCCTCAGATCGCCTACCTAGGGATGGCCTGGCCTCAGGCCTCCTCTCCTAGGGGCGCCCTGGCCTCAGGCCGCCTACCTAGGGGCAGATTGGCCTCAGGCTGCCTCCCCTAGGGGCGGCCTGGCCTCAGGCCGCCTGCCTAGGGGCGGCTTGGCCTCAGGCCGCCTGCCTAGGGGCGGCCTGGCCTCAGGTCCCCTCCCCTAGGTCGGCCTGGCCTCAGGCCGCCTGCCCTCAGGGGGGCCTGCTCCTCAGGCCTCCCCCTCCTCTGCTCAGTCCGCCGAGGTAGTCAACCTCATCTTCTCAGTCCGCTCAGTCCACCGAGGTCATCAAAGGTGACGTCACTGGGCCCCGCTCCTAGAAGATTCTCCCCGGGACTATAAATAGCCCCCAAGGACTCTCATTCTGGACACGGGAGAGGAGAACTGCCACCTTGATCAGAGCCTGCGGACTCAGTTTTCCAGGTCGTCAGGGTTGATCAAGCAAGGTCTGCGGCCTCAAATCTCCAGTCCGCCCAGGTCGTCAAGGGCTGTGGGCTTAGTTTTTCTGTCAGCAGCAGGCAGCTTGCGCAGCCTCCGCAGCCTCCGATTTCTAGTTCTCCCAGGTCATCAAGGGTTGTGGACTTAGCTTTTTCTGCCCTCAGCAGCTTGCGCAGCCTCCACAGCCTCTGATTTCCAGTTCTCCCAGGTCGTCAAGGGTTGTGGACTTAGATTTTTCTTCCCTCAGTAGGCAGCTTGGGTAGCATCTACAGCTTCAGTTCTCCAGTCCTCTGCAACTCCCTTTACTTAGTTTCTGGCATCTCCTTCCTCAGCCGCCAGCTTCCCCCATTGTACCCTCTACTGCTCTTATATGTAATAGTGCAATAGCAAGTTGTAACTCTTCTTGAATAAAGGAAAAGCCCGTCGCAAGAGTGGCATTCAAGCCGCGGCGGGTGAAGTCTGCTGTTGCCGCTGCTAGCGGCCTCCCCTCTTCTTCTTTCCTCTCTCGGCATCAACCTACAAAGCTGACCATCAAAGTAGCTGTCTTCTCGACAGTACCTGATCAAGCTCCCTCTCTGCTCGAGCAAGCTTCTCCTCTTCTCAAGCAAGCTTCTCCTCCATCCCCACAACCCTTCTTTCTTCACCCTTAGCTTGTGAGATCGAACAACCCGTTAACTGGTCGGTGTCGCATTTCGTGCATCAACACCTCAGTTGTTGCACCAGATGGTTCAGTAACATTATGAGAGGGAGATGGGGTCCTGACCTCTTTAGTAGGGGTTGCAAGCTCTTTAGCCAACTGCTTTGGATTCTTCAGCTTTAACTCCTATATATGAATGGAGGCTAGGGAGATCTTCTTCAGGTGATGGATTGGAGTGCCTTTAGAAGTCTTGAAGAAAGTTGGATCAATCTCATGCAACATCAGGGAGATTATCCTAGCGAATTTTGGTTCTCTTATGTTGTCTCTAATCAAGTCAAAAATTATAAAACCGTAAGGAAATATTTTCCTGCAGACTATGGCAGCCATGATATTGAAGAAGTCATTTGTAATAAACCCTATTGACCATGTTCTGCACCACAGAATTTTGCCAATAATGTCTACTAAAAGTTTGTTAACATCATTTAAAGAAGTCCTCCTAAGAGAAGTAATGTCATCTGGAACTCCACAGAAATGACAGGTTCTGGCATTGTCATCTTCTGTTATTTCATCTACACCATCTACATGAGGTAATCTAAGAAGTCTGGACACTATGGTCGGGCTCAACTTAATTTTAATGCCCTTGACTTTGGACTTTAGGACAGTGCCATTTATCCTTATCTTAACATTTCTGAAGAACTCTTCTACCTTAGGAAATATAATCTTGCAAGGTTCTGATAGAATGACAGCCCTTGCATTATGGGTGCAAGGGCTGTCATTCTATCAGAATGACAGCCCTTTGAAAGCTCTGCTATCCCTGCTACTACTAGCTCAATTCCAACGCCGATTTTGAACTGCTGAACCATTAAGATGAACGACAGCAATGGACAGAGAGCGAGAAGGCAGCGGCGTGTCGAAGCACTGGTTGACAGAAGACGAAGAGTTTTCGAGAGAGTCGAGTCTTAAATGTCGGGTTTATTTGGAATTCTAACGTTTTATATATATATAACCCTAGTAATGCCGATTAGATGTCTAACTAAACTAAATTAATCCTTGGATTAAGGAAGAAATCGAGCTAGTTTCGAAATAGTAGAAATTGACAGAAATCGAAAATTGACATTGCATTTCTCGAGAGGTAGGGTTAGTTATCGAGAAGTATAATAACAATTCTCGAGAAGTGTAAGCCTAGTTTTTGAGAACTTTCAGCACTTCTCAAGAGACAGATTTATAGTTCTCGAGAAGTAGACTTGAAGTTTTTGAGAACTAGTTCTATACTTTTCGAGAAGTGATAATAGTTCTCGAGAACTGCCTTCCACTTGAGAAATTTCTGACCTTTTTGAAGTATCCTCGATTCTTGAGCTTTGAGGTGATCCACTTTTGTCTATCCTTCTCTGTTGAGCAACCCAAGTTCAGTTTTAAAGAAATTGAACTTGGTCTCATCCAACGGCTTTGTGAAAATATTTGCAACTTGTCGATCTGTTGGCACGTACTGCTGATCCACATCCCCTTACTCCACATGCTCCCAGATGAAGTGATATCTGAGCTCGATTTGCTTTTTCGGGTTGTGCGAGACTGGGTTGTTTGCAATTGCTATTGTGCTGGAGGAGTCGCAAAACAACAGAATGTCTTTAACCTTCATATTGTAATCTTCTAGTTGGTTCTTTGCCAAAGCAATTGTGCACAACAACTGCCGGCAGAGATATACTCTTACTCGGCCGTTGAGATTACGACACAATTTTTCTTTTTGCTGCTCCATGATTTGACCCTTCTTCCAAGGAACTAACATGTCCCGGAATTGCTTTTCCTGTCATCTTTGCTACCTGCAAAGTTTGCATCTGAGAAACCAATTAGTTCGTTGTCATTACTTCTTGGGTACCATAAGCCAAGATTCGGTGTACCTTTAAGGTATCTCAAGATTTGCTTTGCACCAGCATAGTGAGATTCCTTACAGTTTACTTGGAATCTAGCACATACACATGTAGAGAACATTATGTCTGGTCTACTGGTAGTAAGGTAGAGTAAGGATCCAACTATGCTTCTGTATTTGGTTTCATAAAAAGGTTTCCCTTTCTCATCCTTGTCCAGAGACATAGTTGAGGACATTGGAGTCCTCATAGAGGTTGCATTCTCCATTCCGAATTTCTTAATTAACTCCTTGGTGAACTTCGTCTGTGAGATGAAAATTTCATCTTCAGATTGTTTCACCTAAAGTCCTAAGAAATACTTCAGCTCTCTCATACTACTCATTTCAAACTGATTATGATTGCAGGGATGTCCAAAGGCCACCAAAATGCCAATATGGTATTTGGAATGTGGATGTTCTCGACACATGACTGGGACAAAAAGCCTACATCAAAATTATTCTCTAGTGTTGAACGGACCAAAGGTCATCTTTAGAGGTTCAGACTGCGGGATAACTAAAGTCTACGGTATGATCACTAACGGTAGTGTATCCTTTTCGGATGTAGCTTATGTTGAGGGATTAGAACACAATCTTATAAGCATAAGCCAACTATGCGACAAAGGATGCATAGTTGAATTCCTCGCTGACAAGTGCCTGATAAAGTCTGTTGAAAATATGAAAACGATTCTATTTGGCACTCCATGATGCATCTTAGTTGGCTTCCTCAAATTTCGTTGGTTCAACCTGTGAGAGAAAACTTAAATATAAATTCTCGTTAGTTGTACCTCGACGAGTTCTAACACCATCCCGAGGATCTCCTATGATCTGGTCCAATGGATGATCCTTCAGATGTCTGAGCTCTAGGTTTCTAGCATCTGGAACTTCTTCAGCCACTGGAGTGACTTCATCAACTTGGATGTTTTATTCATCTTGATCATCTGCCTCTCCAATGGGGGTTGGAGTAGTAATCTCTAAGAACTTTTCCCTTTCACCTTCAGTCGGTTCATCAAAGTTGATCTCTTTAATCCTTGTACCTGCATCTTCAACTTGCACACTAGATGATTTGCTTTGAATTAACCTCTCTCTGATACCAATTGAAAGTATTTAAGTTGTCTACCTAAATCACCTAGAGGGGGGTGAATAGGTGAATTGTGCGTCTATTTGCGGAATAAAAAATTTTAAAGAACTTGCACAAACAATCAAGCAATCACAGATGACAAGAAGATTTATAGTGGTTCCCCAACCTTGGGTACGTCCACTTTCCCTCACCGATCAAGTAAATCACTAGACTCGGCTACTCCACTATCTCGGATTGAAATCTAATCCTACGCCTCGGAACCAAGTTCCTACAATCTCGATCCAAAAGGGATCTACATTCGGAAGATGAAAACTTCCTACAACTCGGAATTAATCTCCTAAAAAATTTATATAGAGATTTGAAATACAAACAAAGATTTGTCTCAGATCTAGAAAAATTCAACTCTAGGTCTTCTTCTTGAACTTGCGGCTTTTTCAGAAAATGTTGAAGAAGAGTTTAGAGATCTGATCTGAGAAATCTTAGACCTACTCGATCAAGGAGATGATGAAATATTCTTGAACAGCAAGCCTTTCTTGATCAAAAATAGAAGTGTTGATCTTCACATTGTGCGGCGGTCGCGGCTGAAAGTTTTGTTCTTCTTGGAGAGATGGCCGAACACGATAATAGAAATGTACGATTTTCCACTTAGGGTTAGTCTTAACGAAAAGACATTATATAGGAATTCCCCTAACGGTTAGAAAAGACATAAATGATGACACATGGACCAATCACGTCAAGTCATTTGAAAATCCCGCCGATCTGGAATTAAGAGAAATTTTCAGAAAAATTGTCTGCTGTTCTCGAGAAGTAGGAATGAGTTCTCGAGAACAAGATTGATTTATTGAGAGCAAGTCTGTCTGGACTTCAAGTTAGTACTCGAGAACTATGGGCTGAGACTTCTCGAGAACTAACTAGACTTCTCGAGAACAATTACTCAAAAACCAAATCAAGTACTCGAGAACAATGCTGACTTCTCGAGAACTCGAGACTAAGTTCTCGAGATCTAAGATAGACTTCTCGAGAGTGGGACTTAGAATAATTTTGTGGATGTCTCTTACAACTCGAGAAATAAAGGCTGAGAGTTCTCGATAACCTTAGACTGACTTCTCGAGAACTATAAAAAGGTTTCTCGAGAACTAGTCTCGGCTTTTCGAGAACTAGAAAAACTTCTCGAGTTCTGCTAAGTCTACTTCTCGAGAACTATCATGGACTTCTCGAGAACTATCATGGACTTCTCAAGAAGTGGACTTAGATAAATTTTTGACTTTTAGAATTTTCTCTTCTCTTCAATAATCCTATCCTCATTCCTTGATTTAAGTGCTTGAATATGAAGTGTATCCTAATTGAGAGGCTACACATGATTCAACATCTTGGATCACATAGTGAGGGATTACACTGTATGGTCCTGTGTTCATGACCCACTGTAGACTGATATTGGTCTACATTTAGCAATGATGGTCTGCAAACACACAACTTAAACCAAGATATCAAATACAACTTAATTCATCTTAGTTCAAGGGTGACTTCATGCAAATCTGGATTATTGTGGATGCAATACCCAACACTAGTTGTACCGACTTGGGGTGTTATAATTCTCCCCTCCTTTCAAGAAATTTCATCCCGAAATTTGCATACAGTACTCATGAAGCAGCAATCAAAATGTTTATAACATTTTATGTTCTGTCCAAAACAAAAAAAAACTATTATACAAATTTAGATAAACAGTTCGGGAAATGTAGCACGCATGGTCTGCTCCCGCTCCCATGTTAGCTCCTCACGGTTGCAGTTGTCCCATTGGACCTTGACCATCCCGATTGTCTTGTTCCCCAACTATTTATCGGCTTTATCCTTGATCTGAATGAGCCTAACCTTCGTCGTTAGACCAAATTCGACCGTTACGCGATCATTCGCAATTACTTGAGCTGGATCTTTTATGGCTTTTCGAAGCACTGATATGTGGAACACATCTTGTAATCCACTCAATTCTGCCGAAAGAGCTAGCCGATAGGCAGCTTCTCCAATTCGCTCCACCACGTCAAACGGACCAAGATATCTCGGACTTAACTTTTTCAAGCGCCGAATCCTGGACACTCCTTTGAAGGGATTGATTTTCAAATATACCCAATCGCCAATTACAAACTCAACATTTTGGTGCTTGGTGTTATAATACTTTGCTTGCCTATCTTGGGCTATTAGTAGCCTCTCCTCAACAGAGTGTATCGTCGAATTAGCTTCTTCGAATTCCTTACGCTTATATAATTTAGATTCGCCTGTTTCCGCCCAAGCTAATGGTGTACGGCATTTCCGACCATACAAAGCTTCAAATGGTGCCATACTTTTGCTAGCTTTGTAGCTATTATTGTAGGAAAACTCTTCCATATAGAGATGATCTTCCCACCTCTTTCCTAAAACCAAGGCGCACATTCGGAGCATGTCCTCCATTGTTCTGTTGGTCCTCTCAGTTTGTCCATCTGTTTGGGGATGAAAGGCCATACTGAACATTAACTTTATTCCCAACAACTGATGGATTAGCCTCCAATCATTCGAAGTGAAGTTCCCGTCATGATCACTTACGATGCTACGGGTAACACCGTGCAATCGTACGATTTGCTCAACATAAAATTTTGTCGAGACTTCCACTGAATCATCCCTTTTATTCGGAAGGAAGTGAGTCACTTTAGTTAACCGTTCTACGATCACCCAAATCGAATCATTACTGTATTGAGATCTCGGCAAACCGTGCACGAAATCCATCAAAATATCATCAAACTTCCATTTCAGAATAGGTAGAAACTTCAGGAAACCTCCGGGCTTCTGGCATTTTGCTTTCACAAAGGCACATATTTGACATTTATTCACATAATGTGCTATGTCTTTCCTTAACCCTGGCCACCAGAACAACTTTTTCATGTCTTTGTACATCTTTGTGCTTCCTGGGTGAATTGAGTATTTTGTAAAGTGAGTCTCATACATCAATTCTTCTCTTAGCTTACCCATACTTGGGACGCACAAACAACCCTCTTTCCGCAAAAGGCCGTCATCCCAGGAGAATTGGTCATTTGATCTATCCACTACATAGCGTTGCAGACTTTCATCAAGTTCTGTTGCTCGCTGAATTCTGTCTACAAGGTCATATTGTACCTCCGTCTAATTAAAGCATGCATTTGTTGTGGAATTCTTGTAAAAACAACAAATATCTAACACTTCCAACTCCTGGATTGTTGATGCGCGAAATGCGACACCAACAAGTTAACGGATTGTTCGATCTCACAAGCTAAGGGTGAAGGAAGAAGGGTTGCGGGGATAGAGGAGAAGCTTGCTCGAGCAGAGAGGAAGCTTGCTCAAGCAGAGAGGAAGCTTGCTCAAGCAGAGAGGAAGCCTCCTCTAGCAACGGAGAAGCTTGATTGATCAACGGAGAAGCTTGATTGATCAACGGAGAAGCTTGATCAGGTACTGTCGAGCAGACGGCTACTTTGATGGTTAGCTTCGCAGGTTGATGCCGAGAGAGGAGAGAAAAAGAGAGGAGGCCGCTAGCAGCGACAACAACAGACTTCGCCTGCCGCGGCTTGAATTCAACTCTTGCGACGGGCTTTTCCTTTAATCAAGAAGAAAGTTTACAATTTGCTAGTTCACCATTACATGTAAAAACAGTAAGGGTACAAGGGGAAGCTGGCAGCTAAGAAAAGGAGTTGCCAGAGGTTGCACGGTCAGAGAAGGGGAGGTCGGCAGACTGCGAAACTAACTGATCGGGCAGCTTGCTGAACCAAGCCGGGCGGACAGCTTGGGGGAGCAGGTCACGCAGACTGGGAAACCGAGTCCGCAGGAGCTGATGCTGGGTCCTGGACGCCTCTCCCCATCCCCCAAAAATGGGAGGTCTAGGGGCCTATTTATAGGACCGAGGAGGTAACGGTCTTGGTAACGTCACCACTGGTGAGGCGGTGAGCTGAGCGAGCACGGTGCTGAGTCCGCTGAGTCCGCGGAGTCTACTCCAGGTCACGGGGTCTGGGACTTGGAGCTGGAGGCGGCTGCTGCTGGGCGAGCTTGCGTTGGGCTGCGCGAGCTGAGGAAGAAGCTGTCTGCTGCTGGGAAGTGGGCGCCGGAAGTTGAGTGGCGGACTGCACGACGAGTCCGCCTCTGTCGCTGAGCGAGCTCGCACTGGGCTGTGCGAGCTGAGGAGGGGCCTGCCTGCTACTGGGAAGCGGGCGCTGGAGGCTGAGTGGCGGACTGCACGATGAGTCCTCCTCTCTCTCCAGGAACCTGGAGAATTAGTTGGCGGACTGCTGAACGAGTCCGCCCATCCCGCAGCGGAGATGATAAACGATTAGCTGCCGAGATGGGGATTTTCTTGCGGACAGCTCATCGAGCTCGCCTAACTTGCGACGGAGGGTTCGAGCAGGCTGCCCACTGGTGGTATCCTTGGCTTGGGGACGAGGATTTGTGACCTGGCGAATTGAATATTCCAGGCCGCATGCTACTGACTGGCGACCTGGATGCAGGTCGTCACTGCTGGCTGGCGTCTTGGAGGCAAGTCGCCGCTGCTGACAGGCGACCTGGTGGCAGGTCGCCATTGTTTGTTGGAGCTTGCCGCTGCATGAGGTAGGCAACCTGTCGGACTGAGACCGAGTCTGCCTACTACTGGCGGGTAGGGGGGTTGATCACAACCTGGCGACCTCCGGCAGGCAGACTGAAGACGGAGCCCGCCACCTAAGCATGTCGCTATCGAGCGGTCTAGACGGATAGGAATGGGAGTCCGCGACATCGTTGGGCAGTCCGCACCTGAGAAAGGAGAAAGAACTTGCTGCGCGGTTAGCCGAACAAACCATTCGGTCTGCTCGGGCGGACTGAGGCAGCAGTCCGCACCCCTGCAGACCAAGCGGGAGCTACGCGACCTGGGCGATCTGGCTAGAGAGACCGCCCTAACCGAGCGGGCTGAGCGGACTGAGCAGACTGAGAGGTCAGTCCGCCCACCCTTGGAAGGAGAGGCTGACAGGCCGCGACCTTCAGGGGGAACCCAGAGCAGGCCGCGACTTGCGAGCTGGCAACCCTAGGAGGGATCGCCGATTTCGGTGTTAACATAATCCCCGCACTTTTTTAAGTCCCGAAGGGAACTTCGAAAAAGTAGGAGACCCACGAAAATCGTGATCCATCCCTTGGGAAAAATGAGAGGCAGGGGGAGATAGAACCTGATGTCTCTCCTCAGAAAAGGTTTTGCCAATGCATCTTTTTCCTACGAAGGAAAAAATTAATGCAAGCGAAAAGAGGCACATCTGGAGTGTACCTGAGTTACTTTGCAAAATGAAGTAAACGCGAATGTCTTCTAATGACCTCTGCAAGACAAAGGTGAGAGGAAAACATAGAAGAATGATGACTTGCAAGTACCTGAAGGAGACTCGCAAACACCAGTTAACTTCTGCACAAAGAAGTAAGTCACAATCATGAAATAAAGTTAAATTGCTAGTACCTGAATAGGACTTGATAATATCTGCTAGTCTCTGCGAAAGAAGAGTAAGCAAACAGATATGAAAGGAAACTAAAATGCAAGTGCCTAGAGGGAACTTGCCAATATCTGCTGGTTTCTGAGAAAGAAGAGCAAGAAAGCAGGTATGAAAGGAAACTAAAATGCAAGTACATGGAGGGAACTTGCCAATATTTGCTGGTCTCTGCGAAAGAAGAGCAAGCAAGTAAATATGAAAGGAAACTAAAATGCAAGTACCTGGAGGGAACTTGCCAATATCTGCTGGTCTCTGCGAAAGAAGAGCAAGCAAGCAGATATGAAAGGAAACCAAAATGGAAGTACCTGGAGGGAACTTGCCAATATCTGCTGGTCTCTTCGAAAGAAGAGCAAGCAAGCAGATATGAAAGGAAACAAAAATGCAAGTACCTGGAGGGAACTTACCAATATCTGTTGGTCTCTGCGAAAGAAGAGCAAGCAAGTAGATATGAAAGGAAACTAAAATGCAAGTACCTGGAGGGAACTTGCCAATATCTGCTGGTCTCCACGAAAGAAGAGCAAGCAAGCAGATATGAAAGGAAACTAAAATGCAAGTACCTAGAGGGAACTTGCCAATATCTGCTGGTCTCTGCGAAAGAAGAGCAAACAAGCAAATATGAAAGGAAACTAAAATGCAAGTACCTGGAGGGAACTTGCCAATATCAGCTGGTTTTTGAGAAAGAAGAGTGAGCAAGCAGATAGAGAAGGAAAATAAGCTGCAAGTGCCTGAGAGGAACTTGCTAATGTCTGCTATTCTCTGCAAAAGAAGAGCAAGCAAGTAGATATGAAAGGAAACTAAAATGCAAGTACCTGGAGGGAACTTGCCAATATCTGCTGGTCTCTGCGAAAGAAGAGCAAGCAAACAGATATGAAAGGAAACTAAAATGCAAGTACCTGGAGGGAACTTGCCAATATCTGCTGGTCTCTATGAAAGAAGAGCAAGCAAGCAGATATGAAAGGAAACTAAAATGCAAGTACCTGGAGGGAACTTGCCACTATCTGCTGGTTTCTGAGAAAGAAGAGTGAGCAAGCAGATAGAGAAGGAAAATAAGCTGCAAGTGCCTTAGAGGAACTTGCTAATGTCTGCTAGTCTCTGCAAAAGGAGAGTGAGCAGGTAGATATAAAGGAAATAAAACTAAGTCGCAAATACCTGAGCGGAACCTGCGAATGTTGACTTTTGATATGATAAGATATAATCAGATAACAGAAGAGATACATGACAAACTCTGCTATCAATTGAATAAAGATCAAACTGCGATAATGATTGTCTCGCGTGATTAAGATATAACGTTAATATGAAAACCAGATCAGCAAGATGAAACCATCTTAGTTTAGAATTGTAACAACATAACTTGTCAATCAAGAAGAACCGGATACTCTGATCAATGATTTGTGGCAGAAATATCTGATAAGAGAGCTTGTTGATAGTCATATGATAGAACTTTATGCAGGCAGCGCATATAAGATGACCATAATCCAAAAAGATATTGTCAATCCTTAGAATAGATTGAGTTTAACCTGTTGACCTGTAAAAAGGCAAAAAGACAAAGGAGGGCTACATCTCTATGGTGTTCAAAAAAGACTGGATACTACCACAGGTGTTCCCCGTGGGCGTTATGTACCCCTTGCCTTTAAAGGAAACCATATAGAGGGTAGTCCTACCTAAAGCGGGCCGGCCGCGCTCCCTTAGAAGGACACAAAAGAAAAACAAGCGCGGAAATTCCTGAGAAGGAATTGACAGATGCACTTCTCTCATGCCTCGGGTTACAAGCATCGCTGATCAATTAGACTAGTTGCGCCAAGCGGCCTATTGCTTGTCTGCGAATTGATCAGCGGAGTTGTGGGCCCCGCGAAGGCACGGATTGAGAGTACCAAGGAGTGTTCGTCCGTTATAATTGTGAGATGATCGAAGATACAAGGCTACACTTGATCGTCATTGCTTGTCACGCAAAGATCATCGTAACTGTAACGTATCCTTTAACGAAGCACAGCAGAGCTAACACATGGGTCCTCCCTGGAAACACGCTCTGTGTTAGATGCTGGCAAGGATCAAAGTCCCGTCACCCTCTGCATGAGAGTTGAACGGCCCCCACTGCACATATGCGAAAAATCCCCGCGATATGTGGTTGTTGCTGTCTTACGCCAGAGGACAATCTCGAGGGGCCCTGAGCAAGACTTGGCGATATCTCGGTGGTTCAGTGATCTCTTTGGCAAAGAGAAAAAGTAGAGGAGGAAGCACTTCACAAAGGAAAAAGTGTCAGTATGGGATCTCTGACGTAAACTTTATTGAGATAGAAAATGAAACACTTAGAAGTGTTGAAAGATATTGTGTTCGAAGAGTAGAGTAAAAACAACCGGTCATTATTATGAGGGTCCTCGAAGAGCTGCGTCGTCCTCTTTGCTTTTAGAATAGCATTCCAAGGTCACCCTCGTCATTGGCGTCAAAGCACTCAGGCC
This sequence comes from Platanthera zijinensis, assembly GCA_039513925.1. NCBI lineage: Eukaryota > Viridiplantae > Streptophyta > Magnoliopsida > Asparagales > Orchidaceae > Platanthera > Platanthera zijinensis. The sequence continues at coordinate 93,770,008 of CM077084.1, read as the reverse complement.
GAACGTTGATAGGCCCCAAACAGCCTGCATCCTCTATGTCCACGCAATTCAATTGAACTTCAGCCACCTCCTTGCCCTTGGAGGTGGAAGGCTTTGAAGAATCAATTTTTTTGATCAAGTCGTTGATCTTGCCCTCGATGAGTAATCTTTCAACTAGTCGTCGAAGGGCCTTGCAGTCTTCAGTGAGATGACCCTTCTCTCGATGGAATTCACAGAACGGATCTGAATCTCTTGATCTTTGATTTGCCGACTGGTAAAGTCTTTTTGAATTTGCCCTATCCTTCATGATCTGGCAGACTTCTTGCATGGTCTCATCGAGTCCAGAGTACGGTACATCATTGTCTTGTGAGTGATGCACATAGGCTGTTTGCAGAGGTGGGGCTGGTAGAGGTTGCAATCGCTCGTAGACACGATCCTGACCTGGGAAGGAGTGTTGATGATGATGCTGGAACTTCTTTATTTTCCTAGAGTGGGATGAAAAATCTTTCCGAGGAGACCTCGGAGGCTGCTTGTAAGAAGAAGAATTTTTCTCCGATACAAGCCTGGAGACGAAACTGGGGTTGCTCTTTTCACCGTGGATATACGAGTTGGCTAAGCCGATCAACTCTTGATAAGTCCTGGGTGCTTGGATGTTATCCTCAAACTTGAGTGGTCCTTCACGCAGGCCGTGAATAAGAGCCACTCAGTACATTTCTTGATCAACGATCTCAATTTCTAAGATTTCTCTCTGGAAGCGATCCACAAAATGAGGCCAAGTCTCATTATCTCGCTGCCTGATCTCAAAGAGGGCTTCTGGGCGGCCCTTTCTCTTTGAAGAGGTGGAAAAACTGAGCAGGAACTCCCTTCGCAAATCAGCGAAGGTAGAGATGGACTGAGCACGAAGTCCATTGAACTAATCTCTCACTTGACCATCAAAGGTTGTCACGAGGAGTTTGCTCTTGGTAGCATCGGAGAGGGTCTTGAGAGCAACGGCTGATTCAAAAGCTTGAAGATGCTTGACTGGATCAGTCTCCCTGGTGTAAATGGGCAACCGTGGCTCTCTGAAGTTGACTGGAGTTGGTTTGTGCAGAACACTCTCTGTAAACGGCGATGGTTCTTCTTATTCTACTGCATAAGGAAAGTAAGGAGCATGAGCAGTAGCTGCAAAAGAAGCAGGAGGATAGGAGAAAAAGGTTGTTGCAGGAGGAGCAAATGCAGGAGCTGAAGAGAAGGGATGACTTACCTGAAAATTCAGAAATCTAGCTGGACTTCCCCAGGCAGCTTCCCGGAAGAAGTTTTGACGAGCTACAAACTCATCATCCTGAGATCGCAAAGGAGCTGCAGGCCCTTGCGGAAAGGTTGGAGTGTAAAGAGGAGGGTAGACCGGCGGACAAGCCGGTGGATAGACATGAGGAGTCTCTGATGTTGGTACTGGATTGACTGGAGGAACTGGCGCTGCTGAAGATTGAATGGCCAATTGCTGCGTGAGAGCTGCTAGAGTACGACTGATGACTTGAAACTGTTGGGTAGTTTCTCTGTGAGATTGCTCTAAGGCCTCCCAAAGAGAACCATCACTAGGACTTGAAGCAAGATTCTCTGCTGGTTGATGGTCTGATATGAGTAACCACTGCTTTCACTATCTGATCGAGATCTGAAGGTCGCGTGTTAACTATTGATGCGCGAAATATGACACTGACCAGTTAACGGATTATTCGATCTCACAAGCTAAGGGTGAAGGAAGAAGGGTTGCGGGGATAGATGAGAAGCTTGCTCGAGCAGATAGGAAGCTTGCTCAAGCAGAGAGGAAGCTTGCTCAAGCGGAGAGGAAGCTTGCTTGAGCAACGGAGAAGCTTGATTGATCAACGGAGAAGCTTGATTGATCAACGGAGAAGCTTGATTGATCAACGGAGAAGCTTGATCAGGTACTGTCAAGTAGACGGCTACTTTGATGGTTAGCTTCGCAGGTTGATGCCGAGAGAGGAGAGAAGAAGAGAGGAGGCCGCTAGCAGCTGCAACAGCAGACTTCGCCCGCCACGGCTTGAATGCCACTCTTATGACAGGCTTTTCCTTTAAACAAGAAGCAAGTTTACAATTTGCTAGTTCACCATTACATGTAAAAACGGTAAGGGTACAAGGGGAAGCTTGCGACTGAGAAAAGGAGTTGCCAGAGGTCGCACGGTCAGAGAAGGGGAGGTCGGCATACCGCGCGACTAACTGATCGGGCAGCTTGCTGAACCAAGTCGGGCGGATAGCTTGGGGAGTAGGTCGCGCGGACTGGGAAACCGAGTCTGCAGGAGCTGATGCTGGGTACTGGATGCCTCTCCCCATCCCCCAAAAATGGGAGGTCTTGGGGCCTATTTATAGGCCCGAGGAGGTAACAGTCTTGGTAACGTCACCACTGGTGAGGCGGTGAGCTGAGCGAGCACGGTGCTGAGTCCGCTGAGTCCGCAGAGTCTGCTCTAGGTCGCGCGGTCTGGGACTTGGAGATGGAGGTGGCTGCTGCTTGGCAAGCTCGTGTTGGGCTGCGCGAGCTGAGGAAGAAGCTGCCTCCTGCTGGGAAGTGGGCGCCGGAAGCTAAGTGGTGGACTGCACGACGAGTCCGCCTCTGTCGCTGAGCGAGCTCGCACTGGGCTGTGCGAGCTGAGGAGGGGCCTGCTTGCTACTGAGAAGCGGGCGCTGGAGGCTGAGTGGCAGACTGCACGACGAGTCCTCCTCTCTCGCCGGGAACCTGGAGAATTAGCTGGCAGACTGCTGAATGAGTCCGCCCATCTCGCAGCGGAGATGATAAACCATTAGCTGCCGAGCTGGGGATCTTCTTGCGAACTGCTCATCGAGCTCGCCTAACTCGCGACAGAGGGGTCGAGCAGGTTGCCCGCTGGTGGTATCCTTGGCTTGGGGACGAGGATTTGCGACCTGGCGAATTTAATAGTCCAGGCCGCACGCTACTGACTAGCGACCTGGATGCAGGTCGCAACTGCTGGCTGGCGTCTTGGAGGAAAGTCGCCGCTGCTGACAGGTGACCTGGTGGTAGGTCGCCATTGTTGGCTGGAACTTGCCGCTGAATGAGGTAGGCGACCTATCGGACCGAGACCGAGTCCTCCTACTACTGGCGGGTAGGGGGGTTGATCGCAACCTGGAGACCTCCGGTAGCCGGACTGAAAACGGAGCCCGCCACCTAAGCATGTCGCTATCGAGCGGTCTAGGTGGATAGGAATGGGAGTCCGCGACATCGTTGGGCAGTCCGCACCTTAGAAAGGAGAAATAACTTGCTGCGCGGTTAGACGAACAAACCGTTCGGTCTGCTCTGGCGGACTGAGGCAGCAGTCCGCACCCCTACAGACCGAGCGGGAGCTACGCGACCTGGGCGGTCTGGCTAGAGAGACCGCCCTAACCGCACGGGCTGAGCAGACTGAGCGGACTGAGAGGTCAGTCCGCACACCCTTGGAAGGAGAGGCTGACAGGCCGCGACCTTCAGAGGGAACCCAGAGCAGGCCGCGACTTGCGAGCTAGCAACCCTAGGAGGGATCGCCGATTTCGGGGTTAACATGGATCAGACGCTCATCATGCATCTACAACCAATTTGCCCTTGACGGAGTCCTACGACTCAAGGCATCTGCAACCACATTTCCCTTCTCGGGAGTATAGTGAATATCAAAGGTGTAGTCCCCAAGGAACTCCATCCACCTTCGTTATCACATATTGAGATCCTTTTGATCCAATAGGTACTTTAGGCTCTTGTGGTCCGTAAATATATCCACATTTATGCCATATAGATAGTGACACCACTATTTAAGTGCAAAAATCACTACCGCCAACTCCAAGTTGTGGACGGGATAATTTCGCTCATGCACTTTTAACTGGCGTGAGCCATAAGAGATCACCTTTCCAAACTGTAGAAGAAAGCAGCCTAAGCAGCTCCCTAAAGCATCATTATAAATCTCATAGCCGTCTGTACCACATGGCGATGTTAAAATAGGCGTCGTGGTCAAACGACTCTTTAGCTCTTCAAAGGCTCGCGCGCACTCTGGCATCCAAACGAACTTCTGATCCTTCCTCGCTAATGTGGTAAGAGGCCAAGCGATCCATGAAAAGTTTTCTAAAAAACATCTATAGTAGCCTGCCATCCCAAGGAAACTCCTGACTTCGTCCACCGAAGACAACGTTGCCACTCCCGTATGACTCTAATATTTGACGGATCCACCGCAATGCACTCCCAACTTACCACATGGCTAAGAAAAGCCACTGACGACAGCCAAAACTCACACTTTGAGAACTTGGCATAGAGCCTATTTCTTCGCAGAGTATGCAAAACCAACCGTAAATAGTTTGCATGGTCAGCTTCAGATTGAGAGTACACCAAGATATCATCAATGAAGACGATCATAAACAAGTCCAAGTACTCTCGGAACGTTCGGTTCATTAGAGAACACCGATGGCGCATTACATAACCCAAATGGCATTACAGTGAACTCATAATGATCGTAGTGTGTTCCAAATGCTGTCTTTTGGATGTCACATTTTCAAATCCTTAACTTATAATAGCCAGACTTTAAGTCCAGATTAGAGTAGACAGTTGATTCCACTAGCTGATCGAACACGTTATCACTCTGTGGAATCGGATACATGTTCTTCTCCGACATCTTACAGGTTTCACACCAGGCACCACTACAATAGTGTCGTTGGTCTCCTGTGGGCTACATCACCCATGAAGTTAATTAGGAAATGCATCTATATAAGCCGACACAATAGAAGTGTCACTCAACTGGGCTTCGGCCTAATGGCCGCTGTAAGCATGAAGAATTACTTCATGCATGGCCGAACAAGTTTGACGACTTGGAGAGCAGACATCAACATCCATCTCAATCCTCGTATATAAGAAAACTTGGTCTCTCATTCGGTGTTCTTTCCCAGTGTAACTTCCGTGAAAGTGTACTCTACATCGGTACGCTGCTCCAAGAGCTAGTCCATACCTATGATCACACAAACACAACTCTTATCAGCACAGATGCTCCTGCGTCCTGATATGACATCATAACGACATCTTAACACATCACTTTCTACCCATATTCACTCTTTTCACTACGGCCATGTCATTCCACTCTTATCTGTGATACCAAGATAAGTACACAGGGCATAAAAAGCCTTAAACCAACAACTTCTTGATTCTTCATCACAACATATTTATATACGTAAAACAAGTATTGTATACATCATTACTTACTAGGAAATGTATGGTACATAATTACAGTTATTTATGTACATAAATTTTTTCCCTTCTTGTTTAGTGTCGTCTAAGGGCCACTTTGGAAGTCTCGGGCTTTATGTCCTTCTTTGCCACACGAGTAGAAAATATGTGGAGTTCACCCTGCAACTGCTCCAGCCTTAGCTTTCTTTGTCCTTGGCGCATTACCATGGCATTCTCGGGCAAGATGTCCTACCTTACCATAAGAAAAACAAACATATGGACCACACCTTTTCATTGTTCCCATAATGGTGGAAGTTGATTCCAACAGATGTAACTTCTTCTTCCACTTACAGGAGTTTGATTTTGACACATTTGCAAAGGTTGGCACATTGAAACTGTGCCTCGCCCTGAACTGATTTAATTCCATTTCCAAAGACCTAGCTGCCATTACCAAGGCACAAAATCCAAGTAACTTTGGACCCACCAATAAACGTCGTAGTTCATTGCGCAGACCATCGTAAAATCTGTTGGTCTTAGTCTCCTCGATTTCAAACACAAACTCTGCATGTTGTCTCAGGGCAACAAATGCATGAAAGTACTCCTCGACCGTATATGGTCCTTGGATAACACATATATTCAGCGGCGGGGTCGATGCTCTTCCCCTTGCCATCTGCTCAAGTACACCAACCGGCATAGGACACACCACAGGAACAGAGAGTTGTACATGTCCCTCATGGTGGGCCTTGATCATTGCGAAGACCACATCAACGATCAACAAGACCTTCTCTACCGAAGGAGGAGGTGTAGGCACCTCAATTGGTGCCGAACTCTCATCAAAATGTTGGGGCTCAGACTGCCCAACACCACTACGAGTCACCTATAGGTGAACAATACACGCTTTAGCGACCTTGCACAAGCAATAATAATAATATAGGAACGCGTAGGTTCCTCAAACAGGTGTTTTTGCATTCCTTAGTGGACATTCTTGAGTTCATTAATGTTAAAGCAGGTCGCATTTACACGTGCTCGCCACCCCACAAAAGAATTCGACCACGAATTCGAAAGAGGAAGACCGAGACAAGCTGTTACCAAATTATAACGATCCCATCCATTGAATAACATATAATAGAAGGTTCGGCCAGGGGCCCATACTATATTCCACAAAATAGGCAGAGAGGTTACAGGTTAATACCAAAATACAATCGCATCCTTACTCAGAGCATGCTAGCGGAAGATTAAGATTAATATTGAACTCAACACCCAAAAATGTCCACTATATATAAACAACCTCATTTATATATATAACCCCAAAGTAATGTACATTAAATACACAAAAGGTTGGCCTTAAGGCCAAACAGTTATGTTTTATAAGTGTGGATTACAAACATCGGCACGCAGGCCGACCACACATGAATAATATAAAGTGCTTCACTCAGCCTTCGAGGGCTAACAGCAGTGGCAGTATCAGCAGCATGGACTTCAACCCTCTACTTCCCGCTCGGCTCTCCAGCACCTGCACAAGGACAACCCACCATGATGGTGGCAAACAAGGCAACAGTCAGCCTTCAGCTGACCAATTTATAACGACCCTACCCCTTTCCCGGGGCAGTGGTATTCCTTCCCTGCATGCATAACATTTCACAAGAAGATATATCAAACAATGTGCACTCATGCACAATCAATATATCACAACCGTCGGCCATACAGCCCGACAATCCATGCACTCAGGGCATATTCTTGGTGTACAGGTGAACCAGGGTCCCACAACCATTCAAGGTCTGAAACCAAACGGTATTGAGTATTATTCTCCACAACCTCTCGTCGGTGACTTTAGTATTAATGGCGTGCGGGCCTAAGACTCTCATTATGTGATCCTGACGAACGCCACTATTTCACACACTCATATCAGACATCCATAACACGGAGAAAGGTCAGCCCTTACCCGTTGCTCAAATCACCAAACTGACGTGAGTCGGCTTCCCCTTATCCATTCGGCACGAAGCCTATAAGAGCTTGCAGCTCACAATAGCCATACTGTCCACAAAGGACTGGCTTCACAATCCAAAAGAGGAGCTTGTGCCAGCGTTCCTCGCGGTCGCTTGGCGGGTTCAGCAGAAGCTCTCTTTCTGCACCCAAACTCAACCCAAACCCTGCAGTATACTGTAGTGCCAGAAAACGGGTCTTTCATAGCATTCGGCACAAGAATTTCGAGGGTATTTTCCTGGAATTCCACTCTAGTACTTCCTGCTACTGCCGTTCACAGGAACAACCAATCAACTCCACAACAAACATGTTTATACGCGGAGTCTTCTCTGGTGTGAAAAATAAAACATAACTAATCAAGACCAACCTGTCTATATGGGCTTCACACAGCATGTTTATTCCGTACTACACATTTCCGGATCTATATGCAAGACTTGTTGGGGATATTAAGAATCAACCCAAGGCAAATCCCTAAATAATCCACCTTTTGGTGGGGGAAATCCATGCACATGCCAAAATAAGGACTTCACATGTCCAAGTAAGAAGGATTATTACCCTTAACGATCTCTTTGAAGCCATGGAAAACTAGCCGGATGAAAAGCACCGCAACGGTTTTGCCTCCACGGATCTGGACTCGGCTCGCGATTCGTGGCTATGAAGCTCCACCGGCAACCAGATTCCTCCTCTTCCTCCTTCCTTGATCTCCCCACTCTCTAACTCTTTAGAAAGAGAAAGGCTTGAGAGAAATGAGAGTTTATCCCTCAACTTTTTGCCTTAATACAGTAGGGAGAGTTCTGGATCGTTGGATTCTAATTGAAGGAAATGAACGGCCACGAATTGCCCTAAAAAGCACTTTACTGGGCTGAACACGGCTTGTGACATGCCCGTATCACAGTCCATGTGCCATAACTGGCAAAGAAACCGACTTGACCCAACCAGGACACGGCCCTGTGACATGCCCGTGTCATAGGCCATGTGCCAGACACGGCGTCAGACACGCCCGTGTCCATCCCGTGTTCATCAGTCCTCACAGACCAGGCCAAACACAGAGAAGGACATGGCCCTTTACATGCCCATGTCACAGGCTGTGTGCCCAACATGTCTTGCCTCTCGAGGATAGTCGAGTGCATTTCGTCGAACTCATAAATCACGGCCCTGGATACGCCCGTGTTACAGGTCGTGTGCCCCACTCGAGACTGCCCTGCGCCACACTCGAAACTGCCATGCACCAAACTCGAGTAGACAGAGCAGGACACGGCCTTGGACACGCCCGTGTCATAGGCCTTGCGCCACACTCGACCTCAGGAACTTCGAATGCATTTTCGTCTACCTGACAGCACCACATCGAACTCAGCAGGACACAACCTTGGACAAGCCCGTGTTATAGGCCGTGTTGCTCAGCTCGATGATCTTCGTCGATCTCAGGTCGACTAACCAGTTGTACCAACTTGGGTTGTTATAAGCTATATGCTCGAAAAGTGGGGACTACAAGTCTGTGTTGACATAGCAATGTGCGTGTATGTGCATGGGTGAGTCATCACATTGCATTGCATTATATATACAAGATCCTTATCATATAAGTTTGTATCGGCACTCTTATATGATGAGTTACTTTACTATTAAGCCGACCCTTAATTTATATATCTGTATGGACATGCATATAAGTTAAGTTACTTTCCTGTTATAAACCTATTTACTTTGATGGATGGATATATTTTGAGTAGAAATGCTAGAATATAATGTTGATAATAATGTTATACCTTTACTACTATTATTACTCTTGTTTATACATTCTCCACCTGCTTGTACTACTTCTTACATATATTGTACACTTGTTCCTTTTCTCCTCCCGGCGCCTAAGAGTCATCGGGGGGAGCGGATGTGATAGTCACTTAATCTTAATGACAAACGGTTGCTACATCTTCCTTTTTAGGAGGAAATCCCGCAAATAGAGTAGCAGCAGGTTGTGCAAGAGGGCAGTCAGGCCAGGGTAATAGGGCATGATGTGATGTTACCATCATTGTCGTCAGTTACAGATGTGAGTCTTTGAGGGATTCAAGGTATGGCCCTTTGGGCAAAGTTTTTATGTACTCTGATATTATATAAGTTGTTGTTGTTTCTTATTATTGATGCACTCGTTAAACCTATTATACTTATGTGGATTTTGACTTCTGATTATTTTTTATGTTGGGTTGGCATGGATGATATAGATTTTAGCTGGCAGTATAGCCATCTTGTAGTATGGGTCGACCCGTATGTCAGTGTTACCACAAGGCGGCTTTTCTGGGCATAAGACTCCCCTCAGCCGGTTCTTGTGTTCCGATAGGGGGGGTCTTACACCCGCACTCTCCCAAAGCATCAATAAGCTTTTGCCCAAGGCGGGAGAGGCATGCATGCCCTCGGGGAAGTGTGGTCTTCATCATGCTCGTGCCTTAGTGTGCAGGTAGGATGGTTTTCGTGGGCTAAGCTCGTACTTGCCCTTTGATGAGGCTAAGAGGTGAATGCTTGGCTCATCCAGCTTCCTCCGCATTAAAAGAATGGTGTTATCATGGGCCATTCGCTAGCTGGGGTCCAGGGGTGAAATTACCTGGATGCTCCTATGGGCCTGTGAAAGATAATCCTATTGGTAGATAATCACCTAGAGGGGGTGAATAGGTGACTTTTTAAGTTACTTTATCATATCTTTATCACTTAACTAATTTTTTAGTTACAAAGACTTAGATCACAGCACAAGCAAAAGTAATCAACAGCACACAGCACACACAAAATTTATAGTGGTTCCCCTATCTAGGGTACATCCACTTTCACCATTCTTCCTCACTACCAATGTACTAGATGAGGTTATATCTCCTCCCTTTTCACTTAGATTCAAATATCCTACAGGCTCAGTTTCTATTAAGAAACCTGCACTCAGACCAACAGGTCCTACCTCTGAGATTCTCCAAATCTCCAACCTCAGGTCCCTCAAGAACCCTACCTCAGCCTTTATAAAATAGTCCTACAACTCAGTGATTCACTCAAACCACCTACCTCAGGTCCATCAAAAACCCTACCTCAGCCTTTATAAAATAGGCCTACAACTCAGAGATAAGATCTCCTACCCACTCAAATCTCAAGGAGATCTTACAAAATATAGAGGTAAAAATGAAATTCTCAGAAAATAGAAAATCTGCAATCTGATATATCTGTTAGCACAGATTCTTCAATTTAGCTGCAATGAATGTCTTCTCGATAAATTAGCTGGCTGAAAATTTGCTTCTCTAGATCTGCAATCTTCTTAATGTTGATCAGCTTGAAAACCTTGAAGAAATTGTAGATCAGATCCACCTTGATCTTCAGATCGACTTTGATAAAGGATCTGGAGATATTATTGAAGACCTTCGTCTTCTTCCTCCTTCTCTGGTTGAGAATAGAATGAGAATTTCTGTTTGCTTTTTTTTATTTTGTCTCTCTATTGGTGTAGACAACCCCTCTATTTATAGCCTTCATAGATGTTTGATAACTGAATGATGACATCAACTTCTGACATCATACTTCAAATTCTCCCCTTAAATAGTTTCTATTGAAGCATCACATTACTATAGCTTAAGTGACAGTTCTGACTTGTGTTGACACTTCAGTGTTGACTCTACACATTTTCAGAAATATAAGTGTCGAGATGGCCAAAGTGTCTCGACACTTATGTCGAGACGTCTTAGCAGTCTCGACACAATTCTACTTGAAAGAATTTTCATCTAAAACTTGAGAGTGTCAAGATAGTTGATTTGTCTCGACACAACCATCTTCTATGTCAACCTCTTTAATTCTGCTTAGTGTCAAGACAGTCAGATTGTCTCGACACAATTGTCTGCTTGATGTCTACACATTTTATTTATGCCTTATGTCGAGACTTCTATACTTTACTCCTTCATTGTGTTGAGATAGTTGATTTGTCTCGACACAATTTTTCTTAGGAAAATCTCCCGTCTTCTTTGTGTGAAGATAGTTGTATTGTCTCGACACAACTACTTCAAGCTTTATAGTGTCAAGTATGCTGACTTATCTTTATACTGCTGACTCGGTCTTTAAGGTGTCGAGACAACTGACTTGTCTCGACACAGTTGTCTTGAATCTTCAATGTGTCGAGATGGTTGTCTTGTCTTGGCACTGCTAACTTAGTCTTCTTTGTGTTGAGACAACTGACTTATCTCGACACAGCTTCTGCAAGTGTGTCGACACAGTTGAAGTGTGTCGACATATTTGTACTTTGCCATTTTTCTGCACTACAAGTTGCTAAATGTCAACTGTGCTGACTTTACTCAGCACTATGCTAACTCCACTCGATGCTTTTGCACTTAGACATATTTGTACTTTATATTGCAGAAGATCGCTTGGATATCGGAAGTGTTTGCCACACGAACATTTTTGTTCATCGGGATAGTAGAAGTGATATCCCAGTGAATACTTTTGTTCGCACGACATAAGCGATATCTCAGCGAACGCTTCTAATATCACGCTTCTCCGATAGCGAGGAAAAATATTACACACATATAAGATGGTCACATGTTAGCACCGTAACGGCCCCATCTACAATTCTGGTGATAGGATCCGTATACAAAAATTCCTCCACAAATTCGGTATGATTGTTTGGGCTTTTTTTCTCGTCTTCGTTAAGGGAAAACTTGATTGTTAAAAAAATATGTTTGGTGGCTCTCCTATTCTCATTGTTGTTGCTCCAAAATGTATACAAAAATTTCTCCACGTCGGGGCGACAAAACGTGCTAGCTTGAGACTAGGCTAATGAAGACCTTTGATTCAGCAAAAGCAGGCTTGCTGAAACCCGGCTTTACTTTAAGAGAAAGAAACGGAAGCGAATTCGGCCTGCTACTCCTATTCCATACATCCTTTCATCTAGTGACCAGATGTGAGTTTCGTATAGAAGGGACGGAAGTCCACTACTGGGATTCCTCCCGAAGTACATAATGGAAAGAAAAGGCATATTCTACTGCTTCAAAGTCATGAAGTAGGCAACCTGTATACATAAACTGAATCATATATCAAATACAAACATGTGTATATCATTGAGTTAAAAAGGGCATCTTTAAATCAAGTACATTGTGTCCAATGTACCCAACAATCTCCCCATATTTGGAGAAGTCATAACCCCAATTCAATTATATACAACATGATACCAAAATATAATGATAGAGTTATAAAATCAATAGTGTTGAACAACATATGAAGCAACACAAATGATAACACATATGGAATATAGTGCAACCAAAATTTTCATTATAAATTTGTTCAAGGATTACATTTGTTTGATTTGTTTCACTGATCTAAAATTAAAGTTACATAATCCCTAGAAAACATCTTCTAAGAATCCTCTTGATCTTTGATGACTATGACTTTTCCAGATTGTATCTTTACGTTTACTTCAGACACATTGTCATCTGATATCTTCTTGCCTTTGTCATTCTTGGATTTGATGATCTGTTCTGCCTTGAGCCTTTGTCTTTCAAAATAGTGGTAAGGCTTTGGAAAATACTTATTGGGAACAGTAGGATTAGTAGGGATCTTCCCTGACTTCAGATCATGTCTGAATTTTTGGATAACCTCTTGTTGCTTTAAGTGCTTAGCCCATTCTTGCTCTTGGTACTATTTTCTCCTATCAGTAGCATTAGCATTAACTGCTTACCATGCAGTGAGGATAATGTTTCTTGAGTTTGGACTCCATGAAAGTGAGGGATAGATCTACTTTACACTAGAGGGGGATGAAGACTTCTGTTCAGCTTCTCTAGTTCTGATGTGCTGCTCATAAGACTTGAGCTTGCCCAATAGGGTCTCTGTGGTGATCTCATTTAAACTTCTTGCTTCTTTGATTGGCTAGATCCTTCAATCCCATGTGCTAGGAAAACACATGAGGATCTTATCGTTGACTTCTGTCAATGTGATGTCCTTCTCTAGGGTTTTCATCTCATCGATAATGAGACTGAGTCTTCTGTACATCTCAACAATTGATTCAGTTTCTTCCTTCTTGAAGTTCTCATATTGAGAGATCAAGTTGGATCTTCTATCCTTTCTCTCATCAGCAGATCCAGCAACCATTGTGTTGAGAGAGTTCCAGATGTCCCTTGCTAAAGAGCATTCAGCAACCTTCTAGAAAATGTCATCTGACATGGTTTGAGCTAAGATTTTCAAGGCTTTGGCATCAGCAATATTTGCTTTCTTTTTTACTTATGTCCATTCTGGAGTTGGTACAGCACTTGTACTTGTTGTTGTCACTAGTAGAGGTGGACCTATAAAGATGGAATTGAAGACATCTTCATCAATAGAGTTCATATAAAGCATAATCCTTATCTTCCATAGTGCAAACTTATTTAGGTTCCACACAGAAGGTCTAGTACTTGAGTATTTCTTATTTTGTGCCATGATGAGTTTCTAGGTAAAAATAAAATCTATCAGATCTTATGGTTCAGGTGTTAGCCTATAAAACCAAAGAACCAACCTCTGATACCAATTGAAAGTGAGGGATAAATCTACTTCACACTAGAGGGGGGTTAATAGCGTATATTAAAAACTCTAATTTATTTTTATAGCGGATTTAAAGTATGTGATATATATATAAAGCAAAAATCACAGCACACAAATAAAATGAATAACAATCACAGACGACACAAGGAAATTTATAGTGGTTCCCCAATAAATCTGGGTACATCCACTTTTCTACCACCCTTGTATGAATCCACTATAGGTTTTTGATCAGGTGTCCTACCACCACAGGTTTTTTCTCATGTGCCCTGCCACCATAAGATCAATTTTTCTTAGGGAGATCTAGCAACCCTTTGAGCTTTTGATCATGTGAAAAAACCAACTTCAGTCTTTTAATCAGGAGACTTAGGAACCAAAAGGGTAACTTTTGAAGGGAGTTAAAACCCTGTACATAGTTTATGAAAATAAACAAAATGATGATTTCTTCTCTGTCAAAAATCTCTGAGAAGACTAGTGGATGTTGATGCTGAAAGCTCCCCTAATTTGAGTTGAGTTTATTATCAAGTGAGGGAGTCCTTTCTTCAGGGTGTAGGCCTTCTTATATCTTAGAAAATAAAGACTTTGCACAAGTAGAGATTGAAGATCTAATTCTGTAAGAGTGTGTGTTGATCTCCAAGTATTTAAGTCAGTAACTTTAAGTCTGTATTTTTGAGTGAGTAACCTTGGTCTGTAACCTTGAGGAAGGAATCTTCTGTACATATATATAGAGAATATAAAGAAGAATTAAAACATTTGAATTAGTCAATTCTGAAATGCCTGAGAGATTTCCCGAGAATGGAAACTGTCTTGGAAATAGATTAACCTTAATCTATGTGATAAATCCATATTTAATGTTGCCTCTAAGCGGCTATATTCGTTTAGAATATTTGGCATTAAATATCAGAATCATAGTTGTCTGTAATTAAGCCTTTAAATCATTCTGCCTTCAGAATATAATCAGCCTGAAACTTGTTCTGCCATTTGTAAACTAAACTGCCTAAAAACGCTGCAGAGAATTAGTCAAACTCATCAAGCATTCGTCGACCAGAGCCTAGAGTTCGTCAAACTGAATCTGCTTATTTTTCGATCTGAGCTCAGAGTTCGTCGAGCTAAGATTGACTTTCATCGAGCTTAGTTTCTGAGTAAAGATAGGATTTCATCGACCGAAGCTCAAAGTTCGTCGAGCTAAACGCAGAGTTAAAACTCTGAGTTTGTCGAGCTGAGATCGGCGATTGTCGAACTACACTCAGCTTTTATCAACCTGAATTCTGCATTCGACTAACTGCACTTCTATTGTAATTCTTCTGAGGCAATAACCTTGGAAAAAAACCTATGACCCTAGACTATACAAAATGAGTCAAACTAAACATCCTAATAGTAATCCTAGCCCAAATCAATAATAGGGTTCCAACAATCTCCCCCTATTTGGGTGAGAATGCTATTTACAAAGAAAAAACAACCCAAAGCATAAAATATCTACTAGAAAAACTTTCAATAGATATAAAATAAAGTACTTTGAGAGTACAGAAACATAAACACAGTTATAAGAACATAAAATCAGAAATCACTAGTCTTTCTTAGGAGCATTAGAGGAAGATTTTGAAGAATGTTTGGTGAAGATTAACTTCATGTTAGGATCAGCAGCTTCCTTTTGACTCATCTTCAAATCTTGAGAGCCAATAATCTTCAAAGAAGTAGTCCTAGGCACCACTGCCTCTAGATGTAAGCTCGTGTATTGATCAACATTGAATAAGTTCTTTACCTGGTATTTATCTAGTTCCTTATTTCTATAAGAGGACATAATGGAGAACTGGGAGGTTTCCTTTCCTTCAGCTTTAGCTTTCTTAATCTGAGATAAAGCAACAACTTCATTAAATCTAGCCATTCTGAAGTTTGGATCCATTTCTGGATCATAAATTGGTGAAGGAGGCTTTTCTTGATCTGTTTGTTGTTGACTAATGCTTTGACTTCTTTGAGAATCAGACCTTGAGGGTATATCATGTCTACTCTGAGTAGGTTTAGATTGATAGTGAGAAGAATTAGACCTTTGAGAAATGTTTTGTAACGACTCCATCCGTTAAATAATATATAATAGAAGGTCCGGCCGGGGCCCCACACTATATGCCACAAACAAGCGGTGAAGCTATAGTTTAATACCAATTCATTAACGCAAGTGGTGATCGCACACTTACTTCTCTCTCCCAAGCCAAACGACTAAGAAAAAAGAATAAAGGACAGACCCAGGCTCAGCATGGAGGACCCACCACACACCCGGAAGATCTTAGAGTGCTTACCCTCCCTAGCCAAATGCTTAGCTAAGGGTATCTCAAAAAGCGCAAGAAGACTGGGGCACCAGTAAGCATGCCTTCTGAGGTACCCCCTTAGGTCTATTTTTAGATTTCTGAAAATGGCTTGCAAATAGCCAACCTCCGCTGTTCTGAATAGCTATGTGCAACCCAACTGGGTCTGCCAACAACATAACTCCGCTGTTCTAACAGGCTATAGGCATGCTAACGAGGGTAAAATAGTAAAAACTCATCACAAGAGACTGAGCGAGTGTCCCTATGGAACCTCCACTCGTCGGGGGCGACGAGTGTTTGATGAAGCTAACACTCGCCGCCTCTTCCCAGCCCTGGGCGAGTGCGGGCCCGGCCTGCCCCACTCGCTCGTTGCACGCCGATCCCTGTAGGGCAAGCGCGAGCTGACCCGCTCCACTCGCCCTCTGCCACCGAGCCCCTCGGGCAAGTGCGAGCCGACCTTCTCCACTCGCCCCTCAAACGATCCACCCTGCTTGGGCGAGCCGAACTGATGGAGTTTGGAAGATCTGGCTCCTGTCGGCCACTATTCTCCGGATAAGGGGTTGTACAAAATCCCCTCTCTTTGCGAGGTTGGCCCAAGCTCGGAATGAATCATCCAACCCCACAATATGCGGCGAGTGCTACAGGGGCCAGAGAATCTTTTGTAGGGACCCACCGATAGCTATTTATATATGTCCACGTACCTGGGCGACCTTTTCCATTCCCCTTACTTTATCCTTGCCAAGATGCCTCTCTCCAAAGAGCTCCAAGAGAAGCATAGCCGTGCCCGCGAGCTCAATGCCGCTTGTGCTGATGCGCTAGTCGGCATGCCTCCCATCGCTGTACTGCGTGAGCTGACAAAAACCAAACCTTCCAAGAAGGCTAAGTCCATCCCGAAGGATGTTGAATCCATCTACCGTGACCTGGAATCCCCCTTAACTCCCAGGCTCGCCTGATCCTCTAAAGAGGCTGCCGATCTCAAAGGAAAAATGGACGTCGATATTCAAGCTGAGCCCGAGAGACCAGATCGATGCTGAGACCTCCACGTCGTGAGTCCACACCCCGCACGACGGCTCGCGGACTCAGACTCCCACCAACACTCGCCTGTAGAGCAAATCACCTCCCTTTGGGACAACGGGGATGGACTTGTTGAAGATCAGGTTGCAAGCTCGCACTCCTTCTCAGCATCCCATAAATACTCCTGCACTCACGGGGGAAAGGGTCGGGGACATCCTAGTTCCCAGCTTCAATCTCATCTCTCCAGGGGTCAATCCTCCGGGTCACGGCAAGAACTTAGCCTTACCTCCTCCGCACACCCTCTAAGTGCTTCCGAGCTCATCTAGTAAGCTCCACTTTTACTGACATATTTTTCCTAGGCATCTTCGTTGCACTCGCACCCTCTATCTATAAGAGTTGATTTTTTTCTTTGTCGCAGGGCTCCCTGCTCCGTCTGAAGTCAAAGAATCTTCAAAACAAGCTCGCCACTCACCACCGTCTGAGCCTGGGGTGGAAAGCTTCCTGGATGACTTGCTTGATCCTGCCGAGCTAAGGCGGAGAGTAATAGAAGTGCTGAAGAAGCAGGATGCCGCCTTGCACCAACTTCGAGCGGACGACACATATCACAAGCAGAGGCTGCAGGTACTGGAGCGGGACTATATACTACTCGCGAAGAAGGTGGAGCACGGTTTGGCGAGCGAGATGATGTCCCCCACCCCAGTTATGGAGAGAATTGATGAAAATCTGCAAACCTTCGGCAGGGACCTGGACCTGGTCCCCGAGTTCCTCAACCCGCGCCGACCTCCGGGGATGGGGGCGTGAGGCCGGTGTAGATGGAAATGGCTCCCTAGCTGGGCCTATCGGCCCTCGCCCCCCAGCTCCGCAGTTCACGCGAGTTGACCAAACTTTTCTTCTGCTTGTAATGAACTTATTTCTCGGGGCTGTGATGTCCCCGTCTGTAATAACTTAAATAATTTTTTAGAACTCAATATGTTGTTCGAAATAATACGCTGTGCCGATTAGGTTTAACTCGTATTAGGATAGGCCAGGTCGCCGAGTTGGTGAGTCAGAGTCGGCGAGCTGGGGCTGGCGAGATGGAGTTGGCCATAAATTCGGTTTTCTATTAATAGGACCCCTCACCAACCCCCTGGTCCATCGCCTTTATTGCATTCATACCCCATACTGCTCTTTTCTCTACCTACTCTCGCACCCCCAACTCTTAGAACCATGGTCAAAACTTGACATGAAGCCGACGGGCGATCAAAGTGCGTGCGGCAGTTTGCCGAATATATCGTCTTTGACAAAAACACCACCGAGAGCGAGCTCGCCAGCTTCAAAGCCGAGTATGTGCCCCATCGGCTTTGAGGCGTTCTGGCCCGCAGAGGGCGAGGCCATCAACACTTTTTACCAGGATGAGCTCGCCTTCCCTGTAAGACCCCCATTTTTTTTCTTTAAAACACCGGGGTCTTAGGCCCACAACCGCCGCCTTGCGGTGACACCTTCGCACCCGGGAAGGTCGTCACTACAAAACGACAATCCTGCCGGCCAAATCGATCACAACTGTAGCAATAAAATAAGCAAGTCCACAGAAATCACACATGAATAGTAAATAATCTCCACGAAGGGAGTGTCCACAAATAAAACATATAATAGAATTCTCAGGCTTATGCCCGGTATAACAAGTCCTCACTACAAATCGCTCATCGTGGAAGCAAACTAATATAACTACTAGCGATTGGGACTCACAGTCCCTGCCTTCTGAACTCCGGTACTAGACTGTCCGATCTCCAAGCGTGCAGACCTCTGGGGCTGCTCCTCCATGATGGGCTCCGTGGTCCCCTAAAATGATGTGGTTCGAAAAACGTTAGTCTAAAAGACTAAGTCCTATTGTCCCCCGCCCCTTCCCCATGGCTCCTAGGCACCGAGCGGGGAGAAGGAAAGGGAAGGACATGAAAGTGGAGAATATCAAATGAGCAGATGGCGGTGGAACTAAACTAGCAGTCGTAAGGTATATAAGTGATGGTAATAATATATAGAACTGAATAAGAAAGTAACCATAACTTATGTAAATACACATAAGCTAAGGGATCTCTTGCAGGGCTCCTATCGTATAAAAAAAAATTCCCATACCGATTTATACGATAGGGTGTCGGTTTTTCTAGCAAGCAAAAATATGTAATACTGAATAAGAACCTTAACTTATAAGCACGCTCGCACGAACTTATAAACCAATGAGTCGTTTTGCAGGGCCTAATGTATAGAGCGTCCCATACCACTTATATATTAGGTGTTAGGTTATATGCAATGATTATTCTATGAAATACAACTATGCAATGACGTGAACATGCAAGTGCAACTAACCCACTCGACTCTGTGTACACAGACCTTTAGTTCCCCCTTTCTGTAGCTGAACCTCCCAAGATACCTCGGTAGTGGCAAATGGAAGCGGTGGGTTGGGCCTCGCCCACCTCTAAACCGGTAATAGCACTACCAGTAAGACCTATCGTACGCCTTGATGCTGGTGCACTAAGCGGAGCTCCTACGTACTCTTGCCGGCTGGCGCACCGGACTTTATTTGGCCAAGTGCTAAACCACACTTGCCGAGTCAACGTATTGGCGTCGGTGCATTGACCCTCCAACACTAAAGACCCACCACCTTATACTTTATGCACATGCACCCTTGTGCAATAGCTACTGAGCCAGAGCTCCCTGGACCATCCCGTCCGTCAACAATCAACAACCGAGACCAAGCTCGTCGGACTATCCTGCCCATCACAAACTATTACCGAGCCAAAGCTTACCGGGCTAACCTGCCCATAAGCAAAACCATTGGGCTTCCTGCCCGAGTTACCCAACCTATCTCCCCGAGACATCGAGGTGTGAGAATGTGAAACCCTAAATTTACTACTTGCTCTTCATTTTATTTTATGCCCACGACTTAGGTTTAGCCAAGGACTGCCCAAGGTATTCCCCGTGAAGGGCTCTCGAGGGCACTAGGAGCAATGATGGGCTTAAGCCCAAAGCTCCCTTTCGCAAGGCACTTATTCTTATTGGTTGTTACCCAATCCCATATCCCTTAACTATTGCATTGGATCTAACCCTAGTACTTTGACACCTCCTCCTACGGGTTAGACGATCTTTCGTCGATCCCGAGCACCATCTAACATTTAGCAAAATCCAACCCTCTACTCATCCGACCTCCAATGATGAACTCATTCTATTTTATCCAAACCTACTACCACTAATCCCGACTCATGTGCCCAACTTTATATTCCAACATATTTTCTGCAGTTTTACTATATGCAGACCACTAAGGTTAAATTGCATGTAAAATTGAAAGTACATCAAATAATCATCCAGTACTCCTATAATCATTATTGGAGGACTATTATGACCTTTTTTGCCCAAATCCAGAGATACACAATTTTTCCTATTTATCTAATAATTTATTTAATTGTTATACTCGCCAAAATTTCCAAGATTGAACAAGAAGTACCAAATTTAGACAAGATAAAATTCCTCCAGATTTATGTTATATCCAATATGAACATTTAACCTAAGATCCAAGGTCTCTTAATTTTTCAGTAAGGTTTAGGCCACTAATTTTATTTCAATTATAACTCGCAATAATTCATTTAAATAGATAAGTAGGGCAATATTATTTCCAAAAATTCAAGGAAAATTCAAGCATGATTTTAAGGGCATATAAATGCTCTGGGTATAATCTCATAAGTGATTAACAAGTAATAAGCTTCAAGCAATTAATGAACAATTTTCCAAAATTACTAAATGCAGACCACCAAGACTAAATGCTATGTAAAACAGGAGGTACATCAAATAATCATCCAGTACTCCTATAATAATTATTGGAGGTCCATTATGATCTTTAAGGCCTAAATCCAGAGATCCACAATTTTCCTATTTATTTAATAATTTATTTAATTATTTGAGTGACTAAAAATTCTAATATTGAACATGAAGTACCAATTTCAGACAAGATAACATTCCACCAATTTTATATGATATGCAAAATAAGTATTCAACTTACCATCCAAAATATCCCAATTTTTTATCAACAAGGTTTAGGTCCCAAATTTTTATTTCAATATAACTAATAATAATCCATTTAAATAGATAAGTTGGGCACTATTACTTCCAAAAATTCAGAGAAAATATAGGTATGATTTTAAGGGCATATAAATGATTTGGGTCAAATTTCATAATTTATTTACCAGTAAAGAGCCTTAAATAAATTATTGAACAATTTTCTCATTTACCAAGCTTGTGAAGTAAGTACCACAAATATGTATTCATAAATTCTCAGAAAATTCTTATATGTCTATTGAGATTTAAAACCTTCTCTTCCGAATTTTCATGACCACCAAAGTGGCAGAGGGACCAAAATGCTCAATTTATTAATTAGGGCATCCCCATGTGTTACAAAGGAAGTGCTACAATTATTGTCCCAAAAATTTCCAATTAAATTACCAGGGGTTCATTATATCCTTATGACCACTCTACCAAAGTTTCATTATAGTTGAAGGAGTTTCACTAGCCTATCTCAACCCTACCATATTTGTGCCCTAAACTAGGGTTAGGGTTTTGTGGGTTTCACTCTTTCCAAAATCCCTTAAGATTTTCACCAGAGGGTTTTAACTACCCAAGTACCCTACCTACAAAATTTCATGGCCATTCATGGTGTTTTGGCAACATGCCCTTCACAAGGTACAAAAGCCCTTCCTTAGGGTTTAACCTAGGGTCTTGGGTCAAATAAGCTCCAATCTACCCCATTTTCCATGGGGAGGTACAAAAAGTCATGCCAAGTCAGTGACCCAAATTTGAACCTCTGTTGAGGTGAATTGGACACTTTAAGCCAAAAATAAATTTTTGGACAAAAATGCCCTTTTTAAGGCAAGGCTAGGGTTTGCAAGATTTTAGTTCAAATCACCTCCAAAATTAATTAAATTTTAACCAGAGCTTAATATTGAACCCATACACCACCCACCAAAATTTGGATGGATTTGGAGTTCATTTAACCCCTAAATTAAATTACCCTAAATAAATTAAATTATTTACAAAACTATAGAAAAAGTATCCCCAAAAATTTCCATTTTGGCCATGGTCTAGATATGGGTTAGGGTGACTCCCTGCCAAAATTTCAACTCATTTGGGCTAATGATGAGGTGTGGGCATAAAATTTAGTGTCTGCCTAGCCATATGTATAGACCCCACCAAAATGAGTGCCTTGGTCAAACCAAGCACCCAAATTAGTTCCAACCAATTTTGTATAAAAGTAGACTCAGAGGGCTACAATATATGTGTTGATCATTTTTCCTAAAAATGACTCTAGGTATTTTTAATAATTAAAACCATTAAATATGAAATCTCTGACATAAATGAAATAAATCAGCATTTATATCTTATAGTTTAAAGTCAATCCCGCACGAATCTTGACGCACTGTTGGACGACATCCTGTCATCTTCTACCTCCAGCCGACGGCCCAGATTTATCCCGCCTGGGCCATCATCCAGCCGCTGCCGCCGGCGATCTGGCCTCCTCCTCGGCAGCCTACCGCCGCCAACACCTTCGTGGTGGTCGTGGCTATCTCCAGGCGGCGGCACGGCCGCCGGGGAGCACTATTCCGACGATCCCGATAGGTGAAAATTCATGGAAAATCCATGAATTTTGAAACTTGGATCGGGCTCAATTGAGCCCGAACCTTGGCCCTAACGATTCCTAAGGACTACCCATGTAAGAAGGAGTGGAGGAGGACCTGTGTGGGTGGCTGAAGCCGTGCTGATCGTCGGATTGGCATGGTGGTGGCTGGTGGTGGTCGGCCTTCTACAACTATGCAGTGAAACTGCTTTGCTTCTTCAGGAAAGTGGTGGGGAATTTTCCTGGGAGTCTAGTGATGCTTTTAATTAAACAAAGAGGAAGGGAGTTAGGTGGTTGTAGGCCTCATTTCAATTTTTGGCCCAAGTCAAGCTTGACGGCCATGGTTGGTAGGGGAGAATTCATGGCTCCAACCAGTCAATGACCAGCTGGTTGGATTGGGGCTGCCTTCCTTGTCCTAAAGCCATGAATGGAGGGGGTTGGGGAGGGGGAGGATGAGCCCAAAGTCCTCCTCCCTTTTCTTTCTTCTCTTTCTCTCTCCTCCATAGGTGGCTCTTTCTCTCTCCTATATGCCCAGATGAATTTTTGCTCCTACCTAACCCAATGGAAGCCCACTAGTCCATTTAACTCATCAAAACAAGTTTAGCCCAATTAAAATGGGCTTGAGCTTGAGTTAGCCGATTTGGGCTAGCTTGACCCAAACTTGGACTAGGGTCCACTTGGGTCAATTTGATCCTTGAGGTTTCCTTAATGGGTCCTTGGTGACCCATTGGCCTCCCCTAGGGTCAAGGTGGGGTTGGATTTGCCCTTGGAGGTCACTTGACCCTTAACTAGGGTACTTTGACCATTTTAGGTCTAGAGTTGACTTTGGCAACCAAGCCTTTTTGATTTGTCCCAATGGGTCCTTGGTGACCCTTTGGCCTCTCACTAGGGTTATGTGGGTATGTGTGGGGTCCACTTTGCTAAGGGACTGCAATTGGCCCTTGTGCAGGTCAGTTTGACCCAATTAGGGTTATAGTTGACTTTGGTCAACTTAGCCCCTTTGACTGCCTTCCATGGGTTATTAGTGACCCACTGACCCCTCACTAGGGTAATGGAGGTATGGGTTGGGTCCACTTGGCTAAGGGACTGCAATTGGCCCTTGTGTAGGTCAGGTTGACCCAATAAGGGTTAGAGTTGACTTTGGTCAACTTAGCCCCTTTGACTGCCCTCCATGGGTCCTTAGTGACCCATTGACCCCTCACTAGGGTTATGAAGGTATGGGTGTGGTCTTGGAGTCTTGGTGAAGCCCCATGATCATCTTAAACCAAGGTTTAGAAATCTACTATGTGCAGACCATAGTGGTCTCATCCACATTCCTAGACTCACTTGGCCTTTATGGACTTCCTAGGGTTTTGTCATGACCTAGTCATGACAAAAACTATCTCTGGGGGTCTAGTTATTTGAGGGATGTTACATTCCCCATCTCGTACTTCGAGGTGGGGTTGCGTCTCCCCCTCTGGCCGGAAATCCTCTAGATCCTAAAGTACTTTGGGGCAGTTCCGGCCCAGCTAAACCTGAATGCGATCGCCATGATGGTAGCAATCCCCTGCCACCTCCGCCAAGAGCGGATTGAATTCATCCTCGCCGTATTCCGCAAACTATTCACCTACCACGCGACCAGCGATGGGGTCGCCTTCCTGATGGGCTCACACATCAAGATCCGCGAGATCGCAAACAAAAACCACAACTGGGTCTCCAAGGTGGTCTTCATCAAGGGCGACCTGGGCAACATTCCCTTCTCCCCCCAGCAAAAGAGCAAGGAGGTATATCGGCATCCAATGCTATCCGGCGTCGACGCCAAGCTGCACAAGTTATTCTTAGGGAAGGACTTTGAGGTTTCCTTCCTTCGAAGGGGCCTCGACTCGCTCCTCCCTGTTCTTCCCGATGAAGGTATAAATCTTCCCTCCTCTTCCTATCGGCTCGCCTACAATCATCGCATTTCTAACTAAAGTTATTTCCTGCAGGGGAGTGATCAATTCCCGAGCACTCGCCCCATGTGGACACGGGCCTCTACCCGGACCCGCTCGTGCACGAGCAGGCAGCCGCGGCAGCCTGCCGAGGCGACCTGTGGTCTAGCGGACCCTCCTCCAGCCGAAAATGACCTGGCATGAAAGGGTCCATCTCGCCTTGCCTCCCTTCGCCGTCAAAGAATATGAAGGATCTGGTGGTTCATAGAAAACAACAACAAATCTATATAAGCTCACCGGAGACCACGCTTGAAGGGTCTCCCGCGAGCTCGGCTAAGGACTCGCCGAGAAAAGACCCATAGGGTGGCGAGCCCTCTGCCCCTACTGTGGTGGAAGCTGTGGCCCGTGACCCGGGTATGCCAAAGAACCACCCCCTGTTCAGCTTTGGGGGAAAGTTAAAAGACTCGACTGGCGAGCCGATGGTGCGATGGGATGAACATACCCACAGGGTTTCCACCTCATCACTCCATCCCTCCTAGTCGAGGGTCAACCCTCCTCCGAGCATCCTACGTGTTGGGCTTCATCCTATATAGGCTCGAGGATGTATAGGCCTACAAGAGCCTGACTCTTCGTCAGCTCGGCCGCGAAGGTCTGGATGCCTAGATGTGGGCCTTGGAGCTGCATCACATGGTGGTTCGCCGAGGCTTCAGGCTCAACCACTAGTTGCTAAAAACTAAACAGGAGAGCGACCTCGCCAAAGACAATGTTGCCAACCTGACGAGGCGAATAAAAGTCGCCAAGAACCTTCTCGCAAAAGCAGTCAATGGGATTGTAAGCGTCGGAAACCCACCTTCCTTTTTCACTTAGGATTTTTTCACGCATATTAATCTTACCTTGCCTTTCTTCCCAGGATGCCAAAGCCGCAAGCAAGCTGCGAGCTAGCGCCACTGAGTTGGAGGTTCGTGATGCCGAGACAGAGGTTTGTGCCGCCGAGCTAGAGAAGGAGAATGACAGACTGAGGGAAGAGAACAAAGGGTTCAAGGGTGAGCTGATTTGGCAGATATACATCTTTCTCCCTCAGTCTGGCGGCGAGTCGATCATCCCTCCCAAATGGCCAAAAGTCTATAATGAGGCTGAGGTTGCCGAGAGGTAGCGGATCATCTCTATCAGCACCGCTGACTATACCTTCCATATGATGAAAGACATGGAGGTGTTGGTGGAGGGATGCGAAGAGTTCACAATGAGGGACCTTGTGTCGAACTAGTTCCCGCCGGCTACCCCTCCCAGCGAGAAGGAGGAAATCTTCGAGTCACTGTTCAAGGATGTCAAGGGATACAAGGATGACCACACATCCGGAGGAGTGGGCGAGGAGGACCACCCGTCTAGAGGTGAGGGCGAGAGCTGACTCGCGCCTCCCTCTCATTTTTGTTTTTTTCTTCTATTATAATTCTCTTCCCTCTTTTTGTAACCTCGCCGAGGCGAGCTCCCCATTTTGTAACAAAGAAATGTTAATGAAAAAGGAATTTGGTACACATTTTTTTGAACTTACTATAATGTACTCGCCTGTGAGCTGCCCTACTCTATAGAGCGACCTCACTAGGGTAGAGTGGGCTACTAGAATGCATTTGAGTAAGGTTTGCATGTGAGGAGGCTTTAAGATCTCGTCGACCCTTAGGCAATAATGAGGTGGGATACTCGCCGCTCTAGGCTCGCTGCGACCCTGCTCGCCCGCAAACACTCTTCTTTCTCGTTAGCGTCAAGCTGAAATTGTAAAAAATTCTTGAGTAAAATTTTAAGAGGGTGAAAATGTACCGCCGTGGACCGCCTTCTCTCTCCTTCCCCAATAAATGCCGAGACCTTAGCTTTCCATCCCCTTTACCCTGCCTTTAGATATCCAACCAATGGTAGTTGGGCTGGGTCGTTTGCCGAGATGGACCGGCGAATACCCAGCTCGCGTGTGACGGCTCTCCTTCTTTAATACTTGGTGAAAAAGCCGAGAATCTTCAAAGTAAAACTTTGGCGGGCTGGAGTGTAACTGCTGAAAATAGTCTCAGCTCGCCGACCTGCCAAGGTTTCGGCTCGCCGACCTGTCCAGGTTCCGGCTCGCCCTTGACAGCTCACCCTGAAATTTACTAGATTCAATATTTCACCAGCCTCTATCCCAAGTAGCCTTAGATGCATGGTGTTGATTGGCAAACGTGATCTGGAATAGCTCCGGAACCAAAACGGTGTCCATTGAGGATCCCGACCCTGCCAGCTAGATAGAATCCTTGCAGCGGGAGCATCTTGAGACCTAACCCCAGAGCAAGAAAACTTTCCATCATTTAACCTCCGGGCGCTACCACCGGCCCAATCATCTAGGTGAGAGCCTGACGGAGGGTGTTGAGCTCAATCGGTCTCAACCCTTCAGGGTGATAATGACATCAATCGAGGATCCCGGCCATGCCAGCTAGGTGGAAGCATAGCAGCGGGAGCATCTCGGGACCAAACCACAGAGCGAGAAAACTTTCCATCACTTAACCTCAGGGCGCTACCACCGACCCAATCAGCTAGGTGAGAGCTTGACGGCGGGTATTGAGCATCAACTAGTCTCAGCCCTCCAGGGTCATAACGACATCACTTGAGGATCCCGGCCCTGCCATCTAGGTGGAAGCTTGACAACAGGAGAATCTTGGGACCTAAACTTAGAGCGAGAAAACTTTCCATCACTAAACCTCCAGGCGCTACCACCGACCCAATCAGCTAGGTGAGAGCCTGACGGCGAGTGTTGAGCATCAACCGATCTCAGCCCTCTAGTGTCATAATGACGTCACTTGAGGATCCAGGCCCTGCCAGCTAGGTGGAAGCTGGTAGCGGGAGCATCTCGGGACCGAATCCCAGAGCAAGAAAACTCCTTTGGCCAATCTCTAGCCCTGCCACCTAGGTGGAAGCCTGTCAGCAGGAGCATTTCAGGACTTAGCTTGATAAATACTTGCCACAAACTTGATCTGCAAATAAGTTGGAGCATCAAAGGATTTCATATTCATTGAAGGAACGGATGTACATATTTTTATGGATAGAAATGCTTCAAGTCATTTCCACTCCATGTGTGGCCTAGGGTTCCACCCTCCACATTTCGGAGATGGTACCCTCCCGACCTTAGAGCTTCCTGGACAATATACGGGCCCTCCCAGTTAGGGTTAAGCTTCCCCACTACCGCCGATCTCCCTGCTACATCCACTTTCTTTAGGACCAAGTCCCCTTCCGCGAACTGTTTGACCCTGATGTGCTTGTCAAAGTAAGCCATTCTTCGTTTCACCTCTTCTTGTCGGATGGCGGAGAGATAACGTAGCTCCTCCACTATATCAAGGGAGAGCCGTAGCTCCTCCTCGTTTTAAGCCTACCATTCTTCCCTGCCTGCCTCTACCTCGACCACCTAATGCGTCCAGACCTCAAACTCTATTGGAAGAACAACCTCGCATCCATGGGAGAGCTTGAAGGGGGTCTCCCCCGTGGTAGTGTTGGGGGTGGTTCTAATGTCCCAGAGAACCAAAGGGAGTTGCTCCACCCAGATACCCTTCAAATTCTCAACTTTCTTTTTGAGGAGGTTGACGATGATTTTGTTCTCCGCCTCCACCTACCTGTTGCTCCTGGGATGGTGGACCGATGCGAACCTGAGGTCGATCCTGAGCTGTCCACAGAAATTGATGAACTCAATGATGGAGAACTGAGGCCCATTGTCCGTGATAATGTCCTGGGGCAGGTCATGCTGTCAGATTATCTTCCCCCAAATGAAGTTCCTGATTACCTGGGAGGTCACCTTGGCTAGTGCCTTCACTTTCAACCACTTAGAAAAATAATCTATCATCACTAGCAGGAACATCCTCTGCCCGCTGGCTTGGGGGAAAGGCCCTACCAAATCCATTCCCTAAATGGAGAAGAGTCAGGGGGCTGTGATACTCCTGAGCCGCTGAGCTGGTTGGAGTTGGAGGGGGGAAAATTGCTGGCACTTGTGGCACTTCTTTGCGAACTCAGTGGCATAATGGCCCATGGTCGGCCAGAAATACCCCTATCAGACTATTCTCCCTTCCAAGATTCTGCTCCCTGAGTGACTTCCACACTCCCCTGAGTGCACCTCCTCCATAATCCTCTGGACTTCCCTCTCGGCCACGCAACGTGCCAGCATCACTGAAAGAGTCTTCCTATAAATCTGCCTGTCGCGTATAAGGTAATATACTGATTTGTGCTTGAACTTCTTCTTATTGTGCTTGAACTTCTTCTTGTCCATCCCCTCCGAAAATTCTCCTGTAGAAAATAAAGTTCCAAAGGGTCCATCCACGAGGGGTGTCGGTCCACCTCCATCAGTTCCCCCTCTTGGAAGGACGGACGGAACAGGTTAGTGATGGTACCCCCCACCTAGGGAATATACTTGGCTAGCTGATCAACCTTCTCATTCTCTTCCGGTGGCATATGTTGGATGGAGAAGGTCTGGAACATCCCGGTGACCTCCTTCACCTTTATTAAGTACAACTGGAGAGTAGGTTCCCTTGCCTCAAAATCCCCATTGATCTGGGAGGCCACTACCACAGAGTTAGTGAGAACCTCCACATCACGCACCCCCAGATCCTTGGCTAGGCATAATCCTGCTATCACGGCCTCGTCCTGATTGTTAGTGATGGGAAAGTGCACCATCACCATTTACTCGATCCTCATTTCCTATAGGATCTCCAAGATCACCCCAAACCCCAAGGAATTCCTTCCAAATGCATCGTCTATCATCACCGTCCAGGGGACCGGGCGAGTGAGTTCCGTCTCTGCCACCTTGACCACATTATCAGAAATAAAGTCGGCCATCGTCTAGGCCTTGATTGAGAGGCGCGGGATGAAAGAGATATCGAACTAACTCAGCTCCACCGATCACTTTTCCAACCTTCCCAAATGCTCTACCCCCTCGAAGATGTTGTGGAGGGGGTGGTCCGTCACCACCCATATGGAGTGTGCCTGGAAATAAGGTCGAAGCCTCCGAGTCGAGATGACCAGAGCAAAGGCCAGCTTATCCAAGATGGGATAACGAATCTATGCCTTCCTCAGGACCCGGCTTACGTAGTATATGGGCAACTGCTTCTTACCCTCTTCCTGAACCAGGACGGAGCTCAGGGCCTCTGCTCTGACCCTGAGATGTAAAGATAGGTTCTCCCCCTCCTTCAGCCCTTGGAGCAGGGGGGCCTGAGTTAACTTACTCTTCAAGGTCTGGAACTCCTCCTCACATTCCTTAGTCCATTCAAACTTATTGCTTCCCCTCAATGCTTTGAAGACGGGAGAGCACTTCTCCCCAGCCCGGGAAAGGAATCTGCTTAGCCTTGCCAATTTTCCTATTTGTCACTGGACCTCCTTAGCATTCCAGGGAGACCCCAATTCCATGATCGCGATGACCTTGTCAGGATTCGGCTCCACCCCAGCGGGGGTGAGAAGGTGGCCTAGGAACTTGCCCCTGCTGGCCTTGAAGACACACTTCAAGGGGTTCAACCTCATCTTGTATTTGCACAAGGTGCCAAGTGTCTCCTCTAGATCCTAGAGGTGGTAGTCCACCTCTCAGCTCTTGATCATCAGTTCATCCACATACACCTCAAGGTTCCTCCCCTTTTGCTCCTGGAAGACTCGATCCATCATCTTTTGGTATATTTCCCTTGCATTCCTCATCCCGAAAGGCATCATCCTATAACAGTAGCATCCGTCCCCGGTGATGAATGAAACATCTTTTATATCGGAGGGGGGAGCATCCTGATCTGATGATAACCTGAGAAAGCATCTAAGAAATTTATTACAGGAAAACCTACGGTTGATTCAACCAGCGCGTCGATTTGAGGCAAGGGGTAACATTATTTAGGACATGATTTATTAAGGAAATATCAACACACATTATCCACCGACCGTCTCCTTTTTAACCATTACAACATTGGAGACAAAGTCGGGGTATTGAATTTCGGATACAAAGCTAGCCTTCAGGAGCTTGGACACCTCCTCCCTAATTGGCTCGGCGAGCTTGTCCGCGATGGACCTCTTCTTTTGATGGATGGGGAGAGCTTCTGGATCCAGATTGAGATAGTGGCAGGCAATGCATGCATCGATCACTGACATCTCTGTCGTGCTCCTAGTGAATATGTACACCTTTTTCTGGATACATGCCAACATTTTCTCCTGGTCCACTGGGATCAGCCCCCCGCTGATGCGCACCTCTTCCATCCTGCCTCCAAGGTCGAGAACTTCCATCTCCACCACTTCCTCCGCAGACTCCAAATGAGACTGCTCCCCCATTCTCCGACTTCCCACTCCCCTGGAACAAGAACCTTCTCAGCTTCCTCCACGACCATCACCTCGGCCGGATCTTCCTGAACTCCCTCTGCCACCTCCACCTGGGTGCAGTTCTCCCCCACTTACATCTCCACTCCTCCTACTTACTGCTCCGCCTCCTCCATCCTTTGCTCCATCTCCCCGGCTCCCTCCAGCCAAGAGTTGGAGTTCACTGTGGTGACGTAGCACTCCCTCACCACCTTGGGGTCTCCTTAGACCCGGACCTGGATCCCCTTGGCATTGAGATTCAAGAATTGGTGAAAGGACGAGGAGATGCAGCGGAAGGAGTTAATGATGGTACGTCTGAAGATGGAGTTGTAACTACAGGGGGTGTCCATAATGACAAACCTATAGTTTCGGGACAGCCTCCCTAGAGTGACATGGATCCCCACTCCTCCTTCAACCTCATTCCTTTCTCCTAAGAATCCATACAGAGGCCCATCTAAGGCCAACACCCTTTTGACATCCACTTTCATTGCATCAAACGCATTCTTGAAGATGACGTTGATTGAGCTCCCGTTGTCGATGAGGATCCGAGAGACGGTGAAGTTCTCGACCGCGGTCTAGATGACCAATGCGTCGCAGAAGGGATCCTCATGATCTGGCATGTCTTTCCTTGAGAAGGTGATCATCTCCTCCGGTGGTGGGGTCTCGGATGTGGAGCCAACGCTCCTTCAGTACATGTGTGGAAGCTTGCCTTTCAGGAAGCCTCTACCACCCCCCATTGATCACTTTGATCCCTCCTTGGTCTCCCACGTAAGCCCGATACTCATACATATCCTCCTCTATCGGAGGCCGAAACTCTTCGATCCGCACTCCCTGGCAGTCCTGCTGCTGTTGTTGCTCCATGTTTCCCCTCGTCTCGAAGATCTTCGAGAACGTGACTGTAGCGTGCCCCTCCTCCTAGTGGAAGTCGCAGTAAGGTCACTCCACCCTGACCTCCCATCTCCTCCTCTGCTAACCTCTTCGCCTTTGCATGGCTATCACCATAGCCTGATGCAGATTGGGAAGAGGAGGCCTCAGGCCCTGCCTCCATCCTGGAGGGTGGAACTGATCCTAGCCCCCCTGGCAGTTGCCTCCTATATGGAATCCTCTCCACGGGCCCTGATCCTGCCACTCCTGCTGCCTCCAGCTAAGCCAATTATTCGGCTCTTGGCGACCCACCTCGGTTGCTACTGCTGTAACTATTGCTACTGTTCCAGCTACCAAGGTTTAGCTTTCCTCACCTCCTAACCTCTTCCTCCTCCTGGCCCCTTCTACTTTGTTGTGGCCCACCTGGCTAGCTTCTTCGTGAAGTCAGGGTTTGACGCCTCCCCATCGACTTCCCTCGCCGCCCTCTCCATTAGCTCCTCGCAGGAGAGGGATGACACACTCTTTAGCTCCATTCTGAAGAAACCTTGTTGCAGCCCCAAGGTGAAGGCCATCAACAGGGTGTGCTCTGGCATCTCCTGGACTTGGATGACCTCCTCCTCTAATCGGTCCACATAGCTCCCCAAGGTCTCATTCACCCCCTGCTTGATATGGAACAGGGACTCCGACTCCTTCCTCTTTTTGGAAGTTGTGAACCTCAACATGAACCCCCAACGCAGGTCCTTGAAGTGGTAGATAGAGTTGGCTGATTGCTGGTGGAACCACTCTCTTTCCTTCTCCTTGAGGGTGATGGCGAAGAGCCTGCACTTAAAGGAATCTGGCATCTGCCTTATCGAAACTACATCCTCGAACCATTGGCTGGATTGGACTGGGTCATCCTTACCGGTATAGTAGGACATCTCCGGCTCACTAAACCCCTCTGGAACTGGGGCAGAAGAAACCAACTTGTTGATGGAGCTGCCTCCCCCTACTGGGTGAGCCGGAGTATCTCGCACCCCCATCTAGCCAAACCGACCTCCACTCGCCGACCCGGGGAAGAGCACTCGCCTGAAGAGATCGCACCTACTCCCCTCCTCTACAACCTCCTTCCCAGCTCGCCAAGCTTGAGAATACTCGCCTCGAGCCGAGGCGGCAGCGATGAGGATAGCTGGTGTCGAGCACTCGGCACGCGTGCGAACCTGATGAGGCTGAGCACCTCCTTCCTGAACTCCTTGAACATCCTCACCGTGGAGAGAGGGGGAGGGGGTGGCGAGTCAGCCCTGTCCGAACCATTCCCTTCTCCTCTAGTCATCGAGCCTGCTAAAGATTTAATATGCTGACCACTGTCCACGCTTACCGCACCAAAATGTTGAAACCAAAAGCTCGGTCTCTGTGGAGTTCTCCCTTGGGGAAGGGGTGATCTCACACTTACTTCTCACTCGTGAGCCAAACGACTAAGGAAAAAGAATTGGGGACAGACTCAAGGGCTCGGCGCGGAGGACCCACCACACAACCAGAAGATGTTAGAGCACTTCCCCTCCTTAGCCAAATGTCGAGCTAAGGGTATCTCAAAAAGCGCAAGAATACCGGGGCACGAGTAAGTATGCCTTCTAAGGTACCCCCTAGGGTGTATTTATAGATTTCTTAAAATGACCTACAAATAGCCAACCTTCGTTGTTCGAAATAGCTATGTGCAGCCCAACTGGGTCTGCCAACAGCGTAACTCTGCTGTTCTAACAGGCTATAAGTAGGCCAATGGGGGTAAAATAGTAAAAACTGATCACAAGAGACTGGGCGAGTGGCCATATTATACCTCTACTCACCGGGGGCGGTGAGTGCTTGATGGAGCTGGCACTTGCCGCCTTATCCCAACCCTGGGCGAGTACGGGACCGGACTGCCCCACTCGCCCACTACTTGTCGAGCCCTCTGGGGCGAGTGTGAGTTCACCCGCTCTACTCGCCCGCTGCCACTAAGCCCCTCGGGAGATTGCGAGCCGACCCGCTCCTCTCGCCCCTCCAACGATCCACCCTGCTTGGGCGAGCCGGACTGCTGTTTGGATGATCTGGCTCCTGTCAACCACTACGTGGAAGATATGGGGTTGTACAAAATGAGTCAATACTCAACCAAGGTGCTCCGATTGATTCCCACGAACAGCAACGACCTGAGTTCTGAACGTAGAATTGTGTCCATGCCTCTACAGGTGATCCACACGAATGGGAGTACCCTTAGACTCTTGTCGAACAAAATCTAGGTCGGAAGATAATGTTCTGCGTCTTCACAGACTGCTAGGTCGACAATAGAAGAGGCAGCGTGTAACACCCCGAAACTCAAAAGAAGGATGGGTGACGTTTTAAGCCCAGTCTGAATTTTGGAGCAGGTGTCACGGGCGTGACACGGGCGTGACACGGGCGTGTCACGGGCGTGACACAGGCATGTTCGTCCACGGGTCATGTGGTCGATGTTTTGACGATCAGAGATCGTCGAGCTGAGGGACACGGCCTGGGACACGGGCGTGTACCAGGGCGTGTCACTTTGGGAAGTTTTCTGAGTCATGCACATGGGCCATGACACGGGCCCAGACACGGGCGTGTCATATGCGACACGGGAGTGTCGGGTGCCGTGTCACAGGCCGTGTCCTTCTCGGGTTGGGAAAGTTGGCCGATTGCACATGGGGGGTGTGACACGGGTCTCGACACGGGCGTGTCATAGGTGACACGGGCGTGTCGGAGGCCGTGTCGAATGCCGTGTGCTGGTTTTCGAGACGGCGAATGGGTGACACGACCATGCACACGGCCGTGTTGCAACCCGTGTTCGGCCCAGATTTTGTAATTTTAGGCCTAATCGTGGCCGTCCATTTTCTGGTCTTGGGATCCGATGGCTGGGATTGGTCCTGAGGGGCTTAAGTCCGGGAATAGGGTTTAGAATCCCTCACTTCCCTTAGTTGACTCTCTTTCTAAAGTTAGAGAGAGGAGAGAGCTTGGAGGAAGAAGGAGAAGCTAGATCTGGTCACGGGCGGAGCTTCGGAGCTCCAAATTGCGAGCCGTCTTCGGATTCGCGGAGGCAAGGAGATTGCGGTGATTTTCATCTGCTTAGATTTTCATGGCGCCGCGGAAGAACGCAAGGGTAACGATTTCTCATCCTAGGGCATGTGAAGCCCTCTTTTCCTTTGCATAGGAAGCCCGCTCTCGCGAGTGAGCGAGGAGTTGGAGCGTTCCTTTGGGTAGATATGTTAAGTCCCCCTTGTATAGAGTCCGTATGCGAAAACGGGCATAGGCATTGTGTGTGAAGCCTATCCGGACAAGTAGAGCCGGATCGGTGATGTTGCATTGCATATGAACCGGGAAAGACTCCGGGTGTTTGTGCATTTTTCGGGTTTTCTACGTGGTAGATTGCAACAGGGAGCCTTAGAGACTAACTCCAAGGTGCACCCGGAAAATTTGGCAAAAGCGGGTTTTGCCAATATGGTGGCCGGGGAGCCAACTTGAACATAACTGGGTTATGTGCTTGTGTGATCGAATTTTGGGATCCGGGAGAAGCTTGGCCCGCACGTACGTCTTAATGTGACTATGCGGTGTGAGCAACGGGCAAGTGGACGCGGACCCGGGGCTATGCGGTTTGGTGACAGACATCTGAAAAAGAGATTGGCCATTGGCATGGATGTGCCAGTCTTAGGCATGGACCAGAAAGACTAGATTGCTCATGAGTTTTGCCATCCAAGGGGTGGTGATGAAGCCACGGATTTGATCGGATTCACTGAGTATGTGCCCTGAGTGCACGGGGTGTGTGGTCGTGCGAGCCTACGCCTGTGATGTAGTGTGATTACACTATTAACTGTTGCCTATACTAATAAAGTGCAGGGAAAGAGCATCGCCGCCTCAATTCTGGGGGCGGGGTCGTTATAATTTGGTCAGCATAGCTGACCGTTGCTTTTGTTTGCCACCGGGCGGTGGTTTGTTGCTTGCAGGTGCTACGGAGCCGAGCGGGAAATAACGGGCTAAAGCCCAAGTTGCTGAGCCGGCCCTCGAAGGCCTAATTTTGAGTGTTTCATTGTAATCATGTGTGGCTGGCCTGCGAGCCGAAGTATGAAAACACTTTTATATCAAGCAAACTATGTAATGCCTTAAGGACATTCTATTTTCTGTATATTGAAACATTCCTACGGGTGTTATTGTAGTGGACATTCATGCTTATGGCAGGGTTCTTAATTGTACAACTTAATAATTGCTTCCGCTAGGTGCTGTGTAGGACGTGTAATTGGTTGAATGGTTTCAACGCGTAACCAACCGGTCTGTCTGTAGTATATAGCGTCAGGCCCCGACCGGACCTACTGCTATATGCTATGCGACGGATAGGGGTGTTACAAATTGGTATCATACTACTGGTTTCGGTCAAACTTAAATGAATTCGTGGGCGAATTCACTTTAAGGGGTGGTGAGCACATGTGTGTGCGTCATCATTATAACATGAAAAGAACCCATGAATGTCCACTTAGGAATGAAAATACACATGTTTGAGGAACCTGCGTGTTCCTATAATTACTGATTACAATAGTATTTGGTCGCTTATCGGTGTTTTGCACGATTATATGTGACCAGAAGTGGTGCTGGGCCGTCAGAACGGCCAGGTTCTGAGGCAAGCAGTGCGCCAAGTGAAGCGCCTGCAACACCTCCGTCTGCCGAGACCATTAGGTTGGTGGCAGAAGCTATCATGGCGATGATTAATGCGCAACCTGCAAGACAGGTGCAGCAGCTCGCTCCTGCGGAGGAGCAAGTACCGCTCCAAGCGGCGGATCCTAGAAGGGTTGAGCAGGTGGCGGTGGAGCCGGAGTTGCCTCGAAGAGCAACTGAGAGACAGCTTTAGCATGTGATGGGCTTCCACCCACCGGTGTTCTTGGGAACGGGAACCCTGACCCAGGCTGAAGATTGGCTCTCAAGAGTCAATAGGGTGATGACAGCAACTGAAACAGAAGAGTGGCAGAAGACCACAATAGCGACGTTCCTATTGGATGGGGACGCAAGGTTATGGTGGGAAGGTCTAGAGCTACACCACTTGAGGGGAAGGCCGTTGGCCGAAGTATCTATGGAGGAATTTTCGAGACTGTTCATGGCTCGATACCTCCCCTCAGCACAGAGGATCGCACTAGAGAACGAGTTCCAAAAGTTGGTGCAAGGAGATATCACCGTAGACGAGTACCTCCACGAGTTTACTCGATTGGGGAGATATTCTAGCGCTACCTTTGCCGATGAGGAGCGAAAGACTAACCGCTTCTTTGAAGGGTTAAGAGATGAGCTGAGATTGCTACTGTCGGGGCCCATGGCGCAGGGTTTCATGACCCTGGTCAACTCGGCCCGGTCCTTGGAGAAGGACATGAGAAATGTACAAGCTAAGAAGGAATCCGGTGGGAAGAAACCGGAGTTTAAAGTGCCGACTTCAAAGTTTGGCTTTCGAAGATGGAACAAGAAGGCTAGGACGTCAGGTACAGCTTCTTCTGCAGGTGCCTCGGGGGCAACTACAAACCGAACCCTGGGCGCTTGTTTCACGTGTGGAAAGACGGGGCACTTTGCCCGCGATTGCTGGAGCGGACGCACAAAGTCCGAGAGAAAACAATGAGCTACTTACGAAGAGAAGGGCAAGGAGGAGGAGTCAACCGCGTCCCATTATGCTCCAACTAAACCTAGAGTGTACAACTTGGGCCAGCAGGAGGCCATTAAACAAGCTGACATGGTGACAGGTACGAGTTAATTTATAGCAAGTTAACTTTATATACTGTTGTCTATTACTTGTTAGCCTAATATTGTTTGCGTAGGCTTTGTTTTGATTAGCGATAGTCCGGCACGGGCACTGTTCGATACGGGAGCTTCACACTCCTTCTTGTCCGAAAATTTTATATCGCGCATCGGAGTCCCTTCTTCGATGGCGAAGAACAAGTTGGATGTGCTGCTACCGAATGGGTGCTCGATGCGTGCGGACAGAGTGTGCGCCGTAAAGGTTCACATAGGGAGCCAAGAGTTCGACTTGCTAGTGTCATTGCTGTCGCTAGTAGAGTTCGACGTTATCTTTGGGATGGATTGGCTTTCGGAGCAGAAAGATTGGATTGACTGCGACCGGAAGGAGGTCAAGCTGGGTGTTGGGAGGGGGATAACATTCGAGGGACTCAAGGGGTCGAGCAAGACGCTGATGTCTGCTCTTCAGGTGGTACATTGCCCTTCCCGGGTACATAATGAATCTTGAAGGTGTAGTCCCCCAGGAACTCCATCCACCTCCTCTGCCTCATGTTAAGATCCTTCTGATCCAATAGGTACTTCAGGCTCTTATGATCGGTATATATATATCGACCCTTACGCCGTATAGGTAGTGCCTCCACAGCTTAAGTGCAAATATCACGGCCGCCAACTCCAAGTCGTGGACCGGATAGTTCCTTTCATGCACTTTTAGCTGACGTGATCCATAAGCTATCACGCTCCCATGCTGCAACAGCACACAACCAAAACCACTACCCGAGGAGTCACTATACACCTCGAAGCCCTCGGTCCCACTCGACGAACTAAGCACTAGCGCCGTTGTCAACTGTCTCTTCAGCTCCTCAAAAGCTTGCACGCACTCCTGCGTCCACAAGAATCTCTGATCTTTCCTTGTCAACTTCGTGAGAGGTAGCACTATCCGCGAGAAGTTCTCTACGAAGCGCCTGTAATATCCGGCAAGCCCGAGAAAACTACGGACTTCCGCGACAGAAGACAATGCAGGCCACTCCCGTATCGCAATGATCTTCGCCGGATCCACTGCTATACCTTCCCCACTAACAATGTGACCAAGGAACGCTACTGAGGGTATCCAAAACTCGCACTTGGAGAATTTCGCATACAGCTCATTCCTCCACAAAGTCTCCAACACCAAATGTAAGTGCTTGAAGTGATCTTCTTCGCACTGCGAGTACACCAATATATCGTCAATAAAGACGATCACAAAGCGGTCCAGGAAATCTCAGAATGTCCTGTTCATCAAGTCCATAAAAACTGATGGCGCATTCGTCGGTCCAAACGACATGACCGTGAACTTGAAATGCCCATACCTTGTGCTGAACGCCGTCTTCAGGATATCACATTCCCTTATCCTCAACTGATAGTACCCCGACTTCAAGTCAAACTTAGAATATACTGACGATCCGACTAACTGACCGAATAGATCATCAATCCTCGGGATCGGGTACTTGTTCTTCTCCGTCAGCTTGTTCAACTCTCTGTAGTCGATACACAACCGAATACTCCCGTCCTTCTTCTTAACGAAGAGGATCGGTGCACTCCAAAGCGACGAGCTTGGACGCACATAACCTTGCTCCATCAGCTCCTCTAGCTGAACTTTCAACTCATCCATATCCTTAGGCGCCAACCTATACAGAGCACGTGACACCGGTTTTGCCCCCGGTACAAGCTCGATGGTGAAATCAATCTCCCGCTGCGGTGGGGCTCCGGGAAGACTATCCGGGAACACATCGGGGTATTCACAAACCACGGGGATGCTATCCAACGTGGACTTTGGCTCCATAGCCCCCACTATTGCGAAGAACAGCTCTAGACCAGCCCGAACTGCCTTAGTTGCTGATGCGTTGAGTCGCAGGGCTCCCGCCCAAGCCAACTGGTTGTCGGTGCATGATGAGCGGCTGATACGGGAGTTGGAGGAGCTTAAGATCTGTTGTGTTGACAAGCAGACGAGCGCCAAAGCAATGTTGAACTGGACAGAGGTCCAGTATGACCTGGCTGATCGGGTTCGGCAGGAATTGGAGTTAGATGACTCCATGAAGGAGCTTATAGAGACAGCGTTGGATGGGTCAAATTCCCAATTTTCAGTGGAAGATGGGTTGTTAAGGAAGGATCATCGGTTGTGCGTCCCAAGCGGGAGTAACCTACGGGCGGAGTTGATGTACGAGGCTCATCATACCAAGTACACGATCCACCCAGGGAGCACAAAGATGTATCGTGACCTCAAGAAGCTGTTTTGGTGGTCGGGGCTTAAGAAAGACGTAGCGTTGTTTGTGGCTAAGTGCCAAACGTGTGCCTTGGTGAAGGCGGAGTGCCAAAAGCCGGGAGGATTTCTGAATTCCTTGACTATACCGGAGTGGAAGTTCGACGACATATCAATGGACTTTGTGCATGGGTTGCCAAGGTCATAGAAGGGGAACGACGCCATCTGGGTGATCGTAGATCGGTTAACTAAGGTGTCGCATTTCATTCCGCATAGGAAGGACGACTCGGAGGAGAAGTTGGCGAAGCTATATGTGGACAATATTGTTAGACTGCATGGTGTGCCTCGCAGCATTGTGAGTGATCGTGATGGGCGTGTCACATCCAATGATTGGAGGTTGGTGCAACAGATGTTGGGGACAAAGGTTAAGTTCAGCAGAGCCTTCCATCCGCAGACGGATGGGCAGACCGAGAGAGTCAATAGTACGATGGAGGACATGCTCCGCATGTGTGTTCTAGACTTCGGGAAGCATTGGGAGGACCACCTGTATTTGGTGGAGTTCGCGTACAACAATAGCTACCAGACGAGTATCCAAATGACGCCCTTTGAGGCCCTATATGGTAGAAAATGTCGCACGCCGTTGTCTTGGTTAGAAACGGGTAAGGAAAGGTTGTACAAGAAGTAGGAGGTGGAGAGTGCTACCTCGTTGGTGCGGATCATTTGGGAGCGCTTGTTGATCGCTCAGGACAGGCAGACGAAGTATTACAATGCCAAGCACCGGAACGTGGAGATCGTAGTAGGCGATTGGGTATACTTGAAAGTGAAGCTGTTCAAGGGGGTTTCGCAGGTGAGACGCTTGAAGAAGCTGAGCCCAAGTTACCTTGGACCTTTTGAGGTTCTAGAGCGAGTCGACGAAGCAGCATACCGTTTGAGGCTATCAGAGGAGTTAAGTGGGCTATACGATGTATTTCATGTCTCGGTATTGCGGAAGACGGTGCAAGAGCCTTCGCAGGTGATCGTAGTTGATCAAGTGTCGGTGGACGAGGGCTTGACGACTAGGGTCAAGCCCGTTTGTATAGAAGACTCTGAGGTCAAGAGGCTCCGTAACAAGGAGATCCGGATGGTTAAGGTCCGGTGGGATAATTGCGGTCGGGAGGAGCTCTCTTGGGAACGGAAGCAAACTATGCTGGAGGAGTACCCAGAGTTATTCCGCTCAGGTACCGTTAAAAGCCTTCAGTTCCTGTTGTTTTCCTTTAGTAAATTTCGTGGGCGAAATTCTTTTAAGGGGGAGAGAGTTGTAACACCCCGAAACTCAAAAGAGGGACGGGTGACGTTTTAAGCCCAGTCTAAATTTTGGAGCAGGTGTTACGGGCATGACACGGGCGTGTCACGGGCGTGACACGGGCGTGTCACGGGCATGTCACGGGCGTGACACGGGGGTGTCACGGGCGTGTCACGGGCGTGTCACGGGCGTGTCACGGGCGTGTCACGGGCGTGACACAGGCGTGTTTGGCCACGGGTTATGTGGTCGACGTTTTGACGATCGGAGATCGTCGAGTTGAGGTACACGGCCTGGGACACGGGCATGTCCCAGGGCATGTCACTTTGGGCAGTTTTCTGAGTCATGCACACGGGCTATGACACGGGCCCAGACACGGGTGTGTCACATGCGACACGGGCATGTCGGGTGCCGTGTCGCAGGCCGTGTCCTTCTCGGGTTGGGAAAGCTGGCCGATTGCACACGGGGGGCGTGACACGGGTCTCGACACGGGCGTGTCACAGGTGACACGGGCGTGTCGAAGGCCGTGTCGAATGCCATGTGCTGGTTTTCGAGTCGGTCGAGACAGCGAATGGGTGACACGACCATGCACACGGCCGTGTTGCAACCCGTGTTCGGCCCAGATTTTGTAATTTTAGGCCTAATCGTGGCCGTCCGTTTTCTTGTCTTGGGATCCGATGGGTGGGATTGGTCCTGAGGGGCTTAAGTCCGGGAATAGGGTTTAGAATCCCTCACTTCCCTTAGTTGACTCTCT
Organism: Platanthera zijinensis; assembly: GCA_039513925.1. Taxonomy (NCBI): domain Eukaryota; kingdom Viridiplantae; phylum Streptophyta; class Magnoliopsida; order Asparagales; family Orchidaceae; genus Platanthera; species Platanthera zijinensis. Next base: position 93,728,323 of record CM077084.1, on the reverse strand, counting down.
TTCTAAAGTTAGATAGAGGAGAGAGCTTGGAGGAAGAAGGAGAAGCTAGATCCGGTCACAGGCGGAGCTTCGGAGCTCCAAATCGCAAGCCGTCTTCGGATTCGCGGAGGCAAAGAGATTGCGGTGCTTTTCATCTGCGTAGATTTTCATGGCGCCGCGGAAGAACGCAAGGGTAATGATTTCTCCTAGGGCATGTGAAGCCCTCTTTTCCTTTGCATAGGAAGCCCGCTCTCACGAGTGAGCGAAGAGTTGGAGCGTTCCTTGGGGTAGATATGTGAAGTCCCCCTTGTATAGAGTCCGTATGCAAAAACGGGCATAGGCATTGTGTGTGAAGCCTTTCCAGACAAGTAAAGCTGGATCGGTGATGTTGCATTGCATATGAACTGGGGAAGAATCCGGGTGTTTGGGCATTTTTCGGGTTTTCTACGCGGTAGATTGCAACAGGGAGCCTTGGAGACTAACTCCAAGGTGCACCCGGAAAATTGGGCAAAAGCGGGTTTTGCCAACATGGTGTTCGGGGAGCCAACTTGAACATAACTGGGTTATGTGCTTGTATGATCGAATTTCGGGACCCGGGAGAAGCTTGGCCCGCGCGTACGTCTTAATGTGACTATGCGGTGTGAGCAACGGGCAAGTGGACGCGGGCCCGGGGCTATGCGGTTTGGTGAGAGACATCTGAAAAAGAGACTGGCCATTGGCATGGTTGTGCGAGTCTTAGGCATGGACCGGAAAGACTAGATTGCTCACGAGTTTTGCCATCCAAGGGGTGGTGGTGAAGCCACGGATTTGACCGGATTTACCGAGTATGTGCCCTGAGTGCATGGGTGTGTGGCCGTGCGAGCCTACGCCTGTGATGTAGTGTGATTACACTATTAACTGTTGCCTATACTAAAAAAGTGCAGGGAAGGAGCATCGCCGCCTCAATTCTGGGGGCGGGGTTGTTATAATTTGGTCAGCATAGCTGACCGTTGCTTTTGTTTGCCACCGGGTGGTGGTTGGTTGCTTGCAGATGCTGCAGAGCCGAGCGGGAAATAGCGGGCTAAAGCCCAAGTTGCTGAGCCGGCCCTCGAAGGCCTTATTTTGAGTGTTTCATTGTAATCATGTGTGGACGGCCTGCGAGCCGAAGTATGAAAACACTTTTATATCAAGCAAACTGTGTAAGGCCTTAAGGCCATTTCTATTTTCTGTGTATTGAAACATTCCTACGGGTGTTATTGTAGTGAACATTCATGCTTTTGGCAGGGTTCTTAATTGTGCAACTTAATAATTGCTTCCGCTAGGTGCTGTGTAGGACGTGTAATTGGTTGAATGGTTTCAACGGGTAACCAACCGGTCTGTCCGTAGTATATAGCCTCGGGCCCCGGCCGGACCTACTATTATATGCTATGCGACGAATAGGGGTGTTACACAACGATAATAAGTACGAACGCCCTAGAAACACTTTCTGGCGAAGTACAAGGATGGCGAGCAGTCGGTAGCGAGATCGATGTAATCGGCCGTGTCAGAATATTTTCATCGGGGTAAGGGAAGGGCAAACTCGGGATTAGGTCAAAATGTATATTCCTGTAACTTCCTTCACGTAACCTACTCAGTTTACTGTACATATCATATATATACTAAATACCAAGCCAATCCATACCAGCAGACCGCGCCGAACCGGATTTTGAGGAAATAAACCAAACGAAATAGAATTCGTCGAGTATCATGCCGATATTCGACGAATCAACACTTGACTCGTTGAATCGTTGAGTATACACATCGATATTCGACGAATCAACACTTGACTCGACGAATTGTTGAGTGCACTCAACGCCAGACTCGTTGAATCAACACTTGACTCGACGAATCGTTGAATGAACTCAACGCTATCATCCGACGAGTCAATATTTAACTCGACGAAAGCGTCGAACGATCTCGACGCTCTCAACGCATAATTCGACATGTCAATATTTGACTCTACAAAGGCGTCGAGTGGACTCAACGCTCTCAACGCCTAATCGAAAATTCAACATTAGACTTGACAAAAGCATTGAGTGGTCTCGACGCACTCAATGCTTGGCTGTGTAGACTTGATACACTCAACACCATCATTCGATGAATCAACGATTGTCTCGACGAATCGTTGAGGGGTCTCAACACTCTCAAAGCTAACTCGACGAAACAACACTTGACTCGACAAAAGCTTAGAGTGGTCTCTTTTGGAGCATGAGGAGACCAGGAGGTTTATATCTAGCCGTAGCGGTCTGCTTCTCTCAGTGGTTTGGCGGTTTGGCTCAGCGGTCTGGTGATGGATCTCAGCTAGCAGTCAGAAGCAGCAGTGGTAGTCTAAGGGTTAGTCACAATAACATCATGCTGGTTAACCGCAACAGTGGTCTGAAAATTAGACATAGCAATGACCTGGTGATTATCCGCAACAGCAGTTTGAAGATTTGCCACAACATCGGTCTAAATGTTGGTTGCAGTGGTGTAGAGGTAGCCATAGCTTGTCTAGAGATAGCTGTAGCACCGGACTGTATTTTAGCCTCAACTAATCTTGAGAGAGCTGCAAAAGCGGACTGGATGATAGTTGCAGCGGTCTGGAGGAAGTCGCAGCTGGTCTGAAGATAGCCGCAGTAGTGGACTAGAGGTTAGGCACAATGGTCTAGAGGAAGCCGCAACGGTCTGGATATAATCACAGATGTGGTCTTGGTGTTAGCCGCCACAAGTGTTCTGGAGATGTTGTTTATATTTTGTATAGTCTGGCGGTTTGAAGTTGTCAAACCGCCCAGCCTACGCGGCTTGTATTTAGTCCCACATCGCTTGCTGTATTCTCTCATCTCCCCGTTTTATATAAATAAGGGGGCATACCTATGTAATGATTATCTTCTTGGAGCAATAAAATTTGCGGTTTATTTACCTCTTGGCCATTTATTTGCTTATTTTTCACATGGTATCAGAGCTAATTGATCACAGTTCACCAACGTACACAATATGGGCTATGGGAATAAAGCGGATGCCTCTTTAATTCCACTTTTACACTCGCACAAATTTTAACCGCAGCGCACTCGCAAGCGAATTATCCCAGTTCACCAACGTACGGTAGCTACACCGCTGATAGGTCGAACGAACGGCTATTGGCCGATGTCCTCCCAAGCAAAAAGGACCCAACCGGTCCGGACAAGCGAGGTTGTACCAAAAGAAGTCTACCCAAAATGCGATCGAAAAATGGTAGATCTCTCCCAACAAAAATTACGGGGCTCGCAAAACCCTTTCGGAAATAACGCGTTTTAGATAGATGCAAATCAAAAGGAAAACCACGAAAAATCTAACGATTCAAATCCAATGCAAAAATCTTTTCGACCACTAGACTATCAAGAGAGAATCACACTTGAGTGGAGAGGATCGTTACCCAAGTCAGAATAGATGATTCCGACTACCTTCGAAGGATCACTCTTCCACGGTTCCGCCGGAGTTGCGCCGGATGGAGAGATAGATCGTCCGCTTTGGCCGCTTCACACCAATGTCCAGATTCCTCGTCGTAGAAGGAGACCTTTCTCGGATAAAACGCCAAATGAAGATGGGTGGCCGATTTTCTTCAAAGGGGGGTTCGGGTGGTGGAGGTAGGTGGTCGGCCGGCTATGGGTAGATGTGTTCGGGTAGGTGCAGGTGGAGAGGGGTTGGAAGCAATGGAAGAGGAAGGAGAGGGGCGGCCGGATTTGGGGAAGAAGAGGAAAGGTGATGGCGGTTTGGAAGAGGAAGATGAGGGAGAGGGTTGGCTGAATTCTTTAGAGAGAGAGTGTGTGTAATGGATAGGAGAGGAATAGAGAGTGAGGAAGATTAGCAAGCAAGTAAGGAAAGTTTAGGGTTTTTTTTTATTTCAACTTAACTTAAACAAAACACTACATGCCTATATATAGGCTTAACACCAAGTCTTGGCTATATGTAGCCCAAATAAAAATAACACACTCAATGGCTACATGCAGCCAAAATAAAATAACATACTCCAAATGTTTAAATAAAGCATGCTAAAAATATAAATGCTCTCAAGCTAATAATAGAAGAAGTTCAACTACTTATTTGTCTTGCGTCGAGGGCGGAGATTGTAGCGCCGCTCCATACGAACGCCATGGCTACGCGAGTCCTTTGTTGGAGATGAAGAAGGGTCGTCCGTTAGCGTGCCGTCATCAACAACTTGGGGGTCGTCGTCTCCACCAGCTTCTTAGATGTTCGTTGTTTCTCTTCTCTATTGCGGGTTCCGCATTTGGTTCGCGGCTTCTTCCTTGCTGCTGGTTTGTTGTCACCGTGACCGTGCGGTCTCTTTCTCTTCTTTCTTCTTCTTTGTGACTTCTTTCTTGTTTGTGTGGCTTATTCTCTAGTCGCCAAGTTTCCCTCCCTGCCCTCCCTTGCTGGTTTTGTTTGCGCGACTTCTGTTCTTGTCATGCAGTTTGCTTTGTGGCCTGTGTTCGTGCGGGTTGTTTGCTCTACCCATGTGGTTCCTCCTTAGTTTCTATGTAAACTCATGCTATCTTCTTCTTCTACTATCTCTACCCCTTCTTCTCTTTCTACTTCTTCGTTCTCTATTTCTGTTAATCTGGGAACTACTTCAAAACTTACAGGTCCCAATTACCCTGTCTGGAGTGTGTCCATCATTTTTTAATTGTGTTCTCAGCGCAAGCATCATCATTTGACTAATGATCCCCCCTCCTTCTGGCTTTGTTGCCTTTGATGATTGGGATTCTTCTGATGCCTTAGTGCATACTTGGTTGGCCAATAGTTTGTCTAATGAGTGCCTTCCTATCATCCAAATTACTATATATGCTGATCACTTTGATCGACTGGTCATGACTCCTGCTTCTGCCTATCAGGAGGTTAAAAATGCTCGGCTTCTAGGACGAGGAAGCCGTCGATCCTCAGCTTCGTGAGAACTGCTTCCCTCGTTGCTCGCGCTATCCCACGTCGAATAGCGGGCATCTTGTCCCAATGAAAGTGAATCCTCTTGCCCTTCCCGTGCAGACTCGCCTCCTGCAATTGTACAAATGGGCATGCATTCGAGGGTCCGGGTCATTGTTTAGTGAGGACCGGGCGAGTTTCTAACTTGGCAACCCGGATTTGAGAAGCCTCCAGCTCAGTTTTAGTGTTGACGAGTTCTTTCTCGAGCTCGGATATTTTTGTCGTTGTTTCGATCTCAGTGTCTTGTGAGGATTAACCAGCAATGAGTTAGAAAATGATCAAATACAAAGGAGACTAGGTCGCACAGAGAAAGCGAGAAAGCAAGTTACCTCATAGTCCTTCCAGCGAGCACATTGCATCCCCAGATCGATCGCCTTCTATGACATGATCTTCAGTGCCTCCTGGGTCTTGAGCAGCCTCCTCGCAGTATGGTGACCCAGCTCAACAGCTTGCAGGAGCGCACGAGATTTTTGGTGGGCGAGCACCTATGGACTGATATACTACATTGACTCAGCATCTGCTTGCCCATACAGTGCGATGGAGGCATCAAAAGCCTCCCCCTTGTCCTCCAAATCATCCGACCAGGCAGGTAGGTTTGTGCTAAACATCACCTTATGCTCGCCATCGGTCCAGGAGACCAACGGGCATCCAAAGGCATCCTTTCAACCGTTCCTGAGGTTGTAGTTCAGGTGGTAGTAAGGCGCCCCGATGTCAACAGGCAACTCCCTTCCATCAAAGATCTCGCAGGAGATCTTCACGTACTTACTCGCATGGTCCGGGGACTTGGCCTTCTCTTTCCCCTTGCCGAGTTTCTTCTACGGCGAGCCTTCCCTGTCGCCATCTCTCTTTTAGCCTTTGGAGCTCATAGGAAGAAGAATCTCCTCCACTTTGGGCGGGTTTAAGGAGTCTTGGCACGACGAGGTGACTTCCTTCGCTGGAGGAAGTTGTTCTTGCGAAAGCTCGTGGGTAGCTGCAGGGACGGAAGAACATTAATTTTGCAACAGCAATCAGTCAGAGCAAGTATGGTGGAATCTCGCAATGTTCTACCTTCGTCGGGGAAGACCTCATCAAGCGAGTTGACATTGAGACACCAATGGATGACGTCAAATCGCCGGCCACTAAGATTTGAAAAGCTTCTCGTGCGCACCCTCCAAAATGTGTGGTAGGAAGGCAATTTCGGCTGGATGGTGCTGCTTGTGCGGCACTGCTTCGAAGTCCTTGACAATGACGACCAGGTACTCGCCCCACCGATGGACTTTATTCGCCATGCTGACCAGTGTGCGAACATGGCTGTTGAAGAAGATGACTCCCTCAGAAGTCACAATAAAGACGAAGACCTTCCGGAATACATATGGGTTGAAGACGATCTTCTCTTCTCGAAGGAAGCATAGGAATACCATGATCATCTCCATGTCGTTGGGTTTGATCGAGGCGGGAACTATTCCAAAGTACTACAAGATCTGGAAGTACTTTTTGTACTACCATGGTGATCTGGAAGTGATCAAGCAAGTAGTCTCACTAGCAACGCAGTATAATCCAACCAGGGTCGCACATAAGAACGTTTGGAGAATTTACAAGTTTGGATTTTGTTGGTCTTACTCGTGTGATGAGTGAAGTACCAAGCAATGGCATGATATGAGTGAAGGGCTGGACTCTTCCATGCGTTGAGTGCGTCGAGACCACTTTAAGCTTTCGTCGAGTCAAGTGTTGATTTGTCGAGTTAGCCTTAAGAGTGTTGAGACCACTCAATGATTCATCGAGTCAATCATTGATTCGTCGAAAGATGGCATTGAGTGTATCAAGTCTACTCAGTAAGGCATTGAGTGCGTAGAGACCACTCAATGCTTTCGTCGAGTCAAATGTTGACTTATCGATTATGCGTTGAGAGAGTTGAGACCACTCAACGCCTTCGTAGAGTCAAATGTTGACTTGTCGAATTAGGCGCTGAGAGCGTCGAGATCATTTTACACTTTCGTCGAGTAAAATGTTGGCGTTGAGTGCGTTGATTTCATTCAACGATTCGACGAGTCTGGCATTGAGGTGTTGAGTACATTGAATGCACTCAACAATTCCTCAAGTCAAGTGTTGATTCGTCGAATATTGACGTATATACTCAACGATTCGATGAGTCAAGTGTTGATTCGTCGAATATCGGCGTGATACTCGACGAATTCTTTTTCATCCGATTTATTTCCTCTAAGTACCGTTTGATGCGGTCTGCTGGTATGGATTGGATTGGTATTCAGTATATATATGATATGTACAGTAAACCGTGTAGGTTACGCGAAGGAAGTTACAGGGAATATACTTTTTGACCTAATCCTTAGTCAGACCTTCTCCCTCCCCCCCGACGGAACTGTTCCGCTGAGGCCGATTACGGCGATATCACAAATGACTGTTCTCCGTCCATGTACTTCACCGAAAAGTGTTTCCAGGGAATTCCTACTCGTCGCCACCGCCTCTTCTATTGTAGACCTAGTAGTCAGTGAAGACACAGAACATTATATTCAGAACTAGATCTTGTGCGATAAGAGTGTAAGGGTTCTCCCATTCGTGTGTATCACCTATAGAGGCGTGGACACAATTCTACGCTCGTAACTTAGGCAGTTTCCATTCATGGGAATCAATCGGAGCACCTTGGTTGAGTATTGACTCAATCTGTTGGAACACCCTATTACTAATTTGGGCAAGGATCACTATGTTTTTAGGAAATTAGTTTGACCTAGATGTATAATTGAAAAGGTCAAGTTAGAATGAGTCTAGGGCTTAGAACATAGGTTTGAAGCTGCCCCTAGGACTATTCAAGGATTCAGACTTAGAGCTGAGGCAAAGACAATTATCGTCGAGCTTAGGTCGACAAAACGTCGAACTCCGTTCGACACTCACTGAGCTCAACTATGCTAAATCGTCGAGCTCTGGTCGACGATCTTCGAGCTCAGATCGACGATCTGCCTTTAGCTTATTCTTCAGATCGTTGAGCTCCGGTCGACGATCTCTGAGCTCAGGTCGACAATCGTAGAGCTTATATTAACGTTTTTCCTGAGAGATCGACGACTTTGAGGATTCAAATTCAGTCAGCTTTTGGAATGTTTTTCAAATTCTCTCAGCATTTATTTCAAGAGATCTACTAGCCGTTTTCATTTATTCTGGAGCAAGTTTCAAGGGATTTATCAGAGAATGTTTATTGGACTTTCCTCCAGAAGACAAAACATTAATGGAAGACATTTATTGACTGCTAACGGCTATCTTGGATAGAGGATCTTCAGAGAATAAATCATCTTTTCTAGTCTGACAGACAAACAACAAGAGACTACACAAGAATAGATATCTACAACAAGAAATTCTCAGTACAGATTCACAGGATAGAAAGATCAATTCAAAAATCAAGTGATCAATCCTGGAGAATTAGTTGGCATACTGAAAAGTGATCATAGCTTCAACATCAAGGACTCCAGACAATTCATATTTCTGCCTCTGCTGAAACCGTCTTCTGCTGGAGATCTGAAGCTTCTGAAGACCTATCACCCTAGCAAAGCTCTTATCTTTCTCAGGGGGAGCTTTGACAACACAATCAATCCACTAAGTCTTCTCTCAGTGATTGAGACAGAGAAGACAACTTCACCTCTTCCTTTTTCTTTTCCTGCTGTAAAAGGGTTATCAAAACTCCCTTCAAAAGTCTTGATTCTGGTTCTGAGAGCCTTGTCAAAACACATTGGTGGCAAGACACCTGATCAAAAAATCTAGTTTGGTTTTTGAGCACCTTATCAAAAGCTCATTGGTGCCCAGGACACCTGATCAACTCATCCTGCAGTGGATTCCTACCAATGGTGGTAGAAGAGTGGATGTACCCAGGTTTTTGGGGAACCACTATAGTTCCTTGTTTCTTCTGGTTTCTTGTGGATATTCTTTACTGTGTGCTGTGGTTTTTGTTTTACTACTTTAGTTTTATTTTCTACATCAAAGCACCTTACACCTATATATAAATTAAGCCTTTACTGATGTGCATTTTTAAATTGGAAATTTACTTTAAAATACTCTATTCACCCCCCTCTAGAGTTAAGATAGATCTTACCCTCACTTTCAATTGGTATCAGAGGGAGGTTGGTTGTTCATACAGGCTAACACCTGAACCAAAAGATCCCTGATAAGATCAATCTTTTAAGAGGGTTATTTTTATTATATTTAATTTTATATAAAGACATGGTACAGAACAAAGATTATGCAAGCACCAGGCCTCCAGTGTGCAATCTATCAAAGTTTGCACTTTGGAAAGCAAGGATTAGACTTTATATGAACTCTATTGATGAAGACATATTTAATTTGTTTTTGACAGTGTGCCCAAGTCCACCAACAAGCTCAAGTACAATTGCTGTTCCACCTCCTTCAGGAACAGATGCTAAAATAAAGAAGTGGAAGACTACAGATGCCAAGGCCATGAATATCTTAGCTCAGATAATGTCTGATGAGATATTTCAGAAGGTAGCTGAATACAACTCAGCCAAAGGAATTTGGAACAAACTCTCTAAAATTGTCTCAGGATCTGCTGATGAAAGGAAAGACAGGATATCCCATCTTATAAGCCAATATGAGAATTTCAAAAAGGGAGAAGCTGAATCAGTGGCTGACATGTACAATAGACTAAGTCTGATTGTCAATGAGTTAAATACTCTGGATAAAGAAATCTCATTGACTGAGCTGAATGACAAAATCCTAATGTACTTCCCCAGCACTTGGGATTCAAGAATCTGGCCAATCAAAGATGCAAGAAGTCTAAATGAGATTGCCACTGAAGCTCTCCTGGGCAAGCTCAAATCTTATGAGCTGCTCATTAAAAATAGAGAAGAAGAACAAAAGGCTACTTCTCTAGTCATCAGAAAAGAGAAGACCATAGCCTTCAAAGCTACAAAAGAGGAGCATGAAGATAAAGCTACAGGAAATGATGCGCTTGATAGTTTAACTTTCAAGGCAGCCTAAACACCTAGAGGGGGGGGGGGGGTGAATAGGTCCTGCTTCTTTTTCTAAAACTTCTAGACAGAATTCAATTTATTAACTAATACAAAAACACAGCAATCACAGAAAACAACACATCACAGATTGCACTATGTTTTATAGTGGTTCCCCAAGGTCTGGGTACATCCACTTTCCCCCTTCACCTATCTAGCTGTATGCTAGATTCGGCCAAACTTCCACTTATCTCAGATCAATAGATCTTACAACTCAGAACCCAACTGGTTCCTACAACTCAGGCACAACTGCCCTACCTCAGCCTTGCCCCAAGGCCTACAACTCAGAGAATATCCTTCTCCTACACTCAGGCAATCAGCCCTACCACTCAGAGTTCAACACTCCTACACTCAGCCTTTATAACATAGGCTTACAACTCAGATCTGTATAAACAGATCCTACAGAAATATAGAAAAGATAGTTTAAATTGTCTTGCCAGGTTGAGAGAGAAAAGGCAATGACAAATCTTAATCAGCTGATGCAATCAACTGTTTCTTAGCCTTCTTCAAAGCTTCTTGAAAATGTACTTAGCTGAGTTGATTCCAAACAGCTTCTTGAGAATCCACTGATGGATTCTTTCTTCTTCTTCAAATTCTGACTTGATCTCTCTCTGTCCAGAACTTTGAATGATTCTTCTGAATTCTGATTAGAACTCTTCTTAGATCTATCCTTAGATAGTCTTCTTAGATCTCCCGGAGAAGATCTTCTTAAGTGCCTAGCACTTTCTTGAAATGAGTAGAATATAACCCTTCTCCAATGTATTTCAAAGGATCAGTTCTATATCTTCTTAATTGTGTGTGTTGTTTTTTTTTTCTTCTGAATCTGTCTATTTATAGACATTCTTCATGGTAACCGGCTGATCCGGTTTCTAACCGTTTTCTGACAAGTCTGACAACTTCAGTTAACTGGTGATAACCCACAGCTGTCAAGTCTTCAAACAAGTCCTGTGCCTTAGTGTTGAAACAGTCTGTCAGAAAGTGTCGAGACCATCTGTCTATTTGTGTCGACACAATTAACTTTGGTGTCGACACTGCCTTCAGTGATGTCGACAAAATTGCCTTTGTGTCGACACATCTTCTTCTGAAAATAACTTGGTCTTTGACTCTGCAGTGTGTCGACACAAGTCCTGTGTGTCGACACAGTTGTTGTAGAATCATAACTTTAATAAGTGTTGACTTACTTACTATGTGTCGACACATTCTGCTGGTGACGACAAACTTGTGGTCGACTATTTTCTTCTGTGTCGACATATTCAGATGATGTCGACAAACTGGAGATCGACTATACTCTTCAGTGTCGACACATTCTCCCAATGTTGAGGTCGACGTTTTTCTTCTGTGTCGACACAATTTCCCAGTGTTGTGTCGACTTACTTCTTCTGAGTCGACACAATTTCCCAGTGTTGTGTCGACTGACTTCTTCTGAGTCGACACAATTTCCCAGTGTTGTGTCGACTGACTTCTTCTGTGTCGACACTTTTTCCCAGTGTTGTTGTAGACTATGTTATGTGTCGACACTTTTTCCCAGAGTAGTGTCGACTTACACCTTCTGTGTCGACACACTTTCCCAGTGTTGTGTCGACAACTTTCTTCTATGTGACGACACATGTTCCTTTGTGTCGACACTTGGACTTAGAATTTTTTCTGTAAACTTTAACAATTCTTTACCTGCACATGTCAACTCAAAACAACATCAAATACAACATGATGTATATCATTGAGCTAGGTTGGGCTTCTTCAAATCAGGTACACATTTTCCAATGTACCCAACAATCTCCCCCTATTTGGAGAAGTCATAACCCTTATAGCCAATGATATACACCATTTAGAAATAGTATAAAATGATGATAAATGACAATACACAGGGATACTTAATTATAAACAAAATAATAAGAACATCATGGATAAAACAATCTATCACAGATTTAACAATATTTTGTTTATTAATGGGTAATGTTTGATTACATGGTTTTTCTTTGACAGATCACATTACATCATTACAAAACATTATGAAAGAACTAAACATTATCAGGATTGATTAGGCTCTCTAATAACAATCCCTTGGCCAGATTTAATTTTAGCTGTCACAGGAGCTTCTGATTCTTCAGCCATCTTTTTTCCCTTAAGATCAGCTTTCTTCTTAGCTTCTTCCTTGAGCCTTTGCCTTTCAAAATAGTGAAAAGGCTTTGGGAAGTATTTGCTTGGCTCCATAGCATCAGTTGGAAGTCTTCCCATCTTAGCTTTCCTTCTGAATTGTACAATGGCTTCTTGTCTTGCCTCATACTTCTGCCATTCCTGCTCATTGTACCACTTGCCCCTTTCATGAACTTTATCTTTGACAGCTTTCCATGCAGTGAGTATTATATTTCTGGAAGTAGGACTCCACTGCTCAAAATCTGGCTTCAGCTCAGCCTGCTCTCTAAATCTTTTCTTTGACAGTAGAGCATCTTGCTGTTCTTGCAAATTTACCTCAGGCTTATCAACCTTTTCAAAGATAACATTTACAACCTCCTTTGAAGGACTATACATATATTGCACTTGCTGATCCAATATATCAAAATCTGGAGGAGGGTATATGACTTGGGCAACCTCAGGTTGGTCACCTTCAAGTAGTCCTGTTTGTAATCCTGACTCAGCCACCATGTTATCATCACACAATGGTGGATATCCCAATGTGGCTCTTATGCTATTGGTCACCCATTTGGCATGCTCAGAGCCTGCATGAATTAGCATCCTCTCCCCCTTTATGGCTTCTCTTGATACATGATCTCTAAGATCTTCTTTCTGGAATCGAATTTGGCCATCCAAATAATTCACTCCCTCTTTGAAAAATGGTCTTAACTTTTGAAGCTTTTCTGATATTTCCTGTTGAGAGGTTGTGATGGCAGTCTTAACAGATGCAATAGCAGCCTGAAAATTCTTATCAAATTCTTCCATTTCTTTGGCTCTATTTGCAGGCATCCCTGGAACAATCTTCTTCACCTCTTGAATGATCTCATTATGAGATTCAGTTAAATTGTCATTCATTCTTATTTGATTTTCCAGGACATAACCTTGCTTCAAAGCAATATCATCCACCTTTGTAGAGATAGCCTGCTGTTGTTTAGCCAGATAAACTACAGCATTGCCACCCTTGTGGAAGCAATCTGTCATTTCAGTTTTATTCAAGTTGACTTGAAATTGGATAGATTTGATATCTTGGGCTAAGTCAAACTGCAGAGTTTTGTTTCTTTCATCAACATATTTCTCAATGGCCACCCTGTGGTCATCCAATTTCACCTGTAAATCCACCAAGAACTTGTTATAATCAACTTCAGGAGGTGGAGGTGGAGGTGTTGTCTGTAAAGCCTGCTTATAAGTTTTGCTTCTTCTTTTAAATACAACCAGTTTTCTTTTCTTAGCCAACCTGGCTTCTTCAGTTTCAGATTCAGAAGTACTCTCAATGTGAACTCTATCTGCTTCAGTGCCATGTTGCTCAGTTTCAACATGTACTGGCTCCCCCTCAATTCTTTGCTCCTCCTCTACTTCTTGTACTTTTTCAATCTCTTGAACTTTCTCCACTCCTTGTTCTAGCTCTATGTCAAGAGGCTGCTCAACATCTTGGTCCTCTTCTATTCTATCAGTAGCTATGTCATCATTTGGAAACAACTCATCCAGAGTGTATTCCTTTTGAACTGGAGCATCTGAAGATAAGTCATTAGGTGCATCCTTGTGCACATTCTCAGGCAGCTGCATATCTGGAGTAGGAGAAGACACATGCTCCCCCTGAACCTGTTCAGAAAAAAAAACTTTAGAAAGTCTTTTATAGTAAAATATATTTGCTCCCCCTACACCTGAACCACTTGTACCTGAGCAGGGGTAGAAACATTTTGAGCAGGAGATTGAACTGGCTCCCCCTGCATCTGTGCAGATGTATCTACTTGATGAACTATAGAGGAGGCAGGTTGTTCTTCACTCTGTATCCTTAGTGGGTCCTCTTGTTGTTGCTCAGTCTCGTGAGCTGGAGAAGGGGATTTCACAGGGGTGTCTGGCCTGCTCTCTTCAGGCACATCCTTAGACAGCACCCTTTCCCACCTGGAGAATAGTCTCATGTCCATCCTTCTCATATGATTGATTTTAGATCCTGGCAGTTGCTGCATCACTTCAGGGATTGCTCCATTGAGATATAGACTTATGATCCTAGCCATGTTAGGCTTCTTGATCCCTTCTTTAATCTTGTCAAATAGGATTACTGACCAATCAGTAGGAATTGTAAAGACAATCCTGGTCATAAGGTTGAACATATAGGCAGAAATCCTATCATGTCCACCTGTCTTGCAGAGAATTACTTTCCCAACTATTTCAGACAAGAACTTTCCTTGCTGATTCATACCCTTCCTATTGAATGCAGCACCAATCTTCATGTTTGAATCCAACCCACACCATTGAAGGGCTTCCCTTGTCTTAGAACTAGGAACCTCTTCTTCATTTTCAACCACATGTAATTGCAAAAACTTTCTCAAACCTCTTTGGGTAATCTTAATCTTAGTCCCGTGAACAATGGACTTGATCTTGAGTTCAGTAGAATGGACTGATGCTGAGATAAAGAACTCATGCACCTCCTTCTTCCAGATCTTGGATGGTTCTGAGACAAGAAATTCTAACCCTGATGTAGAGAGAAGGGTGATAACACCTTGAACATCAGGCGGCGCCTCTGCAAACGCCTGGCGCACCAACTCATACCCCTCATTAACATTGTCTTCAATCCTTGGCGCCATCGTTGTGTCGAGAAAGCTTGAGAGAAGAGAGAAAGAAAGACTGTCGACACAGGGTTTGAGTTTCGAAAACCTTGAAAGCGTGTCGACTCAAAGAGCTTTTTGACCTATTTATAGCTTCTGTTGAAAGAAGTTCAAAAGGCGCCAAAAACAGTCTAAATGTGTCGACACAGACGGAATGTGTCGACACAAGCTTCTATTAACTCGACATTTCTTCAGCCTACTATGTGTCGACACCAATATGTGGTTATGTCGACACCTTGGATACATAGTAGAAAGACAGAAATTCTGTGTCGACACTAAGGACAAGTGTCGACACATATTTTGTAAGTGTCGACACCACGATTCTGGTTGAGTCGACATTACATTCCTGGTTAAGTCGACAATAAAATTCTTAAGTGTCGACACATATTCTCTGTGTCGACACAATATTTCTGACTTGTCGACATAATTTCTCTGAGTCGACACATTATTACTGAATGTGTCGACACATTCTTACTTAGCCAATTTCTGTAACTTCAATGTGTTCTTTTTTAACACTTGATTATTGTTGTTACTACTTTTTCTTACTTATAACCCATTTCAATAGCATTGTTAATGATTTTGTTTAATACATTAATCAATGGTTAACATACCTAATTCAATTTTGAATTTATTGAATTTGGTTTCATCTAAAGGCTTAGTAAATACATCTGCTATTTGATAATCTGTTTTTACAAATTCCAATGAGATGTCACCTTTTTCTACATGTTCTCTAAGAAAATGATATTTTATTTCTATATGCTTAGTTCTGCTATGAGAAACTGGATTATTAGCAATAGAAATAGCACTCTTAGAATCACATAAAAGGGGTGTTCTACTTACCTGAATACCATAATCTTTAAGCTGATGCTGCATCCATAATAGCTGTGCACAGCAGCTTCCTGCAGCAATATACTCTGACTCAGCTGTGGAAATTGCCACACTAGTCTGTTTTTTACTACTCCAAGATATTAGTCTTCCTCCCAGGAATTGACAAGTACCTGTAGTACTCTTTCTATCCTCTCTACATCCTGCAAAATCTGCATCTGAATAGCCTGTTAGTTGAAAATCTCTATTCCTAGGGTACCAAAGACCTAGAGTAGGAGTGCCCTTTAGATATCTCAGAATCCTTTTTACTGCAGTATAATGAGATTCTTTAGGGCAGGCTTGGTACCTAGCACAGACACATGTTGCATACATAATGTCAGGTCTACTAGCAGTGAGATATAGTAGTGACCCAACTATTCCTCTATACAATGATTCATCAACAGGTTTACCTGCCTCATCTTTGCATATTGGCATACTTGTGCCCATAGGAGTTCTCATGGAGGAGGATGACTCCATACCATATTTTTTAATTAATTCCTTGGTGAACTTAGACTGGGATATGGACAATCCATCATCAGTCTGTCTTACTTGGAGTCCCAAGAAGAACTTAAGTTCTCCCATACTGCTCATCTCAAACTTCCCTTGCATAAGTTTGGCAAACTTTTTACAAAGGTTGTTTTCAGTAGATCCAAAGATTATGTCATCAACATAGATCTGGACTAAGATGATCTTTCCTTTGGATTCCCTAAGGAATAGAGTTTTGTCTATCTTTCCTCTTGAGAATTTATTCTCAATGAGGAAGGTAGACAGGGTTTCATACCAAGCCCTTGGAGCTTGTTTTAACCCATACAAAGCTTTCCTAAGCTTGTACACAGAATCAGGTTTAAGAGGATCTACAAAACCTGATGGCTGCTCTACATATACTTCTTCTTTAAGATCACCATTCAGAAATGCTGACTTTACATCCATCTGGTATACTTTGAAGTCTTGGTAGGCTGCATAGGCAAGGAACATTCTGATTGCCTCCAGCCTTGCTACTGGAGCAAAGGTTTGATCAAAGTCAATCCCTTCTTCCTGCCTGTATCCTTTTGCAACCAATCTTGCTTTATTCTTTATTATTATTCCACTTTCATCTAGCTTGTTCCTATAGATCCACTTAGTCCCAATTATGTTGTGGCCTCTTGGTTTAGGAACAAGCTCCCAGACCTTGCACCTTCTGAACTGATTCAGCTCCTCTTGCATAGCATCAATCCAGTACTGGTCTTGGATAGCTTCTTCAAACTTCTTAGGTTCCATTTGAGACAAGAAACTAGAATGCAAAACTGTGCTTTGATTTCTGCTTCTAGTTTGCACTCCTTGTCTTGGATCACCAATTATCTGATCAGTAGGATGATCTCTTAGATATCTTATAGCTGGAGGTAGATTCCCTTCAGGTTGAGCATCTCCAGCTTCTTCATTCTGCTGTTCCTCTTGGTTTTCATCAGCTTCCATTATCTCTTGTACTCCCCCTGGACAGCAGCCTTCATTTTCCAATGCTCCCTCTTCCTTTGAAGCTTCAGCAATGGAGAGCTTGTCCATCTTCTTGCTTATACCTGTTGAGTCATTTGATCTACAAGACAATTCACAATTGATTAATCTTGTTTCATCAAATACAATATGCACAGATTCTTCAACAACTTGAGTAGTTAAGTTGAAGACTCTATAGGCCTTACTATTTGTGCTGTACCCAACAAATATCCCATCCTGGGATTTGGCAGCAAACTTAGTCAAATAAGACTTACCATTGTTAAGTATATAGCACTTGCAGCCAAAGATCCTAAAATAGGATAGATTTGGTTTTCTGCCTTTCACAATCTCATAGGGAGTCTTTCTGTGGCTTTTGGTGATAGAAGCCCTATTGATGACATGACAAGCAGTGTTAACTGCCTCAGCCCAAAAATATTCTGGGAGAGAGGTGTCACTCAATAGAGTTCTACCAGCTTCAATTAATGATCTATTCTTTCTTTCAGCAATTCCATTTTGCTGAGGTGTTCTAGGTGAGGAGAACTCTTGGAAAATCCCAAAGTCTATACACAAGTTTGTCATGCTTTCAGATTGAAACTCAGTACCATGGTCACTTCTGATTTTGACCACTGTACTGTTCAGTTCATTCTGAATTTGCTTTACAAACTTAAATAATACACTTGGGGTTTCAGATTTTTGTCTCAGAAAGAACACCCATGTAAATCTAGAATAGTCATCTACAACCACTAGTGTGTAGACCTTCCTTCCTAGACTGTGAACTGGCATAGGACCAAAAAGATCCATATGCAAGAGGTATAAGCACCTCACAGAATCCTTGTTTTCAAGGCTTTGAAATGAGGTTTTTGTCTGCTTGCCCTTTTGACAAGCTGAGCATACCCCTTCCTTTATACACTTAACTTGAGGCCCATTCCTCACTAGTTCTTTACTAAAGAGTTGGCCAATTGTCTTGTAGTTTAGATGAGCCAATCTCTTGTGCCACTTAACACAATGAGAAGCATTGTCATCAGCTACAAGACAAATGGGTGATGCCTTATTCTCACATTCAAAATTAAGGCAATACACATTTCTCTTCCTATACCCAGTCAATATGATCTCTTGATCACTTGACCTTTTGATATGACATCCATCCTTACCAAATGAAATGTCATATCCTAGATCACTCAGCTGGCTTATGCTTATTAGATTATGTTTCAAACCTTTTACATAGGCCACTTGGGTGATAGTAATTAGGTTTGAAGAGATGTTACCAAATCCTTTGATGACTCCTTTTTCAGATCCACCAAAGATCACTTTATGTCCATCTTTGACAGATGAATACTCCTTCAGCAGCCCCTTTGTTCCAGTCATGTGCCTGGAACAACCACTATCCAAGTACCATATAGGGGCATGGTAACTTGGATTCACCTGCAATACAGAATTACTTACCCTTAGAACCCAAGTAAGTCTTGGGTCCTTGGTTCAGGTTAGCCTTAATAAAGTTATCATAACCTCTTCTAACAGGTAGACTCTTATTCTTTATAACACTTGTGTTATACCAGCAGTCCAATGCAAAATGACCCCTCTTGCCACAGCACCAACATTCAAACTTATTGTATCTAGATCTAGATACATCCTTGTCAGAAACATTTCTGTTCATTGCTGGTGCTGTTGCAACTTCTCCTACTGGTTTCTTAAAACCATAGGGCTTATGACCATAGGTAGGCCTGCTTGCCTTAACACCCTTGTTCTTCAGAACATTTGTCTTGATATGATCCTGAATGTCTTCATGATCATATATGTTAGAAGGCACTTTCTTCTTACCAAACCTTATGGGGACTGAAAGGTTTAGTGGCTGAATAGGGGCTTTGCCTTTCTTCTTGAATCTGCTAGCCCTGGAGTTACCCTTAAATCCTAATCCAGCCTTACCCTTCTGAGTGACAAATTCATCTATCAAGGGTAAGACAGATTTTGGCTTAGAGTAACTAGCCACTAAATCCCTTTCAATTCTAAGTCTGTCCTCCAGACTCTTTACTTGATCATTAGTATAATTAATTGTGCCCATCTGAATAATAGTTATATTTTTCAGCTTGGCAATTTCAGCTAACTTTTGATCAAGGACTTTTTCTAACTCAGCTGTTGTAACCCTTAGATCAGCAATTTCCTGAGCCTGTGATTTAACCAGGTTCTTGCTTTTCTTAAGGGCCTGCAACAAGTCCCCATACTTGTCTATCAATTGATAGACATCTCCTTCAGATCCAGATGCATCTTCATCACTTGATGCAGATGTAGCTGATTCTTCACTTGTACTACAAACAAATGTACTGGAAGGACTGTTTACCTCATTAGGACCAGACTGATTTTGGCATAGGTCCTCTTCTGATCTAGTCATCAAACCCATGCATTGATGTTCATTGATGGAGTCTAGCAACTGCATAAACTCCTCTTCCTCAGATGCAGCATATAATCCAATATATGCTTCAGCTTCAGATCCTGATTCTGAAGTTGACTGGTCTGACAGACTTTTATCTTTCTTTGCTACAAAGGATTTCTCCTTCTTGCCTTTCTGATAAGTCTTCTTCTTTTCTGAAGATTCCTTCCTTTTGTCAGGACACTCAGCCACTACATGTCCAGGCCTATTGCAACAATAGCAGACAATCTTTGAAGTAGTGGCTTTGCTGGGCTTTGACCTGCTTTTCTCTTTCCTAGATGACCTTCTTTTCTGATAATAGTCATCTACTTGCTGTGATGATGAAGGCCTAGACTTCCATTGCTTCTTTTTCAAGAACCTTTGAAATTGCCTAGTGAATGCAGCAAAGTCTGCATCTGAATCACTGCTGACTGAACCCCTATCTGAATTTTCAGAACTACCTTCTTCAACTTCCTTAGGAGGAGATGGTGATTTCCTCCTATTCTTTCTGGTGGCTTCAGCATTAAATGCCACAGTCTTCTCTCTATGCTCTCCTCTTGAGTTTCTTTCCTCCTCCTTCCTTACCATAAGTTGCATTTCATAGGAAAGCAACTTTCCAAACAGGGTTGGAGGAGATATCTCTGCCAATTTAGCCACTTCTCTTATGGCACAGATCTTTGTATCCCAATCCTTTGATAAGGATCTTAAGAATTTGTCATTCAGTTCATAGGTACTGAAGACTCTTCCATAGGATATTAGCTCATTCACAATTCTATAGAATTTCTTATAGCACTCAGTTATGCTATCAGACTTTCCTTGTCTAAAGCTTTCATACTCCTGATTTAGCATAGACTTTCTATCCAGCCTTACTTCTTCAGATCCCTCCATGTAGACAATCAATGTGTCCTACATCTCCTTGGAGGTCTTGCAGTGAATCAGATTCTGAAATGTTGAATCATCTATGGCACTGACAATGATGTTCTGTGCCCTTTTATCCATGGTTGCCAAGATGATTTCATCCTTGGTCATTTCTGAATAAGTCTTTAGTATTTGGATATTTGCATCAAGAACAGATATCTTCATTGGAGTGAAGGGCCCTTCCTGTACTGTGATGTAAATCCTTGGGTCAGATGCTTCCATAAACAATCTGACTCTCTCTTTCCAGATCCCAAAGATTTCCTTCTTGTATATGGGTAATTTCATAGACCCTAGCTCCTTATGATTCTCTCCAGAACCCATCTTCTTGAATCTTGAATCTGCCTTTCAGATCTACCTCAGACTGTTAAGTCCTTTTTGAGTAACCTCCCTCTGATACCACTTGATAGTTTAACTTTTAAGGCAGCCTAAACACCTAGAGGGGGGGGGGGGTGAATAGGTTCTGCTTTACTTATAAAAACTTCTAGGCAGAATTCAATTCAATAGCTAACACAATTTACACAGCAATCACAGAAAATAAAACATCACAGATTGCACAATGTTTTATAGTGGTTCCCCAAGGTTTGGGTACATCCACTTTCCCCCCTTCACCTATCTAGCAGTATGCTAGATTCGGCCAAACTTCCACTTATCTCAGATCAACAGATCCTACAACTCAGAACCCAACTGGTTCCTACAACTCAGGCACAACTGCCCTACCTCAGCCTTGCCCCAAGGCCTACAACTCAGAGAATATCCTTCTCCTACACTCAGGCAATCAGCCCTACCACTCAGAGTTCAACACTCCTACACTCAGCCTTTATAACATAGGCTTACAACTCAGATCTGTATAAACAGATCCTACAGAAATATAGAAAAGATAGTTTAAATTGTCTTGCCAGGTTGAGAGAGAAAAGGCAATGACAAATCTTAATCAGCTGATGCAATCAACTGTTTCTTAGCCTTCTTCAAAGCTTCTTGAAAATGTACTTAGCTGAGTTGATTCCAAACAGCTTCTTGAGAATCCACTGATGGATTCTTTCTTCTTCTTCAAATTCTGACTTGATCTCTCTCTGTCCAGAACTTTGAATGATTCTTCTGAATTCTGATTAGAACTCTTCTTAGATCTATCCTTAGATAGTCTTCTTAGATCTCCCGGAGAAGATCTTCTTAAGTGCCTAGCACTTTCTTGAAATGAGTAGAATATAACCCTTCTCCAATGTATTTCAAAGGATCAGTTCTATATCTTCTTAATTGTGTGTGTTGTTTTTTTTTTTTCTTCTGAATCTGTCTATTTATAGACATTCTTCATGGTAACCGGCTGATCCGGTTTCTAACCGTTTTCTGACAAGTCTGACAACTTCAGTTAACTGGTGATAACCCACAGCTGTCAAGTCTTCAAACAAGTCCTGTGCCTTAGTGTTGAAACAGTCTGTCAGAAAGTGTCGAGACCATCTGTCTATTTGTGTCGACACAATTAACTTTGGTGTCGACACTGCCTTCAGTGATGTCGACAAAATTGCCTTTGTGTCGACACATCTTCTTCTGAAAATAACTTGGTCTTTGACTCTGCAGTGTGTCGACACAAGTCCTGTGTGTCGACACAGTTGTTGTAGAATCATAACTTTAATAAGTGTTGACTTACTTACTATGTGTCGACACATTCTGCTGGTGACGACAAACTTGTGGTCGACTATTTTCTTCTGTGTCGACATATTCAGATGATGTCGACAAACTGGAGATCGACTATACTCTTCAGTGTCGACACATTCTCCCAATGTTGAGGTCGACGTTTTTCTTCTGTGTCGACACAATTTCCCAGTGTTGTGTCGACTTACTTCTTCTGAGTCGACACAATTTCCCAGTGTTGTGTCGACTGACTTCTTCTGAGTCGACACAATTTCCCAGTGTTGTGTCGACTGACTTCTTCTGTGTCGACACTTTTTCCCAGTGTTGTTGTAGACTATGTTATGTGTCGACACTTTTTCCCAGAGTAGTGTCGACTTACACCTTCTGTGTCGACACACTTTCCCAGTGTTGTGTCGACAACTTTCTTCTATGTGACGACACATGTTCCTTTGTGTCGACACTTGGACTTAGAATTTTTTCTGTAAACTTTAACAATTCTTTACCTGCACATGTCAACTCAAAACAACATCAAATACAACATGATGTATATCATTGAGCTAGGTTGGGCTTCTTCAAATCAGGTACACATTTTCCAATGTACCCAACAGCGCTCCTAAGTCTACTGGCCAAAAGATTCTACAAAATGGCCAAAAAAGACTTTAGAAAGAAATCATACAAGGGACATGATAAGCCAAGGTATGATAAATCAAATAACAACAAAGAAATTATATGTTTTGGTTGCAGGAAACCAGGCCACATTGTGCCTGATTGTCCAGAAAACAAAAACAAGGACAAGAAAGATAGAAGGGAAAGAAGAAAGGAGAAAGACTTCAAGAAGAATACCTCAGACAAACCCTCCTACTGCAAGAGCACACATACAAGGAAGGGATTTGTTGCTGAGACATGGAGTGAAACTGAAGATGACTCTGAAGCCTCATCCAGCTCTAGTGATGATGAGGATGATGCTGATGAAAAGGAATTTTGCATGATGGCTATCAATGCCTCTCAAACAGATTCAGAAGCAGAAGAGTAAGAATCAGATTAAGAAGTTCAACTAGAAGAAGATCAGGTAATCAATTCATTTGATTTCAGTTCTGAGGACTTTAAACATGAGTTTAAAGTACTATGCCTAGATCTGTTGGAGTCTGAGAAGGAAATCACTTCCCTCAGAAAACAACTGTCTGAGTATAGCACTTTAAAATCAGAGAACCTCAAACTCTCTGAAGAGTTAGAATGCTATAGGGAGGAGATAGCTTCACTAAAGTGTGAACTATCCAAGGCCAAGCAGTTTGAAGAATCCCTTAATGGGAGAAGCATCAAACTGATGGATATCACAAGCACAGTGAACTCTAGACTTAATAGTACACTGGGCTTAGGAGCTTCATCCAGCCAGCCTATAGTTCTGACAACTCTAATCAAATTTATCTCTGATAAAGGGAAGGAAGTTGTAGAGGTAGCTAGGAAGAATGCAGATTTTCCAAAGAAAATCATAGTTCAACAGAATGCATCGAACAGAGCTCGACGATCGTCGAACGGCGCTCGACGATCCAAGAAATGATCGTTGACCTCAGCTCGACGACACCTTAACTCTAAACTCCAGGATAGTCGATCTTCGAACAGAGATCGACGATCTGACCAAAGATCGTCGACCTCAGCTCGACGATCGTCGAACAGAGATCAGGACTTTGAACAATCCTTCAAAGGTACATCTAGATTCAATCCTAGAGGTCCTACATCCCAAGGTTTCAACCCCTATGCTGAATGGATAGTACCTCCTAGGAGACACCATCCTGAAGGTTATAAGAGTCAACATGGGATGTCTTTCATTTCTGAATTTAAGGGATATCAACCTAGGCCCAAGGTAAACTGGGTCAAAAACATATAAGCTATTTATGTGCAGGTGAAGACCTATCCAACATCAAACCAACCATGGTATCTGGATAGTGGGTGCTCAAAGAACATGATAGGGAACAAGGACAACTTCACATCCTTTAAATCCAAGTGTTGGAACCCTAGGTTTTGATTTGAGTTCGGTCCTCTCTTTCTGTATCTTGACCCAAAATTTATCTATGGTCAAAGGTTAGTTGATAGGTTAGATTCTCTAGTTGTGTAGAATTGCTTTTCCAGATGAATATTTGGTTAAGTAGTTTTTCGTTCGACTATAGTCGAACGTCGCTCGACTATCGTCTATCGGCTGATCGACGATCATCTATCAGTTGGTCGACATTCTGTCTGCGTTGATAGCTCGACTATCTGTTGATAGGTAGACTATCTGTTTTCCTTAGTAGTTCGACTATCTGTCCTGATAGTTCAACTATCTGATAGCTCGACTATCTGTTGATAGGTCGACTATCTGTTGTCTTTGATAGTTCGACTATCTGTCCTGATAGTTCAACTATCTGTTAGCTCGACTATCTGTTGATAGGTCGACTATCTGTCTGCTTTGATAGTTCGATTATCTGTTGATAGGTCGACTATCTGTGTTGCTTTAATAGTTCGACTATCTGTTGATAGGTCGACTATCTGTATTGCTTTGATAGTTCGACTATCTGCTTGGATAGTTCAACTATCTGATAGTTCGACTATCTGTTGATAGGTCGACTATCTGTTTTGTTTGATAGGTCGACTATCTGTTGATAGGTCGACTATCTGTTTTCTGTGATAGGTCGACTATCTGCTTGATAGGTCGACTATCTGTTTTGTTTGGTAGTTTGACTATCTGTCCGGATAGATCGACTATCTGATAGCTCGACTATCTGTTCTGATAGGTCGACTATCTACTGAGGTAGTTCAACTATCTTCTTTGATAGTTGGACTATCTAGATCGTTCGACTATCTGCCCGATAGGTCGATGATCTCCGTGCGTCGGTCGACGATCTCCGAGGGTCGTTCGACGTTTTGCTATATGTTTTAAATAGTTTTGTCGTCTTCTGTGATGTGACTAATTTCATACTTATTTTGGCATACTTTATAAAAGATTATCTGAGTAAATTGTGATATTATTTCCATGCAATATCTATTCTATTCTTTATGCATGAGCTAATCTTTTCTGACAAAGTTGTTTGTCTTATAGCTGAGATATGATTTCTGCTAGGCTGTCCTTTATAGCCGTTAGACTCAAAAAGTCTTCCATGGCTGTAAAGAGTCTTTTCTGATGTGAATTTCTCTTATATTATTTCATCAGAAGTATTTGCAGCTTCTTAGAAAGCTTTATCCTATTATAGGATATCTGTCTGCAGTATTTTTGTTTTGCTTTATGCTTTTTGCAGCCCAGCTTGCAGAGTTTAGAAGAAGACAAGATTCAAACTCAAGTTAGAGCCGTTGCTGCTGCTGCTATATAAAGACTTCTTTGAAGAAAGAAATACGCTAGCTCTCATATACCAAAAAGCGATCAGCAGCATTCAAGATTAAGAACTTACAGTTCCAAACTGCTCTCAGCACATTCACATCTAACTGAGAAGAAGTTCAAGTTCTTCACTCTTCTTCAACCTGAGTTCTCCTGCTTACAGGAAGATCTTTACTCAGAGACTTTTGAAGAAGAAGAAGAAGATAGCTGCCTGAAGAAGAAAATCTTATTTCATATTATTTATCTTCTTGTAGCTTTTTCCTTCAGTAATTTCTGAAGTGTTTCTACACTGAAGCAAGACTTCACCTGGACGTTCTTTTAGCCATGGGGAGCCATGATTCTTTTAGAGCTTTCTAGCTCAGTGCAAGTTATTGTGCTTCTCTAATCTATTGTAAAATAGAGAAGACACCTTAACCTCCTTTCCCCCTCCTGTACAGGGTTATTACTCCCTTCAAAAGTATCCCTTGGTGGCAGGGCACCTGATCAAAAACCTGTGTTGGTTTTTAGACACCTCATCAAAAGTCTAAAGGGTTTCTTGATATACCTGAAGCAGATCTTGTTGGTGGCAGGGCACCTGATCAAAATCTTGAGTGGATTCCTACCTTGTTGGTAGAAGAGTGGACGTACTCAAGTTGTTTGGGGAACCACTATAAATTCCTTGTGTTGTCTGGATTGCTTTAATTAAATACTTGCATTGTGGCTGTGATTAGATCTTAACTAGGTTTGCTAGTTACTGTTTAGGTTTCCAAGCCTTAACTGTAATTACAGTTGCTGCCTTGTTGTGCACAACACTTGTGTTAGGCTTTAAGGTTTAATCTCAAATATCTATAACCTTCATTCCGCATTTAACTCCAAGGGAGTTGAGTAGAAAGTCAACTTTGCTAGTGCAATTTTTGATTACTCTATTCACCCCCCCTCTAGAGTAGTATCTATCCCTTCTCTTTCAATTGGTATCAGAGGGAGGTTGACTGACTGAATAGGCTAACACCTAAGTCACAAGATCCTGATATATACCAAAGTTTATAGATATTCACTTTCACTATCATGGCCCAGTCCAAGGATTATTCTAGCACCAGACCTCCAGCATACAACTTAGCTAAGTTCAGCATCTGGAAGGCAAAGATCAAATTATATATGAACTCTATTGATGAAAGTATTTTTGCTTCTATTTTGACAGGACCACCAAGAGCACCTGCTGCAGCTACTGCCTCATCATCATCTAATATGAGTGCAGTGCCTCCTCCAGACTACAATGATGAATACAAAAAGGCAAAGATAGCAGATGCGAAGGCAATGAACATTCTGGCTCAGACAATGTCTGATGAAGTATTCCAGAAGGTTGCTGACTGCTCCTCAGCAAAAGCTATGTGGGATACACTGAACCAGATTGTAGCTGGTTCAGCTGATGAAAGGAAGGACAGAAGGTCCAACCTTATCTCACAGTATGAGAATTTCAAGAAAACTGATGCTGAATCAGTTGAAGCTATGTACACAAGGCTCAGCTCAATCATCAATGAGCTGAGGACCCTTGATAAGGATATTTCATTTGATAGAGGTCAATGATAAGATTCTTATGTGCTTCCCTAGCACATGGGATCTAAGAATCTGGCCTATCAAGGAGGCCAGAAGCACAAATGAAATCTCAACAGAAGCCCTTCTCGGCAAGCTCAAGTCTTTTGAGCAAGTGCTGAAGTCCAGGGAAGCTGAAG
Source organism: Platanthera zijinensis (assembly GCA_039513925.1). Classification (NCBI taxonomy): domain Eukaryota; kingdom Viridiplantae; phylum Streptophyta; class Magnoliopsida; order Asparagales; family Orchidaceae; genus Platanthera; species Platanthera zijinensis. Next base: position 93,701,279 of record CM077084.1, on the reverse strand, counting down.
CTGAAGCAAAGACCCCAACTCCTACAAGAAAAGAGCAAACCCTTGCTCTCAAAGCTGCTGACATTTCTGAAGGCAGCCAGTCCAATGAGGAACTGATGGTATTATTTGCCAAAAGGTTTCTCAAGATGGGAAGGAAGGAATTCAGAAAGAAATCTTCAAAGTATGAAGATAAACCAAGGTATGATCGTACCTCCTCTAAAGAAATAATCTGTTATGGTTGCAGGAAGCCTGTACATATTCTTCCAGATTGTCCAGAGGAAAAGAACAAAGATAAAAGAAAAGACAAGGATCAGCATAGGAAGCATTCCAAGCCATCCTCCTACAAGAACAAAAAGAAGGAGAGAGGCTTTGTTGCTGAAACATGGAGCGATTCTGATGAGGAATCCTCTTCCTCAAGCTCCAGTGAGGATGAAGAAGAAAAGAAGGCAAAGGAAGTTTGCCTGATGGTAATTGATGCCTGTAGCAATCACTCAGCTGCAGAGAATTCAGATTCTGATGAAGAGATGCCAACAGAAGATGAGGTATTATCTTCCTATGACTTTACATCTGCTGAATTTAAATCTGATTTTAAATCTTTATGTTTAGATTTAATTAGTTCTGAAAAAGAAATAAAAGAACTTAGAATTAAACTAGCTGAATCTGAATTGATTGCTAATGAAAACATTAGTTTAATAACAGAACTCACTACTTCTAGTGAAGAAATAAAATTCCTTAAGAATGAATTAGCTAAGTCCAAAAGGTTAGAAGAGTCTCTGAATGGTAGAAGCCTTAAGTTGCTTGAAATTACCAGCATATCTAACACTAGGTCAGGCAATAACAAATTAGGCTTAGGAGCATCTTCTAGTGAGCCCCCAATCATTCTTAAAAACCAACTTTCAACTCCAGTGAATTTTATTTCATCTAGTGGAATAAAAAACACTGAGCAAGTTAATCAAGTAAATAGAGCTTTAAATTAAGCTAAAAGAGAGAAAAGAAAACAGAAATTTAAGGAATTGCAAAGAGCGTCGAATGCAGATCGACGATCGCAGGCCCAATGGTCGAACGGAGATCGACGATCTGGGTACCAATCGTCGAACGCCGATCGACGCTTTCAACAAGAATTTCAAAATTCCAACCAGAACGTTAGAAACCCGAATATGAATAGAAACCCTAGGTTCATTGACCCATCATCAGCATGGAGAATCCCACCTAGGAGATCTTACCCGTTAGGTTATCACCCTCAGCCTGCTTATTCATTTATTTCCAGTTTTTCTTATGTGAAAAACAAGGGACCCAAGGTTACCTGGGTCCACAATGTTTAAATTGATTTATTTGCAGGTGAAGACCTATCCTATCATTCAAAATAAGTGGTATTTGGATAGTGGTTGCTCCAAGCACATGACAGGAAATAAAGAACATCTCTCAAGGTTCAAGGCAAAGCTTGGCCCAAAGGTAATCTTTGGAGATTCAAGCTGTGGTCAAACTGAAGGCTATGGTAGGATGGCAATTGGAGCTGTTACATTCAAGAGAGTTGCTTATGTGACTGGACTGAAGCATAATTTAATTTCAGTAAGTCAGTTATGCGATGCTGGATACCAGGTATCATTCTCTAACTCTCTTTGTAATATTACTTTAAATAATAGTGTTGTATTAGTAGGCATTAGACAAGGTAACATTTATTTAGTAGATTTTAATTCAACTCACTCTGAAATCTGCTTGTTTAATGAAGTAACCAATAACAATACTCTATGGCATAAAAGGCAAAGTCATGTTAACCTCAAGAATATATCTAGGTTATCTAAACACAACCTTGTTAGAGGTCTACCTTCTTGCCCCTACAAGAAGGAGAGCCTTTGCAAGGCTTGTCAACTAGGCAAGCAAACCAAGAACTCATTTAAATCAGTAAACAAAAGTGATTCTCCTAGAATCCTGTATTTATTACATTTGGACCTATTTGGCCCAATAAATGTACAGAGTTTAGGAGGGAAGTATTACACCCTAGTCATTGTAGATGACTTCTCTAGGTTCACTTGGGTGTTCTTTTTGAGAACTAAGGCTGATAACTTCAAAGCCCTTACAGATTTTCTATTATGTGTTTAGACTTAGTACTCTACTCATGTGGCCTTGATCAGAAGTGATCATGGTACTGAGTTTGACTCTCTTCTCATGCAAGAATTCTGTGAGAGAGAAGGTATCAAACATAGCTTCTCAGCTCCTAGAACTCCCCAACAAAATGGGGTAGTTGAAAGGAAAAACAGAACACTAATTGAAGCTGCTGGCACATTGTTGGCAGATGCTAACATGCCTCTTTCCAATTGGGCAGAAGCTGTTAGTACAACCAACTATGTCTTGAATAGAAGTCTGATACACAAACTTAAGTGTAAAACTCCTTATGAGTTACTTAAAGGAAAGAAACCTAAAATAAATTATTTTAGAGTGTTTGGTTGTGTTGTTTATATTCATAATAACAATAAAGAATATCTTAGAAAGTTTAAAGCAAAGGATTCAATGGGAATTTTTCTTGGATATTCCCAAGTAAGCAAAGCTTATAGGGTTTTTAATAAATCATCTTCTAAAATTGAAGAGTCTGTTCATGTATCCTTTGATGAATCCCAAATGTTTTACAAGGAGAAGGAAACTTCCCCTTCCTCAAGTTCATTACAGGTACAAGAATCTACCAGAGATGTCACTCAAGAAATCCTTCATCTTTCAACTCTTCATATCACTGAATCAGACAGTGATGAAGACATTGCAGAAGTTGTTGATGTACCACAAATAGTAGATCAAATTCCTCCTGAGGAATTAATCCCAACTATTGCTGAAGATCACATCCCACCTACTGATGTTGTCACACTTAGAGATCACCCTACATCTTAAGTAATAGGAGGCATATCAGCTGGTGTTCAAACAAGACATCAGTTAAGACAGGATGTGATGCATGCTTGTTTCCTTTCACAGATTGAGCCCCTCACCATTAAAGATACTGAGCTTGATCCCCATTGGATCATTGCTATGCAAGAGGAACTCAATCAGTTTGAGAGATGTAAAGTATGGACTTTGGTTCCAAGACCTAAAGGCCAACTGATCATAGGCACCAAGTGGGTGTATAGAAACAAGTTGGATGCAAATGGAATCATTGTAAGGAATAAAGCTAGGCTTGTAGCTCAGGGCTACAGACAGGAGGAAGGCATAGATTATGACCAAACCTTTGCTCCTATTGCAAGGCTAGAGGCAATAAGGATCTTTTTAGCCTATGCAGCCTATATGAAGTTTAAGGTTTTTCAGAAGGGTGTCAAAAGTGCTTTTCTTAATGGTGAGCTAAAGGAAGAGGTGTTTGTTGAACAACCACCCGGTTTTGTTTCTTCAACTCAGCCCTCACATGTATTCAAGTTGCAGAAAGCTCTTTATGGACTAAAACAAGCACCAAGAGCCTGGTATGAGACTCTAGCTAGTTTCCTGTTAGAGCACAACTTTGTTAGGGGAGTAGTTGATAGAACCCTCTTCGTCAAGCACCACAAGGACACAATCCTGTTAGTTCAAGTGTATGTGGATGACATTATTTTTGGTTTCATTGATCCCAAACTATGCAAAAAGTTCTCCAACTTAATGCATTCTAAGTTTGAGATGAGTAGTATGGGTGAGCTGTCTTACTTTCTTGGTCTCCAAGTAAAGCAAGATGCTGATGACATCTTCATCTCCCAATCCAAATATGCCAAGGAATTGGTAAAGAAGTTTGGGATGGCAGATGCTTCAGCAATGCATACATCTATGGCTACTAATGTAGTTATTGATTCTGATGATCAGGGAAAGCCTGTTGATCAAAAGAATTATAGGGCCATTGTTGGTTCCCTATTGTATTTAACTACAAGTAGGCCAGACATAATGTTTGCTACATGCCTTTGTGCTAGATTCCAGTTCAACCCCAAGGAATCTCATCTGATTCTTCTCAAGAGAATCTTGAGATATCTGAAGGGATGTCCAAATCTAGGACTTTGGTACCCAGCTGAGTCAGAATTTGAATTAATTGGATATTTTGATTCTGATTATGCTGGTTGTCGAGTTGACAGGAAAAGTACCTCGGGAACTTGTCAGTTCCTGGGAGAGAGATTGGTCTCTTGGTTCTTTAAGAAGCAGGCCTCTGTCTCAACTTCAACTGCAGAAGCTGAATATATAGCAGCTGCTAGTTGTTGTTCACAGATCCTGGGGATATAAAATCAACTTTTGGATTATGGGTACTCACACAAGAACACTAAAATCATGTGTGACAGCACAAGTGCTATCACCATTGCACAAAATCCAGTGCACCACTCTAGAACGAAGCACATTGAGATTAGACACCATTTCCTGAGAGATTGTGCGGAAAAGAACAAGATCAGCCTTGAGTTCATATCCACAGACCTTCAGAGAGGTGATATATTCACCAAGCCCTTAGATGAACAGAAGCATCTATTCTTTTTAGTTCAACTAGGCATGATTAATGGAAGAGACTAAGTGTGACGTCTGCCTTGTTGAAACTTGTTCGAAGATAGTCGAAGGAAGTTCGACGATAGTCGAGCGGATCAAGCCTATCGTCGACCTATGGTTGAAGATAGCTTATCTGCTTGAAGATCGTCGACCGGCGTTCGAAGATAGTCGAACAGGTCGAGCTTATCGTCGATCTATGTCTGACGACAGCTTGCTATTTGTGAAGACAGAAATAGTCGAACGATTGATCGACTACTCTGCTTCAGGACCGATTGTCGAACGACCGTTCGACCATCGTCTCCAGTATCTTTTAAATAGATCGACGATCGCTGTTTTAATATAAAGCCGATGGTCGACCTAGGTTAAGAGATAGTTGCTCTTATCGTCGACGGAGAGCGTCTTTTCGCATTCCGTCTTCCCGCTTGCTCTTTGTCTTGCGCTCCGTCCTCGCCGTCTCTCTCTCATCTTCACCAACTCTTTCGATGGCGATTGCTCCAGCGCTTCTTGCAGTAGTGAAGTTTGATGCCGGTTTCAGCGTAGATTTCGACGCCTTCAGCTGCTGCGAACCAGGAATAGTGGAGAGTCTGAATCTGTGCAATGATCAAGGGCTAGAGAAACTCATGTCTTACAGAATAAAGATAAACACTCAAGAGATCAAATAGTGGGCTTTCTCTTCATCTTCAACTGACGATTCGATGACTGGAACCATTAGCGGAGAAGAGGTAATATTGACTCCCGCTATTCTGACTGAAATTTTTGGATTGATTAATGGTGAAGAAGAGTATGAACAAGATACTCCTGAGTTTGGAAGGATGTTAATAGAGCTGGGACATGCCGAAGGCATTCCCTCCAAGTTGCTCAAAGTGAATTTCCCGTTTAAGATCAAGTTTCTTGCGGAAATAGTTGGAAAAGTGCTATTGGGAAAGCACTCCGCCCACGATAATATTACAAGGCAACAATTTGCACTAATGTGTACAATTGTTAATAAAAAGCAGATAAATTGGGTAGGCGTTCTTTTTGATTTGATAAGGAAAAAGAATGGAAAGAAAGAAGTTACCCTAGGAAGGGTAGTTGGAATTTTTCTGAAGGAGAAATACCCCCACCTGCTAGTGTCAGCCGCCACCTCCATCAACGCTAGTAAGAAGATGGATCCATCGCTATTCGCCAAATGGAAAAGGACCTTCCTGAAGCCCGCTCCCGTAGGGGTTGCTCCAGTTATATCTGAGAGCACCAGGACTGCCGCAGTCACTCCCCCCTTCTAGCAGCTGGCTCCGCAAATTTATCTCTTCCATCTTCTTCATCAGTTTTGCCGTCTACTTTAGTTTAAGTTCCTTCAACTTCAATTGAAGTACGACATTCTGCTTCTCCTCTTGCATCTCCTCTCCCGACTCATCTTGTTGGAATTTCTCATCCCAGTTTTGATTTGTTGGTGTCTGAAATTTCTACTCCAGTTCACTCTCCAATTCCCTCTTCTGATCACATTGATCACCCTGCATCCACTCATACTTCTCCAGTTCCATCTCCAGCTCATTCTCCAGCTCATCATGCATATACCATTCCTGCTGTTCTTCCATCTTCTGAAATTCCTCCATCATCTTCATCATCTTCTTTTGAAATAACTCCAGCTTTTATTTCTAGTATTATGGAGTTAATTACCCCCTCAATCAAAACTATGATTGAAGAGGCAATTGCTCCCCTTGCTTCCTCTATCTCCTCTCTGACTACTGCTATTCTGAAACTCTCAAAGTCTGCTGAGCCCTCTTCTTCTAGGGGCCTGGTTTCAGTATCTACTGAAATCAGGCAGGGGGAGATGCTTGATGAAGATGTCTCAGAGCAGCCCTTGGCCTCCCCTCAAGCAGTTCATATTGCAGTAGTAGAGAAAGCTATAGAAGATTCAACTCCTCCTTCTTTATCTGAAAAGGAAATTTCTGATGCAGTATTGAAATCTGAATTTATTGTTAAAGCATGTTTAGAAGAGTGTTCTACTCCCTTGGTTGTCATGTACCTAGAAGGAATCATCACCTCCTTTCTAGATGAATTGTGGGAGTTAGGACATGCTGTGGTCGATTCTGAAGGTATTCCCTTTACTTACTTTTTAGACTTGTTAACTGATATGCTAGTTTGGGAATATCTGGAAGGCATGATTAGATGTCATTTAGAATAATTTTATTCATAATACTACAGATAAATTGGAAGAAGTTCTAGATGCTCAAGAACCTGTTATCCAAATTGCTCTAGAAGTTCAACCAGAACCAACAGTTCAACTTTCTGAAGTTGCTCAGCCAGAAGTTCAAGCAGAACTGGTCACTATGACAGTTTCTGAGATTCAAGAATCAGCTGCAGATGCCCAGATTGAAAAATCTACTGTATGGGATGATTCCCCGGGCTTGTACTTAGATGCTCTCCTGGCACAGGATGCCATGGAAGAAGAACTAGAAAGAGCTGCTCGAAAGGAAAAAAGAAAGAGCTTTGAAAGAAGCTATTGACCCATATGATATGCCTATCTCTTCTAATTCTGAAGATGAAATCGATTCTGATGAATCTGCTGAAACTAAAAGAAAAAGGATTGCTAAAAAGAAAAGAAAAGCTGTAGCTCCTCCTCCTGCTAATCCAGATAATGATACCCCATATTATATACTGAAAGGAATTGATCCAAAGTCAAAAGACTTCCAGCATTGGATGTTATTCTCTAAGAACCAGCAAAAGCAAAGGAAAAAGTCAAAGAGGTATGACTCTCCTGTTCCTAGATGGAATCCTAGAGGTCCTCCTCCTCCACCTCCTGGTGCAGGAGCCTCAGGAAACTTATCTTCTAAACCTGCTTCTCAATCTGAAAGATCAAATCCATCTCAATCTGCTCAAAGGAGAAGTTCGCAAGGATTCCAAGGTAAAAGTCAAACTGGACATCAAAGACCTGATGCTGTTAAAGAACAAGTTAAGGAGGTAGTGTATCAAAGACCAACCTTCTCTCCTCCTCAGTCTAAAGAAATCAAAAGCTCAATCTCTAAGCCAGATCTTTCTGTGAAGGATGCTCCAAAAGGTAAGCAATTTATTTCTATCTGAAAATTCTAGCAAGAACTTTGCTAAGTCTGCTCCTTGTTATCTAGTTAATCAGGATAAAGAACCAGTTGACTCATCTTCTGAGAATGTTTATGAAAGCCCAGAGCTTGATCCTAACTTTAGGATGGCTCGTTTTCTTGAACTGGTTGGAGCAGCGCAAATTAAGAAAGCAAAAGTAGAAGGAAAGGACACTGCAGGATTGACCACAATGTCTAAATTCAGAATGAAGGAGATAGACAAGTTCCAGGTTAGACCTGAGATATTTGACCCTTCAAAGTATATGGAAAAGCATCCTGAGGCAGTGGTCCCAAGGACAACAGAATTGAAAATTATTGGAGAACAAGACCTAAAGTTATCAAAAAAAGAAGCTCTAGATCCCACCAGAAAAATTACTTTTGTTTCTAGCTCTTCTGATCCTAAGCCTGACTCTGAAGCTCCTTAATTTTTTCATTGATTGACATTTAATTTCTTATCTGATTGATTGATGATATCGGCTTAGTTGTTTCTCTTTATGCATTTTATGTTACTTTCAGTAATTAGTTTTGTATGTTTTAATTGTTGAGAGACTTAACTCAAATAGGGGGAGATTGTTGGAAACCTAGGTTTTGATTTGAGTTCAGTCCTCTCTTTCTGTCCCTTGACCCAAGATTTATCTATGGTCAAATGTTAGTTGATAGGTTAGATTCTCTAGTTGTGTAGAATTGCTTTTCCAGATGAATATTTGGTTAAGTAGTTTTTCGTTCGACTATAGTCGAACGTCGCTCGACTATCGTCTATCGGCTGATCGACGATCGTCTATCAGTTGGTCGACGTTCTGTCTGCGTTGATAGCTTGACTATCTGTTGATAGGTCGACTATCTGTTTGCCTTGGTAGTTCGACTATCTGTCCTGATAGTTCAACTATCTAATAGCTCGACTATCTGTTGATAGGTCGACTATCTGTTGTCTTTGATAGTTCGACTATCTGTCCTGATAGTTCAACTATCTGATAGCTCGACTATCTGTTGATAGGTCGACTATCTCTCCGCTTTGATAGTTCGACTATCTGTTGATAGGTCGACTATCTGTGTTGCTTTGATAGTTCGACTATCTGTGTTGCTTTGATAGCTCGACTATCTGCTTGGATAGTTCAACTATCTGATAGTTCGACTATCTGTTTATAGGTCGACTATCTGTTTTGTTTGATAGGTTGACTATCTGTTGATAGGTCAACTATCTGTTTTTTGTGATAGGTCGACTATCTGCTTGATAGGTCGACTATCTGTTTTGTTTGGTAGTTCGACTATCTGTCCGGATAGATCGACTATCTGATAGCTCGACTATCTGTTCTGATAGGTTGACTATCTGCTGAGGTAGTTCAACTATCTTCTTTGATAGTTCGACTATCTAGATCGTTCGACTATCTGCCCGATAGGTCGACGATCTCCGTGCGTCGGTCGACGATCTCCGAGGGTCGTTCGACGTTTTGCTATATGTTTTAAATTGTTTTGTCGTCTTCTGTGATGTGACTAATTTCATACTTATTTTGGCATACTTTATAAAAGATTATCTGAGTAAATTGTGATATTATTTCCATGCAATATCTATTCTATTCTTTATGCATGAGCTAATCTTTTCTGACAAAGTTGTTTGTCTTATAGCTGAGATATGATTTCTGCCAGGCTGTCCTTTATAGCCGTTAGACTCAAAAAGTCTTCCTTGGCTGTAAAGTGTCTTTTCTGATGTGACTTTCTCTTATATTATTTCATCAGAAGTATTTGCAGCTTCTTAGAAAGCTTTATCCTATTATAGGATATCTGTCTGCATTATTTTTGTTTTGCTTTATGCTTTTTGCAGCCCAGCTTGTAGAGTTCAGAAGAAGACAAGATTCAAACTCAAGTTAGAGCCGTTGCTACTGCTGCTATATAAAGACTTCTTTGAAGAAAGAAATAAGCTAGCTCTCATATACCAAAAAGCGATCAGCAGCATTCAAGCTTAAGAACTTACAGTTCCAAACTGCTCTCAGCACATTCACATCTAACTGAGAAGAAGTTCAAGTTCTTCACTCTTCTTCAACCTGAGTTCTCCTGCTTACAGGAAGATCTTTACTCAGAGCCTTTTGAAGAAGAAGAAGAAGATAGCTGCCTGAAGAAGAAAATCTTATTTCATATTATTTATCTTCTTGTAGCTTTTTCCTTCAGTAATTTCTGAAGTGTTTCTGCACTGAAGCAAGACTTCACCTGGACGTTCTTTTAGCCAGGGGGATCCTTGATTCTTTTAGAGCTTTCTAGCTTAGTGCAAGTTATTGTGCTTCTCTAATCTATTGTAAAATAGAGAAGACACCTTAACCTCCTTTCCCCCTCCTGTACAGGGTTATTACTCCCTTCAAAAGTATCCCTTGGTGGCAGGGCACCTGATCAAAAACCTGTGTTGGTTTTTAGACACCTGATCAAAAGTCTAAAGGGTTTCTTGATCTACCTGAAGCAGATCTTGTTGGTGGCAGGGCACCTGATCAAAATCTTGAGTGGATTCCTACCTTGTTGGTAGAAGAGTGGACGTACCCAAGTTGTTTGGGGAACCACTATAAATTCCTTGTGTCGTCTGGATTGCTTTAATTAAATACTTGCATTGTGGCTGTGATTAGATCTTAACTAGGTTTGCTAGTTGCTGTTTAGGTTTCCAAGCCTTAACTGTAATTACAGTTGGCTGACTTGTTGTGCACAACACTTGTGTTAGGCTTTAAGGTTTAATCTCAAATATCTATAACCTTCATTCCGCATTTAACTCCAAAGGAGTTGAGTAGAAAGTTAACTTTGCTAGTGCAATTTTTGATTACTCTATTCACCCCCCCCTCTAGAGTAGTATCTATCCCTTCTCTTTCACCAAGCTTGGACCCAAAGTAATCTTTGGTGATTCAAACTTTGGAACAACAAAAGGATATGGTGCATTCCAAATTGGAGCAGTCACCTTCAAGAAAGAAGCTTATGTTGAAGGACTCAAGCACAACTTGATAAGTATTAGTCAACTTTGTGATGAAGGATATCAAGTGATTTTCAACAAAGCTATATGCAAGGTCAAGTCAGAGGACCACACAACTGTGTTGACAGGTAACAGAAAAGGTAACATTTACTTAGTAGATTTTTATTCATCTAAAGTAGATATTTGCCTGTTCAATTCCATATCTAGACCTAATATTCTATGGCATAAGAGACTAGGACATATTAACCTTAGAACCATTGCTAGGCTATCCAAGGACAACCATGTTAGAGGACTACCTTCTGGCCCCTACAAGAAGGAAGGACTTTGCAAGGGTTGTCAATTAGGCAAGCAAACTAAAAATAGTTTTAAATCACTTAACAAGAGTGATTCACCTAGGATTTTGTATCTGTTACATATAGATCTTTTTGGACCCATTACAGTACAAAGCCTAGGAGGGAAATCCTACACTTTAGTGGTTGTAGATGACTTCTCAAGATTCACATGGGTGTTCTTTCTGAGGAAGAAGTCTGATAACTTCAAGTGTTTGACAGAGTTTCTCAAATGCATATAGATTGAGTTCAACACTCACATTGCCCTGATCAGAAGTGATCATGGGACAGAGTTTGATTCTCTTCTTATGCAAGAGTTCTGTCAAAGTGAAGGGATCAGACATACATTCTCAGCTCCTAGAACTCCTCAACAAAATGGGGTAGCAGAAAGTAAAAATAGAACCCTAATTGAATCTGCAACTACATTATTGACAGATGCTCACCTTCCTCTATCCTTTTGGGCTGAGGCAGTGAACACCTCCAATTATGTGTTGAATAGAAGTCTAATACATAAACTGAAGGGTAAGACTCCCTATGAATTTCTCAAAGGGAAGAAACCTAAAGTAGACAATTTTAAAATCATTGGTTGCATTTGTTATATTCACAACAATGATAAGAGATATATAGCAAAATTTCAAGAAAAAGCTGATGAAGGAGTGTTTCTGGGATACTACATGATCAGTAAAGCTTATAGGGTTTATAATAAAACTACTCTAAAAATAGAAGAATTTGTTCATATTTCTTTTGATGAAACTAATATGTCTTTCAAGGAGAGGAATGCTTCTACCATAGAACAATTGTAGGTACATTCTCTAGCTTAAGACTTGGACAGATTACAAGTTACTCAAAAGGGTGAAAGTAGTGAAGATGAAGAAGCTACTCCACGTATGGAAGAAAATCCTCTTGAAGAGCCAGTTGCTGTTCCACAAGAGGAAACAACAACACAGGTTGGTGAACAATCAACACCACCTATTGATTTAGTAACATCAAGAGATCATCCAATCTCCCATGTAATTGGAAACATCTCAGCTGGTGTGCAAACCAGAAATCAGGTCAACCAAAACCTGATGCACACTTGCTTTCTCTCTCAAATTGAACCTCAATCCATTCAAGATGCAGAGCAAGATCCATACTGGATCATTGTAATGCAAGAGGAGTTGCATCAATTTGAAAGAAATAAAGTCTGGGAACTAGTGCCTAAGCCAAAGGATCATTCCATTGTTGGAACAAAATGAGTGTTCAGAAACAAATTGGATGATCAAGGGATTATTGTAAGGAACAAAGCAAGGCTAGTTGCTCAAGAATATTCTCAAGAAGAGGGGATAGACTATGACCAGACATTTGCACCAGTTGCAAGGTTAGAGGCCATAAGAATCTTCCTGGCTTATGCTGCTCACAAGGGATTCAAAGTCTACCAAATGGATGTGAAGAGTGCTTTTCTTAATGGGGAGATCAAAGAAGAAGTCTATGTCAGACAACCCCCAGGTTTTGTCTCTCCAACTCATCCTGCTTATGTTTTCAAACTGCATAAAGCATTATATGGTCTAAAGCAAGCTCCTAGAGCATGGTATGAGACCCTAACATGCTTTCTTCTGGAAAATGATTTTATTAGGGGGAGAATAGACCAAACTCTTTTTATTAGAACCCATAAGTCTCATACCCTACTAGTACAAATCTATGTAGATGATATTATATTTGGTTCTACTGATTCAAACTTATGCAAAAAGTTTTCCAAGCTTATGCACTCTAAATTTGAAATTAGTAGCATGGGTGAGCTATCCTTCTTCTTAGGATTGCAAGTCAAACAACATGCTGAAGGCATATTTATTTCTCAAACCAAGTATGCAAAAGAACTGGTTAAGAAATTTGGTATGTCTGATGCATCATGTATGAAAACACCCATCCGTACCAATGCTGTATTGGATGCTGATGAACATGGGAAACCAGTTGATCAGACAACATATAGAGCAATGATTGGCTCTCTATTGTACCTTATAGCTAGTAGGCCTGATATGATGTTTGCTACATGTATATGTGCTAGATTCCAAGTTAGCCCTAGAGAGTCACACTTAACTTTAGTAAAAGGATTCTTAGGTATGTTAAAAGCTGTCCAAATCTAGGTCTCTGGTATCCAAAAGACTCAGCATTTGACTTAACTGGATTTTCATATGCTGATTATGCTGGATGTAGAATAGACAGGAAAAGCACCAGTGGAACTTGTCAGTTTCTTGGTGATAGACTTGTCTCATGGTATTGTAAGAAACAAACATCTGTGTCAACTTCAACTGCTGAAGCCGAATATATGGCTGCAGGCAGTTGTTCACAAATATTGTGGATACAAAATCAACTCCTAGACTATGGTTAAACCTTAGAGAAGTCTAAAATATTTTGTGACAACACCAGTGCTATTTCCATTGCACAAAATCCAGTCCTCCATAGTAGGATAAAACACATAGAAATTAGGCATCATTTTCTAAGGGATAATGTTGAGAAAAATAAAATTGAACTTCAATATATCCCAACTGATTTGCAAAGGGGAGATATTTTCACCAAGCCTTTGGATGAAAAGAAACACAACTTCTTCCTCAATCAGTTAGGCATGTTAGATGGAGGAAGCCTAAAATAAATTACATGATTTTGAAAAGCTAAAAACAGACCAAGATTAGGCTAAAAAAAGACATCTCTTTTTTGTGTCTGTAGGATAGTTTTCTGACTCTGAACTACGCTCGACGTTTTCCCCAGAAAGCGTCGATCGGAGATCGACGTTCTCCCGAGAAACGTCGAACGGAGATCGACGTTTTCCAAAAACGTCGACCTGAGTTCAGAGCTTGTCAGATAGTTGTATACTATCTCTTTCAGGCCTTCGATTGTCGAACTGAGCTCGACGTTCTCTCTAGATTGTCGAACTGAGATCTACGATATTGAAGACCTTTCAGCTTCCCTTAGGAGTCCTGATCGTCGAACGAAGATCGACGATCCTTCCTTTTTCGCGTCGAAACCTAATATAAAATCATTTTTCGGCCACCGCTCGTCGTTTACGCTTTCATACTCTCTGCAAATTTTTCTCTTTCCCTCCAAACTCTCTACACTTGGTCGTGTTTGTTGAATCTTTGGAGGTACATATGGCAATGTCGGTCGCCGCTCTCTCCAAAATGAAATTTGATACAGGCTTTGACATTGATATGAACTCCTTCGACGGCAGCGATCAGCGATTCAAAGACATTCTGAATCTGTTCCGCGAATAGCAGTTAGTTTAGTTGATGACCACAAGAATAAAGATTGTAGCAGATTAAGTAAAAGAATGGATTTTTACTGCCACCAATGAAAATGAGAACTCTATAGTCGGCACCATAGATGGAACTCAGGTACTAATGACCCCCGCTCTTTTGACAGAAGTATTCGCATTAAGTACTAGGAATGACTCCATCGATTTGTCTGGAGAAGAATATGATTCATTGTTAGATCGAATGGGTCACTCTGCTGTGAACCCTAATAAACTTCTGAAAAAGAATTTATCTATTGAATTTCAATTTTTGGCTGATGTTGTTGGCAAAGTGCTTCTAGCAAAGCACTCCGCCCATGATATAATCGCAAGGTATCAGTTATGCTTAATGAGATCTTTAGTTGATAAGAAACATCTGGATTGGGGATCAATCTTCTTTAATTTGATCAAGAAGAAAATTAGCAAAATCTGTGTCAGTTTTGGGAGGATTATAGGGGTTTACCTACATCACAGGTGCCCTTATCTGCTGGTTTCAAGTGGGATGCACATCAATGCATCCAAAAGGCTCACCTGTGCCCTCTTCAGCAGGTGCGACAGGCAGATTATAAACCCCAACAGGGCTGCTGTAGCAACATCTGCTTCAGGCACAAGGACTGCCTCAGTCACTCCTCCTCAGGTCTCTGCCCCAGCAAAAGATTTGCCTACTTCTCCTCCTCCTCCAGCTGTATCTGCACCAGTCATATCAACCTCACCACTCATCTCAACCATAGCCATAATCATATCTTCCCCCATTTCAATCTCATCACCAATTTCACCTCCTCCAGCCACAACCTCAGAATCATTCCATCCCTTGTACTACTATCCTCCTGTCACCACTCCATCATTTCATCTTCTGGATGACTCCTTCATGGATGATTCTCCTCCCTCTCCTCTTGAGATTCCATCTACATCCTCCTACCAATAACTTCTTCAGGACTTAATCTCTCAACCATCCTTCACCTCTCCCATATCATCCATCTCCACTTCAGTAACATCAATCTCAACAATTCCTTCTACTGAGCCATCCATCCCTATACCTCCTACCTCCACACCATCCATTCCATCAGTCCCAGCCAACATCATTCCAACTGCATCAACTCCTACCTCTACTCAAGCCTCTCTTGAGCATGTAGACCTTTCTGCATTGGAGGATAGGTTGTATGAGCTGCTTGCCCTCAGGCTAACCTCATTGCTGGAGACCACCTTGGCTCCACTTCTGAAAAAAATGTTCAGGAGCTGTCTACCAGGCTATCTCCCTTCCTCTCCTCTCAGGCAATCCCTTCTTCTGGGTGCCTTGATCCAGTTTTCACTGAATCCAGGCAGGGGGTGATGCCTAATGAAGCTCTGGTTTTGCCTGAGGCTACTGAAGTTTCAGAACCTGCTCCAGTATTTACAGTAGATCTTCAGAGCATGATGTCAGTTTTTGATTCGGTGTACTTCAATTCTCTGCCAGTTCTACAAGTTTAAGACCTTACTATGGCCATTGTGCCTGTTTTAGAATGTGATCCCAGCCTGATTGCATCTTATGTAAACTCTTTCAATGCTGAGGATGTTGTCGCTTCTATTTCTACTGCTGTTACATCTCTTGGATCCTCTGATATTGAAATGCTGTCTGTTGTTGCTGATGCTGATGCTGTTGACGAACTTATTACTTATCTAGAAGAACCTAAACCTGCTGCTCCAATTACTTCTGCTCCTATTGCTGCTTCCATAAGTTCTATTTCTACTGTTGCTCCTGCTCTGACTTCTAAACAACTGAAACAATAAGAAAAGTACATCAAAAGCATTGATGATCTGTATGATAGATCCCAGAGCTCAGAAAGTGATCAGTTTCACACTGACTCTAATGACTCTTCTGGTACCATTGCAAAGAAAAGGAAGGCCAGAAGCAAGGCCATGATGAAAGTCCCTCCTGCTAAGGCCAAGGATGTTAATGATATACCCTACTATATTCTACATGATTGCCAAATTACTGAACCTTGGATGCAATATTCTAAAAATCAACTAAAGGCCATGAAGAAGAAAAGAAAGTTTGATAAGTATGAGAAAGGTTCATCCCAATTTCAGCCTCCTCCTCCTCCTCCTCCTCCTCCTTCAGATTTAGGATCAGGTGGAGACTCAGCTTCTAATTCCTCAGCTCCAAAGCAAAGTTCCTCCCAATCCTCTCAAAGATACCATCCCAGGGGGCAATATCAAAGGGGTTATCAGTCCAGAAGGGGACAATATAGAGGAAATCAAAGAGGACACAGATTTCAAGCAAGGGAAGGACAAAAGCACATGGACTCAACTCAAGGTCATTTCCCCTACAAACTCAGAGAAATGGTTGATACAAGAACTCCTACTGCTTCAGAAACTATCAACAGATATGAGCCTGCAATTCCTTTTGAAGATCCAGAGAACAATCCATTATCATGGACTGCTAGGATGAAAGAATTTGCTGCTTTAGATCAGCTGAAGAAGGCCAGAGAACAAGGGAAAGACACTTCCAACATTAATACTTTTTCAGATCAAAGAAAGGCAAAACTGGAAAGGTATACATCAAGGAAATTCATTGACCCAGTGGACTACATGAAACTGCATCCTGAGGCTGCAGTTCCCAGGCCTAGATCTCAAACCACCTTAGCTGTAGAGGATGATAGAAGGTCAAAGAAAAAAGCTCTAAATCCCAACAGGGAAATCTTATTTAAGAAGGGAAGTGAAAAGAAATAACATTTGTAAGCAGACAGTATACTCATTTTGAACATTTGCTGATATTCCATTTGCTTGCTGCTATGTTGCATGATCTGCTCTTTTGTGTTCGATTTTTGTTTTTCTGTATGTTAATTTTGTATTTATTACTGAGTTCTGTAAATAGTAATCCTAACCCAAATAGGGGGAGATTGTTGGAACACCCTATTACTAATTTGGGCAAGGATCACTATGTTTTTAGGAAATCAGTTTGACCTAGATGTATAGTTGAAAATGTCAAGTTAGAATGAGTCTAGGGCTTAGAACTTAGGTTTGAAGCTGCCCCCAGGACTATTCAAGGATTCAGACTTAGAGCTGAGGCAAAGACAATTATCGTCGAGCTTAGATCGACACAACGTCGAACTCCGTTCGACGCTCTCTGAGCTCAACTATGCTAAATCGTCGAGCTCCGGTCGACGATCTTCGAGCTCAGATCAACGATCTTCCTTCAGCTTATTCTTCAGATCGCTGAGCTACGGTCGACGATCTCTGAGCTCAGGTTGACGATCGTAGAGCTTAGATCGACTTTTTTCCTGAGAGATCGACGACTTTGATGATTCAAATTCAGTCAGCTTTTGGAATGTTTTTCAAATTCTCTCAGCATTTATTTCAAGAGATCTGCTAGCCGTTTTCATTTATTCTGGAGCAAGTTTCAAGGGATTTATCAGAGAATATTTATTGGACTTTCCTCTAGAAGACAAAACATTAATGGAAGAAATTTATTGACTACTAACGGCTATCTTGGATAGAGGATCTTTAGAGAATAAATCATCTTTTCTAGTCTGACAGACAAACAACAAGAGACTACACAAGAATAGACATTTACAACAAGAAATTCTTAGTACAGATTCACAGGATAGAAAGATCAATTCAAAAATCAAGTGATCAATCCTGGAGAATTAGTTGGCATACTGAAAAGTGATCATAGCTTCAACATCAAGGACTCCAGACAATTCATATTTCAGCCTCTGCGGAAACCGTCTTCTGCTGGAGAACTGAAGCTTCTGAAGACCTATCACCCTAGCAAAGCTCTCATCTTTCTCAGGGGGAGCTTTGACAACACAATCAATCCACTAAGTCTTCTCTCAGTGATTGAGACAGAGAAGACAACTTCACCTCTTCCTTTTTCTTTTCCTGGTGTAAAAGGGTTATTAAAACTCTCTTCAAAAGTCTTGATTCTGGTTCTGAGAGCCTTGTCAAAACTCAGTGGTGGCAAGATACCTGATCAAAAAATCTAGTTCGGTTTTTGAGCACCTTATCAAAAGCTGATTGGTGCCCAGGACACCTGATCAACTCATCCTGTAGTGGATTCCTACCAAGGGTGGTAGAAGAGTGGATATACCGAGGTTTTTGGGGAACCACTATAGTTCCTTGTGTCTTCTGGTTTCTTGTAGATATTCTTTGCTGTGTGCTGTGGTTTTTGTTTTACTGCTTTAGTTTTATTTTCTACATCAAAGCACCTTATACCTATAAATAAATTAAGCCTTTACTACTGTGCATTTTTAAATTATAAATTTACTTTAAAATACTCTATTCACCCCCCATCTAGAGTTAAGATAGATCTTACCCTCACTTTCACAATCCCTCAATGGTAAAATTTTATTTACCTCACTTTACTTCTTGATTAATGTTTATCGCTAGATCCGAACTATTTTGGGTTTTCTTGTTCCATTTCCGTTGCGCACAACTGTTGTGACGTAAACCAAAACCCAACAGTGGTATCAGAGGGAGTTTTGTGCAAAGATCATTGTTTTAGAAGTTACTAAATCCATTGCGTGTAGATCTAGATATTTAGAAGTGTTCTAAATACCCAAATCTATTCTTGAAACCCCGCCAAGAATGCATGTGATTTTGTTATTGATTTCCTTATTACTCCTTAACAATAACCGTCCCTCTTGTTTGTTTTTGAAACCAAGTGTGCGTTAGATTTTGAATCTCACATAGAGAGACAAACTTGTCTACTGTGTAAGTGAAGTTGGTTTTACTCATGTATAGTGCATATAAATCTGAAGATTTAGAAAGGTTCTAGATGTTCAGATTTAGCCCAGTTCATCAAGTGTTGATGATTTTATTGTGCACATCTGGGATGCATTTAGATTATGACTGCTGTTAATTTTATTTTGTGGATGTGCACATTGGTTAATCGTTAACCATGATTAAGTGTTAGTCATTTTTCTCAAAAATCCCTTATGTAATATAAAGTATTTTGATGCCTTCTGATGGATGACACTCTTCCTACCTCGATTGATGAAGTGTGGGATTGCCAAAGCAAGGTGCATTAATCTATCTTGGTGAGGGTGCGAGCTGATAATTATGATACCCCACTGTAGAAATCGGGTCAATCTTAACTAGATGACCTCAAAAGTTGAGTGCCCAGAGGCATAGGGTTGGCATACACCATATGATGGATGTGAATAAAGAGTTATTCAACAGCCATACAAGAGTTGCATAGTGATGCAATTGGTAAGCGTTGCCTACCTAAATAACTACATTATGAGAGAAAAGCCAAAGCTGACTCATATTTTTGGTGAAATATGGATCTTGTCTACTAAGAGAGTTACTCGCTTAAACTCTCTGAATTGATATTGAGGGTTATCAGTTTGAAAAAAATAGTGGGAGTATTTTGATTAAAGTCTTAATTGAAATAAATAAAATATATTTTTAAATGTAGTACTGATTTTACTTTGCTGAATCCTTGTAGAATTTCCATGGCAAGTGGATCTCATTCCACCCTGTCCCTTAGAGCCATCCTTGAGAAAGAATAACTGAGTGGGACAAACTATTTGGACTGGTACAGAAACTTGAGAATTGTTCTCAGACAAGAGCGTAAGCTCTATGTTTTGGAAGAGGAATCCCCAGAAGAGTCAACCGGGAATGCATCCCATTCTGACAAAGATGCTTATAAGAAGCATCAAGATGACTCCTTAGATATCGAATGCTTCATGCTGGAAACCATGAACTCTGAGCTTCAGAAGCAACATGAGAACATAGGTTGTAAGAAAATTGACGAGCATCTCAAGAAAATATTTCAAGGGTAAGCTCGGCAAGAGAGGTTTGATGTCACCAAAGCGTTGTTTCAGTGTAAGATGAGAGCTTGAGACCTAGTAGGGACTCACGTACTCAAGATTATTGAATATATCGAGAACCTTGAGAGACTAGGCTTTCCTCTAGGCCAAGAGTTGGCTACACACCTGATCCTGCAATCATTGTCGGACTGTTATGAGCTATTCTTCTTGTTTGTTAGGCAAGATGACTAAGGTCCCTTTCACTGGTTTCAATGAGAGGGCTGATGATCTACTAGGTACAGTACATAGTGATGTATGTGGACCCATGAGTTCTAGCTAGAGTTGAGTACTTCTACTTTGTTACATTTACTGATGATTTCAATAGATAATGATACGTATATCTTATGAAGTGCAAATCCAAAACCTTTGAAAAGTTCAAAGAGTTTAAGAATAAAGTAGAGAACCAGTTGGGTAAAAGGGTTAAAACACTTCGATCTAATCGAGGTGGCGAATACATGTGCCATGAGTTTCGTGATCATCTAAAAGAGTATGGCATTGTATCACATCTCATACAACCCAAAACACCGCAACATAATGGTGTGTCTGAGAGGAGGAATCGTACTATGTTAGATATGGTATGGTCGATGATGAGTCATGCAGATCTGTCTGTTTCCTTTTAGAGTTTTGCTCTATAAACGGTTGCTTTTACACAAAATCACGCTCCAACGAAAGCAGTTCTACTGACACCATATGAGATATGGACTAGGAAGCGTCCTAGTATGTCATTCATTAAGATTTGGGGCTGTGAGGTGTACATGAAACGCCAAATGCCTAACAAGCTATAACCTAAGACAGATAAGTGTTATCTTGTGGGGTAATCCTAAGGAAACTAAAGGGTACTATTTCTACCTACTGTCTAAAGGCAAAGTATTTGTCGCAAGTACTGGTGTCTTTGTGAGAAAGAGTTCTTAATAAGTAAGACTACCATGGTAGAACTTGAAGAAGTTCAAGGACCATAAACCGTAAATGAACAGGAATTGGAACCTGAGCAAGGACAACAAGTTGTTGTTGCTTGAGAGCATGCTCAATAAACACAAGTTCCACGTAGATCTGGTAGACCAAGGTTTGAGCCTGAGAGATATGGATTTCTCGTGTCTCAAATAGGTAATGTGTTGCTTATGGATCATAATGACGAGCCTGCAACCTACTAAGAGGCTATGAGTGGACCAGACTCCGAGAAGTGGCTTGAGACCATGAAATCTGAAATTGACTCAATGTATGAAAATCTAGATGTTCAGATTTAGCCCAGTTCATCAAATGTGGAGAAAGAGGATGTATGGATTAGGAAATTCATCTGTGAGTTAGATGTAGTTCCTAGCATTGTTGATCTCGTTGTTCTCTACTGTGACAATAACGGTGCAATTGTACTTGCTTCATAACCTAGATCTCATCAGTGCTCTAAGCTCAAACTTCGGCGGTTCCATCTTATTCAAAAGATTATTTATCGAGGGGATGTGAACATTTTCAGAGTGCCGACTTAAGAAAATATTGTTGATCCACTTACTAAGCCTCTAGCACAAAGAAAGCATGATGGTCATGTTAGATCTATGGGTATACGATACCTTAATGAATAGCCCTAGTGGGAGTCTTGTGAATTATGTATATTTGTCGGTTGTTGTAATAATTCATTTGATGAATAAGTGTACAATGGATTTCATTTTATATTTATGGCAAGTTCTTTTGTTATGTGAATTTATTTCTATTATGATAGATTAATTTAACGTAATAAATGCCCTTACAATGTTTTCTTCCATAGGAGTCAAGTGGTGACTTGAATGTGAGAGCCTATGTTTTAGAAGATTCATTCTTAAATGGTCCTAGGTCGAGTATCATCTTAGAAGCTAAGGGCGATGATGTTACATTAAGACTAGCATGCGCGTTGACTTATGACCGGCTCACACAGGTCATGATATTATGATATCAAGTCATCACATAGGTACTTGTTAGTGAACAAGTGATACTGGACAGACCCACCATGAGAATACTTTGTGGATAGATATATGAACGTGTCACAAGTATGGCTCAAGTGGCAGTGGTGTTTGTGGTCCTTTGACCTGAAGTCACAGTATTCATCGAGTGAGGAAGAGCATGCTTTGATGTTATCAAAAGTCCAGTCTTGAGAAAGTTGGGTGATAAAGGTGGTTATTGGGTACGTTACAAATCATTTGGGTGCTTGCCTTTGAGCATAGATGGGATTTTTCCTCCTATATGATAGGAGTTACATCCATGGGCCCCTTGATAGAATGGGACAAAGAAAAGCATGGCCATGCTTGGTTGAGTCAATATGTGATATTGGGCTCACCAATTTCTGGAAGTCCATTCTAGATTAAGAAATTGGGGTTGAATAATTATGAGGGTGACACGGTCTATACCTCTTGTCTATCCGGATGTAAGGGACAAAGGGACATGACAACCCTGATACATTGGTCACAATGGATTTGGAGTTCTAAACTCTTATTGCTTGGGGAGAAATAATGCATTGCTTGATGTCGCTCATTAATTGTGAAGTTTTTGCTTGATACTTTCAAGATCAAGTAGGAGACTGTTGGTGCTACCATGGTGATCTGGAATTGATCAAGCATGTAGTCTCACTACCGATGCAGCATGAGCCTATCAGGGTCGCACAAAAGAATGTTTAGAGAATTTAGAATTTTGGATTTTGTTGGTCTTACTCATGTGATGAGTGAAGGTCCAAGCACTGGAATGAGACGAGTTAAGGACTGGACTTTGCCACGCGTTGAGTGCGTCGAGACTGTGAAAAATAAATGAATAAGCGGCCAAGAGGAAAATAAACCGCAAATTTTATTGCTCCAAAAAGATAATCATTACATAGGTGTTCCCCCTAATTTATAGAAAATGGGGGAGATGAGAGAATACAACAAGCGATGTGGAACTAAATATAAGCCACGCAGGCTGGGTGGTTTGACATAGTCAAACCGCAATACTATATAAAATATAAACATCATCTCTAGAACACTTGTGGTGGAAAACATCAAGACCATAACTGTAGTTATCTAAAGATTGATGTGGCTTCCTCAAAGCCGCTGCGGCTAACCTCTGGTCCAATGTTGAGGCTATCTTCAGACCAACTGTAGCTTCCTCCAGACCACTGCGATTATCAGCAAGTCTGTTGTTGTGGATCTCTCTAGATCAGCTGCGGCTTACATCCAGTCTATTGTTGCGGCTGTCTCCAGACGAGCGGTGGCAACTTCCAGACTGTTGCGGCTAACATTCAGACTGTTAATGTGGTAAATCTTCAGACTGCTACTGCAGCTAATCACCAGACTGCTACTACGGCTAATTGCCAGACTGTTGTTATCATTAACCACCAGGTCGTTGTTGCGACTAACCCTTAGACCGCCATTGCTGCTCCTGACCACTACTGAGACCCATCACCAGACCGCTGAGCCAAACCTCCAGACCGTTGAGAGAAGCAGACCACTGTGGCTAGATATAAATCGCTCGGTCTCCTCATGCTCCAACACTCCCCATCAAGCTGGAGCATATATATCTATCATTCCCAG
The DNA here is from genome assembly GCA_039513925.1 of Platanthera zijinensis. Classification (NCBI taxonomy): domain Eukaryota; kingdom Viridiplantae; phylum Streptophyta; class Magnoliopsida; order Asparagales; family Orchidaceae; genus Platanthera; species Platanthera zijinensis. Next base: position 93,677,914 of record CM077084.1, on the reverse strand, counting down.
CTTGCTACAAACCTCCCCAAAAGGAGTAATTGGCTTGGTGAAGAAATCAGCCAACTCTCTCTCTGAGATAACAAACAGATTGCAGATCTGATTCTTCAAAATCTCCTCTCTAATTAAGTGGCAATCAAACTCAATATGATTCATCCTTTCATGAAAGAATGGATTCCTCGAAATATATATAGCTGCCTTATTATCATAGAACATTGGCAGAGGATGATCATAAACCTCTCCAAAATCAAGAATAAGTGTCCGCAACCACTTCAGCTCGCAAGTAATCAGAGCCAAGCTTCTATACTCGGCTTTTGTACTAAACCTGGAGACAACAGCTTGTTTCTTGCTCTTCTAGTTGACCAAATTTCCTCCAACAAAAGTATAGAACCCTGACGTAGACTTCTTGTCTTCCTTATCATTTGCATAGCTAGCATCAGAGTATGCCTCAACGTTCAAATGTCCCCTTTTTTGAAACAGAAGTCCTTTTCCTAGAGCTCCTTTCACTTACTCTAGAATCTTCATTGTCGACTAAAGATGACACTCCTTAGGAGTTTGCATAAACTGGCTCACTCTTTCCACTGCATAACAAATGGCTGGCCTTGTGACTGTCAAATAAATGAGTTTACCCATAAGTCGTCTATACCTGGTGACATCCTCAAGAAGAGGTAAGTCCTTATTCCAACACTTGTCATCTCCAACAGACATCGTAGACTGCACATGCTTAGCCACAAGAAGACTTGTTGTTGGGTACATTGGAAAATGTGTACTATATTTGGAGAAGCCATAACTTAGTCAATGATATGCATCAATGTGTATTTGATAGAAGTTTGAGTATCATTGTGCAGGTTTAAGTATTTGATGGAAAATTTTTTAAGTACAAGTGTCGACACTTGTGAAGAAACTATGTCGACACTCAGGAAACTTATGTCGACACTTCGACAAGCTGTGTCGACACACAGGCAAATGTTATCTACACTCAGGGAATTTGTTTCGACACCCAAAATTTGTGTCGACACTTATAAAGAAGTTGTGTCGACACTTATAAAGAAGTTGTGTCGACACTCAAAGTTATGTTGACACCTAAAGAAGCAGTTGTGTCGACATCCAGAATTATGTGGACAACTTAAAATAGAATTGTGTCAACACTTAAAACAGAAGTTGAGTCAACACTAAGGAGCTATGTCGACACCTGAAGCAATTGTGTCGACACACAGGACTTGTGTCGACACACCAACTCTCAAGAGGCTGTGTCGAGTTCAGAAGTAATTGTGTCGACACACAGGACTTGTGTCGACACACACTCAACACCATTTAACAAACACTCAATGCCATCTGTCTGCAACAGAAATGTCGAGACAAGAAGCTGTTGTGTCGAAACACAGGACTTGTGTCAACACATACAACAAAAAGCAGTGTCGAGAAGCAGAAGTATGACTATGCCGACACTTGGAGTATTTGTGTCGACACCTTGAAGACTTGTTTCGACACTTGGAGTATTTATGTCGACACCTTGAAGACTTGTATCGACACTTAGCCTATATGTGTCGACACATGTGAAGCAGGCTGCTGAGTGTTATGTGCTGAGTTGGAAAGACACAGAAGGACCTGGTGACGTGATTGGTGACTTGACAACTGTCATAACTAACCGGTCTGACACCACTATCAGAACTATCAGAAGTTTGTTATGAACAGAATTAGTCGGTAACCATTAAGCAAGCTCTATATAAGAGACAGAACGGAAATAACAAACAGAGAATAACAACAACAACAACAACGTGAGGCATCACTAAGAAAGATCTCTGAATCATAAAGAAGAAATCTAACAGATCAAGGCCTTTCTGCAAGAAAGATTCAGAGTTCAATCTGAATCTAAGGAAGAAGCTCACTGAAGATCAACTTCAATTTCAAGAGAAGATCCACCTTATTTGTCCTAATCAAGAAGCTTTGAAAAGCTAAGTTAGGTTAGATCAGAAGGATCACTCTATCCAAGAACTGATCAAGAAGACAACATAAATAGAGAAATCTAGCTGGTGAAGTTTTCTGAAACTTCTTACTCACAAATTCTTGTAGGATCTATTGTTTGATTTGAGTTTGTAAGCATAAAATTATAAAGGCTGAGGTAGGGCAGTGTGTCTGAGGTAGGACTTATGGAAAGTTTGAGTTGTAAGCCTAATTATTAAGGCTGAGGTAGGGCTGAGGCCTGAGGTAGGATTCAGGGAAGAATCTGAGGTAGGACTTGTGTAAAGTCTGAGGTGTAGGAACCATTTTGGGTTCTGAGTTTGTAAGATCTGCGGATCCGAGCCAGTGGAAGGAAGTTAGGCTGAATCCAGTTATCTGCTGGATATGCGTATGGGGAAAGTGGATATACCAATATCTTGGGGAACCACTATAGATATGGTGTTTGCTGTGTTGCATTTAATTTCTATAGATAGAATTATTCTGTGTTAAAAGAACTTACAATTATCTGTTTGCCTTAAAATCAAAAAGACTCAAAAATATTATAACCTATTCACCCCCCCTTTAGGTGTTTAGTCTCTTGAAACAATGTCTTTCACCTGTCTCTTTTAAGAGATCTAAGGCATACTTCCGCTGTAATAGAACAATAGAACCTAATTTCATGGATATTTCAATTCCCAAGAAATATTTTGGAGAGCCCATATCTTTAGTAATAAAATGCCGAAGAAGATGTTTCTTTGTCATATTCACACCTTCTCTATCATCTCCTATAAGCATAATATCTTCTACATAAACTACAAGGATAACAAGACCAGCTGAAGTTTTGGGAATGAACAATGAGTGATTTGCAGCACTACGAGTAAACCTAACCACAGAAATAACTATGTTGAACTTATCAAAACAGGCCCTGGGAATCTGCTTAAGAGAACATAGATCGCCTTTTGTAGTTTACAGACCCGAGACTCCCCCTAAGAAACACCCAGGAGTTTGATTTATATTTATAATTTCCTGAAAATCGCCATAAGAAAAGGCATTCTTCACATCCAACTGAGACATTTCCCAGTCCCTGTTGACAGCCACCAAAAAGAGAACATGGATTGTAGTAATCCATGCCACATGAGAGAAGTTATCAATGGAATCCACACCATAGGTCTGCATAAAACCTTTGGCAATATGTCGAGCCTTGTAATGATCAATAGAACCATCGGGAAGAAACTTGATGATAAAGACCCAGCAATAGCCAACCACATAGCCCCTGGAGGAGTAAGAGTAATAGTCCAAGTACCCTGTTCTGTAAGAGTTTTCATCTCCTCATCCATTGCAGCCTTCCAATGAGGAATAATAAGTGCACCTCGATACGAAGATGGGAGCACATTTGCTAATAGGGAAAGAGCAATACTCCAAGACAAAGGAGAGAGCTGAGCATAAGAGACCACATCCTGAAGAGGATGTTGATTGTAGGAGCGAACCCTTTCTGAAGAGCGATCTGAAGATCCAGATCTGTCCTGTCTACTATGTCAGCCCCATCCAAAGAAGAGACTACTGTCCTAGGATCTGGTGGCAGCCGCTCAGGAGAAGAATTAGGGATAGTAGAATATTCAAGAGGAGAAAGAAGAGCAGGCTCTAGAAGAGGTGTCAATATATTTGGAACAGAAGAAGAATCATCAGAAGTAGAAAGAGGAGAGGGAGCAGAAAAGAATGGAGCATCCTCAAAGAAAGTAATATCTGCCAAGCCATAATGTCTCCAAAGAATAGGATCAAAACGCTGATATCCTTTCTATATCAAATAATAACCCAAAAAGACGCACTTGATCGAACGAGAAGAAAGTTTGTCACATCCAAAAGCAGGAGAATGGACAAATGCAGTGCATACAAAGACACGAGGAGGTCATGGAAATAGTGTTCCATCAGGATAGAGAATAGAAAAAGGAGTCTTGTCATTGAGAACTAAAGACGGAACTCGATTAATAAGAAAATAGGCAAGAAGAGCCGTATGACCCCAATAAGACTGGGGAACATGCATATGAGTAAGAAGACTACGAGCCACATCCAGAAGATGGCGATTTTAATGCTCAGCAATGACATTCTGTTGTGAAGTGTAAGGTCAAGTTGTCTGATGGACAATGTCATGAGCCAAACAAAATGATGTAAACTGATGACGAAGGTATTCCTTAGCATTATTAGTGCGATGAGTTTTAATAGGGGTATCAAATTATGTACGAATTTCATTATAAAATGCACAGAAAATGGAAAAAATCTCAGAGCGTTCACATACTAAATATAACCATGTACAACGAGAAAAATCATCTATGAATGTAACAAAATACAAACTACACCTACCAACAGTTTGAAGGGGAGAAGAACCCCAAATATCTGAATGAACCAGGTCAAATGGACGAGAAGAACTGTGGCCATGCTTAGCAGGAAATGTAGACCGGTGATGCTTGCAAAACTTACAAGCTTCACAATCAAGAGAAGAGTTGCCGCGAGGGAGATCAGGAAGAAGCTGATAAAGAACCCGAGGAGAAGGATGCCCAAGGCGAAGATGCCACTGAAGAAGAGAAGAAGATGCAGAAAATGCAGAAGCAGTATCAAGATAGAATAAGCCGCCACTCTCAGTCCTATTAGAAAACATCTCCATGGAATGAGGAATCTGAAAAGAATAAGTAGTGGCAGTAAAAATAGCTTCACAATTCAATTGTTTGCAAAGAGCTGTAACAGAAAGAAGGTTGCACGGAAAATTCGGGACATAAAAAGTGTCCTACAGCTGAAGAGAGTGAGTAACGTGCATGGTGCCAAAACCACAAACCGGAGATGGAGAACAATCCGCAATTAGGACCGAAGGTAACCGGTTGCTCTTGTCAAGATAAGAGAAAAGACGAGCATTGTCTGTCATATGATTAGTGGCATCAGAATCAATGAGTCACCTACCAATCATAGCAAACTGAGCAACACCAGAAGTAGTTTGAGAAGTAGAAGTAGACTACTTGGAGGAATCAACCGATGTTGGAAGAAGATGAGGATGTTTGGTCCAACAACGATCAACCAAGTGATCAAGTCATCCACAATGAGAACAAAGATGCTTAGAATAACCGCGACCATCACCATGACCACCAGTACGACATCTACGGCCACCAGAGGAGTCATGACGAGCAGGATGAACAACAAGATTAGGAGACGGAGACGGAAGCAATGGACGATGTAGAAGAGTAGTAATAGCAGAAATTATGGCAGCAGTAGAATCCAGAGTAGGAGTATTCGCCTCTCCAAGAATTTGCTGGCGGATCATATCATAAGAGTCCAGTAGTAGAAGAAGAGAACAAAACATAAGAAGCTCCTGAAAATGCTTATGTTTCTCGGCTAGATCAACAGAAAATGGTCTATGCTGAAGAAGTTCAACACCAAGATTGACGATCGCAGACCTCATCCCGGGCCTACTCGCTGAGGAATCCAACTCGCCTGACCGCATCCTCTCCTCCCCTTCCAGATCTAACGATAGCGAAAATAATAGTGGAGGGAGCAGCGATGATAGTGATGACAATGAGGATAGCGAGGATGATGCCGAGGATGATATGGATGTCACAATCGGCGATGAGAAGTATAAGCCCGATACTGGCGATGATGAGTCATAGTCTGTCGGCAATCTCCTGCATCCACACTTGTAAATATAGAATTTTTGTAAACAAAAAATTGTAAAGTCTTGTAATACTCGCCATATAATACGAGATTGGTTTCTATGCTTCATCCTTGTTTTTGCATTCATATATTTGCCTGTTGATGATGCTCTCTAGGCTCATAGGAACAGAGAGGTTGACTGCTCGCTGCGCGCATACTTGCTTGTTGATGTCGCTTTATAGGATCATAGGCGCGGATAGGTTGAGTGTTTGACGTGCATGTACTCGTACGTTGACGTCATTCATACTCGTGCAATAGATGATCTCACCAACATAATCACTCTGCTTACTCGCATGTTGAAGCTTGAACCCTTATGTTCGTAGTCGTATGCTCGCATATTGCCGCTTGTACCTGCATGGTCGCATACCTCATAGGAATAAAGCTCAATCGAGCTGATAGATTTAGTTGACACCTAACATGAGGAAGCTCAACTTGAAAGTTATTACATCAAGGTTAGCTTGTCACCTAGAGGGGGGGGGGGGTTAATAGGTGTTTTAAACTTTCTTAGATCTTTTTGTTATTTTCTTATTAAATGATCTATAACTTGTCCTTAATACCTGCAATACAAGAGAGAAACAAGCAAAACAATAAGTTCACAAATATTTATAGTGGTTCCCCAATTGGGTACATCCACTTTCCCTCCCACCTTTTTAACTTATGTTATACAAGGCACAAAATCCACCAAAATTATCCTCAGAGCTTATACCTCAGGCCCTTAGCCTTACATTTAGGTTCTCTTTAGAACCCTACCTCAGAACCACATGGGTTCCTACTCCAGAGCCCTGCAGTTCTACTACAACTCAGTGGTCCTCAAACCACCTAACTCAGCCTTATCTCTAAGGCCTACATCTCAGGAACAAAGTGCCCTACAACTTTAGGCATAAGGCCATACTCTCAGAATACTGCAACACTCATACAACTCAATACATATTCAGGTACCTACCTCAGTGCCTTTCCAGGCACCTATAACTCAGCCTCCTCCAAGGCCTATAACTCAGTGACACACTTGTCACCTACAGCTCTGTGACTCACAAGTCACCTATCTCTGCCTTATTTTTAAGGCCTACTACTCAGGCTGGGTGGACAACCCTACTCTCAAATCCACACTTGGATCCTACCTTAGTACCCCAGCAGGGCACCTACCTCAGTGACTAATTAGTTACCTATAACTCAGGCTAAAAGGCCCTACAGCTCAGATTCAGATATACTGAATCCTATAGGAGTTTATACAAAATGTTAAGTAAAAATAAAACAACTGACTCAGAGATAAATCTCTTAGTCTATCTTGCTGTACTGAGCAGATATCATTCCAACCTACTTGCTGTAGAAGGGATGAGTCTTCTTCTACAACCAACTTCTTCTTTGTTGCACAGGTGAGCAGCTATCTGATGTTGAAGGATGACTGCTCCTTCACACAGCTAGCTTTTCTTACTGATAGATTGAATCAGCCAACTTGTTTATCAAGGAACAATCTTGCTAAACTTGAAGAAGCTTTAGCTATCTTTGCCTTCAGGATTTCACTGCTGTACTTTGCTTTCAAGCTTGTCGAAGAAGATGAAGTCCATCCGCCTCTATTTCATTTTCTGCTTTCGTTATTTTCGTTTACCCTACTCTTCTTTTCTTCTCTTCCTTTTATATCTGATGATTTGAATCAACCATACAATTTGAATGTGGGCCCAACCAAGGATTGGTGAGCGCCACCTCCCTCAGAAAAGGACAAAGTAGCTTTCGGCGCTACTACAGCTTTCCCACAATGGCTTCATGTAATTTGACTTTGATGACGTCACCAGTGGTCATTGATAATACGTTTTGTAGTCTTAACTATTATCATATTTTTCTAGTTTATAATGTATGAATCTTGTATTTTAAGCTTTATTTTTATCCTTCTTATGTTAATTTTATTGCCCCTAACTTTTTCCTCTCTTTGTGTAGCTTTTCTAAAAATTGGTCAAAATTGACCTTACATGCCCCCCTGTCACGCCCTCCCCGGGCGTGACCTAGGGCGTGTCACCTGTTCTAGAGGAATCTAGAAGCTAGAGGAAAATACCAGAAACAACGGCTGTCACGCCCCCTACACGCCCTCCCCGGGCGTGTCCCTAGGCGTGACACGGGGCGTGTCTCCCTCTGCCTGAAGCCTGCAGCCGCATTAAATGTCATTTCGACTCAGCACTCCAACAGTACTGTCACGCCCCCGTCACAGGTGTTACATAGGGCGTTACCCCCTCCTTTTCTGATGACTGACGGATTTCTGACCAATGATTTCGACGCGATGTGCGTGTCATGCCCCCTACACGGGCGTAACCCAGGGCATGTCCACCAATGTACAGAAGCAATCATCCTTCTTGCCAGAATCCAGAGCCCGAGGTCAACCCCGTAAATATCACGCCCCCTAAAACGCCCCCCTAGGGCATGTGGAAGGGCGTGACCAACCCATGAACTTTTCCTATAAATTCAGCCCCCCTTCCATTTCAGCAAGCTTGGGTTGAGAGGGGAGGTGCTGCCCCTTTGTTTCTTGATCTTTTTCATGTTCTTCCCTCTCTCTCTCTTCCTTATTTTTGTAATTTTTCTAATCCTAGCTTAGTTTTTCTTTTGTTTTAGCTTTTGTAATAGCTCTTGTAATTGCTTTTAGCTTAATGTTATGCTAGCCTAGTTTTCATTTCCATGTAAGTATAGCTCTTTCATTTTCATGCAAGTGTAGCTCTTTCTCTTTATTAATATAAGTGCTCTTTATTACATTGAGTTCTTAATGCTTTACTACTCATCCCCCCTCCTCCACTCCATTATGATTAACTAATCCTCCTTGTACTCGATCTTGATGATCCTAGGTACGAGCGATTAAGTTATGATGTTTTAATTTACCTTTTCTTTTTAGGTTTTAGGCCTTGAAATACTCTTGATTTTTCATGGGATGGAGGTATATTATCGATATATACTCTCCACCTTTGTTTTCATTCTGGGCTAGCCGAGAGGCCGATAGAATGAAGTGAGATTCAAGAGTAAAGGGAGTTATACACACCCCTCGAGAGAGGCAGACGTCCAAATCTCCCGGATTAGAGTAAAATCCAATAGTGGGGTTCACCGCGTAAAGAGAGCTTTAGGCCTACGATTTAGACGAGAGTCGGTCGGACCTTCCTAAACTCAGTTGGGCACGACATCGAGAGAAGCGTGTTCATACTCCAGGAACCTCCACGGTCAAGGACCTTTACCCTATTAAGTTTAGGTTTTTATCAAATTTATTAGTCGACTTTAGCCGAGGTGATTCTTGATCGAGTGCATTTCCATTTCATATTTTCAGCCCTTTGTTGTAATTGCTTCTTATAGGCCTTTAATTAACTGCAATAGTTCTCTTTCAAGCATAGTTTTATTTCCTTAATTGTAATTTGTTTCTCAAACCCTAGTTTTTCCGTCGATAAAATAATAGCCTTCGTGTGAGTAAGTATACTCAACAGTTCCCGGATTTCAATACGACACTTGTGTCCCCTAGCTACAGTTCGATAGGTATACTTGCCTCATTGGATTGCTAGTTCGGTTGTTATTATTTTATTCGAAGCTTAGTGACCACCAAGTTTTTGGCACCATTGCCGGGGAGCAACTTTCGTTGATATATTGAAAACATGAACCTATTAATTTTATCTCTTCTCTTTCTCATCCTCTTTCTTAAAATTTTTAAAATCAAATTTTTTTTATTACCACTCTTAATAGTAACCAACTTCACAACTTTTCTACGCCACCTTATTCTCTCGAAAAGGGCAAAACGGCTTTAAGTTCCGCTATCTTGTCTAGTACCTCGCGAACCCTTCACCGGGTAGTCCTTGGTAAGGGAGTTAATCTATTAAAAAAATCTATTTCCAAAAAAAAATAATCTAGTTTTTCTTTCTAGGTTTTTTTTATTTCCCTTCCTTTCTCTTCTCTTTTTTTAGTGTATGACCCGAGGGAATCCGTCGGCTATTTTTGACTTGGACCATGAAATTGAGCGTATTCATCGGAGAAGATCATGATTTCAAGGTCCTACTTCCCAAATACCGGTTGAAGATTTCGAGTGATCTTCTACTTTAAGAATGGCAGAGCCCCCAGTGGAGGAAGCCGTGCAAAGACCTATGTTCTATTATGCACGACCGAATCTAGAGGGAACAGAATCTAGCATAGTTTTCCCTACTGTAGCAAATAATAACTTCGAATTAAAGCTTAGCATAATTCAAATGGTGCAGCAGTATGTGCAATTTGACGGACTTCAAGATGAAGATTCGAACGCACATATTACAAGCTTTCTTGAAATTTGTGACACCTTCAAGATAAATGGTGTCACAAATGATGCAATAAGGCTAAGACTCTTCCCCTTCTCTTTAAGAACTAAAGATAAGCAGTGGTTGAACACTCTACCTAAAAATAGCATAACCACCTGCAATTAATTAACCGAAAATTTTTTGGTAAAGTATTTTCTGCCAACTAACACTGCAAAACTTAGGAACGATGATTGATAAAATTTAGGATAAATATATTTCCAAATTCTACAAACTATAGGCAAGAGCACCTATCGTTAATAGTATATGATATTTAAGAATATCAAGTGTCGTATTCTTTCGGGTCTATTGAGTACTTTTACTCACACAAATTTATATTATTTTATGGAGTATTAAAAATAGAGAAAAATTAAATTAAAAGATAAATTTCTATGGAATGCAAATTAACACTTGATCTAGAATCCCTTTGGATTAAAATAGACTTTCATGTAATGATAAAATAACGAGCTCCTAATCACTTACTTCGACCGTGGAGGTTCCAAGAATACAAAAGCGTCTCTCTTGAGCTCATGCTTTTGACTAACCTTAGGTTAATCGATTAAGACCCCTAGCCAGTCGAAACCCCTAAGCTTGGTATAAGTGGTGAACTCCACTATTAGATTTGACTCCAATCCGGAAGATTTATGTCGTCCTCTCTCGAGGAGTGCATGCAACTCCTTTTATCTTTGAGCGATCTTCTCGTATCTGCAACCTCTCGGTCATTTAAGATACGGATCAAGGATCAAAAAAGATATTCGTGAAATATGAATTCGAGACAAAATAATTCAAAGATAAATCGATAGCGAGCAAAATAGAGAGCTTGACAATTTTAAGAAAAATAAAGAAAATTTATTTCATTCTAATGTTATTCATGATCAAGTGCTTATGGAAATTTAGCTACTCATAATTGAAAAATACATTCTATCACTATGAAATAAAAGAGTACAATTGCGTGAAAGAAAAATCAAAACTATATTGCAAATAAATTAAAATTGCATAAAATAAAACTAACTCCAAAGATATCCCAAAAATAAGCCACCCAACCTTACTTTCTACCCCAATGGTGGACTCCCCTCATCATTCCCCCTTGGCCATTATTTATAGGAAAAAAGAAAGGATGAAATACAAATGAAATTTTGGAAGGCCCAAGGTAAGAGGAGGAAAATAAAGTGGTAATAATAATTAAGTATTAATGAAATATATGAAAAAAAACAACCAAATTAAATGGGGGAGTTTCATAGTTTATAAAGAGGAGATGAATGGTGGAAATAATTATCAAAATTAAGGTGGAGTTGAAACATCAAATATTTATCAAATAATTTAAGAGGAGGTAAATGGAGGGAGGATATAATGAAGAATAATATAAAGGTGGTAGTTTCATGAAATAAAGAGGAGATAACGGTTTCATGGAGAAATGAAGAGGGGAAGTAAAGGGTTATAGTAATAATAATAATAATAATAATAATAATAATAATAATAATAATAATAAAGTGCATGTATTAAACGGTGGCGGTTTTTAAAGAGAGAAAGGGGTGGTGATGTAGGTTGTATGATGAGGTGGCGGCTTTGACATAAAAAGGTGACGGTGATGGCGTTGTGCATGAAAATAGTTGAATGCCTAAGACTTGCTTGGCGTCGGTAATTTTTAGAGTTTGCGATGATGGCGTGGCAGCATCAATGCATAATTATATATTTGTCATGAGCTTGCATGAAGAAGAGCTGAATGGGTGGTTGCGAAGGGGAATGCTTGATTGGCTTGAACAAGTGCAACGAGACTTTGACTTGGTTTCATATATACTGCATTAATTGCTCGTCTAACGTGATGACTTCAGTAAATATTTGTTTTGCAAATGTCGGGAGCGCGACCACGACAATAATCCTACAAAAAAATATATATTAAATTAGTAAACTAAAATATAAAATAAATGATTTATAAATGAAAATACATAATTTATTATTAATTTTATATTAATTATTAAACTAAAGTAAATACTAAAAATAGGTATAAATCCTACAAAATTAAATAAGACTTAAATTACTTAACAGATATCAAAAAGTTATAATTTATTAAGCAGAATAAATAAAATATGATTAATTAAAACTAAATATTATAGTAAAAATACATGTAAATATTACTTATCAAATACTCCCATACTTATGGTTTTGCTATTGCAGAGCAAAACTATGAGAAGTACTTATAAGACATAAATATAATTTTTAATCAAACTAAAAAATTATTAAATAAAAAGAAAGTTAAAAATAAACTTTAGGGATTCAAAACTAAGTCCTATAAAATTAAATTAAAATGAGAAGAGTAAAATATTTATCAAAAATTTTTCATATAAATTAATTAGAATTCAAAATTGAGTAATTAGTAAACAAAATTAGATTAGAATTATTAACACCTTTAACTTAAAAAAAACTTAAAGGAAACTTCAAACTACTACTTATGCTGTCTTAGAATTTTATTTTAATTCTAAAGCGATTATATTTGGTATTAGGCTTTGGGAACAAGGTCTTTGAAGAGGTTTTGGATTGGAGGTGATGGATTTTATCCTCTCACACCACACACTTTTTTTTATTTTTTTTCATATTTTCATATGTTTAATAAGAAAATGATGAATTTTATCCTCTCTTTTTCCATGACATATGAACAATTTTTTTTCTCTCTTAAAAAAACAAAATAATGAGTCATGAATTTTATCCTCTTACTCCATCTTTAATTTTTTAGGGGTTGCATATGTGTACCAAGGAATGCTTGATTCCCATGACATATGTTCTAACAAAATAAAAAAAATTGCATATATGTACCAAGGGATAATGAATTTTATCCTCTTATCCCCATGACATATGATCTAACAAAAAAAAATTTAAAATAAGGGAAGGCTAAACAAATTTTAGATTAAATTAAAGTAATTAGAGAGCAACTATTGTAAATTAAGATTTCCTAAGAATTTTTAAGCATAAGTGATTATAATTGAAATCTAGAAATTGTTTAACTAAGCACTATAAAATTGAAACTAATTTGAAATTAGAGAGACAAAATGCTAAATAGATATCTCTAATCAAATTTAATTCATAAAGTATTTCTCAAAATTAAATCGCCTAAAAATTAAATCTAACTAACTATGATAAAATAAAAGATTAGAAAATCAAAAATTATAAAAAATCTTATCAACTCAAAATTATTTTCCGAATATCACTAAATATTAAGTAGGGGTTTATTATTAAATTTTTTTTTTAATTTTCTTTTAAAATTAAAATCCTAATTTTTGGTTATTCTTGGACTTCCCAAGGGCTACCCAGTGACGGGTTCGCAAGATACTAGGCGGTTTTGTGAGATGAAAACCCAACACGGCCCTTTCCAAGAAATTAATTTTCAGTTTTTTATATTTTTGTATTTTTGATTAAAAATGAAAATAAAACAAACATTTTTTTTATAAAACTATTTTTTTAATTCAAAAATAATAAAGCAAACTCCACCCCATACTTAAAAATAAATATTGTCCCCAATGTTTATACGCCAAGTAGGAGGCGGTAAATAAAAAAGAATGAAATAAAAAATTGTTAGAAATAGGAAAAAAACAAGAAATTAAGGATAAACAAGGGGTGTCTCCCAAGAGCACTATTCTTTTTCCCACCTTAAAACTAGAAGGTTTGGGTTTGGAGAATGGAAAATAAAAATGTAAATGAAGGGGCAACTCCCTTAATTCTCGCTTTGCCGAAGATGCCAAAGGTTCTCGTCCAACATCTCCTCCGCTTTCTTCTTGATGTTCCTTCTCGCAGTTGACTTGAAAATTTAGAATCAAATCACCTATCCATACCTGAGGTGATTGGAATCTTTTTTGATAAACGACAAATGGGTTGGGGACAACATTTGATTGCAATGGCTCATCTTTAGACTGAAACTTGTTAGTGAAAGAAAATCAAGAATAAGCGCGTTAGAAAAATCTTCGCAAGGAGGAGGCTCTTGCGAAGTTATATGATTAGGCTCCGGTTGTTTATTTTCAAAAATTAAATTTTCATCCGAAAATTTGTTTAAAATAAAAACATCGGAAACATTATGTTCATAAATTTTCGCTCCTAAAAAGTCATAAATTGTGCTTGGAGATTTATTAATAGGAGAAAAATTGGTTGTAGTAAGAGGAGAAACATGTTATTCCTCTACTCCGCCCAATGTGTCCATACACTTAACGAATTCTTGGATTAAAATTTCTTCTTCTTCTTCGGAATAAGCAACTACGGGGGTACATGAAGAGTCATGTTCCGCATTAGCAACATTTTCCGAAGAGGGAGAAAAATCTCTAAAAGTTATAAAAGACTCATCCAAATTTTGGGGAGAAGAATCAAATGGAAATTGAGAAGAATCCTCAAGATTAGGAGAGAAAGCTGGCGGTGCGGAAAAAGAAGAACAAGAAGTCAGATCTAAATAAATATGCTCATTACTCGAAAAATTTTCCGGGTGATCATGTCAGAAAGCAACATCCGAGGAAGAAGAAAAATTACTAAAATCACAAAATTGTTCTCATTGAAGCTTGAAAAAGTATTTTCATGAAAAAAATTTTCACCAAAATTTGAAAAATTAATTCCATTGAAAAAATTATTGGAAAAGTTATTTTCATGAAAATTAGATAAAGGGGTCTCATTAAACTAGGAATAATTATTTGCATAATTATTTTGAAAATTATAAGTATAATTTTGATCAAAATAATAACATTCCTTACTCTGATGAGGGGCACAGCAAAAATTACAAAAAACTTAGCGCTTCCTTGTGGCTTCCAAAAGATTAACTTTGTGTGTAAGCTTGGCAATTGTAGTGGCCAATTGTGATAACATTTTTTGTTTGTAAGAAGATAATAAAATAACCGGTACTTAACAAAATGGAATTTGAAAAACAAAATGAAAAAGTGAAAAGGTGTAAAGAAAGAGAATGATAAAATTAATAGAATTCGTGCTTTCAAAATATCAACAAAAATGTCCCCGGCAACAGCGCCAAAAACTTGATGGATAAAATTTAGGATTAATATATTTCCAAATTCTACAAACTATAGGCAAGAGCACCTATCGTTCATAGTATATGATATTTATGAATATCAAGTGTCGTATTCTTTCGGGTCTGTTGAGTACTTTTACTCACACGAATTTATATTATTTTATAGAGTATTAAAAATAGAGAAAAATTAAATTAAAAGATAAATTTCTATGGAATGCAAATTAACACTTTATCCAGAATCCCTTTGGATTAAAATAGACTTTCATGAAATGATAAAAATACGAGCTCCTAATCACTTACTTCGACCGTGAAGGTTCCAAGAATACAAAAGCGTCTCTCTCGAGCTCATGCTTTTGACTAACCTTAGGTGGATCGATTAAGACCCCTCGTCCAGTCGAAACCCCTAAGCTTTCTTTAAGTGGTGAACTCCACTATTGGATTTGACTCCAATCTAGAAGATTTATGTCGTCCTCTCCCGAGGAGTGCATGCAACTGCTTTTATCTTTGAGCGATCTTCTCGTGTCCGCAACCTCTCGGTCATTTAAGATACGGATCTAGGATCGAAGAACATGTAACATCCCATTTTCAAATTAGACCCCCCTTAGGAGTGACTTCAACATGCATAGGTCATAACAAGTCCTAGGTTGAGCCTAGGAGGTCAGGTGACCCAACTAGCTAGTTGAGACTCACTTGGGCTACAAATAGTAAAATCTTAAAACCCTGATTTTTGGTAACCTAATGGGTTCAATCTGACTCCAAGGCATTCCTAAACCTAATATGAGATCAATGGGTCACCAAGGACCCATTGGGTGCAAACCTAGTGGCTAAGTTGACCCAAGTCAACTTAAGCCCTAGTTATGCCAAATTAACCCTGCCTTGGGTCAACTCACCCTCATTATGCCAAGTCTACCCTACCTAACCATACCTAGGCCTTAGGGGAGGTAAATGGGTCCCTAGGGGTCTATTGATGTTGACTCTGAAGGTCAAATTGACCAAGTCAACCCTAAACCCAAATCAAGTCAAACCTAGCTCAATTGGGTTAACTCAAGCTCAAGCCCCCTCATGTAGACTCATGGGGTTTTATTAGGAGTTATTATGGCTGTCTGTAGCCTAAACACTAGGCTAGCCAACATGTTGACTAGGAGAGAGAAAGAAGTGAGAAATAGGCTAAATATAGGAGAGAGAAAGTGAGAATAAGGGGTATTTTCATGGTAGAATGGTGAGCCCCCCTCTCATATGGCATTTAAGGTTTTAATATTAATTTTATGGGCTGATTTTAGGCTTCTAGGGGAAGAAAATTCGTGAGGGTGACTAGGAGAGAGAAAAAAAATGAGTATTTGGTTATATAGAGGAGAGAAATGGTGGTGGAGAGGTGAAGGGGTGTTTTGAAGAGGGAGGAGGCATGAATTCGGCCAAGGAGGGGCCCACATCCACCTAATGGCTGGCACCTCTTCCCCCCAACCCTTTCCCGGCCACCAAGAGGTGGTTTGACCCCTCCTCACCTCTAACCCACCCCCCACCATGAAGGAGTGTTTTGCCTCTTGGATGAAACCGCCCCCTCTTCCCCTCTCCCCCTTATATACTCACTTAGGAGAGAGGGGAGACCATTTTCGAAATCAGAGAAGGAGGAGAGAACCCTTGCCGGAGCCACCAAGGAGAGAAACGCCGCCACCGCCTCCACCATGGCATCCCGCTGTTCAACCCGCATTCGTGCCCGAACTCAGGTCCTCCCTCATTCCCTTTTTCTCATGCATAGATCATAGACATGTTAGGAGTAAGCCCGGTCTCAAACGAGCCGGTCGATTGGAGTGCAAACCTAGAAAAACACCATTTTTAATGGAGTTTTGGTGGGCTCGGGTAGGGCAGCGCCGCCACCTCCGGCCGCCCTAGCCGCCGGCAAGGTTAGCCCCCACCACCGGGAACATGTAGGAGTTGTTTCCCGGTGGTGGCGCCGCCCCTGGTGGCCGGGAAAAGACCCGTAAGATTCACTTCTCACGGTTCTGGTTCAGGCCATTTGGGGAAGACGAAGTACAGCTGCCCTCGGATTGCTTTAAGATGCGTGCGAGACTTAAATACATGAATTACAGCTTTTATTAATTCTTTTTCTGTATTTTAATAAAACAGTTTTACTGTAAATTAAATTTAGGCCACTTATGGACACCTACTGAAAACATTCATAACATGAAAGTTGTAGGTATTTTAAATACCTACAATATGATATGCAGTGGTGAAAAATTGGATGAGGGGACTGCCCTGTAGAGCCTTTTTAGTACGGGTATGTCCTACAACTAGGGCAGATTTCTTCTAAAAATTATTTAGGCCCTTTAGGGGCATGTTCATCAAAAATGATCAACATAAATGTTGTAGGCATTTTTATTATCTACAGTTTGATGTGTAATGGAAAATTTTAGGACAAGTCTACTGACTTATAGGGCCATTTTTCTAGGGTAGTTAGGACCCTTGGATGATTTTACTAGAATTTTTGGATAATCATTTCTAGTACTTCACTTATGAATGTGGGTATAGTCCTATTTGATATTTTATTTATTAAAGATTTTTAAGTCAAATAAGACCCCATGAAACTCTAGAATTGGATGTTGTTGGCCAGTAGGAATTCTCCTCAATTTTTTGTTTAATTTTATGTTGAAGAAATCTAGTAGTTTTTTCATAAGTGTTATAAAAGGGATTTATGGTTTCAAAATATATTATGGCTTAAATATCTACTGAAAAATTATGAAATTTGGTAAACAGGGTTCTTAAACCAATATGTACCAGTGGGAATTTATTCAGAATTTTTTTGAGTTATGAATATAGTACTTGATTCACAAGCATGTTAGATTAAGAATTTAGTAAATGATTTATTGTAAATTAATTCCCAGTAGGAAAATTATGAAACTTATCTAGTTCTGTTTTCATGGTGTTATTGGTACCCTGTAATTGATTCAAATTATTTGAATGAAGATTTGATGTAGTTTATTCATTAGTCATGAAAGAAATGAATTATTGATAAAACATGATTAGACCCCTTAGACCTTAGAGAAAAATGTCAAACCTTGGATATATCCTTTTTAGATGTAACCGAATTTATTATGAATTTATTATGATTTTTACATAGCTAAAAAGTCTACTTCATGTTCAAATTGGTAGACCTTGGATTTGTAGGAAAATTAATTAATTATTAGATTAATTGAGAAAATGGTTATAACCTGGAATTGATTCATTTATGACATGATAGGACCCCAGTAAATAACTTAGGTCATTCGGATGAAGACACAAAGGACATCCTATCAAGGTCATCATATAGTGTAGGCTGGTCTGCAATTAGTGTTTTCGTAAAAGATCGCATTTGGAGACGACTAAGGGCAATGTTGGAGTTTCTCAATGTGCTGATTGCGATGGATTTAGATAGGTTGTCATGGAAGGTTCTAAGGAGTGACGAGAAGTGAGTGGTTGTGGTAGAAGGAGCACGGATCTGACGAAAGATCGTCGTCCCCGTAAGAGTGAAGAGTCAAATTTACCCTAGGTTTAGTTGGATGCAATTTATTAAGGGATAGAGTAAGGGAAAAACAACCAATAATAATAAGTGCCTTGCGAAAGGGAACTTCGGGCCGTAATGCCGCCGTCTTGGTTCCTAGTGCCTTTGAGAACCCTTCATGGGGCATAATCCGGAGGCAGTCCTGGGCTAACGTAAATCTTAAATAAATCAAAAGAGTAATTAGTCGAAATAGGTTTACACTTCACACACTAGTAAGATAGACATTTGGATAAGTTTATGTCATCCCGAGGTGTTCAAAGGGGCGTCATCCCGCAGTGTTCAAGGGATGAGGTCTGGAGATCAGCCGGACGGTTTAGTCCGGGGAGCTTAGTCTCGGTTGTGGTTAATACGGACGGTTTAGTCCGGGAGTTTGACACTTTAAATTATTATATATTAAAATGCTGCATGTGCATAAAATAGGAAAGATTAAGGTGGTGGGTTCTCGATATCGGGGAGTTCGATTGCACCGACACCGATATCGTTGACTCGGCAAGGTGACTAGCACTTAGCCAAGGTTAAGTCCGGCGGACCAGTCGGTAAGAGTACACAGGAGTCCGCCTCGTGCACCAGACGTTGAGGGCGTACGATAGGTCAGACCAGTGGTGCTTTTACTGGTTTTGAGGTGGGCGAGGCCCAACCCACCGCTTCCGTCTGCCACTACGGAGGTATCCTAGGATGTAACAGCTCTGAAAGGGGGAACTAAAGGTTTGTGTACACAAAGTCGGGTGTGTGAGTTGCACTGCTTGATCATCATACCCACCATATAGCTGCATGCCATAATCATTCATAACAACCTTGACACCTAAAGTATAAGTGGAATGGGATGCTTATACTTTAGGACTTGCAAAACGACCCCTTGGTCTATAAGCTTGTGTGGGCAAGTTTATAAATTAAGGTTAATTTGATATATGTATACCTGCTGCGTGATAACCGACACCCCAATGTATAAGTGGAATGAGACATTTATACGATGGGAGCCTTGTAGAAGATCCCTTAGCTTATGTGTACTCACATAAGTGGAGGTTTAATTTCTTACTTACTTACCTTTCTGTTTTACTTATTACAACACTTATATTGCTCCCCTGTCATAACTTGCTAGTTAGTTCCACCGTCATCTGCTTTTGACTACTCTCCACTTTCATGTCCTTCCCTTTCTTCCTCTCCGCTCGGTGCCTTAGGGTATGGGGGAAGGGGTGGGGGATGATAGGGCTTAGTCTTATAGACTAACGGTTTTCTGACCACATCATTTTAGGGAATCATGGAGCCCAGCCCGGAGGAGCAGCCCAGGAGGCTGGTACGCTTGGAGACAGGGCAGTCTAGCTCAGGAGCTCAGATAGCTGGGACCGTGAGTTCCGTTCCTTAGTAGCAGTTTGTTTTTCAGCTTCCGTTTGAGTGAACATGTAGTGAGGTGTGGTTGTACCGGGCTTAAGACCTTTTTCTTTCAGTACTCTGATTTTACTCTGATGTTATATTGTGGACGCTCCCCACGTGGAGTTTTTATTTATATGTGATATTATATTGTGGACTGCATTTCTCTTTACTGTTCTACTTGCTACTTGATTGTGATCGAAAAGGCCGGCAGAATCGGCGCGTTGTAGTGACGACCTTCCCGGGTGCGAAGGTGTCACCGCAAAGCGGCGGTTCTGAGCATAAGACCCGAGTTATGAATCGAGTTTTCAAAAAAAAGGGTGGACTTACAGAACATATCTGCGAAATATGAATTCGATACAAAATAATTCAAAGATAAATCGATAGCGAGCAAAATAGAGAGCTTGACAATTTTATGGAAAATAAAGAAAATTTATTTCATTCCAAAGTTATTCATGATCAAGTGCTTATGGAAATTTAGCTACTCATATTTGAAAAATACATTCTATCACTATGAAATAAAAGAGTACAATTGCGTGAAAGAAAAATCTAAACTATATTGCAAATAAATTAAAATTGCATAAAATAAAACTAACTCCAAAGATATCCCGAAAATAAGCCACCGAACCTTACTTTCTACCCCATTGGTGGACTCCCCTCATCATTCCCCCTTGGCCATTATTTATAGGAAAAAAGAAAGGATGAAAGACACATGAAAGTTTGGAAGGCCAAAGGTAAGAGGAGGAAAATAAAGTGGTAATAATGATTAAATATTAATGAAATATATGAAAAACAACCAAATTAAATGGGGGAGTTTCATAGTTTATAAAGAGGAGATGAATGGTGGACATAATTATCAAAATTAAGGTGGAGTTGAAACATCAAATATTTATCAAATAATTTAAGAGGAGGTAAATGGAGGGAGGAAATAATTAAGAATAATATAAAGGTGGTAGTTCCATGTAATAAAGAGGAGATAACGGTTTCTTGGAGAAATGAAGAGGGGAAGTAAAGGGTTATAGTAATAATAATAATAATAAAGTGCATGTATTTAATGGTGGCGATTTTTAGAGAGAGAAAGGGGTGGTGATGTAGGTTGTATGATGAGGTGGTGGCTTTGATATGAAAAGGTGACGGCGATGTCATTGTGCATGAAAATAGTTGAATGCCTAAGACTTGCTTGGCGCCTGTAATTTTGAGAGTTTACGATGATGGCATGGAAGCATCAATGCATAATAATATATTTGTAATGAGCTTGCATGAAGAAGTGCTGAATGGGTGGTTGTGATGTGGAATGCTTGATCGGCTTGAACGAGTGCAGCGAGACTTTGACTTGGTTTTATATATACTGCATTAATTGTTCGTCTAACGTGACGACTTCAGTAAATATTTCTTTTGCAAACGTCGGGAGCACGACCACGACAATAAATCAACAAAAATAAATATATATTCAATTAGTAAACTAAAATATTAAATAAATGATTTATAAATGAAAATACATAATTTATTATTAATTTTATATTAATTATTAAACTAAAGTAAATACTAAAAATAGGTATAAATCCTACAAAATTAAATAAGACTTAAATTATTTAATAGATATCAAAAAGATATAATTTATTAACAAAAATAAAGAAAATATGATTAATTAAAACTAAATATTATATTAAAAATACATGTAAATATTACTTATCAAACGACATTTCTGCTTTTGGACAAATAGACTCTGAAACCTTATACGAAACCTAGGAAAGATTTAATGAATTATTAAAACGTTGCCCACATCACGCAATGCCTGTATGGTAACAAGTGTAGACGTTCTATAACAGGCTAAATCAAAATACAAAGCAAATGATAGACGCAACTTCTGGCGGTACTTTAAATCATAAGTCCCCGGAAGCAGCTCTTGAGCTTTTTGAGGACATGGCCATGAACACTTATCAGTGGAATGTGCCTAGTTCCCACCCAAACAAACCTATAGGTATCTTTGAAGTGGACAACGTCTCCCAGCTCACTCTACAAGTTGAAATATTAAGCAAAAAGATAACAGTGATGACAGCTGCCTCCGCCCCTCAGGTATGAGAATCTATAACTCCTGCCCCAGAACAATTATATTTTGTTAACAATATGCCTAGAAATGCTTTTAATAATTTTTCTGCTGCAAATTTTCATCCTCCTGGTTTTTATATTCCGAATAGTTATAATCCTCAAGCCTTAAGAAATCATCCGAATTTTTCATGGAGTAATCCATCGAATGCTATGCGCCCACCACCACAAAATGTTTTATCTGCACCACCACCACCACCTCTTCAAAATTATCCAAAACCTCCAAGTTTGGAGGAGTTACTTTCTAAATATATCGGCACAAATGATGCTACGTTAAGAACTTTAACTGGAAGCATTGAAAGTCTTGAAAATCAAGTAGGACAGCTCGCTAAAATTATTTCTGAGCGACCCGCAGGGTCTCTTCCTTCCAATACCAAGCCCAACCCGAGAGAGAAAGCGAAAGCTATAACTCTTCGGAGTGGGAAGCAAGTTCTCGGTATGGTAAGTGAAGAGCATGTAGCAAGCTCCGCCCCTGCTTTAAAAAATCAAAGCTCCGCCCCCGTTTTAAAAATTCCACCCTCTGCTGAAGAAGTTATCACTCCCATTTTAGAAAAATATCTCACTCCACCACCCATCTTTAAAAATAATCCAAATCCACCTTATCCTTCTGAACTTAATAAACAATGTCAGGACGATCAATAATCCTGTTTCTTAGAGATGTTTAAGCAAATCCACATAAATCTGCCCTTCCATGAAGTGATTTCCCAGATGCCGAAGTACTCCAAGTACCTTAAGGACCTCCTGACCAACAAGAAGAAGTTAGAGAACCTTTCGCATGTCACGTTAAACGTCGAGTGCTCTGCGGTTTTGACAAACGGCTTACCAAAGAAAATCAGTGACCCGGGTTGTTTTTCTATTCCGTGTGTCTTTGGTAAATTTTTTGTCAAGAACGCATTAGCCGACTTAGGTGCGAGTATTAACCTGATGCCCCTCTCGTTGTTTAAAAAGTTAGGAATTGGTAGCCTCAACCCCATACTCATGAGCATCCAGCTCGCCGACAGATCCGTAAAGTACCCGTTAGGAATAGTGGAGGATGTCTTAGTAAAAGTCGACAAGTTCATCTTCCCGGTGGACTTTGTCATTTTGGACATCAAAGAAGACGTCGAGGTTCCCTTAATCTTTGGTCGACCCTTCCTTGCCACCTCCCGAGCTATCATTGACGCAAGCAATGTTAAGCTCTTCCTTCCTATAGGCAACGATGAAGTCACTTTCTCTTTCACACCTTCGATGAAAAACACCTTAGCAAATGCTGACTCCTACTTTTTTGTAGATGCCGTGAGTGATGAATCCTCCTATTGCCTCTCTAATTTTGAAAAAGAATTTTCTGCTTTCTGTTCCTCCTCTTCTCTTCCAACTGAATCGCTACTCCTAAGTGAAGAAAGCGTATAATCCTCTTATCTTCTATCTGATTTGGAAAAAGAATTTTCTGATTTTTGTTCCTCTTCTACTCTTCCAATTGATTCGCTGTAAGAAGCTGCCTTGGCCACAAGCTCCACCCCTTTTAATTTTCCATCTAAAAAAATCTATGAAGATATAGTATTTGAAAAAGAAAGAATTTCTCAAACCTCTTATGAAGAACCCCCTACTCTAGAACATAAAGAACTTCCTGAACATCTCAAGTATGTCTTCTTAGAAAAGGACTCCAAGTTACCAGTTATAGTTTCGGCCTACCTCATTGATGTACAAAATGAAAAGATTCTTTTAGTTCTACGTAAACATCGCCGAGCTATTGCTTGGAAGATTTCAGATATCAAGGGCATAATCCCATCCTTCTACACTCATAAAATTTTAATGGAAGATAATTCGCGTAAATCCATTCAACCTCATCGCCTTATAAACCCGAACATGAAAGAAGTAGTTAAGGGCAAGGTTATGAAATTATTGGACGAAGGAATTATCTACCCTATATCAGATAGTAAGTGGGTTAGCCCTGTTCAGGTAGTACCAAAAAAAGGAGGGATAACTGTAGTTAGTAATGAAAATAATGAATTCATCCTGACATGGACGGTGACGGGATAGCGTATGTGTATAGATTATAGGAAGCTGAATGACGCCACCCGCAAAGACCACTTTCCTTTACCGTTTATCGACCAGAATTTAGAACGATTATCCGTCCATAGCTTTTATTGTTTTCTCGATGGCCTCTCGGGGTATTTTAAAATCCCAATCTCTCCCGAGGACCAAGAGAAAACTACGTTTACTTGTCCCTTCGGTACCTTCGCCTAACGAAGAATGCCGTTTGGATTGTGCAATGCGCCAGCAACATTCCAACGATGTATGCTCACTATCTTTGATAAGTATGTAGAAAGCATTATGGAGGTATTTATGGACGATTTTTCGTGTTCGGTGATTCCTTTGATAGATGTTTAGAAAACCTCAAAAAAGTGTTAGAACGATGCGAAGAAACTAACCTTGCACTAAATTGGGAAAAATGGCATTTTATGGTGAGGGAAGGGTTAGTTTTGGGTCATAAAATTTCTGCGAGAGGTATTGTGGTAGATATTGCAAAGATAGAAGTTACCGAGAAGCTGCCGCCGCCTACGAATATAAAAGCTATAAGAAGTTTCTTACTTCATGCTGGTTTCTACCGCCGCTTCATAAAGGACTTCTCCAAGATCACCAAGCCCCTCACCCATCTTCTATAAAAATACGCCTCATTCATTTTTGATGACTCTTGTCTTTCTGCCTTCAAATTAATAAAAGAAAAGTTAATTAACGCACCGATTATGATAGCTCCGGTGTGGGACCTTCCATTTGAGATAATTTGTGATGCGAGTAGTTTCGCGGTGGTAGATATATTAGGTCAATGCATATCTAAAAAATTCCAACCCATCTATTACGCTAGTAAAACGCTCACATCTGCACAGGAAAATTACACCACGGCCGAGAAGGATCTCCTAGCTGTAGTATTCGCTTTCGATAAATTTCATCCTTATATTACACTTTCGAAAATTATTGTTTTTACGGACTATTCGGCCCTCAAATATCTTCTTGCCAAAACGGATGCCAAGCCGCACTTGATTCGCTGGGTTTTACTCCTCCAGGAGTTTGACTTAGAGATTCATGATAAGCAAGGAGCCGAGAACTTGGCCGCCGACCATCTCTCAAGATTAAACAATCCCTTTATAGAAAAATTAAATGAAAAATCTTTTAATGATTATTTTCCTGATGAGAAGTTGCTTTCAATTAACACATCTACTTCTCCTTGGTTCGCACACATCGCCAACTATTTAGTGGCCCGGGTGCTCCCAAAAGAGTTCTCCTCTCAGCAAAAGAAGAAATTCTTTTCTGAGCTAAAGAACTATTTTTGGGAAGACACACATCTTTTAAGAATCTGTGCGGACCAAGTGATGAGGAGATGTGTTTCTTATGAAGGAGTTGATATTTTAAAACACTTACATGAAGGTCCGGCAAGTGGGCACTATCAAGCTGCTCGCACAGCTCACAAGGTGCTTTGTGCGGGTTTTTACTGGCCTAGCCTGTTTAAAGACGCGCAAGCCTTTATGAGTAGGTGTGATAGTTGCCAACGGTCGGGCAACATTTCAGATAAAATTGAAATGCCGCAAAATTATTTCCTTGAGTGCGAAATTTTCGACCATTGGGGAATCGATTTTGTTGGCCCCCTTCTTTCTAGCTTCGAAAATAAGTAATTTTAGTTGTCGTTGATTTTGTTTCATGTTGGGCCGAAGCCTAAGCTCTTCCTACGAGCGACTCCCGAGTTGTAGTTACCTTTTTGAAAAAATTATTTTCTCGATTCGGAATGCCATGAACCATCGTTAGTGAAAAGGGTTCCCATTTCTGTAACGCACAATTTTCAAAAATCCTTACTAAATACTGCGTTACACATAAGCTTTCAACAGCCTACCACCCCCAAACTAACGGATAAGTCGAAGTAGTAAATAGAGAAATAAAAAGAATATTAGAAAAGACGGTTTCAACTTCTAGGAAAGACTGGTCAACCAAATTAGACGATGCTCTATGGGCCTACCAAACTGTGTACAAAACCGCCCTCGGATGTACGCCGTATCGGCTGGTCTATGGAAAATCGTGTCATTTACCCGTAGAATTAGAACATCGCGCTTTTTGGGCCTTAAGATTTTTAAACTTCGATCCCCACTCTGTCGGTTACCTTAAAAAATTTCAACTTAATGAACTCGACGAGTGGTGCTCTTATGCTTACGAAAATAACAAACTTTATAAAGAGCGGACGAAACATTTGCACGATAAGAACTTAAGGCATCCAAAAATCTTTAAGCCGGGCGACCAAGTTCTTTTATATAATTCTCGATTGCGTTTATTTCATGGAAAATTAAAATCTCGTTGGTCGGGGCCCTTTTCTGTTTTAGAAGTTTTTCCTTATGGTACTATTTTAATTTCTCACCCTGATAAGGGTAATTTCAAAGTGAATGGTCAGCGTCTTAAACTTTATTTCTCTGGTGATGATGATGTCAGTCCAAACATTATTAAGTATCCGCTGTACGAACTCTAGCTTTGAACTTTTATTTTTTGTTAAAAACTACTTTATTTCTGGACAACAATATTTTTGGACAATATTATTTTTTGATGCGTCAAGCTCAACGACGCTTTAAACAAAGGGCGCTCTTGGGAGGCAACCCAAGTTATCTTTTTTTATTTTCTTTATTTTACAATTTTTGCCGCGGACGGCTCCGACAAGCTGAAGCTTCTGCGATCGACTTCTCCAACGTTGCTGAATCCATCACGAAGTCCAAAGAAGAAGCTTGGGGGAGCGACATCACTCAGCTTTCACAACAAATAAATTCGTGGAAGTACCTATTTTTCAATTCTGTCTTTCAATTATGTACTTTAATTTTCTCTTCTTCTCAAATCCCTTTCTTTTTCCATTAAGGACAATGTCCATTTTAAGCTTGGGGGAGGACTTCCTCCTTCTTTTTGCTTAGTGTAAATATTTTTTCTTTTTGTGTATATTTTTTTCAAAAAACCCAAAAAAATTAATATCTTAAAATTCCAAAAAAAAAAGAAAATATTTCCAAAATCCAAAAAAAGAGAATATTTCAAAAATTAAAAATATATTTGTTTTTTTTTGTTCTTACTTTAATAGTTTAGACATTTTTGTATCTCAATAGTACCCCTAGTTTTTGTTTTGTTTTGCTCAAAATTTCCTATAAACAACTTAGTTAATTATAATATTTCTAATCATCCTTTTTAATTATTTTTCACAAGTAAAATGTTGGTCATGCTGTGTTTCTAATTCATGGTGGCATGTTAAGGTGAAATGTTTTTCTAAAACTCGCATTTCTATTATGGTTTTTCCTTCTTTATTTTCTTTACTTTCTTAAAAATTCATCATCCACTATTTTCCTTTTCATTTTTGGATAATTTTTGTAAGGTCAACTTTAGAATAGCGTAGTAGATGTGAACGATCTAAGTCACTTATTATTTCTATTTTCAAGATAATTTCATCAATCTTCTTTTATTATCTAGGACTTGTTTTTTTAAATTTTTCAAAATTTTGTTTTAAATAAATTTAAAAGCGTGAAAATGATTTAGGCCGTTTTTGTTTTCGTTTGAGCTTTCCTGCCAACCAAAAAACTTTCATCACTAGTTAGCCACTTTTGAGCCTTTTTCCAAAATCATTTGATAGCTCCTTTTTTCATATCATTTTCACGAAGGCCAAAATTTCCAACCTATCTAATCACACTAGCCTTTTTGAGTTTCATAAAATATTTTCATGATTATGATAGGATATTTTGTGATATTTTTGGGAAAAGTTTTTGAAAAAAGTAGTGTTCAGAAGAGATGTTTGCTTTTGTTTGACCAATTCAAAATGAAAATAAAAATATTTATGGCCTTTGTTTTGAAAAAAAAAGAAAAAAATGGAAAAAAAAGAAAAAGAAAGAAAAAATATATATATATTTTTTATTTTAAATGAAATTTTTTGAAACTCTTTGTTTTGGTTTAGTGTGATTTTAAGCCTTCACGTTTATCTTTGAATTCCACTCCTAATCATATTCCTAGACCAAACGTTTATGTCCTATTTAAGTCCTTTTGATTCACGCCTTTTGAATTTTATTTAATAACTAAGAAAAGAAGAAAAATAAATCAGTTTTAGTTTTGGATTTAAACTTTGATTTTTGTTATTTAATTGATATAATTATAATGCACTGCTTGGATCTAGTAACAACTCAATGCGTTTTTTCATTTTTGTTGCTTTGCTTAAATCTATTTAAAGAATTTTGTTAAAATTTTGGATGATTTATTTTTGCTAGTAAAGTTTATAAAAGTTAAACCGTACCTAAATAATTATTTTAAATTTACGTTTCGCCTTTTCCCTATTTAGAATTTCGCATGGTACTTGTGTTAGCATAATTAGAACTTTCTGATTAGTCATATTTTATGTTTATCTAGTTTTTTTATTTTTGCTTGGGGGCAAGCAAAGCTTAATCTTGGGGGAATTTGATAATACGTTTTGTAGTCTTAACTATTATCATAATTTTCTAGTTTATAATGAACAAATCTTTTATTTTAAGCTTTATTTTTATCTTTCTTATGTTAATTTTATTGCCCCTAACTTTTTCCTCTCTTTGTGCAGCTTTTTTGGAAATTGGTCAAAATTAACCTGACACGCCCCCCTATCATGCCCTCCCCAGGCATGACCTAGGGCGTGTCACCTATTCCAGAGGAATCCAGAAGCCAGAGGAAAATACCAAAAAAAATGGCAGTCACGCTCCCCTGACACGCCCTCCTCGAGCGTGTCCCCGGGCATGACACGGGGCGTGTCACCCACAACCCGAAACCTGCCACGGCATTAAATTCCGTTTCAACTAAGCACAGCAACAATACTGTCACGTCCCCCATCATGGGCATGACAAAGGGCGTGACCCACTCCTTTTCCGATGACTGGCAGATTTCTGACCAATAATTTCAACGCGATATGCATGTCACGCCCCCCCTACACGGGTGTGACCCATGGCGTGTCCACCAATGTATAGAAGCAATCATCCTTCTTGCCAAAATCCATAGCCCGAGGTCAACCCCATACATGTCACGCCCCCTGACACGCCCCCTAGGGCGTGTCGAAGGGCGTGACCAACCCGTGAACTTTTCCTATAAATTCAGAGCCCCCCTTTCATTTCAGTAAGCTTGGGTTGAGAGTGGAGGTGCTGCCCCTTTGTTTCTTGGTCTTTTTCATGTTCTTCCCTCTCTCTCTTCCTTATTTTTGTAATTTTTCTAATCCTAGCTTAGTTATTCTTTTGTTTTAGCTTTTGTAATAGCTTTTGTAATTGCTTTTAGCTTAATGTTATGCTAGCCTAGTTTTCATTTCCATGCAAGTATAGTTCTTTCATTTTCATGCAAGTGTAGCTCTCTCTCTTTATTAATATAAGTGCTCTTTATTACATTGTGTTCTTAATGCTTTACTACTCATCCCCCTCCTCCACTCCATTATGATAAACTAATCCTCCTTCTACTCGATCTTGATGATCTGAGGTTAGAGCGATTAAGTTATGATGTTTTTATTTACCTTTTCTTTTTAGGTTTTAGGCCTTGAATTACTCTTGATTTTTCATGGGATGGAGGTATATTATCGATATATACTCTCCACCTTTGTTTTCATTCTGGGATAGCCGAGAGGCCGATAGAATGAAGTGAGCATTTAAGAGTAAAGAGAGTTGTACGCACCCCTCGAGAGAGGCAGACGTCCAAATCTCCCGGATTGGAGTAAAATCTAATAATGGGGTTCACCACGTAAAACGGGCTTTAGGCCTCCGATTTAGACGACTGTCAGTCGGACCTTCCTAAACTTAGTTGGGCACAACTTCGAGAGAAGCGTATTCAAGCTTTAGGAACCTCCACGGTTAAGGACCTTTACCCTATTAAGTTTAGGTTTTTATCGCATTTCTTAGTCGACTTTAGCCGAGGTGATTCTTGATCGAGTGCATTTCCATTTCATATTTTCAGCCCTTCGTTGTAATCGCTTCTTATAGGCCTTTAATTAAGTGCAGTAGTTCTATTTCAAGCATATTTTTATTTCCTTAATTGCAATTAGTTTCTCAAACCCTAGTTTTTCCGTCGATAAAATAATAGCCTTCATGTGAGTAAGTGTACTCAACAGTTCCCGGATTTCAATACGATACTTGTGTCCCCTAGCTACAGTTCGATAGGTACACTTGCCTCATTGGATTGCTAGTTCGGTTTCTTTTTTTTTCTTCGAAGCTTAGCGACCACCAGTCATCACCATCTAGACTTAGAAAATATTCCAATACTTCATTAAGCATTGAGTGATGTTAGGTCACTCAACGCCATCTGTCTTAGCTCTCAGCGCTTCTGGACTTGTGAATTTTCACTGGCTTTGTCTCAGCGGTTATTTCTCAACAGTCTCAGCGGTTTCTTCTTAACAGCTGAGACATACTTCTGTCTCAGTTCTTTCTTCTCAGCGGTCTTAACGCTTTCTTCTTCTCAGCTGTGACCGTATTCTGTCTCAGTGGTTTCTTCTCAGCAGTCTCAGCTGTCTCAGCGGTTTTGCCTTAGTTAATTTGTCCGACTTTAGGTCGACGAATGTGGAACTACATTTGACAATCAGTGGGCTGAGCTCGACTAATTCTGAACCTCAAGCTTCTAAGTTTTAGCTCAAGGAATAGTGAGCTGAGCATGACGATCTGTGAGCTGAGCTCGACAAACTGCGAGCTGAGCTTGACGAATTCTGAACCTCAATCTTCTGAGTTTTATCTCAAGGAATGGTGAGCTGAGCTCGATGATCTGTGAGCTGAGCTGGACGAACTGCGAGCTAAGCTCGATGAAATATAAGACCCACACTTTGAACTGAGCTTGACAAAATTTGACTTCTCCAACATATTCTTCTTGTTGACCTATCCAATCGTGGACTACCTGCATGCATGAACTTATGCACACATCAAATATATTATGCCCCTTAGAATGATTGGTGATGCCTCTTCAAATCCTGAGGAATATTGTAAGGCAAAATTCCCAACAATATCCCCCTATTTGAAGAAGGCAGAACACACATCCATGCTAAGGTGCATCAACACTAAAAAATCATGATAGGCCTGATGAGACTTTATCATGACAACTAGCCATCCCAGTATAGGATGACTCCCCCTAGGTGAGATGACTCAACACTATGATTGAATGACCCATAATACAGGTGAATTTTCAATCATTGATTAGGTAAACATTTTGTTTAAGATATACCAAATCATTAACTAATTTAGAGAGATTAGTCAAATAGCAGTAGGCAAAACTTATGATTATAAGATATCTATCAAGGAATAACATTTTCATTAAACACAGATATATAAATGAGAATTACATTACATATTTATCACATCAATATAATCAGGGCGAACTCATATTAATTTCATTAATAAAGATTTGGTATTGCTACACTGTTGATATTCATTACAAGATATTGATTACATATATAAAGCACCCAAAGTCTTGTAGTCTTATCTCAGCTCTTCTTTGATGAACTTGAATCAACATCCTTGGTAGTAGCTGTCTTCTTGAAGTTTTCAGCTTTGTTCTCCTGCATCTTGAAGTAAAGGAATGGCTTTGGAATATATCTGGGAGGCATTTTCTTAGGATTTCTCTTCCTTACAAGATTTTCTTTGAATACTCTTTCCCTTAGAGAATTTATTTCCAAATGCTTTATCCACTCCTCAGAAGGATATACACTATCAATATTCTTTAAAATTTGTCCATGGCTTAACTAAGCATTTATAATGATGGATTCAGAGGCATCACTTAGCTTTTCATGATCTGGATCATCTTTGTTCTCAGCTCTCCTCTTTACCATGAACTCTTCAGCCATTTGAGTTCCTTACCTCTTTCTTTTGGAAGCAAGTTGTGCATCCTATGCAGCTCTAGCTTGTTCTAGGAAGTCTAGGTCTTCTGGCCTCTTCTTATCCATGAGGGGCAGGTGTAGTGCCACCCTGGTGCCTAGAATTACATTGAAGGCTTATTCTTCAATGAGTGATGCTGTCTTAGCATAGATGCTCTCCCCCTTTCTGCCTTCTTCACAGATGGTATTTTGTAGTAGGGTGGTGTTGGCTTCATATTTTATTGATATGAATTGGAGTATTCTCTCATTGTCTGCAAGAAGCTCATTTTTCAGAAGTAGTGCCTCCTTCATAGAGTGGAAAGCAACATTGGTGACATGCTGATTTACATGATCTCCTGCACCCTTGATCACCTCATCAGTTGTACTCACATAATTCTTGACATATCCTATGTCAGCTGTAGAGAGTTTTTGGCTTGTGTCAAAAGATTTCATGAGGGTGGTAAGTTTGATGCCAGTAGTTCCAGCCCTATCAAACCAGGTGGTGACCAGTTTGTTTAAATGAGAGATTTCTTCTTTGTTTTCCTTGACTTTTGTTGACAGTTCATCTCTTAGTTTGGTAACTGATTGGTCAACATACTCCTTAGGGTTGTGGTCTGGGCATCTAGGAGTTCTTTGATATTGTTTAGGAGTAACTCATTAGATATTTGGGTGGTGGTTGGTTGGCTTAATAGAGGAGGGACATTTTCCTTAGTAGGGACCTGTGAGGACTCCCCCTCAACTACAACACCAATAGAAGGAAACAATTCCTTAGCTAAAGCTATTTTAACACTATTAAATAAGAGGGTATGTGTAGTACCTGTAGTGGGTGCAGACTCAACCACTCTGTTGACCACTTAATCAAAAGTTGTCAGATCCATCAGATCATACTCCCCCTCAGACTGTGCATTCTTTTCTAGGCTTGACCCATCAAGATAAGTATATAAAGCCTCAGGAGGCTCATGATTATCTTTTGTTCTAGGGAAGACTTTTACTACAGCTATATCATAAGTATTAGCCATGTTTGCCTCATCTTCTGCAGCAATCACTTCTTTAGTAGCATTCTTTGAAACTTGTCCTGATTTAGGACTGGCATGGATTTTATCAACATGCATATCACTTACTTGGAGTTAGAAGTTAGCAAAGATTTGATTGAGTGATAAGTCAACTTGCAGACCAACATTAGCTGGAGAGGAGGTTCCAAGCTCTGATTCAGAGCTAGCAGTTCTTTCCTCCTCAGCAGGTTTCTTCCTTCTGTCCCTAGAGGAGTTCTTTATTGCTGAAGGTTGGCTCATTTATATGACCCTAGTGAATCTGTCAAAAGTTTTTATGTCCATTCTTTTTAGGTAGTGAATCTTCACTCCTTGCTCCTACTTGAATATATCAAAATAGGTATTCACTAGATATAAGGAAAGAATTCTTCCCATGTTTGGAGTGTGTAGGCAGTCTACTATTCACTGGTAGATGATTGATGACCAAGAAGTCTTCTTATTGAAGATCATCCTGGTCATGATATCAAACATTGACCTGGAGATTATGTCATGTGATCCAGGTTTGCAGATGAGGTCTTTCCCTACTATATCAGCCAACAGTTTGCCTCTCTGATTGAAGAATTTCCTCTTAAGAGACCCAGGTTTGGCTTCACTATTTTCACACCACCTGAGAGCATTGTCTCTATCCATGATGGTGGGTTCTTCTTCCTCGCTAGGGTTGACGGAGGTAGATGAAGGGCTTTGCCTAGTATCTTTGGATTTATCTTAATCTTGATGTCCCCAATCTTAGACTTCAGTGAGTTTTGAGAGGATGACACCTTGACGTTGGAGAAGAACTCCACTACCTCTTCTCTAAGAATTGCTGAGGGTTCAGAAAGGGTGTACTCTAAAACCGTGGTCTCAAATCATCCTTAACACTTCCTTAATCTCTAGAGAGGTAAGAATGAATCCATTCCTCACAATTTCATAGCCCTCCTAGAGCTCCTTTGAGATCTTCGACGCCATTGAGTCAGTGCGGAAGACGCTGAGAGGGTTTCGGTCTCGACGGCTAGGGTTAAGGCTTTTGAGATCGATGTGGCTTTTCTTTTCTTGTCGCCTTTATACATGTAATGAAAAAGTTTAATTACCTTTTCATTTGACTAACCAATTATATATTTTTAGACTTTACAGCTTGCTCTATGATTTCTATTATGATACAGGGCACTTAGTGCCTGATTAATTTGTAGCTTTCCTCACTGTCTGGATGTACATTCTATTTATCACACCATTATACAATTATTTTATCAATTCTAAGTATGATGTAGACCTAACATGTTAATTAGTCCGTTTTATTGGCAACCTTAATATGCACTTATTTATATGTTATTTGGATTTAAGAGAAAAGGCGACATAAGTTAACAATATAGATAATTATGAAGGACGATTGAATCATTATTATCTAATCGATGTGCTTGATTAGTTTCATCATAAGAACATCTAACTTTATTAATGAATTTTCAAACCTAGTCTCTATGCCAGAGAGGGAGAGAGACATACCTGAGGCTTACTGCCTCTAGCTTTTGAGGATTACACACTTAATAGCCTCAACCTTTGTTTATTGCCTTACATGGATCATGTTCCTTGAGCAATCATTCTGTCCCAATCATTTTCCTTGAACATCCATTGTCCAAATACCAAGTATTATATAGACAGGTATTTGGACTAACCTGCAAAAAGAAATTTATTTACCCTTAGGCACCCAACAATAGTTTGGTCCTAGGTTCTTGTTAGGATTAAAAAACTTTTGTCCATATCTCTGCCTGGACTGAGCACCTTTCTGTCCACTAGCCACATTCTGGTTGTGCCAACAATCAATGGCAAAGTGGCCCACCTTCCCACAAAACTAACATTTTTGAATGTTGTATCTTCTCTTCAGGACAACACATAATTGCTGTCCATGAGAGATGTGAGCAGCTCCAGATTTTACTGGAAAAGCATTGCATGATGCAGCTTCCTTCTTCCTGAATGAAGGTGCTGAGGAACTAAATACAGCTAGTCCAGGATGGGAGAATTTTATTTTTGGAGCCTGCCATCTCGTGGTCTCTTTCATCTCTTTAGATACAGGATATTTGGATCCAAATCTATAGAGCTTATCCTGAGCTTTATGGATAGAGAGTACAGAAACACTCCTTCTAAGATCATGTGTCTTTACCCCACTGGTAGAGCACATATTTGATAGATTCTCAAGGGGAGGTTCAATCTTGACAGTTTTAGAAGGTAAATTCACCTTTTGAAATACTGTCAACTTATTAGGGAATTCAAATTTGAAATGTTTAGTATGATAAATACCCAGCTTCCCAGGGACTTGGAAGGTTACAGCTTTTGTCAACTGACCCTGTGACTGGGAAGGGTTAATCACAATCCCCAATCTCTATATGAACTTTTATTCCAGATATCTGATATGCTTATTCTTCTCTTCTAGAAGCTTGGTCTGACACTCAACTTTTCTTGAGTTCAGACACCTCATGACTCTTCTTATAAAACTCAATAGATTTATTATTATAGAGAGTTATATAAGGCTTCAAGACTTCAATCTCCTTTGCTTGCCTTTTGGCAAGATTTCTGCTCTTTTATAGAGCATCTAGGAGTAGTCCATACTTGTCAATAAATTGATTGACATTAGTCTCATAGTCTGAGCAATCTTCATCATACGATGAAGATGCATAAGTGTTTGTACTGGTTTCATACTTAGAGGAAGATGAAGGAAAGGAGAGAGGTTGTACTTGATTGATTCTGAATCTTCCTGACATCTTTCCTCTTCAGCTATTACCATTAGCCCCTGACATCCACAATCTTCTTCATCCTCCTCATTGTCACTGTCTGAGTGTGACAGAGGGGACCTGAATCCTATCCTGGCAGTAGGATATTCCTCTTCTTATTTTGGATTTACAACAATAGATATCAACCCTATATATGCTTATTCCTCTTCATCTTCAGATTCTGAGGAGGAAGAATCTGTCTAGCTTCTCTCCTTCTTAGCCACAAAGGACTTCTCCTTCTTCTTGTCCTTATGGTGATGGTGATGCTTTTTCTTCTTCTTCTCATCCTCTTCCTTGTTCCTGACTCGGCAGTCAGTAATGACATGTCCAGTCTTGCTGTAAAAAAAAACAGATGACTTTAGATGAAATCTGTTTATTGGATTTAGTGTCATACCAATCCTTCTTGGAGGACCTCCTGCGATGGGATGATGATGATGGTCTGTTCTCCCAGTGCTTATTCTTCATGAAATTCTAAAGCTTCCTAGAGAATACTGCGAACTCTTCATCAGACACGTGGTTGTCTGAGGAACTATTCTCAGACAATTCTGAGCTGGTCTCAGCTTCTCTCCTATGTTGAGAAGGAGTCTTTCTTTTGCTTATTCTTGGGGCTTCTTACTTGAGGGACACTATCTTTTCCTTGGTCTTGGATTGCCTTTCCTTCTCCTCTTTTTTCCTAGCAGCCAGCTGCATTTCATAGGATTGCAGCTTTCCAAAGAGTGTTGGTGGAGGAGTGTCTGCCAGCTTAGCCATTTCCTTAATGGCACAAATCTTGGTGTACCAGTCTCTAGTGAGAGATCTAAGGAACTTATCATTCAGCTCATAGTTGATGAATACCCTACCATAGGTTCTTAGTTGATTAACTGTACTGAAGAACCTTTCAAAATAGTCAGCTACTTTTTTAGATTTATTTTTCTTGAAAGCCTCATACTCTTGATTAAGCATGGACTTCCTATCATCTCCAACTTCCTCAGAGCCTTCCATATAGACCACAAGGGTGTCCCACATTTCCTTGGAGGTCTTGCAGTATACAAGATTTTGGAAGGTTGAGTCATCAATGGCACTAGCAATGATATTTTGTGCCCTCTTGTCCATGGTAGACAACACTACCTCATCTCTATCCATCTCTGTATATGCTTTGGGCACTCTAAGAGTTGGATCTATGGCGGAAGCCTTTGTGGGGATAAAAAGACCTTCCACAACTGTTTGATAGATCCTAGGGTTAGATGCTTCCATGAACAGTCTGACCCTTTTCTTCTAGAGGCCATATCCTTCCTTCCTACAGATTGGTAGTTTCATGGCCCCTAGCTCCTTATAGTTCAATCTTGACCCCATACTTATATCTAATAACTAACCTTGGAGGTATACTCAGATTGTTAAATCCATTTTGAGCAACCTCCCTCTGATACCACTTGAAAGTTATTTCTTCAATGTTAGCTAGTCACCTAGAGGGGGGGGGGGGGGGGTGAATAGGTGTTTTAAACTTTCTTAGATCTTTTTGTTATTTTCTTATTTAATGATCTAGAGCTTGTCCTTAATACCTGCAATACAAGAGAGAAACAAGCAACCCAACAAGCACAAAAACATTTATAGTTGTTCCCCAATTGGGTACATCCACTTTCCCTCCCACCTTTCTAACTTATGTTAGACAAGGCACAAAATCCACCAAAATTCTCCTCAGAGCTTACACCACAGGCCCTCAGCCTTAAACAAGGTTCTCTTAAGAACCCTATCTCAGAACCACAAGGGTTCCTACCTCAGATCCCTGTAGTGCTCCTACAGCTCAGTGGTCCTCAAACCACCTACCTCAGCCTTATCTCTAAGGCCTATAGCTCAGGCACAAAGTGCCCTACAACTTCAGGCACAAGGCCCTACTCTCAGAGTGCTACAGCACTTCTACAACTAAGTACCTATCTAGGTACCTAACTCAGTGCCCTTTCAAGAACCTACAACTCAGCCTCCTCCAAGGTCTATAACTTAGTGATACACTTGTTACCTACAGCTCAGTGACTCACTAGTCATCTACCTCAGCCTTATTTCTAAGGATAACTACTCAGGCTGGGAGGACAACACTATTCTCAGATCCACATTTGGATCCTACCTCAGTACCTTAGCAGGGAACCTACCTCAGTGACTAATTAGTTACCTACAACTCAGGACAAAAGACCCTACAAATTAGATTCAGATATACTGAATCCTACAGGAGTTTATACAAAATGTTAAGTAAAAATAAAACTACTGACTCAGAGATAAATCTCTAAGTCTATCTTGCTGGACTGAGCAGATATCAATCCAGTCTACTTACTGTAGAAGGGATGAGTCTTCTTCTACAACCAACTTCTTCTTTGCTGCATAGGTGAGCAGCTATCTGCTGTTGAAGGCTGACAGCCCCTTCACGCATCTAACTTCTCTTGCTAATAGATTGAATCAGACTACTTGTTCTTCAAGGAACAATCTTGCTGAACTTGAAGAAGCTTCAGTTATCTTTGCCTTCTAGCTTTCACTGCTAGACTTTGCTTTCAAGCTTGTCGAAGAAGATGAAGTCCAGCCGCCTCTATTTTGTTTTCTGCTTTTGTTATCATTTTCGTTAATCCTAATCTTCTTTTCTTCTCTTCCTTTTATATTTGTTGATTTGAATCAATGACAAAATTTGAATGTGGGACCATCCACGGATTGGTGAACGCCACCTCCCTTAGAGAAGGACAAAGCAGCTTTTGGTGCTACTGTAGCTTTCCCGCAACGGCTTCATGTAATTTGACTTTGATGATGTCAATAGTGGTCATCACCATCTGGACTTAGAAAATATTCCAGAACTTCATTAAGTGTTGAGTGATGTTAAGTCACTCAACACCATCTGTCTTGGTACTAAGCGCTTTTGTACTTGTTAATTTTCACTGGCTTTGTCTCAGTAGTTCTTTCCCAGAAGTCTCAGCGGTTTCTTCTTAACAGCCGAGACAAGCTTTTGTATCAGTGCTTTATTCTCAGTTGTCTCAACGCTTTCTTTTTCTCAGCTGTGACAGTCTTCTGTCTCAGTGGTTTCTTCTCAGCGGTCTTAGCGGTTTTGCCTTAGTCAATTTGTCCGACTTTATGTCGATGAATGTTGAACTGCGTTCGATGATCGGTGGTCTGAGCTTGACGAATTCCGAATCTCAAGCTTTTGAATTTAGCTCAATGAGTGGAGAGCTGAGCTCAACAATCTGTGTGCTGAGCTCGACGAACTGCGAGCTGAGCTCGACAAATTCTTAACCTAAAGCTTCTGATTTTTAGCTCAAGGAATGGTGAGCTGAGCTCAACAATCTGTGAGCTGAGCTCGATGAACTGCGAGCTGAGATCGACGAATTCTGAACCTCAAGCTTTTTGAGTTTTAGCTCAAGGAACGGTGAGCTGAGCTCGACCATCTGTGAGTTGAGCTCGACGAACTGCGGGCTAAGCTCGACGAAATCTGAGACCCACACTTTGAACTGAGCTTGACAAAATTTGAAATTTCCAGCATATTATTCTTATTGACCTGTCCAATCATGGACTACCTGCATGCATGAACTTAAGCACACATCAAATACATTATGACCATTAGCATGATTAGTGATGCATCTTCAAATCCTAAGGAACATTGTAGGGCAATTTTCTCAACACAACTATTGGCGGAGAATAGGTAGACAACTGATAGGATCCAAGATCAACTGTAGGTGGAAAGTTGATAACTCACAAGAGTCAAGCTCAACTATAGGTGGAAGCTACATCTTAAAGGAGCTGAGCTCAACTGGAGATGGGTCGACAGCTCTAAAGAGTCGAACTCAACTATAGGTTGAATTGACAGCCCTCAGGAGCCAATCTAAACATAAGGTGGAGGTTGAGTTGGGTTGAGCTCATAGTCAGCATGCAGTAGGGAAGCTCTTACAGGGGGCATGGACTATGACAACACACACGAGTAATCAACATCTTGCAAGAGCAAAACCCAACTAGAGATGGGTCGACAACTCAAGATTCGAGCTCAACTAGAGGTGGAGTCGACAGATCTCAACAGCCGAGCTCAACTAGGGGTGGAGGTTGACTCAGGTTGATCTCGTAGTCAGAATGCTGGAGTGGAGCTCGTACAGGAGGCACGAACTACGATAACAACACATATGAGAATCAACATCTTATAGGAGCCGAGCACAACTGGAGATGGGTTGACAAATCTCAGGAGCCGAGCTCAACTAGAGGTGGAGTCGACAGCTCTCAGGAGGCGAGCTCAACTAGAGGTGAAGGTAAACTCGGGTTGAGCTTATAGTTAGCCTGCAAGAGAGGAGCTCGTATAGGGGGCACAGACTACAAAAATAACTCACACGAGGAATCAATTTCACCCGAGGGGGTGGTCGTGATATATAGGAGATGAGATCGTGCAGGGGACTCAGACTATGCTAAACTCTACTACCGAGGAACTTTCTCTCGATGCTGAAGTCATCTCCGTACTGTAGGAGATGGCCAAAAGAGTTAGATGCATCAATTTTTCGAAGACAAAGGAAACTTTCTGAAGAGTCGATGATCCGCTCCTTGTCTAGTTGGGATGTTGGGGTCCAGACCTATTCATTATAGTTCCTCCAGTCGGAGGAGAGATGTAATCGGGGGTAGCTAGGCCGGCATACAAGGGGGAGTTGATCTTGACCGTCAATGTAGGGGATCAGTCTTACAAGGATGCTTAATTCCCTAAGCATCGTCCCATCATCCGCCCTAGAATTTTTTGGAGAATCAGGTCGAAGGCTCGTTTTCTAACTCAATCATGGAGATCGCTTCCAGCTCTGCCACTTGGCAACAAAGGCTAGTGTACAAGCGAAGGGAAATGGATCTCGGGGGTCCTATAGGACACATAATCAAGTCCACCATTCTTCCACGAACTCATAGTTTTTAGAGCTTAGTTGCCCAGCTGCTTCTAAAGCTTGACAGATTATCCCACCTTGGCAACAACAGAGATGCGTCCCAGCCTATAGGACCAACAATTGGTAAGAGTGGGCTTTTTAGTCTTCTCAAAGACCGATGATGCCTTTACACATGGGATCACTTTGTTAGGTCGATCCTTCATCGAGTTTAGGAGGTTAACATCCAGACCTATTCCTAATAGTTCCTCCAATCAAAGGAGAGATGCAATCAGGGGTAGCTAGTCTGACATATAAGGGGGAGTTGATCTCGACGCTCAATGAAGGGACTCATTCTTACAAGAATGCTTAAATACCGAAGCATCGTCCCGCCGTCTGCCATGGCGTTTTAGAGGAGCATTCATGCTGTTTTCCTAAACTGATCGAGGAGATGGACTTCACTGCTTCTATCTGATTGAGACGATCGACACAAGAAGACAACTCATAACCACCCGTGCCTCCAGGGGCAAGGATATTATAAATAACTTAGAAACAATGTTATAGGTAAGCAATACATGTTACCGCTAAGGGAAGAACTTTTCAGGCCATCCCAGCTCAAAGTACTTCCCAGTAGCTCTCCTTCTTGATTTATAGGTGATAGCCTCATGTGTCTAGAGCTTCCTGGACTATGAAAGGTCCTTCCTAGTTGGGATTCATCTTGCCAACAGCAGTTTTCCTTCCTGCTGCGTCCACCTTCTTCATGACCAGGTCTCCCA
Source organism: Platanthera zijinensis (assembly GCA_039513925.1). NCBI lineage: Eukaryota > Viridiplantae > Streptophyta > Magnoliopsida > Asparagales > Orchidaceae > Platanthera > Platanthera zijinensis. The sequence goes on along the minus strand of CM077084.1, from coordinate 93,636,801 downwards.
CGAGGATATGCTTGTGGCAAACATTTTGTCGAAGTGCTTTGTCATTCGCCTCTTGATCTCCTTTTGATGGATGGAAGCTAAGTCATGAAGTTCCTTGATGTAGTTCAGCGAGAGCTTCTGAGCTTCTTTAATGTCCACGAGCCATTCTCCATTGCCTTCCCCTACTGCACCACCCTCGGGCTTCGAACCTTGAATTCTACTGGGATGAGTGCCTCAGACCCATGGGACAACTTGGAATGTGTTTCCCCCGCGGTCGAGCTAGGAGTTGTCCTTAGAGCCCATAAAACCGAGGGGAGCAGCTCTTCCTAGTTGCCCTTCAAATTGGTGACCTTCTTCTTTAAGAGGTTGATGATCAACTTATTGGCAGCTTCCACTTTCCCGTTGCTCTGAGGATGATGCATAAAGGCAAATTGAAGATCCATACCTAAGTGCTTGTAGAAGTCTTCCAGCTCCAGGAGGTCAAATTGTGGTCCGTTCTCGGTGATGATGGCGAGAGGAATCCCGAACCTGCAAGCAATCTCTCCCCAGATGAAGTTCTTCATGACCTGAGATGTGGTCTTGACAAGAGCTTTAGCCTCGATCCACTTGGATAAGTAGTTGATCATGATGATAACTAACTTCCTATGCCCGTCTACTTGGGGAAAAGGGCCAATCAGAACTATTCCCCAGATAGCGAAGGGTCGTGGAGAGGTGATTGAACAAAGTTATTGTGATGGTTGCAACTGAAGAGGTGCAATGAGTTGGCACTTCAGACACTTCCTCGAGAAGGCTTCTGCATCCTTTCGAATGGTTGTCCAAAAGTAGTCGTGCCTTAGAATCTGATGCTTAAGAGTACGAGTCCCCAAGTGGCTTCCACATTCTCTTCAATTAATTTCCTCAAGCACTTGAGGGATTTAAGCTTCTAACAGGCATCTGGCTAGAGGGCCAAAAAGGGTCTTGCGATAGAATTCTCCTCCATGCAGCAGATAGTAAGCAGCTTTGTACCGAAACTTTCTCTGATCTCCTCCACTGGCAGGAAGCCGATCTGTCATTAAGAATGTAATGAACAGGACCTTCCAAGAAGCCCTTTGTTTTATCTCCATCATCTCTCCTTCCTCGATGGATGGTCGAAACAAATCCATCACTATCTAACAAGCCCTGGCACTATACATGGCGAGATAATCTGCCTATGAGTTCTCCCCTCGAGGAACGTGCTCGACGAAGAAGGATTGTAAACCTCCAATCAAGCCCTTAACCTTAGCAAAGTACTTCTACAAGACTGGGTCGTGCACCTCGAACTCTCCCTTGATTTGTGATGCGACCACCATTGAGTTGGTGAAGGCTTTGAGATCCTAGACCCCCAACACCTTGTATAGACTCAAGTCTGTCACCATGGCTTTGTACTCCGCTTGATTGTTCGTGATGTGGAAGAGGATCTCGACTACTTGCTTGATCCTAGTCCCTGTGGGCTCACCAACACGACTCCAGCTCCTACAAAATTCTTGTTCGAAGCCCCGTCCATGAACATCTTTACAGAGACTATGCTGGAAGTGCCTTCCCCCTTACTACCTTGGTCGAGAAGTCTGCATGAAAGTTCGCTACTGCCTAGGCCTTGATCGCCACCTTTGGAAAAATAAGAGATATCGAACTCTCTGAGCTCTACCACCCACTTTCCCAACTTGCCCAAATGATCCACTCCATCCAAGATACTTCGTTGTGGATGATTAGAGATGACCTTGATGGAGTGAACCTAAAAATATAGGAGGAGCCTCCGAGTCAAATCTACCAAGGCAATCACTAACTTCTCCTTGATAAGATACCTTGCCTCTGTCATCCTCGGGACTCTACTTACATAGTAGATGGTGAGCTACTTCCTTCCTTCCTCCTAGACCAACAATGAGTTGACTTCTTCTGCTCCCACTCCAAGATAGAGGAGGAGGTCTTCGCTTCCCTGTGGAACCTATGGTAGAGGAGCTTCAATTAGCTGTTGCTTGAGCTTTCCAAATGCCCCATCACACTCCGCGGTCCACTCAAACTGCTGGTTTATTCTGAGTGTTTTGAAACAAGGAGAGAACTTCTCTCCAACCTTTGACAGGAAATGGCTAAGGCTTGCCAGCCTTCCTATCAGCCTCTGAACTTCTTTTGGATTCTTTGGGCATACCATCTCTAGAATGGCCTTAAATTTGTCAGTATTGGGATCCACTCCCCTCGGAGTGAGGAGGTGACCTAATAATTTACCCTTCCTACTCCGAATCTACACTTTGGTGGGTTGAGCTTAATCTTGAACTTTCTTAGGGTTGAGAAGGTCTCCTCTAGATCCTTTATATGCTTCACGATGCTCTTGCTCTTAATAAGGAGGTCATCTACGTATACTTCTAGATTCTTTCCCTTTTGTCCTTTGAAGACGTGATTTATCATCCTTTGGTAAGTCGCGCCCGTGTTCTTAAGGCCAAAATGCATCATCTTATTGCTATAGTAGCCATCACTCATGATAAAAGAAACGTCGCGTCAGTCGGGGGGATGCATCCGGATCTGGTGATACCCTGAAAAAGCATCAAGGAAACTCATCACAAGAAACCTGATGGTTGAATCAACCAACGCATCGATTTTAGACAAGGGGTAATAATCCATCGGGCAAGCTTTATTTAACATCTAAAAATCGATACAAAGTCTCTGCCCCCCTCCGGGCATCTTCACCAATACAATATTGGAGACCCAGCCAGGATACCGAATCTCCAAAATAAAACCTGCCTCAAGCAGCTTCTCCACTTTACAACCCATATTCAATAAGGAGGGACCCCACCTTAGCTAGCTCAGCAAATGTCAAAGTCAACCAGTCCAGGCTTGTCAAGATCAAGACGCGAGCCAGCAGAAGACCTAGGCGAGCATGGCGAGCTCCCCACGCATACTCGCTCGGTAGGCGACTAAGGCGGGATACTCGCCCATCCCATGCGAGTTCCTTTGGAAGTTGCATTATCGCCAAGGTGGTGGGTATAAGTATGACCCACCCCCCTCCCCCCCGCTCTTGACCCCAGGGGTACGAAGGAGAGGACGGGAGATTCTCAGATAGTTACTCGCAAACCCTAGCTCACGCGTCTCCTTCGTACCTAGCTTGGCCTTTCAGGTTGTGAAGGGGCTGTTTCTTCCGAGCAGCTGGGTACGTGGTGGGACCTTCCTGCCGCAGCAGCCTGGGGTCCTGTTTCTTTAGCTCATCCTGGTTATCGCTTCTGAGGGCCTTCTGACTTCACTGCAAGATCAGTAGCCTTAGGTCGCCTAATCCGATCCTGAGGTCGAGATTTTCTTGGCTTCAACATTTGGTGCGGTGAGAGTGGATAGTAGCCGAGGAGGAAAGTTTCGTAGTGGAGAAAGATGGTCAATGGTGGCGATCAAGGAGAGTTGGAAGACTACTCGGCAGGAGTAGACACCTCGGAGCGAGGTGGCGGGTTTGTGATAGTAGCAGCTTTCGAGGAGTTCACGAAGAGAATGGAGAGGGAGATACTCGTCAGTTTTGCCAACCCCCCTGAGGTCACGATGACTTCTCCCCATCGCCTGACCCCACCCGGCGAGGAGGGGCCAACCCAGCGAGAAGGAACGGAGCCCGCCTAGGAGAGGGAGGAGCAACCGATGTCTCCGCGTCAGCACCCAGCGAGCAGCCAGGGAATCAGGTTTTGAGATCCCGAACTCTCAGCGAGGTATGGGAATACTCGCCGATGCAGCGAGTATGAGTACTCGAGTAAGGAGGATAATCGCCGCCGCCAGGAAGGGAGGAGCCCCTTCTGCGATGAGATCCTCGTGGCCCCCGTCCCCGACAATTTCTGAGAGCCCGCCCTCACCTTCTACTCTGGCAGAGATGACCCGGTAAGACATCTTCAGTGGTTTGAGGACGTGGTCTCGATTCACCCCTTCAAGTGCCTCTTCTTCTCCATCACCTTCAAGGGAAGTGCAAGAGACTTATTCTACCAACTACCGGCAGGTTCAATCTACTGCTTATCCGACCTTCGTCGGGGTCTCATATCAAGATTCGCGATATCTAAGAAGAGAAAGAAGGAGGCGATGACCCATTTTAAGATCGTCCAGGGGAAGCATGAGAACTTGGGTCACTACATCGACCAGTTCCAGGAAGAGGTCTTAGAGGTGGAGGAGGTGGATGGGTTTACCTTGATTGTTGCCCTCAAGTTCGGCCTAAAACAGGGACTTTTCAACATGGAGCTGGGGCATAGGCCGTCGAGGTCGTTCGAGGAAATGGTGGAGGGGCGAATGTTTTCATTCAGGGGGAGGAGAGGAACAAGTAGTTCCTGGCAAGGCTGGACGGGGATAAGCCTCTAGGGGAGAACAGGGGAAGACTGCTAGAAAGGGAGAGGCATCCAGAGAAACACGATGACAGAAGGCGGGAGGAGACGAAGAGGAAGTAAGAGAGGAACAGAAGAGAGGAGACCAGGAGGGTGGAGGAGATGAGGCAGGATAGGCCTCGAAGGCAAGAAGAAAGGAGGCCCGTCGAGGCCCCGGAAGGAAGAAGGGAAGAAAGAAGATTCCAGTATCCGAGAGATCGTCCTCAGTGGAGACGGCCGATCCACCAGGAGGAGAGGAGGGATTAAAACCCGAGAGAGCAGGGAGGAGGAAGAAGGGAGACAATGGCTGTCGCGCGGCAGGTTAACAAGCGTCGGCGAAAGGAGGAGCGTCGGGGAAGACAGCAGGAGATGGACATCCCTCTCAACTGCGATATCCATCGAGTAGAGGGGCATGGGACCTTGGCCTGCCCAGAGTTTTGGGAGGCAAGGAGAAGGTTGGAGGCGACGAAGGCAAAGAGAGCAACCAAGGCAAGAGGCCCCAATCGGGCAAGTAGCCTTCCAAGCTCTACAGAGGAGGAGGAATGAGGACAGGGTTGACCAGGGAGGTCGAGGAAATGTTATTCCCAGTCCAGGAGGCAGACACGTCGGGGTGATCAATGGGGGTGCAGGGCTTGGAGCTTCCCACAAGGGTAGTCTCCACCAGATCTATAAGAGGAGCGTCGCTTCGATATTGCAGACTCCTCCGCTGCAGAACGAGAAAACCTTCTCGGAAGAGGATATGTTGTGGAACGAGAAACCCTTCCACGACGCGTTGGTGATACAAGAGGCCATCGAAATCTTCACCGTCGACCGAATCCTCGAGGACAACGGGAGCTCGGTGAATGTCATTTTCAAAAGAACCTTTGTCGGGATTCAGGTAGAAGCATCCAGGGTCCAGGCTGCGGATGGGCCCTCTCTTGGATTCTCGGGAGAGAAGAAAGAGGTGAAAGGGGGAGTGGAGCTGCTGGTCACCCTCGAGGTACTTCAATCCGATGCGATTTGTCATCGTCGACACACCCAGCGGCTACAACGCCATTTTTGGGCGGGCCTCTCATTAACTATTTCAAAGCCGTCCCGTCGTAGTATCATCATGCCTGAATTACTGATGACTACTTATAGACATTGGTTTTTCGTTTAGTTTAGTATGCAAAATTCCTATGTTTATTTGCATTTTATTAATTTTATGCTTGTTATATTTTTATTTCATGTTTTAATGTCTTCTTGTTAGGATATAGTTTAATTAATATATTTTATGCAATCTAATGCTTGTAATGTTTTATTGTATGTCAAATTCTATGTTATGTTATGTTAATTAATATTATGTTATAAAATATATCTACATGTTCTGTATTTGTTTTGTTTCTTGTAGGTTTAAAGCTACATGGTGCAGCCCTCAAGCTCAAGTCCAGCCCATTTCATGTTTGTCCGAGCCTCCTTCAAGTCTTGCACATGTGGAACCCGAGCCAACTTGGTGCAGCCGGCCTTCACTTATCAAGCCCATCAAGAGCAGCCCGAGCACACCAATCAACCACAAGTGCAGCCCACTTCAAGGCCTTCCTTTCCCTCTACCCGAGCCCATGCAGCCAGCCCACTCTTCAATATATTTGGCCGACCCTCTATACTTTGGAGCAGCCCCTCTCTCCTCATTAATACCATGCATGAATATTTCTTTCACATGGCCGGCCACCTTTTTTATCTCATGCATGCACTTTGCCCTCCCTCTCTCTTTATCAATTAGCATGCATGAATCCTCCCAAATGTGGCCAGCCACTTTTCTCCCTCTCCCTTCTACAAGTTTCCATTCATCCCCCCTTCTTATTTTATATTTTCCATTAAATGAAATGCATGAACCCCCCTCTTTTCTCTCTCCCTTTTATTAATGAAATGCATGAATCATCCCCCCCTTCATGTGTGGCCGGCCACCCCCCTGTCCCTCATAATTTCCAATCATCTAGAAGCTTCTCCATCCCCTATATAAGATTCCCCATCCCTCAAGCCAAGGAGTTAGTTATTTTTGGAAGTGAAGTTTAAGTTAAATTTTTGAGTTGAATTGTAGAGAGCAAGAGAGCTAGTGAGTTGTTATTTTTCATTATTGTTGTAGTCTTTCATTATTGTAATCTCTCTTTTCATCATAATATAATATTGTCCTTCTTAATATTGTTTCTCTTTTATCTTTGCTAGTAATGAAAATGTTCCTCTCTTCTTTTATTTTGTCTTTCTTTTCCATTATGCGTAGCTAATGTCCTCTTAGCATTTGATCATGAGGATCCATGATTTGGAATGAGAATTATTTTTATTTCATAGTTTTATTTTTGCGTAATTCTACTCGATCCTTCTTTGAATAATTATTTCGTCGACTCCGTATTTCTGGTATACGGTAGTAGGCTTATGATCTCATATTCGAGTAGCCGAGAGGCTCGTGAATGTGAAAGATCACTCAAAGAAGGAAGGAGTTGAACGCAACCCTAGAGATAGGATGACGTAAATCTTCCGGATTGGAGTCAAATCCAATAGTGCGGATCACTTCGATAATGCAACTTTAGGCTTCTTTGTTTGTAAAGAGATTTCGATCAAGAGTCTATAAGTTAGGAGGCCTAATGTTCTAGCGAGATTTTGTTCTCATTTTCGGATCCGTCACGGTCGAGTTGGATTTGCAAATTTAAAAACTATGCCATTTGATTTTCTCGTTTCATTTCATTGTGAATCAATGATCGAATGCTAGCCTTTTTTATATAAGTTTTCGTCTCGCAATTTATCGTTCATTTTAATTAAAAAATTCTAAAAATCCAACTCTTTTCCGGTAGGATAATATTTCAAGAATGAGTAGCAGTAATTGACAACCCCGTTTAAAATACGACCTTGTACTACAATTCGACAGGTACGCTTGCCTGTTCGGGTTTAGCCCATCAAGTTTTTGGCGCCGTTGCCAGGGAATTTCTCGTCAATATTTTGAAAACGCTTGCGCTATTACTTCTACAAAAATCAAAAAAAAATATTTCTATATATATTTAAATATTTTAATCAACCTACCTCATTTTAATTTCTACCCCACCTAAAATCTCTCGAAAAGGGTAAGGGGCTTTAAGCGCCACCATTTTACCTAGTACCTAGCGAACCCTTCACCGGGTAGTCCTCGGGAAGTTCGAGAGCCAAGCCGTAAAAATCTATTTTTCAAAAAAAAAAAATCCTTTCTTCTCTTTTTCTTTCTTTTTCAAGCTTCATTTTCACTTCCCTTCATTTTTTGTGCTAGTGCATGACCCAGCGAATCCGTCGCTACTTGTTGAATTGGACCCGGAAATCGAATGCTCCTTTAGGAGACAACTACGATTCGGGGCTTCCACTTATCAAACAGCGGTTGAGGATTCCTACGGGGATCGCAATTTTAATTCTGAGATGGGAGACCCTAACCACGGAATGGCTCAGCAAAGGACTATGTCCGATTATGCTCGACCCAACTTGGAAGGGACTAAATCAAGTATTGTTCGACCTGCGATTGCGAACAATAACTTCGAGCTTAAGCCTAGCATCATACAAATGGTGCAGTAATATGTACAGTTCGACGGATTACAAGATGAAGATCCGAACTTGCATATTGCTAATTTTCTTGAAATATGTGACACCTTTAAGATTAATAGTGTCTCAAACGATGTGATAAGGCTAAGACTCTTCCCATTCTCCTTAATAACTAAAGCCAAACAGTGCTGAGTTCTCTTCCAAGAGGATCAATCACTACTTGGAACATTTTAACTGAAAAATTTCTTTCACGTTATTTCCCCCCCCCCCCCCCCTAAAACTACTAAGCTGCGAAATGATATAACTATACTTCAACATTATACGATTCTGAGACCCTCTATGACACTTGGGAGAGGTTCAAAGAACTTTTGAGAAGATGCCCACACCATGCTCTGCCTATATGGTTGCAGGTCCAGACATTCTATAATGGGCTAAACCAAGAAACTAAGCAGATGATAGATGCCGCTTCTACTGGTTCTTTAGACCGCAAAAATCCGGAAGCCGCTCTTGAGTTTATCGAGTACATGGCGATGAACACCTATTAGTGGAATTTGTCTAGGAATCGCCCATCAAAACCTGCAGGTATATATGAAGTGAATTCGGTGACGCAACTGGCGCTGCAAGTGGAAATGCTCAACAAGAAGATCTCGGAGATGACTGCTCCCTCCGGCGCTAAGGTATATGAAAATGCTGCTGCTGCTGAGCAAGTGGATTATCTGGGGAACATACCCAGGCCTGCTCAAAATATTTCTGCGAACAATTTTTCTGCTTTTTCGAATTTTTCTTCTCCTCCTAGTTTTAATTCTTCTTCTAATTCTTATCACCCCGGATGGCGTAACCATCCTAATTTCTCGTGGAGTAATAACGCTAATGTTGTACGCCCACCGCACAATTTTACACCACCACCACCACCACAACAAAATTTTCAAAAACCTTCCCCTTTGGAAGAGATCCTCGCAAAGTATATAAGCTCGAACGATGCTACTATTAGAAATTAATGGGATCAATGAAAAATCTAGAAAATCAAGTCGGCCAACTCGCCAAGGCCTTTTCCGAGAGACCACCTGGAAATCTTCCCTCGAACACTGAGCCTAACCCAAGGGAGCACGCAAATGCGATTTCCCTTCGGAGCGGTAAGGTTTTAACGAGCCCACCACAAGGAAGAGCCAAGGGTGATTGTCCCTCCTATTTTTACCCCCACGGAAAATGACAACTTAGATCTTGAAAAAGAAAAAACTAATTTTGAAAAAGAAAAAGATAATACTGTTTTTACAGATTCTAAAAAAGAAAACAATGATTTTCAAGATGATGCTCCTATTATTATAAAGGAATCTCCTCCACCTCCTTATCCGGCTCGAATTAAGAAGGAAAAACTAGACGATTAGTACAAACGCTTCCTTGAAATGTTCAAACAAATTCACGTTAATTTGCCATTTCATGAAGATATTAGTCAAATGCCGAAGTACGCAAAATATCTTAAGGACTTATTAAAGAACAAGACGAAATTGGAAAACTTATCACATGTAACATGAATGAAGAATGCTTGGCGGTCGTTAAAAATTCTAATCTTCCTAAAAAGATAAACGACCCGGGTAGTTTTTCCGTTCCTTACGTCTTTGGTGATCTTTTCGTTAAGCAAGCGTTAGCGGATCTAGGAGCGAGCATCAATTTGATGCCTTTTTCATTATTTAAAAAGTTAGGATTGGGCACTCTTAGCCCTACAAGAATGAGTATCCAACTAGCTGATAGGTCCATTAAGTATCCACTAGGTATCGTTGAGGATGTGCGAGTAAAGGTCGACAAATTCATCTTCCCGGTGGATTTTGTCATTCTTGATATTGAAGAGGACGTCGAGATCCCTCTTATCCTTGGCCGACCATTCCTAGCCACCTCTCGAGCAGTTATAGATGTTAGTAACGGAAAGTTGTTTTTGCGTGTGGGAGATGATGAATCACATTTTCCATAAATCAATCCATGAAAAACTCTTTTAAAAAATGATGACTCCTATTTTTTTTGTTGACGTTCTAAATAAGACTCTTCCCTTTCCCTTTCCTTTCCAACATTTCTTCAAATGAATTTTCCTCTTCTTTTCTGAAATGTCTTCAAATAATTTTGAAAACACGGTGATGTCGATCCAAGAAAGTTTTGAAAATAATTTTGTATGGAGTAGAAAAAAGTATGAAAATCTTGTTTTTGAAAAAGAGAAAATCTAAAAAATTCTTATTCTTATACGACCACCCACCTTGATTTAAAACCACTGCCTGACCACCTCAAATATGCCTTTCTTGCAAAAGATTCAAAATTGCCCGTTATAATCTCGGCTTTTCTTTACCAATCCGAAAACGATCAATTGATCGAACTACTACAAAAGCATCGCCGAGCTATAGCGTGGCAAATTTCTGATATTCCTGGCATAAGCCCCTCTTTCTGCACACACAAAATATTTTTTGAAAATAATAAAAAATGTGTAGTCCAACCTCAGCGACGTCTTAATCCCAACATGTAGGAGGTTGTGAAGGGTGAGGTTCTTAAGTTATTAGATGCGGGGATAATTTATCCTATTTCTGATAGTCAGTGGGTAAGTCCGGTCCAGGTAGTTCCTAAAAAGGGTGGAGTCACGATAGTAACAAATGACAATAATGATGTAATTCCAACTAGGACGGTAACGGGATGGAGGATGTGCATCGATTACCGTAAACTCAATGATGACACTCGTAAAGATCACTTCCCCCTCCCCTTTATCGATCAAATCTTAGAATGCTTATCCGGGCATAGTTTTTATTGCTTTCTCGACGGTCTTTCGGGATACTTTCAAATCCCTATTGCACCCGAAGACCAAGAGAAGACAACATTCACTTGCCCCTTTGGAACATTTGCCTACCGTAGGATGCCTTTTGGGCTATGCAATGCACCAGCTACCTTTCAGCGGTGTATGCTATCCATCTTCGATAAATATGTAGAAAATATTATGGAAGTTTTTATGGACGACTTTTCCGTTTTTGGCGACTCATTTGAATTATGCTTAAATAATCTAGGAAAAGTTTTAAAACACTGCGAGGAGACAAATCTAATTCTAAATTGGGAGAAGTGCCACTTTATGGTACGTGAAGGTTTAGTCCTTGGCCACAAAATTTCCGCTAAGGGAATTGAAGTGGACAAGGCAAAAATTGAAATAATTGAAAAGTTACCTCCACCTACAACTGTTAAAGCAATTAGAAGTTTTTTAGGGCATGCGGGTTTTTATCGTAGATTTATTAAAGACTTTTCAAAAATAACTAAGCCTCTCACCCATCTTCTCGAAAAAGACACTCCTTTTGTTTTTGATGAATCTTGTATCAAGGCATTTGAATTAATAAAATCAAAACTTATAAATGCTCCTATTATGATCGCCCTAGTTTGGGATTCACCATTCGAAAAAATGTGCGATGCGAGTAATCATGCGGTAGGTGCGGTTCTAGGTCAACGAATTGCTAAGAACTTTCATCCGATTTTCTAAGCTAGTAAAACTCTCACTTTTGCTCAAGAAAATTACACCACGACGGAGAAAGAACTCTTAGCAGTTATTTTTGCTTTTGATAAATTCCGACCGTATGTTACTCTTTCTAAAGTTATTGTTTTCACGGATCATTCCGCTTTGAAGTACCTCCTTTCTAAACCGGATGCCAAGCCGCGTCTTATCCGTTGGATCCTCTGCTTCAAGAATTCGACTTGGAGATTCGGGATAAGAAAGGAGCGGAAAACTTAGCAGCTGATCACCTCTCTCGTCTTAAAAATCCCACTCTTGATATTTTAAATGAAAATTTTATTAATGACTCTTTTCCGGATGAGCGTCTTTTAAATATTTCTTCTTCTCTACCCCCCTGGTTCGCCGATCTGGCCAATTATCTTGTGGCCCGGGTCCTCCCAAAGGAATACTCAACTCACCAAAAGAAGAAATTCTTTTCGGAGTTGAAGTATTATTTTTGGGAAGACCCATTTCTATTTCGTATTTGTGCGGATCAGGTGGTAAGAGATGTGTTTCGCGGGAAGAGGGTCATCAAATTTTAAAACATGTTCATGAAGGTCCGGCTGGCGGGCACTTTCAAGCAAACCGCACCGCACACAATGTACTTAGTGCTGGCTTCTATTGGCCAAGCATATTTAAAGATGCACAAATCTTTGTGGGCGGATGCGATTGATGCCAACGGACTGGATATCTCTCCAATAAAAATGAAATGGAACAAAACTATTTTCTTGAGTGTGAAGTTTTTGATCTGTGGGGCATAGACTTCGTCGGCCCATTTCCCTCAGCTTAGGCAATAAATATTCTAGTCGCAGTCGATTACGTTTCTAGGTGGGCAGAGGCCCAAGCTTTACCAAATAATGATGCTCGCGTTGTTGTAATTTTCTTAAAAAATTATTTTCTCATTTTGGTTTTCCTCGCGCAATCGTTAGTGATAGGGGAAGTCATTTTTTCAACGCTCAACTCGCTATGGCTTTATCTAAATATGGCGTTACGCATAAACTATCCACCGCTTATCACCCCCAAACTAACGGTCAGGTCGAGTTAGTCAATCGCGAACTTAAAAGAATTTTGGAAAAAACCGTTTCTACTTCTCGTAAGGATTGGTCTTTAAAATTAGACGATGCTCTTTTGGCCTATCGGACAGCGTACAAGACCGCCATCGGTTGTACTCCTTTCCGATTAGTCTATGGAAAATCGTGTCATCTTCTGGTAGAAGTAGAACACCGTGCGTACTAGGCGTTAAAGTTTTTTAATTTGATCCGCACTCGGTCGGCGAGCATAGAAAAAACCAACTAAATGAGCTTGACGAGTGGCGAGCGTACGCATATGAAAATAATAAAATTTATAAAGAACGCACGAAATTGTTTCACGATAAGAACCTGTGCCATCCTAAAACGTTTAAACCAGGAGATCATGTTCTTCTTTTTAATTCGCGCTTACGTCTCTTCCCTGGAAAGCTTAAATTTAGATGGTCCGGACCGTTTACGGTCAAGGATGTTTTTCCTTACGGCACTGTGTTACTTTCGCACCCCGATAAGGGGGACTTTAAAGTTAATGGCCATAGACTCAAACTCTATTTTTCTAATGATTCTGTGACTCCTGCAAAGGAGACTGTTCTTTTGGACTCTTAGCTTATTATTATTTTTATGGACATTTTTATTTCTTGACATTTTATTATTATTATTATGCAACTCTTTTATTTGAATTATTGTAATAAAAAAACATTATTGGGCATCTGCCCACGGACTCTCTATTTTTTCTTTTATTTTGCTCTTTCTACCGGAGGCCAATCAAGTCCATGATCGTGGTCGCCGCTCCGCCGCTGCTGATATCAAATGGATCAAGTCATACCTGCTGACGATCAAGTACTCTAAAAAGCAAGCATAGGGGAGCGACATTCGCCTTCATCTCACGAACCCGGGGAAGTCCTGTTCTTTTTATTTACTTATTTTCCTGCATTTTTTTTTTTCTCTTCTTCTCAGTCCCCTTCTCTTTTTCTTTATGTTTTCTTCATTGAGGGCAATGAAGAATTTAAGCATGGGGGGTCTAGTTTCTTTTGGTCTTTTCTTTCTATTTTTCTTCTTTCAAAAAGAAAAAATTTATGTTTTAAATTAGTATAGTATTTTATGTCATCAAAATTCAAAATCCAAAAAAATTATAAAATATAAAACCAAAAAAAAATTTAGAAAAAAACAAAACTAAAAAAAAAAAGTGTGCTAAAATCAATTTGAAAAACAAAATCGAAAATTATTTCTATCTTTAATTTTTTGTTTCTTCTAGTGATGTGTAGGCCCGTGCGGTTTTTGTAGTTCTATATAGATTACTTTGAAAATGTTCTCTAAACTTATCATTTTAGCATAGTTTAGTTCTACTAGTTTCTTTTTCTAAAGTAGAGGCATCCGTTTTTTTACATTAAAAGTTAGCAATTTAGTTATGTCTTTTTATTCGGTAAGTTGCTTACAAATGGTTGCTAGATAATATTAGCTCTTTTTCATTTGCGAGGTAGTCTTTCTTGGTGTCTAGAACTTGTACCAAGCTACTCTCGAAACATTTGCGTCGTTTTTACATTCTTTGAAATGATGTAGGCTACCATTTGACTAGTTTGAGCTTTTCTTGCCCACCAAAAACATCACCATTGCTAAACAATTTTGGGCCTTTTCATGTTTTCCTTTGTTTTTAGCTCCACCCTTTCATTTCACTATATTCACCAAAGCCAAAATGCCCTTCCTATGTTTCACACTATAACCTGAGCTTAAAAATTATTTTTTGTGGGGTATTATCTTTGAAATGAATAGGAAATTCTCAAGCCTATTTTTGGAGTTTTCTTATCAAAATTTTATCAAAAAAATCAAAAAATGAAAATATCCAAAATAAAAAAAATTAATGAAGAAAAAGTTTATGTTTGGCCATGTTTATAAAACAAAAAAATTTTATGGCCTTGTTTTGAAGTTTGAATTGGAGAAATGACTTGCTTGTCATTTCTCATTTTGTTATCATGTTTTTTATTTTTGAAGCACACCTTGGTATAGTGTCTAAGCCCTCATGTTTATCGTTGATTCCATTTACCTAATCATTTACCTAAGCCAAGTTTTAATTCCAAGTAGAAGTCCTAATGATCTTAGAACTTAAATTCGCGTAGTGGAGAAAGTTTGAACGTACAAGCCTATGGCCACCATCATTGATGGATTTCTTTGAGGTTATCTTGGAGTGTTTTAGGGTTAATGTTTATCTAGCAACCTAATAGTTTGTTAATGCGCCGTTTACTTAGAACCTCTACTTTTGTTTTCCTTACTTTCATTTATTTTGGATGCCTTGTTTTAAGATTTAGAAATGTGTAGACTTTTCTTATGTTTTAATGAGATTTTTAGGGTTCCACTTTCAAGTTTTCTATTGTGTACTTCTCACCCCACTAGTTGATAACATAGGAATTAGGATAGTTTAATTTTTCATGTTTTGTTTTTTCTTAATTATGAAACCTAAATTAGCTTTGTTTATTTTCTATTTCCTTCCCTAGTTTTCACTTCTATTTGCTTGAGGGCAAGCAAATACTCTAGCATGGGGGAATTTGATGACTACTAGTAGACATTGGTTTTTCGTTTTGTTTAGTATGCAAAATTCCTATGTTTATTTGCATTTTTATTAATTTTATGCTTGTTATATTTTTATTTCATGTTTTATGTCTTCTTGTTAGGATATAGTTTAATTATATATTTTATGCAATCTTATGCTTGTAATGTTTTATTGTATGTCAAATTCTATGTTATATTATGTTAATTAATATTATGTTATAAAATATATCTTACATGTTCTGTATTTGTTTTGTTTCTGTAGGTTTAAAGCTACATGGTGCAGCCCTCAAGCTCAAGTCCAGCCCATTTCATGTTTGCCGAGCCTCCTTCAAGTCTTGCACATGTGGAACCCGAGCCAACTGGTGCAGCCACCTTCACTTATCAAGCCCATCAAGAGCAGCCCGAGCACACCAATCAACCACAAGTGCAGCCCACTTCAAGGCCCTTCGATTCCCTCTACCCGAGCCCATGCAGCCAGCCCACTCTTCAATATATTTGGCCGGCCCTTTACACTTTGGAGCAGCCCTCTCTCCTCAATAATACCATGCATGAATATTTCCTTCACATGGCCGGCCACCTTTTTTTTATCTCATGCATGCACTTTGCCTCCCTCTCTTTATTAATTAGCATGCAAGAATCCTCCCAATGATGTGGCCGGCCACTTTTCTCCCTCTCCCTTCTACAAGTTTCCATTCATCCCCCCATCTTATTTTATATTTCCATGAAATGAAATGCATGAACCCCCGCTCTTTTCTCTCTCCCTTTTATTAATGAAATGCATGAATCATCCCCCCCTTCATGTGGCCAGCACACCCCATTTTCCCCTCATAATTTCCTATCATCTAGAAGCTTCTCCATCCCCTATATACGCTTCCCCATCCCTCAAGCCAAGGAGTTAGTTCTTTTTGCAAGTGAAGTAAGTTAAATTTGGAGTTGAATTGTAGAGAGCAAGAGAGCTAGTGAGTTGTTATTTTTCATTACTGTTGTAGTCTTTTCATTATTGCAATCTCTCTTTTCATCATAATATAATATTGTCCTTCTTAATATTGTTTTCTCTTTTATCTTTGCAAGTAATGAAAATGTTCCTCTCTTCTTTTTATTTTTCTTTCTTTTCCATTATGCGTAGCTAATTTCCTCTTATCATTTGATCATGAGGATCCATGATTTGGAATGAGAATTATTTTTATTTCAAAGTTTTATTTTTGCGTAATCTACTCGTCCTTCTTTGAATAATTTTTCGTCGACTCCGTATTTCCGGTATAACGGTAGTAGGCTTATGATCTCATATTCAAGTAGCCGAGAGGCTCGTGAATGTGAAAGATCACTCAAAGAAGGAAGGAGTTGAACGCAACCCTAGAGATAGGTCGACGTAAATCTTCCGGATTGGAGTCAATTCCAATAGTGCGGATCACTTCGATAATGCAACTTTAGACTTCTTTGGTTTGTAAAGATATTTCGATCAAAGAGTCTATAAGTTAGGAGGCCTAATGCTCTAGCGAGATTTTGTCTCATTTTCGGATTCGTCACGGCAGAGTTGGATTTGCAATTAAAAACTATGCCTTTTGATTTTCTCATTTCATTTCATGGTGAATCAATGATCTAATGCTAGACTTTTTTATATAAATTTTGGTCTCGCAATTTTTCGTTTATTTTACTTAAAAAATTCTCAAAATCCAACTATTTTCTGGTAGCATAATATTTCAAGCGTGAGTAGCAGTAATTGATAACCCCGTGTTTAAATACGACCTTGGTACTACAATTCGACAGGTACGCTTGCCTGTTCGGGTTTAGCCCATCAAGTACTGCCGGGATGATGTCCAAGTCCAGATCAGGGGGGATCCGAAGGCCTCTAGGAAGTGTTACCTGAATGCTGTCAGCACCATCAGCTGGATGGGTGACGCGGAAAGGCTGGAGAGGATGATGGAGCAGGAGGAGGGCCTGCAAGCTGCTGAGGTACTAGAGAAAGTGGAGGTGATCGCCCCGAGAGGAGGGCCTGAGCTGCTGAAGGTCGGAGGAGCCTTTCCCCTGGAAGGGAAGGCGAAGATAGCTGCTTGCCTACAGGACAATGCTGACATCTTCGTATGGAGTGCCGCCGAGATGCCAGGGATTGATGTCGATGTTGCTTGTCATCGCCTCAACCAGGATCCCGCGGTTGCTCCGGTTCACCAAAGGCAGAGGAAGATCGCCACCGCGCTGCCGAGCCAATCCGGGAGGAAGTGAGGAAGCTACTGGAGGCGGGTTTGTCTCGGAGATCCAGTATCCAGGCTGGGTCTCCAATGTTGTAATGGTAAAGAAGTCCGGAGGGGACTGACTATGTATCGATTTTTCTATGTTGAATAAAGCTTGCCCAAAGGATTGTTACCCCTTGCCTCAAATCGACGCGCTGGTTGATTCCGCCGTCGGATTTCCCGTGATGAGTTTCCTTGATGCTTTTTCAGGATATCACCAGATCTGGATGCATCATCTCCCTCCCCGATTCCGCGATGTTTCCTTCATCACCAGCGACGGGTGCTATAACTACAAGATGATGCCCTTCGGGCTCAAAAACACCGGCGCAACTTATCAAAGAATGATGGATCAGGTATTCAAAGAGAAAAAGGGGCAGAATTTGGAGGTCTATGTGGACGACCTTCTCGTAAAAAGCAAGAGCATCACGGGGCACGTAGCGGATCTGGCGGAGACCTTCGCCACCCTGAGGAAGTACAAGATGCAGCTTAACTCGGCCAAGTGTGTCTTCGGTGCGAGAAGGGGTAAGTTCCTGGGTCACCTCCTTACTCCCCAGGGGGGTTGAGCCTAACCCCGATAAGGTAAAAGCCATCATGGAGATGGCCTCCCCAAGAGACTCCAAGGAGGTCCAGAGGCTTACTGGAAGGCTGGAAGGACTTAGCCATTTTCTTTCCAAGGCCGAAGAGAAATGCTCCCCATTCTTCAAGGCTTTTCGGGGTAATCATAAATTCGAGTGGACTACGGAGTGCGAGGAGGCTTTCGAAAAGCTTAAGCAGCAGCTGACCCAAGCTCCTCTCTTCCAAGGTCCGCAGGGCGGCGAGGATCTTTTACTTTATTTGGGAGTAGGGTCCGAGGCGGTTAGTTCGGTGTTAGTTCGAGAAGAAGTAAGGAGGCAGCTCCCCATCTATTACGTGAGCTGGGTGTTGCGGCAAGCAGAGACGAGGTATCCTATCCTGGAGAAGCTAGTTTCGCGTTGGTAGTTTGGGCTCGGTGGCTCCGCCCATATTTTCAGGCTCACTCCATCAAGATGGTCTCCAATCATCCCCTAAGGAGTATCTTGGATGGGGTGGAGCATTCTGGAAAGTTGTCAAAGTGGGCGGTGGAGCTAAGCGAGTTTGACATCTCTTATTCCCCAAGCGTAGCAATCAAAGCGCAGGCAGTAGCAGACTTCCTGGCCGACTTCTCGGCCGAGGTGGAGGTGGACGTGGGCGCTTCCCGGCCGGTCTCTTGGAAGATGTTTGTGGATGGGGCTTCCAACAAGTATTCCGTGGGAGCCGTAGTCATGTTAGTTATCCCGTAGGGAACCAGTATTGAATAGGCCGTCGAGATCCACTTTCTAGTTACGAATAATCAGGCGGAGTACGAAGCCATGGTGGCTGGTTTGCGTCTCGCCAAGGAGCTTTCAATCAAGGACATCCGAGCTTTCACTGATTCGATTGTGGTCGCTTCCCAGATAAGAGGAGAGTTCGAGGTCCATGACCCTATCCTGTAGCAATACCTGGTCAAGGTTAAGGGTGTGATCGGGGGGTTCCAGTCTTTTTTCGTCGAGCATGTGCCCCAAGAAGACAATGCCGAAGCAGACTACCTTGACAAGTACGGTCCACGGGCCGGGGGAACGATCACCGAGTTATTTTGACCATCCATCGAGGAAGGAGAAATGATGGAGATCGAGCAGCGACCCTCGTGGAAGGATCCGTTTGTTACGTTCTTAAAAACGGGTCAGCTGCCCACGGACGGGCAAGACTGAAGGAAATTCCAATACAAGGCCACGTACTACCTACTGCAAGACGCCAAGCTTATCGCAAGACCATATCGGGCCCCATCGCTAGATGCTTGTCGGAAATCGAGGTCCCCTGAGTTCTCGAGGAGATCCACTCAGGGGAGTGCAGTAGCCACTCCGGGACTCGTACTCTGGAGAAGAGAATCCTGAGGTATGGCTACTTTTGGCCCACCATCCGAAAGGACACGGAGGCTGATGGCCGCGGAACAGAGACCTACTGTGGTTGGTTCGAAATGGTCAGATTCCGCGGGTCGGTTAGAAGATCGAGTTTTTCTAACGAGTGGAGGCAAGCGCACCTATCGCAAGTAGTACTCGGTATTCGGGAAATACCGAGGTCGTATTATTCTCGGGGACGTGTTGATTATATCTACTCTTCCAGGAACACTATTATCTTACTAACAGTAAGGTGGGATTTTTTTAGTTTAATTAAAACGGAAAGAAAGAAAGCGGAATTTTGCTAAATTAGTTCGATGATGGGTTAACGCTCGGCATCGAATCGAATTAAGACTAAAATAATTCTTAACAATTATTAAACTTTGTTTTTAATTTTATAAAAGGCACTTGGCCGTAGAGGTTCCAAAAATATGAGCGCACTTATCTCTAGGAATATTGCTCACCTAAACATTAAGACTATTCGACCGATCGTTAGACCGACGAAGGATTCCTCTTAATGCCCGCTTTATGCTAAGAACCCCGCTATTGGGTGGGGAACCCAATCCGGCAGAACTACGCTTCTCCTCTTACGAGGGGGCGTACGCAGTTCTCTTTACCCAAGGGGGATCGGTCCATACGTGCAGCCTCTCGGCATCGCGTATGGATAACGGAATAGAGCCCACACATCGATTATGTGGTCGTATGCGTCGTTAACCCGGGGTAAACCTTAAGTCCTTAAATAAAAATAAAAATAAAGTTCTTTGATTATTTCAAATCATTTTATTTGTCCCAATGCTCTTCGATGCCGAAGGATAAAAGAGATTAGCCACTCATCGGTATGGGGACGGCTTTATGTTTTTTAGGTGAAGCGTGAGTGTTAAATTAAGCACTGAACAATTATAAGAGAAAACACGAAAAATAGGACAATTAGATAAATTTAAGGCTAATTGATGCAGGCACTCACGCACACTTCAAAACCATAAAGAAAATTAAATAAAGCAAGCCCTACTCAAATGAGTAGGGGGAAATAAATGCACACACGCACACACTCTTCTTAATTAAAGAAAGCGATAAATAAAGCGGTAAAATTATCTCCTACACGCACGCACTCTACATAATTGAGAAAGCGATAAAATTGCAAGTCCCGGCTCAATTGAGTGGGCAGGAAAAAACCTGTCTCATACACACACGCACTCTACTTGATTATTAAAACACACACACGCACACAAAGTTTTCCTACTCAAGTGAGTAGGAAGAAAATGAAAGCAGTAAAAAGACAAGTCCCACTCAAACGAGTGGGCGGGAAATGAAAGCAGAACGCCATTTAACTCTTAACGAGTAGGCGAAAATAAATACATACGCACTTACACACTCTACAGAAATGAAATAAAGCAGTAAAACCTAACTCATACACGCACACACGCTTGCAGAAATAAGAAAAACAAAGTGCTCAGAAAATTTAAACGACTGCATTTCTACCGCTAGAATGCGGTAGAAATGCATAAAAAGTGAAAATAAAATTAACCGGAGCGAAATTTTTTGCAAATAAACGCAAAATGGAAGTACTCGAAAAATTAATACAACTGCATTTCTACCGCTAGAATGCGGTAGAAATGCATAAAAAGATGAAATAAAAATTAACCGGACTAAAAGTTTTGAAATTAAAAAGCTAAAATGAAGTGAGCGAAAAATTATAACGACTATATTTTCATTCTTATATTTTTATAAAAACTCCTAAAAAGTGAAAATAAAATAAAAAGGACAAAAAGTTTTACAATCCTAAAGAGCCTAAGTTAAAGAAAAATGAAAATAACACTTTTAGATGAGTTTTTATAAAGCCTTATGAATGAAAAAATAGGAAAAAGGAGAAAAGCTAAATCTAAAAAAGTGCAGAAAATGAAAATAAATGGACGGCACAACGGCTAGAAATGCCGATAAATCCTAAATCTAACTAAGTTATGAAAGCAAAAAAGATGAAAACATAAAAGAAATACAAAAGATGAACGAAAAATTGCTTAAGTAGGCGCATTCAAATGGATTATTCATACAAATTAAGAGAGAAAAATTCATATTTTATTAAAGTAAAAACCCTAATACAAACTAAGAGAGAGAGAGGGGGGAGAAATTCTCCTTACATAGGTATGGAATCTAATTGGGCAGCACCTCCCCTAAGCAAAGTGGTCAAAAAAGTGGACAAAATAAGCTTCCTGGAAGCTCTTATTTATAGGCAAAATTTCGGGTGGGTCACGCCCGTGACTAGGGCGTGACAGGGGGGCGTGTCGACACTATTCATGAGCTGATCGGGTGACTTGACTGGAATGTTGACTTCGGCTGAAAACGTGGCGGTCACGCCCAAGGTCACGGGCGTGACATGTGTCAGTCACGGGCGTGACTGGGGCGTGTCGGGGAGGTCGATCTGGGCGCGGTCCGGCAATAAAGTCGCGCGCGTCACGTCGGGCTAGGTGGCTAAGTCACGCCCGTGTCACACCTTGACACGGGCGTGTCTTGGGGCGTGTCGAGCTTGGTTTGATCATCGCCGATCGTCGAGCTGGGAACCTGTGGCCGGCGATCATCGGGGGGCGTGACGCGGGCGTGTCGGTCAATTGACACGGGCGTGTCAGTCAATTTTTTTGACTTTTCTGGAATTTTTTCTGGAATTTTTCTGGAATAAAAATAAAGCTAAGTTAGAAATAATATTTACAAAAACAAGCAATTTATTGAATAAAACTAATGAAAAAGACAAAAAATAAACGAAAACTGACTTAAATAAAATACGAAAATATAGGTATATTTACAACTCATCAAACACCCCCATACTTAAGCTTTTGCTATTCCAGAGCAAAAGTTTGAGGTGAACTTATAAGGAATAATAAAAAACCCTAAGTTCTGCGACCGCTAAATTAATTATAAGAGAGATCAAAAAAAAATATACAGGGTATGAGAGTTAAGTCCTAAAATTATTTAGATGATTTAAACAGGGCAAAAGTTTTGGCCAAAAGACTTCTTGATGTAATCAAATAGAAAGCAATAGTTGTATTGGTTAGATTAACAGAAAATAGTTTGGATTTATACGAACTTTAGCTTATAGGAGTGTTATCGGAAATAATGCAATTTACGAATTATGCTCTCAAAAAGATTTTTGAATTAATTCTAGAGTCATGAAATTGGCTAAGGGGGGTTGATGTTGGTTTATGAAGTTGCTTGGATTTTGAGGCGAGGTTATTTTTTCTCGAACCTCCAATTTTTTTTGATTTGGATGTTAAAGGAAAATGAAATCTTATTTTCCTTAACATAAAAATTTTTCTTCTTCATAAATAAAAATAACCCAATGTATATGTGTTGGAGTAATGAATTTTATCCTCTTACTCCGTAACTTATAATCTTTTAATTTATTGGGTGTCTATGTTTACGGAATGAAATCTTATTCCCATTGACATAAGATCTTTTTTCTTTTTGGGGAAATAATTTTATCATACCAAGTAGGTTATGATAAGTAAGGGGAGAAAAGAGAACTAGATTTTTAATTGAAAAATAATTGAGAGCAACCTTTATAAATTGTACGTTCCAATTTTTCAGAAAGCTAAAAGCAAGCATAATTGAATTCTATAGTCGTTATTTTCTAACATGGTACACATGCTCCTATCTATGAAAAATTAGAAGTAGTGCCTAAAGCGAGTCCCCTATTTTTAACAAAGTATAATAAATTCTTTAAAACTTAACCGCGGCTATTTAGATTTTTCAATCTATAATTAACAAACGAATAGTGAACAAAGAATTGATCAAATTCGCATATAAATAAACTCAAAACGAAAGTTTTGGATAACAAGAAACTTAAGAATGAAATGTTTGGTTTATTTGTTTCAAAAAAAAAAAAATTGTTGTTTTTGAAGTTATGCTCTTTTTTGTAGTTTTGTAGTTATATCTTTAATATATACATGCTAAAAAGAAAGAAAAAAAATGCGAAATTTTTTTTTTTTGGATTTTTAAGTTTTGTGATTTTTTTTGTATTTTAAAATTTTGTTTGTTTTTTTGTTTGTATTTTTAATGAAATTTTCATTCTATTTACAAAAATTTGGGAAAAAGAAAAAATATTTACAAGGATGAGAGGGAAAAAGGGAGAGGGTAAAGAGAAAGAATATTTACAAAAAGTATTTACAAAAATTATTTACAAAAATATTTACAAGAATATTTACAGAAATACAAACTAGGTAGCCGCGAGATGACTCGTTATGTGGATGGCTCGATGAGCCGGATCTCGCGGACCGAGTTAAAAATAAGTCAAAGTTTCAAAAATGAAACTTCAAAAAAAAAAAAAAATTTTAATTGAAACTTTTTGATTTTTTTGTGTTATATATATTTTTTGTTGTTTTGTTTTTTAAATTTTTTGTTTTGTTTTTTTTTGTGTGTATTTTTTTTTTTTTTTGTAAGTGAAAAAGAAAGTACGAAAATATGAAAACACCCCCATACTTAGATCCAACATTGTCCCCAATGTTGTATGCTAAGCATGAGGAACAAGACAGCAGGTATATGTACAAAAAAGAAAAGAGAGGGGGGCAGAAGACGTCCCTGATCCGTGCGCGGGGAAGCCCATTAGAAACCCTGCATTTATTAGAAAAATAGAAAACGTAATAAATAAATACGTAAAAAAGATAGACGTGGGGTGCCTCCTAGGAGCGCTTTGTTTATAGTCGCGTAGCTTGACTATAGTGGCGGGTTTATAAGTCGAGGAGGGATATGGTTTCGCTATACTCGATCACAGGGTCGCCCGCTATGTAAGTCTTTAATCGATGACCGTTTACTTTAAACGAGCCTTTTTCCGGGTGGGAGACGAGTACGGTCCCATATGGAAAAACTTCTTCAACTAAGAAGGGACCGGACCAACGGGATTTGAGTTTGCCAGGAAAAAGTTTAAGACGAGAATTATAAAGAAGGACTAGATCGCCCGGAGAAAAAATTTTGGGGGTTTTAATTTTTTGATCGTGATAGAACTTAGAACGCTCCTTATAGAACTTATTGCTCTCGTAAGCGTTCGCACGCCATTCATCGAGCTTGTTTAGTTGCAGTTTTCTATTTTGAGCGGCTAAGTTAGAGTCGAGGTTTAAGAGTTTTAATGCCCAAAGTGCGCGGTGCTCCAGTTCTACGGGTAAATGGCACGCTTTGCCATAGACTAATCGAAACGGGGTACAACCGGTAGCGGTTTTGTACGCCGTACGATACGCCCATAACGCGTCATCGAGCTTAGCGGACCAATCTTTCCTATTAAGTGAAACGGTTTTTTCTAATATGCATTTTATCTCTCGATTTACTACCTTAACTTGGCCACTTGTTTGCGGGTGGTAGGGGGTGGCAAGCTTGTGCGTGACTCCGTATTTAGCTAACGTCTTAGCCATTAGAGCGTTACAGAAATGCGTTCCCCTATCACTAATAATAGCGCGAGGCGTGCCGAAGCGAGAAAATAATTTTTTTAGAAATGTAACGACGACTCGCGCATCGTTGGTGGGGAGAGCCTGCGCTTCCGCCCACCGTGATACGTAGTCGACCGCCACTAAAATATAAAAATTTTTATAAGAAGGAGGTAGGGGGCCAACAAAATCTATGCCCCATAAATCGAAGACTTCGCATTCTAAAAACATATTTTGGGGAATCTCGTCGCGACGTGAGATGTTACCCGACCGCTGACAGCTATCGCATGCGCGCACAAAATTGTGCACGTCTTTGAAGAGAGTTGGCTAAAGGTAGCCCGCCTCTAGCGCCTTCCTAGCGGTCTGGTTGGCTTGATAGTGCCCCCTGGCTGGACCCTCGTGGCAGTGCCTCAATATTTGTGTGCACTCCACTCCCGCGACGCATCTTCGAACCGCTTGGTCCGCACAGATACGGAAAAGAAAGGGGTCATCCCAAAAGAAATTTTTCAAGTCGGAAAAGAATTTCTTCTTTTCATGACTTGAAAAATCTTTTGGAAGTACCCGCGCGACTAAGTAGTTCGCAAAATCTGCGAACCAAGGCGAAGATGACGAAGATGAACGAATGGCGAGAAGGCGTTCCTCGGGGAATCTGTCATTTATTTCAGATTCGACGAGCGCTTCCACACCCGGATTTTCTAAACGGGAGAGGTGGTCAGCCGCTAGATTCTCCGCGCCCTTCTTATCTCGGATCTCCAAGTCAAACTCTTGTAGGAGGAGAATCCACCGAAGAAGGCGGGGCTTCGCGTCGGCTTTAGCTAATAGATATTTAAGGGCGGAGTGATCGGTAAAAACGATAACTTTAGATAGCGTAAGATACGAGCGAAACTTATCGAAAGCGAAAACGACGGCTAAGAGTTCCTTTTCCGTCGTCGTGTAATTCACTTGTGCGGAAGTGAGCGTCTTGCTAGCGTAATAAATAGGATGAAAATGTTTTTCTACGCGTTGGCCAAGAACGGCGCCTAAGGCAATATCACTAGCATCGCACATGATTTCGAACGGAAGGGACCAATTAGGGGCCACTAGAATCGGAGAATTAATAAGTTTTTGTTTTATAAAATTAAAAGCAGACTCGCAGTCGCTACTAAAGACAAAAGGTGATTCCTTTTCCAAGAGGTGAGTAAGCGGCTTTGTTATTTTTGAAAAATCTTGAATGAAGCGCCTATAAAAGCCCGCGTGGCCTAAGAAACTCCTAATGGATTTTATGTTTGTCGGCTGAGGAAGCTTTTCTATGATTTCAACTTTGGCCTTATCGACCTCTATCCCCTTAATCGAAATCTTATGGCCGAGGACCAAACCTCCTCGAACCATAAAGTTACACTTTTCCCAATTTAAAACAAGATTCGTGTCCTCGCATCGCTGGAGGACACGATCAAGATTACGAAGACAATCCGGGAATGAGCATCCGAATACAGAAAAGTCATCCATAAATATTTCCATAATATCTTCTACTAGCTCGCCAAAAATTGCTAGCATACATCGTTGGAATGTAGCCGGCGCATTGCAGAGGCCAAATGGCATTCTTCGATAGGCGAAGGTGCCAAAGGGGCAAGTAAAAGTTGTTTTCTCTTGGTCCTGGGGGGAAATGGGGATTTGGAAAAACCCCGATAAACCGTCGAGAAAACAATAAAAAGGATGACCGGAAAGACGCTCGAGAATTTGGTCAAGGAACGGTAGTGGGAAGTGGTCCTTGCGGGTGGCATCATTAAGTTTGCGATAATCGATGACCACGCGCCAACCCGTAACATTACGAGTTGGGACGAGCTCGTTGTGCTCATTCGCCACTACGGTTAGACCGCCCTTCTTGGGCACGACATGAATGGGACTAACCCACGCACTATCAGAAATGGGATAAATAATCCCCGCATCTAATAATTTAATTATCTCAGCTTTCACAACGTCTTTCATGTTTGGGTTAAGACGCCGCTGCGGCTGAATGGTTTTGCGGAAATTATCGTTTAAGAAAATTTTGTGAGTGCAGAAAGAAGGGTTAATCCCCTTTAGGTCAGAAATTTGCCACGCAATTGCGTGGCGATGTTTAAGCAAAACCTCCAATAAATCAGAGGTCTCTGAATCGCTTAAATACGAAGAAATGATTACCGGGAGTGTATCATTTTTCCCCAAAAAGGTGTATTTTAGGGATTCGGGTAATGGTTTGAGTTCTAGGATGGGCGGTTCTTCTAGTGAGGTTTTAGTGCAAATGTCTTTTGAACCAATTGGTTCAAAAGGCAAGTTCGTAGACTCGTCCTCATCGCAATAAAAATTTTCGAGGGAAAAAATATTTTCGCTTAAAAACTCGGACTCGAAAACCGGAGAAGAACTATCTCCATAAAAAGAATCTAAAGAATAGCAGAAATTGTCGCTCGGCGACGAGTTTTCCATAGAGGAGTTAATAGAAAAAGTAACTTGGTCTTCTCCAACCCGAAGGAGAAGCTGACCATTACTTACATCAATTAACGCACGTGAGGTCGCGAGGAAAGGGCGACCAAGTATTATTGGTACGTTGGCGTCTTCCTCGATGTCCAAGATGACGAAGTCCATCGGGAAGGTGAACTTGTCTACTCGGACAAGGACATCCTCAACAACCCCGATGGGGAACCTAACCTAGCGATCCGCTAGTTGGATGCGCATATTGGTAGGAGCAGGAGTACCCAAACCTAAATGCAGGAAGAGCGAGAACGGCATCAAATTAATGCTCGCGCCTAAGTCTGCCAAGGCGTATTTTACTAATACATCGCCAAAAAGGCACGGGATGGAGAACCGTCCCGGGTCGTTTTGTTTTAAGGGCAATTTACTAGTAAGAGCCGCCGAGCAGACAGCGTTGAGAGATATATACGAAATATCCTCGAGTTTACGTTTATTAGAAAGTAGTTCTTTTAAAAATTTCGCATATTTAGGCATTTGCGAGATAGCCTCGCAAAAAGGAACATTAATATGAATTTGTTTAAGTAATAAAATAAATTTTTCATATTGCGCGTTTACTCGCTCGTTATCTAACTTATGCGGGTAGGGCAACGCCTTGTTTAAAATAGTTTTATCGTTAAAAATCGGTAAGGGTTGCGTAATCGAAGAAGAGGGAAGAGGGGTCGGAGGTGAAATATGTACCTGAGGATCGATCCGTTTTGGATCGACCACCTCCTTACCGCTACGGAGGGTTATAGCGTTGGCGGTTTCCCTTGGATTGGGCTCCGTGTTCCCTGGCAGTGCCCCCATAGCGCGTTCTGACATGAGTCGCACCAGCTGTCCAACCTGGAGTTCTAAATTTTTTAGCGATCCGGTGATGTTCCGGATATTAGACTCGTTGGACGCGACATAACGATTAAAATTTTCCTCCACCGTGGATGGCTTCATAGGAGGGGGAGGAGGAAGCGTTGGCGCAAAAGGAGGGGGAGGGGGACGCTACGCGTTGTTCGGGTTGTTCCAGGAGAAATTCGGATGGTTCCTCCAACCCGGATTATAGTGGCTACTATAAGGGTTGTTTTGAAATGAGGGACGCACCGGATTTCCCATGTAGTCCACGAATTCGTCGACTACGCAGACGTTGGAGGGGGGGAGAAAACAAGGCGGAGTGGAGGAGGCAACAGACATCTCCGCCACCTGCTTAGTTAGCCTTTCCACTTGGAGGGCTAGCTGAGCGGTGGCATCCACTTCAAAAATGCCCGCCTGCTTAGGGCGCGCCCGCGGGACGTTCCACTGGTAGGTGTTCACCGCCATTTCCTCAAAAAGGGCCTGGGCGGCCTCGGGGGTCTTATTGTTCAGAGTGCCCCCGGCAGCCGCGTCAATCATTTGACGCGTCTGACTATTCAGTCCATTATAAAAAATTTGTACCTGCAACCACGTTGGCAGAGCGTGGTGCGGGCACCGGCGGAGAAACTCCTTAAAGCGTTCCCAAGTCTCGTAAAGAGACTCGGAGTCATTTTGGACGAACGAAGATATGTCCGCCCGCAGTCTTGCAGTTTTCACGGGCGGAAAATACTTCGTAAGGAATTTCTCGGCCAATTCCGCCCAGGACGTGATGGATCCCCGCGGGAGGGAGAGTAACCACGCCTTAGCCTTGGACTTAAGAGAGAAGGGAAAAAGGCGCAAACGAATGGCATCATCAGTGATGCCATTAATTTTAAAAGTATCGCAAATTTCAAGAAAATTAGACAAGTGATTGTTGGGGTCCTCATCCGGCTGTCCGTCGAACTGCACGGCATTTTGGATCATCTGAATCACACTTGACTTAATTTCAAAATTATTATTGGCCACAGCGGGCTGAACAATACTCGACCCCGTATCATACAAATTGGGCCGAGCGTAATAAGACATAGTACGCTCGGCCGATTTGGCATTATTCGGGTCGGCCATAGAAGAAGAAGAGGGTTCTCCGATAGATTCTGCGGGGTCTAAAAAGGGAATTCGACGGAGAGATCGGATACGCGCAAGAGAGCGGTCGATCTCGGGGTCGAATTCAAGATTTTCAGAACTCGAAGGTTGTCCACGGGTCATACACCCTAAAAAAAATGAAAAGGGGGAAGGATATATTTTTTGTATAAATTTTTTATGTGAAAATAAAGTAAAATTAATAGAGTCCCGGATTCAATATAACAACCGGATTCCCCGGCAACGGCGCCAAAAACTTGATGGCCGCGGAACAGAGACCTACTGTGGTTGGTTCGAAATGGTCAGATTCCGCGGGCCGGTTAGAAGATCGAGTTTTCTAACGAGAGGAGGCAAGCGCACCTATCGCAAGTAGTACTCGGTATTCGGGAAAATACCGAGGTCGTATTATTCTCGGGGACGCGTTGATTATATCTACTCTTCCAGGAACACTATTATCTTACTAACAGTAAGGTGGGATTTTTTTAGTTTAATTAAAACGGAAAGAAAGAAAGCGGAATTTTGCTAAATTAGTTCGATGACGGGTTAACGCTCGGCATCGAATCGAATTAAGACTAAAATAATTCTTAACAATTATTAAACTTTGTTTTTAATTTTATAAAAGGCACTTGGCCGTAGAGGTTCCAAAAATATGAGCGCACTTATCTCTAGGAATATTGCTCACCTAAACATTAAGACTATTCGACCGATCGTTAGACCGACGAAGGATTCCTCTTAATGCCCGCTTTATGCTAAGAACCACGCTATTGGGTGGGGAACCCAATCCGGCAGAACTACGCTTCTCTGCTTTCGAGGGGGCGTACGCAGTTCTCTTTACCCAAGGGGGATCGGTCCATACGTGTAGCCTCTCGGCGTCGCGTATGGATAACGGAATAGAGCCCACACATCGATTATGTGGTCCTATGCGTCGTTAACCCGGGGTAAACCTTAAGTCCTTAAATAAAAATAAAAATAAAGTTCTTTAATTATTTCAAATCATTTTATTTGTCCCA
This sequence comes from Platanthera zijinensis, assembly GCA_039513925.1. Classification (NCBI taxonomy): domain Eukaryota; kingdom Viridiplantae; phylum Streptophyta; class Magnoliopsida; order Asparagales; family Orchidaceae; genus Platanthera; species Platanthera zijinensis. Next base: position 93,606,914 of record CM077084.1, on the reverse strand, counting down.
ATGCTCTTCGATGCTGAAGGCTAAAAGAGATTAGCCACTCATCGGTATGGGGACGGCTTTATGTTTTTTAGGTGAAGCGTGAGTGTTAAATTAAGCACTGAACAATTATAAGAGAAAACACGAAAAATAGGACAATTAGATAAATTTAAGGCTAATTGATGCAGGCACTCACGCACACTTCAAAACCATAAAGAAAATTAAATAAAGCAAGCCCTACTCAAATGAGTAGGGGGAAATAAATGCACACACGCACACACTCTTCTTAATTAAAGAAAGCGATAAATAAAGCGGTAAAATTATCTCCTACACGCACGCACTCTACATAATTGAGAAAGCGATAAAATTGCAAGTCCCGGCTCAATTGAGTGGGCGGGAGAAAACCTATCTCATACACACACGCACTCTACTTGATTATTAAAACACACACACGCACACAAAGTTTTCCTACTCAAGTGAGTAGGAAGAAAATGAAAGCAGTAAAAAGACAAGTCCCACTCAAACGAGTGGGCGGGAAATGAAAGCAGAGCGCCATTTAACTCTTAACGAGTAGGCAAAAATAAATGCATACGCACACACACACTCTACAGAAATGAAATAAAGCAGTAAAACCTAACTCATACACGCACACACGCTTGCAGAAATAAGAAAAACAAAGTGCTCAGAAAATTTAAACGACTGCATTTCTACCGCTAGAATGCGGTAGAAATGCATAAAAAGTGAAAATAAAAATTAACCGGAGCGAAAATTTTTGCAAATAAACGCAAAATGGAAGTACTCGAAAAATTAATACAACTGCATTTCTACCGCTAGAATGCGGTAGAAATGCATAAAAAGATGAAATAAAAATTAACCGGACTAAAAGTTTTGAAATTAAAAAGCTAAAATGAAGTGAGCGAAAAATTATAACGACTATATTTTCATTCTTATATTTTTATAAAAACTCCTAAAAAGTGAAAATAAAACAAAAAGGACAAAAGTTTTACAATCCTAAAGAGCCTAAGTTAAAGAAAAATGAAAATAACACTTTTAGATGAGTTTTTATAAAGCCTTATGAATGAAAAAATAGGAAAAAGGAGAAAAGCTAAATCTAAAAAAGTGCAGAAAATGAAATATAAATGGACGGCACAACGGCTAGAAATGCCGATAAATCCTAAATCTAACTAAGTTATGAAAGCAAAAAAGATGAAAACATAAAAGAAATACAAAAAGATGAACGAAAAATTGCTTAAGTAGGCGCATTCAAATGGATTATTCATACAAATTAAGAGAGAAAAATTCATATTTTATTAAAGTAAAAACCCTAATACAAACTAAGAGAGAGAGAGGGGGAGAAATTCTCCTTACATAGGTATGGAATCCAATTGGGCAGCACCTCCCCTAAGCAAAGTGGTCAAAAAAGTGGACAAAATAAGCTTCCTGGAAGCTCTTATTTATAGGCAAAATTTCGGGTGGGTCACGCCCGTGATTAGGGCGTGACAGGGGGGCGTGTCGACACTATTCATGAGCTGATCGGGTGACTTGACTGGAATGTTGACTTCGGCTGAAAACGTGGCGGTCACGCCCAAGGTCACGGGCGTGACATGTGTCAGTCACGGGCGTGACTGGGGCGTGTCGGGGAGGTCGATCTGGGCGCGGTCCGGCCGCAAAGTCGCGCGCGTCACGTCGGGCTAGGTGGCTAAGTCACGTCCGTGTCACACTTTGACACGGGCGTGTCTTGGGGCGTGTCGAGCTTGGTTTGATCATCGCCGATCGTCGAGCTGGGAACCTGTGGCCGGCGATCGTCGGGGGCGTGACACGGGCGTGTCGGTCAATTGACACGGCGTGTCAGTCAATTTTTTTGACTTTTCTGGAATTTTTTCTGGAATTTTTCTGGAATAAAAATAAAGCTAAGTTAGAAATAATATTTACAAAAACAAGCAATTTATTGAATAAAACTAATGAAAAAGACAAAAAATATACGAAACTGACTTAAATAAAATACGAAAATATAGGTATATTTACAACTCATCAGTGGCCTTCTCCAAAAAGTGCTCCCAGTATCAGCTCTTCGCGCCCCTCCAGCTTCAACCAACTTAACACCTCCGCTCGATTACCGCTCCGTGGCCCTTAGCCATCTGGGGAATGGACCTGATCGGCACGTTCCCTCAAGCTAGTGGAAAGAGGAAGTTCATACTAGTGATGATCGACTACTTCTCCAAGTGGATCGAGGCCAGAGCCTTGGCGAAGACCACCTCCAAGATCGTACAAAACTTTTTCTGGGGGGAAATCGCGTGCAGGTTTGGGATCCCGTTGGCCATCATACCCAAAAATGGGCCACAATTCGCTAGCTTGGAGCTGGAGGACTTCTGCAAGCCGTTGGGTACAGACCTTCAGTTCGCTTCAGTGCACCATCCTCGGAGCAATGGGCAAGTATAAGCTGCCAACAAGCTCATCGTCAACCTGGTGAAGAAAAAGGTCACCAATCTCAAAGGAAACTGGGCCGAGCAGCTCCCCTCGGTCCTATGGGCTATGAGAATAACCCCAAACTCGGCCACGGGGGAAAATCCTTTCAAGTTATCCCACGGGTCTGAGGCACTCATCCCGGTGGAGTTAAGGGTGCGAAGCCCCAGAGTAGTTGTAGTGGAAGATGATGACGAAGAGTGGCATATGGAGAATGAAAACGCCTAGAGGCTCTCTCTAGACTACGTCGAGGAGCTTCGGGACTTGTCCTCCGTACGCCAAGAGGAGATCAAGAGGCGCATGGCGAAGCACTTTGACAAAAACATCCACCTCAAGCATTTCCTAGCGGTAGATCTGGTCATGAAGAAAGTGGACGCTGCGGGACGGGGGGCCACCGTTGGCAAGCTATATCCCAACTTGGAAGGGACCTTTATTGTCCAAGAGGCCTTGACCACAGGGGGCTACTACCTATAAGATCAAGCTGGAGAGCAGTTGAATGGGACCTGGAGTGGGGACGACCTGAAAAGGTTCTACCCCTAGAAGTGAAACTTGTAATTACTTTGTAAGAATGCTTATTGATGTACAGTGGCGACTGGATTATTCTCCCCTTTTGTGCTAATATTTTGTGTTGTATACGTCGAGGCTTCTAGGTGCTTCCAGGATCAGCCCTACGATCGGCTACGGGAAATAGTATTCTGTTTGTTCCTCGTAAATTACACAGGATTGAGGATAGGACGATGCTTTGGGACTTTAAGCGTTCTTGTAAGACCGAGCCTCTGCATTGTCGGCCGAGATCAGCTCCCCCCTTGCATGTCGACCTATGTCTCCCCGAGCGCATCTATCCTCCGACTGGAGGAATTACCAGGAACAAACTTGTACCCTAGCCTCCCAGACTCGATAAGAGGCCGACCTCATCAAGCAACCATCAGAGGATTTCAAGTTATTTACAAAGCAGGATAACCTACCGAACAAGGGGCAGAGACGAGCCCATGGGTGTGTGTTAGTTCCGAGTGCGTCCGAAAAGGACCCTCGATGAACATCACCCCCCGTCCGGACTCTAGCACTTACGGCCATTAAGCGTAGCTGGAAGCGATCTTCGCTATCAAATCAGGATACTGCCTTCAACCCGTTCCTCCTAAATAGCCCAGTATGGATGATAGGACGATGCTTCGGGACTTTAAGCGCTCTTATAAGACTGAGCCTATGCAATGTCGGCCGAGATCAGCTCCCCCCTTGCATGTCGGCCTATGTCTCCCCGAGTGCATCTCCTTTCTAACTGGAGAAATTATTAGGAACAGGTCTGGACGCCAACTTCCCGATTTATCAGGTTTAAGAGCATCTCTCCGAAGAGAAAGATTTTCTTCTTGCCAAAATATCTATGTAATTAATCCTCGACATCCCTCCAGTAACAGGATCTCGATTGAAATCAAGACTTTGAGTGGCAGAGATGCCGTAAGTCCAGTCTCCCACGAGCTCCTCTCCTTGGGTATCAGCTGATCTCCTTTATTGAAATCAATTCTTCGAGTGGCAGGAAAGTCATAAGTCCGGTTACCCACGAGCTCATCTCCTTGGGGATCAGCCGATCTCCTCGATTGAAATCAAGACTTCGAGTTGCAGAGATGTCGTAAGTCCAGTCTCCCACGATCTCCTCACCTTGGGGATCGGCCGATCTCCTCGATTGAAATCAAGACTTCGAGTGGCAGAGATGTCGTAAGTACAGTCTCCCACGAGCTCCTCTCCTTGGGGATCGACCGATCTCCTCGATTGAAATCAAGACTTCGAGTGGCAGGAAAGTCGTAAGTCCGGTTACCCACGAGCTCCTCTCCTTGGGGATCAGCCGATCTCCTCGATTGAAATCAAGACTTCGAGTGGCAGAGATGTCGTAAGTCGGGTCTCCCACGAGCTCCTCTCCTTGGGGATCGACTGATCTCCTCGATTGAAATCAAGACTTCGAGTGGCAGAGATGTCGTAAGTCCGGTCTACCACGAGCTCCTCTCCTTGGGGATTGGTCGATCTCCTCGATTGAAATCAAGACTTCTAGTGGCAGGAAAGTTGTAAGTCTAGTTACCCACGAGCTCCTCTCCTTGGGGATCGGCCGATCTCCTCGATTGAAATCAAGACTTTGAGTGGCAGGAAAGTCGTAAGTCCGGTCTCCCACGAGCTCCTTTCCTTGGGGATTGGTCGATCTCCTCGATTGAAATCAAGACTTCGAGTGGCAGAGATGTCGTAAGTCCGGTATCCCACGAGCTCCTCTCCTTGGGGATCGGCCGTTCTCCTCGATTGAAATCAAGACTTCGAGTGGCAGGAAAGTCGTAAGTCCGGTTACCTACGAGCTCCTCTCCTTGGGGATCGGGCGATGTCCTCAATTGAAATCAAGACTTCGAGTGGCAGAGATGTCGTAAGTATGATCTCCTCGATTGAAATCAAGACTTCGAATGGCAGGAAAGTCGTAAGTCCAGTTACCCACGTTATCCTCTCCTGGGGGATCGACCGATCTCCTCGATTAAAATCAAAGCCTTGAGCGGCAGGGTAAACGTAAGTCCATGTCTCTGCACGAGCTCCTCTCCCGCAGACCGACTACTTGCCTCTCAGAGATGACTATTCGCCACCCGCCAAGCTCAGATCATGTCTTGGCAGAGGCGAGCTTGCCTCAAGCACGGGGCGAGTATTCCTCGGGCGAGCAGGCGAGTACTTCAGGTGAGCCAGAGAGTATGCCCCATGCGAATAGGCGAGCACGCCTTGGGCAAGAAGGCGAGTATATCGTGATGTGTAGGAGAAAATGAGTTTAATGTAAGTCCAGACGAGTTAAATGAGTATACGTTGAGTGTTCCTCACCGAGCCTATTAGCCCCTAGCGAGCGACATAACCCTTCATGCGAGTAAAGAGTTGCAAAGAATGAACTGGTGTAAATGTCAAAAGATTTACAAATTATATGGGTCATAAATTACACCTGCTGACAATCGGCAAGCAGCTAGGACTCATCGTCACCAGTATCTTGCTGATATTCCTCATCTCCTATATCTGCATCTTCTTCTTCCTCGCCGTTGTCTCTGCTCTCGCCACTACTGCTGCCACTGCCGCTGTTGCTGGAGTGGCTGGAGTCTGACGACGGAGAGGGGACACGATCAGGCGAGATCGTCCCCTCAGCGAGCAACTCAGGAATAAGCTCATCAACGGTGAGCTGCTTATCCCCCTCGACGAGCTGTCCGTTAATTCTCAGCCGCGCGAGTATGATGTTCCTAGCCGCCCGTGCTATCTCGCGGCGGATGGACGACCTCTCTTCCCATAGAACTTGGGACCACTTGACGGCCCACCGAGGATCTTCCTCCGGCCGCTGCACCCCTAGCAGCGAGGCAGAGTTCGTGCGTGCTTCAACAACGACTACCCGAGTCTCCATCTCGGCTGCCCGAACTTAGGCCGTCTCCAGCTCAGCCTGCGAGGTGACAAACATCTCCTCGCATTCGGATAATTTCTTCTCGGCCTCGACCTCGATGGCCTGCGATACGTCAAATGTCAGTACATGTCCAGACGGAACGGAGCAAATATCGCTGCAAGTAGGAAACTTACCCCAAAGTCCTTCCAGAGGACCGATTGCATGCCGAGATCGATGGCCTTCTTGGAGACAACTCTCAGAGCCTCTATCGTCTCCAGCAGCTTCCTCTCCGCGAAGTGCCCCAACTCGGCAGCTCGCGCGAGCGAGCAGGCGGACTGATGTGCAAGCTCTGGCAGGTGAGCTCCAACATCGACTTGGCGTCGACCCACCCGTACAAGGCATGGAGGACGGCGAAGGCCTCCCCCTTGTCCTCCCAGTCCGTCGACCAGTATGGGAGGTTGGTGCTCAACGACACCAAGTGCTCCTCCACCGACCAGGTCACCAGCAGGAGACCATGCACATCCACCACTCCTCGCCCGAGGTTGATGTTGGGGTGGAAGCGAGGTCCCCGAGCATCCAGCAGTGACTCTTGGTCGTCGGGCTGGGGCGACGACACCTTCACCTTCTTACTCGAAGGGCCCGGCGACCTGGCCCTCGTTTTCATTTTGACGACTTTCTTCCTCTCCCCAACGTCAGGCGGAGGGTGGGCTTCAGAGAGGAGGGTAGCGACTTCCTTCGCCGAAGGCAGCGACTTCTCCGGAAGCTCATTGGCCACTACAAGGATTGCGCGAGATGATTAGTGTGTGCTTCAGTAAATAGAAGCGAGCTGGCAAGCATACGACATCTCGCTCAAGCCTTACCCTCGTGGGATGAATCGCCTCCAGCACGTTGATATGGAGCCGCCAGAAGATAACGTCGAACCGGTGACCTCGGAAGGATTCGAACAGCTTCTCGCAAACGCCTTCCAAGATTGGCAGGAGGAAGGCGACGTCGGTGGGTTGGTGTGGACTTCCCAGGAGACCCCCGAAGTCGCCACGCACGATCACCAGCAGCTCTCTCCAGTGGTGGACTTTGTTCACAGTCCCTACTAGAGTGCAGACACAACTACTGAAGAAGATGACCCCCTCTGAAGTCGCGGCGAAGTCGAATTCTCGGCGAAATACGGAGAGGTCAAAGGCGTTCCTCTCCTCCTAGAGGTAGCAGAGGAACCCCATGATGATCGCCATCCCGTTTGGGTTGATCTGCGCGGGGACGATCCCGAAGTACCGCAAGATCTCGCAGAACTCTGGACAGAAAGGGAGTCATAGGCAAGCATCAAAGTGACGTAGTGACAACACTAGCGCGCCCTCAACATAGGTATTGAGTCTCTCACCGCGAGTAGGAAGCCTCGCCAAGTTTCCTTCCGGCAGTAGACGCTCTCTGAAGCTGTCCAGATCCTTGTTTGACGTTATCGACTTCTTGAAGGCCGCGTCAACAAAATTGACGGCGTGGGCTTGTCGGCGAGCACTTGCGTCGTCCCTAACCATTTCTACGAGCTGAGTAGGGGATAAGGGACGAGTGGAAGAAGAGAGGGAGGCAAAGCGAGCTGGAGAGATACTCGCTAGATAAATCGAGAAATTTGCAGCAGTGTACTTATGTTCTACCTACCCCCTGTATTTATAGGCCAAAGGCAAAACGGATGGGGGGGGGGTTCATTTCTGGGAGCATAGGTCGACGTCCCGCGGGGGAAGGGACAACACACCAGCGACATAAGACTTATCTCGTGCGATGAAGCAGAGGCGCTGCGGCGCTCGCCCAGACCTGCATAAGTAAACTCGGGATACAATGGAGACAAATAAAGTCGCGGCAAAATGAATACCGAGATTCATAGTCGCTCGTTTTATTTAAAGGGTAAATAGTGTTCGTTACAATATCGCCAAATGTCGAATACAAAAAAAAAAAATCTACGTCCTAGGTGGCCGCTCCGGAGGATGAGGATGTCGCCCGACCCAGCCCATCTCGCGCGCCCTCCAAACGTGCTCCGTCGCCAGCACCATCGCGTCGTCACCAAGCCGCAGCTGCTCCTACATCCTCGCTAGCCGCCCCACGAAACCCATGCTCGCTCGAATCCTAGCCAACTCGTTCAGGACGAGCTGAAGGCGGTGGTTGTTTAACGCCAGCTGGCGATAATTCTCCTTCACCATGTAGAAGCGAGCCTCATAGCTCTCCAAGGTGGTCTGGATCTCCTCAACCCTCGCCATGCACACCTCCAGGGCAGATATTCGGCGGTGGGGTTCGCAGATGGCGAGCTGGTCGAACTAACTCTCCAGCTCCATGTATGCGCGGGCTGCAGCATGACGATACTCGCTCCCCGACAACCCGATGGCGTCGATGAAGGCCGACCCAGGAGTCGTCGGGAAATCTGTCATTTCAGGAATATAAGTTGCAATCAAAAATCGGCACCCAAGCGAGATCGAAAGTAACAAGCGGTAAAGGGCTCACTGCGGAGAGGAGACCGAGACCGACATGGTGGAGAAGCGTGACCAGAGATATCTCGCCTACCCGAGGATGAGCCTCCAGGGTGGTCAGCTGGTCTGCCCTGACCACGACCTCCCTGCCCGCGTCCCCCATGGTCGGGGTCCCCAACCCCCGGCAGAAAATAACTCGACTGCATCCTATCTGGTTTCTTCGGCGGGGGCGGAGCTTGCGACAAGCTCGCTGGCTGTTGCGAAGTCTTCAACGGAGGAGGCGGGGGAGGTCGCTGCAAGGCCACCTTCTTTTTGGCAGATAAGGGCGGAGGCGGCGGCAAGACGGTGCCCCTCGCCAATTTAGAAGCCACGTCCGGAGGCGGCAGCGGCGGTAAGGGAGTGCTCGTCGCTGGGAATGATGAGTCTGGCGCGGAGGCCTGGAGATCCTTGCTCACCAGGAGATCCTTGCTCACCGGGACATCCTTGTTCACCGGGAGATCTTTGTCCGCAAGAAGACCCTTACTTGCTGGAGGGGTTCCTTTTGCCGGAGGGGTCCCCGTCATCTTATTCACAGCGATATTGATTCTGATAGTATGTGCGGTCCGAGGAGGCTTACCAGCAGCGAGGGCGAGCAGCGGTGTGGAGCTCAGGGGGATGACGTCTAGTGGCGCGTCAGCGTCAACCGAAGGGGAATTTGTACAAGAAAGCTGGATCAACGAAAATCACGGCGAATAATGATTGGAAAGGGGGGTCGGAGCGGCAACCTATTACGGTGACGACTTCAACATGGGACGTCGTCGACCCCTTGTACGACTTCGGGGTCCTTGTCTGGGCTGAGGGCAACCGAGTCCAGAACATCGCCCAGACCAAGGTCGTTGAGGAGCTTTTGGGTGCCGGCGGAGGGTGCGGGTTTGATAGTCATGACCGCAACTGACCCAGATGACGAAGGCGAATCGACCGCCGAGGAGGCAGGTTGCTTGGGCTTCTTGATTTTCTTCTTCTTCAGCGGTGGCAAATCGGCCGCGATATCTCCCTTGCGCGGCCTCTTCAGTCTAGCGATGCCGAGGAGGCCAAACAGGGCGGCGAGGCTGTCTTCGAGAAGCTTTGCGTTGGCATCCGACATCGTGGGCGAGTTTCGAGAATCCGTCCCAGCAACCAGCCCCCCTATTTATATACTGCGTCGAGCAGTAGACAGAGCAAGCAAATAACTACTCGACATAGCAGCTCTCCGAATAAGTGTTGGATGTATCTTTCCGAGCTCCTACATCGCTCAAAAAGAGCGGGGATTATATACAACCCATATTCAACGAGGAGGGACCCCTCCTTAGCCAGCTCAGCAAATGTCAAAGTCAACCAGTCCAGGCAAGTCAAGATCAAGATGCGAGCCAGCAGAAGACCTGGGCGAGCATGGCGAGCTCCCCACGCATACTCGCCCAGTAGACGACTAAGGCGGGATACTCGCCTATCCCGTGTGAGTTCCTCAGGAAGTCACATTGTCGCCAGGGTGGGTGGGGTATAAGTATGACCCCCCCCTCTTTGGATTTCCCTATAAATAGGACCCCACGGGTACGAAGGATAGGACGGGAGATTCTCAGATAGTTACTCGCGAACCCTAGCTCGCGCGTCTCCTTCGTACCTAGCTCGGCCTTTCTGGTTGTGAAGGGGTTGTTTATTCCGAGCAGCTGGGTACGTGGTGGGACCTTCCTATCGTAGAGGCCTGGGGTCCTGTTTCTTTAGCTCATCCTGGTTATCGCTTCTGAGGGCCTTCTGATTTCACTGCGAGATTGGTAGCCTTAGGTCGCCTAGTCCGATCCTGAGGTCGAGATTTTCTTGGCTTCAACATACACCTCCCTCCGAATTGGCTCGGCCAGCACGACGACACTCTTCCTCTACTTCTAACGGACGGGGGCAACTTTAGGGTCCAGGTTAAGGCGATGGAAGACAACATCAATATCAATCCCTAGTATCTTCACATGTAACGTCCCTCAAACAACTAGACCTCTAAGAGTTGTATTGTCATGACTAGGTCATGAAAAAAACCATAGGAAGCTCAAGAAGACCAAGTGAACTAGGGTATAAAGGTAGGAATCACCTTGGTCTGCCTACAACACAACCTTATAACCAAACCTAGGGTTTGACTTTAGGGCTTTAACTCTACCCCATGACCCCGCCATTACACTCCTAACCCTTTGGGAGGTCCATAGGGCCACTGAGGACTCATTGGGGACAACCCAAGTGGTCAAGTTGACCAAAGTCAACCCTAACACTTAAGTGGTCAAAGTGCCCTATTATAGGTCAATTGACCACCAAGGTGCCAATACAACCCTACCCAAGTCTCCCTAGACCTTAGGGGAGGCCAATGGGTCACTGAGGACCCATTAGGGTCAACCAAAAAGGTCAAATTGATCATAGTCAACTCAACCCTAAAATGAGTCAAATTAACCCAAGTGGACCTAACAAGTGCAATTCACAAGGGCTAATCCCAATTGGAGTGGTCTACAAGCATTAGGAGGCTGATATTTACGCAATATTATAACAAAACAATGAACAAATATGATAATTTATTTAAATATCAAATAAAAAATTAAGCTAAAATGATGACTAAATTACTAGTCATCAAACACCTCCATACTTGAGTTTCGCTTGTCCCGAACAAACCATTCTCATAAGGGTAGGAAATTCTAATGCTAGATAGAATCTTGAAAGCTAGAGTAAAAATGTGAAGTCTTATGCATGCATGCGTAGACATTTTAGTAGAAAGACGTTCTTGGCATAAATACTAATTCATGAAATAATTAAAATGCATTTCAAATATTTATTATTACTTTTAAAGAGAGTCAATCAGTTAATCTCAAAGTTATGTAAAGAGAGAAAATAGCATGATCGCAGAGATTTATATTACTAGATGTTGACACTCGAGGTGTCCTCCCAAGAAATCCATCAATGATGATGGTCATAGGCTTGCCTATTGCACCTTCTCCACTACACTTCATACTCAATAAACTAAATGGTTCTTTAGGACTTAAATAGGATGTAACTTAAGGCTTGAGTTTAAGGGAGAGATAAACAATGATAATCATGAAGACGTATTCCACTTAAACAAAGAGTTTTGAGCTAAACTTTTATTTTTCTTTTTCATCTTAATTGGGATCATTTCAAGTATGCACATGCATACCTATGTCGTATATAATTATGAAATTTAACTTTTTCACCCATATTATTTTCCTTTTCACAGTTGGGATCATTCCAAGTACGCACGTGCATACCTAGGCCGCATATCACTAAAAAATTTAACTTTTTCACCCATATTATTTTCCTTTTCACAGTTGGGATCATTCCAAGTACGTATGTGCATACCTAGGCCGCATATCACTATGAAATGTTTTTCTTTTTGAAATATTTTTTTTTCGACACCCGTATTTTACCAATGTTTTGGCTCTTCACCGCATCACAAAAAATGAAACCTCCAAGTTTAGCTCAAAATTTAAATGTTCATGGGTTTGCTTTTTAGCTTTAGTGGTGAAGTGGTGAGGGTGGGTCAAAAAAAAGTGTAAAAGGCTCAAGTTATCTCAACAAAGGTAGTATTTTTAGGATTGTAATGCAATGGCTTAAACTATCCAAATAAAGGCCTAAATCATTTCAGAAAGATAATTATTCTAAAGTGCAAATGTTCTGAAGTTTGCTAAGGGAAAATCCTAGATGTCAAGAAAAGAAACCCTTCCATTCGAGTCGAGTAATAGCTTTCTAACGATCTTCTATACACTCTTCTAAACTACTTTTGATAAAATCGGATTTAAATTAGAAGTAAAATAAATTCTTTCTACGCAAAATAAAAGATCACAATTTAAGATCTATGCTAATAATTTAATTCTACACCAATACTACTCAAATACATGCATTTAACTAGAAGCACTACATGAGTCAACAATTTTACTCAAATGTTTCAAAAACTATTTAAGCATGAAAAATTCATAGTCCACATGAGAAATAAAATTTATATAGAACTTACAATTAAATGAACATGGAGATTTTGATAAACTAAGCAAAAAAATAAAAAATTATTCCGAATATATATATATTTCTTTTGGTTAATTCCTAGACTTTCCGAGGTCTTTCTTATGAAGGGCTCGCCGCGGTACTAGGAGATATGATGGGATGGCAAGCCCAAATCTCCCTTTCTATGAAATTATATTTTGATTTTCTATAACTTTTTGTAGGTTTTTTTTAAAGTGATACAAAAAATGCAAGATATAGGACTTAATTTGTTTTGTTTGGTTTTTAAACAAACTAAGTTGAAAATTTACTAATGTTACCCCTCCATACTTAAAGATAAACATTGTCCCCAATATTTAGAACTAAGTATGAAAACTAGATTTAAAAAAATGCTTAAAAAGAAGAATATAAGAAGACTTCCCTGAGTGGTCGTCGGGAGGCTACTTGTAATATGGAGAAAGAGCCTGCAAAACTTATTAGAACAAACAAAACAATAATAAAAAGAAGGATAACTATGGGGTGCCTCCCACAAGCGCTTTGTTTACCATCGTGTAGTTTAACTAAGTGGCAATTTTAAATGTTTGGAAGATTTTGAGATTCAATTTTTTTGGTTCAGGGGTCACTGAGGTGATATAGTTTTAATCGGTGCCCATTAACTTTGAATGAGCCGTTTTCTTGGTGATCTATTAGCACGGTCCCATATGGCCAAACCACTTTGACAACAAAGTGTCCGGACCACCGAGACTTAAGTTTACCCAGGAAAAGCCTTAAACGTGAGTTATATAAAAGGAATAGATCCCCTGGTGAAAAAGACTTTGAATTTATAATTTTTTTATCATGATAAAACTTAGTACGACCCTTATAAAATTTATTATTTTCATAGTCATTTTCACGCCATTCATCTAATTCTTTTAATTGAAATTTTCTTTGTATAGAAAATGTCGTATTAGACTCGGGGCCTGTTGAGTAATTATATTCACGCAAATTAATATTACTTTATCTAATAATAATAATAGAGAATAGTTAAACTAAAAGAGGAGTTTCTATTGAATGCAAATTAACACTTGATCTAGAATCCATTTGGATTAAAATAGACTTTCTTGAAATGATAAAAGTACAAGCTCCTAATCACATACTTCGACCGTGGATGTTCCAAGAATACAAAAACGTTTCTCTCAAGCTCATGCTTTTGACTAACCTAAGGTTGATCGATTAAGACCCCTCGACCAGGAGAAACGCCTAAGCTTGCTTTGAGCGGTAAACCCCACTATTGGATTTGACTCCAATCCGGCAGATTTATGTCATCCTCTCTCAAGGAGTGCATGAAAATCCTTTTATCTTTGAGCATTCTACTCATATCCGCAACCTCTCGGTCATTTAAGATACGGATCTAGGATCGAAGAACATATCTGCGAAATATGAATTCGACATAAAATAAATAAAAGTTAAATAGATAGCGAGTAAAAATAGAAAGCTTGACAATTTTGAGAAAAATAAAGAAAGTTTATTTCATTCCAAAGTTCATCATGATCAAGTGCTAAATAAGGTTTAACTACTAAACATGATGAAGTAACTAAAATAAAAGAAGGGAAAGTATATGATTGAAAAAGTGCTTGAATTGAAATAAAGTAAAGCAAAACTAATCTATGAAATTGAAATTACCTAAAGAACTTAAATTGGCTAACATTCTACTCCTAGATAACTCCCTATATCCTGGCTTTGTCTGGAATTTATAGGCAATTTTCTAGAATATCACGCCCCTCAGTCATGCCCGTGACTTAGGGCGTGTAAGGCTCAGAAACCGCTGTCTTGAAAGCCCAGGAACATTCGAGGAAAAACTGCCACATTTCGCCATTCTGCGGGTCATGCCCCTAGGTCACGCTCGTGACCTAGGGCATGTCTATACTGTTACTGGAAACGGCAGGAACTGGAAATGGCGGGAATTAAACTCTGGCTATTGCGGGAAGTCACGCCCCTAGGTCACGCCCGTGACCTAGGGCGTGTAAGCCGAAAACCAGTTGGATCTGAAACTGGCGACATTAAGCACGACACTCCTAGATGTCACGCCAACTGTCACGCTCGTGACCCAAAGGTCAAGCCTATGACTGGGGCATGTAGGACGAAAATGGTCTGGAACTGACTTCTCGCCTTCGTCTGCTGGTCATGCCTGCTGGTCACGCCCGTGACCTATTGGTCACCCCCGTGACTTGAGAGTGTAACTGAGATTTTTCTAGCTTTTCTCCATTTTATCTCCTAATCAGTTCTACAAGCTCCAATTTGCTATTAGCAGCCCAGGTTAACCTGTAATAAGAAAACAATGGAATTAATACAAATATTAATAAAAACTAAATAGAAACATAACTATTTATTAAATAAAAACTATATAAAAACAACTATAAATAATAACTTATCAAATACCCTCATACTTAATCTTTTGCTATTTCAGAGCAAAACTATGAGAAGTACTTACAAGAAATTAAAATAATTTTTAATTAAACTAAATATTTATTAAATCAAAAGAAAGTTATAAGAAAAATTTAGTGATTTAAAATTAAGTCCTAAAATATGAAATTAAAATGCGAAGAGCCAAGTATATTTTGCAAAATTTTCTCATATAAATTAATTAGACTTCAAAATTTAGTAGTTAACAAACAAATTTAGATTTAGAATTATTAGCACTTTTTTAACTAAAAAGAAACTTGAAGGAAAATTTAAACTATTACTTATGCTCTCTTAGAATTTTAATTTAATTCTAAAGCAATTATATTGGGTATTGGGTTTTGGGAAAAAGGAAATTGAAGAGGTTTTGTATCGAGGGTGATGAATTTTATCCTCTTACCCCACAAATTTTTTCTTTTTTTGATATTTCCATAGGTTTACCAAAAAATGATGAATTTTATTCTCTCATTTTCCATGACATATAAACAAATATTTTTTTCTCTTCAAAAACAAAAATAAAATGGGAGTAAAGAATTTTATTCTCTTACACCATCTTTTATTTGGGGATTGCATATGCACACCAAGGCATTGTTAAATCCTATGGCATATGATCTAACAAGATAAAAATAAAAATTGCATATGTGTATCAAAGGATAATGAATTTTATCCTTTTATCCATATGACATATGATCTAACAAGAAAAATTAAAACAAAGGCTAAGGCTAGCAAAATTTTTAGAGTAAGTTAAAATAATTAGAGAGCAACTATAGTAAATTAAAATTTCCTAAGAATCTCAAAGTATAAGTGATTATAATTAGAATTTAGAAATTGTTCAACTAAGCACTATAAAATTGAAACTAATTAGAATTAAGTGGAAAAGAAGTAAATACGGTACTCTAAACAACTTTAATTCATAAGTTTATTTATCAATATTAAATCACTAAAAATTAAATCTAACTAACAATGATGAAATAAAAGATCAGAAAATCAAAAATTATAAAATTTCTTATAAACTTAAAGTAATTTGATGAAAATCACAAAAAATTAAGTTGGAGTTTATTATTTGTTATTAAAAATTAAAATACTATTTTTTTGTTATTCTTCGACTTCCCAAGGCCTACCCAATGATGGGTTCACAAGGTACTAGGAGGTTTTGTGGGATGAAAGACAAACACGACCCTTTCCAAGAAATTAATTTTTGATTTTCTATATTTTTTGTATTTTTGATAATAAAAGGAAAACAAAATTTTTAAAAAATTTTAAAGGTTTTTTCATTTTTTTAGATTTTTAAATAAAGACAATAAATGAGAATCCCCCCATACTTAAAAATAAACATTGTCCCCAATGTTTATAAGCCAAGTAGGAGGGGGAAAGAAGAAGAAATAAAATGCATTGAATTTTAAATTGCAAGAAAATAAAGATAAGCAAGGGGTGTCTCCTAAGAGAGTTCTTCTTTTTCCGATCTTTAAGCTAGACGGTGGTGTTAAGGAAAAAGGGAAATAAAAATTTAAGTATAAGGGCAACTCCCTTAATTACCGTTGGGTGAATACACCGAAGATGCTCGCCCAGCTACTCCTCTGCTTGCTTCTTGATTTTTCTTCTTTGAATGGTTAACTTGAGAATGTGGATTCAAATCACTTATACATAACTGAGGTGATTTGAATCTTTGTAGATGAGCGGCAAATGGGTCAGGGACAACGTTTGATTGCAACAGCTCAACTTCTTTCTACAAATTGTTAGTTGAAGAAAAATCAAGAAGAAACGTACCAGAAAAATTTTCGCAAGGAGGAGGCTCTTGCGAAATTATAAGATTAAGCTCTGGTTGTTTATTTTCTAAAGTAAAGTTATTATTTGAATTTTATTTTATAAAATAATTAGGCACAAAATTTTCATGAATCTGAATTCCTAAATATTTATAAGTGATAATTGGAAATTCATGATGAGAAGGAAAATCGGGAGAAATAGGAGAAAAAACATTTTCTTCTTCTATTTCACCCGGAGTGCCCATAATTTTAATAAACTCTTGAAATAATAATTGTTCTTCTTCTTCGGAATAAGACACTAAGGATGCACATGAGGATTCATGTTCTGCCATAGGTGAAATATTTGAAGATGGAGAAGAATTATTAGAACAAGTATTAATCAGAGTTAGATTTTGGGGAGGAGAAAATTGAGTATGAAAAAATTCCCAAAAATTAGAAGACTCAATTTGTGGTGCGAAAAAAGAAGAACAAGAATTCAAATCTAAATTATTATTCTCGTTACTCGGGGATTTTTCCGGTTGGTCTTTCAAACAAGATGAAGTAGCATCTGAGTGTAAAAAATAATTATTCAAATTAGAAAAAGTGTTCTTGTTAAAACTTGAAAAAGTATTTTCATGAATATTAGTTAAATTGGAAAAATTATTTTCATGAAAATATGAAGAAGAATTAGCATCAAAGTGAGAATAATTATTAATTACAAAATTATTTTCATAACAAATTTTTTGATAATAATAATAATAATTTTCACTTCGATTTGGAGCACCACAATAATAACAAAAACTTTTGCACTTTTTTACGGCTTCCTAAAGATTAACTTTGTGTGTAAGCTCGACAATCTTAGCATCCAATAGAGAGAGCATTTTTTTAAGAAAGAAAATAAAAGCAATCATTACCTAATAAAAATGAATTTAAAAAGAAAAAGAAAAGAGAATTAAGGTAGCGAAGAAGGATGATAAAAGTAATAAAATTTGCTCTTTCAAAATATCAACAAAACAAATCCCCAGCAACGATTCCAAAAACTTGATGAAGATTTTATAGTTTTAAAAATAAATCCAAACTAAGATCCCAAATAGGCAAGTGTACATATCAAAATATAGTATAGGAAATGTCGTATTAGACTCGGGGCCTGTTGAGTAATTCTACTCATGCAAATTAATTTTATTTTATCTAATAATAATAATAGAGAATAATTAAACTAAAAGATAAGTTTTTATGGAAGGCAAATTAACACTAGATCTAGAATCCCTTTGGATTAAAATAGACTTTCTTGAAATGATAAAAGTACAAGCTCCTAATCACTTACTTCGACCATGGAGGTTCCAAGAATACAAAAGTGTCTCTCTCAAACTCATGCTTTTGACTAACCTTAGATTGATCGATTAAGACCCCTCGGCCAGTGGAAACCCCTAAGCTTGCTTTGAGCGGTGAACCCCACTATTGGATTTGACTTCAATCCGATAGATTTATGTCATCCTCTCTCGAGGAGTGCATGCAACTCCTTTTATCTTTGAGCGATCTACTTGTATCCTCAACTTCTCTTCCATTTAAGATACGGATCTAGGATCGAAGAACATATCTGCAAAATATGAATTCGACACAAAATAAATCAAAGATAAATCGATTGCGAGTTTAAATAGAAAGCTTGACAATTTTGAGAAAAATAAAGAAAGTTAATATCATTCCAAAGTTCATCATGATCAAGTGCTAAATAAGGTTTAGCTACTTAAAATGATGAAATAACTATAATAAAATAAGGGAAAGTACATGATTGAAAAAAGCTTGAATTGAAATAAAGTAAAGCAAAACTAATCTATGAAATTGAAATTACATAAAGAACTGAAATTGGCTAACAATCTACTCCTAGATGACTCCCTAAATCATGTCTTTGTCTGGAATTTATAGGCAATTTTTTGGAAGGTCACGCCCCTCAATCACACCTGTGAACTAGGACGTGTAAGGCTCAGAAACTGCTATCTTGAAAGCCCGAGAATGTTGGAGAAAAAAGCGCCACAATTCACCGTTGTGCGGGTCATGCCCCTAGGTCACGCCCGTGACCTAGGGCATGTCTATACTATTACTTGAAATGGCGGGAAATGGAAATGGCGGGAATTAAACTCTGGCTATTGCGGGAAGTCACGCCCTTAGGTCACGCCTGTGACCTAGGGCGTGTAAGCCGAAAACTGACTGGATCTGAAATTTGCGACATTAAGCGCAATATGCCTGGATGTAACGCCTGCTATCGTGCCCATGACCCAATGGTCACGCCCGTGATAGAGGCGTGTAGGACAAAAACGGTCTGGAACTGACTTCTGACCTCCATCTGCTGGTCATGCTTACTGGTCACGCCTGCTGGTCACGCCCGTGACTCTGGCGTGTAACTGAGATTTTTTCAGCTTTTCTTAGTTTCATCTCCTGATAAGTTCTACAAGCTCCAATTTTCTATTAGTAGCCCCGATTAACCTATAATAAGAAAACAAAGGAATTAATACAAATATTAATAAAAACTAAATAGAAACATAACTATTTATTAAATAAAAACTGTATAAAAACTATTATAAATAATGACTTATCATGAGATCTTCATCTAATTGCCCCAAGATTTGGGTCAGATTGGCCCCAGATCAAGGGGGCCGAGAGCTTGATCTTTCAAGCTTTTATTCCATTCACAATTCACTATTCCGGCCACCTCCGTCCAACCCACCACCGCGAATCAGCTACCACCACTTCAACAAAGGTGGTGGTGGCGGTGGCCAGTTGGGAAATGGCGTGGATGGCATGTAAATCAAGGGAATATACCGCCCAGGATGGGGCAATCTCACCCGTCAGCGCGCTGGGGAAGATGAACGGATGTCATCGAATGTTGCGCCAAGATTCGTGCAGCGCCTTTATATTAATAGGATTAATATTATTATCATTTCATTTTGTCACACTATTTGCAGTATTTTGAATTAAATATTAAAAGAACTTAGAGCACCCGGGCGGAAAAATGATCAATATGAAAGTTATAGCCCTTGAAGTATACCTTGATTTAAAATTAATTTCAACCCATTTGGATCAGTGGTTGGACCACATAAGTCAAAATGGTGTAGTCTATACCTAGGGTTAATCAGAGACTAACTTGAGTGCCCCCACTAAACCAGTCAGGAAAATGCCTTGAAATTTAGATCATAGTCAAATATTTCAGACACACTCATTATATCCAAAAATGGAAATTTTTGGAGAATTTTTTTCTAAAGTTTTTGTAAAAATGAAAGTGAGGAAAAGATCTACCTTAACTCTAGAGGGGGGGGGGGATGAATAGAGTATTTTAAAATAATTCACAATTAAAAAAGTATAACAGTGGAAGACTTAAATTTTTGTATATGTGTAAGATGCTTGCAGAGAAGTAAAAACAAAAGCAAGAAATAAAGGATCACACAACACACAGCAAAGACAAACACACAACAACCAGAAGACACAAGGATCTATAGTGGTTCCCCAAAAACCTTGGTACATCCACTCTTCTACCACCCTTGGTAGGAATCCACTGCAGGAAGGGTTGATCTGGTGTCCTGGGCAGCAATGAGCTTTTGACAAGGTGCTCAAAAACCAAATGAGATTTTTTGATCAGGTGTCTTGCCACCACTGAGTTTTGATCAGGATTCAGAAACCAAGAGTTCACTTTTGAAGGAGAGATAACCCTATACAGATGGTGGTAAAATAAAAAGGTGATGATGTCTTCTCTGTCTCAAATCACTGAGAAAAGACTAGTGGATTGTTGATGTTGTCAAAGCTCCCCCTGAGATGTAGAATGGTTCAGGAGTGAAAGCTTTGCTAGGGTGATAGGTCTTCAGATGCTTCAGATCTCCAGCAGAAGATGATTCCAGCAGATGCTGAAATGTTTGGTGTCTGGAGTCCTTGATGTTGAAGATTTTGAATACTTGAAGATTTGGAGGAGTTGAGTAGCAGAAGATCTCCTCTACAACAAAATTTTCTTGTGTTCTTGAAGATTCAGTAGATTTGAAAATCATAAAAGATGAACTGATGATCAGAGAAGTTGTATTGTTCAATCTTCTGTGTTGTAATCTAATTCTTCTGTATCTCTTTGTATTCTCTGTATATTGTTGTTATTGTTGTTATCTCTATTCTCTTCTGCAGGAGTATATCAAAAATCTGACTTAGATGGCCGTTATTCAGTCATAAATGACTTCCATAAATGACAACTGTCTCTGGGGAAAGTCCTAAGAAACATTCCATTTAGTCCTTCCTTGAAACTTGCATCAGGTTGCTTGAAACGGCTAGAAAATCCTTTGTAATAAATGCAGAAAATAACTCTGAAAGAATTTGAATTAATTCCATAACTGTTCTTTGAGTTTGAATTCTGAAAGCGTCGATCTCTCACAGAAATCGTCGATCTGAGCTCTACGATCGTTGAACTGAGCTCAGAGATTGGATTTTCACAGGAGACAGAAAACGTCGACCTGAGCCCTACGATCGTCGACCTGAGCTAAGCGACTTAGAAAATAGCTGAAGAAAAAATGTTGATCTGAGCTCGAAGATCATCGACCGGAGTTCGACGATTTGCAGACTTGGGCTCAGAGAACGTCGAACTTAGTTTGACGTTTCGTCGACCTGAGCTCGACGAAAATTGTCTATTCTCAGTACTTAGTCCTGATCTCTGAATGGTCCTAGGGGCAGCTCCAAACCGAAGTTCTAAGCCCTAGACTCATTCTAATTTGACCTTTTCAATTATACAACCAGGTCAAACAATTTTCCTAATAATATAGTGATCCTTGCCCAAATTAGTAATAGTGTGTTCCAACAATCTCTCCCTATTTGGGTTAGGATTACTATTTATAGGACATAATCAAGAAATACAGAATAATACATACAGAAACAAAAAAACTAAACTAACAATGCAGAAAAGATTATCAAAGCAGCATTGCAGAACTCAAAAGGAAATCATCAAAAGTTCAGATATAGATGTACTGTCTGCTTACAGAATTCATTTCCTTTCACTGCCTTTCTTAAATAAAATCTCATTGTTGGGATTGAGAGCATCTTTCTTTGATCTTCTGTCATCTTCTACACCTAAGGAGGTTTGGGATCTGGTCCTTGGAACTACAGCCTCAGGATGCAGTTTTATGTAATCTTTTGGATCAAAGAACTATCTTGAAGCATATCTCTCCAGTTCTGTCTTTCTTTGTTCTGAAAGTGTAGTGATGTTAGAAGTATCTTTCTCTTATTCTCTGGCCTTCTTCAACTAATCTAGAGCAGCAAGCTCTTACATCCTGGCAGTCCATGATAAAGGATTGTTTTCTGGATCCTCAAAAAGGATTGAAGGTTCATATTTATTTATGGTTTCTGAAGCAGTAGAAGTTCTTGTAACAACAGTATCTCTTAGTTTGTAAGGAAAAGGACCTTGAGTTGAATCCATATGCCCTTGTCCTTCCCTTTGCTGTTTTGAATAGGTTCTATATTCTCTCTGACTTCCTCTGTGTTGTCCTCTTCTTGAATGATAACCTTTTTGATACTATTCTCTGGGCTGATATCTTTAAGAGGGTTGAGAGGAACATTGCTTTGAATCTTAAGATTGAAATGCAGAGCCTCCACCAGATCCTGAATCTGGAGGAGGAGGAGGAGGTTGATACTTAGAGGATCCTTTCTCATACTTGTCCAGTTTCCTTTTCTTCTTCATAGCCTTTAACTGATTTTTGGAAAATTGCATCCAGGGCTCTATAATCTGGCAGTCATGCATGATTTAATATGGTATGTCATTTGCATATTTGGCCTTGGCAGGAGGAACTCTCATCATAGCTTTGCTTCTATCTTTCCTCTTTTTGGCAATGGTGCCAGCAGAGTCATCAGATTCAGTACTGAATTTTTCACTGTCAGAGTTCTGTGGTCTATCATAAAGATCATCAATTCTTTTTATATATTCCTCTTGAAGTTTGGATTTCTCAGAATCAGCAGGAGCAGGAGGTGTTGGAATAGCAGCAGGAATCTCAGCAGGAGCAGTTGGAATAACAGACACTTGTGGAGCAGTTGTATCAACAGGATTCTTAGAACCTTTTACTTCTAGATAACATGCCAGTTCTTCAGCAACAGCAGTATCAGCAGACAGCATATCAATATCAGTAGATTCAACAGAAATATCAGCAGCAGCAGCAACACTAACAGTAGCAATAGTTTCCTTAGCCTTGAGAGACTTGACATAGGATATGATCAGGCTGGGATCACATACAGAAATAGACACAATGGCCTTAGTGAGGTCTTGACCTCCCTGAGTTGGTAAGATTTTGCTATGAAGAAGATCAAAAGCAGACAACAGTGACCTGAGGTCCACTGTGAGAACTGGTTCTAGAGCAGTAGGCATTACTTCAGCTTCATAGAAGGAACTGCCTGAGGAGAGGAAAAAAAGGCTAGCCTGTCAGATAGCTCCTCTATGGATTGCAGGAGTGGAGCCATGGTGGTCTCTAGCAGGCTTACTATCTTGGGGGCTAGTATCCCATATAGCCTATCTGCTAAAGCTGATAAATCCACTTTCTCAAGTGGGACTTGAGTAGAGGTAGAGGATGGAATTGCTTGAACTGATGGTGAATGGGCTGCAGTTGATGCTGTGGTGGATGGGATTATTGATGGTTGAGATATAGGGATGGTGGAGACTGATGGTATGTGTGTGGAGATGGATGGAGTGAAGGATGGTTGGGAGAGTATATCATGAAGAAGTTGTTGGTAGGAGGAGGTAGAGGGAAGCTCAGGAGGAGAGGAAGGGGAATCATCCATGAAGGAATCTTCCAATATGTTGAAGGATGGAATGGTAAGAGGTGGATAGTAATGGAGTGGATGGAATGATTTTGAGGTGGCTGGAGGTGAAAGAGGTGATGAGATGGTAATGGGGGGAAGAGATGGTTATGGTTGAGGAAATTGTTGTGGTTGAAGTGGAGGTGGAGGTAGAAATAAGAGGAGGAGAAGGAGGAGCAGAGGTGGAGGCAGACAGTTCTTCCATGAGGGCTGGAGCATGAGGGGAAGTGACTACAGGAGTCTCTTTGACTGAAGATATAGTAGTCCTGGCAGGTTTGATGATCTGCCTGTCCCATTTCCCAAATAGGGCACAGGTTAATCTTTTAGATGCATTAGTCTGCATCCCATTGGAAACCAACAGCTCTGGGCACCTGGAGTGTAGGTAAACCCCTAAAATCCTCCCAAAATTGACAAAACTTTTATTAATTTTCTTCTTGATCAAATCAAATAAGATTGTTCCCCAATTCAGATGTTTCTTGTCCACGATGGCTCCCATTAGACAGAACTGATACCTTCATATGGTATCATGTGCTGAGTGCTTAGCCAGCAGCACTTTCCCCACAATATCAGCCAAAAAATGAAATTCAACAGATAGATTCTTTTTCAATAACTTATTAGGGTTTGCAGTAGAGTGACCCATTCTATCCAACATAGAATCAAATTCTTCTCCAGACATATCAGTAGAATCATCTCCAGAACTTAAGTTGAATACCTCAGTCAGAAGGGTAGGGGACAATTGTACCGGAATCCCGCGGATAGTACCGACTATAGTATTCTAATCCAGAGTATTTGTAGTAAATACCCATTCTTTTATTTCGTAAGCCGCAATCTTCATTCTGGTCGACATAATATCCACTAGCTGTTGTTCCTTGAATAGTTCCAGGATATCCTTGAAGATTTGATCGCGCCGTCGAAAGAATCCATATCAATATCAAACCCGGTATCAAACTTCTTCTTCGCGAGAGCCGCACCATTCACCGCCATTGAAGACCTGCAAAAAAAAATTACCAAACACAACCAAGTGTAGTAGAGTTTGGAGGGAACGAAAGAAATTGCAGAGAGTATGAATGCGCAATCGAAGAACAACGACGAAAAATGATTTTTATATTAGGGTTCGACGGCGGAAAGGAAGGATCGTTGAACTCCGTTCGACGATCTGGGCTTCTAATGGAATCTGAAGAGTCTTCAATAACGTCGATCTCCGTTCGACGATACTGGAGAGCGTCGAGCTCCGTTCGACAATCGTTGACCTGAGGAAGATAGCCTAGCACTGCCTGGAAAACGCTGAACTCCGGTCGATGCTTTTTTGAAAGCGTCGATCTCTGTTCGACGATTTTTGGAAAAACGTCGAGCGTAGTTCAGAGACAAAACTGAACCTACAGACACTAGAAAATATAAGTTTTTAGCCTAGTCTTGGTCTGTTTTTAGATTTAAAAAAATTCTTGGGATTTATTTTAAACTTCCTCCATATAACATTCCTAACTGATTTAGGAAGAAGGCGTGTTTCTTTTCATCCAAAGGTTTGGTGAAAATATCTCCCCTTTGCAAATCAGTTGGGATATATTGAATTTCAATTTTATTTTTCTCTACATTGTCTCTTAGAAAGTGATGCCTAATTTCTATATGCTTTGTCCTACTATGGAGGACTGGATTTTGTGCTATAAAGATAGCACTAGTATTATCATAAAATATTTTTGACCCTTCTAAGTTGTAGCCATAGTCTAGGAGCTGGTTTTGAATCCACAGAATCTGTGAGCAACAACTGCCTGCTGCCATGTATTCAGCTTCAGCAGTTGAAGTGGACACAGATATCTATTTCTTACAGAACTAGGAGACAAGTCTGTCACCAAGGAACTGGCAAGTTCCACTGGTGCTTTTCCTGTCTACTCTACATCCAGCATAATCAGCATCTGAAAATCCAGTTAATTCAAATCTTGAGTTTTCTGGATACCAGAGTCCTAGATTTGGACAACTTTTCACATACCTGAGAATCCTCTTTACTAAATTAAGTGTTACTCTCTAGGGCTTACTTGGAACCTAGCACATATGCATGTAGCAAACATTATATCACGTCTACTAGCTGTAAGGTACAGTAGAGAGCCAATCATTGCTCTATATGTTGTCTGATCAACATGTTTTCCATGTTCATCAGCATCTAATACAGCATTAGTAGACATGGGTGTTTTCATACAAGATGCTTCAGACATACCAAATTTCTTAACCAGTTCCTTTGCATATTTGGTTTGAGAAATGAATATGCCTTCAGCATGTTGTTTGACTTGCAATCCAAGAAAGAAGGAAAGCTCACCCATGCTACTCATTTCAAATTTAGAATGCATTAGGTTGAAAAACTTCTTGCACAAATTTGAATCAGTAAAACAAAGATAATATCATCTACATATATTTGTACTAGTAGGGTATGAGACTTATGGGTTCTAATAAAAAAAGTTTGGTCTACTCTACCCCTTATAAAATCATTTTTCAGAAAAAAGCATGCTAAGGTCTCATACCATGCTCTAGGAGCTTGCTTGAGACCATATAATGCTTTATGTAATTTGAAACATGGTCAGGATAAGTTGAAGAGACAAAACCTGGAGGTTGTCTAACATAGACTTCCTCTTGATGTCTCCATTGAGAAATGCACTCTTCACATCGATTTGGTAGACCTTGAATCCTTTATGAGCAGCATAAGCAAGGAATATTCTTATGGCCTTTAACCTTGCCACTGGTGCAAAAGTCTGGTCATAGTCAATTCCTTCTTCTTGAGAGTAGCCTTGAGCAACTAGCCTTGCCTTGTTCCTTACAATAACTCCTTGATCATCCAACTTATTTCTGAACACCCACTTTGTTCAAATAATTGAGTGATCCTTAGGCCTTGGCACTAGTTCCCAAACTTGATTCCTCTCAAATTGATGTAGTTCCTCTTGCATATCAATGATCTAGTGTTGATCTTGTTCAACATCTTGAATGGATTGAGGCTCAACTTTAGATAGAAAGCAGGTAAGCATCAGGTTCTGGTTGACCTGATTTATGGTTTGCACACCAGCTGAGATGTCTCCAATCACTTGGGAGATTGGATGATCTCTTGTTTTTACTAAATCAACAGGGGGTGTTGATTGTTCACCAACCATTATTGTTGTTTCCTCTTATGGAACAACAAATGGATCTTTTAGATGTTGCACATCCTCTTCATCATCACTGCTCTCATCCTTTTGCTGGATAGGTGGAGGAGCTGTATCCTCTTCTTTAACCTTTAATCTGTCCATACTTTCTGAAAGAGAGTGTACCTGCATAGGTTCTATGGTAGAAGCAGACTTCTCCTTATAAAACATGTTAGTCTCATCAAAAGAAACATGAACAGATTCTTCTATTTTAAGAGTAGATTTATTATACACCCTATAAGCCTTGCTGATCATGGAGTATCCCAGAAACACTCCTTCATAAGCCTTAGCTAGAAATTTTACTAAGTATTTCTTGTCATTATTATGAATATAACAAACACAACCAAAAATTTTAAAATAGTTTACTTTAGGTTTATTCCCTTTGAGCAATTCATAGGGATTCTTGCCCTTCAGTTTATGTATTAGGCTTCTGCTCAACACATAGTTGGAGGTGTTCACTGCCTCAGCCCAAAAAGATAGAGATAGGTGAGCATCTGTCAACAATGTAGTTGCAGATTCAATTTTGGTTCTATTTTTCCTTTCAGCTACCCCATTTTGTTGAGGAGTTCTAGGAGCTGAGAAAGTATGCATGATCCCTTCACTTTTACAGAACTCTTGCATAAGAAGAGAATCAAAATCTGTCCCATGATCACTTCTAATCAGGGCAATGTGAGTATTAAACTCAATCTGTATACATTTGAGAAACTCTGTCAAACACTTAAAGTTATCAGACTTATTCCTCAGAAAGAATACCCAAGTGAATCTGGAGAAGTCATCTACAATCACCAAAGTACAAGATTTCCCTCCTAAGCTTTGCACTGTAATGGGTCAAAAAAGATCCATGTGTAACAGATACAAAATCCTAGGTGAATCACTTTTATTAAGTGACTTAAAACTATTTTTAGTTTGCTTGCCTAATTGACAGGCCCTGCAGAGTCCTTCCTTCTTGTAGGGTCCAAAATGTAGTCCTCTAACAAGGTTGTCCTTGGACAGCCTAGCAATGGTTCTAAGGTTTAAGTGTCCTAGTCTCTTATGCCATAAATCATTTGGTTTGCAAACTGAAATAAATAAGCAGATATCTATGTTGGTTGAAAGGAAATCTACAAGATAAATGTTACCTTTCCTTTTACCTGTTAACACTGTTGTATTATCCTCTGACTTGATCTAGCATAAGGATTTGTTGAATGTCACTTGATATCCTTCATCATAGAGTTGACTGATGCTGATTAGGTTGTGCTTCAGTCCTTCCACATAAGCCATCTTCTTGAATGTGACTGAGCCAATCTGAACATCACCATATCCTCTTGTTTGACCAAAGTTTGAATCTCCAAAGATCACTTTGGGTCCAAGTTTGGCTTTGAAGGATGTGAGATTGTCCTTGCTCCCTGTCATGTTCTTTGAGCACCCACTATCCAGATACCATTGTTGATTCATTGCTGGATAGGTCTTCACCTGCACATAAACAATTTATATGTTTTTGACCCAGTTTACCTTGGGTGTAGGTTGATAGCCTTTAAATTCAGAAATGAAAGACAACCCTGGCTGACTCTTATATCCTTCAGGATGGTATCTCCAAGGAGGTACTATCCATTCAGTATAAGGGTTGAAGCTTTAGGATGAGGGACTTCTAGGATTGACTTGAGATTTACCTCTGAAAGAAGGTTCAAAGCTCTGAGCTCCGTTCGATGATTGTCGACCTGAGTTCGATGATCTTGGGTCAGATCATCGAGCTCCGTTCAAAGATCGACTATACCAGAGTTCAGAGTTCAGAAGTCGTCGATCTGAGTTCGACGATTGAGCTTTGGATTGCCAAGCTCTGTTCGACGATCGTCGAGCTCTGTTCGACGTTTTCTGTTGAACTTGATTTTCCTTAGGTAAATTTGGATTCTTCCTAGCTACCTATACAACACCCTTTCCTTTATCATAAATAAATTTAATTTGGGTTGTTAATACTATAGGTTGGCTGGATGAAGCACCCAAGCCCAGTGTACTGTTGAATCTTGAGTTCACTGTGCTTGTAATGTCCATCAGTCTGGTGCTTCTCCCATTAAGGGATTCTTCAAACTTATTTGCCTGGGATAGCTCACTTTTCAGTGAAACTATCTCCTCCCTACAGCATTCTAACTCCTCAGAGAGTTTGAGGTTATTTGACTTTATGATACTGTAGTCAGATAATTGATTTCTTAAAGAGATTATCTCTTTCTCAGACTTTAGCAAATCTAAACATAGTGTCTTAAATTCCATTTTAAAGTCCTCAGAAGTAAAATCAAAAGAGTTTATTACCTCATCCTCTTCAGATCCAGTTTCAGCTTCAGAATCAGACTCTTGTTCTGCATTAGAGTTTTGCTGGGAGGCATTGATTGCCATCATGCAGAATTCTTTTTCCTCAGCATCATCCTCATCATCACTTGAGCTGGATGAGGCTTCTGATTCTTCTTCTGTATCACTCCAGCTTTCAACTACAAACCCCTTCCTTATATGTTTATTTTTGCTGGAGAAGGATTTGTTGCTGTTGTTTCCCCTGGAGTTCTTGTCTTTTCTCCTATCTTTCCTATCCTTCTTGTCCTTGTTCTGATTTTCTGGATAGTCAGGCATAATATGTCCTGGTTTCCTGCATCCAAAACAGATTATTTCTTTATTATTTGATTTGTCATACCTTGGCTTCTCATGCCCTCTTGATGACCTATTTCTGAAATCTTTCCTTGCCATTTTATAGAATCTTTTGGCCAGCAAGCTCATTAATTCTTCATTGCCTGTGACCTTGTCTTCACGCTTCTCTTCTATGGCTTTGAAAGCTATGGTCTTCTCCTTTCTGATGACTGGAGAAGTAGTGTTTTGCTCTTCTTCCCTATTCTTAATGAGCAGCTCATAAGATTTGAGCTTGCACAAAAGAGCTTCTGTAGTTATTTCAGTTAGACTTCTAGCATCTTTAGTTGGCCAGATTCTTGAATCCCAACTGTTGGGGAAGCACATTAGGATTTTGTCATTTAGTTCAGTGAGTGTGATATCCTTATCCAATGTCTTCAACTCACTAACTATCAGACTGAGCCTGTTGTACATATCTGCAAATGACTCAGCTTCTCCTTTCTTGAAATTCTCATATTGACTTATTAGATGGGATCTCCTGTCCTTCCTTTCATCAGCATATCCTGAGACAATTTCAGATAACTTGTCCCATATCTCTTTTGCTGAACTGCATTCAGACACTTTTTGGAATATCTCATCATACATGGTCTGAGCAAGAATATTCATAGCCTTTGCATCTACAACTTTCCATTTCTTTATTTTTGCATCTGTTCCTGAAGGGGGTGGAACAACACTTGTACTTGTGATCACTTGAGGTCTTGGACAAACTGTCAAAACAGAGTTAAAAATGTCCTCATCAATAGAATTCATGTAAAGCTTAATCCTTTCCTTCCAAAGTGCAAATTTAGAGAGGTTGCACACTGGAGGTCTTGTGCTAGCATAATCTTTGTTCTGTGCCATGGTTTTGTATGAAAATAAATATAATATAAAATGTAATAACTATCCTCTATAGAAGGTTTATCTTATCAAGGATCTTTTGGTTCAGGTGTTAGCCTGTTCAACCAATCTATATAAAATTCAGATGTTGAATAACCAACCTCCCTCTGATACCAATTGAAAGTGAGGAAAAGATCTACCTTAACTCTAGAGGGGGGTGAATAGAGTATTTTAAAATAATTCACAATTAAAAAAGTATAGCAGTGGAAGACTTAAATTTATGTATATGTGTAAGGTGCTTGCAGAGAAGTAAAAACTAAAGCAAGAAATAAAGGATCACACAGCACACAAAAAAGACAAACACACAGCAACCAGAAGACACAAGGATCTATAGTGGTTCCCCAACAACCTGGGTACATCCACTCTTCTACCACCCTTGGTAGGAATCCACTGCAAGAAGGGTTGATCAGGTGTCCTGGGCAACAATGAGCTTTTGATAAGGTGCTCAAAAACCAAAAAAGATTTTTTGATCAGGTGTCTTGCAACCACTGAGTTTTGATCAGGTCTCAGAAACCAAGAGTTCACTTTTGAAGGGAGAGATAACCCTCTA
The DNA here is from genome assembly GCA_039513925.1 of Platanthera zijinensis. Lineage (NCBI taxonomy): Eukaryota > Viridiplantae > Streptophyta > Magnoliopsida > Asparagales > Orchidaceae > Platanthera > Platanthera zijinensis. The sequence continues at coordinate 93,576,444 of CM077084.1, read as the reverse complement.
CAGATGGTGGTAAAATAAAAAGGTGATGATGTCTTCTCGGTTTAAAATCACTGGGAGAAGACTAGTGGATTGTTGATGTTGTCAAAGCTCCCCCTGAGATGTAGAATGGTTTAGGAGTGAAAGCTTTGCTAGGGTGATAGGTCTTTAGATGCTTCAGATCTCCAGCAGAAGATGATTCCAGCAGATGCTGAAATGTTTGGTGTTTGGAGTCCTTGATGTTAAAGCTTTTGAACACTTGAAGATTTGGAGGAGTTGAGTAGCAGAAGATCTCCTCTACAACAGAATTTTCTTATGTTCTTGAAGATTCATTAGATTTGAAAATCACAAAAGATGAACTGATGATCAAAGAAGTTATATTGTTCAATCTTCTGTGTTGTAATCTAATTCTTCTGTATCTCTTTGTATTCTCTGTATATTGTTGTTATTGTTGTTATCTCTATTCTCTTCTGCAAGAGTATATTAAAAATCTGACTTAGATGGTCGTTATTCAGTCATAAATGACTTCCATAAATGACAACTGTCTCTGGGAAAAGTCCTAAGCAACATTCCATTTAGTCCTTCCTTGAAACTTGCATCAGGTTGCTTGAAATGGCTAGAAAATCCTTTGTAATAAATGCAGAAAATAACTCTGAAAGAATTTGAATGAATTCCATAATTGTTCTTTGAGTTTGAATTCTGAAAGAGTTGATCTCTCACAGAAATCGTCGATCTGAGCTCTACGATCGTTTTGAATGTGCTCAGAGATTGGATTTTCACAGTAGACAGGAAAATGTCGGAACCTGAGCTCTACGATTTTTCGGCGACCTGAGCTCAGCGACTTGGAAAATAGCTGAAGACAAAACGTCGATCTGAGCTCGAAGATCGTCGACCAGAGTTCGACGATTTGCAGACTTGAGCAGGGAGAACGTCAACTGAGTTCGACGTTTCGTCGACCTGAGCTTGAAGAAAATTGTCTTGTCTCAGTACTTAGTCCTGATCTCTAAATGGTCTTGGGGGAAGCTCCAAACCTAAGTTCTAAGCCCTAGACTCATTCTAATTTGACCTTTTCAACTATACAACCAGGTCAAAAATTTTCCTAATAACATAGTGATCCTTGCCCAAATTAGTAATAGGGTGTTCCAACAAAAAATTTAATAAATCATGTATGATTTAATTAGAGAGGGTCTTTGAACTCAAATACATCCATATTTTTTTGGTTTACCATTAGGGTCATGGTATAACCCTGGTAAAACTTTCATCCCATTTGGGGTTGATTTGAATATAAATTGTGTGACCAAAGTTTTGTCTCATAAGGGGAAGATTAGGTCAAAAGTACATATGATGGTTTGAGTGGGTAAAGCTCATCCAAAAGGGATGTATCTTTGGCAACAGACTTAATGGCATAACCCCACAAGAGATTTTGGGTGGTTTAGGGTTTGTATTCCCTAGACCCCTCATGTGACCTTTAGGGTTGGATATTGAGCCTATTGAAGGACCTGAGACCATATGTCATTGGAATGTCTTGAAACTTGTTAGATGAGTTCATGTGGTAAAAATAAGCCCTTAAATGTTATTAAAATTTTTAGGAGCATTGAACCCCTCTGAAATTATTAAGGACCAATTAGGGCACTTCTACTCATAATTTTATTGCATTATTATATGACCTTGGATGTTCATGAAACTTAGGAAGTGATTTTATATAATTGTTATAAACCTTTGGAAAATTTGGTATGATTTTTTGGGTTACATTTATAGTACTTCATTCACAAACCTAGTACTTTCCCTATTAGTAAAAAATATTATTGTGAGTTATTTACTCACTTAAAAATTATGAAATTTGGTTTAAAGTCTTCTTTAGATTTCCTCTTGCTTCGGGAATTTTTATAAAATTATTAGAAGTCTTTTTATATAGGTTGCTTCACAAAGTGCCTTTTGAAAAATATTTTAAAATGATTTATTTGGGTGACCAAACTTGCTTATAAATTATGATTTATGGTCAGTATACCTTTCAGGTCACTCTTGCCATCTGGTAATTTTGATATAATTTTTGGATTAATAGTTCTATTATTTCCTGCTTTTCCCTATTAATGAGGCTATTAATCAATAATTATTTTGGTGGTTAACCTTTCTTTAGAAAATTGTGAATTTAAGTATTTATTGTTATGCTGAGGTTATACACTTGCCATAAATTTTTAAGGACATATCATATCAGAAAATTGTACTCGGTGTTCAAAAGCTCAGCTGGCCTGATTTTGCAGAAAATTAAATAAATGCCAAATGAATTAGAAAAAATATTATATTCTGATTTTATCTTTAAAGTATCATGTTAGACCCCCAATATAAATCTTATGTTATTTGGATGAATATTTTGAGGGGGTCATCATTCATGCACCTCATATAGCTCATTAGGTCTGCACTTATTAAGCTGTTGAAATAAGACAATATGTAGGCCTTAGAATGGGAAAGTGGGATAAATGGGGTAAATGGTCTGGTTAGGATGTGAAGAGGAGTAAGGTTGTGAGAACCTAGTTGGCTAAGTTAAGGTCGTGCTCGGGATCGACGATGGATTTTCCTTCCTTGGAGAAAGTCTAATTACACATAGGTTTAGTTCAAGTGTAAAATAAGGAGAGTTGGGACATGGGTAGATACCAATAATAATAAGTACGTTACGAAAGAGAGATTTGGGGTTCAGCCCATCGTATTTCCTAGTGCCCTCGAGGGCCCTTCACAGGGGATGCCCTGAGCAGTCCAAGGTTAACCTTAAACCGCAAGACTAAAATGTCAAAGAGCAATTGGTAAATACTACGGCTTCACTTTCACTAACTCCGATGAATCGGGAGGTTTGCTTGGTTGGGTTATCCGAGTGGTAGGCTCGGTGGTTGTGGAAATGGGAAAGTTATCCCGGTGAGCCAAAGGCTTGGAAGGTAGTTGTAACGGACAGGTTAGTCCGGGGAGCCGATGGCTCAGGAATTTATGGCTGCATGTGCATAAGGTGGTGGGTCTTCGGTAATTGATGGTCGTTCACACCGACGTCGATAGGATGGCTCATCGGGTGTGGTTTACACTTATCCAAGGAAAAGACTGGCGGGTTTGTCAGCATTATTACGTGGTGACTCAGGTGTGTCCTTTAGAGGTGTACGTAAGGGCAAGGCTTGGTAGTGTGGATACCCGCCTAGGGGTGGGGTGACCCAACCCATTATCTCCGGTGGATCTTAGGACTGAAGCTATCTTCCAAAACTAGGGAACCAAAGGTTTGTGCACATAGAGTCGTGTGTATGTAGTATTTGTATGACCATATCATTAAACCCACATAACATAGCATATCATATCATCATCATACTTCAACCCTTAACCCTAATGTATAAATTGGTCTGAGACTTTTTATACATTAGGCCTTATAAAATGACCCCATAGTTCATAAGCTTATGTGTGCATGCTTATAATTTATGGTTACTTTCCTTGTGGTTATCTGTTACTTTTCTTTATGGTGCACTTTACTTTTTACTCTTTACTGCTCTATTACTATAGTATTACTAGCTTGCATTTCTTTTTATAACACTGTGAATATTATAATATAAATACTAGATTAGGTACACCGTCACTTGCTCTTGTTTACTCCCCACCATCATAGCTTTCCTATAATTCCTCCCGCCCGGTGCCTAGGAGCCACTAGGGGAGGGGTGGGTGAAATCAGGCTAAGTCTTTTTGACTAACGGTCGGTGGACCAAACATTTCAGGGGCTCCGGATGGGAGACAGGGAGTAGCAGTAGGAGATGAACCAGCAAAGTGCGGTGCACACGGAGGTGGGCCAGTCTAGCACAGGAGCACTTGCTTCAAGATCCGTGAGTGATTAGTATGTTTTTCATCTACGAGAGTGTTGTAGTGAGGTCATGATATAACGGGTATGAGCCAATTTATCTTTGTCGTTTTTGTTTCATTTCTATGTGGACTGTGTTGTGTTTCAGCTTTCTTATATTACATGTGATTGTGGACTTAGACTTATTTGTTATAATTATATACTTCTATTTCTTTGGTGATCATTTCTACAAGCAGGATCGACATTTTGTAGTGACAACCTTCCCGAGTGTTGGTATCACTACAAAACGACAATTCTTGGAATAAGACCCCGGAGGAAAAAAAATGGGGTTTTACAAACTGATATCAGAGGGAAACCTCGATTCAAAGAATGGAAGTCCACAAAACTCTAGGACACCCCGCACGAGCTTAGTTTGAGGACAAACTAACAATGGAAGCAATGATGTGCCCATGAGATAAATCACTTGTAACATTACATTTTTCTTTCCAACGAATCTCTTCGTAAACCAAATGACAATTAGATTCTCCTTTATAGTCTATAATGAACCCTACCCCTCGATAGGGTGTAAATCAGGCTCGGAATGTTGCTCCACCCCGCCTACTCTACTCTATTTCAGCAAACGAAGATGGGATAGACGTTAACGACCATCTTGGAGGCATTCAGGACTCAACAGGCTCTGGCTCCTCAGCTAAACCCCGGGGCAAACTGATTGAGCATCTTTCGAGGTCTTTCTCCTTCATCCTACCTCGGTATGGAGTCAACAGTTCATATAGAGGAGAGATGGATATCATTTATGAGATGCTGGTCGGGATTCTATGTCCGATGGAGGAGGCAGTGGTATTAGAAATCGCTTGCTTGGAGTCCCATGCAAAGAGATGGTGGTAGTCACTATTGGACACAACCTTCACTGGGATGGAGTATGGAGACATTTCTTGGGAGGACTTAAGGGCAGCTCTGCTAGAGAATTTTGTACCATAGTCAGTAAGGGACAAGTTGGAGGATAGATTCCTGTAGTTGAGGCAGGGTAGCAGGACAATTTTGGAGTATTATCGGGAGTTCACACATTTAGCCCGCTTTGCAAACTCGTGCCAGCTAGACGATGCGGTCTAAGCAAATAGGTTCTACAAAGACATGAGGAAGTCCCTCCTTTTTATTTCTGATGGGAGCTTGGTAAGGATCTTGTAGATGGATAAGAAGGTGGAGGCAGAATAGCACACAGTTTGGGGCAGGAAAAGATCGGCGAACAATGCCGTGATCGGTGGCAGGAGCGACCAGCAGAGAGGTCTAGTTATTGGAGAAAGGAGGAATGGGGACCAGCTACACTAGGAGGACCAGCAGGAGCAGAGGAACCCAGTGGTGTTGGCTCCCCAGCCTTTACAGATACATGATATGCCGAGGCTAGTGGAGGAGGCACCGACGTGCTATCGGTGCAACCAGCCGGGAAATTTTCGGAGGAACTGTCCCATGAGGGAGCTCCACCTCTAGCATTACAGGATGCCCCACCTGCTCGGCAGCTTGGAGGTCGAGGGCGTGTGACTTAGCCACCTGGCCCGACATGACGCGCGCGACTTTGTGGCCGGACCGTGCCCAGATCGACCTCCCCGACACACCCCAATCAAGCCTGTGACTGACACAAGACACGCCCGTGACCTGGGGCGTGACCGCCACATTTTCAGCCGAAGTCAACATTCTAGTCAAATCACTCGATCAGCTCATGAACAGTAGTGACACGTCCCCCTGTCACGCCCTAGTCACGGGAGTGACCAACCCGAAATTTTTCCTATAAATAGGAGTTTTCTATATTGCCCAAGGGTTCACCTTTTGAGCCAAATTTAGTGTCTTTTGTGGGCTGCCCTTGGTGCACTTTCACCTTCATGTAAGGAGACTTTCTCTCTCTTCCTTCTTATGTTTGTTTTAGCTTTTCCTTTTGCTTTGTAATAGTTTGTAATAGCTTTTTTATCATAAATAAAATGTTGTTTTTTCTCTTTCTACATGGAAAGAAAATGAAATTTGGTTGGCTCACTCTCTTTCTCCTTTTTATTCTTAGTTCATCTTTGTTTTTCCTCTTTAAGAAAGTGTGTGTGTGTGTGTGTATGAGTATAACTTGTCTTAATTTTTCATGCAATATGTTGTAATGTTAGGCATTATTTTTAGTCCTTTATCAAAATTTGAGCCGTATTAATGGCAAAAATTTAGTTTAAGTCTTTTTTTTAAAAGAATCAAAGTTGTATTTAAAACTTTCTAAAGGGTTATATTTTCATTCCTATGAAGTTGTAAAAGTGGTTTTAAGGTGTTTTTTGTTTTTTTACTTAGATTTGCTTTAGGATTGTAAAACCTGTTTTGGTCCTTTAATTTTTGTTTTCGCTTTTTAATCATTTCTACGAAATCTATGGATGAAAATGTAAACGTTTTAATTTTTCAACAACTTTGATTTTAACTTTGTTTTCAATTCAAGTGTTCAAACAATTTTTATTTCATCTTTTTATTTGTTTTTGCCAAGTTCTAAGGGTGGAAAAGTTGTAGTTTTAAATTTTAGATAACTTTTGTTTTCATGTTATTCTTATGTGTGTGAGAGTGTAAGAGAATAACTTTTCATGCTTTCTCTTTTGCTTTCTTCAATTATGAAGTGTGTGTGAGTGTTTGAGGATAACTTTTAATGCTTTGTTTAATGCTTTATTCAATTATGTAGAGTGTGTGCGTGTGAGCATTTATTTCCGCCTACTCGTTAAGAGTTAAACGGCGCTCTCCTTTAATTTACCGCCCACTCATTTGAGTGGGACTTGTAATTTTCATTTTTTGTAACTTAGTTTCTTTTTATTTATGCATATATTTCCGCCTACTCGTTAAGAGTTAAATGGCGCATTGCTTTAATTTACCCCCTACTCAGTTTTGAGTAGGACTTGTACTTGCATTTATTTCCCCCTACTCATTCGAGTAGGGCTTGCTTTATTTAGTTTCTTTATGGTTTTAGAGTATACGTGAGTTCCTGCATCAATTAGCTTTCCTTCAATATATCTAAATGTCCTGTTTTTTTTTTATGTTTTCTCTTTTAATTGTTTAGTGCTTAATTTCAAACTCACGTTTCGCTAAAACCATAAAGTTGTCCCCATACCGATGAGTGGCTAATCTCTTTTAGCCTTCAGCATCGAAGAGCATTGGGACATATAAAATGATTTGAAATAATTAAAAAATTTATTTTTATTTTAATTTAAGGACTTAAGGTTTACCCCGGGTTAACGATGCATAGGACCACATAATCGATGTGTGGGCTCTATTTCCGTTATCCATACGCGATGCCGAGAGGCTGCACGTATGGACCGATCCCCTTGGGTAAAGAGAACTGAGTACGCCCTCGAAAGAGGAGAAGCGTAGTTCTGCCGGATTGGGGTTCCCCACCCAATAGCGGGGTTCTTAGCGTAAAGCGGGCATTAAGAGGAATCCTTCGTCAGTCTAACGATCGGTCGAATAGTCTTAATGTTTAGGTGAGCAATATTCCTAGAGATAAGTGCGCTCATATTTTTGAACCCCACGGCCAAGTGCCTTTTATTAATTTAAAAAACAAAGTTTAATAATTGTTGAGAATTATTTTTAGTCTTAATCTGATTCGATACCGAGCGTTAACCCGTCATCGAACTAACTTAGAAAAATTCAGCTCTCTTTCTTTCTGTTTTAAATAAACTAAAAAAAATCCCACCTTACTGATAGTAAGATATTGTGTTCCTGGAAGAGTAGATATAATCAACGCGTCCCGAGAATAATACGACCTCGGTATTTTCCCAAATACTGAGTACTACTTGCGATAGGTGCACTTGCCTCCTCTCGTTAGAAAACTCGATCTTCTAGCCGGCCCGCGGAATCTGACTATTTCGAACCACCCACAGTCGGTGTCTGTTACGCGGCTATCAAGTTTTTGGCATCGTTGCCGGGGAGCACGGTTGTTATATTGAATCCGGGACTCTATTAATTTTACTTTATTTTCAAATAAAAAATTTTATACAAAAAAAATCCTTCCCCCTTTCATTGTTTTTTTTAGGGTGTATGACCCATGGACAACCTTCGAGTTCTGAAAATCTTGAATTCGATCTCGAGATCGACCGCTCTCTTGCGCGTATCTGATCTCTCTGTAGAATTCCCTTTTAGACCCCGCAGAATCCATCGGAGAACCCTCTTTCTCTTCTATGGCCGACCCAAATAATGCCCAAGCGGCCGAGCGTACTATGTCTTACTACGCTCGACCCAACTTGGATGACACGGGGTCGAGTATTGTTCGGCCTGCTATGGCGAACAATAATTTTTAAATTAAGTCAAGTGTTATACAAATGATCCAAAATGCCGTGCAGTTCGACGGACAGCTGGATGAGGACCCGAATAATCACTTGTCTAATTTTTTTGGAAATTTGCGATACTTTTAAGATTAATGGCGTCACTGATGACGCCATTCGTTTGCGCCTTTTTCCCTTCTCCCTAAGTCCAAAGCCAAGGAGTGGCTGGTCTCCATCCCGCGGGGATCCATCACGACCTGGCCGAGTTGGCGGAAAAATTCTTTACTAAATATTTTCTGCCCGCAAAAACTACAAGATTGCGAGCGGGCATTTCCACTTTTACGCAAATCGACTCCGAGTCTCTTTATGAGACTTGGGAGCATTTAAGGAATTTCTCCGTCGGTGCCCGCACCACGCGCTGCCAACGTGGTTGCAGGTACAAATTTAAAAAATGGACTGAACAGTTAGACGCGTCAAATGATTGACGCGGCTGCCGGGGGCACTCTGAATAATAAGACACCGAGGCCGCCCAGGCCCTTTTCGAAGAGATGGCTATGAATGCCTATCAATGGAATGTCCCGCGGGCGCGCCATAAGCAGGCGGGGCTTTATGAAGTGGATGCCACTGCTCAGCTAGCCCTTCAAGTTGAAAGGCTAACTAAGCAGGTGGCGGAGATTTCTGTTGCCTCCTCCACTCCGCCTTGTTTTCTTCCCCCTCTAACGTCTACGTAGTCGACGAGTTCAAGGGACTACATGGTAAAATCCGTGCGTCCCTCCTTCAAAACAACCCTTATAGTAGACACTATAATCCGGGTTGGAGGAACCACCCGAATTTCTCCTGGAGAACCCGAACAACGCACAGCGCCCCCCCCCTCCCCCTCCCTTTGCGCCAACGTTTCCTCCTCCCCCTCCTATAAAGCCATCCCCGGTGGAGGAAAATTTTAATCGTTATGTCGCGTCCAACGAGTCCAATATCCGGAACATCACCGGATCGCTAAAAAATTTAGAAATCCAGGTTGTGACAGCTGGAGCGACTTATGTCAGAACGCGCTCTGGGGCACTGCCAGGGAACACGGAGCCCAATCCAAGGGAAACTGCCAACGCTATAACCCTCCATAGCGGTAAGGAGGTGATCGATCCAAAACGGATCGATCCTCAGTACAATTTCACCTCCGACCCTCTTCCATCTTCTTCGATTACACAACCCTTACCGATTTTAACGACAAAACTATTTAAACAAGGCGTTGCCCTACCCTCATAAGGTTAGATAACGAGCGAGTAAACGCGCAATATGAAAAATTTATTTTATTGCTTAAACAAATTCATATTAATGTTCCTTTTTCGAGGCTATCTCGCAAATGGCCAAAATATGCGAAATTTTTAAAAGAACTACTTTCTAATAACGCAAACTCGAGGATATTTCGCATATACTCTCAACGCTGTCTGCTCGGCATCTCTTACTTGTAAATTGCCATCAAAACAAAATGACCCGGGACGGTTTTCTATCCCGTGCCTTTTTGGCGATGTATTAGTAAAATATGCCTTAGCAGACTTAGCGCGAGCATTAATTTGATGTCGTTCTCGCTCTTCCTGCGATTAGGTTTGGGTACTCCTGCTCCTACCAATATGCGCATCCAACTAGCGGATCGCTCGGTAGGTTCCCCATCGGGGTTGTTGAGGATGTCCTTGTCCTAGTAGATAAGTTCACCTTCCCGGTGGACTTCATCATCTTGGACATCGAGGAAGACGCCAACGTACCAATAATACTTGGTCTCCCTTTCCTCGCGACCTTAAGTGCGTTAATCGATGTAAGTAATGGTCAGCTTCTCCTTCGGGTAGGAGACGACCAAGTTACTTTTTCTATTTAACTCCTCAATGGAAGACTCGTCGCCGAGCGACGATTTCTACTACTCTTTAGATTCTTTTTATAGAGATTGTTCTTCTCCGGTTTCGAGTCCGAGAGTTTTTAAACGAAAATATTTTTTCGCTCGAAAATTTTTATTGCGATGAGGACGCGTCTATGAATATGCCTTTTGAACCAATTGGCTCAAAAGACATTAGCACTAAAACCTCACTAGAAGAACTGCCCACCCTAGAACTCAAACCATTACCCGAATCCATAAAATACGCCTTTTTGGCAAAAAATGATACACTCCCGGTAATCATTTCTTCATATTTAAGCGATTCGGAGACCTCCGATTTATTGGAGGTTTTGCTTAAACATCGCCACACAATTGCGTGGCAAATTTCTGACCTAAGGGGATTAAACCTTCTTTCTGCACTCACAAAATTTTCTTAAACGATAATTGCCGCAAAACCATTCAGCCGCAGCGACGTCTTTAACCCAAACATGAAAGACGTCGTGAAAACTGAGATAATTAAATTATTAGATGCGGGGATTATTTATCCCATTTCTGATAGTGCATGGTGCATGGGTTAGTCCCATTCATGTCGTGCCCAAGAAGGGCGGTCTAACCGTAGTGGCGAATGAGCACAACGAGCTCGTCCCAACTCGTACTGTTACGGTTGGCGTGTGTGCATCGATTATCGTAAACTTAATGATGCCACCCGCAAGGACCATTTCCCTACCATTCCTTGACCAGATTCTCGAGCGTCTTTCCGATCATCCATTTTATTGTTTTTCTTGACGTTTATCGGGGTTTTCAAATCCCCATTTCCCCCGAAGACCAAGAGAAAACAACTTTTACTTGCCCCTTTGGCACCTTTGCCTACCAAAGGATGCCATTTGGCCTCTGCAATGCGCCAGCTACATTCCAAAGATGTATGCTGGCAATCTTTTGGCGAGCTAGTAGAAGATATTATGGAAGTATTTATGGATGACTTTTCTGTATTCGGATGCTCATTCCCAGATTGTCTTCGAAATCTCGATCGTGTCCTCCAGCGATGCGAGGACACACATCTTGTTTTGAATTGGGAAAAGTGTAACTTTATGGTTCGAGGAGGTTTGGTCCTCGGCCATAAGATTTTGATTAGGGGATAGAGGTCGATAAGGCTAAAGTAGAAATCATAGAAAAGCTCCCTCACCCGACAAACATAAAATCCATTAGGATTTCTTAGGCCACGCGGGCTTTTATAGGCGCTTCATTCAAGATTTTTTTCAAAAATAACAAAGCCGCTTACTCACCTCTTGGAAAAGGAATCAACCTTTTGTCTTTAGTAGCGATTGCGAGTCTGCTTTTAATTTTATAAAACAAAAACTTATCAATTCTCCAATTCTAGTGGCCCTTAATTGGTCCCTTCCGTTCGAAATCATGTGTGACGCGAGTGATATTGCCTTAGGCGCCGTTCTTGGCCAACGTAAAGAAAAACATTTTCATCCTATTTATTACGCTTGCAAGACGCTCACTTCGCACAAGTGAATTACACGACGACGAAAAGGAACTCTTAGCCATCGTTTTCGCTTTCGATAAGTTCGCTCGTACCTTACGCTATCTAAAGTTATCGTTTTTACCGATCACTCACTCCGCCCTTAAGTATTTATTTGCCAAAACCGACGTGAAGCCCCGCCTTCTTCGATGGATTCTCCTCCTTCAAGAATTTTGACTTGGAGATCCGGGATAAGAAGGGCGCGGAGAATCTAGCGGCAGACCACCTCTCCCGTTTAGAAAATCCGGGTGCGGAAGCGCTCGTCGAATCTGAAATAAACTACAGATTCCCCGAGGAACGCCTTCTCGCCATTCATTCGTCTTCGTCATCTTCGCCTTGGTTCGCAGATTTTGCGAACTATTTAGTCGCGCTGGTACTTCCAAAAGATTTTTCAAGTAATCAAAAGAAGAAATTCTTTTCCGACTTGAAAAATTTCTTTTGGGACGACCCATTTCTTTTCCGTATCTGCGCGGACTAAGCGGTTCGAAGATGCGTCGCGGGAGTGGAGTGCACATAAATATTGAGGCACTGCCACGAGGGTCCAGTCGGGGGGCACTATCAAGCCAACCAGACCGCTAGGAAGGCGCTAGAGGCGCGCTACTTTTGGCCCACTCTCTTCAAAGACGCGCACAATTTTGTGCGCGCATGCGATAGCTGTCAGCGGTCGGGTAACATCTCACGTCGAGATGAGATGCCCCAAAATATGTTTTTAGAATGCGAAGTTTTCGATTTATGTGTCATAGATTTTGTAGGCCCCCTACCTCCTTCTTATAAAAATACATATATTTTAGTGGCGGTCGACTACGTATCAAGGTGGGCGGAAGCGCAAGCTCTCCCCACCAACGATGCGTGAGTCGTCGTTACATTTCTAAAAAAATTATTTTCTCGCTTCGGCACGCCTCACGCTATTGTTAGTGATAGGGGAACGCATTTCTATAATGCTCTAATGGCTAAGACATTAGCTAAATACGGAGTCACGCACAAGCTTACCACCCCCTACCACCCGCAAACAAGTGGCCAAGTTGAGGTAGTAAATCGAGAGATAAAACGCATATTAGAAAAAACCGTTTCACTTAATAGGAAAGATTGGTCTGTTAAGCTTGACCACGCGTTATGGGCGTATCGTATGGCGTATAAAACCGCTACCGGTTGTACCCCGTTTCGATTAGTCTATGGCAAAGCATGCCATTTACCTGTAGAACTGGAGCACCGCGCACTTTGGGAATTAAAACTCTTAAACCTCGACTCTAACTTAGCCGCTCAGAATTGAAAACTACAACTAAACGAGCTCGATGAATGGCGTGCGAACGCTTACGAGAGCAATAAGTTCTATAAGGAGCGTTCTAAGTTCTATCACGATCGAAAAATTAAACCCCAAAAATTTTCTCCTGGCGATCTAGTCCTTCTTTATAATTCTCGTCTTAAACTTTTTCCTGGCAAACTCAAATCCCGTTGGTCCGGTCCCTTCTTAGTTGAAGAAGTTTTTCCATATGGGACCGTCCTCATCTCCCACCCGGAAAAAGGCTCGTTTAAAGTAAACGGTCATCGATTAAAGACTTACATAGCGGGCGACCCAGTGATCGAGTATAGCGAAACCATATCCCTCCTAGACTTATAAAACCCACCACAATAGTCAAGCTACGCGACTATAAACAAAGCGCTCCTGGGAGGCACCCCACGTCTATCTTTTTTACGTCTTTATTTATTATGTTTTCTATTTTTCTAATAAATGCAGGGTTTCTAATGGGCTTCCCCGAGCGCGGATCAGGGACGTTTTTTGCCCCCCTCTTTTTCCTTTTTTTTATACATATACCTGCTGTCTTGTTCCTCCGTCTTAGCATACAATATTGGGGACAATGTTGGATCTAAGTATGGGGGTGTTTTCGTATTTTCGTACTTTCTTTTTCACTTACAAAAACAAAAAACCAAAAAAAAAAAAATTAAAAACAAAACTTCAAAAAAACAAAAAAATATATATATAACACAAAAATAAAAAAAAAATTTATTAAAAATTTTGAAGTTTCATTTTTGAAACTTTGACTTATTATTAACTCGGTCCGCGAGATATCTGGCTCATCGAGCCATCCATATAACGAGTCATCTCACGGCAACCTAGTTTATATTTTCTTTCTTTCCCCACTCCCTTTTTCCCTCTCATCCTTGTAAATATTTTTTTTTTCCCAAATTTTTGTAAATAGAATGAAAATTTTTATAAAAATACAAAATAAATCACAAACATAAAAAAATACAAAAAAAATTCACAAAACTTAAAAATATATAAAAAAAAAAAATTGTATTCGCAAAACTTAAAAATCAAAAATAAATTATTTTCGCATTTTTTATTTTTATTTTTTTAGTATGTATATATTAAAGATATAAATAACAAAAATACAAAAAAAAGAGCAAACTTCAAAAAAATTCAAAAAAATTATGTTAAATTATGAAACAAATAAATAAATCAAACATCTCATCTTAAGTTTCTTGCTATCCAAAAATTTAGTTTTGAGTTTATTTATATGCGAATTTGATCAATTCTTTGTTCACTATTCGTTTTGTTAATTATAGATTGAAAAATCTAAATAGTCGGGGTTAAGTTTTAAAGAATTTATATATACTTTGTTAAAAATAGGGGACTCGCTTTAGGCACTACTTCTAATTTTTCATAGATAGGAGCATATGTACCATGTTAGAAAATAATGACTATAGAATTCAATTATGCTTGCTTTTAGCTTTCTGAAAAATTGGAACGTACAATTTATAAAGGTTGCTCTCAATTATTTTTTCAATTAAAAATCTAGTTCTCTTTTTCCCCTTACCTATCATAACCTACTTGGTATGATAAAAAAATATTTCCCCAAAAAGAAAAAGATCTTATGTCAATGAGAATAAGATTTCATTCCGTAAATATTGGCACCCAATAAATTAAAAGATTATACGTTACGGAGTAAGAGGATAAAATTCATTACTCTAACACATATACATTGGGTTATTTTTATTTATGAAGAAGAAAAAATTTATGTTAAGGAAAATAAGATTTCGTTTTCTTTAACATCCAAAAAAAAAATGGAGATTCGAAAAAATAATAGCCTCGCCTCAAAATCCAAGCACCTTCATAAACCAACATCAACCCCCCTTAGTCAATTTCATGACTCTAGAATTAATTCAAAAATCTTTTTGAGAACATAATTCGTAAATTGCATTATTTCCGGTAAAACTCCTATAAGCTAAAGTTCGTATAACTCCAAACTATTTTCTGTTAATCTAATCAATACAATTATTGCTTTCTATTTGAATACATCAAGAAGTCTTTTGGCCAAAACTTTTGCCCTGTTTAAATCATTTAAATGATTTTAGGACTTAACTCTTATACCCCGTATATTTTATTTGATCTCTTTTATAATTAATTTAGGTAGCAGAACTTAGTTTTTTTATTATTCCTTATAAGTTCACCTCAAACTTTTACTCTGGAATAGCAAAAGCTTAAGTATGGGGGTATTTGATGAGTTGTAAATATACCTATATTTTCATATTTTGTTAAATCAATTTTGTTTATTTTGTCTTTTTTATTAGTTTTATTCAATAAATTGCTTATTTTTGTAAATATTATTTCTAACTTAGCTTTATTTTTATTCTAGAAAAATTCCAGAAAAAGTCAAAAAGTTGACTAACACGCCCGTGTCACATAACCGACACGCCCGTGTCACGCCCTCGACGATCGCCGACCACAGGTGCCAGCTCGACGATCGGAGATCATCAAACCGAGCTCGACACGCCCAAGACACGCCCGTGTCAAAGTGTGACACGGGCGTGACTTAGCCACCTGGCCCGACATGACACGCGTGACTTTGCGGCCGGACCATGCCCAGATAACCCTCCCCGACACGCCCCAGTCACGCCTGTGACTGACACAAGACACGCCCGTGACCTGGGGGCGTGACCGCCACGTTTTCAGCCGAAGTCAATTTTCCAGTGAAATCACTCGATCAGCTCATGAACAGTAGTGACACGCCCCCCTGTCACGCCCTAGTCACGGGCGTGACCAACCCGAAATTTTTCCTATAAATAGGAGTTTTCTGTAATGCCCAAGGGTCACCTTTTTGAGCCAAATTTAGTGTCTTTTGTGGGTTGCCCTTGGTGCACTTTCACCTTCATGTAAGGAGACTTTCTCTCTCTTCCTCTTATGTATGTTTTAGCTTTTTCCTTTTGCTTTGTAATAGTTTGTAATAGCTTTTTTATCATAAATAAAATGTTGTTTTTTCACTTTCTACATGGAATGAAAATGAAATTTGTTGGCTCACTCTCTTTCTCCTTTTTATTCTTAGTTCATCTTTGTTTTCCTCTTTAAGAAAGTGTGTGTGTGTGTATGAGTATAACTTGTCTTAATTTTTCATGCAATATGTTGTAATGTTAGGCATTATTTTAGACCTTTATCAAAATTCGAGTCGTTATAATGGCAAAAAATTAGTTTAAGTCTTTTTTTTTAAAAGAATCAAAGTTGTATTGAAAACTTTCTAAAGGGTTTATTTTCATTACTATGATGTTGTAAAAGTGGTTTTAAGGTGTTTTTGTTTTTTTACTTAGATTTGCTTTAGGATTGTAAAATGATGGCGCGCCCCCTCCACCTCAACTTGGAGACGATGCTGACGATGATGAGGTTGATCCGGTAGCTGAGGCGATTCAACTAAAGGACATGAGGCGTCACGATGAGGCTAGCGGAAGGCTACGTTACAACCTCCGCCCGCGGCGCGCAACATTCGCCGCACCACATTAAAACATT
Organism: Platanthera zijinensis; assembly: GCA_039513925.1. Lineage (NCBI taxonomy): Eukaryota > Viridiplantae > Streptophyta > Magnoliopsida > Asparagales > Orchidaceae > Platanthera > Platanthera zijinensis. The sequence continues at coordinate 93,560,223 of CM077084.1, read as the reverse complement.
TCCCTTTTCATGCTTTATTATTTCTATTTTAGGAATATAAAATTATCCAAGTTTGAAGTGATAATTTTATATTCAATATTGCACTTTTTATTTTTGCATTTGGATAATATTTTTATTTGGTGTGCATTTAACTATTTGGATAGATGAGATTACATCTCCATCATGAATGGTTAAAGCTTGTTTGTAACTCCTATATAAGGAGGCCTTTGTTATGAGATAATTAGAAAGATTGAACCCTAAAAAAAAACCTCTTGTTGAGATTTCGGCCAAGGAGGTCTCCCTCATTGCCGCCGCCCCCTTCTAGTGGTGTGAAGCCGCCGGCCCCCCATTGCTCCCTCCATCCGGTTCGGTGCCACTCCGGCGCGGCTTCCTTCGGTGCGACTCTGTGGAAGAAGGTTGCAAGCCCTTCGGTGTGACGCCGGTGGATCCGTGGAGAGAGTGATTCTCCCACAGTTATCTTGCGTGAACGTTCTCCGGTTGGGTAAAATATCTCATCCCTCCTTGTGTGATTTCTTCTAATTAGTTGTGGTGGATCGCAAATCGTTTAATCTGCTTTGTTAAATCAATCGCTACACTTTTCATTTCGAAATTGCCGTTGCTAGGCTTTTTATTTCCGGATCGGGTGGACCCAATTTGCCGGAGCGGATCTTGGCCTATAGCCTTGATTTTGCTCCCAAAAAGGTTGGCAATCTTTATGTTAATTTGGGGAACGATCCGACTCAAATTTCGATCGCTATTTTCGAGTCAACCAATCCTCCTTGTTATTTTTATGCGCTGCATTTGTGACGAGGAAATATTGTGGGCGATATGTGCTGTGTAGGTGCGGTAGATCTAAGGCAATATTGGGCGAGGAGTGAATTATTTCCGTAGAGATCTCCGATTCCGGACATCCCTACATCAATTTGGTATCAGAGGCGGTCGTCTCAATTTCCCAATTGAAACGTCCTCGCTTATGCCCCATCAAATCGGTGAAAAAAAAAATCAAAAAAAATTTTCGTTAGTCTGCCAATAGCGGGCTAAAATCTGCATATTTTAGCGAAATTTTAGAAATTTTTTTTTTAATGATCTACATGTTTTTCACATTAATCTTTTATAAAAACATATTACTTTCAGTATAGCTACCGCCCTAGGGAAATTCGTCTCTCAAAATTTTCAGGGTCTTGCATGCGCACTAGGCTAGGCACAGAGTATTCGGCACCGTCTACGTCTAGGATGGCTGAGAACGAGCACGAAATTCGTAACACTAAAGCGATAGCAGGTCTTCGTAACGATATGATGAAACTTAGGGCCACCTTAGCACAGATTTTACAAAATCAAGCTAGGCCCCCCCACCTCCCGCTAATGTTGAGTTGCCCCCACCGGCGCCAACATATTTCCGATTCGGATTCGGATGGCGACTCCCCACGAGTGCCCCCTCGAGGCAATTGCCACGGGCGAGAGTTTGATATTACAAGGGCCATCAAAATTGATGCCCCCACCTTCGATGGTATGGGAGATCCACAGAATTTCCTCATATGGATAGTGGACATGGAATGCTATTATGATTGGCAACATCTTACGGACCCCCAAAAGGTCCAAGTTGCCAGGATGAAGCTAACCGGTCGCGCCAAAACTTATTGGCTGAATGATGAGCGTAGACTAGGGACTGGGGACGGAGACCCAATTATTGTATGGACCGTCATGAAGAATTTGTTGACCGATCAGTACGTCCCCGCATACCATCGGACACAAATGTTTGACGAGCTCGCCTCCCTGCGGCAAGGCTCCAATTCTGTATCAGAGTACATGGGAGAATTAAAGGACCGGTTGGTGCGTTGTAACCTGAGGGAGATCCCCGAAGTCACCCTTTCTAGGTTTCGTAAGGGGCTTCAACCCGATATTCAGCGGAAGCTCTTGCGTTATGGTCACACAGATCTGAACACGACATTCAATGCCGCCCTCGACATTGAGAAACATTTAGCCTCTAAGGCTCACTCCCTTACTCCCATGCGAAGTGAAAATCCTCTACCGGAGCATCTTCCTCCACATATAAGGACAAAGGGAAGTACCGGTCGACCGAGTCCAAGTCCGTAGTAATCACTGCTAGGAACGCGCAAGAACCCCGCGAGCGAACGTATTCCCATAGGAAAGGTTAACAAGACTAATGCTACATGTTACTCTTGCGGCATTCAAGGTCATTATGCCTTCGAATGCCCAACGAAGACTAAAGCCATAGCCCTATTAGAGTCGACGACCGATTCTTGATTATGTTATGATGAGGCTGCTGAGGAGAGCGACCCGGAAGGGGTCCCAAGTGATTTAGAGGACGATCACCCCCTTATGGTGATGCGTTGTATCTTGAACACTCCTCGTCCGTTAGATGACTGGAAGAGGACGAGTATATTTTCTCTGATCTTTAAGAGTGGCGAAAAGCTTTGTAAGCTTATTATTGATAGTGGTAGCTGTGTGAACGTTGTATCTGAGAACGCAAGTACGTATGTCCTTGACCACGGAACCACACCCGACTCCGTATCAGGTTGCTTGGATCAACAAGATCTCCGTGCCTGTTACTAAGCGATGCCTGGTCCCACTCTCATTCAAGTCTTATGTTGATGATGAGTGTGGTGTGATGTCCTTCCGATGGACGCCTGTCATGTGTTGTTGGGCCGCCCTTGGCTATACGACCGTGATGTCACACATTTTGGTAGAGCCAACTCCTATGAATTTAAATTCAATGGTAAAACCATCACTTTGAGGCCCACCATCCCAAAGGAGCCTGTAGTCTTGGCTAAGGATACCACTATCCCTGTAGAGAGAAAGACGTTGAGTCTAGTTGGTAGGAAAGAGTTTGTGAGAGACTCGTTCGTTGATGGAATTATGTATGCTCTAGTTCTCATGAGTGCGAAACCCGATTCTAGTATTTTGGATGAGCTGCCTAGTGAGTTACGGGTACTATTGGAAGAGTATAAGGACGTGTACCCAGATGAGCTGCCACCTACGTTACCCCCGCTTAGGAATATCCAGCATGCGATAGACCTCATCCCAGGGTCTTCCTTGCCGAATCAGCCCCATTACCGACTCCATCCCGCAGCTCACAAGGAGTTGCAGACCCAGATAGAGAGCTTGCTTGAGAGGGGTTTTATTAGGACTAGCATCAGTCCATGTGCGGTACCAGCCCTCCTTGCCCCCAAGAAGGATGGTACATGGAGGATGTGCGTTGATAGCCGAGCTATCAACAAAATCACCATCAAATATAGGTTCCCTATTCCCCGCCTGGATGATTTGTTGGATGTCTTGTATGGAGCCACCATATTCTCCAAGTTAGATCTTCGGAGTGGCTATCACCAGATTAGGATACGAGAGGGAGACGAGTGGAAGACTGCGTTTAAGTCGAAGGATGGTCTGTACGAGTGGCTTGTGATGCCTTTTGGGTTATCCAACGCCCCGAGTACCTTCTCCCGGATGATGACCCATGTCTTCCAGCCATTCATGGGGAAGTTTGTCGTCGTCTACTTTGACGATATTCTGATCTATACCACTTCTACCACCGAGCACATCTCCCACATGAAAGTGATCCTTTCCACCCTGCGGAAAGAGACTTTATTTCTCAATCTTAAGAAATGCACTTTCTATGCCTCGGAGGTAGAGTTCTTAGGCTATATAGTCGGTTCTGAGGGTATCCGAGTTGACCCGGGTAAGGTTCAGGTCATTAAAGACTGGCCCGTACCAACCAACCTACGTGAGGTGCGTAGTTTCCATAGGTTAGCCACATTCTACCGCCGTTTCATACGGGACTTCAGTAGTATTATGGCGCCAATCACGGACTGTATGAAGAAGGGAGAGTTTACGTGGACGAAGTCCGCCACCTATGCTTTGGAACGAATAAAGAAGCTCATGACTGAGGCACCTGTCTTACGTCTACCCGACTTTTCTAAAGTCTTGAGCTCACATGTGATGCTTCAGGGGTTGGGATTGGAGGTGTCTTGAGCCAAGAAGGCCATCCCGTTAGCTACTTTAGCGAGAAGTTGTCGGGCCCCAAGTTGAATTATTCCAATTACGATAGGGAGTTCTATGCTGTAGTCCGATGTCTACACCATTGGAGGCACTATCTCCTCTCCAAGGAGTTCGTGATCCTCTCCGATCATGAGGCCTTGCGTTTCATTAACGGACAGCATAAAATCAGCCCAAGACATGCTAAGTGGGTAGCCTTCCTACAAGGTTATACATTTAACCTCAAACATCTTAAAGGAGCTGATAACCGAGTCGCTGACGCCCTTAGTCGTCTTACGCTTTTACTCACTTCTATGGAGGTACATGTTATAGGATTTGAGCGGGTTAAGGATGAGTATGCTATGTGTCCTGACTTCCAAGACGTCTATTTATCAGCCCAAGATAGTTCCCCCACGACGATATCTGCATACGTCATTAAGGACGGATACCTGTTTAGGAGCGGGAAGCTATGTATTCCACAGTCATCACTACGATTACATATCATTTGGGAATTGCATAGTGGAGGGTTGAGTGGTCACTTTGGTAGAGATAAGACGATTACTTAGTCGAAGAGAAGTTTTATTGGCCAAAACATAAGGCTATGGTAGGAGGAGTAGTGAGTAGCTGCCGAACGTGTCAGGTTTCTAAGGGTGGTAAAACCAATGTAGGATTATATACACCCTTGCCTATTCCCTCCATGCCTTGGGTAGATGTTAGTATGGACTTTGTATTAGGCCTTCCCCCTACCCAACGCCGTCATGATTCTGTTTTTGTAGTTGTGGATAGGTTTTCCAAGATGGCTTATTTCATCCCGTGCAGTAGAACAAACGATGCGTCTTATGTCGCTAAACTATATTTTAAAGAAGTCGTTAGTCACGCGGAGTGCCAAAGACCATAGTTTCGGATAGAGACGTAAAATTCACTAGTTATTTTTGGAAAACGTTATGGATATTAATGGGAACAAAGTTATTGTTTTCCTCCGCCTATCATCCCCAAACGGATGGGCAGACGGAAGTAGTTAATCGGAGTTTAGGGAATTTGTTAAGATGCCTCGTGAGCGATCATTTGGGCACTTGGGATCTTCTCTTACCCCACGCCCAATTAGCCTACAATAATTCCAAAAATAGGTCTACGGGTATGTCTCTGAATGAGATTGTCCACGGTTATAAAGCTCCTGTGCCGCTTGACTTGGTGCCGTTGCCTCCAACGTACAAAGCAAGTCAATTTGCACAATCCTTTGCCCAACACATCCATGATCTACATCCACGTATACAGGCCACTTTGACGTCACAATACGACTCTTATCAGGCGCACGCTAATTTACATAGGAGAGTATCAAACTTTAAATTGGCGATCTAGTTTTAGTCCGTTTAGTTCCCGAATGCTTGCCAACTGGCACCGTAAGAAGGTTAGCACCAAAGCGCGCCGGCCCTTTTCGGATTATTAAGAAGTTAGGTGACAACGCTTTCGTTTTGGACTTGCCTGCTGATTGGGGTATCTCCCCCATTTTTAACATTTCGGATTTAATGATATTTGTGTCGCCACCACAAGAGTTGATTTCTTTGTCGTCTTCTTCTCATACTTTAAATTCTCATGGGTTGGGGAGTGGTAGAACGGATGATCTCTCTCTCTACGGTCCCCACAGGTATATCATCGGATGGTACGTTGCCTTCTTTCTTGCCTACTGCTAATATGTTCCCCAGGTTCCCACGGACATTTTCCACTCCAGAGATGATACTTGATGCTGAGCATGTTACCATCGCTGATGGCGACACCCGCCGCTTCCTCATCCGTTGGCATGACCGCCCCCCTTCGGATGACTCTTGGGTGCTCGAGTTGGAGCTGCAAAGTTTGGATGCCGATCTTCTTCGCCGCTACCTCTTGGACCACGCAACAGAGATGCGTGATTTTGAGCGGGGGAGGATTGATGGCGCGCCCCCTCCACCTCTACTTGGAGACGATGCTGACGATGATGAGGTTGATCCGGTTGCTGAGGCGATTCAACTAAAGGATGTGAGGCGTCACGATGAGGCTAGCGGAAGGCTATGTTACAACCTCCGCCCGCGACGCGCAACATTCGCCGCACCGCATTAAAACATTTCCCTTTTCATGCTTTATTATTTCTATTTTAGGAATATAAAATTATCCAAGTTTGAAGTGATAATTTTATATTCAATATTGCACTTTTTATTTTTGCATTTGGACAATATTTTTATTTGGTGTGCATTTAAACCATTTGGATGGATGAGATTACATCTCCATCATGAATGGTTAAAGCTTGTTTGTAACTCCTATATAAGGAGGCCTTTGTTATGAGATAATTAGAAAGATTGAACCCTAAAAAAAAACCTCTTGTTGAGATTTCGGCCAAGGAGGTCTCCCTCATTGCCGCCGCCCCCTTCTAATGGTGTGAAGCCGCCGGCCCCCCTTTGCTCCCTCCATCCGGTTCGGTGCGACTCCGGCGCGGCTTCCTTCGGTGCGACTCCGTGGAAGAAGGTTGCAAGCCCTTCGGTGTGACGCCGGTGGATCCGTGGAGAGAGTGATTCTCCCACAGTTATCTTGTGTGAACATTCTCCGGTTGGGTAAAATATCTCATCCCTCCTTGTTTGATTTCTTCTAATTAGTTGTGGTGGATCGCAAATCGTTTAATCCGCTTTGTTAAATCAATCGCTGCACTTTTCATTTCGAAATCGCCGTTGCTAGGCTTTTTATTTCTGGATCGGGTGGATCCTATTTGCTGGAGCGGATCTTGGCCTATAGCCTTGGTTTTGCTCCCAAAAAGGTTGGCAATCTTTATGTTAATTTGGGGAACGATCCGACTCAAATTTCGATCGCTATTTTCAAGTCGACCAATCCTCCTTGTTATTTTTATGCGCTGCGTTTGTGACGAGGAAATATTGTGGGCGATAGGTGCTGTGTAGGTGTGGTAGATCTAAGGCGATATTGGGCGAGGAGTGAATTATTTCCGTAGAGATCTCCGATTCCGGACATCCCTACATCATAAAACCTGTTTTGGTCCTTTAATTTTTCTTTTCACTTTTTAATCATTTCTACGAAATCCTATGGATGAAAATGTAAACGTTTTAATTTTTCAACAACTTTGTTTTCAATTCCAAGTGTTCAAACAATTTTTATTTCATCTTTTTATTTGTTTTTGGCAAGTTCTAAGGGTGGAAAAGTTGTAGTTTTAATTTTTAGATAACTTTTGTTTTCATGTTATTCTTATGTGTGTGTGAGTGTAAGAGAATAACTTTTCATTCTTTCTCTTTTGCTTTCTTCAATTATGAAGTGTGGGTGAGTGTTTGAGGATAACTTTTAATGCTTTGTTTAATGCTTTATTCAATTATGTAGAGAGTGTGTGTGTGAGCATTTATTTCCGCCTACTCGTTAAGAGTTAAACGGCGCTCTGCTTTAATTTACCGCCCACTCATTTGAGTGGGACTTGTAATTTTCATTTTTTGTAACTTAGTTTCTTTTTATTTATGCATTTATTTATGCCTACTCGTTAAGAGTTAAATGGCGCATTGCTTAAATTTACCGCCTACTTAGATTTGAGTAGGACTTGTACTTGCATTTATTTCCCTCTACTCATTCGAGTAGGGCTTGCTTTATTTACTTTCTTTATGGTTTTGAAGTGTGCGTGAGTGCCTGCATCAATTAGCTTTCCTTCAATATATCTAAATGTCCTGTTTTTTTTTATGTTTTCTCTTTTAATTGTTTAGTGCTTAATTTCAAACTCACATTTCACTAAAACCATAAAGCCATCCCCATACCGATGAGTGTCTAATCTCTTTTAGCCTTCGGCATCGAAGAGCATTGGGACATATAAAATGATTTGAAATAATTAAAAAACTTTATTTTAATTTTAATTTAAGGACTGAAGGTTTACCCCGGGTTAACGACGCATAGGACCACATAATCGATGTGTGGGCTCTATTTCCGTTATCCATACGCGACGCGAGAGGCTGCACGTATGGACCGATCCCCTTGGGTAAAGAGAACTGTGTACGTCCCCTCGAAAGAAGAGAAGCGTAGTTCTGCCGGATTGGGTTCCCCACCCAATAGCGGGGTTCTTAGCTTAAAGCGGGCATTAAGAGGAATCCTTCGTCGGTCTAACGATCGGTCGAATAGTCTTAATGTTTAGGTGAGCAATATTCCTAGAGATAAGTGCACTCATATTTTTGGAACCCCCACGGCCAGTGCCTTTTATTAATTTAAAAACAAAGTTTAATAATTGTTGAGAATTATTTTAGTCTTAATCTGATTCGATGTCGAGCGTTAACCCGTCATCGAACTAACTTAGAAAAATTCAGCTCTCTTTCTTTCCGTTTTAATTAAACTAAAAAATCCCACCTTACTGATAGTAAGATAATAGTGTTTCTGGAAGAGTAGATATAATAACCGCGTCCTCGAGAATAATACGACCTCAGTATTTTCCCGAATACCGAGTACTACTTGCGATAGGTGCACTTGCCTCCTCTCGTTAGAAAACTCGATCTTCTAGCCGGCCCGCGGAATCTGACCATTTCGAACCACCCACAGTCGGTGTCTGTTACGCGGCTATCAAGCTTTTGATCCCACTCAAATATAACAACCGTGCTCCCCGGCAACGGCGGCAAAAACTTAATAGCCGCGTAATAGACACTGACTGTGGGTGGTTCGAAATGGTCAGATTTCGCGGGCCGGCTAGAAGATCGAGTTTTCTAATGAGAGGAGGCAAGTGCACCTATCGCAAGTAGTACTCGGTATTCGGGAAAATACCGAGGTCGTATTATTATCGGGGACGCGTTGATTATATCTACTCAACCAGGAACACTATTATCTTACTATCAGTAAGGTGAGATTTTTTAGTTTAATTAAAACGGAAAGAAAGAGAGCTGAATTTTTCTAAGTTAGTTCGATGACGGGTTAACGCTCGGCATTGAATCGGATTAAGACTAAAATAATTCTCTACAATTATTAAACTTTGTTTTTAAATTAATAAAAGGCACTTGGCCGTGGGGGTTCCAAAAATATGAGCGCACTTATCTCTAGGAATATTGCTCACCTAAACATTAAGACTATTCGACCGATCGTTAGACCGACAAAGGATTCCTCTTAATGCCCACTTTATGCTAAGAACCCTGCTATTGGGTGGGGAACCCAATCCGGCAGAACTACGCTTCTCCTCTTTCGAGGGGGCGTACGCAGTTCTCTTTACCCAAGGGGGATCGGTCCATATGTGCAGCCTCACAGCGTCGCATATGGATAACGGAAATAGAGCCCACACATCGATTATGTGGTCCTATGCGTCGTTAACCCGGGGTAAACCTTAAGTCCTTAAATTAAAATAAAAATAAAGTTTTTTAATTATTTCAAATCATTTTATATGTCCCAATGCTCTTTGATGCCGAAGGATAAAAGAGATTAGCCACTCCTCAGTATGGGGACGGCTTTATGGTTTTAGCGAAACGTGAGTTTGAAATTAAGCACTAAACAATTATAAGAGAAAACATTAAAAAAATAGGACATTTAGATATATTGAAGGAAAGCTAATTGATGCAGGCACTCACACACACTTCAAAACCATAAAGAAAGTAAATAAAGCAAGCCCTACTCGAATGAGTAGGGGGAAATAAATGCAAGTACAAGTCCTACTCAAAACTGAGTAGGCAATAAATTAAAGCAATGCGCCATTTAACTCTTAACGAGTAGCAGAAATAAATGCATAAATAAAAAGAAACTAAGTTACAAAAACTGAAAATTACAAGTCCCACTCAAATGAGTGGCGGTAAATTAAAGCAGAGCGCCGTTTAACTCTTAACGAGTAGCCGGAAATAAATGCTCACACACACACTCTACATAATTGAATAAAGCATTAAACAAAGCATTAAAAGTTATCCTCAAACACTCAAACACACTTCGTAATTGAAGAAAGCAAAAGAGAAAGCATGAAAAGTTATTCTCTTACACTCACACACACATAAGAATAACATGAAAACAAAAGTTATCTAAAAATTAAAACTACAACTTTTCCACCTTAGAACTTGCCAAAAACAAATAAAAGATGAAATAAAAATTGTTTGAACACTTGGAATTGAAAACAAAGTTGAAATCAAAGTTGTTGAAAAAATTAAAACGTTTACATTTTCATCCATAGGATTTCGTAGAAATGATTAAAAAAGCGAAAAGAAAAATTAAAGGACCAAAATAGGTTTTACAATCCTAAAGCAAATCTAAGTAAAAAAAAACAAAAACACCTTAAAACCACTTTTACAACTTCATAGGAATGAAAATATAACCCTTTAGAAGGTTTTCAATACATCTTTGATTCTTTTTAAAAAAGACTTAAACTAAATTTTTGTCATTATAACGGCTCGAATTTTGATAAAGGCCTAAAATAATGCCTAACATTACAACATATTGCATGAAAAATTAAGACAAGTTATACTCATACACACACTCACACTTTCTTAAAGAGGAAAAACAAAGATGAACTAAGAATAAAAAGGAGAAAGAGAGTGAGCCAACAAATTTCATTTTCATTCCATGTAGAAAGAGAAAAAACAACATTTTATTTATGATAAAAAAGCTATTACAAACTATTACAAAGCAAAAGGAAAGCTAAAACAAACATAAGAAGGAAGAGAGAGAAAGTCTCCTTACCTGAAGGTGAAAGTGCACCAAGGGAAGCCCACAAAAGACACTAAATTTGGCTCAAAAAGGTGAACCCTTGGGCATTACAGAAAACTCCTATTTATAGGAAAAATTTCGGTTGGTCACGCCCGTGACTAGGGCGTGACAGGGGGGCGTGTCACTACTGTTCATGAGCTGATCGAGTGATTTGACTGGAAAGTTGACTTCGACTGAAAACGTGGCGGTCACGCCCTAGGTCACGGGCGTGTCTTGTGTCAGTCACGAGCGTGACTGGGGCATGTCGGGGAGGTCGATCTGGGCGCTGTCCGGCCGCAAAGTCGCGCGCGTCATGTCGGGCCAGGTGGCTAAGTCATGCCTGTGTCACACCTTGACACGGGCGTGTCTTGGGGCGTGTCGATCTCGGTTTGATGATCGCCGATCGTCGAGCTGGCACCTGTGGTCGGCGATCGTCGAGGGCGTGACACGGGCGTGTCGGTTATGTGACACGGGCGTGTCAGTCAACTTTTTGACTTTTTCTGGAATTTTTCTGGAATTTTTCTGGAATAAAAAATAAAGCTAAGTTAGAAATAATATTTACAAAAATAAGCAATTTATTGAATAAAACTAATAAAAAAGACAAAAATAAACAAAATTGATTTAAACAAAATATGAAAATATAGGTATATTTACAACTCATCAGCGTGGCCGAGGACGTGGATTTCAGGGAGGTGACCGCAGACAGGATAGAGGGTAGGTGTATGCCTTGGACTTGGCTCAGCCCCGAAACCCGGAAAGGGTGATAACAGGTGCAATAGTAATTTTAAATTCTTTTCTGGAGGCTATATGAATGTAGAATCGCTAGAAATAAGAAAGAAATAATAGTTAGACAACTAAGATATTCAATAAAATCAGGGGTAGTGATGGTGTTCGGCAAGCCTGCCCATACCCTATTCGACACGTGGGCATCACAGAACTTTGTCTTGGAGGAATTTATCAAGGATCTGGAGGGCATCAGATATTACAAGGGAGTCTCCAGTAGGTTGCGTCTCTCTAATGGGAGGAAGGTCCGGTCTACGGCAAAATCCCTTCTAAGGGTGACCATTGATGGGTTAACCCTCGAAGCTCTGACGACGATCTTAAGCTTGCCAGATTTTGATCTTGTTCTGGGAATGTCAAGGCTCGCCTAGAACTACGCTCAAATTGACTGTCTGGCGAGGATGGTCATACTCAGATATGATAACACTTATGCGACCTTCGAAGGTACTATTCCGGTCTCCCACCATCTACTTTCTTTTGTTCAGGCCATTAAGGCCCACCTGTAGGGGGATGAGCTCTATCAGGTGTTGTTCGAGATGATCGAGACCCATGACCCTATGGTTTGCATTCTGGTGGTACGAGATTTTGCAGATGTTTTTTTGGAGAAGTTGTTAGGGCTACCAACGCATCGAGAGAAGGACTTCCAAATATAGCTCATGCCGGGGGCTAAGCCGATATCTAGAGCTCCGTATCGTATGGCCCCGAAGGATTTATTAAAATTTCGAAGCCAGCTACAGGAGTTAGTGTAAGCTGGGTTTGTCAGGCCAAGCTCATCGCCATGGGGAGCTCTAGTATTATTTGTGAAGAAGGACAGGATGCTCAGATTATGCATTAATTATAGAGCACTGAACTGGCCGACAGTCCCGAACACGTATATCCTCTGTTAAGGATCGATCAGCTATTTGACCAGTTGGAGGGAGCTCACTGGTTTTCGAAGCTATATCTAAGATAAGGTTATTACTATCTGCGAATTCTGGAGGAGGACATCCCGAAGACCGCTTTTAACAGCAGATATAGACTATATGAGTTCACCGTGATGCCCTTCGGGCTCACGAACGCACCGTACACATTCATGAGTTTGATGAACCGGGATGTTGGAAGCCTATCTCGACATATTCATCATTGTTTTTATTGATGACATCCTCATTTACTCGAGAACGGAGGAGGAGCATGCTCGTCATTTGACACTAACTCTAGAGAGGCTCTGAGAACACCATTTAAATGCCAAGTTCAATAAGTGCCAATTCTGGTTGAAGGAGGTAGCCTTCTTAGGCCATATTATCAACCGAGAAGGGTTAGAAGTGGACCTAGCATTGATCCAAGTAGTGCGGGATTGGCCACAACTAAAGATTGCCACTGATGTACGGAGTTTCCTAGGACTTGTCGGTTACTACCAGAAGTTCGTGGAGGGATTCTCCTGGATTGCCCTTCCTCTTACATCCCTGACAAAGAAGGAGATTCCTTTTGTTTGGACGCCGCAGTGCGGGGATGCTTTCCAGGAGCTGAATGGTCTACTTACCTCGGCCCCTATCCTTGCCCTTCCATCTAGGAAGGAAGGATTTTATGTCTATACAGATGCATCATACCAGGGGATGGGTGTCATTCTGATGTAGAACGGGCACGTGATATCTTATGCCTCTCGCTAATTGAAGAAACACGAGCAGAACTACTCGGTACACAACTTGGAGATGGGAGTGGTTATCTTTGATCTGAAAATCTGGCAGCACTACCTCTACGGTGTCCACTGTGATATTTTCTCAGATCACAAGAACTTGAAGTATGTGGATACGCAGAAGGAGATGAATATCCGACTGAGACAATGGGTGGAGTTCCTATCATATTATCAATACACCATGCATTATCACCCTAGGAAGGAAAACGTAGTGGCAGATGCACTAAGCCGTAGAGCCACCACATCAGGAGAAGTGCCCCAGCTAATGGCCATGGAGTTGACACAGATGCTGGAGGACATGTAGATATCTCTGGTATCAGAGGACGATCCAGATCTTTATGAGAACTACCTGGCCTCGATGAGTGCCATCAATGACATACGAGATCTCATTAGAGATGGTCAGAGGTTGGATGCGAGGATGGAGCCGATATTCAGGTCCTTGGAGGAAAGCACGGCTGGGGACTACTCTTTGAGGAATGGGCTTCTTTGCTTAAGAGACATAGTTTATATACCAGCATGGGGCCAGTTACGGTAGGATATAATGGTAGAGGCACATAGAAACCGGTATTCAGTACACACGGGGATTATGTAGATGACAGCTAACTTGAAGAGGACTATATATTGGTCGGGCATGAAGAAGGATATCACTTATTTTGTGATGCACTGCGAGCCTTGTCAGCTCGTAAAGGCAGAGTGTAAGAGTTCTGTCATATTATTGCCGCCACTACCGGTGCCGGAGTGGAAGTTCGGCGACATAGCCATGGATTTCATTCATGTTCTCCCTCGATCACAGGCGGGAAACGATTCGATATGGGTGATCGTCGACAGGTTGACGAAGGTGGAAATATTCATTCCGATCAGGAAGGATGCTCCGGTTAGTGATTTGGTTCGAAAGTTCATGGAGCAGTTTTTACGTTATCATTGCATGCAAAGGTCGATCGTGTCGGATCGAGATGGATGGTTTACGTCTAGAGAGTGGAGGTCAGTCCAGGCTTACCTAGGGTCCTGGTTGACATTTAGTACAACCTTCCACCCACAGACGGATGGACAGACGGAGCATACCAACTATACATTAGAGGATCTCTTGCGCTTATGCATCTTAGAATGCGGGGATCCATGGGAGAGATTGTTGCTATTGATCGAGTTCTCGTATAATAACAGTCATCAGTCCAGTATAGGCAGGGCCACTTTGAGGCATTGTACAGACGGAGGTGCAGTACCCCACTATCTTGGATCCAGTATGAGGATCCAAAGGAACTCGGCTCAGAATGTGTATAGGACAAAGATACTCAGTTGAGACTGATCTGGGATAGGATGCTGGAGGCCCAGAGAAGGAAGGCAAAATATTACGATGCGCGACATCATCAAGTGGAGTTCTGGGTTAGAGATCGGGTCTTCTTGAAGATAAGTCTGATGCATGGAGTCTCGTTGGTATACGGGCGAAAGAAGCTCAGTATAAGGTATATGGGGCCCTACAGGATCCTAGAGTGGATCAGCCCCTTATCTTATAGACTAGAGCTACCGCCGGAGTTGGCTGGATTGTACGATGTCTTCCACGTCTCCTCCCTTTGGAGGGCTCTAATACGGCGAAGCAATAGATTTCTATCACAGATGGCCCAGTAGCATCAGATCGATCGATCAACCTCGAGCCTGTCAGGATCAACGACTCGATAGTGTGGGTCTTGCGGTGTAAGAAGGTTCCGCTGGTCAAGGTCTCGTGGAGGAATCATGGGCTAGAGGAGCATACCTGGGAGCCACGAGATCTGATGCAGCAAAAATACCTCTATCTCTTCGAGTCAAGTGTACCTTTAACTTTCTTAGGGATGTTATATGCTTTAATTTCAGTAGAACCCCATAGGACTAACTTTAATTTCGGGGACAGAATTTTTATTTTTATGTAATGGGATTTGTAACATCCCTCAAACAACAAGACCCCTTAAAGTTAGTCATGACAAAACCCTAAGTAGCTCAAGAAGCTAGGTTGTTGGGTCCAATGATCCCAATGTCCCAAATTTGTAAGAAGTCAAACTGGTCAATGACATACACATATAATGTATTTGAAGTGTGCTTGAGTTCATGCATGTAGGTAGTCCATGATTGGATAGGTGAATAGAATGAGGAAACTGGATGTCAGACAATTTGATTAATGTAAAACCACTGAGACAGCTGAGATAGCTAAGACAGTCGAGAAGAATTTCTCAGCATAACCACTGAGATTGCTAAGAAGCTCAACACAAAACGTTGAGAGAAGTGTCAGTCTTAGCTAAACTGCTAAGATAGAAGACAGTCTCAGCTGTGAAGAAGAAACCGCTGAGATAGTTGAGAAGGAACCGCTGAGATAGAATAGTCTCAACTGTCAAGAAGAAACCGCTAAGACAGTTGAGAAGCAACCGCTGAGACAAAGCCAGCAGAAATTTTCTAAGTCCAAAAAGTGGAGTTCGTCGAACTGAGTTCAGAGTTCGTCGAGCTCAGCTCACAGATCGTCGAGCTCAGCTCACCATTCCTTGAGCTACAACTGAGAAGCTTGAGGTTCAGAATTCGTTGAGCTCAGCTCACAGTTCATTGAGCTTAGCTCGCAATTCATCGAGCTCAGCTCACAGATCGTCGAGCTCAAGTTAAAGGTTGAAGATTTAGAGTTCGTCGAGCTGAGACCGCCTTTTGTCGAGCTCAAGTTAAAGGTTGAATATTCAGAGTTCGTCGAGCTAAGGCTCTGTTTGGTGGGACTTATTTTCAGTGGTCAAGCGGTTACGACCGCATGTACCGGGCCTTAATTAGAGTCCGGTACATGCGGTCGTAACCGCTTGACCGCTGAAAATAATTCCCCCAAACAGAGCCTAAGCCTGCCTTTCGTCGAGCTCAAGTTAAAGGTTGAAGATTCAGAGTTCGTCGAGCTGAGCCCGCCTTTCATCGAGCTCAAGTTAAAGTTTGAAGATTCAGAGTTCGTCTAGCAGAGCTCACATTTCGTCGAGCTAAATGTTAAGTTGGAGATTCAGAAGTTCGTCGAGCTTAGCACACAGTTCGTCGCTCTCAGATCGACGATCATCGAGCTCAGTCCAAGTACTTCATGCCGTTGCGGGAAAGCTACAATTGCATCTAAAGCTACTATTTGCTTCTTTTGAGGAAGGTGGCGCTCACCATCCTTGGTTGGACCCATACTCAAATTGTGTTGTTGATTAGAATCTATGGATATAAAAAGAAAAGAGAAAATGAGATTAGGGTAACAATCATAGAAAACAAAAATGAAAACGAGAACAAAAACGAAAGTAGAGAACGAAAGAGAGGCGGCTGGACATCATCTTCTTCGACAAGCTTGAAAGAAAAGTCCAGCAGTGAAAGCTAGAAGGCAAAGATAGCTGAAGCTTCTTCCAGTTCATCAAGATTATTCCTTGAAGAACAAGTTGGTCGATTCAATCTATCAGCAAGAGAGGATAGCTGTGTGAAGCTTTGTAAGCCTTCAACACCAATTGATGCTTTCAGTACAGCAGAGAAATTGGTAGCTGTAGAAGAAGATAAATTCCTTCTACAGCAAGTGGGCTGGACTGATATCTGCTCAGTCCAACAAGTTAGACTAAGAGATTTTTCTCTGAGTCAGTATTATAATTTTACTGGTTAGTTTCTTGTATGATTCATTTTATCTGAATCTGAGTGTAGGGCATTTTGTGCCTGAGTGGTAGGTTACTAATTAGTCACTGAGGTATGTGCCTTGCTGGGGTACTAAGGTAGGATCCAAGTGTGAATCTGAGCTATAGGGCTTAATTGCCTAAGGTAGGAGAGTACTGCACTCTGAGGTAGGATCTAAGTTTGGATCTGAGCTGTAGGGCTTAATTGACTAAGGTAGGAGAGTGCTGCTCTCTGAGGTAGGATACAAGTATGGATCTAAAGTAGGGTTGTCCTCCCAGCCTGAGTGTAGGGCTTAGTGCCTAAGGTAGGTGACTAGTGAGTCACTGAGCTGTAGGTGACAACTGTGTCACTTAGTTGTAGGTCATGGAGGAGGCTGAGCTGTAGGTGCCTGGAAGGGTACTGAGGTAGGTACCTTGATAGGTACTGAGTTGTAGGAGTGCTACAATACTCTGAGAGTATGGTTGTGTTCCTGAAGTTATAGGGCTGAGAAGAATGAGCTGTAGGCCTTAGAAATAAGGCTAAGGTAGGTGGTCAGTGGACCACAGAGCTGTAGGAGCACTGTAGGGCTCTGAGGTAGGAACCGTTGTGGTTCTGAGTTTGGATTCTGAAAAGAATCTATGTGTAAGGCTGAGTGCCTGAGGTGTAAGCTCTGAGGAGCATTTTGGTGGAGTTTGTGCCTTGTCTAATATAAGTTAGAAAGGTAGGAGGGAAAGTGGATGTACCCAATTAGGGAACCATTATAAATACTTGTGTGCTGTGCTGTGGTGCTTACTCTTGATTTTATATTGCAGGCAATTAGGACAAGCTCAAGATCACTAAATTTATAAATAGCAAAAATACTTAAGTAGTTTCAAAGACCTATTCAACCCCCCCCCCCTCTAGGTGACTAGCTAACCTTGAAGTAATAACTTTCAAGTGGTATCAGAGGGAGGTTGCTCAACAAGGATTTAACAATCTGAGTATACCTCCAAGGTTAACTATAAGATATAAGAATGGTGTCTGGTGTAAACTACAAGGAACTAGGGGCCATGAAATTACCAATCTGCAGAAAGGAGGGCTTTGGCCTCTAGAAGGAAAGGGTCAGACTATTCATAGAAGTTGCAAACCCTAGGATATACATTACGGTTAAAGAGGGGCCCTTCATCCCTATGAAGATCTCAGTTATGGATACCAACATCCAGACACCTAAATCTTATGAAGAAATGAACAAAGATGAGCTCCTTCTTGCCTCTATGGACAAGAGAGCTCAAAACATTATTGCCAGTGCACTAGATGATTAAACCTTCCAGAATTTGGTGCACTGCAAGACCTCCAAGGAGATGTGGGACACCCTAGTGGTGTTCATGGAGGGTTCAGAAAAGGTGAGGTATGACAGAAAATCCATGCTCAACCAGGAGTATGATGCCTTCAGACAAGGAAAGTCTAAGGGCATTACTGAGAGCTTTAAAAGATTTTTCAGAATTGTAAATGAATTGAGAACATATGGAAGGGTCTTCAGCACATATGAGCTGAATGACAAATTTATCAGGTCCCTCACAAAGAATTGGGACACAAAGATTTGTGTCATTATTGCAAAGTTAGCTGAAACTCCTCCTCCAACCTTGTTTGGAAAGCTACTGTCATATGAGATACAGCTTGCTGCAAGAAAGGAAGAAGAGAAGAGCAGTAAGTCACAGGCCAAGGAGAAGTCTATGGCCTTAAAAGCTGATGTCCTAACCAGGAACAGAAGGAAGAACTCTCCACTCAGGAGAATAACTAAGTCAGATTCTGAGAGGTCAAAGATAAGCACCTCTGATAGCAATATGTCTGATGAGGACTTTGCTGCCTTCTCCAGGCAGTTTTAGAAATTCATGAAGAAGGAGCTTAGGAGGAATAGCAGGCCTTCCTCTTCTTCACATCACAGAAGGAGATTCTCTAAGGAGGATAGGTATGCTCCTTACTCTAGCAAACAAACTTTTTATAAAGTCATTTGTTTATGCTGCAGCAAACCTGGCCACATAGTTGCTGACTGCCCATTGAAGAGGAAAGAGGAAGGAGAGAAGAAGCGCCATAAGGGGAAGAAGAAAGAGAAGTATCTTGTGGCTAAGAAGGAAAAGACCTGGTTTGACTCCTCCTTTGGGTCAGACATTAAAGAAGAAGAAGCCTATATTGGGCTAATGGCTATTGCTGAAGAGGAACCTGAAGAATATCCTGCTGCTAGGATAGGAATCAGGGTCCCTCTGTCACATTCAGAAAGTGATTCAGAGGTGGATGAAGATGAAGAAGAAGATGTTCAATGCCATGGATTAATTACAATGACAGATGAGGAGAGCATCCAGGATCAGCCTGGATAGGCTCAGGTAAATTGTATATCTCTGCCTTTTATTTCAGTTCATGAGGCTAGCTCAGATTCTGAAGCTCAATCATCAAGAGATGAAGGGGATTCAGAGTCTTAGGATGATGTCAATTCTATAATTGACAAGTATGGAGAACTTCTTGAAGCATTCAAGAAGTGCAAGCTCCTGGCCAAGAGACAGACAAAAGAGCTTCTTAGTCTTAGGAGCAAGTGTGAGGGCCAGAAAAGAATCTCAATGAAATGGCTGCACAATCAGCCAAGCTCAAGAGGATCATTGATATGGAGTCTGTGGTAAGAGTCTCAAATGAGGAACTTATCCAGAAAACTTAAAGATGATCTCCTAAATGAGAAATTGTTGGTGGCAAGTTTTTTAAGCCAAGCACCGTGCTTCCCTTAATTGACACCCTCTTTACCCAAATGGGTAAGAAAGGGTTAGGATTTAAAGACCTTCTAGACCTCCCAATCCAAAAGGAAAGGGGAAGGCACTAGTTGTACCTCTAGCCTCACTGCCTCCAATCTCATTTTAGAAGGTCTTGTTGCCTTCTAACAGGTATGACCATGAAAGCTCTTATGGTCACTGGGAGAATGGCATATCCACTGGTATAGACAAATGTGCCCAAAGTGAAGGTGAAAGATACAACCATGTGAAGGCCTTTAAGGTTGCCCAGGAGAAAATTCAAATGACCTATCCTGGACTATTTGTTTTTGCTGCCCCAGCCCCAAAATCAAGGATATTGCTACTGCAGGAAATCTAAGTCATCTAGTGAAAGTGAGGGGATAGATATGACTAACTCTAGAGGGGGGGGGGGGGGTGAATAGAGTATTTAAAAAACTGAATCAGTTTTTATAGCAGAATTAAAATAAGTGATAGTAGTATATATATATAAAGAGAGGAAGAAAAAGAAAACTATCGCAACACAGTAGAAATAAAGAAAAGAGACAACCAGACTACACAAGAAAATTATAATGGTTCCCCAAAATAGGGTACATCCACTCTTCTACCACCCTGGTAGGAATCCACTAACAGATTTTTTATCAGGTGCCCTATCACCATAGGTTTTTGCTCAGGTGCCCTATCACCACAATATCTATTTTCTAAGAGAGATATATCAACCCTTTGAGCTTTTGATCAGGTGCCCAAACACCAATCTAAGTCTTTTTATCAGGAGACTTAACAACCAAGTGATAATAATTGAGGGAGTTAGAAACCCTTTTTACAGTGGGAAATAAAGAGTGATGTGGTCTTCTCTTTCTCAAAAACAATGAGAAGACTTTAGTGGACTGCTGTTGTCAAAGCTCCCCCTGAGATGTTGAATGGTTCAGGAAGAAGAGTGCTTTGCACAGGGTGTAGGCCTTGATGAAGATCTTCAGAAACTTCTTGGACTGGTGTTGATTAGATGTCCCTTGTGAAGCCTGAAGCAGAAACTGAAGAAGACAAGAAATCTGAGTGTGTTGTTTTTCTTCAATTTCCTATGGATGACAATTCTTTTCTATGTATCAGTTGTCTGTAAAAATTCTTTGTGTAAAAGATCTCTTGTTTTTTTAAAAAAGAACTTTTTATATTCTGAGAGAATTTCCATCATTTGAATTTTGAAAGATATCCTAAATTTACTGCTCAAAATCTGGGAGTTGAAACGGCTGGAATTTGTCTTGAATGCATTTCCTTAACTGTCCCAGTAAATAAGTCAAGTAATTAACTCTGTGAAATCCATAATTAATGCTGCCAAGAAACGACTATAATCTTGAGAATATAAGCATTAATTATTAGAGAATTACTGCCTTAGAATAATACCAATTTAAATCAAAATGACAGAGAAATCGACAAAACTGATACTGACAGAATTCGTCGACCTCGGGACAGATTTCGTCGACCTGAACTCCAAGTTCGTCGAGCTGATAAATTGTCTTCGTCGAGCTGAGCTCAGAGAAAAATATTCTGGAAAGAAACTGCCAAGGCTGAGCACCAAGTTCGTCGAACTGAGATGGACTATCGTCGACCAAAGAAACTGAGAGAAGAAGCAAGATCGTCGACCTGAGCTCATATTTCTTGGACCTCAGCTCAGAGTTGAAACTCTGAGCTCATCAATCTGCGATTGACGATCGTCAAGCTGAGTTCGAAGAACGTCAAACTGATTTTTTGAACTCTCAAAAACTGTATATCTTCTAAGTCTGAGTCTCTAAAGTCTTCTGAAGGCTGGATCAAAGATTGTTTAACCTAGTCAGACTGACCTAGACCTTAGAACTAACAAATTGACCCTAGGATATACATGATGGGTCAATAACCTATTAGTGAACCTAGCCCAAATCCAAACTAGGGATCTAACATCCAGCAAAAGTAATGACTCAAGGTGAGTATTCTGGCAAGGCTGAAATGGCAGTTTTTTATGCAATCAAATGCATGTTAGCTGAAAAGAGACATGCAGATGGTGGCTCTCAGAAAAGGCCAAAACTGTCAGCTGAAAGACTTACCTTCAGTCAAATGGCTGCTGGAAGAAATCAGATACATACAGCAGCACATCTTCCCACTATTCATGGAGTAGTCCAGGCAAATGCTGGCCCTAAACAAAAAGGAGATATAATGTCCATGAGTGCTGGTCCTGTGGCAAAGTGGGCAACTATGCTGTAGATTACTGGCACAATCCTTCAGTGTCCAGGAGTAGCCAACTTGTCAGGAATACTGCAGGAAGGCAAGCTTATTTTCAGACTAATGTGAACCTAGGACCCAATAAAAATTGGGGTCTTAAGGTGAAAAAAATTGTGCTTTTCAGGTGAGTTCAAGTACCAATTCCCCTAAATGGTACTTGGATTGTTGATGTTCCAGCACATGACTGGAATAATGGAACTGTATAAAGAGTTCACTCCAATAAAGAATGGACCTAAGGTTTTATTTGGAGGCTCCGACAAGGGAATAACCCAAGGTTATGGTAAGATCTCAAATGGCTTAATCACCATCACAAAGGTAGCTTATTTAGAGGGGTTGCAACACAACCTCATAAGCATAAGCAAACTATGTGACCTTGGTTCTGACATTTCCTTCCATAAGGATAAGTGCAACATCAAGACTTTTAGTGACCAGAGTGTCATCTTATCAGGCACTAAGAGTGGGAATGTTTATTGCTTAAACTTTTCTTGCTTAGATAGTAGTTTCCCTATATGTCTAGTTGCAAATGACAAAGTCTCATCTTGTGTCCAATGACACAAGAGACTGGTTCATTTGAATTATAAGACCATTGTTCAGCTCTTTAGTGATGATCTAGTTAGGAATGGTCCCAAAATAAAATTCTCCAAGGAGGGTATCTGTACTTCTTGCCAAAAGGGCAAGCAGACTAAGACCTCCTTCAAGAACATTGGGACCAAGGACTCAGGGAGATGCTTGTATCTCCTGCAGATGGACTTGTTTGGTCCTATGCATATTTAGAGTCTAGGTAGGAAGATCTACACCCTTGTGGTGATTGATGACTATTAATTCCAGGTTTGTTTGGGTGTTCTTCCTTATAAGAAAGGATGAAACCCTTGATGTCTTCATGAATTTTGTCAGGAAGATTCAGAATGAACTTGCAAGCTCTGTGGTCAAAATAAGAAGTGACCATGGAACTGAATTTTAGTATGCTGCCATGACTACTTTCGTGAAGAGCAAGGGATTCATCAATAAAAGATGGGGTTTAGACCTGATTTACTCTAGGGGGGTGAATAGAGTAATTAAAACTTTGGTTGTTTTTAAGATTTATATCAGAGTAAAAATAGGTGATACTAATAATAATATAAAAGGAAATAAAAATAGGTTAAACTAATCTATCTATCACAGCACAGTAAGAATAGAAAGAAAATGAACACACAAAGACAACACAAGAATTTTATAGTGGATCCCCAACCTGGGTACGTCCACTCTTCTACCACCCTGGTAGGAATTCACTATCAGGTTTTTGATCAGGTGACTGCCACCACAAGATCTATTTCTAGGGAGATCTCATAACCCTTTAGGGTGTGGATCAGGTGCCCAAAAACCAAGAATAAACTTTTGAAGGGAGTTAATAAACCCTTTATACAGGAGGTGAGAGAGAGGTGATGAGGTTTTCTCTTTTCTCTAAACAACATAGAAGACAAGTTGATATGTTGTTGTCAAGACTCCTTCTGAGATGTTGAGATGGATTAGAAGGTTGGAGCCTTGCTCAGGGTATAGGTCTTCAGCCTTAAATGTATTAATCCTTGAACTTTCTGACTGATTCAAGATGTTGTCTGATGGAGATGACGACCCTCAACATGTTGAAGACAATGTCGGCGTGCGTACATAAGATATTTCTCCGCCTCCAGATACAGACTTGCAGCGCCGTGATGACCATGTGGAGCATCCCCATAATATCCGTCCTAAACGCAAACCAATATATTAATAATTAAAATAAATAATTAATTATTATTATTAATTATTAAGTCATTTTCATGTTTTATTTATTTTAGCATTTTTATTTTTATTGCATTTAAATAATTCATGTAATGATGGGTGCTTATAACCATCATAGGTTATTTTAAATATTTCATTTCTTGTATTATGATGGGTGCATATTACCATCATACCTTTCATTTAGAATTTTGAATTTTGAATGGAGGGAGATTGAGTGGTGTAGGCTATATGTAGCCATGTTATGAAGGAATAATTAGAGAACGAAAAATTGAAAACCAAGAATTCAAAATTTGAATTTCCCCTCCTCCTCTCTCTTCCCCTCTTGGAAAATTCGTTTCTCCTCCTCTCCCCTCTTGAAATTTCGTCCAAGGCCTTTTCCCCCTCTCCCCTAGCATCCTCCTTCTTAGCCGCCAACCACACCACCACCTCTACTTGCAAAAAAAACGAGCACCACCCTCCATTGAAGATAATTCGGACAAGCTAATAAAGGTTGCTTCCTCGGGGATTCCAACTCTGGCGTGAAGCGACGAAGGCGGACAAGTTTTCTCTCCTTCCGATATGATTCTAGCGGAGACGTTGAAGAGTGATCCATGTAGAGATAATCGGAATCATCCATTCCGGTTGGGTAATGAAAAATTCCTAACTACGTGTGTTTTCTTTTTCCTAGATATTCTTGTGGTGGAAATCCTTGGCGTTGAATTTTGATGGCATTAATTCATTGTGGTTTTCTTCGCTCGATTTGTGTTTTTTTGATTGATTTAATTTCAAAAGGGTTTGGCGAATCTTTGTTTTCTTTTGTTGGGAGAGATCTACCTTTTCCAAATCGTATTTTATTTGGTAGATCTCTTTTGGTACAACACTGCTCATTCGGACCGTGTAGGTCCCTTTAGCCGGAAAGAACTTTGTCATATAGCCCTTATTCGATCCTAATCGATTTGGCTACCCGTACGCTAGTATAAAATTGATAACATTCATTACATGGTGCTGCGTAGATCGAATGTGCGAGTGTAGAATTTGGTTCTTAGAGGGATATTCTTGTGCGTTCGTAGATATATTTCGGTGTCAACGTGTAAGCCTGCATCAATTTGGTATCAGAGGGAGGTTCACGTAAATTTTCTAATTGGCACCCTCCCCCTCTTATTTAGGACGTTAACACGCACTTTGTATGCACTTAGTTTTGTAAAAATTAACAAAAAAAAATCTGGTTTGCCAATAACGGCCTAAATTTCTTATTTTTCAGCAAAATAATAATAAAATAATTTAAATAACCACCTTGATATTTCCTGCCAGCAAACCAAAAAATATATATTCAACCTAGCTATTAGGCGGGAATAATTCAAGCTTTCCTAGAGTTAGTGGTTTACGTACCTTTTCTTTGCATGTGCACACAATCCGGGTCGAGTTTTCTCTCCGTTTCTCACTAAAATGGCATTCGACGCTAGTCCCCTTCCCTCACTTGCCTTGATTAATGCATTTCGTAAGGAGATGAAGCGCCAATGTGATGAGATTAAGGATTAAATAACACAACTTAGAGTTCCTGCTCCGACCTATGATGGGATAGGTGGACCGCGAGTGTTTTTATGTTGGGTAAAGGATATGGAGCGTTATTTTGAGCGATATCATATTGTAGACCCCCATAGGATTCCTGTTGTGAGACTCCAATTATTTGGTCGAGCCCAGACCTTCTGGCTCAATGAGGAGAGACGCTTTGGGATGTCACTCGACGACTCACTTGTAGGGTGACAGATTATGAAGAATCTATTAACGGATGAGTATTACCCTCCCTACTATCGTTCCAAGATTTCTGATTATCTGCGTGATTCGCCGCCTAATAATTCGTCTAGATTGAATCTGTACGTCCCCTCATACTCCCATACTCGGACTTCTCATGATCTTATTTCTCCCCCTCAGGGCACTAGACCAATTTCTGATCACAGGAGTGAACTTACACCCTCGGTTAGACCTTCCTCCCAGGATGGTAGAGCTACCCATAGTATACCTGCACCTACCGATGGAGGAAAGGAGAAGATTAGGACCACTATCCCTAGTTTAATAGATGTGATTGCTAGGAATGCCATGAGCCCGCGAGGTGAGAGTGTTCATATCAATATGGTTATTCAGGCGATGATGACACATGAGGCTAGTGACATATCTGGCGTTGGCACTAATGTTTGTCCTATTCCGACTACGCCCGTAGTCTCTTTAGAGTCTCCCCCTCTCCCCTAGCAGCCTCCTTCTTAGCCGCCAACCACACCACTACCAACACTTACAAAAAATGTGCACCACCCTCCATTGAAGAATTTGGCCAAGGCAAGAAACCCCCCTTTGTGGTTTCAATTCTGGTGTGAAGCGACAAAGGCGGACAAGTTCCTCTCCACCCGGCGTGACTCCGATGGATCCGTTGAAGGTCGATCCAAGAAGAGAATAATCGGAATCATCTATTCAAATTTGGGTAACGAAAATATCTTCTACTCTGTGATTTTCCCTCTTGACAGATCTTGTAGCATATACGTGTTGCGTGGTTTGTGAAATGTTTGAAATTTCATGGTTAATTTCTTCATAGATTTTGTTGGTGTTTACCTTATTCCTTTTAAGTTCGTGAGGCGTGGCGGCCCAAATTTTTATTTTGTTGGGAGAGAACCACCCTTATACGAATCTTTGTTTTTCAGTGGATTCTCTTTTGGTACAACGACGCTCGACTGAACCGTGTGGGTTTCTTTTGCTTGAGAGGACCTTGGCCTATCTCCTTGGTATTATCTTGAAGGGCTTTACGAACCCTTCATAATCTAAATATTATGAAAGTCTGAGTTTAGATGATATTGCGTTTTATGTTTGAACGTGATGTGAGGGTTACTAAAGAGCATTGTGTTTAGAGACATTCGTCACCATAACGCCAAAAGGATAAGCCTGCATCAATTTTCTGTGCATGTGCACTAAATTGAGATCGAGTGTCCTCTTCGGTTGTCTCTGGGAGGCATATGATGTATATGCTACCCAGTTAGACTATTCCTATGCTAAGGATATGGCTAAATATACCCCTAGGGTACACCAAATTTATCCTACTTATGACAGTTTAGAGTATCCCCAAACTTTTAGGACTGTCTTAGGGATTAGAACCATTTTTTAATTATCACTTATGGGAGGACTACGAAAAGGTTATCTTTACCGAGAGCGATTAGTAGGTCGAGACCGATTTTTTTGGTTAACGATGAGCGTCGTGTTGGTAGCTATCGTTATGCTTGGCCGCACATGTGTAGCCTCCTCTCGGATATTTTTGATCCTACCTACCTGCGCACTAATTGCACCACATCCATTAGTAAGAATAGTTACGACACTAGACCCGTATCTACTATTAGGAGTGACCCTATGCCTCCAGATAGATCCTATCCCCAGAGAGGTAGTAATACCAAAGTGTGCATAGTCCCACCTATAGGGAACAATAAGGCCATTTAGACCCCAAAATTTGAACTCAAAGAGGTTACTATTTGGGTGCTTGCTTCTTTAGCCTCGACATCTAAGCCTCTTGTATAGTGACTGATACCTCTGAGGATGCTTATGTGGATATAGAATCTCTGAATGATGAATTTAATCAGCTAGGCGAGAGTCTTCCTTCACTTACGATAGCGCTTGACTCTCCTGTTGAACCTGAGGATCTAATTAGGACTGAGCCCATTACTGAGGACGAGACAAGTTTCACTGATGCTTTTAGTGATGTTGAGGAGATTGGTTATCCCAGTGATTTGGATGAGGATTTCTCCCTTGAGGAATGATCTCTACCCCCCCTTCGACGATATTTTACTCAGGGAGTCTTCTGATGACCCTGAGTCAGAATACGTTCCGGCAGAGTCGGTAGAGTCATCCAAAGCTAAGAGCATACCTGTTACTGATTTAGGTGATGACTCGCTAGGACCAAACATTATTTTGGTTGACCTAGGCTTATTAAATATTTCTACGGTATTGGAAGAGTCACCTTGGGATGGTTGGTCAATTTGGTTAATCTCAGTGTGATACATCCGGGAGTTAGTTCATTTACGTTATCAACGCCGCTTAAAGGCCAAGTTGACTTTGAAACTCCCTGGGATTCGATTTGTACATCCCCATATTCTGACTTAGACGGTGTCCCTTCCTCATGGGAAGAAATGGTCGATATAGGATGTGATGCTGTAGTAGATTTACCCTACGAGGAAAATTTTTCTTTGGATGACGGTTAGAAACTGAGGGGCTCGATAGACTTTTCTTTGATGATAGCTCTTTTGCCTGAGGACCCAGTTAGTTTAGAAGTTTTTCGGATATATATATTTACCTACCTTAGAGACGATCACTGGATCTAAATTAAAATTAAAATATCTAATGCGTTGGAAGACATGTCGGCTGAATTGGTGGATCCATTATGTGGCAATATTTAACTGAGGATGAGTTTTCAGTTAGGAAGAATCCACTATTCAAGTTTTCTTTGATTTTAATGGCTTGCAATGGAGGCGTTTTATTGGACGCTTAATCCATGTTTTGATGTTGAGTGTGACTTATCTCCCCAATGGAATCAAACATGTTGACTCTCCTTGTTCATTAACTCGTATAGATGAAATTTTAGGGAACGAACTAGTCATTTCTAGCCCGGTACATCTAGAGAAGCTTATTATTCCCACCTCCCCATTCGGCGTACTTTGAAGGATGTGGGTAGACATAGTTGGGTTTGTTGAGTTGTGTTGCGTGCATTTCCTTTTTAATTCGGGAGCGACCAACTCTTATTGTGTGGTGACGAGCGTTTTCTGAAACCTTTTATTATGATATTTTTAAATCAAAATTTAAATCCAAATTAAAACTATGACGTTGGACTCCACTGAATTAATCTTTGAACTTAAAGCACTCGTGCCACCAGATAAAATTCCGTTATTTTTTACTATTAATTCAAGTCATGTAGCACATGGGTTCACCCCTCATGGTTTTAATTTAATTAGGAGCATTTTAAATTTCTTAATTCCATCTAAATGCGTCCATTACATTACTTGCTAGGTTGTGTCGAAAAGTACACCATTATGTGAATGATTTGGTTTTGATTGTCCACCCTGAGGATTACCTCAGCACTTCAATAAAACGAATCGGGTAGTCCAATTTTAACGAATCTTAAGGGAGTTTTGAAACAGGATATTTCTTTTAGAATTTTCCACTGATTGGGGCATAGCTTCTATTTTCATCATTTCATATTTACGCTTCATGCTTCTATGCCACTTGAAATATCCACCACTCGTATATATTTTCCACTTTGCTATCTTTGGGTTTGGGTAGTGAGTTTGTGCTTGGATCGCTATCTTCATCGGTCTTCACTGGAGGTACGTTGGTTGTTGATGAATTTTGTTTTCCTTTATTCCTAATGCGTTGCCAAAGGTTCCCCAGGAACATATTTTTGCATGACAGGAAACTCCAGGTTGTTGTGCTCTCCTCTTCAAGTGGTGTTGTGTGCCGCTTTGTGGTTCTAATGGATTGATGCATTCCCTCATTGGTACAATCGGATCTACTCATCAGTGATGAGTATTTTTGAGCGGGGGAGTATTGATGGAGACGACGGCCTTCAACATGTTGAAGACGATGTCGGCGTGCGTACATAAGATATTTCTCCGCCTCCAGATAAAGACTTGCAGCATCGTGATGACCATATGGAGCGTCTTCAAAATATCTGTCCTGAACGCAAACCAATATATTAATAATTAATAATAATTTATTAATTATTATTATTAATTATTAAGTCATTTTCATGTTTTTTTTATTTTAGCATTTTTATTTTTTTTGCATTTAAATAATTCATGTAATGATGGGTGCTTATAACCATCATAGGTTATTTTAAATATTTCATTCTTGTTTTATGATGGGTGCATATAACCATCATACCTTTCATTTTGAATTTTGAATTTTGATTTTTGAATGGAGGGAGATTTAGTGGTGTAGGCTATATATAGCCATGTTATGAAGAAATAATTAGATAATGAAAAATTGAAAACCAATAATTTAAAATTTGAATTTTTCCTCCTCCTCACTCTTCCCCTCTTGGAAAATTCGTTTCCTCCTCCTCTCCCCTCTTGAAATTTCGGCCAAGGCCTTTTCCCCCTCTCCCCTAGCATCCTGCTTCTTAGCCGCCAACCACACCACAACCTCTACTTGCAATATATTAAAACGAGCACCACCCTCCATTGAAGATAATTCGGCCAAGCCAATAAAGATTGCTTCCGCATGGATTCCAACTCCGACATAGAGCGATGAAGGCGGACAAGTTTTCTCTCCTTCTGATGTGATTCCAGCGGAGACGTTGAAGAGTGATACACGTAGAGATAATCGGAATCATCCATTCCGATTGGGTAACGAAAAATTCCTACCATCGTGTGATTTCTTTTTCCTAGATATTCTTGTGGTGGAAATCCTTGGCGTTGAATTTTGATAGCATTAATTCATCGTGGTTTTCTTCGCTCTGTTTGTGTTTTTCTTGATTGATTTAATTTCGAAAGGGTTTGGCGAACCTTCGTTTTCTTTTGTTGGGAGAGATCTACCTTTTCCAAATCGTATTTTATTTGGTAGATCTCTTTTGGTACAACACCGCTCGGTCGGACCGTGTAGGTCCCTTTAGCCGGAAAGAACTTTGGCATATAGCCCTTGTTCGATCCTAATCGGTTTAGCTACCCGTACGCTAGTATAAAATTGATAACATTAATTGCGTTGTGCTGCGTAGATCGAATGTGCGAGTGTAGAATTTGGTTCGTAGAGGGATATTCTTGTGCGTTCGTAGATATATTTCGGTGTCAACGTGCAAGCCTGCATCATTGTCCTTGAATGTTCCTTGAGGAGAAGGTTGAAGAAGACTCTTGATAATGATGGATGTTCTTCTTC
Organism: Platanthera zijinensis; assembly: GCA_039513925.1. Lineage (NCBI taxonomy): Eukaryota > Viridiplantae > Streptophyta > Magnoliopsida > Asparagales > Orchidaceae > Platanthera > Platanthera zijinensis. The sequence continues at coordinate 93,529,920 of CM077084.1, read as the reverse complement.
AGTCTTCAGAATAGACAAGGAAGAATACAGAATGTTTTCTATACGCAGAGAAGAAGTTTTGTATGATGTTGTTTTATGCAACTGTATTGTCTTCTCTGTATTGCTCTTGTGTTCTTACTGCAGGTCTGGTCTATGTATTAGAGAGCTCCCGATTGAAAAGATAAAATTTCTTTTATATTCTGTCGTCAATAATTTCTCCTTTGAAATTTGAATTGCTGGCTTCAATTACTGATTGCCCTGGAGAATGAAACGGCTGGAATATCGACTTAAATGAGTTTCCCCAACTATCCCATTAAAAATAAGCAAGTAATTAACCTGATGAAGACCTTAATTAATGCTACCAATAACGGTTATATTCAGAGGAATATGAGCATTAATTTCTCAGGAATATTACTGCTAATTAATATAGAAAGTAAGGACAGAAGTAAGGAAAACATCTCATTGAGGCTCGGGACAGAAATCGTCGACCTTTGAATGGAATTCATCGACCGAAGTTCCAAGTTCATCGACTTGAGAATTCTTGTTCGTTGACCTGAGCTCTGCAAACTGCATTCAGAGAATTACTTGCCAATTATGTGTTCTGAGTTCGTCGAGCTGAGAATCTGCCTGAAATAATCAATCGTCGACATGAGTTCGAATAACTTCGAACTAATAATTTTGATCTCTAAATTCTTCTAAGTCTTGAATCTACTGAGGTCCTATACTGGCTGGTCCATGAAAGTTGAACCTACAGACTAGCCTAAATTCTAGGACTCATAGACTTGACCCTGGCTATACAATATGGGTCAAACTCAACCTAATTTAGTGAACCTATCCCAAATCGAACTAGGGATCCAACAATCTCCCCTTATTTGGGTGACGTCACTAATGCAAAATAAAGAAAGCAATCATAAAGTAGAGAAACATATATCTGGCAGAAATAAAAACATTCAGCAGATATTTACAATAGGTGCTTTATGATAAACAAATAAAGATCAAAATAAGAATTAAACAGTCACTTGTTCTGCTTTGGCTTTTCTTTCTCATTCTTATTTGAAGGCTGTCTGAAAATAATTTTTCTATTAGGATCAGTAGCTTGTTTCTTTGTCATGGTCATATCTGATGCACCAATGATATTGACAGATGTGTCCCTTGGAACTACAGCTTCTGGATGGAATCTTATATAATCATCAACATTGAAAAATTTGTTAGCTTCGGCATAACTTTTTAGTTCTTCCTTCCTGTATGATGACATAGTGGAAAATTGGGAGGGATCCTTTCCTTCAGCTTTTTCTTTGTTGATTTGAGAAAGTGCTATCAGCTCTTGGAACCTGGCCATTTTTGTTGTTGCCTCCTGCTTTGGATCTACAAAAGGTATTCATGGAGATGCTGGCCTTTTAGAACTTGATTCTTCTATGAATCATCAAAGGAGTCTATAGTACTTCTCTTATATATAGCTGGAGGAGGTTTGCTTTGAGTGACTGTTGCTGACTGCCTGGCTTGGAATGTCTCTGATAGGTTTTAGTGATCGATGCAGATCTTTGAGATACATTTCTAGAGGCCCTAGAAGATGGAGGGGGAGGAGGAGGGTCTTTCCTAAATTGCTTAGGAGGAGACCTGTACTTCCTTCTCTTCTTCCTTTCTTTCTGCTCATTTTTAGATAGCCATATCACTGTGGCATCCCTGGGTATGGAGTAATCTTTTGCAAGAGATAGTATGGAGTATCATTGGTGGGATTTGGCTTTAGCAGTAGCCTTTGGAGCAACTTTTCTCTTCTTAGCAACCTTCTTTCTAGCCTTAGGATCATCAAATTCATCAGAATCTTCTTCATCAATATCATCATCAGAAGATCCTTGAGGATTGTCATATATTGCATCTATCTCCTTTAAGGTTTCCTTTGATAATTATTTTTCAGCTTGAGGAAGTGCTTGTGGTTCAGCATCTTCAGCTGGAGCAATATTCTCAGTGACCATCTGATAATCTTCTACATCTTTGTCAACCAATAGAAATTCATCCAAATCAGGATCATTCTGAATATGTCCAAGTTCTTGGGCCATATCTTGAGCAATCAAATCATCTAAATTAGGAATTGGGCTATCATCCATAATATAAGTTGGCCCTGATGGTTCCACAACTATTTTAAGAGCAAACCTTTCCTTCAGTTGATTAACAACTTTAGGACTTATTGGTACAGAGTAACAAACTATAGCCAAAGATGGCTCTGAGCAAACTGCTGGAAGATAATTTATATATGCATAAACAAAAAGGTATCATAACTAATCAAATCTACTGTGGGATTAATAAAACAATCACCAACAGTCCAAATCTCTGGAAGAGCAACTTGCTCATCTACAGTCAATATATCAAAATCAGCTGATTCAGCCTTTGTAGTCATCTGTACACCTGTTACTGGTAACTCAACAGTCTACAAAACTTTTACTACTTCTGCTACTACTACTGTTGGAGGAGACACTGGAGCTTCTTTACAGGATATCTCACCCTGTCTAGCTTTAAAGTGTCCTGAAGCCAGGCCCTAGAAGAAAGAACATTAGGGGCAGTAGATAGAAGAGCAGAGAGGGTTGAGATGGATTCAATGAGAGGTTTAATAGCCTTGCTATGAGTTGTTTGAGTAGCGGAGTGATGATTTGCAGAAGAGAGGGAATGGAAGGGGTATAATGGTCTAGGCCAGAAACCACTTGTAAGACCCTTTTTTTTTTTCAAACCCCAGGGTCTTAGGCCCAGAACCGTCGCTTTGCGGTGCCACATTCACACCCGGGAAGGTTGCCACTACAAAACGTCGATCCTACCGGCCGATTTGATCATAATAGTAGCAAAATATAGAAGAGAGCAAGTCCACAGGAATCACATATAATAGTAAATATCTCCACGAAGGGAGAGTCCACAGAATAATAAAGTATTGAAAACAGGGCTCATGCTCAATACATCAAATCCTCACTACAAGAGTCTCTCAAGCGGAAGAAAAACTAATTAAACTACTAGTGGTTGGGACTCACTGTCCCAACTATCTGAACTCCGGTATTAGACTGCCCCATCTCCAAGCGTGCCGACCTCCGGGGCATCTCCTCCATATTGGGCTCCACGGTCCCCTAAAATGATGTGGTTCAAAAACCGTTAGTCTAAAAGACTAAGCCCTATCATCCCCCTCCCCTTCCCCCATGGCTCCTAGGCACCGAGCCGGGAGGAAGAAAGGAGAGGACATGATAGTGGAGAGAATAGTTTAAAGCAGATGACGGCAGAATTAGACGAGAAATTCTATATAAAACAGGTAAAGAAGGCAGGAAAAATATAAAAAGTAAACTAAGAAATATGTAACCTTAACTTATATGAAAGCACATAAGTCAAGGGATCTTTTGCAGGGCTCCTAGCATATAAAAAGTCTCATACAAATTTATACGTTAGGGTGTCGGTTTTCTAGCAGGCATAATATATAAATCTATTGAATAAAAACCTTAACTTATAAGCACGCTCACGCGAACTTATAAACTAAGGGGTCATTTTGCAGAGCCTATTGTATAAAGCATCCCATACCACTTTATACAATAGGTGTCATGGTTATATGCAATTGTTATGCTTTTACATGCATTTATTCCATGATGTGAACATGCAAGTGCAACACACCCACTCAACTCTATGTACACAGACCATTAGTTCCCCCATTCTAGAGCCGAACCTCCCAGGATACCTCTGTAGTGGCAAACGGAAGTGGTGGGTTGGGCCTCACCCACCTCTAAACCAGTAATTGCACTACCGGTTAGACCTATCGTACGCCTTAACGCTGGTGCACAAAGCGGACTCCTACGTACTCTTGTCCGCTGGCGCACCGGACTTTATTTGGTCAAGTGCTAAACAACATTTGCCGAGTCAACGTATCGGCGTCGGTGCATCGACCCTCCAATAGCGAAGACGCACCACCTTATACTTTTAATCACATGCAGTAGTTATGAATCCAACCACCGAGCCACAGCTCCTCGGACTATCCCGTCCGTCTCAATCACCAACCGAGCCTAAGCTTCCTGGATTATCCCGTCCGTCACATCCAACAACCGAGCCAAATCTCGCCGAGCCAAAGCTCGCCGAGCCAAACTGCCCATCACCAAAATCCCCCCGGGCCTATAGCCCGGGTGAACCATCCTAACTTCCCGAGACATCGAGGTGAGTGAAAGTGAACCCTAATTATGCTAGTTACTCTTGCAATTCAATTTTACCTACATTTTAGATTAGCCCAGGACATCCCCCAGCATAGCATCCCATTAAGGGCTCTCATAGGGCACTAGGAACTATGATGGGCTGAAGCCCAAAGCTCCCTTTCACAAAGCACTTATTGTTATTGGTTAATACCCGATACCTGATCCCTTTTAATATTATTCTGAATCTAACCTAGAGTGATTTGACTCTTCCTCTTCACGGGAAAGATGATCTTTCGTCAATCTCGGACACCACCTAACACTAGCCAATCCAACACTCTACCCATCCTTTCCTCCAAAGATGAACTCCAACTCATTTATCCAACATAAATCAACTAACTCCATCCCATAAGCCCGAATTCTGTACTAGCAGGCTTTCAGTAATTTTGCTAAAGACAGACCATCATACGCTACATGATGTGCATGATAGGAGGTACTCTAAATTATCATCCAATATCCCTATAATAATTATTGGGGGTCTACCATGCCGTGATTAGCCTAAATCCAGAATTTCATAATTTTCCCAACATAATTAGTAATTTAAAAAATTTTTCCTAAGTAATCCAAGACCCAAGTTTGAACATGATGTACCCTATTCAGTCATACAAAATGCTTCACAAAATCATGATAAATACTATGCATCATTATTACTGTAAATCCAAGGTCTATCAATTTCTTTCCAGTAAATAAGAACTCTAAAGTTTATTTTAAAACATATCCCATTTTATGTGTTAATGAAGTAAGTACTGAAAATCTTCAACCAAAAATTGTGAATTAATTGCCCTATGTAAGAACTGAGCAAACCATACTATTGACCCAGTTTTACAATTTTCCAACTTATAATGAGCTCTAATTAATTTATTTATCAAGTTCTCAAATTCATGGATTTGTAAAGAAAGTACTGCAAACAAGAATCTAAAAATTATGAATTAATTTCTTCAGAAAGATATTAATCTAATACCACTACTAATCAAGTTTCATAATTTTCCAACATGTAATGAGCTCTGAATAATTTATTGATCATAATTGCACTTTTTCAAGCTTGTGAAGGAAGTACTGAATTTGTACCACTAAAATTTATAATAAAATTCAAGTAAATGTAAATTGACCTAAAATATCTTCTGTCCAAATTTCATAGATTCCGATTGAATAGTGTGATCAGAATAAATAGAAAACCATTAAGGTCAATTTTATGTACAACAAAGGAAGTGCTAATAGTTTTGCCCCTAAATTACCAACAAATTCATCAGAGGTTCTAACTATCTCTGAGTCCATGCTACGTAAGTTTCATGACTTTTCATTAAGTTTTGGTGGCTTATCCTACCCATACAAGGGTTTTGCCCTAGATTAGGGTTAGGGTTTTGAGGGGTTTCACATCTTCTAAATCCATTAAGATTTCTACCAGAGGACTCTAACTACCCTAGAGTCCTCTCCACCGAATTTCAAATCAATTCAAGGTCATTTGACCACATGCCCTACTCAAGACACCCAAAATCATCCTTAGGGTTTGGTCTTGGATCCTAGGGCAAATCTAGCCCAATCTACCCCATCTTCCATGGGAGGGTGTTAAAAGTTATGCCAAGTCAGTGGTCAAAATCTCAAGCTCTGTTGAGGTTAGTTGACCTTCCAAATCACAAATTGCACTTTTGACCTAAATACCCTTATTATGGCAAGGCTAAGGTTTGCAAAATTTCAAACCAAATCATCTCCAAATGAGATGAAAAGTTATACAGAGCCTCCTGTTGAATCCAGGGACCACTCACCAAAATTTGGGAGGGTTTAGAGGTAATTAGACCACCTAATTTATTTACCCTAAGATTATTAAATAATTACAAAAACTATAGGAAACGTGTCTCCATAAATTCCCATTTTTGGACAGGACCTATATATAAGTTAGGGGGATTCCCTATCATAATTTCAGGTTATTTGGACAAGGGATGGAGTGGAAGCACTCAATTTAATCTTTGTCTAGCTCTAGGTATAGACCCCACCAAAATTGGTGCCCTGGTCAAACCAGTTAGCCAAATTGATCCAAACAATTTTAAAATAAAGTAGACCCATAGTGCTACAAATTATCTGTTGACCAATTCCTCATATACAGCCTCTAAGTATTTTTCATTAATTTTCTAATGTGAGTATTATCATAATACAGAAAATTCATTTAAAAGAAAAGGTTTAAATGACCAGCACAGATCTTGATGCACGATTCGAAGGCTGCTGGATCGTCTTCTTCCTTGAGCCTAAGGTCATGATTTGCCCGACTTGGAACCACTTCCATACAAATTTCCCGGCCAACCATCCCCCTTCCCGGCCAGCCACCACCGCCACCACCTCCATTGAGGTGGGGGGATATCGTCGGGCGGCGACACGGCCGCCGGATGGGCGGTTTTCGGCTAACCCGAACACCATTTTCACGAAAAATTCATGGAAAAGCTTCGCTTGATCGTGCTCAACTGAGCCCGATTCTCAACCTAAAATACTCCTAAGATCTACCAATAAGGAAAGAGGAAGGGGAGGACATTTCTTGCGGCCTGGAGACATGTCGATCGCCGGGAAGCCATTGGTGGTGGTGGCGCTCGGTTTCTGTAACGGCTCAGCTTGCTTCCTCGACTCCCGGCTCCTTCAGGTTTGTGTGTGGAAAGGCTCTTCTAAGTCCTATAAGTCATTTAAAAAGATAAAAATGGGGGCGGGGAGGGGTTAGCTGGCGATGGACATTAATGATCCTTGATGAGCTTTGCTGTAACAGCAAATCTCCTCCCCTGGTTGCGGTTATGGACGGGAAAGAACTTGGCCTTCTCCTAACTGACCGGGGGAGGTGTTTTCAGCATTAAGAGTGGGCCCTTGGCCTTCCAGGCCATGTATGGCAGTTACGCACCCTCTTTCTCTTTCTCCATTAATGCGGATTTCGAGTTTAAAGCTTCTGACACGTGGTATTCTAACATTTGACCGTTTGTTATTATTTTAAAATGAGTCTTAATAAAAGAAACGACCAATTAACTCATCCTTGCGCAATTCCAGAAGAGATCCAGTTCAGCCGAACCAGCAAACAGGCCGAAATTTGCCAGGAATTTTCTAAGTACAATGGCATTGAGTGAGCTCTCACTCGACGCCATTTAGTATATGGCGTTGAGTGGGCTCAGCTCACTCAAAGACATTCAGTGTATGATGTTGAGTGGGCTCATCTCACTCAATGCCATTCAGTCTATGGCATTGAGTAAGCTCAGCTCACTCAATGCCATTCATTCTATGCCGTTGAGTGAGCTCAACTCACTCTACACCATAATCCCATAAAATATTCCAAGTAGGATGGCGTTGAGTGCACTTACCGCAATCAACGTCATTCATCCCGAACAAGATGGCGTTGAGTGTAGTCAACGCACTCAATGCCACCCATCTTATGGTATTGAGTGCACTCGACACACTCAATGCCATTCAGCCCAAGCAAGATGGCGTTGAGTGTAGTCAATGCACTCAACGCCATTCAGCCTATGGCATTGAGTGCACTCGACGCACTAAACGCCATTCAGCCCAAGTAAGATGGCGTTGAGTGCACTCAATGCCATTCAGCCTATGGCGTTGAGTGCACTCCACGCACTCAACGCCCGAGCACAAAAACATGTCTAAGTAGATACCAGATCTACTCGTCTAGTCATGTCGACTCACTAAGCGCTTCCTGAACTTGAGTCATCTTGGCCTCTTTTTGGTTGACCTCAATGGGTCCGTAGTGACATATTGGCCTCTCTTAGAGATTAGAGGTGCCATGATGGGATCATGAAACCAAGTTAAAACCCTAAAGTCATGCCTAGGATTGTTCTTGGGATTCTACTACTTGTAGACCAAGGTGATTTTCACCTCGAGCCTTGCTCACTTGGTCTCTTTGGGCTTTCTAGGGTTTTGACATGACCTAGTCATGACAAAACTACTCCTAGGGGTCTATTTGTCTGAGGGATGTTACAAGGGGAATCCATTTGCATGAACTCAGAGGGTGTCTGAGGTGATACAGAAGGATCGATGTTTGTCATGGGCTCATCATGGGATGATGGGGAATTATGAGGGGATGACAGTAGATGAAAAGAAGGTATGGATGTGATATTGTGGAGGGGAATTCCATCTAGATATTGAGGAAGAGGGGATTGAGGTGGAGTGACATGCTTTGGAGTGTGAGGTGGAGTTGCATATACTAGAGATTAGGGTGGAGTTGGTTGGTGTTCAGGTGATTGAACTGGTGAGGGATGATGGACTGGGGAAGCAGGAGGTGTTGGTGTATGGGATTGAGATGTGGATGTTTGTTGGAGGGTTATTGAAGGTGTTTGAATTTGAGGAGGTGTTGGTTGTTTAGATGAAGGTAGTGAGAAAGGAATCCTGATGGAGGGGACATCTTCAGGGGGTGGGGGAGCAGCTGATATAGCTCTGGTATACTCAGATGCCCTAGAGGAAGAGGAAGAAGCCTTAGATGGCTTTGGGATATTCCTCTCCCACCTTCCAAATAAGGCACATGTGAGCCTTTTGGATGCATTGATGAATATGTTCAGGGAGACAAGGGATTCAGTAACCTTTTCTTGAAGGAAGATTCCTAGAATCCTTCCAAAGCACACATCTTTCTTACTATTCTTTTTTCTGAATCAAATTAAATAATATCTTAGCCCAGTTCACTGACTTCTTATTCACAACTGCACACATCACTAGAAAATGTTGCCTAGTGATATATTCATGGGCAGTATGCTTGCCAAGCAGTACCTTACCCACCACATCAGCTAAAAATTTATAATCAGCAGACAAATGTTTCTTCAGCAGTTTATTAGGGTTTTCGCTAGTATGACCCATCTTAATCAACATTTCATCATATTCAGTACTGTCTATTTCCAAGTCTTCTTCTCCATTCACTAATCCAAATATTTCAGATAAACTGGCGGGGGTTAGAGATACTCGGTTACTCGATAGTGTTCCTGTCATTGTATCGGTATTTGGTGTGGATGCGATGAAAACCCATTCTCGAATTTCTATTGCAGCAATCTTTATCCTTATTTTCATAAGGTTCTTCAACTGCTGTTCTTCAAAAAATTTCAGAATATCTAAGAAGATTTGATCTGAGTGCTGGAATGACTCAAAGTCAATATCAAATCCAGTATTGAACTTAATTGAAGCGAGGGTGCTTGACGGAATCGCCATGATCACCTACAAAAGGAAATAGAGAGACCAAGTGCAAGGGAAATAGAAAGCGCGGGATGGAGCTCTATGAAAACCTAGATATAAGGTTTTTCAGAATATTAAGCGATAAACTCCATCTTACGAAAGAAAGAAAATTCTTCGATCTGAGGTCGATGAAATATTTTATTAACAAAAGAGTTCGTCGATCTCAATATGAAGAAGGGAAAACTTTTCTTCATTCTCCGGTTGACAAAAATTTTTTGAAGCCAGATCGTTGATCTCCGGTCGATGAAAATAACTCACATAGAGAGTTCGTCGATCTCAGGTCGATGAATTATCTCAAGAACTTTTCTCAATTCGTCGATCTCCGGTCGACGAACTGTGGCAAATTATTTGACCATAGACAAAAATTAAATTAATACTTCTCCATTGATCATACCAAGCTGATTCAGAAAGAACAAATTGTTCCTCTCATCCAAGGGTTTGGTGAAGATGTTTGTTCTTTGAAAATCAGCGTAGATGTAGACAAGATTAATTTTCTTTTTGTCCACACACTCTCTAATGAAATGATGTCTTATCTCTATATGTTTAGTTCTATTATGATGCACTGGATTCTGGGCAATAGAAATTGCACTAGTATTATCACAAAGTAGAGTTGAATTATTTAAGTTGAAACCATAATCTAGGAGTTGGTTTTGAATCACAGCATCTATGAACAACAACTTCAAGTTGCTATGTACTCAGCTTTTATTGTTGATGTAGACACATATGATTACTTTTTTAAAAACAAGGAGACAAGTTTAGCACCAAGGAACTGGCATGTTCCTGATGTACTCTTACTGTCCACTCTACATTCAGCACAGTCAGCATCAGAGTATCCAGTTAACTCAAATTCTGACTCTGTTGGATATCAGAGTCCTAAATTTGAGTAACTCTTTATATATCTCAAAATCCTTTTTAAGAAAATAAGGTGAGATTCTTTAGGGTTCACCTAGAACCTTGCACAAAGACAGGTAGCAAACATAATATCTGGCCTACTTGCTTTGAGATACAACAGGGACCCAACAATGGCCCTATATAATTTCTGATCAACCGGTTTCCCATGTTCATCAAAATCAACCGCAACATTTGTAGCCATGGGTATTTTCTTAGCTGAAGCATCAACCATCCCAAATCTTTTTATCAGCTCTTTAGAATACTTGGATTGGCATATTAAGATGCCATCAAGGGACTTCTTCAATTGGAGACCAAGGAAGTAAGAGAGCTCACCCATGCTACTAATTTCAAACTTGGAATGCATAAGGTCAGAGAACCTTTTGCATAGTTTGGAATCAGTAGAACCAAATATAATGTCATCTACATATATTTGTACTAAAAAGATTTTATCATGATGATGCTTGAAAAATAAAGTCCTATCTACTATGCCTCTAGAAAAATTATGCTCTAAAAGAAAGCTTGCTAAGGTTTCATACCAAGCTCTTGGAGCTTGCTTTACACCATAGAGAGCTTTATGCAATTTGAAAACATAAGAGGGATGAGTTGAAGAGATAAAACCTAGTGGTTGTTCCACATAGACCTCTTGTTTAAGTTAATGATTTAGGAATGCACTCTTTACATCCATTTGATAAACTGTGAACCTTTTGTAGGAAGCATAGGCTATGAATATCCTGATTGCTTTAAGCCTTACAACAGGTGTAAATGTTTGGTCATAGTCTATTCCTTCCTATTTTATGTATCCTTGAGCAACTAGTCTGGCTTTGTTCCTTATGATAGTACATTGAGAATCTAGTTTGTTTCTAAATACCCATTTAGTTCCAATGACTGCATAGTCTTTGGGTCTTGGAACCAAGTCCCAAACTCTACATTTCTCAATCCAGTTGAGCTCCTCTTGCATTGCAATGATCCAGTGTGGATCTTGCTCAACATCTTTAATGGATTGGGGCTCAGTTTGAGATATGAAGAAGGCATGCATCATGTCCTTGTGGATTTGATGCCATGTCTGCACACCCACTGATAAGTCTGCAATAACTTGAGATACAGGGTGATCTCTAAGTGTGACTATCTCAGTAGGAGGAGCTGGTTTATCAACAGCTTGGGGAGCTAATTCCTCTTGTGGAATTAAGTTAGCTGTTATTGGCTCTTCATTGAACTCAGTGTCTTCATCTTCACTTTCTTCAGCAATATGTGGAGAAGGATGTATAAGAACCTCATTGGTGAGGTTCAACTCATCCAACTTCCCACACAAATTAGGTACCTGCAAAGTTTCACTAGTAGAAGCTTTCTTCTCCTTATAAAATATATTAGTCTCATCAAATGAAATATGAATAGACTCTTCCATTTTCATAGTTGATTTATTATATACCCGATAAGCCTTGCTTACTTGGGAATATCCAAAAAAAATTCCAATTTCAGCCTTGACTTCAAACTTTCTAATGTATTTCTTATTGTTGTTATGAATGTAACAAATGCGACCAAAGACTCTAAAATAATCTACTTTAGGTTTCTTCCCTTTGAGTAGTTCATAGGGGGCCTTGCCCATAAGCTTGTGTATCAAACTTCAGTTCAGGACATAGTTTGTTGTGCTCATAGCCTCTGCCCAAAAGGATAGGGGCAAGTGAGCATCTGCAATTAATGTGCCTGCAGCTTCAATGAGTGTTCTGTTTTTCCTTTCAACTACCCCATTTTATTGAGGAGTTCTAGGAGCAGAGAAGTAATGCCTGATACCATCCTTCTCACAAAATTCTTGTATGGGAAGAGACTCAAACTTAGTACCATGATCACTTCTGATCAATGCAACTGGAGTATAGTACTCAATCCTTATGCTCTTAAGAAAATCTGTAAGAACCTTGAAGTTATCTGACTTGTTTCTCAAGAAGAACACCCAAGTGAACCTTGAGAAGTCATCAATAATTAATAAAGTATAAGACTTCCCTCCTAGGCTCTGTACAGTAATGGATCCAAAAAGATCCATATGGAGCAAGTATAGTATCCTAGGTGAATCACTCTTATTAAGTGACTTAAAACTATTTTTTGTTTGCTTGCCTAACTGACAAGCCCTGCAAAGGCTTTCCTTCTTGTAGGGGTAAGAAGACAATCCTCTAATAAGGTTGTCCCTAAAAAGTTTAGCAATGTTTTTCAGGTTTATATGACCTAATCTCTTATGCCAAAGATCATTATTATTGCTGGTTTGGTTAAATAGGCATATTTCAGTTTTAGCTGACTTAAAATTAACTATATAGATATTTCCTACTCTAGTGCCAGTTAAAACTACTTAGTTATCAACTATAGTAATAATACAGGAAGTTTTGTTAAATGATACATGAAAACATAACGAGTTATGGATATAAGGTTATGCTTTAGTCCACTTACATATGCAACCTTCCTGAAGGTGACTGCTCCAATCTTAACCTTTCCATATCCTTTAGTCTGGCCATAATTAGAATCACCAAATATTACTTTGGGTCCTAACTTTGACTTATAATTGATTAGGTTGTCCTTGTTTCCATTCATATGCTTTGAAATACAACTATCTAGATACAACTGTTGCTCTGTGGTGGGATAGTCTTTCACCTGCAATGAAACAGATTAGTTATTCTTGACCCAGGTTACCTTGATTCCTTGTTGATTTACATAACTAAAGCTATAAATATATGAGTATTCTGGTTAATTTTTGTAACCTAAGGGATGATATCTTCTGGGTGGAATTATCCATTGGTTAAAGGGATTAATGTTTTGACTTTGTTGATTAATAGTCCTGTTAGAATTAAAGTTTCTGTTATTATAAACTAGGGTTGATGAATTCTAGTACGTTCGTTGATCTGAGTTCGACGAATGGGGATGAGTTCGTCGAACTCCACTCAGAGAATGAAGGTATTCATTTTTTGGGCCCCAATTTCGTTGATCTCTGGTCGACGAACCATACTGGTTTCGTCGATCGCACTTCATAGAATAGTTATAATAAAAGTTTGCGTTCAAAGTTCGTCGACTTGAGATCGACGAACTGTACACATTTCATCGATCTGAGTTCGACGAAAAATCTGCTGAACATAGTTCTAGTTAAGGTTTATCTTACTCTTTCTCCTTTTCTTATTCTTGTGTTTGAGTTTTGTTTGATTAAGATTGTTATCTTCTATTTTCTCTTTACCTTTTTCTGAAACAAATTGTATAGGAGTTGTTAAGATATTCTTCTGAATCAATGGGGTTTGGCTTGATGAAGCACAAAAGCCCAGCTTGCCATTGAGCCTTACATTCACTGTGCTTATGATGTTCATCAGCTTGATAATTCTCCCATTTAGGGATTCTTCAAGTTTCCTAGCCTCAGCTAATTCAGATTTTAATGATATAATCTTTTCATTAGCTAAAGTTATTTCATATTTTAATTAGTTATTTTCAGAAAGCAAGTTTTCTTGTTCATTTAGTCTTTCTCTAAGTTGCTTAATCTCTTTTTCAGAATTAATTAAATCAATACATAAGGACTTGAATTCAGTTCTAAATTTTTCTAAATCAAAGTCAAAAGAAGACAGTACCTGATCTTCTTCAGATTCAGAGTCTTCATTGTCTTATTGTTCAGCTTCTGCTTCAGAACAACTGCATGATGCATTTATGGCCATCAAGAAAATCTCCTTTGCCTTTGCTTCCTCTTCATCTTCACTGGAGCTAGAAGATGAAGATTCATTTTCAGTTTCACTCCAGGTCTCAGCCACAAAGCCTTTCTCCTTCCTTTTGCGCTTGTTGGAGGAGGGCTTATTGTAGTGATGTTTACTTGTTTCTTTTTCTCTTCTTCTCTCCTTCTTTTTGTTCTCTGGACACTCTGAGATGAAGTATCCAGGCTTCCTACAGCCAAAACAAACAACTTCTTTAGTTGGTGTTTTGTCATACCTTGGCTTGTCATCTTGCCTTGATGACTTCCTTTTGAAATCACTCTTGCTCATCTTGTAAAATATCTTGGCTAAAAGAATCAGGAATTCTTCATTGGCTGTTGGGGCTTCTGATTCTTCATTTGCTTTGAATGCAATACTTTGCTCCTTTCTGCCTGATGAAGGAGTCTTCTGCTCTGCAACCTCTCTAGACTTTATCAATTGTTCATAAGAATTGAGCTTTCCAAGTAGAGATTCTATGGAGATCTCATTTAGACTTCTGGCTTCCTTGATAGGCCAGATTCTTGAATCCAATTAGCTAGGGAAGCACATGAGGATTTTTTCATTAACTTCTGTCAGGGTGATGTCTTTGCCCAAAGTCTTTAGCTCATTGATGATTGAGCTCAGTCTATTGTACATGTCACTAACAGACTCTGATTCATCCTTTTTGAAGTTCTCATATTATGAGATGAGATTGGATCTCCTATCATTTCTCTCATCTGCTGAGCAAGCAACCATCTGGTTAAGGGAATCCTAGATAGCCTTGGCTGATGTGCACTCATCCACCTTCTGGAAAATGTCATCAGACATTATTTGAGCCAGAATATTCATGGCCTTTGCATCAGCTATTTTGGCCTTTTTCTGAGCATCTGTCCACTAAGGTAGTGTAACAGCATGTGTGCTGAAACAAGCAGTAGTTGTTGCCACTAGAACTGGTTGTCCTGTCAAAATAGAATAACAGATATCCTCATCAATAGAGTTCTTATACAGCTTGATTCTTGCCTTCTAGATAGCAAACTTATTTAAGTTGCAGACTGGAGGTTTGGTGCTTGCATAGTCTTTCTTCTGTGCCATGATGTGAAAACAAAAAAACAAGGAAAAGAAAATCAGATATAGCAAGAATCTTTTTGTTCAAGTGTTAGCCTGTACAACCAAAGGAAAACTCCTCTGATACCAATTAAAAGATGGGGTTTAGACCTGATTTACTCTAGCGGGGGGGGGGGGGGTGAATAGAGTAATTAAAACTTTGGTTGTTTTTAAGATTTATATCAGAGTAAAAATAGGTGATACCAATAATAATATAGAAGGAAATAAAAAATAGGTTTAAACTAATCTATCTATCATAGCACAGCAAGAACAGAAAGAAAATGAACACACACAGACAACACAGGACTATAGGCTCACTAGATGACAGAGTAAGTGATGAGATCTCTTAAAGAAACACCCCCTACAAGTCAACAAATGAGGGAGTTTCATAAAAACATAAGGTGTGCGGAAAGAGTTGGAGCAGTACAAGTAGAGGCACTCCTAGCTGGCTACCCGGATGAAGGTCTCGCCTATGGAGTGGGCACTCGCGGGGGAGGAAAGGCCCTACCTAATCAGGGAGCGGGTTAATCCCTGGGGGCCACTCGCGCCGGAGGTATCTTGTGGCAACACGAGAAATGGAAATCAGTTGGTCTCGTGCATAAATGCGGTGGGGGAAGTAACAACTCGTACTCTAAACAAAAGCAACTCTCAAGCGAGGCAGCGAGAAAAAGAGTAGCCCCATCTCGTAAGTGTGAGAAAATTAGAAGGTCGTCTCGTAATAAATAAAATAAAGCCATGTAAAAAGAAAAGAAAAGCGAGGCAGCGAGACATAGCCCCATCTCGCAAGCATGAGCAAAGTAGAGGGTCGTCTCGCAATAAATAAAATAAAGCAAAGTAAAATCAATAGAAAGGGCGAGCAGACAAGGCAAGAAAGTTTTTACACTTATCATATGATGGTTCATTACAAAAAAGAAAGGGGTGCTCTCTTATGAAAGAATATTGCTTAAGTCTGATTACAAAAAAGTGCCCTACATTCCAGAGAAGCAAAAAGGGAGAGGAAGAGCCCTAAATCACGCCGGCATTTCTTCACTATTCCTCGCTGGAAGACGAGTCTCTCCCTCCTCGCCATAGAGTTCTGGCACGAGATCGCGAGCGGTGACAGTCTCAGAGTCTTCTTTGATGACCCCCAGCTCCTTCATCATTTTCAGAATGAGCTCCGTTGTCTTAATATTGGCATCTCGGCAGAGCTCTTTTATCTCTTCATAAGAATAATAAGGAGGAGGAGCATGGAGGAGTGTTGGGCGAGAGGACGACGGAGAACTATCCCGAAGGTAGGCATTCTGAGCCTTCAAATCTTTGACCTCCTCCTCCAGGGCCGTTATACGCGAGTGCATTCTCTCCACCGTCTCGGCATCCTACAAGATGCTTATAGTTAGTAAGGACCACACACGAGAGAAACTGACAGAGGGTAAGATAAGGCTTACCACCCCACCCTGGGCCTTTGCGAGTAGAGTTTCAGCAACAGTCAGCTTCTTTTCGAGATCCACTGACTTCTCATGCTCCGTTTCCAGGCCTGCCTCTGAGTCCTTCCATTTCCTATTATTAAAAACTAGGCGGCACGAGAGGTGGTGCGAAAGCTCAATGGCACGCAGCTGGGCGTGAGTGGTCTTTAGTACAAGATCTCGCGAGGTTTCCTTTTCGACGGAATCTGACCCTGAACCCACATAAAGGCCATAACCCAAGGAGAAGGTGTGTATAGTGGGTTGGTCCTACTCCTTCCATGAGGGAAGAAGGGTGAGATCGATACCCGATTCGATTTCTTCTCCCATAGAAGAACGGGGTAGTTAACAACATCTTGGACCTAGGGGCCCATGATAAAATTTTGATGAGAGGAGGGGGTTGGGCGACTAGAGGAAGTGGCTTCACAAGATGGAGATCCAGTTAGTTGAATTGAAGTGCTGGCTGGCTGGTCGAGTAGTGTCATATTGCGTGTAGGCGAGATGACATGTTGGGGAGGCGATCAAGGGGACTGAGATTCTCCTATGGAGATGGGGCTCAGGGACCCCGACATCTCCTTCTTCTCTTTAGGGGCCTTCTCCTTTTTTCCTTTAGGGAAGGACAAAACCTTCTTCATATTTTTATTGGGGCTGGAGTGAGAGGGAGTGGTTCCTTTGGCTGGCCTCTTCTTGAGGTAAGGGGCCAAGGACTCTTTCACCTCCTCGGCTGCCATGCTATCGAGAGCGAGACCCTTTGTCGGCATAGCATTGCTCTTGTAAGGGGGGTAGACTGGGACGCTCCTCTCTCCTAAATAAACAACTGGGCGATAAGAAGGCGAGATGAAATAATAGATGTGATACTAAAGGGATGCGAGCATACCTTTGCCAGGGAGCATAGGGAGGAGGGAGTCGAGGACTCGCCTCAGGAATTAAACTTCAAAATTCTTGCCGACAAAGAAGTCGTAGAGGAGCTTATTTGTGCTGCCAACCTATGGGGACACGTAGAATGCCTCGACAGGCGACATGCATGCGAGAGGGATGCCTCCTAAGTTGCTACGGATGAAGACAAAGCGAGTAAGCCAGTGATGATTCTTGTTGGGCATCTCGCATACCTTGAGGCCTTTCCCGATAAAGTAGGAGATGTCGTCGTGGTTGGCGTGGTAGATGAACAGCTTGCAAAAGATTGTCAAGCTGAACTCGATGCGCTCCCGGGGCATGTAGCTGGCGAAAGCAACTAACACTGAGATGGCATTCGGGTTTAGCTTCGCTGGGACAGCGCCGAAGTACTTCAAGACCTGTTTAACCTCCGGCCAGAGGGGAAGTCTCAGCCCTGCCTCAAAGTGCGAGACGGGGAAGGCGAGTTATCCATGGTAGAAGGTATTGATCGCCTCACCGACCTTTGGAGGCCGCGACTCAAATCCCTCCGTCAATAACTCGTGGGTGAAGAGGTTGTATTCCTCTTCAGAGATTCTACTGGGGGGAAGTCATGGTCAGCGAATCGTCTCCGGCACTGGCTGCGCCCCTCAACCTGTTCAATCTTCTTCATTCCCATTTAAGGAGAGACGGCCGCGAAAAGTAGCGGGAAGAAGAGAAGACGAGACGGTCGCAAAAAGTAGCGGGAAGAAGAGAAGACGAGAGCAAGAGGCAAGACGGAGGAAGAAAGAGAGCAAGATTTTGGAAGCAACTGGGGTAAGAGCGCGGGTACCTCTCCGATCTGGGGGTAGGGGTATTTATAGCGGATATAGGAAGTAGAGAAAATGGGCGGGAAACGCATATGAAGGGAGTTGGAGAGTCGGCGGGTGTTTCACGTTCTCTTTCTTGGCCTCGAATCGCGTGGCTCAGCGCGGGCTTTCTCAGCAATACAAAAAAAATAAGAACAAAATATAGTATAAAGAAATGGAAAGAATAAATCAATTGAGCCTATACATATGGAAATTATTCAGCAGTGAAATTAGCTTGATATGCAATAATTAATAAATTTCCCATTCCGCACAAGGCGGGCATCATGTTCGAAGGGCCTAAAGTATAGACGAGATGGCAGCATAAAATATGTTACAGAATTAGGAACGGAAGAAAAAGGGAGAGACCATCTAAAAAGGCGAGACGAGGCGGAGGGTCTTCAGTGTTTGTTCCATTTCCAGCACCCACCGCGATGCCCCGCACATGGGGGGAGGCTAGGGATATGAAAAGAGCAAACAACATCGACACCACGACATGCGAGACGAAGTTGCTGGTCGACCTCATTTAAGATTGACTGAGGGTCAGTCTCGTCTATCTCGATGTCAGCGTCGATCTCTGAGCAAGGGAGAGCACTTACAATTTCCAGCCAGTCGATTCTCCTGTCGGCCGCTTGCTTGTCTTGTTCCATCTCGCAGATAATGCGCATGTGCTTCCGGAACATCTCGGCAGTCCTACGCTTCATCTCCACCGGGTCCATGGGGTCGCCCAGGTAGTCTTTAATCTCGTCTAGGTGAGGAGGAGGCGATATGACGAGCTGCCCAGGAAATTCCTCGGCAAGCGAGTCGATCTGGGTGCCTGTGGAAGGAGCCAAGGGGCGAGTAAGAGGGGTTCTCGTAGGAAGGCGTGGAAGGGACGAGAGAGACCGAGAAGCGAGAGGAAAGGTCTAATTTACTCACCTAGATTGCAAGAAGTCCCGCTGATCTGGGAAGGATCATCATTCTTCAAACTCAGAGGGGTAGATGGCTAAGCCGCATCGGAGTCTTGATGGTGGATGAAGATATTATCCAACGTCTTTATCGGTTGGTGAGGAGGTGCGAGATCTCCATGATGAAGTATGAAGCAAGTAAATGAGATAAGTAAAGAAAAAATTAAAAAGGGGCAAAAGAAAAATGTCACCTCTCTCTCAGAGATGCGGGAGGAGGGGTTTGGATTTCCAAAGAGGCAGGATTGGGCTCCTCGGCCTAGAAGGAGGGGCCAACGTTCTTTACTTTCTTCAGGAGGGACGACGACATTTGAGGGCAGGGGTGTGAACCAAAGCCGGGACCAGAGCGACCATGTTGGCCTTGTCTCGTTTGCGCACCATCGCGAGGTGTTCGCGGAAACTCTGGCTATGAGACATGATTGCGATGGAACGAGGGAAGGAAGAGGTGAGATAGGGGGGCCTCTCTACGTAGGGTGTATACTATATATTTATAAGCTCTAGCAGAGGGCCCCGCAAAATATTCTCTCATAAATGCACTTAAATGACGCGAGCCTCGGTTGGACTTTCCGAGCTTGGGGCAACCTCGAAAAGAGCGGGGAATGTGTACAACCTTGGGCTCGCGGGAGTAGAAGGCTCTAGGAAAAGATGGGAGAAGGCCAGATGGACCTGTGCAAAAGACCACTCGCTAGGTGTGAGGGGCCTGGGAAGAAGGCCACTCGCGAGGCGATAGACAATTCATTAGGCGAGAGGGATCTAGAGAGAGGGCCACTCGCGAGGTGAGGTCCCACTCGCAGGGCGAGTGGGAATTGGTGAGACAGGTTACTCGCAAGGCAGGATGAGGCAGGAGATGGAGGAGCTCTCACCCATGAGACGTCGCTCTCATCGAGTGTCTGTTCTGCAATAGACCTAGCGCCGGTTTGACAGTTGGTCGAGTGCCGGTCCAGTGGGAAGACAGTTTTTTACCTTTTTAACCCCAGGTGATTTTACACTTTTGCCCTTAGTGGTCTGCATATAGCCCTTTAGAACAGCGGAGTTTGGCTGTTGGCAGACCCAACCCAGGGTATTTTGGTAATTTCAGGACGGTTCAGTTTAGTTATTGGCAGATCAAACTCAGAGGCGTATAAGTAGACCGGTAAGGTGCCTGGATAAGGTTGTTTGACCTCTTCTTCTTCTTCTTCCACTAAGGAACCTAGCTCGACACTGGCTAGGGATGGGGAGAATCATTAGTCTAGGGAGGAATTCTGGAAGAGTCGGTGTAAGCTGCAACCTGAGATCCGAACTCTAGGATAAGTCAGGTTTCTGGCTTCAACAAGCAGCATAAACATCAGTTATTTAATAGGATCTCAATTAGCAAGTCACACAACCGACAAGTACTCACAACATGAAATCACATCATAGGTGTTCAAAACCTGCCAACACACTACAGGTGATCAAGACCCGCACACACTAAATGTATTCAAACCATGCACAGCATAGGTATTCTAACCTGCGTACACCGCCGGTATTCAAACCTCCGCACACCCACTATATCGACATAGATTGGATCGCCTCTCTTCTAGCAGGGTAGCAACCCCGCGGGCCTCACCGATGTGGTCATCAGTGACATTAGCCAGTCTTACCACTTCTGGGTATGCACGTACTGCACTACCTAGGCCCCAACGTACAACCCCATGTACTCTTGGATGTGAGCGACATCCGCCGATTTCTAAAATTTTGGTGGACTAGTGGAGGAATCTAACGAGGCATAAAACGGTCGATCACCCAGGGTACGCATCTCCCTGTCTTCTTGAGTTGTCAACCTTCCCGCACTGGTACGGACAGTGTACGGGCATGACCGACCTGCCACTTTTTACCGCAAGCAATTCACAAGCATTTCAATAAATAAGTAACTGGCGCATATCGGGTCTACGATGGCCTGACCTACTCGACATTAAATAATTCGGGCAAGCGGCCTTCTCGAATCAACGTGCTACTCAACTTTATACAAGGAGCATAACGAGCATGGGAGCATATTATTTGTGGATAACCCTAGAGGAATAACTCAACTCTTGGATATCCCCAACTAACGTTCTACCAAAAGCAAACCGCTTGTCAGAGCAGGACTCGAGCTAGAAATGTAAAACAGTAAATTGCATAAATAAGAGCGGTAAGTAAATAAGTTGCTGAAACAAAACTACAGAAATAGGTACTAAAGTTAAGCACGAACTGCAGTAATGAAATGCTGAACTGTAAAAACACTAAAGTAAAGTGCTGAAATAAACTGGACAAGTATGAGACTGGAGTAGTATTGAAAAAAGAACTAAATAGAAAGTATTGAAAGGAACTTGATAAGTATAGGACCTAAGTAGTACTTAAAAGAAATGAACTAAACTGAAAATAAATAAGCAGGACAAGTACAAGACTAGAGTACTGAAAATAAAGAACTGAAATAAATAAAAGAACTGGACCAGTGCAAGACTAGAATAAATCATAAAAGAAAATGGTTAGTAGTACAATCACTCAATTCAGGAGGCTTCAGTTCCATCTCCGTTCTCCGGAGGCAAGTTCAATTCCATCTCCGTTCTCAGGAGGCAAGTTCAGTTCCATCTTTATTCTCAGGAGACAAGTTCAATTCCACCTCCGTTCATAGGAGGAATGTTTAGTTCCATTACTATTCTTAGGAAGCTTTTTTTGGCTTTCACCCATTACTAATGTCCGATATTAAGTTCAATTGTGCCTCTTAAGCACGTCTTAATCGGACTTATATTTAGGAATTACAATCTTATTATAATAAATTGCTCCTCGTTATAAAGATTATCGAGGGCTAAATATCCACAAGAGGTTTAATACCATCTCTTTACCTTAATTGCTTGCATCGGGTCGAATCAAGTTTCTATGTTAAGCATAATATCATTTTATTCTGATTTAAACCTCTTTCAAAGAGTCAAAAATCGAGGAAACTAAAACTCTAGGTTGAAATCGCCAAAACATAAACCTCAAGAATTCCTCGAGTCATTTCGAGATTCGATTGAGCTTCGATAAATCAGTAAGCCACGAATAAACCCTCATTTTTATATTTTAAAATAAGTCATATTTCAAATCACCAAACTACGATAGTGGGTTTAAATATAAAATACATACTCCTCAAAATAATTTGCATCGCTTCAAGATCTTACATAGCCTCTAACATTGTTTAAAAAAGGCTCTGGTTATCTTAAATCATTTTGAGGTCTTACATAGCCTCTAGCATTTTTTAAATTAGACTAAGCTAAATCAATATATTAAAATGTCAGTAATGCCTCAAAGTTTCACACGCACACATCCAATGCATGTTTTTTAACCATCGACAATCTCTTATAAAAGTAGAAGGCATTTTGATAGGAAATATTTGCCTTTAATAATCCTTAAAATAATCACGAGCATAATTTAAAATCCAAAATTAGCAAAAATGCTCGAAAATTACTAAATTTATCGAGGAATGAATTTAGTAATTTCAAATCAAATATATGATTTTAAGAGATTTTCAATTGGAGGAAATAGTCTCTATTAATTTCCAAAAATGCAATCCATTATCTTGAATGCTTGAAAAATATTAAAGCTTAACCAAAAATCTCCAAATCATTATAGAACATGTATGAGGGATCCAAGCATCACTAAGAATTTTATCAGATTTTAGGAGCATTTTAGGTCCCCCAAATTTGCCAAATAAACACTATTAATTTTTAAAAATAGCAAATAGTATTTGAAAAATCTCCAATTTTTATGAGGTGTAGCTGACAACAAGAGGAACATTTTTATGTTCAAAACATTTTCATAAGGGCCCTCTTTTAGCCTCCAGAAAATTAAAACCCCCTTTTGCTATAATATTATAATATTTATAAAAATTATAAAAATAAAAATTTTTATAAACTTCTTCCCCACTGCCTGTACAGAGGACATGTACCAAAACATCCCCTTACGAGCCTTCCACGCCATTGGCCGGCCGGCGTCCGGCCATTGCTCCACCCCCGGCCGACTCCCTGGTGGTTAGGGTTCTCTCCGACGGTGGTTTGGCGGCCTGATGCCGCCGGTCACTGCCAGAGTTTTTTTCTATTTTGAACGAAGGGAAGGGGGTGACGGCGGCGGCGCTCCGTCTGCCAGAGCTCACATGTAACATGTCCAGAAGTTAGGGAGGGAGGAGAGTAGGAAGTATCCACCTTGTTTGCGGTCTTCGGCGGCCTCCGACAGGAGCTATCATTAGAGGTGGTAAGGTGGTGGTGAGCTCGAGTAGGAGGATTCCAGTGATGTCAGGGCTTGGGCAGAGCTTTGCTGGGTTTGATTTGGGCTGGGGAGAGGAGTGAGTTTCCACTAAAGCCTTAGGGGAGGGGGTGAAAGTCTTTGTTTCAAGAGTATCTTTACACCTAAGTGTGAATAAGTTTCTTTGTCTTTTGACTATCTATTTGATTAGCTGTGTTGTGTGTTTAATTAGTTATGTTAGCTTTCAAGAAAGAGACACAACAAACAGGTATATATAGTGGTTCCCCAAGGTATGGGCACATCCACTGTCCCTCCCACCATTCTAACAGTGTGTTAGATAAGGCCAACTTCTCCAATCATAGCTCAAAGAGCTTATAACACAGATCCCTCAGGATCTCTTAGACTCCTCCAAGTCCTGCCTTAGTCCCTAAGGCCCTATCACTCAGAGTAAATGTATAACACCTCTGTCTGTCACATGAAATATAATAGAGGGTCCGGCCAGGGCCCCACGCAATATTTCACAGACAGTCGGCGATGTTACTTATGAATATCAAAAACCAGTACCCGCATCCTAACTCAGAGCATTCTAGCAGAAGGTTTAGGGGTTATTATTGAACTCATCACACATGAATGTCCACTATATATAAACAACCATATTTATATATCATAGGAATGTTTACATAAATAAATAAAAGAGTTTGGCCTTAAGGCCTTACAGTTAAACTTCACAGGTGTGGATTACATACATCGGCACGCAGGCCGGCCACATATGAAAATAGTAAAACTCTTCCACTCGGCCTTCGAGGACCAGCATAGCAGCAAGGGCTTCAGCCCGCTATTTCCCTCTCGGTCCAGCACCTCCACAATATTGCCCACCAAAATGTGGAAAACAAAGCAACAGTCAGCTTTAACTGACCAATTTTATAACGACTCCACCCCTTACTCGGGGCAGTGATTCTCCTTCCCTGCAAGCAATGTAATATAAAAAGAAATATCACAAGAAAGTGTGCGACCACACATTTCAATATAGCACAAACATCGGCCGCACGGCCCGACGCTCCGTGCACTCAGGGCACATTATCGGTGTACTGGAAAACCAGGGTCCTACCAATCATTGAGAATCCATGCTCGATGGCCTATGTCCAGATAATTTAGTCTTGATGGCGTACAACCCAATACTCTCATTATGTGATCCTAATGAACGTTAATATCCCAGGAACTCAAGTTAGACAACCATAATGCGGAGATAGTTCAACTTTTACCCGTTGCTCAAATCGTCAATTTAATGTTTAGACCGACGCGGGTCAGCTTACCCTTATCCGTTTAGCACAACGTCCTTTAAGATCTCGCAACACACAATAGCCACACTGTCCACCAAGGACTGGCTTCACAATCAAAAAGTGAGTTAGTGCCAGTGTTTGTCACGATCGCCTGGCGGGACCAACAAAACTCTCTTTCTGCACCCAAACTCAACCCAAACCCTACAGCAACCTGCAGTGCCAGAAAACTAGTCTTTCACACCACAAATAGCTCTTTGGGAGCTATTGCCGTTGGCGACAACCACTGTCTGCCGGCGATACCAATAGTTTCACCAAAACTGTGATTTTACCTGGATATTTTCCTGGAGCACCTCTCCAGTACTTTCCTACGTGGAGTCTTCTCTGGTTCACAAAAGAAAGCATCACCAATCCAGACCAACCCGTCCGGATGGGCTTCACACAGCATGCCTATTTCGTAATTTAAATTTCCGGATCTAATACAATATTAAATGGGTATCATACCGATCGACCCAAAGGAATCCACCCTTTTTCCACCTTTTTGGTGAGGGGTTCCATGCAGATTTGCATATTGAGGACTTCACTTGTCCGGGATAAAATCGTTACCCTTGTAGTTCATTTTTGAGCCATGGCGAAGCTTTTCTACGTGGATAGAAGTGAGCGCCTCACTTTCCCCTTTGTGGATCTAGCCTCAGATCTTGCTTCCGAACACAAGATCTCCTTCAGCACCTTCACAAAGAACCGCCCAAACCCTTAGCTCAAGCCTTTAGTTCTCTTCTCAAGAACTTGGATGAAATGAAGAAAGAGAGTGAGAAGGAAATAATGATCTCCTCATCCCACACCCTTCTGGATAAGTGTCCTCGGGATTAACCCCAGTCACACGATCAATCCATTAAAATGAAGCAAAGGCCAAGATTTGGGTTGACTGGTCAACTTTGGCACTATCTCCTGGCGACATCGACTGTCTCCACTTGGTGACATCGATTTAACCACTTTGACTGCTTTGACCCTGGTCAACCACCGCTTATTGGCCCTTATCATCCAATCTGATACATATCTCACACCACGTGGCACTATCGCCCGGTGATACCCACTGTTGCCCATGATATCAAGCCACTCAATGCTTTCAGGCGTTAAGTGTGTCGAGTGCCGACTCAACGCTTATCGGAATCGCCATCCGGCGATACCCACTATCGCCACTCGATGATATCATTTCGACGATTCGTCGAACTTGTTGAGTGCATCGAGTGCATCTTGACGAACTCTGCATCGCTATCGCCATCAGGCGATACCCAGTATCGCCCGACAATAGTGACAAAATTTCTGCTGTCAAATTTGGGTTGTTACAAAATGATACCCCTACAGCTCAGTGACCTACTGATCACCGACCTCAGACTTAATAAAAGTCTTACACTCAAGCTAGGAGGATAGCCCTACACTCAGATCTACCATTGGATCCTAACTCAGATAATAAATCTCTTACCTCAGGCACACCGTCCCTACCTCAGATCTACAGAAGGATCCTACACCTAAGCCTTTATGTTCTAGGATTATAACTCAGATCTAGAAAGATCCTATAGAGTGAAGTGAGTAGTTTTGTTGTTGTTGACTTGGACCAGAGAATGTGTTTTCTGAGCCTACTTGATGAACTGAGAAAACTCAGCTCTATCTTCTTCACAGTACTAGGAATGAATCTTCAAGGTTGTACTGCTAGTGCTAAGAAGTAACTATACAGTATTGTTTCTTCTTACTCAGAAAGAAAGCTTTGTGACCAAGCTGTTGAGAGTTGATTTAATATTCAGTGAATATTTTCTTCAACAACAACCTCTGTTTGTGATTCAAAGACTATCTTTAGAGCAAGTCCTTGGTAAGCTTCAACTTTGTTAAAAGGAAGAAGATGACAAGAAAAACTCTATCTCCCAGAACTACTTCTTTCTCAGAACTCTCCTTTTGTATTCCGCTGCTCAATGACTCTATGCGCAGTGTGGACCACCGGAATAGGCATATGCAACATAACTTTTGTATTAATTACAGAACTAAAGGCAAGCAACATCTTTTGTCTTCTAGCAAGAAAAATCCGCATTTTTTGAATTTCGGCTGACGTCGGCATGAATCGGCTCCTGTGGATTTGGCAAAATTCCTGACAAACTACACAGGCATTGATTGAAGCCTTGTCACTTGACGCAAAAGTACTTAGCTGAATTCTACATTTTCAGGCATTTAGTGCGTTGAGTGAGCCTTTATCACTCAGCGCATATAAACTTTTATAGTCTAACAGCTTAGGCGCCGAGTGAGCCTTCATCACTTGATGCTTCTTGACTTATTTAAATTTCTCTGTATGAAGGCGTTGAGTGCAGCTTCTTCACTCAACACTTCTATCCTTAGCCTGGCTTCTTGATGAAGCGTTGAGTGAACTACCTTCACTTAACGCTTCTGTCCTTATACATAATTTTTGTTGAGTAGGCGTTGAGTGAACTTTCTTAACTCAACGCTTTTGTCTTTGGATAGATATCCTTAGCCTGGCATGTAAGGAATGCGATGCTCCCGTGTCGAACAAAACTCTTGTGGGGTAGCCGAAAACTAGCATGAAGCCTAGTATATGCAACACACATAAAAGGTTGCAAAAGGTTTTAAGTTAACATATGAACTTAAAATTTTCATACCTATCACCACATCGGGCTGCCGAATCACATCCTGCTGCCCAAGGTTATAGGATCTTGGCTGCATTGGTTGGAAACGTGAATCACTCAACTCTGCGCTTTCTCTTTTATCCACAATACTAGGACGAAAACGCACTGACTACTCCTGCCTTGGATCTGGCTCAGCACCACCCTCGGTATAATATCGAGCTCTGTGGCCTGGCTTGCCATACTTATAGCACATTGATGGTACTTTGAAATGAGACTCTCCCAACATAGTATTGCTCTTCTCTTCTAATCGGAAAGGATGTGTCTTCTTCCACCACCTATTGCAATCTTACTTCCACTGCAACTGAGAAGGCTTTCCTTCTCCCCACTTCACTACATGACCCTTACGACATTGGGTTCTCTCCATATCACTTTCCAATGTCCTAGCGGCTTTAACCAACTAATTGAAGACTGCATTCTTTAAAGATATAAACGGTTGTCTCAAATTCTCTCTCAACCAATGATAAAAGAAGTTGTCCCTTTCCTCATCATCAGCCATGATCATTCCCGCATAATGACCTAGATGAGTAAACTTCTGCACGTACTCATCCATGGTTTTTCTCGTCGCACCAAGTGTAGAAACTTCCACTAAAGAGCAAGCCTTGTCGATGATGGAATATAATTCTTTAAGAAGGCATTTGCAAACTCATCTATTGATGAGGTGCGTCCCAGAAACTCGCAGCCATTATGGCTCACCCACCACAGATTTACGTCACCTTCTAATATGAAGGTCGCGAATTGGGACTGCTTATCCTCTAGTGTCTTTGCCACTCTCAAGAGTTCCTGAATCCTTACCAACCAGTCCTTAACATCAGTCAGTGTGTCGACTCCCTTGAACGTTGCAGGATGGAAACTCAGAAAATACTTCATCTCCCAGTCTCCTTGCCCAACAACAAATTTCTCAGCCAACGGCTCTGCTTGCCTGGCTCCTCCGCCCGATATGACCAGTGTCGTATATGGGGCAACGAGAGTAATTACTTGAGTAACAAGGGTCAAAACTTGTGTTGCCATCGCAGCTTGTGCCGCTATCATTGCTTCTGCTTGCGTGCAACAAAAATCTGTCGGGGATTCACCCATGCCCATAGGACCTGGAGTAGTAGCACTGCTTTTTGAAGGCTCCTCTTGTAGCCTCAATGTCCCCTCATTATCTCTTGCACACTTAGCAAAAGCAATGTAAACTAAGAATTAAGTTCTATTAACGAAACTCGAACACAAGTACACTCACAGTCCCGCAATACTCCTATGTGAATAAATTTCTTTATGTGATCCGATTACATTAAATCGACCACTAAACCTCACCTTGGACACTAACCTCCCTCTGATACCAAATTGTAACACCTCCCCTATAATGAATATATAATATGGGTCCGACCGGGGTCCCAGAATATATAGAAGCCACAGCTTGAGCATTATAAAGTGATATAAAAGTACTACCCATCTCAAAACTCGAAAAACAAGATAGCGAAAACACAATAACAAGATTAGAAGTTATCCACAATAATAGGAATCCGACATGGCCTTAAGGTCTTACCACATTCAAACGTCCAAAACCACGACAATACCAAAGATATCAATGATCCATAGCACTCCTAGGCTACCTCGGCATACAAGTCGGATTACAGAGAATGAAACATAACATTCATGCATAAAGGAACTAAGAGAAGGGGGGTACACTTCATGAGGCTTTAGGCCTTTTTGTCCTGCGAGCTCGCTCCAGCTTGCGATCCTTTCCCTGTAAGAATTTGTTGTAACGTGGGTCAACAAAGGTTGACCTCAACTGTATAACCAACAAATCTCCTCCCGGCCATCCCTAGTGGACCCTAGGGCACTCCATCACCCAGAAATTCAGCACTACGTATGCATATAAAAATAAACATGATTAAATATAGAAAGAAACACGTTTGGGTGTCTCATACATCAAACATGTTTCTATGTTGAGCATTTTAAATAAAGGGGCCTACAATGCAGCATGTATACAAACTTAGGTTTCACCAAAGGCACCCTATAGTGCATATGATTCTTGCACATCCTCACACATCATCACATCACTTCATTCATATGGGTACTTCAAATTTCTCCCATCGACGTTCAAGCCAAAACACTGAACTCTTGCGTAGGCCCCACCCGCTCATGGGTCTCAATTCCTGAGCTTGCTTGCAAGTTCTGACTCTCACGTAAGTTCAATCACACAATTAAACCGATGCTAAGAACCCTTGCTTGACCCTGCTTTCTCATGGGCTTCATCGCCCGAACTTTTCCAAAAGCTTGGCATTCTCGCCAATTTTCATAGAAGGGGACTTATCTTGTCGGGACACTCTCTATACGTGACTTGCAACATAATGGGCTAGTTAGCCGACAACAAAGAAAAACCATGGCTTTACATAACATTCAACAATCACATCCTTTACCTCCCTAAATCACCATTCGTTCTCACACGAAAAAATGAGGGCATCGCAAATGACATATTTGCCGCAATCAGATTTCTAACAAAAATCTATATATTGCACGTCATGCATCATCACCGAATCGAACCACCGGTCGCGATTACAGCTTCACCCACAATGCCTAATCCACAAGCGAAGCGGAGATCTAATACAAAAATATGTCGGGGATGGAGTCAATCGACCTGGTGGTTCCACTTAAACCATGACAACCCAAAGCTCTTCCATTTGAGAGATCTGGTGCCTAAATGCTTGAATAAAGAAATAAACAAAATGGATGTCATGCACGCATCTTAAAACCTAGGAGGATAAGTTTCGTTACCTTACGACTCATCTTCCTATCCATAGAGATCTTGATTTGTGTAACCTCTCCATCCGTCAACGTAGAATATAACAGAAGGTTCGATCGGGGCCCTATGCCATATTCCACAGACAGTTAGTGGAGTTACATATGAAATCATTCTTGCAAAAATTTCAATGAAATAACATCTCTTGGATTTGAATTGAATTGAAAACATCTTCGTATTAGGCTTAAAATTGCATATCCTTAATATGATCATATTTTCCAAAAAAAGATGTTTATTTTAAGAGTGCTTAACATATTTTTATGTTTAATACTTATGCTTAATCATGAATATTTACTCTCTCAACAAATGGTAAACTATGAGTATTAAGTGGTATTATGTGCTCAATGCATCCCATTTTTCTTATTTAACATAGACCATTTTTAATTCTCATTACATATATTCACCTCTACCCTCCATCTATTCTACCAAAAAGGGGGAAAACATCATGCATCAATTTCTTAATTTAGGGGGGAGTACATTAAATTATCTTAACAAGTGGTAATATATTTTATCACAAGTGACAACTTATAGTAATCAACCAGTGGTATCATAGAAAAGCTCTATGTGCTAATACACTCTATCCCACCCTCTTATGATAATACTAAAAGGGGGAGAATGATTTTGAAGAAATATCTCAACTAGGTGGAGTCTATGTAGGAGTAGTATCCATCTAAGGGTGTACGTATTGCACACTTATCATTTACTATAAACATAAATACTATTATGCAGTATTTCTTTATAGTTGATTTGTTATTATCAAAAGGGGGAGTTTGTTGGAACATGCGTTCCGTGTCTCTTGTTTTGAGAATAACAAATCTCAGTGTTAATTTGATCACGTTTGTTGTATGTTTATAGTTTGCAGGTTTACAGGTGTGAAGAATGAAAGAATCAAGTTCTAACACCTACTACAGCGCGCTAGCGCTACTGCCGAGCCCTAGCCTTAAATAAAACTGAATGAACTCTCGAAAACCTACTGCGTGGTGCAAGCCTTTAACCACGGCGTTCCAGCTCTCTCAATGAGCATCGAGATGATTAGTCGAGAAGAATGAACTAACGCCTGGCGATAGCTAGGTACCGTATCGCGGTAGCATTAAAAGAGGAAAAATATTTTCTGGGATATTTTTTCCAAATCTCCTGTACAGTTGTCACCTTCGCGCGCATCAACCTACCGCCGGGCATTAGCTCAATCGCTGGCGGTAGCTTAATTTAAAATGACTATAAATGCATGCTAATCTTTAACTGATTAAGGAAAAGAAAAGGAAAGAGCTTTCACCGCATCAGGAACACAAAATATATCATGATTTGATTGAGAAGTCAGTAGGTTCATCAAATTTCAATGGGAAAGCGAGGTTATATTTTATTTTTATGAGAAATAACCCTTTTATAAGGATGAAAGCAAAATCCATGAAATTGAAAAGAAGAAAAGGAAGGATCTTGTTAGCTACGAGCTACCGCCAAAGCTACCACCAAAGCTACTGCCACGCGATCACTTCCTGCACAACTCTCTCAATTTAAAACATCCCAAAATTAAGTTTCTGGCGATGGTTTTTCAGAAAATTTGAAAGGGGAGTTCGCCCTAGATGTCTGAAGGGAAGGAAGGGTCATCCTAACTCATTGAGGAGGAGAGTTATTCAGAGGATATTGAATAGAATCATGCGTAAGGATTGAAGTCTACCAACATGATGATC
Source organism: Platanthera zijinensis (assembly GCA_039513925.1). Lineage (NCBI taxonomy): Eukaryota > Viridiplantae > Streptophyta > Magnoliopsida > Asparagales > Orchidaceae > Platanthera > Platanthera zijinensis. The sequence goes on along the minus strand of CM077084.1, from coordinate 93,498,112 downwards.
AAGAAGCTTTCGTCCTAAAATTCACGTGAAGGATCCTCACTACGAAAAACTCTGATCATGCATGCACCTTTACAGATTTGAAGAACATCGAAGAGGAAGACTCTCAAGCCACAAAGATCAAACCTGTGTAAGCAAATCATCATCAACATCAAGGGTTCTATTTAGAGGGAGTTTTCTCTTATTCTTGTATTTTACTTTAAACTCTTTATATTGTCTAGTTGATTGTGTGAGGGAAATCGACTGGAGGGTCAAAGAAATACGGGAAAGGTTTCGTGAGAAATCATCCTGGTAAGGGACATCTAGATCGGGGGATCTAGTGTGAGGAAAATTGATCGGTGAAGGTCGTCGGAATTCAGGAGGGGTTCCGTGAGAAATCATCTCGGGGAAGGGACGTCTAGATCGTGGGATCTATTAAGGCTCTAAGACACTTCCTTGTGTGAAGGTGAAGAGCTGACTCGAAGAATTTTCCTGGAGGGAAAGGGAGAGAGCCAACTGGTCCGAGTAGTGGGTCGGTATAGAAACCAAAAAGAAATTTTAATTTCATCGCCTCCGATCTCCAGCGTCATGGAGATCAAACACTTGTAATTATAAAACACTTTTGATTTTGTTTGAATAAAATTATTTGTTATTCTTATTTCTGCATGTAACGTCGTGGTTATTTTCCGGTGGATCTTTGAAGGGTGCGTACATCTCAAAGGAGAAATCTGCTCAGGAAATCGAGGTTTGTGACCTACCATCGCATGCTAGCAAGCTAGCTTCCCGTGGTAGCATCCAGAACTAGTTTTTCCTGGACAAAATTTTTCGAATTTTTTAAGTAACTCGTAAAACATTATTCACTCCCCCTCTAAGGTTGGTAACTAGATCCAACAATATATAGTCAACTCAAAACTCATTTAAAGTTATAAAAGGAAACTTCGGGAACTTAGCCAATTCAGCTTGTAGAAAGGTTTTGTCACCATGCAACCGATGCAGTTGATGCAGTCAAATTTCTCCTTAGCCATGAAGTCGATGCAGTCAAATTTTCCCTTAGTCATTAAGTCGATGCAATTGAACTTTTCTTTAATTATGAAGTTGATGCAGTATAATTTTCCTTAGCCATGAAGTCAATGTAATCAAATTTTTCGTTAGCCATGAAGCCAATACAGTCGAACTTTTCCTTAATCATGAAGTCGATGGTGTCAAATGTTTCCTTGACTATGAAGTTGATGCAGTCAAATTTCTCCTTAGCCATGAAGTCGATGCAGTCGAACTTTTCCTTAGCCATGAGGTCGATGCAGTCGACAAAACACTTAGTATTTTGCCTATGCACCTGATATTTTACTTAGACAAATTTCTTCTTTTGCCTTAGATTTCTCTTAACTCCAGCGAATTTTCCATAAAAGTGACATGTATTATATTTGATTAGGATAAAGGTAAACATTAGTCTTGCACTTTGAAGGATTACAAGGTAAAACCCTGTTTGGATGACCATGTGTCTAAAAATACATTAATCATGCAATTTAGTTGAACCTGTCACACCAAAACTCAAACAACATTCAAATACAAGACGTTTATAGTCATCCGAAGGCCTTCTTCAATCAGGAATTTTGGGGAAAATATTCCCAATAATCTCCCCCTATTTGAAGAAGTCAGAACCTCATATGACAATAACCATATATACATAAAAATGAATTAAAGACAAATAGAGACAAAGAGAAACATTTCAGATTTATAATAATAAGACTAAAAATAGTGGGGACTATACTTGAATTAAACAAGATAAAATAGCCCATAATTTAGGTCATCCCAAGGTTCTCAACAGTTAGAAATCTTCTCCTTCTGCCATCCTTTCCTGCCTTTGGAAGTAACCCAATGGCTTTGGAATGTATTTTGGAGAAGGAGGATGTGCATGTGGGTTATTTATCTTGTGAATTCTCCTCCTTGTCTTCTTATCTTCATTCTTCTTCTATTCCACTAAATTGCAGTATCTAAATATGTTGATCGCATACTATCCAAAATTGTTCCAAGTGTAAAGAATGATATTATTGGATATGGAAATCCACTCCTCATATCCATGGATATTCCTAATTTCAACCCTTCTTCTTTGCCTTGCCCCCATGATCTCTTCCCTGATCTGATCAACCCTCCTCTTCCTGGATGACGATTCTCCTTACACAGTTGGAGGAGTGAGATCATGTCCTTCCCAAGATGTTTCATAATCTTCTGGAGGATAGTAGCCGTATTACATAACTGGGGTTTTCTTCAGGAATGATAGGTCGAGGAGAGTAGTTATAAGGGTCCAAACACCATGCTTATCTGACTATGTTTGTAGTCCAAATGGCCTATTAGGCAGAGTAATTTGTAATGTCCTTCTCCCCCTTTCTGAGTTCTTCAACTATTTCTTTATAGAAGGCCTTTTGTGCTTCACCAATCCTTTCTTTCAACATGTCTGCTCCAGTTACTATTGTGTTCTTTGTCTGCATTAGATGTCCATCTAGCAGCTGGTTGCATGAGTCCATCCTTTCCATGATTGTCATCCTATTGTCAGCCATCCTTACATGTATCTTCTTGGAATGCCTGAAGTAAGTTTTGTCTAGTGGCATCTTGTTTATCTATGATAGCTTGAATTCCTTCATGAGTCATGCCATTCTATTTTGCTGTGAAGTCTACATCAGTTGTTGCTTTCATGAAGAATTCGAATGTTTGAGTATTCAGATGGTTCATTTCTCTTTTTACCTCAGATAATTTCTCATTCATCTCTTTTCTCAATCCCTGCACTGTCTTTTCAACAAATATTTCTATACTCCTCTGAATATCCATCATTTCCTACAACTGACCAAAGAAAGAATTGGGTTCTTCAATAGGTTGGGGAGTGGGGGCTTGTGGCTCAGTCTCAGCAGCTCTCTAAGAGGTCTTTGTAGGACCCTCATAGTCCTCATGTGGATAGTCAGGAGTTGACTTCTTTGAGATTCCTATGTTAGTGTATTGTTCCTCAAGCACACTCTTACCCTTCTATACCGCTAGTTCATTGCATGTGGAAGTAATTTTTGCAAAACTTTCCTCAATAGGTGGAATTTGGGATGTTGTTTTTTCCACTTCACAGATAACTTGCTCCACCTCTTCCATTATTATCAAGCCTTGGGCAAAGTCTTCCTAATTTGACTCCCCCTGAATTTCTTCAGTACATCCAACTACTTTAGTCTCTTGGGAAGAGTCCTCAGGAACAAGATACCACTCAACTGTAACAAGGGTAGTGATCTTTAGATGGCTTACCTATTCCACCACTTTAATGTGAAGTGTTGATGCTTCCTAAATTTCTGTGGCTGTGAATTGAGGAACAAGTTCCTCACGAACTTGTCCTTGATGAACTTCAACTAATTCTTAGGTAGCTAGTTCCTAGTGAGCTTCTCCCAACTCAACCCTTTCCTAAACTACCACTCCCCTAGACTCCTCCATAGGGGGAGTTCTTTCAAGATCTTTAGGGATGAGAACTTTCACCTTTGGGGGTTATATGAGAACTTTCACCTTTATGAACTTTCCTTAGTCTTCTCTTCTTTACAACCACTTGTCATGTAAGGCTTGTTTCAATCTTCTTCCCCTCTCATTGGGAGAGCCTGGAGCTTGCTCCTCCCTTCTCAGTTTTGGGAAAAGGTTTATCTCATCTCTCTATAGTTCTGTAATCCAAATTCTTAAGGTAGTGGAGAGGAACTTCAGGTGCTTCATTCAACCTATCTCCTAGGCTCTTGGATAGATATAGAGAGACTATTCTCCTAATGTTGGGGGTTGATATGCATGCTTGCAGTTTTCTCAGAACTAGTTTGATCCAATCAGTCCTATTTGTTAGAATAACAATAGTCATAATTATGAACATTTACCTGGAAATTATGTTATGGGATCCAAGTTTTAATAATAAGGCCCTTCCTATAATGTCTGCCAAATGTTTACTTAGAGAATTCATGTCACTTTTATCTAGTGAACCATATTCATTTACAAAGTACTCGCACCATGCCAGAGCTATAGCAGTGTCCTCCTTGGTAATCTCCTCTTCCTCTTCACACTCATGAAGTGTAGTTAGTTTTAGAAGACAGATTAAGCTCCTTGCCAGGAGTTAAAGATGATGGTTGAGTATTGTAGTTTTGATGTTTTAACCGAAACTACTTACCTATGCATTCAGAAAGAATACCTCTATAGTAGTTAGAACTATACTTTTTGGTTCTGATAAGATAACCTCTAAGCCTGCCACTCGTAAGAGGAATATGAAATTTTGAATCTCTTTAGAACATGTCCTGAAGACGCCCCTTACGACTTCACTGTTAGTGTTGATTTTCTCTGACGAACTCTCCTTAGGCGCCATTGACGAAGCTAGGGTTAGAAGGAGAGGGCTTTTCTTTGTCAAAACGGGAGCAGAATGTGGGAACGATGGTGTCAATATTTGAGGTTTTTGAGCTTATTTAACTTAAGGTTCTCATTATTTCTAATTTTATTAATATAAAAAGAATTCTAAATGGCGTGTACCTGTTTAAGGAATAAAATATGTATAATTAATGTGTTAATATTCTTGTTGATTAAAATTTTTAATTTCTTTACTATTTTCCTACAAAGTCCATATCCTTCCCTTTTTATTAAGATTTATCTTCTTTCCTGTATCTTGGTTAATACCCAAAATTCTACTAGAAACCCACAAAATAATAAAAGAAAACTAGGATTTTATTGACAGACCAGATAATGATAATAACATAAATACATAACACCTCATCTAGGGAGAGGCTAGACATCAAAATTATTCAAGATTTAACACATCGAGCTCAATTTTAAAATAATTGAACTTCTCTTCATCCAGAGGCTTAGTGAAGATGTCTGCCATATGTTTTTTAGTAGGGATAAACTCAAGGAATATATCTTCTTTTTCTACATGCTTCTAACGAATTGATATGTTATCTCAATGTTCTTGGTCCTGCTGTGAGACATAGGATTTTTAGTAATTAAGGTTGCATTAGATGAGTCACAAAACAAAGGTACTTTACTTAGCTGGATGGTGTAGTCTTGAAGTTATGTTATATCCAGAGCATTTGAGCATAACAGCTTACAACTAAAATATATTCTGACTTTTATGTGGATTTGGCCACACTTGTCTACTTCTTACTACTCTAGGCAATGAGCCTTATTCTAAGGAACTGCAATGTTCTTGAAGTGCTTTTTCTGTCTTCCTTGCATCCTACAAATTCTGCATCTATAAAACCTGTTTGCTCAAAATCATTACTCCTAAGATACCATAAGCCAAGATTAGGTGTACCCTTAAGGTATCTTAGAATTCTCTTGATAGAGGTGTAGTGAGATTCCTTAGGGTTCTCTTGATATCTTGCACAAACATATGTGGAGAACATGAGGTCTGGTCAACTGGCAGTAAGGTATAGCAGGGACCCAATTATACATCTATACATGGTTTCATTAAAAGGTGTCCCCCTTTCATCCTTATCTAGAGATACAATGGAGCCAATTGGAGTCCTCATAGTGGTTTCACTCTCCATTCAAAACTTCTGTATAAGCACTTTTGTGAACTTAGACTGCGAGATGAAAATTCCATCTTCAGATTACTTCACTTGGAGACCTAAGAAGTATTTTAGCTCTCTCATACTGCTCATTTCAAACATATCTTGCATAAGTTTAGCAAACTTTTAGCAAAGATTATTATCTATAGATCCAAAGATGATGTCATTTACATAGATTTACACTAGTAAAATGTTACTTTTAATTTACCTTAGGAATAATGTATTATCTATTGTAACACCCTGAAATTTAGAGATGAAACCGGCTGTGTTTGTACCAAGTTTGGATCTTGGTAGGGTGAATACGGCCTGCGATACAGGCATGTCATACGGTTGTGTTATGCTCAGGTCGTCCAGTAAAGGACACGGCCTGGGACACATGCGTGTTCTAGGGTGGGTCAGTACATACGATATGGGACACGGGCATGTCACATGGCCGTGTACTTCTCTGGAATATTTTAGGTTTTGTGTCGACTGTTGAACACGGCCGTATACTGGTTGACACGGGCGTGTCGTCACCCGTGTCCACCAAGCGACGTGACGGTTTGCGTAGCGGTTATTCGTGACACAGCCCCTGGTCAAGGGCGTGTCGAGGACCCTACAAGGGCATGTCATGTTGGGATACGGGCGTGTCCCAACCCGTATCCTTTTTTGTGCTCGATATTCGTGGCAGGATTGAGGCATATGGTCTGGGACACGGCCGTGTGCAAAGCCGTGTTTGGCCCAGGATTAAAGATTTCAGGCTAATTTGAGCCGTTTGTTTTCTCTAAATATGATCCAACGGCCCAGATGGGTTCCTGCTTGTGTTTAGTCTGGGATTAGAGGTTTTATTCCTCATTCCATCCGTAACTCCCTCTTTCTAAGAATTTAGAGAGAGAAGAGATCAAGGAAGAAGGAAGGGAGGAATCCGGCCTTCGGCGGAGCATCGGAGAACCGATCATAGAACCAAGACCGGATCCGTGGAGAGAATTCCTTTGTAAAGCTTTCTATCCGACTAGTTTTTCATGGCGCCGAAGCGGACTTCAAGGGTAACGATTTTCAACTTGAGCACTTGAAGCTTTTCTTCCTTTGCATGGGAAAATCCGCTCACATGAGTGTGCGGTGAGTGCGCGGTGTTCCTTGGGGTAGATATGTGAAGTCCCCCTTGTTAGAGTCTGGAATCGAAGTACGGGCATAAGCATTGTGTGTGAAGCCTACCCAGACGTGTTTGTCTGGATCGGTGATGTTGCATTGCATGAATAGTTGGAGAAGACTCCGTGCGTTGTTTTCGGGTTTGTATGCGGTAGATTGCGGCAGGGATCCTTGTAGATTAACTTCAAGGGGCACCCGGAAAACTGGGCAGAAACGTAATTCTGCTAACTTACGGTCGGGGAGTCAGCCTTGAACATAACTGGGTTATGTGTTGTTTGGTAATGATTTAGGATCCGGGTGAATCTTGGCCCGTGTTTACTTCTTAAAGTGACTAGGCGGCGTGAGCAACGGGCAGGTGGATACGAACCTGGGCTATGCAGTTCGGTGCTAGAGGACCTAAAGTGGAACTGGCCGTTGGTATAGTCGGGAGTCTTGGACTACGGTCGGAAAGACTAAAAAATGCTCACATAGCTTGTCATCCTAAGGATGGTGGTGAAGTCACGGAATTGACCGGATTCACCGTGAATGTGCCCTGAGTGCACGGGGTGTTTGGCCGAGCGAGCCTACACCTGTGACAAAAGTCTTTATATGCACCTTATTATTTAGCTGGGATAACATTATGCAGGGAAGGAGCACTGCCGCCCGAATAAGGGGGCTGGGTTGTTATATTTTGGTCAGCTTTAGCTGACCATTGCTCTGTTTGCCACCATGCGGTGGAATGATTGATTGCAGGTGCTGAGGAACCAAGCGCCAAGTAGCGGGTTGAAGCCTAAGCTATTGTGCAGACCCTTGAAGGCTAAAGTAAACTGCTATTTTTATTTTCTGTCATGTATGGCCGGCCTACGAGGCGATGTTTGTAAGACATTACTTTGTTAAGAGAATCTTTGTAAGGCCATAAGTCCATGTACTCTTTTATGTATTCGTTTTATTTCATTCCTATTTTGGTTAGTGGACATTCATGCTATGCTTGTGTAGATTTTGGGTTCTATTAACCGTTTAAAAGCTTCCTCTATAATGCTCTGTGTTAGGATGAATAGTTGAGTATTTGGTATTATTCTGTAACCCCTCCGACTGTCCGTGGTATATGGCGTCGGGTTCCAGCTGGACCTTCTGTTATATACCATATGATAGATGGGGGCATTACATCTATCTTTCCCCTAAAAAACTTATTTTTAATGAGGAAATAACACACGGTCTGATACCAGGCTCTAGGTGCCTGTTTTTTTACCATATAAGGCCTTTCTAAAATAATAGACATGAGTTGGATGAGATAAATTTACAAAACCTAGAGTTTGTTCTATATATACTTGCTCTTTTAAATCTCCATTGAGGAAGGTAGACTTCGTATCCATTTGTTAAACTTTGAACCCTTTGTGAGCCGTATTTACTAGAAACAACCTTATGGCTTCCGATCTTGGCATTGGTGTAAAGGTCTGATCAAAGTCTATTCCTTCTTCTTATATGTACCCTTTTGCAACTAGTCTTGCCTTATTCTTGATAATGACTCCTTCCTCATCTAGCTTGTTTCTGAACAACCACTTTGTCCCAATGACATTGTGGTTGTGAGGCCTAGGGACTAGCTTCTAATTCTTACATCTCTATAATTATTCTAGCTCTTCTAACATAATTAAAATATAGGATAGATCTGTGTTGGCTTTCTTAAAATTGTTGGCTCTACATAAGAGAGAAAGCTCAAGTGGAAGAATTCAATTATATCACTTCTTCTGGTCTGTCTCCAAGATCCAGATCACTAATGATTTTAGTTTGAGGGTGGTCCCTTAGATGCCTTGTGGCTATTGAATATATTTCTATATCCTCCTATTTTTTAGGTTCAAGTTATGCTTCAGTCAACTCTGTCCTTTCAGTAGCTTTATTTTCATCTTCTTTGGAGGTGCTTCCATCTTGAATTAGTTCATCAAGTGTGGTCAGTTCAACTTCTTCTTTTGGTCATTAATAGATGTATTTTCCAAGCTTTGCTCAATACCTGTGACACTAAAAGATCTTAACCAGTCCTTGTGGATCAGGTTTGTCTCATCAAATACAACATGAATTGACTCCTCCACTTCTTTGGCCTTTTTGTTGAATATTATGCAAGCTCTAATATGAGAACTATACCCAACAAAAATTCCTTCATAAGCTTTCTTAGCAAACATAGTTAGAAAATGCTTCCCATTATTTAATATATAACACGTACTTCCAAAGATTTTGAAGTAGTCCAGAGTTGGTTTTCTGCCTTTTACAAGCTTATAAGGAGTTTTATTGTGAGTCTTTTTGATTAAAATACTATTTAGAACATGACAAGCTGTGTTGACATCCTCAGCCCAAAAGTATTCTGGGAGTGAGAAGTCACTCAACATAGTTCTACAAGCTTCAATTAGGGTTCTACTCCTCTCTACAACTCTATTTTTTAAGGAGTTCTAGGAGAGGAAAACTCCTAAAAGATACCTAAGCTTTCACATAATTTGTTCATTGCACCAGATTAAAATTCAGTCACATGATCACTCCTGATCTTGGCCACAGAACTTCCCATTTCATTCTGAATTTGCTTGACAAAGCTAGTGAATATTTCTATGGTATCTGACTTTTGTTTAAGGAAGAACACCCCTGTGAACCTAGAGTTATCATCAACAATCACACAGGTGTAGACCTTTCCTCCTACGCTCTTAATTGGAATATGACCAAACAATTCCGTGTGTAGTAGGTATAAACACCTTGTAGAGTCCTTAAACCCATTGGGTTTGAATGAGCCCTTTGTTTGCACGCCCATTTGGCATAGATGACAAGGGATTTCCTAGACACTTTTCCAATTAGGGCTAGCTCTAACTAAATTTTCTGAAAGAAGCTTATTTATGCTCTTATAGTTGAGGTGAGCCTGCCTCTTATGTTATTGCACACAAAGTGATGCTCTATTCTTAGCTATAAGACATATAGGAGAGTCAAAACTATTACAAAAGGAATTTAAGCAATAAATATTTCCACTCCTTTTTCCAGTTAGTATGGTCTCTTCAGACATCTTAATCATGCACTCATCCATATGGAAGGCAATAACATAGGCAAGATCACATAGTTGACTTATGATTATCAGATTGTGTTGCAATCCTTCAACAAAAGTTACCCTTAATATGGTGACTATGACACTGGAGATCTTACCATAGCCCTTGGTTTTCCTCAGTAAGAACATCTAAAGATAACCTTGGGTCCATCTTCAACTGATGAGTAGTTTGTCAAAAGTCTTCTTGTTCTAGTCATATGTTTGGAACATCTACTGTCCAAGTACTAAATAGGAGTATGGTTGTCCTTTGTACATCCCTGAAAAAGAGATTACTTTTTCTTAGGCACCCAAATCTTATTCGGTCCACGATTCGTGTTAGCATTTGCACCAGAATTTAGATTTATATATGACAGAGGTGCATTAAATAATAGTCCAAGCTTGGGTGTTGGACTACTAGTGGGTCCTCTAGAGATAGTTGGGTTAAACAAACAGTCAATTGCAAATGCCCAATCTTCCCACATCACCAACACTGAAATTTGTTATACCTTCTCTTGGAGCTCATAGTAGAAGTTGGATGGCTCATCTTGTGACCAAAGTGTGTCTAAAAGATGTTGCAAGTGCTTCTTTGCATTGCTTGTGGTGTTGTGTTGGTGGTGTCTTGGGGTCCTCAACCACAAACTTTCCCTTCCTTGCATCTCTTCTTTCAGATACTCTTTCCTTACCTTTGATGCTAGTGTTAACACTAAAGGCAAAAGTCCCATGATCTTTCATCACAATTTTCTCGCTGCCTTGATGGCACTCTTTCCATAATGCATATCTTTGGTTCTACTCGTGGAAAATCCATTCTTCTAGTGTCTATAGTCACTTTCCAGGTCATAGTTATTAGATGTTAGGAAGACCTTTTTGAAATTAGGGGTCGTATGGTGCATATCTTTGAGCTCAATTATTTTTTAGTTTATTTGATAGATTTTACCCATCATTTCCTCAAGTGGAGCCTTTAGAGGTCTGAGGAGCTCAAGCTCTTAATCTTGCTTCTTAGCAAGCTTCCTACTTTTTTCCTAATGCCTCAAGTAGGGCACCATACTTCTCCATTAATTCATCAAAGGTGTTCTTTGGTTTAGAGTCCTCCTCATTTCTAGATGGTGAGATGGCCTTTGACTCAGCACTAGATTCAAAATCTGAATTTGACAAGACAAATTTAGGTTTTACCTCATCAGGAAGAGAGTCATCATGATCCTCCCTATCATCCAATGCCATTAGTCCATAGATCTCTTCCTCATTTTCATTATCACTATCAGAAGATGATAGTGGGGCCTGATGCCTATTTGGTGACAACATGTGTTGAATCTTCAGACAGTGTAATCAGCCCTACATAGACATCTTAATCTTCTGATTCAGAGTTGCTTGTGTCACTAAGACTCCATGTTCTTTCCTTCTTGGTTAGAAGGCTCTTCTCAGGCTTCTTTCCTTTTTGGTGCTTGTCTTTTTTAGTCCTTTCTTTTCTTTTGACTGGGCAGTCAATAATGACATGCCCAACCTATTGTACATTAGCAGACAGTATCAGTACTAAATTGTTTGTTCTGCTTGGAAGCATACCTATTCCTCTTGGGGACCTTTTTGGATTTTTTTTATGTATGATGGTGAATTCTGGAGTTGGATAAGGAGGAGGATTTGGAATTGTTCCAATGCTTCCTCCTTCTCAGAATCTCCTTGAATGCCTTATAAATAAGGCAAAGTCTCCATCGGACATTTCTCTCCCAGAAGTGCTTGGTTCAGATTCTTCTGACACTACTGCTTTACTTGGGGAAGGTGAGGCCTTCTCCCTTCCTCTACCGGAGCTATCAGCTTTTAGAGCCATGGATATTTCCTTGTTGTTCCGTTCTTCATTTTTTCTTGTATTTATGTGAAGTTTATGGGACAATAGTTTTCCAAACAGATTTTGGGGCTCAGTGTTCCTCATGTTTCCCATCTCCTTGATGGAAACAATCTTGATATCCCATTCCTTATGCAGGGATCTGAGAAATTTATCATTTAATTCATAGTTTATGAAAGTCCTTCCATAATTTCTTTGACCATTCGTACATACTATCCTTTTTTCTCCGGTTTGAAGGCTTCATACTCCTGATTTAGAAGGGATTTTCTATCATCCCTAACCTCGTTAGTTCCTTCCATGTACACAATCAATGTCTCCCACATTTATTTAGTAGTTTTACAGTTTATGGGGTTCTAAAATGTAGAGTCATCAATTGTATTGACAATGATGTTATTTGCTCTCTTGTCCATGGTGGCGAAGATGACTTCATCTTTTTTATCTTTGAAAGTTTCTTAGGGAATTTTCATATTTGCATCTATATCTGAGACATTCATTGGTACGTAGGGTCCCTCTTCAATAGTAATAAAGATTTTGAGATCAGAAGCTTCCATGAAGAGTTTAACTCTCTGATTCCAAATTACGAAATTCTCCTTCCTACAGATAGTAAGTATCATGGAGTTAAGTTCTTTGTAACTTTCTCTAGAGTCCATTGTGCTGAAAATATTTTCAAACCATGAGGATATAGTATAGTTGTTAAGCCTTTTTGAACAACCTGGCTCTGAAACTACTTGAAAGTCAAGGATTGCTACTCACTTAGAGGTGGGTGGGGGTGAATAAGTGATTTACTCAATTTTAAGTGGAGATTTTCTTTGATGAGCACAATGAGAAAATAAAACACAGCAATGAAACACATCACATGACACATCACAAAAGGATTTAAAGTGGTTCCCTAGGAATGGGTACATCCACTTTCCCTCTTCACCTATCTACTAGAGAGCTAGCTTATGCCAAACTTCTCCAAATCTTCTTCGCAAATCCTCAGATCTTACAATCTCAGGAATATTAGTTCCTTACCTCAAACCTTCATACAGGTCCTATAACTTAGATCTTCCATAGATCCTACATCTCAAGCTTCAATACAAGCCCTATAGCTCATGCTTTCTCAAGATCTAAAAACTCAGGCACACAAACCCTATAGCGCAGACACACAAGCTCTACAACTCAATCTCTATCTACAGATATTTATACTCAGATCTGTTACATATCCTATAGCTCAGATTCATACAGGAATCCTGCAAAGAAATAGAATATAAGTATGACTCAACACCCTAGAGCTTGATTCTTCAAGTAAAAGCACACAACAGGCTTCTTCTTCTTTGTCTTGATCAACACTTGAAAATAATCTTCTTGGAGTGAAATGGGCTTGATCAAAAACACTTGTTCTAGAGAAAAGATCTTCAGAAAATGTTGTTGTAGTAATATCAGGAGGAACCATTTCTCTAAATCTGGCAGTGTGTGAAAGATGGATTCTTTTGGATGTTATAACACTGCTTATTGCTTTCACATTATTTTTAGTTGAAAATTTTCTCAAGGTTTTTTTGTAAAACTTGGCAAAGACTCCACCTCAAATTTTCAAGTCCCCCTTATATATTGTACTTGGTCAACAGAAAGAATAAGGACTGAAATAGTATTTTCCAATGTCTAATCAATCATACTTAGGTAAATTCTAGATTAAGGATTCTCACATGGATATTTTAATTAAGCTTAAGGAATGTTTATAAAAAAAGGAATTATTCTGGCATGAATTTTTCAATGGCTAGCAAATAATTTATGCATTAATACAAAAATGGAATCTCTATAGGATGGCAAAATCTATCTAAGGAATAATTGGAAATTTGGAGATATTCTTCAATAAATGAGAATATTTACCCCTAATGGCAATCCCTGAATATATGCATCAAATCTCGTCCATAAATCTTATTCAAATCCTCTGCATAATTTGCGCCTTGATTCAAGGACATAGCCGATGTGGCATGTGTCAAGCTGGAGAAAGTAATACTAAGTGACCATAACATTATGCTATAGACAAGGTCTAATGGCCCTCATGATATATATATATATATATATATATATATATATATATATAGTCAACTCAAAATTCATTAAGGTTAAAAAAGGAAGCTCCAAAGCACTTTGCCAATTTAGCCTGTAGAAAGGTTCTATCACCATGCAACCAATGTAGTTAATGCAGTCAAGTTTCTCCTTAGCCATGAAGTCGATGCAGTCAAATTTTTTCTTAGTCATGAAGCCGATGCAGTCAAAATTTTTCTTAACTATGAAGTCGATGCAGTCAAAGTTTCCTGAGCCATACAGTCAATGCAGTCTAATTTTTTCATAGCCATAAATTCGATGTCGTCGAAATTTTCCATAATCATTAAGTCGATACAGTAAAACTTTTCCTTAACTATGAAATTGATGCAGTTGATTTTTTCCTCAGCCATGAAGTCGATGTAGCCAAACTTTTCCTTAGCCATGAGGTCGATGCAGTCGACAAAATACTTAATATTTTGCCTATGCACCCGACATTTTACTTAGACAAATTCCCGCTTCTGCCTTAGATTTCTCTAGACTCTAGTGGCTTTTCCATCATAGTGACATGTCTAATATATGATTAGAACAGAGTTAGACATGATTTTTTTCTCCTTGAATTACAAGGGAAAAAATCTTATTTGGGTGACCATGTGTCTAATAATACATTAGCAGACACATTATTTTAACATGTCACACAAACTCAAACAACCATCAAATACAAGATATTTATTGTCATCTCGAGTCCTTCTTCAAATCAGAAATCTTGGGGAATATATTCCCAACAAGTTTACTTTTAGTCGACACTTATTTGGCTTGGTTAATTTTCTTCTTATTTCTCAGCTTGCCTTTCTAATGATCTTGACTTGACTGACTTCCTAGGACTTCTATTAACAAATTACCCTCTCTATATAACATCAATGATTATCCTATGATGAAAAATCACTTATAAATAATTTTTTAAGCCAAATCATATGATTTTTCTCAACAACATATGTTAGCGGGCACAACAAAAGAAACAATTCAACAAAAATAGATAAGCTAACCGTGCTAACTGCAGGAAAGTACATCTAAGAAAAAATATACAATGCACTATTTAAATAATCTAGGCTTGTGCACAATAGCTACAATACAATATTACAAACCACAAATATCTATCGGTGACTAGTGGGGGGATCAATACGGTATCTCCCTATATGCATAGTAGTATCTCCTATTTGGTTAAGAATAACATACATCTACGACAGATGGTGGGGACCAACACTTAGCTATGGTGAATTCAGTAGGTGTCACGGTCCACTTGACTCATGGGAATCCAACCGATGCCACTTGTTCACTTTAATGCTCTGCCGGGGGATTTCTAGAAATCCTTTCCATAACCACAGGTTTTGCCTGTCGGTATCTTCCAATATCAGCGGATAGATTCTGGTCCTTAGAATTGTAATATTTCAAGTCCTAATCTAGTACCCTCGTGCGATAAGTTTTGCCCTGCTTCTCCTTTTCAGAATAATAGGCCAAAATCTTAAATTGCCCATGAGGAGCCCGCTCTCTTTTTTGTCTTTCTAATTTTCTTTCTCCGGGGCAATGACCTGTTCCTTTAACCACTCCTGAAGAGCCATCTCCCTCTAATAAAGAGCCCTTTCCCTCTCCAACTCTTCTCGCCTTTTTGTATCACATCTCCTTTGGGATTTAGATTTGCGCTGATATAGTGGTCGGCACAACCATAGCTACATTATCCTCCAAAACATTCGACAGCAGAGGCGCGTGCACGTGAGTATCCGGTGGTGGAACTCTGACTCGCAAACATTTGCAGTAAGAAAAGTTAAGAGAAGTTAGAATCAAGTTTTACATAATAAAAAATGGGATGCAGGAATGAAAAGTACTTTGAGAAATGAAATCACAAAAATACAAGGTATTTATTTCTCGCAAAGGGGAAAATATGGCAGTCATTACGAAGAGGTTGCTTTAGTCGATCTATGTCCATAAACTTCAACTGATCATTCCGAGCCCACTCACCTTTCTTCCATCTATTCTCCAACTCCTCATTAGTTAACAGGATCTCATCAACATGGATGATGACTGACACTTGCCACTTTGTGCATAGTAAATGTTTATAAGGTGGAGGAATTTTTATGACTCTGGGGGACGCCTTAATCTTAACTATTTGTATAAGCTCTGCAGCCAGTGGTTTGTCCTCTTTGCCCTGATCCTCAACTGACCTCTTAGTCGGCTGACCACTTGATTGATCTTCTATAGCCAGCGCCAGGGTCTACCCTTCCTCCCTATGTTCTCCAACCCCTACACAAATGCATACATAGTTTTAGGTCAAATTTAACAACAAGGTTGTCCTCGCTGGTCTCTTCTGCAAGGAAATTATTAAGATCATCCAATGATATGGAGATACTGAACTTCTTGCCAAAATTAGTGTCAAGGACTTCATCAAAATACTGGGACAACTCACCATCTTCCCTCACTGAGATAGAAATCTTTCCCGCTGTGATCTAGGTGGATGACTTCTTCTTGTTTTCTCGCTTCTTTTTCCTTAGCTTCTTTGATATTCTCTCTTCTACAGTTATCAATGTAGGTCATTTTCTTTTCTTACCACTAACTCCCATGTCAAGCACTACCTCCATGTTCCTCCATAGATTCTCAGTTGTAGTTTCTGCTACCCTCTATACCTTCTTATGAATAGGCTGTTGAGGTATATTGAATTTGGTGTGATAAATGCTTAATAGGTTGCTTTTAGGATCCGATAGGAATCCAACAATCCATAGTCGGGTATTTTGGGTTTGCCTATAAATACCCAAATTAGGGGCAACGAGTAGATAGTTTCAAACTGGATGGTCATACGGATGCTTCGAGCACACTCTAACATTCTCGAAGATTGTTTCGTTTTGCCCTAGCCCCTGCTCCTAAAGTCGTCACTCCTGATTCGTTCTCGCATACAAGAGCCTATAGTCGCTGCAAGTTAAAAGCGTTGCCCAGAAATGCGAGGTGTTTTTTGCGCCGCCGCTAGAAGTCACTGCAATCCTGCCAAAAAAATCCCTGTTGCCGACAAAAGAGTTGTATTCCGGCCTAGATCTAAGTCACCGGCAAACGAGTTGCCCAGATCGGGAAGAAATAGATTCTTGTCACTGGATTTCGCAATTCTTGAGGTTTGTCCATTGCTGCAAATCCAGCTGCCGTTCTTCTCTTCTGCCAGATTCATCTTTCCGGTGTTGCTCCTATGGTTGGTTTTGAGAGAATTTCCCGATCTTTGATAAAAATTGATCAAATTTCACTGGCTAATCCCGTTCAGCTTTGGCATGATCTTTGCATAAAATCGGGAGTGATCAAATGGAGAAGGGAAGAAATTTCTGCCAGATTCATCTTTCTGGATTTTTATCAGTGAGGGATTAATCCAGATTGTTGATTGATAGGATTCAAGCATTACTGCATATTCCTGAATTTCACTTATGGTTATTTCACTGAATTGGAGGGAATTTTTTCACTGAGAAGCAACTGTAGAAGGATCATACTCATCTTCTTGGTGCTCTTCAAAGGATATATAGTACTTGGTGATTTATGTTCAGCCGAAGAGGAGCTAACAAATATTAATGGATTGTATCTAAAGAACTCATCGTCTTCGCGGCTCAGGTGATCTCTTTCTAGTTTTTTTGCTTGTGTATTCTACAGTTTGGAAAGAGACACACAATGTTGAAAGGGAATTCTCCCATGCCGATGATCAAGCTGGAGAAATTATCCAACACTGAGTTTAGTGCCTGGAAGAGGAACACACAGTTCGGCATGAAGTTCGTGAATATATTCTATACCGTGCTGACCGACTTCTAATCCTTTAAAGGAGGTGAAGATGAGGATCAGTAGATCAATGATGAAGACTTCTGCCATGATTACATCATGAACTGTCTCTCTAACAGGTTGGCAGAAACCTATAACAAGATGAAAAGAGCCAAGGAGATATGGGAAGCCTTGGATGAGCAGTTCAAGGAAGATAAGAACATGTCCAAGACGCATATGGTGGACAAATTCATGGCTTTCACCTTCACTGAGGAAAGGGAAATCATTCCACAGATAGCTGATTTTGAAACTCTGGTGGACAAGCTAAAAATTGAGAACATCCCTCAAGCAGATGGGTTCGTTGCATGAGCAATAATTTTCAAATTACCCTCATCATGGTACTCTTTTAAGACTGAAATATATCGGAAGAAGATGCAAGTTAATCTGAAAGACCTCAAGCGCTTCATTTGCATTGAGGATGAGAACCGGAATAGGCACGCCTTAGAGACGGTTAGCAAGCAGACCTCTGTTACTAACATGCTCACATATCCTAAGCGCAAGCCTAAGCCTGGAAAGACCAGACCACCAACCAGTGCACCCGCAGTTGCTGCTACTAACAAAAAGATTGAAAAGTTCAAAGGCAAGTGCAACAACTGCAACAAGTGGGGTCACTGCACTTCCGAGTGCAAGCAGCCAAAATGGGGAAAATACAGTACACCCAGGACTGATAACAAAGCCAATATGGTTTATCAGACTGTGCCTACTGACTTTATTTCCATGGTTAGAAAGGGGAAGGCCAATTCAGAGTGGTGGCTCGATTTAGGTGCTACCTGCCACGCCTGTAACAATTCTACGCTTCTAGAGGATATCAGAGAAGTTAAAGAGACTGTCACTGTTGCTAATGGCGTTGTAGCTGAGGTGCTTAGGGTGGGGAATGTTACTCTGATTCTCTCTTCAGGTACATATTTACTTTTAAAGAATGTTAAATTTATACCCTCGTTAGCTGTTAATTTAATTTTTATTAGTCTGTTATGCGATGTGGGTATGTCGTTTAACATTAGTGGTGGTCGAGTAACCCTTATGGTCATTCACATTACTTTGGTTATGCGTACGTAGTAAATTGGATGTATAGGCTAAGTCTAGCAAATGAGATAGTAAATCAGCTTAGCTCAAATCTGATAGATTCAAAGACTTTATATGCAAGACTAGGACACGTGAACTATAGAAAACTACTACTGCTAGATAAAAATCACAACATACCCTTAAACACAACCATTAAGTTTAACAAATGTGAAATTTGTGCTCAAATTAAGATAACTAGAACACCTTCTGGTCAGGTTTCTATGAGCACACAATTGCTAGAATTTATACATTTTGATATTTGTGACTACAAAAGGTTTGTCACAAGAGGAGTTCGGAAGTATCTGATAACATTTATCGATGACAACTCTAGATTCAGTCACATTTACCTAGTTAAATCCAAATATGAAGCTTTTGAAAAATTTCATATATTCCAAAATAGGGTTGAAAATCAACTAGACATGAAAATAAAAAGGCTAAGAAGTGATAGAGGAGGTGAATATATCTCGGGGGAGTTCAGAGATTTTCTTGCTAGCAATGGAATAATTCCTTAAACCACGTCCCCGTATTCACCAAATCAGATTGTATTGCTGAAAGGAAAAATAGGACTTTAATTGAAATGTTAAATTCCATGTTGTTAACTGCTGGCATTTCTGCGGCCTACTGGGGTGAAGTCGTCCTTACGTCAAATCACATTCTTAATAAATTACCTCATACAAAGTTGACTAAAACACCCTATGAGCTCTGGTTTAAGAGACCTCTTAGATTTGACAATCTTAAGACCTAGGGCTGTATCGCTTGTGTTAGGATACCAGACTCTAGAAGAGCTAAGATTGGACCTAAGACAAACACATGTGTCTATCTAGGATGTGTAGAGGATAGTGTTATAGATAGGTTTTTAGATCTCAACTAATATTGTAATAGAATTTAAGGATATGGTTTTCTTTGATGATAAGTTCCTTAATGATAAAAGCCCAACGCTTCCAAGTTTTCCAGCTACTACTACTGAGCCTATTGTTGATCCGAAAATAAGGAATACTGACACTGAGCCTATAGACGCTAGTATATTAGCATCTAAAGGGTTATCTAATAGAGAACGAGTGCCTAAAAGCTTTGGTAAAGACTTTTAGACTTACCAAGTTGAAGCTGATCCATCGACTTATAAGAAGGCGATGCGATCTAGGGATTCTCTGTTATGGAAAGAAGCCATAGATGATGAGATGAATTCTCTACTGTAAAACCACACTTGGACTTTGGTTGACTTGCCCAAAGGGGCTAGAACCATTAAAAGTTAGTGGGTTCTAAAAAAGAAGCTTAATCCTGATGGGAGTATTGCTAAATATAAAGCACGTCTAGTTGGCAAGGGCTACACTCAAGTGAGTGGTATAAAATACTTTGATATATACTCACCTATTTGTCACATTGCGATAATTAGGATTCTTTTTGCGTTAGCATCTATTGAACATTTTGTTGTTCATCAGATGGATGTCAAGACTGCATTTCTTAATGGATATCTGACTGAGGAGATCTACATGCACCAACCTGAAGGGTTTGTTGTAAAAGGTCTACAAAGTAAGGTATGTAAGTTGATTAAGTCACTCTACGGATTGAAGCAAGCACCCAAATTGTTGCACGAAAAATTTGACACTTGTATTAAAGGCATGAGTTTTAAATATAGCCTATCAGATAAATGTCTATACGTAAGAACAAGTTCAGATAAGTCGAAATTATTTGCTTGTATGTTGATGACATGTTAATTCTTGGCATTGATCAGTCTGAGGTGGAAGACGTGAAAGATTCCTTGACGGCTAAATTTAGCATGACAGACTTGGGAGTGGTGAAGACCATCCTAGGTGTGGAAGTGAACTTCACTGAAAAGGGTATTATCCTATGTCAGAGTCACTATGTTAGAAATCTACTAGAAAGTGGTGTTATGTTAGTAGTAAAAAGGCTGAGACTCCATACGACTATAACAATAGACTGAAACCGAATGAACGTTCACCTATTAGACAATTGGATTACTCCAAACTAATAGGAAGTCTCATGTGTGCTACAACCTATACTAGACCAATCATAGCCTTTATTGTTGGCATGTTAACTTGATTTACGAGTAATCCTGGGAAGGACCACTGGGATACCTTAAACAGGCTAATGAGATACTTAAAGTACACTAAGAAGTATGCTTTTATGTTACAGTGGATATCCTCCTATTCTTGAGGGGTATTTTGATGCCTCTTGGTGCTCAGAAATTGCTGATAGTAGATCCACTAGTGGTTTTGTGTTTAACCTAGAAGGAGCAGTAGTAGCATAGAAGTTAAATAGGCAGACGTGCATTGCACTATCCTCTATGGAATCGAAACTCTATGCTCTCACTTTAACTGGAGAAGAAGTAGAGTGGATAGGATATTTGATAATGGACATTCCAATGACGAGTCTGAAAATGCACTCTATTTCGATTTTAAAGCCACAAAGTCCATTGCTATAGATATGTTGTTCAATGGAAATCAAAGGAACCTAAGGATGAAACAGGCCTAGTTGACCTTTCTCACCAGTCAGGGGATAATCTCCCTTCTAAACGTGAGATCAAAATATAATGTAGCAGATGTCCTTACCAAGGGATTATATAAGGTTCTTGAAATGAAGGGGATAGATCTTATTTACTATAGTTAAATATATATGTTAAATTAAAGAGTAAGTACATCACAAAAATAAAGACACAGAGCAAGCAATACAGATAACACAAGGATTATAGTGGTTCCCCAACCTGGGTACATCCACTCTTCTACCACCCTGGTAGGAATCCACAAGCAGGTTTTGATCAGGTGACTGCCACCTTTGAGCTTTTGATCAGGTGCTCAAAAACCAACTTCAAGTCTTTTGGAAGGAGACTTGAAACCAAGCTAACTTTTGAAGGGAGTTAAAACCATGTACAGTTGGGTTGGAAAGAAAGTGATGTTAGTCTTCTCTATTCTCAAAAGCAAATTTGAGAAGACTTTGTGGATGCTGATGATGTCAAAGCTCCCCCTGAGATGTTTATCTGTTCAGGAAAGAAGGAAGCTTTGCTTCAAGGTGTAGGCCTTCAAATTCATGTTGATCTCCAGCAAACTTTCTAGACTGATATTGATTTGTGTCTCTTGAAAGCCTGGAGCAGATGATGAAGAACACTGTATGATAGAAAGTTGTGTTGTGTTCTTCAGAATCTCTATTCTAACTACTGCTTAGTCTTGTTGTAAGTCACTTCTTCTTGGCATCTGCAAATCCTCTAATCTGAATATATTCCCCCGAGCCATATTCAAACATTTGAATTAATTCTATCTTGAAATGGTTGAGGCATTCCCGAGAGAGAAAGATGTTTGGGGAATTAATCACATTAACTACTGCTTTTGAACAGCTATAAGCATTAAGTCTGAAAGATATTAAATGCCTTAATTAATTCTGCCAGCTATTAAAATCTGTCTGTAAGACTGCATAGATTTCATCAACCTCAGTCTGCTATTCGTCAACCTCAGCTCAGAGATCGTCGACCTGAATAATCTTTGTGTTGAGCTGAGATGCTGTCTTGAGATCAGCGATCATCGACCGGAGCTCAGAGATCATCGAGCTAAACTCAGAGATAGAACAATGAGTTTTGTCGACCTGAGTTCGACTATCATCGAGCTGAGTTTGACTATTGTCGATCTGAGTTTCTGCTCTTAACAAAACTAATTTCTGCATGATTTCTTTTCTGCAACATTTCTCTGGAGTTCTTTTGAGGCAAACCTAGAAACAATCCTATGACCCTGACTATACATTTTGGGTCAATCTAAAAGCATCCTAATAGTGCTCCTTACACAAATCCAAACTAGGGTTCGAACAATCTCCCCCTATTTGGGTGAGGATACTATTTACACAAAAGGAATACAAAGCAAATTTGAAATAGGTGCTTTGAAAAATAAAATACAACAACAAAACTTTTGAAATATAAATATGAAAAACTTCTTATAAGCTTTATAGCTTTTCTTAGCTTATCTTTAACTGAGCATATTTTAGATATGTTGCTCCTACTATATTCAACTATTTCCTTGATATCATCCCCCTGATTTCTGACTAATTGAAACTGCTGCTGTTGTATTCTTTAAAGCAGTCTCCCTCTATACAACTACCCTTGTACTGAAGTGTCTTTTCCTGAAACAAGAGATTAATAATTCTAGACCCAGATTACCTTGGTTCTTAGTTCTTTGTCATAATACTTAAATATAAAAGAACCTTCAGGTTGATCTTTATAACCTAATGGATGAAATTTCCTAAAAGGAATGAACCACTAAGTAAACGAATTTTTAAAGTTTTGAGTTTGATTAAACTTTTCAGAAGGATAAAAATTTCTGTTTTGAAATTCTAAGTTCGACGAAAAATATTTTCGTCGACCTGAGTTTGACGAAGGGAATCGATTTCGTCGATCTCGATTCACAGAGTGATAATATCTATTTTCTGTGTTCCAGGATCGTCGATCTCGGTTCGACGAAGCAAATTTCTTTCGTCGATCATAATTTCCAAACAAGTTAAAATCAAAATCTCTGTTCAGAGTTTGTCTTCTTGAGTTTGATGAAGAGTGTTGTTTTCATCGAACTCCGTCCGACGAATTATGTTGAACATAAATTTTCTGAAATTTTTTAATTGTTTTTGGTAAAAATTCAGTTATTTTGTCTAGCTCTATTATATTTTATTTGTCTTTAATTGTTTCTAAAGAAGCTAATTGTTCAGAAACATTTTTTAAATCTTCTTTAAGATTTTTGTTTTCAGATGATAAATTATACACTTTCTCTCTGAGAAGTTTTATTTCCTTCTCAGATTGAATTAAATCATTGCATAAAATTTTAAAATCTTCTTTAAAATGTTTTGAGGAAAAATCAAAAGAAGAGATAACCTGATCCACTTCTGATTCACATTCTGATTCTTCAAATTCTGATTCATCATCAGATCTTCTGCAGGATGCATTTATTACCATCAGGCAAAACTCTCTTGCTCGTATTTCTTCTTCATCCTCAGTTGTACAGGATGAAGCTTCAGAATCACTCCAAGATTTAGCATTTAATGTTCTTTCTTTTGCTTATCCAGCAGCCATTGCTGTGAGGAAGTCCCAAATTTCCTTTGCTGAAATACATTCTACAACTCATTCAAAAATGTCATCAGACATTGATTGATCAAGGATGTCCATTGCTCTTACATCAACCATCTTTAGTAATTTTTGGGCTTCTGAGGTTCCAGATAGAGTAGTGGGACCTAAAACAATAGAGTTGTAAATGGCTTTATCAATAGAATTCATAAATAGCCTTATCCTTGCCTTCCATAGTGTAAGCTTATCCAAATTGCACTTAGGAGGTCCAGTGCTTGAACATTCTTTATTTTGTGCCATGAAAAACTCATAAGAAATATAAGATCTATCAGATCGTTTTGATTCAGGTGTTTGTCTGTACAACCAAAGAATGACCCTCTGATACCAATTAAAAGGAAGGGCATAGAACTTATTTACTATGGTTAAATATATATGTTATATTAAAGAGTAAGCATAACATAAAAATAAAGAAACAGAGCAAGAAACATAGACAACACAAGGATTATAGTGGTTCCCCAACCTGGGTACATCCACTCTTCGACCACCCTGGTAGGAATCCACTAGCAGGTTTTGACCAGGTGATTGCCACCTTTGAGCTTTTGATCAGGTGCTCAAAAACCAACTTCAAATCTTTTGGAAGGAGACTTGTAACCAAGCTAACTTTTGAAGGGAGTTAAAACCCTGTATAGTGGGGTGGGAAAGAAAGTGATGTTGGTCTTCTCTATTCTCAAAAGCAACTTTGAGAAGACTTTGTGGATGCTGATGATGTCAAAGCTCCCCCTGAGATGTTGATTTGTTCAGGAAAGAAGAAAGCTTTGCTTTAGGGTGTAGGCCTTTAGATTGATGTTGATCTCCTGCAAACTTTCTAGACTGATATTGATTTGTGTCTCTTGAAAGCCTGGAGCAGATGATGAAGAACACTGTATGATAGAAAGATGTGTTATGTTCTTCAGAATCTCTATTCTGACTACTGCTTAGTCTTATTGTCAGTCACTTCTCTTGGGCATCTGCAAATCCTATAATCTAAATATATTACCCCGAGCCATATTCAAACATTTGAATTAATTCTATCTTGAAATGGTTGAGGCATTCCCGAGAGATAAAGATGTTTGGGGATTTAATCACATTAACTGCTACTGTTGAACGATTATAAGCATTAAGTCTGAAAAATATTAAATGCCTTAATTAATTCTTCCAGCTGTTAAAATCTCTGTCTGTAAGACTGCACAGATTTCATCGACCTCAACTCAGAGATCGTAAACCTGAATAATCTTTGCATCGAGCTGAGATGTTGTCTTGAGATCAGCGATCGTCGACCGGAGCTCGGAGATCGTCGAACTCAACTCAAAGATAGAACTCTGATTTTCGTCGACCTGAGTTCGACTATCGTCGAGCTAAGTTCGACTATAGTCGAGCTGAGTTTCTGCTCTTGACAAAACTGATTTCTGCATGATTTCTTTTCTGCAACATTTCTCTGGAGTTCTTTTGAGGTAGACCTAGAAACAATCCTATAACCCTGACTATACATTTTGGGTCAGTCTAAAAACATCCTTATAGTGATCCTTGCCCAAATCAAAACTAGGGTTCCAACAGTTCTAATAACTAAAACATCAGGGGAGATGAGATTAAAGTCCATTTAGTAAGACTTAATACCTTGCTTATGTTTCAAATTTTAGAACTATAGTCTGCTTACATTCAAGCATCTAGAGTTGAGTACAATGAAGTATTTCAGATACTTTCTAATGAAAGCTAGAGATAATTAGTTTCCAAACATTCCAACCTTGATGACTTACGCAATTATTTTATTCAAAGGCTGAATTGGATATCATTCCAAAAAGGAATACTGAAGTTGCTGATATGAGTCCTGATGTTATGATTATTAATTATTTCATTCCAAACATGATGATATGATGGTCACCGCTTGTTGTATCATTCTAACCTTAATGATATAACACAATTTTGAAATGGTGAATAATAATCTTAATATTCGATGGAACATGACTTGAATCTATGAAATAAATTTTCTAATTTTGTATAAATTAGATAGAGATGCTGATATGTGATTCTTTTTTCCTGCTTAGAGTATTACGGTTTTTTACTGCTAGAACTAATAACTTTAATTTTGATTAACAAATGTTAGAATTCATAGAAATTTTTCTCATGATATTCTTATGGTGTTTATTTGCAGATCAAATAGAGATTGGAAAAGAGAAAGTTGATTTCGACCCGGATGAAGATGATTTGCTGTTTTCGTAGATCAATTTTCAATTTGAGTTTTTCTTTCAGATTTCCTATTATTATGTTTGGGACTGTGTTTGAGTTAAGATATTCTGTATTCTAAAACTCATATTTATGCTTTTTGGAAACTCACCTTTTGGTCGTTATTAACTCTTGTTTAAGTAACTTGTACTATGCTAACACCTATTTACAATATAGGAGGAGATTTGAAAGTGAGGGGATAGATCTGACTAACTCTAAAGGGGGGGGGGGTAAATAGAGTATTTTAAAAACTTAATCAGTTTTTATAGAGGAATTAAAATAAGTGATAGTAGTATATATATAAAAATAGGAAGAAAAAGAAACTATCACAGCACAACAGAAATAAAGAAAAGAACAACTAGACGACACAAGAAAATTTTAGTGGTTCCCCAAAACTGGGTACATCCACTCTTCTACCACCCTGGTAGGAATCCACTAACAAGTTTGTGATCAGGTGCCATGCCACCACAATATCTATTTTCTAAGGGAGATATAGCAACTCTTTGATCTTTTGATCAGGTGCCCAAAAACCAATCTAAGTCTTTTGATCAGGAGACTTAACAACCAAGTGATAACTTTTGAAGGAGTTAGAAACCCTTTTTACAGTGGGAATTAAAGAGTGATGTTGTCTTCTCTTTCTCAAACAACTGAGAAGACTTTAGTGGACTGCTGTTGTCAAAGCTCCCCCTGAGATGAAAAATGGTTAAGGAAGATGAGAGCTTTGCACATAGTGTAGGCCTTGATGAAGATCTTCAGAAACTTCTTGGACTGGTGTTGAAGAGTTGTCCTTATGAAGCCTGAAGCAGAAAACTAAAGAAGACTAGAGATCTGTATGAGTTGTTTTTCTTCAATTTCCTGTAGATGGAATCTTTTCTCTATATATGTTCTCTATAAAAATTGTTCTGTAAAGATCTCTTGTTATTCTTCTTTTTGAGAAAGATCTTTTTATATTCTGAGAGGATTTCCAGCATTTGAATTTTGAAAGATATCCTTAATTTACTGCTCAGAATCTGGGATTTTAAACGGCTGGAATTTGTCTTGAATGCATTTCCTCAACTGTCCCAGTAAATAAGACAAGTAATTAACTCTGTGAAATCCATAATTAATGATGCCAAGCAATGGCTATATTCTTGAGAATATAAGCATTAATTATCAGAGAATTACTGCCTTAGAATTATACCAATTGAAATAAGAATGACAGAGAAATTTCCAAAACTGATACTAACAGAAATCGTCGACCTCAGGAGAGATTTAATTGACCTGAACTCTAAGTTCGTCGAGCTGAGAAATCGTCTTCGTCGAGCTGAGCTTAGAGAAAAATATTCTAGAAAGAAACTGCCAAAGCTGAGATCCATGTTCGTCGAACTGAGATGGACTTTCGTCGACTAGAGAAACTGAGAGAAGAAGGAAGATCGTCGACCTGAGCTCGTATTTCATCGAGCTCAGCTCAGAGTAGAAACTGTGAGTTCGTCGATCTGCGATCAACGATCATCGAGCTGAGTTCAAAGAACTTCGAAATGATTTTCTGAACTCTCAAAAACTGCATTTCATCTAAGTCTAGATCTCTGAAGTCTTTTGAAGGCTGTAACAAAGATTGTCTAACCTAGTTAGACTGACCTAACCTTAAAACTAACAAATTGACCCTAGGCTATACATGATGGGTCAATAACCTAATAGTGAACCTAACCCAAATCCAAACTAGGGATCCTACAATCTCCCCCTATTTGGGTGAGGTCACTAACCAAAAAGAAAAGCATAAAAACACAAAGCAATATAAACATCTGACAAAATTTAAAATTAATCAGTAGATATGATATAGCTAAGTGCAATACACATATATCACAGAGAAATAAAAGTTCAAGAATTGTCAGAGGGAGGAGTAGAAAATGATTTAGCAAATATAATTTTCTTGTGAGGATTTTCTGCTTCCTTCTTAGATATCTTTATATCTTGAACTCCAAGAACTATCATAGATGAGGCTCTGAGAACAACAGCTTCTGGATGTACCTGCATATATGCATTTGGATCAAATAAATGTCTGTCTACCTGAAATTTGTCAAATTATTTCTGCCTATAGGTAGATATAGTAGTGAACTTTTATGCATCTGATCCTTCAGCTCTGGCCTTGTTCGTCTGAGACAAACCAGTCACTTCTTGAAATCTAGCCATTCTGAAGTTTGGATCTAACTCAGGTTCATAAATTTGAGAGGGAGGTTTCTGTAGATCAAAGATTTAGAAACATCCTGAGCAGATTTTTGAGAATTTCTCAAAATTATTGATTGCTGTTAAAAGTTTGTTAGAGGAAAAGATTGTTGAGATTTGCCTGAATAATAGGACTTTGGAGGTCTATATTGACTGTACCTTCCAGCATGTCTAGAGGATTGATAGAAGGATGCCCTGGGAGATTGAGAGCTGTTGGAATTTGGCTTCTGAGCTTTTGAACCATTTCCTGAAGCACCTGCAACTGGAGGAGGAGGAGGAGGAGGTCCTCTCATCGTGTTCTTAGGTGGAGAGTTGTACCTTCTTCTTTTCTTCCTTTCCTTTTGCTCATTTTTGGACAACCACATTCATTGAGGCATATCTGGATATGGAGTAATATTATGCAGGATGTAGTAAGGAGTGTCAGCAGTGGGATTAGGCTTAGGAACAGCCTTAGCAGGAACCTTTCTCTTCTTATATTTTGACTTTTTAGGACCAGAGTCATCAGAATTCTCATCATCATCATTAGATACTCTAGGAGGATTGTCATATAAGTCATCAATTTCCTTTAGAGTTTCTTTGGAGATCTGCTTCTCAGCCTGAGGCTGTACTTAAAATTCTGGCTCAGCAAAACTTTCAGTAACAGTCTAATTGCTCTCATCTTCTTCCATATCTACAAACATAATCTCATCAAGATCTTGCATTGGGGACTCAGCCCACATGTGAGGAGGAGGGCTGCAAACATATTAAGCAACTGGTATTTCTGAAATCACAGGGCTGCAAATCATGCCCTTAGTTGATCTACAACTTCAGGACTTATTAAAGCAGTATTGCATACAATGGCCTTGGAGTAGTTAACATCAAAACTAGCAAAAACATTTCTATAAATTCTGGAAATTGGATTGAAAGAATTTAGTAAAGAATGCAAATCAACTGTGGGATTTATGATAAAATCACCAGCAATGCTTATATCTTCAACTATATTATAAGCTATATCTATATAAGAATCATCTAAAATATCTATAATATCCATTGAAATGTCTGCATCAGGGGAATCTGTTGCTGCTTCTCGAAGAGGAACTAGAACTGATGCTACTGCTGGTGCTAGGGGAGGAACTAGAACTTCTTCACAGGACATCTCCCCCTACCTGATTTCAGAGGGTCCTGAAGCCAGGCCCCCAAAATAAGGGACAGTAGAGAGGGAAGCAATTCTAGAAGATAGAGAATTGATAGTGGCAGAGAGAGTAGCAATAGCATTAGCTATTAGTTGCTCTAGAGTAGGAGAGATGAATTTAAGAAGATCCTTTGCAATATCAGAGAAATTTAAATAGAGAGGTTCAGGAAGAGAGGGAGTTGATGAGTCCCCATTTCATACCGAATTCTGGACTCATCTAGGCTTCATTTCATGACTTTACACTACCATTTAGCGCCATTAGCACTCCTTTTGGTTCACTACGATATTCCACGTCTTGTGCACTTTATTAGCCTATTTCTGTACGTGTGTGTATTTCCCTCTTGCTATGCATTTTATTAATATCTGTGACTGCCATGATCGACAACCCATCCAGTTTTCCTGCAGGTTCGGGGATCGTGTGGGCATCCGGGATAGGGCTTTCATAATTTTTTGGCAAAGGAGTCAATGGTCGTGCGTTTTTACCCATGCACGACCATCGACCTCTTTGGCGCACGATCATCGGTCTTGCGCAGTCTTGCTTCTCTTGTGAAAGTTCTGCCCCGCCATATCGCATGGTCACCACCAATACCGCGCACGATCACTGCTCGTGCGTTGCCGGTCGTGCGCAGTCATGCCCTCTTTTGAAAAGTTCTGTCTCTCCATTTCATACGATCACTGATCGTGTGCTGCTGATCGTGCGCGAGCTTTGATTTCTTGGTGCAGGTTCTACAGGTTGTTGCCGCACGGGCACTGACTTTGTTCGCACACGACCACTAGTCGTGTGCCTGTGGTCGTGCGCGCTATTTAACTCTGCTTCTATAAATCGGCCTGTTCTTCGAATTAGGGCACGGACCCTGGATCGATCTTTGCCTCCTCTTCACCGTTACGCATCCCAAGAGTTCCATCCATCTCCACCTTCATCCCTACCATTGAGAGGTCATTTTCCGGCGATTCTAAAGCATTCCGCATCCTCCGGTGATCCTCCTGGCCATTAAAGACCTCTTATCCGAGCTTTCCACCGAAGAAGATGATGAAGACAACCTAGAGAACGGACTTAAAGGCCCTCAAGGTGACAGCTCGTCGGTACCGGAAGCCTCCTCGGACTGCGCGTGCAATCGGATTGACAACCCGCACCTCCGGCCAACAACCGCGGTGGATCTTCACTTTCTTTGTTTAGTCTTTCTCCATCTCTCTTGTTGTATGAAATGACTTAATCTTATAATGAACTTCGATTTCTAGTTGTTTTAATTAGATTATTGTTTTTTAATCTTGCTCGTGAAATTTGTGATTTGATGTGCCTCGCCCCATCTCACTTCACTCCGTTCCTTCGTTCCATTCGATTGCACTCCGCACTAAACACCTCACTCACTGGCTCACCATCCATTCGCCTTACCGAAGTACGGCATCGCGGCCGTTACATCCATCTCACCTTGTGAAGCGGTGATTGCGACCCGCATATTTCGCTTTAGTTTATTTGTTTTCAAAACCACATTCAAAGCCCTTTATTTTTCCTTTATTTAATTAACTCTCATAACGATAATTTCGGATCGTTCGTTGTTCTACGCTAATTGCATTCCTCAAGAGACCGACACTCGGGGATTCATTCCCAAAACTTTATTACTTGTGCGACCGGTGTGCTTGCCGTATTTACACGCATCAGGAGTATAGGAAGAATGATGTCCACAGTTGGAACATACAAAAAAGCATTAGGAAAATATATATGTAAGAATTCAGGGAATATGGAGGTAGTTTTAGAAGGAATGGCAGTATATGTGGTTGGAATTGAGGTAGAAGGAGTTGTTGTGGTAGGAATTGATGTAGTGGGGATGTCCTGGATGGGTGATTGCGCTGGGGATTGATGAGGAGATAGTGGAGGTGGAGATAGCAGATTGAAAGTAGGCTGAGAGGAGGTAGATGGAAGGTCAGCCAGATGAGTTGGAGGAGGAGACTGGGGAGGAGATAGAGGAGGAATGAAATCAGTCATAATTTCATCCTCATGGATGATGATTGTTGATATTGGAGGTGATGGTGGAGGGATTGGAGAGGTAATGGATGGTTGCTGAAGGGGATTTGATGATGGTTGTTGTTGAGAAGGAGGTGAAAGAATTCTGATGGAGGGAGTAATTTCTTCTGGAGGTGGGGGAGTTGTTGTAACTTCCCATATGTCCTCAGAATTCCTGGAAGAGGAGGAAGCCCTGGATGGCTTGGTGATAGTCCTCTCCCATATGCCAAACAGGGCAGATGTAAGCCTCTTGGAGGCATTAATGAAGATGGTCTGTGAGACCAGTAGTTCAGATGCATTTGCCTGAAGGAAAATGCCTAAGATTCTCCCAAAACATACCTCTTTCTTAGAATTTTTCTTTTTAATCAACTCAAACAAAATCTTGCCCCAATTTACAACTTTCTTGTTTACCAGAGCACACATCACAAGGAACTGGTGCCTAGTAATATAATCATGGGCGGTGTGTTTGCTCAGGAAAACCTTTCCAACAACATCAGCAAGAAACTTATACTAAGCAGATAAGTTCTTTTTCAACAGTTTGTTAGGGTTTTCATAAGAATGTCCCATTTTGATCAACATGTTAACATATTCATAACTATCTATCTCAATATCCTCATCCCCATTTATCAAACCAAAAATCTCGGTAAGAACAGCAGGGGTTAGAGAAACATGATTTCCTGCGATGGTGACGGTCATAGAATCTGCATCAAGATTAGTTGAAGTATAAACCCATTCCCCTATCTCTATTGCTGATAACTTGATTCTGGTGGTCATAAATTTCTTCAATTATTTTTCTTCACATAACTGCAAAGTATCCATGAAGATCTGATCGGAGTGATGGAATGAGTCGAAATTGATGTCGAACTCGGTGTCAAACATCATGCCGGAAAGGGAAATCGCCAGAATCGACATTGGTTTTCCTACAAAGGGAAAGAGAGATCAAGTGTAAGAGAACCGAAAGCGCGGGATGGAGCTCGAAGAAAACCTAGTTATAAGGTTTTCAGAATAAGAAATGCTATACTCCGTCCTGCGAAAATAAAAAAATCTTCGTTCTTAGGTCGACGAAAAATTTCATGAGGAAATTATATCGTCGATCTCAGTTTGAAGAGGCGAAAACTTTTCGTCATTCTCAGGTCAATGAACAATTTTCTGATGCAAGATCTTCGATCTCAGCTCGACGAAAATAACTTCACACAGAGAGTTCATCGATCTCAGGTCGACGAATTTTCTTAAGAATAGTTCTCAAATCGTCGATCTCCGTTCGACGAACTGTGAAAAATTCTTCGACCTTAGAAAGAAAATTAAATTAATGCTTCTCCATTGATCATGCCTAGCTGATTTAGGAAGAACAGTTGTTTCTTCTCATCCAAAGGTTTCATGAAGATGGCTGCTCTTTATAAATCAGTGGAGATAAAGACAAGATTAATTTTCTTTTTGTCCACATAATCTATACTGATATGATGCCTTATTTCTATATGCTTTGTCCTACTATGATGCACTGGATTTTGTTCAATAGATATTGCACTAGTACTATCAAAAAATACAGTTGAATTATTTAAATTGTATCCATAATCTAGGAGTTGGATTTGAATCCACAATATTTGTGAACAACAACTACCAGCTGCAATATATTCAGTTTCTGCAGTTGAAGTGGACACAGATGTTTGTTTCTTACAAAACCAAGACACAAGAATATCACCAAGGAACTTTCATGTTCCTGATGTGATTTTCCTTTCAACTCTACATCCAGCAAAGTCAGGATCTGAGAATCCAGTTAATTCAAATTTTGACTCAGTTTGATAAAAGAGTCCTAGATTTGGGAAACCCTTTATATATCTCAAAATTCTTTTTAAGAAAATAAGGTGAGATTCTTTAGGGTTCACTTGGAACCTAACACAAAGACATGTAGTAAACATTATGTATGACCTACTAGTTGTGAGATATAATAAGGACCCAACAATAGCCCTATATGTCTTCTGATCAACTGGCTTACCATGTTCATCAGAATCAATTACAACATTGGAAGTCATGGGTGTTTTTTTGGTTGAGGCATCAGTCATCCCAAATATTTTAACTAATCCTTACCATATTTGGATTGGGATATGAAAATGCCATCAGGGGATTGCTTCACTTGGAGACCAAGGAAGTAAGAAAGCTCACCCATTATTGCGACACATATTTTCCCTCCCTTGTACGACGTGGCAACACGACACGTATTTTCCCTTACTCTGATATGATATAATTGTTGATAAAATGTGGGTTGTGACACCGATGCTACTCATTTCAAACTTGGAATGCATCAGGTTAGAGAACCTTTTGCATAGCTTGGAATTAGTAGAGCCAAAAATGATGTCATCTACATATATTTGTACTAATAATATGTTATTATTATGATGCCTAGTAAACAAAGTCCTATCTATAATGCCCCTAGTGAACTTATGCTCTAAAAGAAAGCTAGCTAGGGTCTCATACAAAGTTCTTGGAGCTTGCTTTAAACCATAAAGAGCTTTATGCAATTTGAAAAAAAGAGGGATGAGTTGGAGAAATAAAACCTGGTTGTTGTTCAACACATACTTCCTCTTTGAGTTCCCCATTCAAGAAGGCACTCTTGGAATCCATTTGGTAGACCTTGAACATTTTGTAGGCTGCATATACAAGAAAGATTTTGATTACTTCCAATCTTGCAATAGGTGCAAAGGTTTGATCATAGTCAATTCCTTCTTCCTGTTTGTATCCTTGTGCTACCAGCCTTGCCTTATTCCTTATGATGGCTCCTTATGCATCTCATTTATTTCTGAATACCCACTTAGTTCCAATGACTGGGTAGTATGTGGGTCTAGGAACTAAGTCCCAAACTCTGTATCTCTCAAACTGATTGAGCTCCTCATGCATTGCAATAATCCAGTGGCGATCTTGCTCTGCATCTTTTATGGATTGGGGCTCAAGTTGAGATATGAAGCAAGCATGCATCAAATTTTGGTTAAGTTGATGCATTGTTTGCACACCAACTGATATATCTCCAATCACTTGAGATACAGGGTGATCTCTAAGTTTGAGAAGATCAGTTGGAGGAGTTGGTTCAGCAACAGCATTGGGAATTAATTCCTCTTGTGGAATTAAATTTGCTATTGAAGGTTTACCAATTATATCACTGACCTCTTCTCCACTATCTTCATTAATGTGTGGAGAAGGATGTGATTTAGCCTCATTGGTGAGGTTCATATCATCCAATTTCTCACACAATTTGGGTACCTGTAATAATTTACAGGTAGAAGAATCCTTCTCCTTGTAATACATGTTAGTTTCATCAAATGTAATATGTACAGATTCTTCTATTTTCAAGGTTTATTTATTAAACACCCTATAAGCCTTATTGACTTGGGAATATCCAAGAAAAATTCCCATTGTAGTTTTGGCTTCAAATTTTCTTAGATGTTTCTTATTGTTATTATGAATATAACAAATACAACCAAAGATTCTAAAATAGTCTATTTTAGGTTGCTTCCCTTTGAGTAATTCATAGGGATTCTTGACCTTATGCTTATATATTAAATTTCTATTCAGGAAATAATTTGCTGTACATACAGCACTGCCCAAAAGGATAGGGGTATGTGAGCATCTACAAGCAATGTTCCTGCAGCTTCAATCATGGTTCTATTTTTCCTTTCTGCTACCCCATTTTGTTGAGGAGTTTTAGGAGCAGAGAAGCAATGCCTGATACCTTCTATCTCACAAAATTATTGCATAGGAAGATATTCAAACTCAGTACCATGATCACTTCTGATCAATTCAACTAGAGTAGAATGCTCAATCTTTATGCTCTTAAGAAAGTCTGTAAGAACTTTAAAAGTTATCTGACTTGTTTCTTAGAAAAAACACCCAAGTGAATCTAGAGAAGTCATCTACAATGACTAAGGTATAAGATTTCCCTCCAAAGCTCTATACAGCAATGGGTCCAAATAGATCCATATGTAGCAAATATAGAATCCTGGGTGAATCACTCTTATTAATAGATTTAAAGATATTTTTAGTTTGCTTGCCTAATTGACAAGCCAAGCAAAGGTTTTCCTTCTTGTAGGGGCAAGAAGGCAATCCTCTAACAAGATTGTCCCTAGAGAGTTTAGCAATAATTTTAAGATTTACATGTCCTAATCTTTTATGCCATAGTTCATTATTGTTACTACTTTGATTAAATAAGCAGATTTTTAACCTAGCAGATTTTAAGTTTACTACATAGATGTTTCCTTACATAAGTTCAGTTAAGACAGTTTTATTATCTACAGAAGATATAATGCAAGAAGAATGGTTAAATGATACCTGATAACCTTCATCACATAATTGGCTTATGGATATCAGGTTATATTTGAGACCACTCACATATGTTACTTTTTTGTAATGTGACAACTCCAATCTTAACAATCCCATAGCCTTCAGTCTGGCCATAGTTAGAGTCACCAAATATCACTTTTGGACCAAGCTTGGACTTGTAGTTTGTTAAGTTGTCCTTGCTACCTGTCATATGCTTTGAGCATACACTATCCAGGTATCATTGTTCCTCTGTGGCAGGATACTCTTTCACCTGCAAAATGAAAAGTTAGGTGTTCTTGACCCCAGTAACCTTTGGTCCTTGATTCTTTTCAAATTTAAAGCTAGGAATATAAGAGTATTCTGGTTGGTTCTTATATCCTAAGGAGTGAAATTTTCTAGGTGGAATTATCCATTGGGTGAATGGATTAACAAAATCTTTTGGTTGATTAACTATTCTGGAAGTTTTTGTTAGGCTAAACAGGGATCATCAAATTCTGATAAGTTCGTCGACCTGAGTTCGATGAATTGGGATGAGTTCGTCGATCTTAGTTCAGAGAATATAAATATTCATTCTCTGAGCCCCAAAATCATCGATCTCGGCTCGAAGGACCATATTGGTTTCGTCGATAGCATTTTCAAGAATAATTATAATTGAATTCTGCGTTCGGATTCGTCGACTTGAGTTCGACGAACTGTACACATTTCGTCGATCTAAGTTCGACGAAATCTGTTGAACATTGTTATGATTAAGGTTTTTCTTATTCTTTCTCTTTTTCTTATGTTTCTGTTTTAATTCAGTTGGTTCATTGTTCTCATCTACTTTTTCTTAACCCTTTTCA
This sequence comes from Platanthera zijinensis, assembly GCA_039513925.1. Classification (NCBI taxonomy): domain Eukaryota; kingdom Viridiplantae; phylum Streptophyta; class Magnoliopsida; order Asparagales; family Orchidaceae; genus Platanthera; species Platanthera zijinensis. The sequence continues at coordinate 93,461,833 of CM077084.1, read as the reverse complement.
GATATGAATTTAATAGGTGTAGAAAGTATATATTTCTGAATTAAATGGGGTTGGCTTGATGAAGCACCTAAGCCCAACTTACCATTGAGCCTGGAATTTACTATGCTTGTGATGTTCATCAATTTGATGCTTCTCCCATTAAGGGATTCTTCAAATTGCTTAGCCTCATTTATTTTAGTTTTTAAATAAATAATTTCTTCTAAAGCTATAACTAGTTTATCTTTTAGTTCAATGTTTTCGGATAATAGATTTTCATGTTAAGTTATCTTTTCTCTGAGAAGTTTGATTTCCTTCTCAGATTTGATTAGATCATTGCATAATAATTTAAATTTAGTTTTGAAATAATCAAAATTAAAGTCAAATGAGGATATTACTTGATCCTCTTCAGATTCAGAGTCTTCATTCTCTGAATTTTAAGCTTCTTAAAAGTTGCCTGATGCATTGATAGCCATCAAGCAAACTTCTTTTGCTTTAGCTTCTTCCTCATCTTTACTGGAGCTGGAAGATGAAGATTCTTCTTCTGTTTCACTCCAGGTTTCTGCAACAAAACCTTTCTTCTTCCTCTTATGCTTGCTTGAGGAGGGCTTGTTGTACTTCTTTCTGGAGTCTTTTTCTCTTCTTTTCTCCTTCATTTGATTCTCCAGACACTCAGGAAGAATGTGTACATGTTTTTTGCAACCAAAGAAGACAATCTCCTTTGTAGGAGTTTTGTAATATCTTGGTTTGTCATCTTATCTGTATGACTTTCTTCTAAAATCTTTTTTGGCCATCTTGTAGAATATCTTGGCCAATAAGCCTATGATCTCATCATTTGCTGGTGGAGCTTCTGGTCCTTCAAATGCATTGAAAGTAATGTTTTGCTCCTTCCTTCTGGATGAGGAGGTCTTCTGCTCAGCTTCTTCTCTTGTCTTTATTAGCTGCTCATAAGATTTGAGCTTTCCCAGTAATGACTTAGTGGAGATTTAAGTCAAGCTTCTGGCCTCCTTGATTGGCCAGATCCTGCAATCCCATATGCTGGGGAAGCATATAAGGATGTTGTCATTAATCTCTGTTAGTGAGATATTTTTGTCCAAATTCTTCAGCTCATTGACAATTGAGCTGAGTCTGTTGTACATTTCAGCCACTGACTCAGACTCGCCCTTCTGGAAATTTTCATATTGAGAGATGAGATGGGATCTCCTATCCTTTCTCTCATCAGCTGATCCTGCAACCATTTGATTTAGAGAGTCCCAAATGGCCTTTACTGAAGTGCACTTAGCCACATTCTAAAAAATATCATCAAACATGATTTGTGCCAGAATGTTCATGGCATTTGCATCATCAACCTTTGCATTATTTTGAGCCTCAGTCCACTCAGGTGGTGGAACTACATTTGTTCTTATTGAAGTAGTAGCTTCTTGACTTTGAGGACCTGTCAAAATGGAGTTGTATATGTCTTCATAAATAGAGTTCATATACAATCTGATTCTTGCCTTCCAAATTGCAAACTTATTCAAGTTGCAGCCTGGATGTCTAGTACTTGAATATTCTTTATTCTATGCCATGATATACGGGAGGCACTATAGATATTAAGATCTATCAAGGAACTTTTGATTCGGGTATTAGCCTGTGAAATCAAACAAACACACCCTCTAATAACAATTGAAAGTGAGGGGATAGATCTTACCAACTCTAGAGGTGGGGGGGGGGGTGAAAAGAGTATTTTAAAAACTTAATTAGTTTTAATAGCAGAATTAAAATAAGTGATAGTAGTATATATATAAAAAGAGTAAGAAAAAGAAACTATCACAGCACATCAGAAATAAAGAAAAGAACAACCAGACGACACAAGAAAATTATAGTGGTTCCCCAAAACTGGGTACATCCACTCTTCTACACCCGTGGTAGGAAGCCACTAACAGGTTTTTGATCAGGTGCCCTGCCACCACAATATCTATTTTCTAAGGGAGATATAACAACCCTTTGAGCTTTTGATCAGGTTCCCAAAAACCAATCTAAGTCTTTTGATAAGGAGACTTAACAACCAAGTGATAACTTTTGAAGTAGAAACCCTTTTTACAGTGGAAAATAAAGAGTGATGTTGTCTTCTCTTTCTCAAACAACTGAGAAGACTTTAGTGGACTGCTATTGTCAAAGCTCCCCCTGAGATGAAGAATGGTTCAGAAAGGTGAGAGCTTTGCACAGGGTGTAGGCCTTGATCAAGATCTTCAGAAACTTCTTGGACTGGTGTTGAAGAGTTTTTCTTGTGAAGCCTGAAGCAGAAAACTTAAGAAGACTAGAGATCTATATGAGTTGTTCTTCTTCAATTTCCTGTAGATGGCAATCTTTTCTCTATATATGTTCTATGTAAAAATTGTTCTGTAAAGATCTCTTGTTATTCTTATTTTGAAAAAGATCTTTTTATATTCTGAGAGGATTTCTAGCATTTTAATTTTGAAAGATATCCTAAATTTACTGCTCAAAATCTGGGAGTTGAAACGGCTGGAATTTGTCTTAAATGCATTTCCTCAAATGTCCTAGTAAATAAGACAAGTAATTAACTTTGTGAAATCCATATTTAATTTTGCCAATCAATAGCTATATTCTTGAGAATATAAGCATTAATTATCAAAGAATTACTGCCTTAGAATAATACCAATTAAAATAAGAATGACAAAGAAATTGCCAAAACTGATACTGACAAAAATCGTCAACCTCAGGACAGATTTCGTCGACCTGAACTCCAAGTTCATAATGCAGAGAAATCGTCTTTGTCGAGCTGAGATCAGAGAAAAATATTCTGGAAGGAACTGCAAAAGCTGAGCTCCAAGTTCGTCGAACTGAGATGGACTTTCGTCGACTAGAGAAACTGAGAGAAGAAGGAAGATCGTCGACATGAGCTCGTATTTCGTCGAGCTCAGCTAAGAGTAGAAACTCTGAGTTCGTCGATCTACGATTGACGATCGTCGAGCTGAGTTTGAAGAACTTCGAACTGATTTTTTGAACTCTCAAAAACTGCATTTCTTCTAAGTCTTCTGAAGGATGGAACAAAAATTTTCTACTCTAGTAAGATTGACCAAACCTTAGAACTAACAAATTGACCCTAGGATATACACGATGGGTCAATAACCTAATAGTGAACCTCGCCCAAATCCAAACTAGGGATATAACAAGATTGTTGAGGTATATTGAATTAGGTGTGACAGGTGCTTAAAGGGTTGCGGTTCGGATCCGATAGGAATCTAACAAACCATAGTCGGGTATTTAGGGTTTGCCTATAAATACCCAAGCTAGGGAAACAAGTAGATCGTTCCAAACTAGACGGTCATGTGGATGCTTCGAGCACACTCCAACATAAGATTCATCCTGACAGCGCCAATGTCAATGACAAATGTTGGGTCCTCCTTCTTAACATCAGCCTTCCAATTGAGAAGTCTTCTTGGTACCAAGACTAATAATATTCAATTCAGGACCTGCATAGTATCTCATCAAAAGGGGTGCTGGAAGTAATGTCTACATTTAAAAAACTGTCGGGTTAGTTGTTGTGACCGGAGTGACATCTGTAACTACCAGAATATCCGCCAGTTTTGGTGCCTCTACATGTATTGCATCTTTTGCAGGCTTCTTTGTGGTATCTAGAGGCCAAACCACAGGTTCTACCAGTTTTGGAGCGATTACTATCGTGGTGTCAGTCTTTTGAGATCCCTCACTGATCTTGTAGACAGGAGTTTTGGGGCTCATGGAGACTACCACTTTCTTCCTCTTTTTAGGAGAAGGCTGCAATCTGATCTTTTTTCCATAAAGGTCAATGTCATCAAGAAGGCTTTTCTTTCCAAATCTAGACATTGCTGCCAAAAGAACTTTAGTAATAATGGGAAAGAAACATCCTATGATGATAAAGGTTTTTCTGACATCTATTGGGCATTTGACCATATTTATAGCCTTTCGAACATTAATGGGGTCGCAGTCTCCGTGGTTAAAGCCTATATTTTCCAAATTCAAAGAAATTTGGAAATTTACGGGATCATGTTTACCAGGAATCCCGCGATCAGATATTTCTCCAAGGGAAGTCTGGGTGGTCAGACTCATATTGACTACTCTGATCGCCGAGATTAATAAGTTATAATAATACAGGGAGAGCAGATCCATACTAAAGAATGACCACAAGACCGCACAGTCAAATTGTTTCTTCTTTATCTGTATACCATGTATCCCCTAACATCTGCCCGGTTCTCCTATACCCTGGCCAACTAGTTATTTAAAAACCTGCCCATTTAGACAGGTCCCTTGAGCAGATAAATTAGGGGGGTGTAACATCCCTTAAACAACTAGACCACTAGGTCTTTGTTTTATCATGACTAGGTCATGACAAACCATCAGAAGCTCAAGATCAAGTGGGTAAGGACAAAGGTGGAAATCACCTTGGTCTGCTTATAGCACATCCTCAACATCAGACCTAAGGTCTGACTTTAGGGCTTCAACTTGACCCCATAACCCTACCACAACACCCTTAACACCTTGGCTAGTCCATAGGGTCACTAAGGACCCATTGAAGGCAGTCAAAGTGGTTAAGTTGACCTAAGTCAACTCTAACCCTAAATGGGTCAAATTGGCTTACATAGGGTCAATTGACCTTCCTTTAGCCAAGTGGATCCCACTCATGTCCTCCTAACCCTAGAGTGAGGTCAATGGGTCACCTAGGACCCATTGGAGTCAACCAAAGAGGCTAACTTGACCCAAGTCAACCTTAACCCTAAAAAGGTCAAAGTGGTCAATGGGTTACCAAGGACCCATTGGGGTCAACACAAATGGTCATGTTGACCAAAGTCAACTCATGGGTCAAAGTGGTCAACTTAGGTTAACATAGCCCAATTCAAGTGGGGCTAAGTTCAAGTGGTGTGTCCCATTAGTCTAAGGAAGTGGAGAGACACATTTTGGGCCCACCAAATTCAGAAAGGTGACTAGGAGAGAGAGAGAGAGAGGAAGGAGTTACCCACTTTGGAGGAGAGAGAAAGTGGGGGCTTAATGGCCATCATGGCCATGGAGGTTTAATAACCCCTCTTTTTGATGGGGCATTTACTCCTTGGAGGCAGGGGAAGAGTTTTCAGGAGATGGCCGGCAAGTGGGGTGGCTCAGCCCCCTCAATTTTTCTGAAATTGAAAATTAGGTTTAATGGCCATTAATGGTGTTTTGAGAAATTGGAGAGTTACAAACCTCCTCTCCTCAATTCCTTCTTCAAAAACCTTCACCAGGTCGAGAGCAAGCATTTCCCCCATTCCAATTGCCTTATTGTTACTGTGGAGGTTGTAGAGAAGCCCAAACCGGCGGTCGAAAATGGCAAGGAGGCACAACACTCGCTCTCAGGCCGCAATTCAGGTCCTCCTCCTCTCCTTTCTCTGTGGATAGATCTTAGGAGTCATTTAGAATGAATATCGGGATCAATTGAGCCCGATCAAACCTTCCTTTTTCCCGGTTTTTCCAAGAAAAACAACTTGTCAGGATCGTCGAAATCCGCCCCTCCGGCGGCGGTGCCGCTGCCTGGCGATAGCCACCACCTCGACGGAGGTGGTGGTGGCCGTGGTCGGCCTTGGAGGTGGTCGGATGGCTTGGAAATGGGGGTGGAACATGCTCCAGGTCGGATGAATCCTGGTCATTGGCTGAAGCTTGAAGATAACTGGATGCCGCCTGTTTTGCCCCAAGATTCGTGTCGCCTTAGATATTTAACCTTAGGTTAAATAATTTAATTTCAATAATTCTGTCACACCTTTTCAGTTATTTTTTAAATTATTTTAAAAATATCTAGAGGTTAAATCAGAAAAAGTGGTCAACATATAATTTGTAGCCTTATGGGTCTATTTATTTTAAAATTGATTTTAGTCAATTTGGACCACTGGTTTGACCAGGGCACTCATTTTGGTGGGGTCTATACCTAGAGCTAGGCAGAGATTAAAATTATTGACCACACTTCATCTCTTGTTCAAAAAAATTGAAATTTGGACAGGGAGTCACCCTAGTCTATACCTAGGTCCTGCCCAAAAATGAGAATTTTTGGGGACAATTTTTCTATAGTTATTGAAATTATTTAATTACTCTTGGGTAAATTAATTAAGGGACCAAATGACCTCCAAACTCACCCAAATTTTGGTGAGTAGTCCTTGGGTTCATCATAAGGCACTGGATTAAATTTCATCTCATTTGGAGATGATTTGGATTGAATTTTTGCAAATCCTAGCCTTGCCATAATAAGGTTATTTAGGTCAAAAGTGCACTCTGAGTTTTCAGTGGCTAAATCCCCTCAACATAGGTTGAGAATTGTTCCACTGGTTTGGCATGACATATAACACCCTCATATGGGATATGGGGTGGTTTGGGATTGAAGTCCCTTAGGTCACAAGTTCAAACCCTATGTTAGGACTTTGGGGGTTTGAGAAGGGCATGTGGTCAAATACCCTTGTATAGACTTGAAATTTGTTAGGGAGGATACTAGGGTATCTAAAGTCCTCTGGTAAAATTTTTAGAGGATTTGGAGATGGGTAGACCCCTCAAAACCCTAACCCTAGTTTAGGTCACAAATTTGTAATGGTATAATAGGCTAACAAAACTCTGTGAAAAAATTGTGAAATTTTGGTAGTGTAGTGATAGGGTTAGTATTAGTCTTTTGAAAGTTTAATGGGAATTTTGGAGAAATTATTTTGGTACATCCTTTGTTATGCAAGTGTTAGCCCTTAAGTGATTATTTGTTATTTTTGACCTCCCTAACCATAGGAAATTTGTGTAATTTCGGCATAGGGAATTTTGGGTTATTAACTTCACACATTAATTTTATTATAATTTGTAAATACATATTTACAGTACTTACTTCACAAGCTCATAAAAATAGAAACTTGTTCAATAATTTACTTAGAGCTCATTATTTGTTATAGAATTGTGAAACCCGATAAGTAGTGTTATGAGGTCAATACCTTTATGAAGAAATTTATTAACAATTTTTGGATGTATAATTTATGTACTTACTTCAATAACATATGAAAATGGAATATGTTTCAAAATAAAATTTATAGTTCTTTATTTACTCTAAAAATTGGGAGACATTGAATTTATAGTAACATTGATGCCTCGTATTTAACTTAATTTTTTGATGCATCTTGCATGACTGAAAATGGTACTTCATGTTCAAAACTAGGGCATTGGAAGTTCTTAGGAAATTAAATAAATTATCAGATAAATTAGGAAAATTATGAATTTCGGAATTTAGGCTAAATATGTCATGATAGATCCCCAATAATTATTATAGGGATATTGGATGATTATTTTGAGTACCTCCCATTGTATACATCATATAGCTTAGGATGGTCTGCATTTAGTAAAACTGCAGAAATCATGATATGGTGCAAAATGAACCCAAAGAGTTGGTATGTTGGTGTTTTGATCTGGTAAGTGAAATGAGTTCATCATCTGGAGTTGTGATGAGGAGTGGGAGGTTTGACTAGTGTTAAGAGGTGCTCGGGGTCGACGAAACATCGTCTTCCCCGTGGGGAGAGAGAAAGATTAAAAATACACTAGGGTTAGATCCAGTATAACATTAAAGGGATTGGGAGTTGGGCAACAACCAATAATAATAAGTGCCTTGCGAAAGAGAGCTTTAGGCTTTAGCCCATCATAGTTCCTTGTTCCCTTTGAGAGCCCTTCACGGGGTATGTCGGGGGCAGTTCGGGGCTAACCTAAACTGTAGGTAAAACTGAATTGCAAGAGTAACTAGAATAAATACGGATTCACTTTCACTCACGTTGATATCTCGGGATGTTAGGATGGGTCACTCAGGTTGAGGGCTCGGTGGATTTGGTGATGGGCAGGTTGGCCAGACAAGCTTTGGCTCGCTTGTTAACTGTGACGGACGGGATGGTCAGAAGAGCTTTGGCTTAGTAGCTGATACATAATATGCATGTACATAAAGTATAAGGTGGTGGGTATTCAGTATTGAAGGGTCGATGCACCGACACCAATACGTTGACTCGGCAAGTGTGGTTTAGCACTTCACCATCAAAGTCCGATGCGCCAGCCGACAAGAGTACACAGGAGCTCTGCTTAGTGCACCAGCGTTGATGTGTACGATAGGTATGACTAGTAGTGCAATTACCGGTTTAGAGGTGGTCAAGGCCCAACCCACCACTTCCGTTTGCCACTACGGAGGTATCCTGGGAGGTTCGGCTCCAAAAAGGGGAAACTAAAGGTCTGTGTACACAGAGTCGAGTGGGTGAGTTGCACTTGCATGTTCACATCATGGAATAATTACATGTCATAGCATAACCATTACATATAACTCTGACACCTATTATATAAAGTGGTATGGGACGCTTTATATAATAGGCCCTGTAAAACGACCCCTTGGTTTATAAGTTCGCGCGAGCGTGCTTATAAGTTAAGGTTTTTTTATTCAGTAAATATATATGTATGCTTGCTAGAACACCGACACCCTATCGTATAAATTGGTCTAGGACTTTTTATACGATAGGAGCCTTGCAAAAGATCCCTTAGCTTATGTGTTTCATATAAGTTAAAGTTACTTATTTCTTGTTCAGTTTTCTTGCTTTTATTACTGCCGCACATACTTATAGTACTGCTAGACTAGCTCCGTCGTCACCTGTTATTTGTTATTCTCCACCTTCATTACCTATCCTTTCCTCCTCCCCTTTTGGTTTCTAGGATCCATGGGGGAAGGGGAGGGGGATGATTGGACTTAGTCTTTTAGACTAATGGTTTTCGAACCACATTATTTTAGGGGACCGTAGAGCCCAGCATGGAGGAGCAGCCCCAGAGGTCGGCATGCTTGGAGATGGGGCAGTCGAGTACCGAAGTTTAGATAGCTGTGACTGTGAGTCCCGATCATTATTAGATGATTAGTTTTGTTTCCACGCTGAGTGAAATGTAGTGAGGATATTGATGTACCGGGCATGAGCCCTATTTTCTGTACTTTTATTATATCTATGGACACGCCCTTCGTGGAGAATATTTACTATATATCTGATGATTGTGGACTTGCCCTTTATTATTTTGCTACTCTTGTGATCGAATAGGCCGGCAGGATTGGCGTTTTATAGTGGTGACCTTTCCGGGTGTGAAGGTGTCACCGCAAAGTGGCAGTTCTAGGCCTAAGACCGTGGTGGTTTAAAAAGAAAAAAAAGGGGTCTTACAAGTGGTATCAGGGGAAACCTCGATAGGAAAAATAGCTGTCCACAAACCCTGGGTCACCCCCGCGCAAGTTTAGTTTAGGGACAAACTAAGCAGCGGAAGCAGTGGTGTGCCCATATGGGGGATCACATGTAAATTGTCCACTTTTAATTAGGGTTGAACGATTACTTATATATGGCTTTTTTACGCAGCCCCCAGCACATACTACACCACAGGTCGGAGTCCAGCAGACTTCGAATGTTGCACCACCTTGTTGGAGTTACCATGGTGATCTAGAAGTGGTAAAACATGTAATCTCACTGCCAACGCGATATGAGCCTACAGGGTCGCACATAAGAGCATGTGGAGAAATTGGAAGACTGGCCGTGTTGGTAAGGGTTACCAATCACCATACAGAATGGGGTCAGGAAAACGTTGCCAAGGAGGTTCATTGAGAATGGTTAGTCGATAGTCATCGAGTATGACTCAACGACTAAGGCTGAGTCGACGAGAGTCGTCGAGTATGACTCAACGACTAAGGCTGAGTCGACGAGAGTCCTCGAGTATGACTCAACGACTAAGGCTGAGTTGACGAGAGTCGTCGAGTATGACTCAACGACTAAGGCTGATTCGACGAGAGTCATCGAGTATGACTCGACAACTAAGGCTGTGTTGACGAGTATTGTCGACCGCCGCTCGACGATTTTACTTGGTGATTCTCGCCGACTGATTCTCGCCGATTCTGCCGACTGATTCTCGCCGAACCTAGAGTTGATTATCGCCGACTGATTCTCGCCGAATCTGGAGGTGGTTCTCGCTGATCGATCCAGAAGCCTTATCCTGTGTGGTCTACAAATAGCGATACTTTTATGCCTGTTTATACCTTTGGTATAAATATGGACTTAGGGTTTTTTCTGGGGATGTTGGAGATCTCGACAGATCGGGTTTTTCTCGTGTAGCTGAATCGAGCCGACGGAAGCGTTCCGCCATTCGTTCGCTCCGCCGAATCACGAACTCCGTCGGACGGAAGTGTTCCGCCGCGCCGTTCGCTCCGCCGACCTCCTCTCCGGCGACCATCGCCGGTGTTTCTATTCCTGGCGCGGACCTAGCAGTCTGTGGGAGTGCAAGGTGCAGTCGACATCCTTCCCGATCTTTCGTGCGACGAAAAGCTCGGTGTTTTCCCGCTCATGTGGATTTCTGCAGAAATGTAGACGTTATTCTACGTGGAACTCGCCACCGATAAGGACTCAAAGCTTGGAGCATCTCCGTTGAGTTGTGACTCAACGCCGCTAAGGTAACTTTGACCTAGTTTTTGTTAACTTCTTGATTCAACTTTCATGGCCCGATCCCATCTCTTTTGGGTTATTCTTCATGTCTTATTACTTCCGCTGCGTGCACATGTGTTGTGCTATCCTCATAGAGAAACCCAACAGTGGTATCAGAGGGAGGTTCGTCCATGATTGTTGTTTTGGAAGTTAGGTTATTCTAGTACCTGTAAACCTAGGGATTTAGAAGTGTTCTAAATGTTTAGATTTATTTCTGGTACATCAATTGTTGATGGTTTTTCCAAGGGAAATCGGTGGGCCCATAACCCACAGGTTAGGGCCTCTTCCCCTTGGAACCCTGCCAGGAACGTCTAGGATTTCGTGGTAATTTCTAATTGTTAGAAATTATTGTCTCCTTAGCAGTAACCGTCCCTCGAGTGGTTAATCAACCAGTGTATTGTTTTGGATTTTGAATACAACAATGAGAGACGAGCTCGTCTACTGCTTTAAGTCGAGTTGCCTTTGCCTTTGTCCAATGCATATAAATCTGAAGATTTGGAAAAGTCATGATATTCAGATTTAGCCCTTCCTTCTATCAAATGTTGATAGGGCCAGGTTGTGCACATAAGGGATGCATGTGGATTTTAGAATTGTTTTTCTGTGGATGTGCACATTGATCAAATGTTTATCATGGTTAATTGTTAACCTATAATCAAAAATCCCTTCATCTAATATTAAGTGTTTGAATGCATTCCGATGGATGACACTCTTCTTGCCTCGATCGATGAAGTGTGGGCTTACCAAAGCAAGGTGCATTAATCTATCTTGGTAAGGGTGCGAACAGATAATTGTTATATCCCACTATCGACATCGTGTATAACTTAACTAGGTGACCTCAAAGGTTGAGTGCCTAGAGGCATAGGGTTGGCATGCACCATATGATGGATGCGAATAAGGAGTTATTCACCAACCATACAAGAATTGCATGAGGATGCAATTGGCAAGCGTTGCCTACCTAAATAACCACATCGTGAGAGAAAAGCCAAAGCTGACTCATTGTGTTGGTGAAATACGGATCTTATCCACTAAGAGAGTAGCTCGCATGAACTCTCCGAATTGATAGTGAGGGCTATTATTTCGAATAAAATAGTGGGAGTTTTAATTGAAATCCAAATAAAAAATAAATTGTATTTTGAAATTTTGGTACTTATATTATTCTGCATGAATTCTTGTAGAATTCCATTGAAAGTGGTTCACACTCAACTCTTTCTCTGAGAGCCATCCTTGAGAAGGATAAGCTCAGTGGGACTAACTACATGGACTGGTACAGGAACCTGAGAATTGTTCTCAGGAAAGAGCGAAAGCTCTATGTCTTGGAAGAAGAAGCCCCCGAGGTGCCGACCGAGAATTCTTCCCGTGCTGATAAAGATACTTATAAGAAGTATACTGATGACCCCTTAGACGTCGAGTGCCTTATGCTTTCCACCATGAACTCTGAGCTTCAGAAGCAACATGAGAACATGAGGTGCAAGGAGATTGACGAGCATCTCAAGAAAATGTTTCAAGGGCAAGCTCGTCAAGAGAGGTTTGACATCACAAAAGCATTGTTTCAGTGCAAGATGGGAGTTCGAGACTCAGTAGGGACTCACGTACTCAAGATGATTGGGTATATAGAGAACCTTGAAAGGCTGAGTTTTCCTCTGGGTCAAGAGTTGGCCACAGATCTGATCCTGCAATCGTTGTTTGATAAATATGAGCAGTTTGTCTTGAACTACAACATGAATGAAATAGACAAGACACTGCCCGAGATCCTAGGCATGTTAAGAACTGCCGAAATAAACATGAAGAAGGCCAAGCCTGCCAGCCCCATATTGATGGTTCATAAAGGCAAGGGCAAGGCCAAGGGCTCTAAGAAGACAAAGGTGGGACCTAAGTCATATCTTGAGCCCAAGTCTTCAGCACTAAAGAAAAAAAGAAAAGCACGGTGAAGGAAGGGAAATGTCACCACTGTAGCAAGGCTGGCCATTAGAGGAGGAATTGTCCTTCGTACATTGAGGGTCTGCAAAAAATGAAGGGAGGTATGACTCCGCTTCAAATGTTTACGTTATAGAGATAAACCTTTCTGCTCCTTCATCTTGGGTATTGGATACCGGATATGGTTCACACATTTGTACAAATGTGCAGGAACTGGAAAGGAGAAGATTGCTGAGTAAAGGGGAGGTGGACCTGCGCGTCAGCAATGGAGCAATGGTTGCTACTGTATCCGTAGGGGTTTACCGTCTTTCTTTGCCCAGTGGGGTTGTAATAGAACTAGATAACTGTTATTTTGTTCCAGTCATAACTAGAAACATTATATCCATTTCATGCTTGGACGTGATTGGATTTTCTTTTATAATTAAGAAGAAGTTGTTCTATATTTAAGAATGATGTTTGTTATGCTGTAGCCTAATTGTTTAATGGTCTTTATGTTTTGATCTTGAACCATCTGATCTATAATGTAGAAAATAATAAAAGACTAAGAACAAATGACTCAAACCCTACATATCTCTGGCATTATCATTTAGGCCATATAAACGAGAAGCGCATATCCAAGCTCCATAAAGATGGACTTTTGGACTCATTTGATTATGAATCATTTGAGCGATGCGAATCTTGTTTGTTAGGCAAAATGACTAAAGCCCCTTTCACTGGTTATACTGAGAGGGCTGAGGATCTCTTGGGTGTTATACATAGTGATGTATGCGGACCCATAAGCTCCATGGCTAGAGGTGGGTATTTCTACTTCGTTTCATTTACTGATGATTTCAGTAGATACGGATATGTTTATCTTATGAAGTGCAAATCCGAGACCTTTGAAAAGTTCAAAGAGTTCAAGAATGAAGTAGAAAACCAGTTGGGTAAAAGGGTTAAAGCACTCCGATCTGATCGAGGTGGCAAATACCTGAGTCATGAGTTCCGTGATCATCTGAAAGAGTGTGGAATTGTATCACAACTCACTTCACCTAGAAAACCACAACATAATTGTGTTTTAGAGAGGAGAAATCATACTCTGTTAGACATGGTACATTCGATGATGAGTCATGCAGACTTACCTATTTCTTTTTGGGTTTTTTCTTTATAGACTGCTGCAATGACACTGAATCGCGCTCCAACGAAAACGGTTCTGAAGACACCATATGAGATATGGACTGGGAAGTGTCCTAGTATGTCGTTCATTAAAATTTGGGGCTGTGAGGCATACGTGCGACATCAAATGCCTGACAAGCTGGAACCCAAATCGGATAAATGTTATCTGGTGGGATATCCTAAGGAAACGAAAGGGTATTACTTTTACCTACCGTCCGAGGGCAAAGTGTTTGTCGCAAGGACTGACGTCTTCTTGGAGAAAGAGTTCTTATCAAGAAAGACTAAAAAGGTAGAACTTGAAGAAGTTCAAGAACCACAAATAGTGAATGAACCGGAATCTGATTCTGATACAGGACTACAAGATGTTGTAGCTAGAGAACCTGCTTAAGAAACACAAGTCGTACGTAGATCTGGTAGACCTAGATTTGAGCCTGAAAGATATGGATTTCTCATGTCTCAAATAGGTAATGTGTTGCTTATGGATCATGATGATGAACCAACAACCTACCAAGAGGCTATGAATGGACCGGACTCCGACAAATGGCTTGAGGCTATGAAATCCAAAATGGACTCCATGTATGCAAACCAAGTTTGGAACTTGGTGGAACCACCTGAAGGGGTACGCCCCATAGGGTGCAAATGGTTCTTCAAGAAGAAGACCGATATGGATGGGAATTTACATACATTCAAAGGGCGACTTGTGGCTAAGGGTTTCAAGAAAATTCATGGTATTGACTATGATGAGACCTTTTTCCCTGTTGCCATGGTAAAGTCCATAAGGATACTACTTGCTATTGCTGCGTATTATGACTACGACATCTAGAAGATGGATGTCAAAATGGCTTTCCTTAATGGAAACCTCCTTCAGGAAGTGTACATGACACAACCCGAGGGTTTTATATCCCCAAATGAAGCCACTAAAATATATAAGCTGAATAGGTCCATCTATGGACTGAAGCACGCCTCTCGAAGTTGGAATCCTCGTTTTGATGAGAAAATCAAAGAGTTTGGTTTCATCAAGAATGAAGATGAGCCTTGTGTTTACAAGCGAATCAGTAGGAGCATTGTCATCTTCCTGATATTGTATGTAGATGACATACTGTTGATTGGGAATGACATTCCTACCCTGAAAGTTGTTAAGAACAACCTAGGGAACTGCTTTTCTATGAAGGACTTGGGTGAAGCGACTTACATACTCGGTATTAAGATCTATAGAGATAGATCAAAGAAGTTGTTGGGTTTGACCCAGAGTACATACATTGAGAAGGTGTTAAAGCGGTTCAACATGATTGAGTCCAAGAAAGGATTTTTACCCATGTCTCATGGTGTGAATCTCTCTAAGGACCACTGTACAAAATCTTGTTAAGATAAGGACCGCATGAAGTTGATTCCATATGCTTCGGCAATTGGATCAATCATGTATGCGATGTTATGTACTTGACCTGATGTCTCCTTTGCTTTGAGCATGACTAGCAGGTATCAGTCAGACCCCGGTGAGTGTCACTGGATTGCAGTCAAGAATATCCTGAAGTACTTGAGAAGGACAAAGGATGTGTTATTGGTGTATGGTGGAGAGGAAGAGCTCGTTGTAAATGGTTACACGGATGCTAGCTTCCAAACTGATAGGGATGACTCAAATTCTCAGTCAGGTTTTGTGTTTTGCCTTAATGGAGGAGCTGTGAGCTGGAAGAGTTCCAAGCATGAGACAGTTGCTGATTCTACAACAGAGGCCGAGTATATCGCTGCAGCTAATGCAGCGAAGGAGGCAGTATGGATTAGGAAATTCATCGGCGAGCTTGATGTAGTTCCTAGCATTGTTGGTCCCATAGTTCTTTACTGTGATAACAATGGTGATATTGCACAATCTAAGGAACCTAGATCCCATCACGCTCCAAGCACATACTTTGGCGGTTCCATCTTATTCGTGAGATTATCGAACGAGGAGATGTGAACATTTGCAGAGTGCCGACTGAGGAGAATATTGCGAATCCACTGACAAAAGCCTCTCGCGCAGAGAAAGCATGATGGTCATACTAGATCAATGGGTATGCGATACCTAAACCATCAACTCTAATGAGAGTCTTATGGGTTGCATGTAAATATATATTCTGTTGGCTACTTGTTATTTATTCATATGATGAATTGTGTACCTAGATTTTTCTTTTACAATTAATGACAAGTTCTTTTATTATGGTTTCTCTATGCGATAGTTAAATGTTAACATAATAAATACCCTTAGAATGTTTGCTTCCATAGGACATCAAGTACGTGACTTGAATGTAAGAGCCTATGATTTATTTGAAGCTTCATTCTTAAAAGGTCCCTGGTCGTAGTATCATCATAGAAACTAAGGGTGATGATGATACATTAAGACTAGCACATGTGTTGACTGATGGCCAGTTCTCATAGGTCATGATATTGTGATATCAAGTCATCACGTGGGTACTAGTTAATGAACAAGTTGTACTGGACAGACCCAACCTGAGACTACTCTGTGGATTGTTATCTAAACATGTCACGAGTAGGTCTCAATTGATAATGGTGTTGTGGTCCTTTGACCTGAAGTCACAACATTCATCAAGTGAGGAAGAGCGTGCTTTGATGCCATCTAAAGTCTTACTTGAGAAAGGTTGATGATAAGGGTGGTTGTTGGGCACGTTACGAATCATTTGGGTGTTTGTGTGTAAGCAGATATGGGATTTGTCGTACTATATCACAGGAGTTGCATCCATGGGCCCCCTGATGGAACTGTACTGAGAAATGCATGACCATGATTGGTTGCGTCAATATGTGATATTGGACTCACCATTCTCTAGAAGTCCGTTCTAGATCAAGAAACTTGGATTGAGCTATTATGAGGGTGACACGGTCCATACCTCTAGTTCTTTCCGGATGTAAGGGACAAAGGGACAAAGACAACGCTGGGACATTGTTTATAAAGGTGTATGAGTTATGAACTCTTATTGCTTGGGTAGTAATGATGCATTGCTAGATGCCGCTCATTGTTTGTGAGGTTTTTTGTTTGATACTTTCAAGATCAAGTGGGAGATGTTGGAGTTACATGGTGATCTAGAAGTGGTAAAACATGTAATCTCACTGCAACGCGATATGAGCCTGCAGTGTCTCACATAAGAGCATGTGGAGAAATTAGAAGATTGGCTGTGTTGGTAAGGGTTACCAATCACCATACAGAATGGGGTCAGGCAAACGTTGCCAAGGAGGTTCATTGGTTAGTCGAGATTCATCGAGTATGACTCAACGACTAAGGCTGAGTCGATGAGAGTCGTCGAGTATGACTCAACGACTAAGGCTGAGTCGATGAGAGTTGTCGAGTATGACTCAACGACTAAGGCTGAGTCGACGAGAGTCGTCGAGTATGACTCGACGACTAAGGCTGGGTCGACGAGTATCGTAGACCGCCGCTCGATGATTTCACCTGGTGATTCTTGTCGATTGATTCTCGTCGATTCTGCCAACTGATTCTCGCCGAACCTGGAGGTGATTCTCACCGACTGATTCTCGCCGAATTTGGAGGTGATTCTCGCTGATCGATCCAGAAGCATTATCTTGTGTGGTCTGCGGATAGCGATACTTTAATGCCTGTTTTTCCTTTTGGTATAAATAGGGACTTAGGGTTTTTTTTGGGTTGTTGGAGATCTCGACAGATCGGGTTTTTCTCCTGTAGCTGAATCGAGCCGACGGAAGCATTCCGCCGTTTGTTTGCTCCGCCAAATCCCGAACTACACCGGACGGAAGTGTTCCGTCGCGCCGTTCGCTCCGCTGACCTCCTCTCCGGCGACCGTCGCCGATGTTGCTATTCCTGGCGTGGACCTAGTAGTCCGTGGGAGTGCAAGGTGTAGTCGACATCCTTCCCGATCTTTCGTGCGATGAAAAGCTCGGTGTTTTCCCGCTCATGTGGATTTCTGCAGAAACATAGATGTTATTCTACGTGGAACTCGCCACCGACAAGGACTCAAAGCTTGGAGCATCTCCGTTGAGTTGTGACTCAATGCCGCTAAGGTAACTTTGACCTAGTTTTTGTTAACATCTTGATTCAACTTTCATGGCCCGATCCCATCTCTTTTGGGTTGTTCTTGATGTCTTATTACTTCTGCTGCGTGCACAAGTGTTGTGCCATCCTTATAGAGAAACCTAACACACCTCCCCCGGTCCCCACTCCGTTCCTATAGTCAGAGATGGGGCAGACTCTGACAGCTATTCTGGAGGCTTTCAGGGCCCAACAGGTTCAGGTTCCACAGCCAAACCCGGGGGCAAACTGGTTGAGTATCTTCCGAGGACTTTCTCCCCCGTCTTACTTGGGGACAAAGTTGGCTGTTCGGATAGAGGAGTGGCTGGATATTATGTATGAGATGCTGACTGGGATACGATGCCCTTTGAAGGAGGGGGTGCCTTTGGGTGTCTCTTGCTTGGAGTCCGATGCAAAAGATGGTGGAAGACATCGCTGGATACGACGTTTGTTGATAGAGAGGTTGCAGAGATTGCTTGGGAGGAGTACAGGGCTGCACTGATGGAGCATTTTGTTCTGCAGCCTGCCAGAGATGAGCTGGAAGACAGATTTTTACAGTTGAGACAGGGCAACAAGACAGTGGTGGAGTACCACCGAGAGTTCAATCATCTGGCCTAGTTTGCGGATTCTTATTAGTTGGATGAGGCAGGATACATGATGAGTCCCTATTTTATACTATATTTTGGACTCATCTAGGCCTATTTCCATGTCTTTGCACACCGTTTAGCGCCATTTGCACTCCTTTTGGTTCGCTACGGTTTTCCACGCCCTGTGCACCTTTTTGGCCCATTTCCGTGCTTGTGTGCATTTACTTTCTTGCTGTGTTTATCACTGTTCGCTGTGGCTGCCGCGATCGATGCCCCGTGCAGTTTTCCTGCAGGTTTGGGGATCGTGAGGGCATTCGGGATAGGCGTTTCACTATTTTTGGCAAAGGAGTCAGTGGTCGTGCGTTTTTACCCACGCACGACCATCGACCTCCTGGCGCACGATCACTGATCGTGCGCAGCCCGGTCTCATTTGTGAAACTCTGTCTTGAACCTTCCGCACGATCACTTGCCATACCGCGCACGACCACTGCTCGTGCGCCGACGATCGTGCGCAGTCATATCCATTTTGCAAAAGTCTGTCTGGTTATTTCCGCACGATCATCAGCCTTGCCTCGCACGATCACTGATCGTGCGCTGCTGATCGTGCGCGACTACTAATTTTCTGATGCAGGTCTGCAGGTTGCTCACGCACGGGCGCTGACCTTGGTCGCGCACGACCACTGGTCGTGCGCCAGTGGTCGTGCGCGCTATTTATTCTGCAAGCTATAAATACGCTGTTCCGCGAATTAGGGCGAGACAATCGTTACGGGACCTTCGCCATTCCGCCGTTTTTGCCCTCCAGCAGTC
Organism: Platanthera zijinensis; assembly: GCA_039513925.1. Classification (NCBI taxonomy): domain Eukaryota; kingdom Viridiplantae; phylum Streptophyta; class Magnoliopsida; order Asparagales; family Orchidaceae; genus Platanthera; species Platanthera zijinensis. The sequence continues at coordinate 93,442,874 of CM077084.1, read as the reverse complement.
CCATTCACCTCCACCTCCATTCCTACCAACGGGAGGACTTTCTCCCGTGATTCCGGAGCACCCCTCATCCTCCGGCGATCCTCCGGCCATTAAAGCTCTTCTCCAAGTTCTCCACCGAGGAAGACGACGAAGCTTGCCTCAAGAACGGACTTACAGGCCACCGAAGTGACAGTTCGGCGGTACCGGAAGCCCTCCACGGACTGCGCTTGGAAGCGGTTTGACAACCCGCACCTCCGGCCAACACCCGCGAAGGATCTTCACTCTTGTGGTTTAGCTTTCTCCAACCTTTCTTGTTGTATGGTTTATGTATGCAAGTATGAACGGATTAAAACTCTTTTGCAATGAAATGTTTATGCTTTCATCTTGCTTGTGAGATTCGTTGTTAATGCGCTTCGCTCTCTTTCGTTCACTCCACGCATTTGCTTCACTTCATTTCACTTCACATCACACACTTCACCCACTAGCTTACCGCCCACTCGCCCATCGAAGTACGGCATCGCGGCCGCTACATCCATCTCGCCTTGCGAAGCGGTGATTGCGACCCGCAAAGCTCTCGTTAGTGTAATCGGTTGTAAGACCACCAACCAAAGCCCCTTTCTTTTTCTGTTTATTTCATTTAACTCTTATAACAATAGTTTCAAAGTCTAAATCGTTCGACGCCAATTGCATTCCTCAAGAGACCGACATCTGGGGATTCATTCCCAACTTTATTACTTGAGCGACCGGTACGCTTGCCGTATTTTACGCGCATCAAGTTTTTGGCGCCGTTGCCGGGGAATGCAACTGTTGAACGATTATGATTCTGGAAGTATTGTTATAAGAGTTAGTGCTCTTTGATTTTTTTTTTTTCTTTTGTCTTGTTGTTTCAGTGGATGCAGGGACGTGCCGCGAGAGATCTCGTTGCTTACGATCCTGAGATCGAGCGAACTCTTCGCGCGCAAAGGCGTGCCGCTGCAATTGATCCAGTCACAATGGGCGACCAGTTGAACCATGACAACGGAATCCGTGTTGGAGGGAACCCCCCTGATAACCGTAACGGGGATGAGAACGAGGTAAACCCGCCGCATGTCCGAACCATGAGAGACTACACCACTCCCACTGTGGGGAGCATATATCCTGGGTTCGGACCGGCGATCACGAACCAGCAGTTCGAGATCAAGCCGGCAATTCTAAACATCATCCGGAACAATGCGCAGTTCTCCGGCATGGCCACTGAGGATGCCCATCTTCACTTGGCAGATTTCTCAGAAATCTGTGCCACCTTCCGTTATGCTGGGATTCCTGACGACACGGTCAAGCTTCGTCTGTTTCCCTTCTCGCTACGTGACAAAGCCAAGTCATGGCTTCATTCCCTTCCTCCTGGAACCGCCACAACATGGGAAGCTCTCACCACGAAGTTCTTAGCCAAATTCCATCCAGTCGACCGCATTGTGAGCATGCGACGTGCCATCGCCAATTTCAGGCAAAACGACCAAGAAAGCTTAGCGGAGGTGTGGGAGCGCTTTAATGAATTGCTGCGGAAGTGCCCAAATCACGGTTTCCAAACGTGGAATCTTGTGGAGAGCTTCTACTTCTCCATCGAGCCTCAGCACCGCGCCATGATTGATGCCGCCTCTGGTGGAACAATTATGAATCTTGCTCCTGAGGAGGCTTTGAGAGTTCTGCAGGACACCGCCACGCATAGCGCCTTTTGGACCGCGGGAAGGAATACCCCCCGTGGGACAAGTGGAATCTTTGCTATGGAAGCATCAAGGACCGCTGCTGCTGCTCCAGTGTTGGCCATCTCATGTCAAGGATGCGGAGGATCTGATCATCACAGCTTCGAGTGCCCTGGACCGGAGGTAACATATGATCCCGCCTTATCTAATGAAACAGTTAATTTTATTGCTAATCAAAACAGGGGTGCGCCGTATGGAAATATGTATAATCCGGGTGCGAGAAATCACCCGAACTTTTCGTGGAACCAAAACGCGCCAGGCCAACGATGGCAACCGGGGCAGCATCAAAATGATGCCGCCGCCTCCGGAAGCCAACCGCGGCCGCCGCACCCGAATTACACTCAAGGCCCTCCGCTGTGAATACCAACTCTTTGGCTGAAATGTTTGAGAAATTTGTTGAAGTGTCCCATACTAATATGACTAACCAAGCCGCTTCTATGCGTAAGCTTGAGGCGCAGTTGGGCCAATTGGCTCAAATGGTCTCCGAGCGCACGCTTGGTACCCTCCCAAGCAACACAGAAAGAAATCCCCATGAACAAGGGAAAAGCTTGGGAGAGGAAAGGCTAGGGAACAACAACGAACTTGTGATTAATTGTACGATCAATGATGTGAAAACGACCGCACTTTGTGATTCCGGAGCATCGAGCAACATCCTCACTCTGCAGGATGTTGAGAAGATGCAATTACAAATTAACACCGATGACCGGAAGTCACTCATTTTAGCTAATGGAGATGTAGTTGCTACTGAAGGCGGTGTGAGGAAAGTTGAGATCGAGGTGAATGGAAAACATTTTACTACTGATTTTCAGGTTATGGGACCTAAAGAAAACGACTCCATTCCAATACTTGGGGTCCCATTCCTGACGGCCAGTGGCGCATCCTTGGATTTTTCCAAAGGATGTGTCATCTGGCCGACCGATGCGTCCGCCATCGATGATACTTCCGCACACCCCTCCAACATTCAAGAAATTGTTTTGCTAAGAAATGCAGGATCCAAGGAAAATTTGGGACTTCAAGTTTTGAACGCCGCCCGTTTGGACGAAATGATCAAGGAAGCACCTCCCGAGAAGACCGATGTAGAGCAAGTGGTAGTGACCGTGAAGGAGATCGAGTCAGTGGAAGACACGGCGATTGTTCCATGTCCCCCAAAAGCGACTGAAGACAATGACATTAGTAGTTTTATTCGGGAGAAATCCCTGAACAATTCAGTTTGTAATAATTCTAATGACTGTGGTAGGCGTACTGTTGCTTGGGCCGATCCGGTCGCCGTCGCGGTGCCGGACATGACGCCATTGATTTCAAAATCTGCGAAAACTGTGGAAAAATCTGCGTGGAAGTCTCCCACGGTGGAGAAGATGAAGGAGGCTATGCGCCTACGCGATAAGCGTTATTCCACCTTCCGGCGCGAGGAAGCGTATAAGCTGAGCAAGGGGAAATCCCTCCCTCATGATTCCATGAAAAGTTCTGCTCCCCCCTCGCACTCCACCGGAGAGACTAGCCCCAAATCGGCGCCGAGTTGATTGCTTTTTCGTCGCTCTGCTTAGACATTATTCTGTGTTTCATATTCTTGCACTTTTATTTTCTTTTTCTGCACGAACATTATTTATAAACTGCTAAAACAGGTATTTGGTCCACCTTAAGGACGGTAAACAAAAGGGCTATCCGGGAGACAACCCATGCTCGGACCATTCGGTCCCCTTTCTTTTTCCAATTTTCTATTTTTGTATTTTCTTGTCTTTGGCCCAAATCGCAGGTTCAGCTTCTCTTTGGTGCGGCGCAGCAACTCCACCAACTCATAACGCCATCTTCCGGTATGCTCCCTCTGCGGAGCATAGGTACACTCTTCCCTGTAGACTTTATTCTAGTGCTATTTTGCATGTCGATCTTGTTTTCATTCAAGTTTGGGGGGAAGAGCCGCCTATGCACTCACGAGCACATTTCATTCGCACACCGGTAGATTTATTTATGCTTCATGTTTGTAGACTCCTGCTGTGCGCACACATTTGCACCCACATGAGCGCGCACTCTTACCACGCGCGCGGCTCGGGTTGAGTACTTATGTTGTGTAAGTTTTAAGATTGTGGTGCTGACGTAGGATTTTGTCGTACAGTAGTTCGAAACTCGTGCAGTGCTCCTAATCGAGTGCTCACGTTGTGTAGGAATTGTATAGAGCTAGTTTCTTCTCATGCTTGCATTTTATATTTTTTCTATATTCGTAACTACTGTCTGTCCTACTCAACTTCTGAATCCGGAGTGATCTCGCGGTAGTGTAGGCATGTGTGTAAGCGTCGCTGGCTTTGTTTTGCTCGAGTCGGGAGGACGGATCACTTTTCTCGGTGGCTAAGAACTTGCCCCAAGCGACTTTCGAAGCATTGGTGCCCGGTTAGTCGAGCGTGAGCGTGACGTAGGCCATCATTTTGGCCCGGTTGATCCTTGCACCCGTCCTAACATAGCCCTCGCTAGCCCCGTTGAGCCTACCTTCCCTTTTGATCAGCTCCACACGCAAGTCACCAAAGCCTCAAGCCACTCCTAGTCGCACACCCGCATTGAGCTCTTGTTTCGTTAATTTCTCGTTGGGTTGTTGTGATGGGCGGATTTTGTGAACGTGTGGATATGCCGCAAAGTTTATAAATGCTGAATTATTGAGAAAAGAAAAAGAAAAGAAAAATGTGACCAAGAAAAGAAAAGAGAAAAGAAAAAGTATAAATGAAAAAAATCTGAAATTGAGAAATTTGTTTTATGGTAGGCGGTGCACCCACTCATGTTGTAAAAGCTAAGTTTGGGGGTGTGGTGCACTCGCATTCATGTTGTTAGCGAGAATTCTGATGTGTGCGAGCTCCGTTGGGTTGGGCGTAGCCTTCGTCTTTATCTTGTCCATCCATACCTGCATCTACACCCAAGCCCCACTCTTCACCTCAAGTCCTACGGATTTACGCTCGAGTCAAACCCGCATCGTGGAGAAAGTGCGAACGGGCAAGCATATGGCCCCCGACATTGGTGGATTCCTTTGGAGGTGATCATGAGCCCCGGTCTTTGGCAATACCTCGCCATCCGACTTGCCTACTTTCTGCCTTCCCATGACCGTGCGATTCTCCGGAATTCATTCTTTGAGTAGTGACAGTATCTATTTACGTTTTTCGAAAATTATAAATTGCATTGCATGATTAGAGACTCTTTCTATTATATTTTTTTACGCATGTGAGCTTCTCGATTTCTCGTCCTACTGTAGGTTGTAATTACTACGTTAGCTAGCCGTTTTAGAGCCCACAACGTGATTATTTGCCCGGGACGTGCAAATGGTTAAGTTTGGGGGTGTGATGAGTCCCTATTTTATACTATATTTTGGACTCATCTAGGCCTATTTCCATGTCTTTGCACACCGTTTAGCGCCATTTGCACTCCTTTTGGTTCGCTACGGTTTTCCACGCCCTGTGCACCTTTTTGGCCCATTTCCGTGCTTGTGTGCATTTACTTTCTTGCTGTGTTTATCACTGTTCGCTGTGGCTGCCGCGATCGATGCCCCGTGCAGTTTTCCTGCAGGTTTGGGGATCGTGAGGGCATTCGGGATAGGCGTTTCACTATTTTTGGCAAAGGAGTCAGTGGTCGTGCGTTTTTACCCACGCACGACCATCGACCTCCTGGCGCACGATCACTGATCGTGCGCAGCCCGGTCTCATTTGTGAAACTCTGTCTTGAACCTTCCGCACGATCACTTGCCATACCGCGCACGACCACTGCTCGTGCGCCGACGATCGTGCGCAGTCATATCCATTTTGCAAAAGTCTGTCTGGTTATTTCCGCACGATCATCAGCCTTGCCTCGCACGATCACTGATCGTGCGCTGCTGATCGTGCGCGACTACTAATTTTCTGATGCAGGTCTGCAGGTTGCTCACAGCACGGGCGCTGACCTTGGTCGCGCACGACCACTGGTCGTGCGCCAGTGGTCGTGCGCGCTATTTATTCTGCAAGCTATAAATACGCTGTTCCGCGAATTAGGGCGAGACAATCGTTACGGGACCTTCGCCATTCCGCCGTTTTTGCCCTCCAGCAGTCCCATTCACCTCCACCTCCATTCCTACCAACGGGAGGACTTTCTCCCGTGATTCCGGAGCACCCCTCATCCTCCGGCGATCCTCCGGCCATTAAAGCTCTTCTCCAAGTTCTCCACCGAGGAAGACGACGAAGCTTGCCTCAAGAACGGACTTACAGGCCACCGAAGTGACAGTTCGGCGGTACCGGAAGCCCTCCACGGACTGCGCTTGGAAGCGGTTTGACAACCCGCACCTCCGGCCAACACCCGCGAAGGATCTTCACTCTTGTGGTTTAGCTTTCTCCAACCTTTCTTGTTGTATGGTTTATGTATGCAAGTATGAACGGATTAAAACTCTTTTGCAATGAAATGTTTATGCTTTCATCTTGCTTGTGAGATTCGTTGTTAATGCGCTTCGCTCTCTTTCGTTCACTCCACGCATTTGCTTCACTTCATTTCACTTCACATCACACACTTCACCCACTAGCTTACCGCCCACTCGCCCATCGAAGTACGGCATCGCGGCCGCTACATCCATCTCGCCTTGCGAAGCGGTGATTGCGACCCGCAAAGCTCTCGTTAGTGTAATCGGTTGTAAGACCACCAACCAAAGCCCCTTCTTTTTCTGTTTATTTCATTTAACTCTTATAACAATAGTTTCAAAGTCTAAATCGTTCGACGCCAATTGCATTCCTCAAGAGACCGACATCTGGGGATTCATTCCCAACTTTATTACTTGAGCGACCGGTACGCTTGCCGTATTTTACGCGCATCAATACACAAAGAGGTTCTATAAGGGTCTGCGAGAGGATATGAGGGAGGCTCTGTTGTTCGTGTCAAACATGCCTATTCCTCGGATATTGGAGATGGCGAAGAGGATCGAGGCAGATTGGCACACTACCCGAGGCCAGAAGCGGCCAAATGAGGATCAGGGTCGGGGAACCAGAAATGATCAGCGACCGGGCTGCATTACTAGTGGGAGAGATGGGAGAACAGTAGACGACCATCCTAGTCAGGAGGTGAGATAGGAGCAGAGGGAACCAGTAGTGATGGACCCTCAGCCTCTCCAGATGCGGGAGATGCAGAGACCCGGGGGTATGGTATATCCTCTGCCAGAGTGCTTTAACTGTCATTAGGTGGGGCATATCCGGAGAAATTGCCCCATAAATGGGGCACCACTACCAGCACCATCGGCTGCCCCGCCTGCTCAGTATTATGGAGGCCGAGGACGTGGATACCAGGGCGGAAACCGTAGGCAGGAGAGGGATCAAGTGTATGCATTGGATCTGACTCAACATCAGAATCCGTAGTAAGTGATCACAGGTACGGCAGTTAATTTTAAGTGCTCTCTTTCCTAAGTAATTATATTTATGGATATAAAATTGATAAACTAGGAAGGAAAACCATAACTAGATTTCTAAGACATTAACTACCCCAGGCATAGTATTCATCAGCGACAATCACGCTTATACATTGTTCTATACGAGTGCTTCACACTCATTCGTGTCGGAAGCCTTCGTGGAAGGGCTGGAAGGAGTGAAGCGATTCACAGTCTTGACGATGAGGATATGACTACCTGATGGATTAGAGCTATTCACCTCCGCCCACTACAACATGGAAGCAGAGATCAGCGGAAAGGCATTCAAAGCACCAGCAACGATCCTAAAGATGCCAGTCTTTGATTTGATCCTGGGCATGACATGGTTGCATTCGAACCATGCCTAGATTGACTGTCTGTCAAATAGGATCACCGTGAGGCATGGGCATTCCCACATCATCATCGAAGGTATTAGACCTATTCCCCCTCTCTTGCTATCATCTGTGCACGCCATTAAGGCCCACTTGTAGGGGGAGGAAGTCTATGAAGTGTTGTTTGAAATGGCTGAGGCCAAGGATTCCATCTCTGATATCCCGGTGGTGCGGGATTTTACTAACGTATTCCCAGAAAAGCTGTCAGGGCTACCCTCACACCGGGAGCAGGATTTTTGGATACAGCTGGTGCCAGGGGCTAAGCCGGAATCTAGAGCCCCTTACGGATCGCCTCGAAGGAGTTGACAGAGTTTCGAAGCCAGCTGCAGGAGATAGTGGAAGCCAGATTTGTCCGGCCGAGCTCTTCACTGTGGGGATCCCCAGTATTATTCGTCAAGAAGAAGGACAGGACACTTAGATTGTGCATCGACTACCAAGCACTGAACTGACTGACAGTATGGAATACCTATCCATTGCCAAGGATATATGAGTTGTTTGATCAGCTAGAGGGGGCACATTTCTTTTCAAATATGGATTTTAGGTCAGGCTACTACCAGTTGCAGATCCAGAAGGAGGACATTCTAAAGACTGCCTTTAGTAGAAGATATGGGTTGTTCGAGTTTACCGTGATGCCCTTCGAGCTCACGAATGCACCGTTAGCATTCATGAGCCTCATGAACCAGGTGTTTGAGGCGTACTGGATGTGTTCGTTATTGTGTTTATTGATGACATCCTCATCTACTCGAGGACAGAGGAGAAGCACATACAACATTTGACGCTGACTCTTGAGAGACTGCGGGAGCACTATATTTATGCAAAGTTCAGCAAATGCTAGTTCTGGTTGAAGGAGGTGGCTTTCCTAGACCATATCATCAGTGGAGATAGGTTGGCAGTGGACCCGGCCAAGATTCAGGTAGTTCGGGATTGGCCGTAGCTGAAGGCAGCCATATACGTGCGGATTTTTCTAGGACTTGTCGGTTATTATCGGAAATTCGTGAAGGGATTATCTCGAATTGCCCTCCCACTCACATCCCTGACGAGGAAGGATGTGCCCTTTGTATGGACCCCGCAGTGCGAGGTGGCTTTTCAGGAGCTGAAGGATCGACTCACCTCGGCTCCTATACTTGACCTTCCTTTGGGGAAAGAAGGATTCCAGGTCTACACTGACACTTGCTATCAGGGCATGGGAGCAGTACTAATGCAGAAGGGCCATGTGATTGCTTATGCTTCCCCCCAGCTGAAGAAGCATGAACAGAACTACCATGTTCATGACTTAGAGATGGGAGTCGTCGTGTTTGCTCTGAATGGTTGGCGACATTATCTATATGGTGTCCACTGTGATATATACTCTGATTACAAAAATTTGAAGTATGTGGACAAGCAGAAAGAGCTGAACATCAGGCAGAGGTGATGGGTGGAATTTCTAACAGATTATCAGTATGAGATGCATTACCACCCAGGGAAGGCGAATGTAGTAGCCGATGCGTTGAGTGGGAGAGCTGCCACTACCGCAGCGGAGCCTCAAATTATGTCCATGGAGCTGTTATAGAGATTATAGGATATGCACATCACGCTGGTGTCATCTAATGACCCCGAGCTTTATGAGAAGTGTCTAGTCACGATGAGCGCTACTGATGACATTCGAGATCGAGTCGGAGATGGGCAGAGGCAGGATGCCAAGCTAAAGCTGATATTCTGGGCCTTGGAGGCAGGAACTGCTAGGGATTACACATTAAGAGATGACTTGGTGTACTTCAGAGGATGGGTTTATATACCAGAGGGAGGCCAGGTACAGGAGGATATCATGACGGAGGCCCACTGCAGCCGATATTCAGTACACCCGGGAGTTAAGAAGATTACTGCGGATCTTAAGAAGACTATGTACTGGCCAGGCATGAAGAAGGACATCACCTACATCGTGACCCACTACAAGACATGCCAGCTGGTGAAGGCAGAGTGTAGAAACCCCACAAGATTGTTGCAGCCACTCCCAGTGCAGGAGTGGAAGTTCGAGGACATTGCGATGGACTTCATACATGGGCTTCCCCGATCACGGACAGGGAATGATTCGATCTGGGTCATCTTCGACCGGCTGACGAAGGTAGCCAGATTTATCCCGATTAGGAAGGATGACTCAGTTGGTGTGCTGCTTCGGAAATTCGTGGAGCAGTTCGTCTGTTATCATGGCGTATTAAGGAAGATTGTATCGGATCGGGATGGACGGTTTACGTTCAGGGAGTGGAGATCAGTGCAAACTTACTTTGGCACTCGGCCGACATTCAGTACAGCTTTTCATCCCCAAACCAACGGGTAGACGGAATGCACTAATCGGACTTTGGAAGATTTACTGTGACGATGCATTCATAACTGCAGAGAGCCTTGAGAGAAGGTGTTGCCACTGATCGAGTTCTCATATAATAACAGCTACCAGTCCAGCATAGGAATGGCTCCTTATGAGGCCCTATATGGACGAAGGTGTAGGACTCCGCTGTCATGGGTACAGGACGAGGATACAAAGGTTTTGGGCTAGGCGTTTGTTGAGGACACCGAGGCTTAGGTGAGGCTAATACGGGACAGGATGTTTGAGGCACAGAGCAGACATGCTAAGTATTACGATGCTCGGCATCATCAGGTGGAGTTTCAGGTGGGGGACCGGGTATTCTTGAAGATCCGACCAATGCATGGAGTTTCACGGGTGCGTGGTCGGAAGAAGATGCTCAACCCAAGATATATGGGGCCTTACTGGATCCTGGACCGGATCGATCCTTTAGCATACAAGCTGGAGCTTCCACCGGAGGTGTCAAGTCTGCACAACGTGTTCCATATATCCACTCTTAGAAGGGCTCTACTATGCCCGGAGCAGCAAATTACGGCCACAGATGGTTCGGTGGCATCTGATCGGTCAGTTCACCTTGAACCGCTCTGGATTGACGACAAGGGGATACAATTCTTGCGCCGCAAGTAGGTTCTATTGGTCAAGGTCCTGTGGAGAAATTATGGGCGAGAGGAGCACACATGGGAGCCTCAGGACTTGATGCAACAAAGGTACCCAGAGCTTTTCAATCAGGTATTACTTACAACCTCTCGGGATGTTACAATTTACCTTTCATGCTTGAAACCCCGTAGGCCTAACTAGAATTTCGAGGACGAAATTGTCATTTATATATTGGGATTTTTAATATCCCTCAAACAACTAGACCCCTAGGTCTTTGTTTTGTCATGACTAGGTGATGACAAAACCATCAGAAGCTCAAGATCAAGTGGGAAAGGACCAAGGTAGAAATCGTCTTGGTCTGCTTATAGCACATCCTCAACATTAGACCTAAGGTCTGACTTTAGGGCTTCAACTTGACACCATAATCCTACCATAACACCCTTAACACCTTGGCTAGTCCATAGGGTCACTAAGGACCCATTAAGGGCAGTCAAGGTGGTTAAGTTGACCTAAGTCAACTCTAACCCTAAATGGGTAAAACTTGCCTACATAGGGTCAACTGACCTTCCGTTAGCCAAGTGGATCCCACTCATGTCCTCCTAACCCTAGAGTGAGGTCAATGGGTCACCTAGGACCCATTGGAGTCAACCAAAGAGGCTAAGTTGACCCTAGTCAACCTTAGCTCTAAAAAGGTCAAAGTGCCCTAACTAAGGGTCAAGTGACCCCCCAAGATGCCCAACCAACCCCACCCAAGTACTTTTAGACCTTAGGGGATGCCAATGGGTTACCAAGGACCCATTTGGGTCAACCCAAATGGTTAGGTTGACCAAAGTCAACTCATGGGTCAAAGTGGTCAACTTTGGTTAACATAGCCCAATTCCAGTGGGCTAAGTTCAAGTGGTGTGGCCCATTAGACTAAGGAAGTGGAGAGACACATTTTGGGCCCACCAAATTCAGAAAGGTGACTAGGAGAGAGGGAGGAAGGAGTTACCTACTTAGGAGGAAAGAGAAAGTGGGGGCTTAATGGCCATCATGGCCATGGAGGTTTCATAACCCCTCTTTTTGATAGGGCATTTACTCCTTGGAGGCAGGGGAAAAGTTTCCAGGAGGTGGACGGCCAGTGGGGTGGCTCAGTCCCCTCAATTTGGCTGAAACCGAAAACTAGGTTTAATGGTCATTAATGGTGTTTTGAGAAATTGGGGAGTTACAAACCTCCTCTCCTCAATTCCTTCTTCAAAAACCTTCACCAGGTCGAGAGCAAGCGTTTCTCTCGTTCCAATTCCAATTCCCTTACTGTTACTGTGGAGGTTGTAGAGAATCCCAAACCGGCGGTCGGAAATGGCAAGGAGGCACAACACTTGCTCTCAGGCCGCAATTCAGGTCCTCCTCCTCTCCTTTCTCTATGGATAGATCTTAGGATTCATTTAGAATGAAGATCGGGCTCAATTGAGCCCGATCAAACCTTCCTTTTTCCTGGTTTTCCAAGAAAAACAACTTGTTGGGATCGACGGAATCCGCCCCTCCGGCGGCGGTGCCGCTGCCTGGCGATAGCTACCACCTCGATGGAGGTGGTGGTGGCGGTGGCTTGCCAGTAAGGTTGCCGGATGGCCGGGAAATGGGGGTGGAACAAGCTCCAGGTCGGGTGAATCCTGGTCGTTGGCTGGAGGTTGAAGATGACTGGATTCTGCCTGTTTTGCACCAAGATTCATGTCGCCTTAGATATTTAACCTTAGGTTAAATAATTTCATTTCAATAATTCTGTCACACCTTTTTAGTTATTTTGTAAATTATTTTAAAAATATCTATAAGTTAAATCAGAAAAAGTGGTCAACATATAATTTCTAGCCTTATGGGTCTATTTATTTAAAATTGATTTGAGTCAATTTGGACCACTGGTTTGACCAGGGTACCCATTTTGGTGGGGTCTATACCTAGAGCTAAGAAGAGATTAAAATGAGTGCACACACTTCATCTCTTGTCCAAATGACTTGAAATTTCGACAGGGAGTCACCCTAGTCTATACCTAGGTCCTGCCTAAAAATGAGAATTTTTGGGGACATTTTTTCTATAGTTTTTGAAATTATTTAATTACTCTAGGGTAAATTAATTAAGGGACCAAATGACCTTTAAACTCTCCCAAATTTTGGTGATTGGTCCATGGGGTCATCATAAGGCTCTGGATAAAATTACAACTCATTTGGAGATGATTTGGATTTAATTTTTGCAAACCCTAGCCTTGCCATAATAAGGGTATTTAGCTCAAAAGTGCACTCTGAGTTTTGAGTGACCAAATCCCCTCAACAGAGGTTGATATTTGGGCCACTGGTTTGGCATGAAATATAACACCCTCATAAGGGATATGGGGTAGTTTGGGATTGAATTACCTTAGGTCACAAGTTCAAACCCTATGTTAGGACTTTGGGGGTTTGAGAAGGGCATGTGGTCAAATGCCCTTGTATAGACTTTAATTTTGGTAGGGAGGATACTAGGGTAGCTAAAGTCCTCTGGTAAAAATCTTAGAGGATTTGGAGATGGGTAGACCCCTCAAAACCCTAACCCTAGTTTAGGTCACAAATTTTGTAATGGTATAATAGGCTAACAAAACTTTGTGAAAAAATTGTGAAATTTAGGTAGTGTAGTCATAGGGTTAGTATGAGTATTTGGAAATTTTAATGGGAATTTTGGACCAATTATTTGGTACTTCCTTTATTATGCAAGTGTTTGCCCTTAAATGATTCTTTATTATTTTTGACCTCACTGACCATAAGAAATTTATGTAATTTGGGCATAGGGAATTTTGGGTTATTAACTACACAAATGAATTTTATTATAATTTGTAGATGCATATTTACAGTACTTACTTCACAAGCTCATAAAAATGGAAACATTTTCAATAATTTGTTCATAGCTCATTATTTGTTGTAAAATTGTGAAACCTGATCAGTAGTGTTATTATGTCAATACTTTCATGAGGAAATTTATTTACAATTTTTGGATGTACAATTTTTGTACTTTCATTAACATATGAAAATGGAATATGTTTCAAAATAAAATTTTGAGTTCTTTATTTACTAGAAAAATTAGGAGACCTTGAATTTACAGTAACATATATGCCAAGTATTTATCTTAATTTTGTGATGATGCATGACTGAAAAGTGTACTTCATGTTCAAAACCAGGGCATTGGGAGTACTTAGGAAATTAAATAAATTATCAGATAAATTAGGAAAATTATGAATTTCTTGATTAGGCTAAATATGTCATGATAGACCCCCAATAATTATTATAGGGATATTGGATGATTATTTTGAGTACCTTCCATTGTATACATCATATAACTTAGGATTGTCTGCATTTAGTAAAACTGCAGAAATCATGATATGGTGCAAAATGAACCTAGAGAGTTGGGATGTTGGTGAGTTGATCTGGTAAGTGAAATGGGTTCATCATCGAGAGTTGTGAGGAGTGGGAGGTTTTACTAGTGTTAAGAGGTGCTCGGGGTCGACGATACATCATCTTCCCCTTGGGGAAAGAGAAAGAATCAAAATACACTAGGGATAGATCCAGTACAATATTAAAGGGATTGGGAGTTGTGTAACAATCAATAATAATAAGTGCCTTGCGAAAGGGAGCTTTGGGCTTCAACCCATCGTAGTTCCTAGTGCCCTTTGAGAGCCCTTCACGGGGTATGCCTGGGGCAGTCCTAGGCTAACCTAAACTGTAGGTAAAACTGAATTTCAAGAGTTACTAGCATAAATATGGATTCACTTTCACTCACATTGATGTCTCGGGAAGTTAGGATGGGTCACTCGGGTTGTGGGCTCGGTGGATTTGGTGACGGGCAGGTTGGCCCGGTGAGCTTTGGCTCGGTTGTTGACTGTGACAGACGGGATGGTCCGGGGAGCTTTGGCTCGGTAGCTGATACATAAGTTGCATGTACATAAAGTAAAAGGTGGTGGGTCCTCGATATTGGAGGGTCGATGCACCGACACCAATACGTTGACTTGCAAGTGTGGTTTAGCACTTCGCCATCAAAGTCTGGTCTGCCAGCCAGCAAGAGTACGCAGGAGCTCTGCTTTGTGCACCAATGTTGAGGCATACGATATGTCTGATTGGTAGTGCAATTACCGGTTTAGAGGTGGGCGAGGCCCAACCTACCGCTTCCATTTGCCATTACGGAGGTATCCTGGGAGGTTCGGCTCCAGAAAGGGGGAACTAAAGGTCTGTGTACACAGAGTCGTGTGGGTGAGTTGCACTTGCATGTTCACATCATGGCATAATTGCATGTCATAGCATAACCATTGAATATAACTCTTAAACCTATTGTATAAAGTGGTATGGGACGCTTTATACAATAGGTCCTGCAAAATGACCCCTTAATTTATTAGTTCGCGCGAGCGTGCTTATAAGTTAAGGTTTTTTTATTCAGTAAATATATATGTATGCTTTCTAAAACACCGACACCCTATCTTATTAATTGATACGAGACTTTTTATATGATAGGAGCCTTGCAGAAGATCCCTTTGCTTATGTGTTTTTATATAAGTTATGGTTACTTATTTCTTGTTCAGTTTTCTTGCTTTTATTACTACCGCACATAGTTATAGAACTACTAGACTAGCTCCGCCATCACCTATTATTTATTTCTCTCCACCTTCATTACCTCTCCTTTCCTCCTCCCCTCTCGGTGTCTAGGAGCCATGGGGGAAGGTGCGGGGGATGATAGGACTTAGTCTTTTATACTAACGGTTTTTGAACCATATCATTTTAGGGGATTGTGGAGCCCAGCATGGAGGAGCAGCCCCGGAGGTCGGCATGCTTGGAGATGGGACAGTCTAGTACCGGAGTTCAGATAGTTGGGACTGTGAGTCTCGATCGTTATTAGATGATTAGTTTTGCTTCTGCACTGAGTTATATATAGTGAGGATGTTGATTTATCGTGCATGAGCCCTATTTTCTGTACTTTTATTATATCTGTGGACACTCTCTTCGTGGAGAATATTTACTATATATATGATGATTGTGAACTTGCCCTTTATTATTTTGCTACTATTGTGATCGAATCAGTCGACAAGATTAGCGTTTTGTAGTGGCGACCTTTCCAGGTGTGAAGGTGTCACCGCAAAGCGGCGGTTCTGGGACTAAGACCACGGTGGTTTAAAAATAAAAAAATGGGGTCTTACAGGGGGAATTGTACATGATAAGTAAATTTTCTACTTATAAAAAGATGATAAAAGCAACCGCACCTATCATATATAGCATAGGATATGAAAACATATCAAGGTCATATAAATTCACAGATCTATCAAATACTTCTACTTCGAGAAAACTAACTATTATTCTATCGGAGAAAATGCTTAAATGAAATACAAATAAAACCAATTGTGAAATAAAGAAAGCAAATAATTGAATAAAACTCACTTTGAAATGAAAATAAAAGATAAATTGTAATTGTTCTAAACTATGTATTGACCATGAGGATTCCTAAAATTATGAACACACCTCTCTCGAGATATACACCCACCTAAGATTAGGAATATTCAACAAACTCTCATTTAAAAACCTAAAACTCATTTTAAGAGGTGAATACCACAAACCAGAAGAATCTCTCGCTCAATACATTCAATTCTTTTTATTCTCGAGCGATTGCTTTGTATTTGAGCCTCTCGCCTAACCATAAAAAACATATTTGGATTCATATATAGGCATATGAAATTAATGATTAATCGAGAATAAACCGAAGGAAGAAAAAAGCGAAAATAAAGGGAGAAATTATAATTTTAAATTAAAGCATGAAATAAAATAAGAACTTATTATAAAATAAACAAGACGAGAATTTAAATAATAAAAAGACAATACTGAATTGAAAATAAACTATTGTATGAAAGAAAATTTCATGAATTAATTGTACACTATGAAAAGGAAATTGCAAAAATAAAGCAAAGTTAAAAATAGAAATAAAAGACTGAAGTGCAAGCTCTACCCAAATGGGTAGAAGGAAAGTAAAGACAATACTTAATAAAAAATAACTATTTTTATTACTAAAAAGGAAATTACGGGACTTAAAAGAAGATTACATAAATGAAAAAAATACTAAAATAAAAAGAAAATATAAAAAAGGTTGTGGAAAGGGTTGTAAACAACCCAAAATGGGCAGTCCAAGATGGAGAGAAATAAGATTGGGTTTAAGCTCTATTTATAGAGAAAATTTGGAAGTACATGCCCTAGGTAACGGGTGTGACCTCGGGGCATGTCAACTAGCGTGTCCACGCAGTTGTCTTCGGGAGAAGCTGGCGGAACAAGTGGCATGTGTTAAGAATATTATCCACAAGATTCCTGATTTGAAGAAGGCCTCAAGATGACAATAAACATCTTGTATTTGATACATATTTTAGTTTTGGTGTGACAGAGTTTACAAAAGTGCATGACTAATGTAGTGTTAGGCTTATGGTCACCCAAACAGGGTTTTGCCCTTATAATCCCTCAAGAAGCAAAACTCATGTTGACCTCGGTCCTAATCCTATATTAGACATGTCACTATTATGAGGAAAGACACAAGAGTTAAAGGAATTCAAAGGAAGGAACTTAGATTTATCTAAGGAAAATATCGAGTGCATAGGCTAGAAGTTAAGTATCTTATCGACTGCATCAGCTTCATGACTAAGTCATTTGTCCACTACATCAACTGCATGGATTAAGAATAGTTTGACTGCGTCAGATTCAATACTAAGTAATTTGTCGACTGCATATACTGCATGAATGAAGAAAAATTTGACGGCATCGATTTCAAGTAAAGTCATTTATCAACTACATCGACTATAGGATTCACAGACTTTGTTAACTGCATCGACTACATCATATATAAGCCATTATATAATTTGTCGACTGTATTGAATACATCATATAAAAGATTTGTCGACTGCATCAACTACATAGTGTTAGAAAGAATTACATAGAGTAAATTACCTAAGTCCTGGGTAACTTCAGTTGAGTTCTTATGATATTTTATGCTGACAAAACATTTATAACTAAAACTAAAGGACTTTTTCAGTTGCATCAATTCAAGTTTACTCAATAAGGTTTTTGTCGACCTGACATGTGGTCTGATAGCTATCTCCTAAGATTAAGGCCCTGCTTGCATGATCAATGTAACACTCCCAATTTTTCAGTAATTATTTAATTCTATAATGACGTATTTATGACGGCATGGCGTTACTTTTAACGTTAAGATGATGACACGTCGCCGTTAGTGCGTTTTCGAGTCTGTTCGTTCGAGTCGGCCAAATTCGTGAATCCTTGTTGTAAATGGAAAATTTCATGTTAGGAAATTAAATTAATTAATTTTTGACATGCTCGTCAAGTTTCGTCGCGATCCGAGCGATTTTCGAACCTCGGCAATTTTTCAAAGTTTTGTAGAATTTATGTTCGCCAATGACTTTGAAAATTTATATCTGAAGAATGGCTCGTCGGATTTTAGTTTTGACTTCGCCATTGGGTTCATAGCATCAGTTTTTGCCTACTATGCGTATTTCGTTTAATTCAACGCGTGTTTGGGCCTCCATTTTGAACTCTTGTTTCCTTGTTCAAAAATATAAATATGATTATTATAATATTAAAGCACTATTCAAAAATGTCATTTCTTATTCATCTCTATACTTTAATTTTTGGATATATTTGTAAAATCCACTATTCACCCGGACAAAAAGCAACTGTTCATGCAATTTAATGTCATTTCCTATTCGGGTCACTCCCCCTTTATATTTTCTCTTTCAACATGATCTCTTAAATCATTATGATTAAATCTTAACTGACTCATGACAATGATGTCTAACAAAGAAACATAACGACATAAAAAAAATATGTGCAATAACTGATATTGGATAATTCGTCATGTGAGACTATAACATCTCACCATCCTTCAAATTGAGCTTTCCCCCTCTATTTTTGTTTCCTGCATGCCTGTGCATAAAATTATTAGTTTTATTACTATGACTATTATTATTAATACTATTAATCTTATTATAACTATTAAGTATATAAAGGCATTAGGTTAGAGAAAATCCTATTCATCTTCTCCAAGTGACCGAACCGAAACCAGAGCGGTGACTTCCTCCTGTTCGTGAATCTTCCGGTGGCCACCGACGGTACTCTGGTGCTCGAAATCTTCAACGGGAAATAGATCCGGAAAGCTCTTAACGAGAGCTACGCCATTGTGGTAAAACGTTTCCCATTTTTTGAGTTTTCTCATTAGGTTTTTTTAGCCCTAACCTCTATTTCGGCCATTTTTGTTCAGATTTCAACTCCTCCCGTCTTCTTTTGCCCGATCTGCGACGAGGAGTGATTTGAAGAATTTTTTTCGGTAAAATAAAGGCAAGTGGTGGTTTTACTCCCATTTTTTCCTTCTTTCTCTCAATCTACTAAAATTTTTAACTTCTTTTTATCATTATCATTAATAACTTGATGATTATAGTGTTGTCTTAATCCTTTGTTTAAATCCACTTGTATTATCATGTTCTTGATTTCACTAGTCTAACTTGGTAAAGTGGTTTATGTTTTGATTATGTGGTTGAATCTTTCTCTTTTAACTGTCTCTTAAGTATTATGTAGGACGTGTTAGAGTTTATCTAGGATTGTAAATCCTTCCTAAAGGTTGATCAACCATTTCTTAAATCATGAAATGACTAGTAGAATCTGACGTGCCAAGTCTTGGATATATGTATTTTTGGGTTTTCTTGATTGCGGGAGTTAGTGGATGAAATAACCTCCATAATGTTTGATTCCTTTATTAGTACCTTATGAAACTCTACCGGGTGTTTGGGTGTCTACAGTGAATGGTGGAGTGTATGAGTCTCCCCTGGAGTTAGACGGATATTATATCTGTGAGGGTGTGTCAGGATGAGTGACCACCTTGCCCGTGTTTTTGGGTAGAGTTGACCACATGTGGCTAATAAAGTTTTGAGTATTCTTTATTATGATTTAATCATGTTTTCCACCCTTTTAGTCCCGTGCATCTGGTGTGATTTGTTGTATGTGACGATTCATATAAGTCATATGTTTCTGATTTTGGTACTTTACTTCTGTACTTTACTTCAATAAATTTGGTCTTGGGTTGGTATCCCTTTTGACCTTTGTATACTTTTTGGCTTACTTTTCTGCCACCGCTTGTACCTTATTACTGAGGTGTTCTGTGTTTGGAATGCCTCAGGTTCGGAGCTTTAGCAGGTAGTTGAGCTAGTTTTGGAGTTCCTGTGCAGCAGTATTGGCTATGGTTTTCACCTCGCCATTATGAGGTAGTTTGTTGTTTTAGTTTGCTCACTTAGTTCAGACATACTTCTGTCTTATGTGGGTTCGTGTCAGATGGTTGATGCCCACAGGATAGTTTATTTTGGGATACCTTGTTAGCTGCTAGTTATTTTCTTTGTGATGGATTGGATTACTTGCTCTTTGAGATGTTTATGCTAGGACTGCATGCTAGATATTTTCAACTTATAAAACCCTATTACTAGTATATCATACATGTCATCTCTTTCAAAATGAAGTCACTACTTTTTGGTTAGCGTATAGACTTTTAGTTATACTTATTATAAATCTAGGGTGTTGCATAACATGAGTTGCTTATTGGGGACGTTTACACTCATGTAGGATGTTTAATCTCAATTAAATATTTTCCACAGTGTATAACTATTTTTCCTGTGTACTAGATGAGCCACTAAGTTGAGGGATATGGCTTACCATTTAACTTAAACTGGATTTTTCTCTAAATAACTTAAAAATCTTTCCTTATATGTCAAGTATGAGTCTTTCCTGAGCATACGCAGTTATCCCCTATTGACGTGGCATCATGACACGCATTTTCCCTTACACTGATATATCTTTAATGCGGAGAAAATGCGGGTTATAACACTTGGTATAAGAGGGAGGTTGGTTTGACAAGTTGGTCTAACCAGCCAATCTGATATAGTTTTGGTTTCCTTCATTCATTTTCATACACACACCGATGTGTCATCAGTACGTCTTAGCCGAAGCATAGTCACTACACTCATAGCATGATAAGAAGTATACGGGGCATATTATATAGTATGAGATGCATAATATGTGTTTGTATATGGATACACAGCAGCTGGCAACGTGTGATGATTATGTAGTATGGGATGCATAACCACCATCACATGGGTGCCCATTAGCAAGTTTTCGTTCTTATTGCATGCGATGTTATGTAGTATGGGATGCATAACATTTCATATGTACGCCGCTCATAACATGCATTAAGGCCTTTTTAGAATGCATAGCACTGCATACATAGCATATCATCGCATAAGCATGTATGCTAAGTTAAGGTTTACATGATGAACATGTATACACCTGATTTTAAATAAGAATAAAAATACATGCATTCATATCATAGGAACATGAGTCAATAAGATGAGAGGATATCATCCTAAGTAGGACATAGCATCACTATAAAATCCCAGAGCAAGTTGCAGCATAAGCAAGTGTCTTTTAAGTATGGTCTGAACTAAGTGTGTGGCCTAGTTGTAAGCTATGATTCTGATGAGTTATTCATTTTTACCTTTTAGAAATGCCACCAAAACATGTTGCGACGAAGTCGACTCCCCAGTCAGAGGGTGAGTCGTCAGGTGCGCAGAGCGATGAGTTAATCGAGAGTTTGTTCCAGAGCAACGAGGCTCTGTCGAGGCAAGTAGTTGCGATGCAATCACAAATTCAGACTTTGTTGTCTGCCGCTCCCGCATAGCAAACCTTAGTCGATGATTTTGCCGTGGATCGAGTCGTACCCGATGCCCCTGCTCCTTTGGTGCCGCTTGTGACGCTACAGCCAGAGATGAATTTTATCTTGCATTTCTAGCGATTGGGACCTCCCACTTATGACGGGAGTTCCGACTTCATGGTTTTGGATGATTGGATCATCACTATCGAGGAGATATTTTTGTATTCGGGGATTGCAGAAGCTTAGAAGTTAATGATTACATCTTATCAGTTAAAAGGCCTAACAAAGAGCTGGTGGATTCGGGAAAAGGAGAGCCTAAATGAAGGATGATAGTAGGAATCTTTTTAGAAGATGCTATTGAAAAAGTTTCTACCCTCGGTCGATCAGGACTGTCTGATGAATAACTTCCTGCATTTGAAGTAGAGATAGCTCATAGTGAGCGAGTATGAGATTGAGTTTAGTAAGTTGAGCATATTTGCTCCTGATTTGGTAGCTTTAGAGGAGGGAAGAGTTAAACGTTTCCTAGGAGGACTGAGAAGCGATGTCCAATAGTGGGCATGCGCTTATAGAGCTGAAAGTTATGTTGTGCCAGTGGAAGCTACTCTGAAAGTTGAGGCAATTGAAAACACCAAGAATCGAGGTGTCGAGGCGAGAAAAGAGAAGAGCAAAGGTGTTGAGGATGGAAGCTCTAGGGCATCTGGCCCTTCTTTGAAAAATAAAAGTGGAGAAATATGTAGCTTCTATGGTCGATCTGTCCACCCTTACAAGAGGTATTTCAAGAGGACTGCCACTCTGAAGCAGCAGTAGGTGCTCTCCATCCAAGGAGCACCCAAGGGATAGCTGGTGTGTTCATTCTGTTCAAGGAAGGGACATGATATGAGTCATTGCTGGTCGAAGGATAAGTCTTGCCTCTAGTGCGGGCAGAAGGGGTACCTGAAGTCTTCATGCCCCCAAGCTCAGCCCCCACTACAGCCTGCCCCGCTCCGGGCTCTACATCGCCACCAAACCAGGACAAAGGTAAAGGAAACCTAAATATGGTAACCAGAGAGGAAGCTCAGACCTTTACCCAAGTTATATCAGGTTAGATTATAATTTATCTTTTACTCTCCATTATTTTTCCTAGTTTTCGTTCGTTTATTTATATATGCTATGGTATTAGGGGAGTTTAAGGTGAAGAATTGGTGGGAGCGCGTTCTTTTTGATTCCTTCGTGGCACGAAGTTTTGTAGATAAACATCATTTGAACGTGGATCAATTAGGAGTTTCCTTCAACGTCAAGCTTCCCTCCGGAGATCTGGTGATATCCAATCAAGGAATTCAGAGATGCCCTATTTGTCTAGGCAATTTCCTTGCATTTGTGAATCTGCTGATGTTAGATCTGGCAGATTTTTATGTGATTTTGGGCATGGACTAGTTGTCCAAGTATGATACGATAATCCAGTGCAAGGCAAAGCGACTGGACTTTAAGATAGACAGCGACCAACCTATGAGTGTTTATGGATTTCAGGAAAAATGTTTCGTAATTATTTCTTTGGTACGTGCTTGTCAAGCTCTAGAGTCTACTTGCGAGGCGTATCTTGTGTCTATTTCTTCTTTAGAAATAGCTTTTGTTACACCATGTCTTGAGGATATCTCGGTGGTGCAAGAGTTTCCAGATGTCTTTCCTGATAGTCTTCTAAGACTTCCTCCTGAGAGAGAGGCGGAGTTTGTGATAGACCTCGAGCCAGGTACTCTCCCTATTGCTAAGGCGCTATACCGTATGGCTCTGCGTGAGTTAGAAGAGTTGCGCACTAAGCTTGATGAGTTGCTCTAATGTGGTTATATTAGGCTGAGTTCTTCCCCGTGGGATGCCCCTATTTTGTTTGTAAAGAAGAAAGATGGTTCCATAAGGCTCTGCATAGATTATCGGGAGTTAAACAAGGTAACCATCAAGAACAGATATCTGTTGCCTCAGATTGATGATCTATTTGATCAGTTATGGGGATGCACTGTGTTTTTGAAGATTGACCTTCATTCAGGCTACCATAAGTTGACGGTCCGTGAGGTTGATATACCACGAATAACTTTTCATTCCCGGCACGGGCATTTTTAGTTCTTGTTGATGTCCTTTAGTTTGACAAATGCCCCCTCTGCTTTCATGGACTTAATGAATAGAGTGTTCAAAGATTTCTTGGACCGTTTTGTGATTGTGTTCATAGATGACGTTTTCGTGTATTCTTGCAGTGTTGAGGAGCATACTCAACACTTGTGTTTAGTTTTGTCAACCTTGAGAAAGCACAAACTCTATGCCAAGCTGAGTAAGTGTGAATTCTTGTTACCCCAGGTGTCCTTTCTGGGCCATGTTGTGAGAAAGGATGGTATATTCGTAGACCCGACCAAGATTTCTGCTGTGATTGAATGGAAGAGACCTTCTCCTCCTTAAGAGATTAGGAGCTTCTTAATTAGGTCTGACCGGTTATTATAGAAGATTCATGGAAGGGTTCTCTGTGTTGTCTACTCCCATAACTAGACTTATACAGAAGAACACCGCGTTCATTTGGAGCAATAAGTGTGAAGAAGCCTTCCAAGAGTTGAAGAAGAGATTGTGTACTGCACCAGTTTTAACTTTACCTACTTAAGGAGTCGAGTACGTTGTGTATGTGGATGCATCACACATTGGACTTGGTTGTGTTTTGATGAAAGAAGGAAAGTTGATCTCTTACGGATCAATACAATTAAAGATTCATGAAAGAAACTATCCTACGCATGATTTGGAATTTATTTTTGTAATCTATGCGCTGAAGCTTTGGAGACATTTACTATATGGCGTGTTGTGCAAGATTTATACATACAATAAGAGTTTGAAGTGCGTCTTCACTTAGAAGGAGCTGAATTTGTGCTAGTGTAAGTGGTTTGAGTATGTGGCTGATTATGAAGTGGAGATCCTTTACAATCCAGGAAAGGCTAATGTAGTAGCCGATGTTTCGAGTAGGAAGACCACAAAAAACTTCAATCTATCTGTGCAATCCATGGTGGAAGAATTCTTGTTTATGGACATTGAAGTTGGGAGTAGTATTGTGCCTGCTAGTTTAGAAGTAGAAGAGCCCTCTTGGATTTCCCTTACTAGAGTGCACCAGAAGGATGACCCTGATTTGTGGCATCTCTGGAATAGAACTGAGAAGGGAGAGCTACTTTATTCCTCTTTGGACGAATTAAATACTCTGAAATATTAGGGAAGATTTTGTATCCCCGCTATTGATGATATTCGGGCTAAGATTTGTAATGAAGCTCATGGTTCTAGTGTTTCCTACCATCCTGGCTCCACCAAAATGTATAAAGACTTGAAGTAAATTATTTGGTGGTCGGGAATGAATAATGATATAGCAAAGTTTGTGTCGGAATGTTATACGTGTCAGCGTGTAAAGGTTGACCATAGAAGGCCTGGTGGTAAATTAACACCGCTTGATATTCCAGGATGGAAATGGGAGAGTATTTCAATGGATTTCATCACTAGTTTTCCAAAATCTCCCCGTGGGCACGATTCTGTTTGGGTGATAGTCGATAAATCGACAAAGTGTGCTCACTTTGTGCCCTTTAATATTGGGAATTCAATGAATAAGATAGCTGAGTTATACCTTTATGAAGTCATCAGATTACATCGAGTGCCTGTTAGTATTGTATCGAATCGAGACTCCAGATTTACATCTCGCTTTTGGAAGAGTTTACAAGAGTTGTTGGGTACAAATTTAAGGTATTCCACCGCCTATCATCCGTAAATAAATGGGAAGATAGAAAGGGTAAATAAGATCTTGGAGAATATGATCAGGTGTTATATATTAGATAACGTTGGCGCTTGGGATGAGCGTCTCAGACTCATGGAATTTGCTTACAATAATAGTTACCAAGTGTAACGTCCCAATTGACGCTACGCCCCTCGTGCAAACTTTTAAGTCTGGAGAGCTGACTTGGGCTCAGTGAGTGCTGGAAGCAAGGCTTACACTTGTGTCAGGGAGGATAAGTTGGTATAGAGTAGGACACGGGTAGTGACACGGGCATGTCCATACACGTGTGGTACTCTGGTGTCTTTGCATCTTCTTTGTGAAATTTCCAAAGGACACGGGCATGTCTATACCCGTGTGGCTCTCTGTCAATGTTGTGGATTCCTTGTTGTGTTCACCGAGCAGGACACGTGTAGTGACAAGGGCGTGTCCCTATCCATGTGTGTATATTCATCAAGCAGAGATCGACTAACATCGTCGACCGTGTTTCCCAAGTAGGACACGGGTAGTGATATGGGAGTGTCCCTACCCATGTGTGTATTCATCGAGTAGATATCGACTAACATCGTCGACCGTGTTTCTTGAGCAGGACACGGGTAGTGACACAATCGTGTCCCTACCCGTGTGTGTTCACAGCAGTTCGATGATTCGTCGAGCGGAGCTCGACGAATCGTCGACTATGTTCCTCCTAAGCAGGACATGGGTTGTGACACGAGCGTGTCACTACCAGTGTAGTTAAATTTCGGGTTTTGGCGAATTTTCCGACCGCGTCGTTTCAAAGGGACTAATTTACTGAGTTGATTGGCAATCTAATGACAGGCCTACACGTGGCTATGTAGTTGCCCAACTTCCCACCTGAAAAATGGGAGAAAACCCTAGAAATTTTTAGTCTTCCTTCTAAGCCGTCGTTGTAAGAAACTGCTGGAGAGGAAGAAGGTGCTGGAGCCAATCTTCTTCCCGTAAAGAACTAACACCGACCAAGGAGAAGAAGATGTCGCCAAGAAGGGTGACAAGATCCATGGCTGGAAATGGTTGAAATGCTTGAAACGAGGTGAGCATCCTACCCTCTCACTTGGTGCTAGATCTGTAGTTATTTCTAGGATAGATGTCGACTCAAGAGAGTTTTGACTTGCAGGATGAAGATTTCCTAGGAAGAGACCATTCTAGGGCTGGTGCACTAAGGATAGTGATGTCTTCAACCTCTCCCCTCTCCTTGAGTAGATGGTGGACTTGGTTCGTGAAGATAAAATTGTCTCATGAGGGTGAATATGGGTGGAGGAATTTCTGGACATGTTTTGAATATATGGCTTGATGAAGAAGATGAACTGATGTCATTTATCTTGCTTTAAGATGCATGCAAAAATCTGTTTTCTGCACGCAGCAGTCTTCGAGGCCGTTTTTGCACATAATGTGGCCGGATCTGGGATTTCAACTAAATACGAAAGTCGTAGCCCTCAGAAATACCTTTCCAACGTGGGTTTAAACGTCTTCACCGAATTCTTGTAGCCTCCGAAAACCTTGTTTGAAGTTGCTGTACAGTAATCATTCCTGCACATGTAATTCTCGTGTTTGTTTTGTATCGACTTTGGGTTGGTAGAGAGATTGTAGTACATTAACGTAAATGTTTTGTTGAGATGCAGTCTATAAGTTGTTGTAATAAATTATGTCAATGACATTTGTTGGATAAACCCTTAATGAACAAATGATCTAGTAAAGTGCACTTGATCAAGATGATTTGGTGAAAGTTTATAAACGGATGGACTGACGAGTTGGGATGGTAGGAATGATTTTAATATGTGAAATATTGAGGACGTACTTGATAATGGTGATGTGTTGAATAATGATGAGTTTGGCTTGGACATGCTGAATATAATAGGTAATGACTGTTACGAACAAATGGTTGTTGTCTTTAGTTGATGGATATGTGAAGCACCCTTACACTGATAATGAACCCTTAGTACCTTGGGGAACGAGGTTGTGAAATTGGTGTAAGTACAGGGTTTGACCGCACTGGTTTTGTAATGTTGTGAGGAAACGTAAGTGGACGGTTGTGCTTGGTCCTCGGTGTTCATTCCTGAAGCTTCTTTCGTACCACAAGGATGTGAAATTGCATGCGGTGTGAGTCTACACGCGGTGTCGTAATCTGGGGATAAGGATAGTGTGGCAGGTATACAGGCTCGCAAGTTATCACACCGACGGGAGTTGACAAATAGACTTTGGGCGGTTGGGCTTGGTCCACGGTGTTCATTCCCGAGGCTCCTTTCGTGCCAAGTGGACTGTTGGGCTTTGTCCTCGTGCTTCTCTGAGGCTCCTTCCGGGTCACACCATAGGCCAATTCAGGGCTTGGTTCTCAGTGCACATCTACTCGAGACTCCTACTGAGCTATAGTACGCATATGAGCTCCGCTGTTATGTTCTTAGCGTTGATGCGTACTGAGACCTAGGTTTGGTAGTGTGGATACCCACATAGTAGTGGAGAAGCCCGCTCTACTGTCACCGTTTGGCCACAATGGATGACGCCTGAGAGGTTAGCTACCTGCTCGAAAAGTGGGAACTACAAGTCTTTGTAGACATAGCAATTGCATGTGTGTGATCATGGGTGAGTCATTGCATAGCATTCATGGCATTACATTACATTGCATACACAAGATCCTCATCGTATAAGTTTGTACGGGAACTCTTATACGATGAGTTACTTTACTGTTAAGCCGATCCTTAACTTATAAGTTTATATGGCCATTCTTATAAGTTAAGTTACTTTCATGTTGTAGATCTATATGCTTAGATGGATTGATATAGCTAGTGTAGAACTGCTAGAATAGAATGTTGATAATATTGTTATACATTACTTCTTTTGCTACTCATGTCATGTATACTTACTCCACTTGCTTGTACTACTGCTTATATAAATATATTATACCCTTGTTCCTTTCTCCGCCCGGTGCCGAGGAGTCGCCGTGGGAGTGGATGTGAAAGCCACTTAGTCTTTATGACTAAAGATTGCTACTTCTTCCTTTTTGGGAGGAAACCCTGCAGTCAGAGCAGTCGCAGATTTTATAGTAGGACATCCAGGCCAAGGCGATAGGGCCTGAAGGGATGGTACTATCACTACTGTCAGTCACCGATATGAGTTTGAGAGACTCACGATGTAGCCCCTTTGGGCAAGTTTTACCCGTACTCTGATATTTTAGAAGCTTGTGGTAGCTTCTTTTCTTGATGTACTTTAGGACTATTTTACTTATGTATGGATTGACTTCTGTTTTATATTCTTGGTTGGGTTGGCATTGGTTGATATTGATTATAGCCGACAGGATAGGCATCTTATAGTACAGGGTTTCCTATGTGCTAACGCTACCGTAAGGCGGCTGTTCTGGGCATAAGACTCCCCTTGTGTCGTGTTTTGTGTTCCGAGAGGGGGGGGGGGGGGTCTTACACCAAGAGAGTCTGCAGATGGCCTTGTTTGAGGCATTGTATGAGAGGCGTTGTAGGACTCCTTTATTTTGGGCTGAGGTTGGTGAGAGACCATTACTAGGTCCAGAAGCCCTTGAAGAGATGAATTGTGTTGTAACTCATATTAAAGAGAAGCTCCGTGTAGCACAAGAGCATTATGAGAAGTATGCTAATCGATGAAGGCTCGATCTGGAGTTTGCCGTTGGGGACTTGGTTTTTTTGAAAGTGTCTCGGATGCCAGGCGTTAAAAGGTTTGGAAGGAACCATAAGTTAGATCCCCGGTATGTGGAACCTTTTCAGATTCTTGAGCGCATCGGAGTGTCAGCTTATACGCTGTATTTGCCTACTACCTTCCCTGGTGTCCATGATATGTTCTATGTGAGCTAGTTGCGGAAGTGTGTTCGTAGTTAACGTCAAGTCCTCACTCGGTGCGCCTGATTCAGCAAAACCTTTCGTACGTGGAAGAGCCTGTCCATGTTTTGGAATCTCAAGAGCGAGTGTTGTGGAGAAAGACCATTCCCTTGGTTAAGGTTCTCGGCGAAATCAGGACGTCAAGAGCGCGATGTGGGAATTGGAGTCGGCAATGAGGGAATCTCATCCGCACCTCTTCTCTTAATTTCTGGTATGTCTCCATGTTTTTGGATGTATTTGATTTTCTCATTTTGGTTTGGTTTTGGAGTTGTGTCAAGTTTCGGGACGAAACGTCTTTTTAGGGGGTAACTGTAATACCCCCCTGATTTTTTTGTAATTATTTAATTCTATAATGATGTATTTACGACGTCATGGCGTTACTTTTAACGCCAAGTTGACGACACGTCGCCGTTAGTGCGTTTTTGCGTCTGTTCGGTCGAGTCGGCCAAATTCGTGAATCCTTGTTGTAAATGTAAAATTTCACGTTAGGAAATCAAATTAATTAATTTTTCACGTGCTCGTCAAGTTTCGTCGCGATCCGAGCACTTTTCGAACCTCGGCGATTTTTCGAAGTTTTTTAGAATTTATGCTCGGCTTAGACTTTGAAAATTTATATCTCAAGAACGGCTCTTCGGATTTTGGTTTTCACTTCATCATTGGGTTTGTAGCATTAGTGTTTTCCTACCGTGCGAATTTCGTTTAATTCGGCGCTCGTTTCGGCCTCCATTTTGAACTCGTGTTTCCTTGTTCAAAAATATAAATATGATTATTATAATATTAAAGCACTATTCAAAAATGTCATTTCCTATACATCTCTATACTTTAATTTTTGGATATATTTGTAAAATCCACTATTCACCAGGACAAAAAGGAACTGTTCATGCAATTTAATTCTCGAATCTGCAGTTAGTTCTCCGGTAGTGTTCATTCTTCTCGAGTTATCTGCAGTTAGTTCTTGGGTAGTGTTCGTCCTTCTTGAGTACTCTTCTTTCTGTTCTCGAGATATCTCTAGGCCCTTCCCGAGAAATCCTAAAAATTGTTCTCGAGTACTACAGGTCCTTCTCGAGAACTCTAAGTGTGTTCTCGAGAAATCTAAGCCCCTTCTCGAGAAATATGTTTCAGTCTACTTTTGGACGCCGTTTTGAGGGTCAAAACGGTGTCATATAGAAAAATGGTTAACATGGATTTTTTTTGTCTCGACGAGATCTACAACTTCCGTGTTGATCACTTTTTGATTCGAGGCCATCTTAAGCCTCTATTTTCGTTTCCCGCACGCCTGCGCATAAAATTATTTTTTTTATTACTATGACTATTATTATTAATACTATTAATCTTATTATAACTATTAAGTATATAAAGGCATAAGGTTACAGAAAATCCTATTCATATTCTCCAAGTGACCGAACTGAAACCAGAGCGGCAACTTCCTCAAGTTCGTGAATCTTCCGGTGGCCGCCGACGATGCTCTGGTGCTCGAAATCTTCAATGGGATATAGATCTGGAAAGCTCTCAACGAGAGCTACGCCATCGTGGTAAAATTTTTCCCATTTCTTGAGTTTTCTCTTTAGAATTTTTTGGCCCTAACCTCTATTTCGGTCATTTTTGTTCAGATTTTTACTCCTCCCGTCTTCTTTTGCCCGATCTGCGACGAGGAGTGATTTGGAGAATTTTTTTTCTGTAAAACAAAGGAATGCGGTGGTTTTACTCCCCTTTTTCCCTTCTTTCTCCTGATCTACTGAAATTCCTAACTTCTTTTTGTCGTTATCAATAATAACATGTTTATTATAGTTCTGTCTTAATCCTTTGTATAAATCCACTTGTATTATCATGTTCTTGATTTCACTAGTCTAGCTTGGTAAGTTGGTTTTGTTTTGATGATGTGGTTGAATCTTACTCTTTTAACCGTCCCTTAACTATTATGTAGGACATGTTTGAGTTTATATAGGATTCTAAATCCTTCCTAAAGGTCGATCAACCATTTCTTAAATCTAGAAATGTCTAGTAGAATCCGACGTGCCAAGTCTTAGGATATATATATATATATATATATATATATATATATTTGGGTTTTCTTATTTGCAAAATTTAGTGGACGAAACCACCTCCACAATGTTTATTTCCTTTATTAGTACCTCGTGGAACTCTACCGGGTGTTTGGGAGTCTGCGGTGAATGGTGGAGTGTATGAGTTTCCCCTACAGTTAGACGAATATTATATCTGTTAGGGTGTGTCCAGATGAGTGACCACCTCGCCCGTGTTTTTTGGGTAGAGTTGACCACATGTGGCTAATAAAGTTTTGAGTATTCTTTCTTATGATTTAATCATGTTTTCCACCCTTTTAGCCTTGTGCATCTTGTGCAATTTGTTATACGTGGTGATTCACGTAAGTTCTATGTTTCCGATTTTGGTACTTTACTTCTATACTTTACTTTAGTACGTTTGGTCTTAGGTTGGTACCCCTTTTGACCTTTGTCTAATTTTTGGCTTACTTTTCTGTCACTGCTTGTACCTTCTTACTGAGGTGTTCTGTGCTTGGAATTCCTAAGCTTTGGAGCTTTAGTAGGTAGTGGAGCTGGTTTTGGAGTTCCTGTGCAGTAGTGTTGACTATGGTTTTCACCTCGCCATTGCGAGATAGTTTGTTGTTTTAGTTTGCTTACTTAGTTCAGACATACTTCTGTTTTATGTGGGTTTGTGTCAGATGGTTGACTCCCACAGGATAGTTCATTTTGGGATACCTTGTTAGCTGCTAGTTGTTTTCTTTGTGATGGATTGGATTACTTGCTCTATGTGATATTTTATGCTAGGACTGCAGGTTAGATATTTTCAACTTATAAAACCCTATTACTAGTATATCATACCTGTCATCTCTTTCAAAATGAAGTCACTACTTTCTAGTAAGCGTAAAGACTTTTAGTTATACTTATTATAAATCTAGGGTCTTACATAGCATGAGTTGTCCATTGGGGACGTTTATACTCATGTAGGATGTTTAATCTCATAAAAGAAATATTTTTCGCAGCATATAACTATTTTCCCCGTGTACTAGATGAGCCACTAAGCCGAGGGATACGGCTAACTGTTTAACTTAAACTGGATTTTTCTCTAAATAACTTAAAAATCTTTCTTTATGTGTCAAGTAGGAGTCTTGCCTGAGCGTCCGCAGTTATCCCCTATTGACATGGCATCATGACGTGCATTTTCCCTTACTCTAATATATCTTTAATGCGGAGAAAATGCGGGTTGTGACAAGCTTAATTAGTGATGAGGAGTGGTAGTAAGAGTCTCTTATCAAGGTTGCTGGTTCAAAACCCCATGGCAACAACCTACCGCTGCTGATAAATAGGCACGGAGATTTGGTTGGGGTGCAATGGGCCTGCATGCCTTGATGTTTAGGCTTACTTCTAGTGGTGCCGTGGGGCGTTCTAAAAAGCCTAAACCCGGGCTGCTGGTAGGCCGGCGATGCTTGGTGCTTGACCTAGCTGTACTGGGTCGTTACAATCAATTTGAATAATTCAAATAACGATCTTTACTGCTGAAATCAAGGAGATGCTTGAGGGAAAGAAATATTCTCATTTAATTTAGAACAATTTCCTTTATAGAATTTTTCCTTAAGCAATATTTTCCAGTTGTTAGAGGATTCCTATTTTAGAATTTTTCTTAAGGAGATTGACTAGCCGTTAAAGATTTACTTATCAATCATCATGCCCTCTGCTAACCAAGACTACTATAAAAGGGAGACTTAAAAGGATGAGCATAATAATGACATACACAGATATTTACTTGCCAAATTTTTCATGGTTTTATGTGCAAGTTCTCTGTAGTGATTAAGCAGAAAAATTTCATTCAAGTCTTCGTTAACTACAAGTAACAGATAGATCTTATTCCAAGTCTAATCTCTACAATAATTTTTTTGAAGAATTCTTTTCTCTCTATCAAGGTGTTCATGATCCAGCCTTCATTCTTTTCAAGCAAATATATTCAAAGTGCAGATCAAGGAAAAGGAATAAGCATGCATAATGATTCTATTTGAATACTCAAGCCTTGATTTTTGAGTCAAACTTTGTAACTGAGTTATAGAGTTGTGTTTGGCCTGAGTTGTAAGGTTGTGTTTGGCCTGAGTTATAGAACTCTGTGGCCTGAGTTGTAGGATCTGTAAGATTTCTGAGTGTAGATCTCTAGGTGTAGAGATTGAGGTAGGGTTGTAATTGGCATGAGTTATAGGATCTTGTGATAGAAGATCTGAGTGGTAGGACCTCTCTGCAAGGTCTGAGGTAGGTGATTGGTTGAGTTGCAAGATATATGGATCTAAGATAGTTTGGAGAATTTTGGCCTAAGATAGCTCGATGCTAGATATGTGAAGGGGGAAGTGGATGTACCCATAATTGGAGAACCACTATAAGGCTCAGTTTGGTTGGGTTGTTACTAATGGAAAGCTGTTGATGAACGGCCGCTTATAGAAAAAGTGCTTATTCTGAAAAATGGAGTTTTATTAAAAAAAATCTTTGGGTGAAATGGAGTTTGCAAAATGGAGTTTTCAAAAAGTTGTTCGGAAAAAAAATAAAACGGGGTTTTGAGTGAATTTTTTCATATTTTTAAATACCAACCATTAAATATATGAAAAAAACAATTTTTTTCACTAAAATAAAAATGATTTTGTATGCATCAAAAAACT
This sequence comes from Platanthera zijinensis, assembly GCA_039513925.1. Classification (NCBI taxonomy): domain Eukaryota; kingdom Viridiplantae; phylum Streptophyta; class Magnoliopsida; order Asparagales; family Orchidaceae; genus Platanthera; species Platanthera zijinensis. Next base: position 93,409,426 of record CM077084.1, on the reverse strand, counting down.
GCTTAGCAAGAGGAGACAAATGAAAAATAAGTCCTCCTCTGACTTCAGAAGATCACTTTGTTATGGTGATCGGTCCAAGAAAAGCTACAGCAGAGATGATAGGTACAAGTTTAAACCGAACAAGCATTCTTCTTCTGACATAGTATGTTATTATTGTAATAATCAAGGACACATGATTGAGGTGTGTCCATATAAAAATATGAAAGGATCCAAGAAAGAAGAGAAGAGATCCTTCAAAGGTAAAAGGAAGGAAGAGAAGAGCTTCGTTACAAAGAAATTAAAGACTCTTAGCAATAGTGACTTAAGTGAGTCTTGCTCAAAATATGAAGAAGCCTACTTAGGGATCATGGCTTAATTAGATGAGGAAGTATGTGACTCCCAATTCAACAGGAAGGTAAACTCACACACTATGCTATCTAAATCTGAAACTTCAACTAATGGTCATGAAGACTATTCTTCTGAGGAAGATGATTCTGACTTTTGAGATCCTATGACAAATTCCAGAAGGTAGTCAAAAAGTAATCAAAAGAGATTGCTTCTCTTAAGGTAGTGGAATCAAGTTTGAGGGAGGAAATTGTTGAATTGACTCCTCTCAGAGATGAAGTTCACTAATTGAAAGAGGAATTAAAATGCTCTACTGAACTATTAAGGAAGAAGGAGAAATACTTAGATGAGCTAGAAGAAAATCTCTTGGTGGAAAGGAAACTTGTTGAAAGTTACTCTAAGCCAAAGACCATTTTTCCTCTCATTGATGAATTTTATGCTCCTAAGAAGGGTAGTGGTCTTGGTCACGTAGCTGAGAAAGGTAAGGATATTAATAGAGCCGCTACCAAATGCAAAGGGACGATACCTCAAAGTCAACCCTCTTTTAAGGAGGTAATTTTTCCCACAAATAAATATGACTTTGAGATGTCCTATGGTCACTTTGCTAGGCCAACTTATGTAAAGCCTAAAAAAAACTACCAAGGATGGACACATCCCCGAGACTTTGGTGCAAGTGCTTTCAAGGCACCGTATGAAGAAATAACTCTTAAAGGGTACGATCAATATGTTCATGGACCAAATATTAAGAAGGTACCCAAAGCCAAAACTGTTATTCCTAAAGTTATGGAGACAATGAAGCTGTGTTTGCTGCTATCATGAGGCTTCCACCTCCAAGTCTGTAGCACCTTCTAGAACGCCCATTCATAATGTGAAGCAGGAATATAAGAGAAGGTACAATAGGTTTGATTGTTTGTGTTGCGGCAAGATTGGTCACATTACCATAGATTGTTGGTTTCATCCTGTGAAAATTGAAACTCCACGAGTTAACATTGCGAGACCGACCACTCGAAATGTTAATGTTCCCAGTGGTGTTAAGCTAATAAGGAACCAAGGACCCAAATCTATTTGGGTTCCTAAGGGTAAGTGATTCATGATTGCAGGTTTGTCCAAAGGCCAACAAAACTCCAATTTGGTATTTGGACTGTGGATGCTCTCGGCACATGATCGGGATAAGAAGCCTACTTCGAGAATGTACCCTAGTTAAGGACGACCCTAAAGTCATTTTTGGCGATTGTGACAAGAGAGTAACTAAATGCTACGGTATGATTTCCAATGGTATCGTCTCATTCACAAACGTGGCTTAGGTTAAAGGACTACAACACAATCTCATAAGAAAAAACCAATTATGTGCCAAAACCTGTATCATTGAGTTCTACAAGGACAAGTGGCTGATAAAATCGTCTGCCAATTTGGAGACAGTATTAACAGACACTCGGAGTAGAAATATTTTCTGCTTAAGTTTTCTTTGTTTAGACGCTTCTACACCATTGTGCTTTTTAGCAAAAGATAGTGCATCTCTCTGTGACCAATGACATAAGATATTAACACATATTAATTTCAAAACTATCAGTATGTTATTATCTCAAAATTTAGTGCGTGATTTCGCCCGCCTTAAGTGCCTTAAATAGAGTCCATGTCACGCATGCCAAATGGGTAAGCAAATAAAGGCTACCTTTAAGAGGGTTGTTGAAAAAGATTCTTCTATATGCTTATATCTACTTCATATGGACATATTCGGTCCTATGCCAATTCACAATTTATGTTGTAAAGTCTATATGCTAGTTATTGTTGATGACTACTCTCATTTTACTTGGGTGTTTTTTCCGAAACACAAGTCAGACACCTTTGAAGCTTTCATGAATTTTGTCAGACAACTTTAGAATGAATTGAACTGCTTAGTGGTCAAAATCAGAAGTGACCACAGAATAGAATTTCAGTCTGGGTTCATGACAAAATTTTGTGCAAGTCAAGGTATCTTGCACGAGTTTTCCTCCCCGCATACTCCACAACAAAATGGAGTTGTCGAGAGAAGGAACAGAACTCTCATTGAAGCATGTATAACTATGTTGAATGATGCTTCACGATCAGAGTAATTCTGGGCCAAAGCAGTCAACACAGGTTGCCATGTGCAAAATAGAGTATTAATCAACAAAAGCCATCATAAGACTCCCAATGAACTTTTGAAGGGCAGAAAACTGACTGTGTCTTACTTTAGGTTTTTAGCAGCAAATGCTTCTTACTTAAAAATGGGAAGTACTATCGTACGAAGTTTAGAGAAAAGTGTTTTGAAGGTATTTTAAGTAGGGTATAATAGCCATAGCAAGACATATAGGATTTTTAACAAGAAACCCTTGTTGTAGAAGAGTTTATAAATCTTATTTTTAATGAGACAAGTATGTAACATAACAGCTCGTTTAGTGTTATTGGTGTAGATGCAGATGTCAGGATAAAAGAACTAAACTTATAAGAAGCTATCAAGGAAGATGCTTCGAACTTAGTCAAAGTCGTCAGTCCCAGCAAGATTGAAGAGGAACCTCAAGTTAAAGATTTCTACCCTCCTACTGAAGGCACACCTTGTGTGGCAGAACCTCCTGATGGGATAGGAAGGAATATAGTGTTAAGATACTTAAGAGATCACCAAGTTGATATGATCATTAGAGATCCAAATGACGGCATAAGAACCAAAAGAGGTACAGCTAATAAAGTTTTTCATCTCAGCTTTCTTTCTTAGGTCTATCCGAAGAAATTTGAAAAAGCAAACAATAATACTTCTTGGATTATGGCTATGGAAGAGGAGCTCAATTAGTTTGAAAGGTGCAAGGTTTGATATCTATTACCACGGCCTAAAGGACAGAATATTATTGGAACAAAATTGATATTCAGAAATAAGCTGGATGAAAATGAAGTGATCATAAAGAACAAACCCGGCTTGTAGCTCAAGGATACAGATAAGAAGAAGGGATCGACTTTGATCAAACTTTTGCTCCTGTGTCCAGACCTGAAGCAATCAGGTTGTTCCTTGCGTATACTACTCACAAAAGTTTCAAAGTCTATCAAATGGACGTGAAATCAGCATTCCTCAATGGTAATTTAAAAGAGGAAGTATACGTAGCTCAACCCCCAGGTTTTGTCAACTCAACTCTCCATGAGCATGTATATTTTATAAATAAAGCTTTATACACTCTAAAACAAGCTCCCTGAGTGTGGTACGAGATGCCATCTAACTTTCTTCATGAGAACAAGTTCACAAGGGGAAAGATAGATAAAACATTATTTCTTAGGGAAGTACACGACAAGATTTTTGTAGTGCAAATCTATGTCAATGATATTATCTTTTGATCTACAAATGACAACCTTTGCAAAAAGTTTAAACTTATACAAGAGAAGTTTGAAATGAGTAGTATGGGTGAGCTGAAGTATTTCTTAGGACTTCAGGTGAAATAATCTGATGATGAAATTTTCATCTCTCAGACATTGTTCACCAACGAGTGATTAAGAAATTTG